>CM036921.1:11174023-12571523 GCA_020800305.1 Porphyrio hochstetteri | reverse complement strand
CACAACTGCTTCCTATAGCACATGTGTCTTTTTCTCATGAGTCCCCAGCAGATTGATGTTTCTTTCCTTTGGCTGTGAGATCTTCTGTAAATGCACAGAGAGTGCTGAGACACCACTGCTGTGGAACCACACAGTATGTGTTTTCATGGTTAAAGCCCCCAACTCATAACCAGTGATCTGTATGTCCTTCTTCAAGCAGTGCTAGTGTAGAATTCCAGTACCAGAGTGGATAGGGAGTGGCAGATGGAAAGGAATAAACTTTGTGGCCTTATACAAAAGTAATATTTGTGGTATTTTGGTTTCTCTTATAAAATGCAGATAGATTTTTGAGGGAGCAAACTGTCACTCTGATGTAGAATTTTAATTTACCTTTGTAAAATTTGAGTTCTACTGAAGCTATTATATAAGATTCATGATTTTCTAATAGCCATATCTAGCTGACACGTTTTGCAAACTCTTACAAAGACAAGATCAGGTATTCACAAGAGCTAGGGAAATTATTTGAAATATTAATAAGACTAGTGGCAAAAAAGGTCTTTTCTTAGCCCAAAAAGGCTGAGAACAGTTCATATTCCACACATCAACAGCATTGTTTTTGTTTTATGAACAGGCTGAGGAGATACTAAAAGCAATATTGTTTCCTTATTGTTTATAAAACTATTGTAGCTGAACTTCAGAGGACTTCTCCAGGTTATCTTTCAAAATACAGAATGTATGTTATATACAAGCATATAAATATTCCTTTTGAACTGCTTTGTTGTGGAATCTAGCCCTACCATTGGTTGTCTCTTTAATTCATATGTTCCTCTTCTATTGCTAGTTGCATTTAGAAGCAGAAATATATTTTTCCCCATTGTTTCAAGTCATTCTCTTCACAGAGAAGAGAAATAAAATCAAGTAGAAAGCAACTCCTGCTGATTTTCCAGTGGATAGATTACAAGTTGTTCCAATTGTTTTTTCTAAATATTTTCTTCAATTCCCTGGACCAGCTGTTAGTTTTAATGTACATCACAATTCTATTAAGCATGACACATAACTGTTGCAAAGTACAGTGCACCCATCAAGCTGATGTTTATCTGAAGGCCTTTGAATAGATTTTGTCAAGATCAAAAGTAATTACTTTGTAAAGTTCATTTCCCACCCCGCATCTCTTTTCTGCTGAATAAATATTGCAGGAGGATGAAATACGGACAGGTCGTTTACATCCATCACTTTTAAATATTAGTGATAGTCTTATGCAGCTCATTGTTGCATAAAAATCATTTGGATATATTATTCCAAGTTGAATAACAGAGTATTTCAGATAAAGAACTAAACGAAGCCTCTCTTTGTCATCTTGTATTGAATAAAGAAAAGGGAAAGGACTGTCTATTAATTTTATGGCTAATATATCTTCCTTTTAAATAGCTACACCTTGTAAATATTTTTAAAAAATATTATTAAAGTGCATATCTGATTCAAACACCTATTATGCTTTATTAAAGTAAATACACTAAATTACCTACAAGGATAATAATACATCATTTCATTCAAGAAATACATTAAAATTACATCCACTTTCCATTTAAAGACTACTTGGAAACGCAACTTTCCTCCAAACTTTTCTTTGGTGCTTTCATTCTTAAAGGCACATGAAGACATCCATGAGCAGTCTGTTGTGGCGTCACCTTCATGCCATGCTGTGGAGAAGCAGAGAAAGACAATTGGGAAATTTTATTGCCAGCCTTTTTTGTCCATCTTTTTGAAGTTTAAGATCATTTCTGGAAGTCTCTCAAGAAGAGTCGATACTTCCAGTCATAAAACTGGCAATGGTACAAGAGGAGAACTTTCTTACAAAACACTGGAAGGTTCTTTGGCTTTATTGGGCTGTTGTTGTTTCCTCTAACTACTCTTATTCTAATAGACTTGAAGTGACTTTCCTCTCCTCCATGGAGTAGTATTTATATGTATTTGTAAAAGAAGTTAAAACAGTAGTGGCACTAACATGATGGGCTTCTAGGAATTGCCACATATGTCATGACATTATAGTGAAATTATATAAAGAGACTAGATATATAGCAGCAGAGTTTCTATCTTTCAAATATGTTCATAATTCACACAGCTATATATTCAGTATTTATGTTCTAAGTAATTTAGTAACAGACTACCACTGTCTGTTAGAGCTAGGGAAACCTTACTCTCTGTGTGGATCTCTCAACACACCAGCTACAGTTAGTAGTTTGTATTAGGTGGAAAAATTGTTACTCTTAATGGATTTCAAATAGAGAAGCTCAAGATCTACATACAAAACAGTGTGCACTTTGCTGTAGCTCTGCTGGAAGACAGAGAAATGGATAGGAGTATGAAAAAAATGCAACACTAAGTGACCTGAGAGGGACATTCAAGTCCATTCTGCTGATTCCAAGGAAGATAACCAGTACTGAGGCCATTTCAATCTCTAGAGCCGAAGCAGCAATGATCAAACAGTGACATGATTTGAAGGTTCACACACATATATGGTTTTGTTTTTCTTATGCAGACTTACAGCATGATGTTGAAATTTTGTTTCCCTTTAATTGTGATCTAGATGAACATACCACAGCAAAACTGATTCCAAAGTGTGTGTAGTGGGTTGCCCTTTTTTACTTACCCTCAAGCTAGACATTAGTGTCTAATGTAAAAATAAAAATGCCACTGAGAGAGGACCAGGAGGATATTTTGTGTATGAGTTTGCTCCATAAACAGAGAGGTTTCCAAAAACCCAAATCGTAGAGGATTTTGCACATGGTCTGTCTTATAACAAAAGGTTCCTCTATAACATTTGTTAACCTAGGCTGGTGTGACAAATTCAAAGTATTTCAAAGCCTCTCAGGACAGTTCTTTAAAGTGTGTTTTGCTCTCTTTTTCATTAAAGAGCTAGGCTCATGTTTGAAGACGAATCCTCAGCTGGAAAGTTGCTTTTAGTTTTAAATGGAGAATTGACAGATTTTCTTCAGTCAGATTTTGGCTGCCATCCATCCTTGTCTATCAACCTTTCCAGAACTCCAGTTTCCTCCTCTCTTATCCTTTTCTTTTTGAAGACAAGGGGTTTAAATTAAATAAATAATGTGTGACATTCAGGAAAAGGTAGACTCATGTAAATTTTACAGCAAAGGGGGAGAATTTTTAAATTGGAGAGTGAATAGTGCTGAGGAATGGTCTGTTACAGCAGCCTGTGCTTTCAGAGTCTAAATATCCTTGGGGAAATCAGGAGTCTTGCCATGTTTGATATCCATATCCAGAAATACAATTTTGTCTGCACAAGCATTAATTAGCGATTTTGGGAATGCTTTCAACAAGGTCAAGGATTGACTGGAACACTGAATTTATCTATTCCCATTAAGTGCTCTGCTTGGGGTAAGAAAACGCTATATGCATAGTTTTTACTAGTTTTTACTGAAGCCAAAAAAAGAAAATAAAAAATATATGCATTGTTTTTACTATTTTTTACTGAGCCAAAAAAAGAAAATTAAAAAAAATACAATTTTCAGTGGTCTTCCAACTCAAAGTAGGTCAGGTCTGGTAGGTTGTAGTACGACTTTCCAAGAAACTAGGTTCTGGGTAACAGTAAACTTGCAAATGGCTAGGGATTCAGATCGAGCTCTAAATTAAGTTTCTTTGTCTGTCATTTTTTGCAACTAAAGGTGTGGATACAGTTATTAAATTGCCAGGAGAATTTGAGTCTTTCTTCAGCAGATTCTTTGTCCTTCGTTGTCATTCTCTCATATACAGTAAGCACTTCTGCAGAGATTGGGAGTAACACAAAGCTAAAACTGCTAACTCCATAGATTTTTCTCCTATATTGTTAAACGATTCTGGAGCCTCTTGGATCACACAGTTTTGTCTGAACCTCATTCAGAGACTTCCTTGTCTCAGTTGCCTCACTGACTGTATATCCATCTATTACCTGTTTTGTTTTCTGCTGACATATTCATCCGTCCAGCCTGAAGTAAAATGGTTTATCTTCAGGCATTACATCAATTCTTATGGCCATAACATTCAGAGGAGTCTTTTACTGGGAAATAAACTGTAGGCTAAAATGTCACAGAATTTTATTAGACAATCTAAACTTAATTGCAGATAAGTTGATGCACCCATAAAAGATGATGCAATGTTTCTATTAACTCCAACATATGGTAACTATTCATTGGAGGACAGCAAATAGAGATATCACTAAATGTTGCTTGAAAATGATCAATTAGGAAGCTGGTTTATTTTTTTAAATAGAAACTTCTAACATATTAATTGCTGGTAAGACTTACCTGGCATTAGAAGTATTCAAAGGGCATTGCCCATATAAAACTCAGATGGGTATTTGACTATTCCTGCTGAGGCACTGGGTTATTTAGAATATTCTCCCATGATCTCTGATGGAAATTGGAAAAGAGCTCTGTTTCCCTGTAGAGCTGCAAGACTTACTTAACACAAAGAGCTTTCAACCTCAGCAATAAACTACAGTGCAAACAAATAGATGTACCTGCTTTGGCATTTCATCTCTTAGTCGATAGCAACATTATACTGATGATTCTTGAAAACTGAATACTTTATTTAGAATAACATGGCCTATGTCATTTGGACTGGGAGCCATGGCTTTTAGCTTCTGCTTTCCCTTTTGCTCTCAGTCACGTCAAACATATAAGCTCCCTGAGTTTCAGTAAGTCTTCAATGTTTCCTGTCTTTCACTGAGGTTCATGTGAGGTTTAATTAATTAATTAAGTATACAGTGAATGACACTTGTAGGTAGAAGATATTGCAGATGGGGTACTTTCATTATTTCTGTCATTACTATCCCCATCTTTAGAAAGTTAAGTGAGAAGCCCTAACAATTACATGAACTATATTAATTATAGTGCAAACTTTGTTCCATCTTGTTCTCATACCAATGAGTTCTGTACCATCCCACTTTGCCTTGATGTACAGTTTAAATGTGCCATGGTGACAGGTTAACTTTAAAGCTGTTCCGAGTTAATCACATACTGCTAGAGACCATTGCACACAGACAAGTCCTGTGCTAGCAATTCTAACAAAGCACAGACAATTATATTCCATGTTTGCCTCAGCTATCGACTGAATAAAGAGTGAGAACTTAAGCCAGCTCTAAATGCTGCAATCAGTAGATGGTTAAGCAATTTCAATAGTTTTCTTTCATTGCCAAAAATCAAGATGGTTTCTGAAGACATTTAAAGTCTACAAAGACTTGGATAAATTACAGTTGTTCTACAGCAAGTGCAATATGTAAGGGAGGACTGGAAAGAATCCAGGGAGCTTGTCTTCACACCAAAGATCCTTTACAGGATATGAAGTCATACTGGAAGGGCAGTGTGCCCTGGAAGATCAGACACCTTGGTGTGAGTTCCTATCTGACTCTGTGATTAGTTGATGCTGCATAATATTTACATAGCCACCTCTTTAGAAGTTCTGATTAAAGCTCTCAAATTATATCATAGGTTCACTCAGCAGAGATGAATATCCTCAGTCTGAACAGATTGTGACCGTGACACGCTTGCAGTGTGATCTTTGCTTACCCACGTAGCCGGAGGACACCTTTAAAAGGTTTAATAGAGTATGCTGGTAATGTCACTATGGAAACATAATGTTTTAGAGACTGCAACTTTGGCTGAGCCCCATCCTCCCTCATCAGACAGAATTTACAAGTCACATAAAGAAATTCCCTGCAGTGTCAGTGAAAGTTTCTGTCATGCTTCTCAGGAAATACTGGATTTGGAAACTTTCTGCAGCTCTTAAGGAGCACTTTCTGGGCTACAAATTTTGGTAATTAGTACAAATAAAGACCCTAGATATTCTATGTCGCTATGGAAAGAGGTTAGAATTTTGTATCACCTTTTTGAAAGAATTGTCTTTGAATACATAAGCAATGCCTTCCTTGTAATGTATGAAACAAGATTGATCTGGGATATAAAATAGTGATCAGGAATATAAATCTTGGCGATTCTACTTATTTTCACACAGGTTAGGGATGGATGAGGCTGTTTCTTCCACTCTGCTCTTTTATTTCCCTATTTAGTCTGTTTATGGGATGCAGGTTGCCTCTTATTCCTCAAGTGGAACGTGTACAAAGGCACTGAAGACCAGCCACATTGACTGCAGCTAGGCCAGGTCTGCTGCTTATGTAAGCAGCTGAGAAGTTGTGCCTAATGAGCCTTTAGTTATTAACCTATCTTAGGTCAATTAATGCAAGTCAAAACCCTTCAGGCTTGAGGATGTTGAGTTTAGATAGGAACAAAACAAGGAGCTACAGCTGGGTTATCATTTCAGTTAACTTAGTACTGGAGACAAACTCTAGACAGGACACCTGTATATAAAGCCCAGCAACAATAAACTCATTTAGACAGGAAATTCACTTGAGACTGATCTATATGAATATCAAGCAGCTTTTTGTGTGGTGTAACTGCTTCTCTTCCAAGCAGGTGTTTTTTTTGATCTTGTGTGCTCCTGGGGCGTGCAGCTGTGCATCACCATTACTCAGAGCAGTCAGGTTATGTTGTTGCCCCAAATTCTCAAGCAAGTACCTGTAAACATTTTGGTTGAAATGAAGTTCAGCTATTTAGAAAAAAACAAAGACACACTCAACTTGGTGACAAGTGATAAGAACTCAGGGAAGAAAAAAGAAAAGGGAAAAAGCCAAGCTGTTAGTTATTAAATTAAAGTGACTTCAAAAAGCAATTGCTAAACCTCTAGTGGTTTTTTCTGGTACATACACAGGCTACAGGTGGTTGGTAAGTGCTTAATAAAGCATCTGCTCATCAACTCAGTTTGTCATGATTTTACCTGAAAGAAATTCACTGCAATTGTTTAAAAACAACTTCTTTTTTTTTTTAAATGTTGTGCCATATGTTTCTTTACAGTAATGCCTGACTGCACAGAAACTGTAAGTGGATTCTTTTAAAAATTGATCCATCATTATAGGCTTGGAGTACAGTGAATATATAAAAAGCATAATGGATCTAGATCTTGTACTGTGAGACACAGGTCCCAGGCTGTCTCTCCCTAATATGCATAGTGCCAGCAGGATGAACACCTCGACAAGTGTCTCATTAATATAAAAATTATAATTAGAGTTGGTTGATTTATTTTGGAGGGAAATAAGGTTTGAAACAAAAACATTTTGCAGAAACAGTTTTTGTCAGATGTTGAAATCGGCAAAATAATGCTTTAAAAAAAATGGCACTTGTCTTGTTTACCTACTTTCCACTGAGAAAATGCATAAGCAAGCTTTTGGAATCAACAATATTCATACCATTTTTAAAAGATAATGTAAAGTTTCTAATTAAATTATTATTTAAAATAAAATTATACAGGATAGACATTACAATTTTTTTTCTATTCATTACTGCAAGACTGCCTTTAGAATAAACCTTCTCTGATCTTGCTTTATATCCAAAGGGTAGAACACCCCAGGAGTCTTTACCAGCTGAAGAACTGAGAGTTTACTTTTTCCCCAGGAAGAAGTGGAACAAATTAGGACACAGTCACAGTATTCTGTCTCCCTTCTCTCCTGATAGTACCAGCTACCTGCTGACCTGCACTTCCCACTTTTTAGTATTCATGCCAGAGGAGCTAGCCAATGACTTCATAGGTGCAGGGTCACATCCTCTGTTCAGATTTCAGTGTCATTCATAAATGGAAAGGGGATATCATTTAAGAGGTAGTAGGATGTGAGGAGGAGGGAAGTGGTAGTAAAACAAGAGGAAAATGAAGGACAGGAGATAGTGACTATTACAGGTTTAATAGTGTGCCAAGATAGAAAATCGATGTCCACATGACTATTTAGAAATTCACCAAGTAGACATAAATTAAGATGCCAGAGCTAAGGGCAGTACTGAGAGTCATGATTATTACTATTATTGCACTACTTCTCAGTCACGCCTGAGCCAAACTCACATTCAGTAGAGCAGCATGAGGTATAACCTGGTGTGGATATATGAATAGATTGCAATGAGCATACGTGCACCTAGTGATAATTTCCCATGAATGTTTGTAAATGTTGCTAAGTAGTTGCAAGTGGTAGCCAACTATGCCTGCTTTTATTTAATCCTGTTGTGTCCTTAAGATGTGGTTATGTCATTAAATAGACTTTTTTCTTTTCTTTGGATTACAGGTAGAACAAAAGTAGTTTGATTGTATTGTACTTCTCAGACTGTGGAACAGTTACTTGCCCAGTTGTGCACCAAGTGTAATGATCAAAGTGCAAGAAAATGTATTTGAAAGTTTGAGGTGAGTTAGAGTTGAGGTCCTAGTGGTTTTTCATGTAGCTCCACCAAGAGACCAGCTTATGCCTTGGTTACTCTCCTCTAAAATGAATTCTTTCTTGTTGTCTTTTAAGGCTTTGGAGATCTATGCAATTTTTATTTGCTATTACTCTTTTGCCCTCCACTTCTATCTTTTCTTGTACTTTAAGAAGAAAAACATTAGACCCTATCCTAGTTGAACGCAGGACACTAGGCTACTCAAATAACTACAATAGCAAGTGAAGAACCTTCAAAAACTGATAATAAAAAGTGAAGCAGTGTATATTTTGATTCTGTTCTGTCTTGATAAGGTTGCTGTGATAGGTGAGTTAATAGAAAATAAGTAGAGCAGATGCAGTAATAAATTACTATCCTGACAGATTTGACATATCTCCACCCATGTACTGAAGACGAGTTAAGAGATGTGTGTATGATTAACATTACTTAAATGGGTGGTGTCTGAATTAGCATATTGTGCTGTAGGCGCTGGGAAGCTTCTGTATTTTGTAGTAATACTTAGCAATTAAATTGCACTTTACATCTTCAAACTACTCAGAACACGAGAGATTATGTTCCATTAAAACTAGTGATAGATTGTCCATACAGGGGAGACAAAGAAAATACACAATGCTGACCGTGAACATCAAAGCATTAGTGGCAGGGAGAGAGGCTGGAAAGACACTGCAGTTCAATGCTTTAAAGTAAGATATTTTTGATAGTGAATATTTTGTTACACAAGAGTTGCCTGGCTGAGGTCTTGAATGCACTGTAGGAAAAGCTGCTTGTTCTTTCTAGTTTGAGGTTTAGTTCCTGCAAACATACATGCTTTATATATTTTTCTCCAAAGTGTGTACTTTTAAAATTGTCTTTGCATGGCCTCACTCAGTTTCTTGATCTATGAAAGCAGGACTGCAAATGCACTGTCAAGAATAGTAGCAGCCATGCCTTGGTGAGGAAAAACTATGATTTCGTAAATTTAAATTAAATCCAATGGCAAATTGATAGACCAGCGAGGAAATACTGAGCTAAAGAGGTAAAACAGGAGTGTAAATGGGATTTCAGATACCTTATCTATCCTTGGACTTTGTCTTTTTTAACAGCATGTAGCTAGCTGTACAATAATAAAGAATGGGCTGCTGTGTGTTTAAACTGGCATTATATTGTGTGATGCTATGCAGTGCATCTGGTTGACTTTACAGTATAAACACGAGACAGGCTAAATACAGAGTGCTATCGAAGGTACAGAGTCAGCTGACAGGCACAATAGATGGTTTCCCCTTTTTCCATTTCATTTTGGGTAGATATTGTTTGTAACCATAACAGAAAGAAGGGCAATTTTAATCATTTCCGTTTCTGTTGAAATATTTCACAAGGGCAAGCATCATTTCAAAGAATATCATGTGATGTTAACCCTGAACAAATGAATCACTGGACAACTCCTGAGTGATTCTAAATATTTGCTAAGAATCAGCAACTCTCCCTGCACACAGTAACACTGCAGGAGCTCAGCACTTCATTATGTTTGAGATCAACTGCCTTTAATCCAGACCTATTTCTGACACAGTTTTAATAGAATCAGTTACTCTAATAGATGAATGTATTGCATTCTTTTTTCTTTAACATTGTTTCCTATTTTTTCTTCAAAGAAACTTTTTTGTGTTTAGATTTACAAGAGAGAAACTGAAGCCCTTTGATCTCTACAATGTGTGTACTATTTATACCAGAGATGGGGAAGCTGTTTTTGTCTAATTATTTTTGACGTCTTGCAAATATTTGCAAAATTCTTCATAGGGATTAAAAAGATCCACAGAGCTCAATCTCTCTATGACAAAGAAAAAGTGTTCTCAAAAGGCAAAACAATTGTTTGTTTGTTTTCTCTTAGAGAGATCCTAGACATTTATCTTCCAACATGGCACATTTTATCAGCACTAGCAAATGAACGCATCTCATTTTTAGAAGATCACTGAGTTTCCATAAATAGAGCTGTTCCTTACAAGATCAAAAATCAAATAGTGCTAAAAATGGAGTGCATTTGCAAAGCATCCACCTTTGCAGAATGTTTTACTTTGTAGAGATTGTTCTTTGCAGAAGCTCCTGGTTTAGGCTGCAAGATCTTTGAGCTTCTGTGAAGTTAGTTCCTAGAACAAAGTTTGTGAGGTCACCATTGGTGAGTTCCCCTTCACTGGCTTACAGAACATCTATTAATTTACATGTATTTATTTATGCAAAATTAGTTCCATGTGAGTAATTACACTTCTACTTCAAAAATAGCCAGGGTTGCCAACTCTCACTAGAAGATTCATCATTTTGTTTGTGGGGTTTTTTTAATCTCCAGTCCCATGAGTCAAGTGAATGGGGGAGTTTATCAGCCTTTGCAAAAAAATAAATCCTACTTTTCACAATTTCAGTGTCTTGAGAATATGGTCCATATGGTCAAAAAAAATGAGAAGCTTAAGTTCATTTTTTAAAGCTCATTATTTTTTCTTCTTCAAAGTATTTGTAACACAATCCCCTCAGACTAGGCAGGGGCTTTGGAGAGCACAGGGAAGCTCTCAGATGCATGGTCTCAGTCAGGAAACACTACCAAAGCCAGGCAGAATTAACAATCTTTGTTAATAGATTTGGAGACTTCTGGATGTTTTCCCTAGCGAAAATCGGCAATTTCTTCTTCCAGCCAGGCTTTTTTCACCTCTGAATTTTCTGAGAGTTTTTGCCCATTTCTGCAAGTGTGCACTGACAGATCATAATAAAATAATAATTTAAAGGTTCCCGTTATTTGCCAAAATTGTACTTTTTAAAGTATTGTGGAAAAAATGAGTCATAAATAGTTTTGCACTGCAGAGTAGATATTTGGCTACCTTCTTTAAAATTTCTCTATTTTTACATGGAATGAGAGAAGTCTTTAATAATACAGACATACAGACTTTATTTCCTTGGTAAACCTTTTCAGTTTCTTAGAAAAGTTGTATTTCTTGGACATGACATGAGTCATACAGTACGAGCACTGCAGTAAATCCCAGGCAATCTATTACGAGTGTCACACTGTGTTCTTCATTTCATGTCCTTTCCAAGGTGAACAGAAGTGTCACCAGCAAGTGGTTTGTGAAGGTGTCTGTGAGTGTTGGCAGGTAAATAATTTTTTTAAACCAAAGTTAACAGTCCATGTAATCATGTGCATCAATCTGATTTCTGTAGAGGCAGCTGTTCTGCTTAGTCTGCTCTGGTATGAAGTCCAAAATGTGCAAGACGAATGGGAGCACAAGGCTGGCAAAGGAGCACAGTTGAGAGCGTTCAGTGAAGCAGGAAGGAGGTGTTATAAACCCTAAAAGTGTGAGATTCAGGGGGGCTATGCTGAATCTGTGCAAAAGGAATGAAAGATATGAGAGGCCTCACAGATTTGTAGGTGGCTGTTTAGATTGTTGGGAGAGAGGAAAAAAATAGCAAAATATCTGAGATGCTAAAACTGTGTGCAAGAAATCTATTGAGCTGCAAATGTCTTTCAGCCTTCTGATGTCTGCATCGGCTGGTTAATCTGAATCTGGATAGGTGTTTGTTTAGTGGCAGTTGGGTAACTAGAGCCAAATCCGGCAGAAGAGCAACCAGCTCTCATCTCTTTTGAAGGGCACCTTTAGGCCCTGACTAACTTTTGGTTGTGTAAGTCATTAATGGGGAATCTTCCTTGGCATTATGGCTGTACAATGCTGCTTTGAAAGAGCTGGCATAAACTACATATCGGGCCCTAAGTTTTCTGGGATGGTGAGGGTCTTGAGTACTGTACGTCCAGACAAACCCTGTCCTTGAAGAGGTAGATAAATAAATTCTGTGTGATGTTTCTTATAAAGAACACCTTGAAGAAACTTCCATCACTACTATAAGAGGTTCCTTCAGCAACAGTCAGCGGGCTCAGTGTTGCATTCTGTCATCATATATGCTGCCTAGGCAGCCTATGGCTATAGACAGGTTCCTTGGGTCTTCCAGT
The DNA here is from genome assembly GCA_020800305.1 of Porphyrio hochstetteri. Taxonomy (NCBI): domain Eukaryota; kingdom Metazoa; phylum Chordata; class Aves; order Gruiformes; family Rallidae; genus Porphyrio; species Porphyrio hochstetteri. The sequence continues at coordinate 12,559,277 of CM036921.1, read as the reverse complement.
GCGTTTTTACAATCAATTGTGTTAAAAATTATAGTTACACATCTCTTCCTGAACCCTAATACATTGCACTAAAGACTATATTTAATTAAAGTCCTTTTTTCCCCTCTTTGCATGCTACCTTTCAAAAGTGAAGCCCTCCTGGTATATAGGTCTAGTGGCCAGAGACCACTGTTATCTCATGTCCTTTAGGTAGATTTAGACATCTCCCACACCTTCTACTGGCAGTCAACATGAAGACTTGAAACTCTTAACGCTGCTTTGACAATCCTTTCCTCTGTACTTGAAATGACATTTGCTGCATTGCCTTCAGCAGAACTGCAGTGCTCCAATCTCCTCTTGCAGCCGATCAGCTACAGTTTGTGTGGCTTTCACAAGTGAGTGATGGCCCAGTGCTGTCACTCTAAGGATGTATTACTCACTCAGGGTATTTACATCTTGAGCTGGACTGACAAGAAGATGAAAAGGAGGCTTGGTTGCTTGGCCACCTTTTGTTTTATAATTTAAAAGAGCTTTTGTATTCATACATTGCATCCCTGTTGCAGAGTGTCTCTATTCCATACAGGAGTTAAAAAAATTTATAGCTCCCAGATCTCACATTGTCTTTAAAATACCGTGTAATAATCACAATCAGGACACTGATAAAGAACAACTTAAAAGCTATTTCTTACTACCCATTTGTAGTTTAAAATTATGTATTTCAGTAGTAGGATAAACTAGGCATATGGAAAATCTAAGACAAATTTGTTTTGTCACTGTGATTGCCAGCCATCAGGTCTAACATTTCACCTCATACCACAAGTTAGTAAAATTTAGTGCAGATACTTCTATTTTCCATTTGGAAGATAGATACCCAAAAGCAGTCTAGATTCATGCTCTGTGGAAACCCGGTGACTCTAACTCGTGTTTGTAGTATCTCCTACTTCTAAACTGTCAAGAGCTTAGAGATCATCGAGGCCATTTTGAAAGGCATTAGTTTCGTTTTAAGAACCACTGTAGTCAGTCATCGCTGGAACTGCAGCAGCACTCGGGTTCTGCCAGTGCTCAGGCTCCAGTATGCTGTGTGTGCTGAGAGTACAGTGGAAAACATGATCCGTGCAAAGAAAAGGTTGGTGTAAATAATATAACAGAACTTTTCACTTTGTGGTATCAGCAAACTCACACGTTTTTGTAAACGTTCCCCAAAAGTCTCCGTGACACAGACCGTGCAAACGCAGAGAGCAGCAGACGGCTCCCAGCAGGTGTCTGCATGAAACGCTGCTCCTGAAGAGATTTCCAAAAGCAATTGCAGTGCCTTTACCTTTGATCTTTTTCCCAACAAAAAAAAAAAAAGCAGGTCATGGTTTTGTTTTATTTTATTCCCTCTCTTATTATCTTATCCTCAACCACAATTTCATTTTACAGCATTTCTGCCCTTCATGTTTTTCAGCTGCCGTGAGGTATTGAAATCTGACCAGCAAGGCTAAACACCTTCTTTCATTGCCTAGACACAAATTATTTACAGGAATCTTTCATTCTTCAAGACATATCCCATGGCTCTGAATATTAGCACAAGACCACAAACACCTCATCAACCTCCTGTTAGCATAGCTAATTTTAATGTAAGCCTTAAAAAATTAGGTAGCCATTTGGAATTTAGAAATTTTCTCTCATGAATTGTTATAGATTCTGTGCCAGATCATCCGCTGACCAATATTCACATGAAGTTATTACCAACAAAAATAAATATACATTCCTGTGGACTGAAATTTTTCAAGTACTTATATGCAAACATATGCTTCATGGTACGCTTTAGGTGTGCCATCTGTCCTGCTACCTTGTTAGCAAAAACAAAGATGCAATATCTGCTGCAAAATATTTACCATCTGAAGAGAATAACGAAATTATGGTGCAACATGGGAGGAAAGCTTGTCCACACAGAAGGAAAATCAGATCCCAAGTACCAGAGGATGACAATGTTTCTCCTATGTTATTATACCCCTTTCTCATCCCACAGCCAGGGAAAACTGCCTGCCCAGGTTTCTGTAATGAACTGAGAGAGAATAACAGGAGTCAAGCCTAGCATTTAGGTTTATGTTTAAAATTAGGTGATACAGAGGTTCTCAAAGCCCTGTTCTTGATGATGGTATTATTTTACTTTGTCCTTCTAACCCTAACCATTCTATGGCTCTATGATTGTGTATCCATATTCATCATGGCAATGAAGAGTCAATTTTTTTTTTTTACTGAAACAACTGGATTTTAGGAGGTATTTTCTTGGGTGCTTTTAAGCAGCTGCTGTAATTGCCAGAGGGATCTGAATAGTATCTTTCCAAGAGGAAGGGGACATGTAGTCCATGCAGGGATAAATATAGAATTAAGTGGGCCATCAGCAGGCTTTCTAGTAAGAACTGAGCCACAGTGTGAAAAATGTGACAGCACCCAGGATGGAATGGAAGGTAACATGTTCTAGATGACAGGGCATGCAAATAAGTCTCTCATGCTTTTAGGCACCAGGGTAATTCTCATTTTTTAATCCAAAAAGAATAGTCACATCATTTCCTTCCATGGCAAAGAGCTGGCTTGCTAACATGAGCTTGTGCTCCATCTCAGGGTTACAAATTCACGTAGGCATTTCCTTCCTCTCTTGTTCAGCCCTTATGCTTTGCCCTTTCCCCATCAGCAGGGAGTTTGGGTCTCTTTAGTAGTCCCTTCACCTTTCCTGAAGACTGCCCAGCGAGCTGTGGTCTGCTGCTCCTGTTTCACCCAATTAGTGCCTCTCAATGCAGCATCTCCTGTCAATCATTGTCATGCCAGTGGTGTTGCTCCCAGCAATGCCAGTTCAACAAAGAAGAGACAAACAGTCTAATGGTTGCCAGCAGCTGAAGTGAGGCTGAGACAGAATAACTGTTTCAAGTATTTTAGGCATTTCTGAAATATTCACATCCACAAGAACAAATCGCTACACGAATGGCAAAATGACATCTGAGTTTAGCTCTTTGGTACCAGCTGTAGATTGTTCCTGTTGCCAGCGGCAGGGATGTTCACTAATTGAATGGAAAGCTTCAGGATTTGCCTGTGCATCCTCTCCTCCTTGGAAGTGAGAGGCAGTCAAACACAACACACCTTCACAGCTCCTCTGGTTCAGCAGGAATAGTGCTAGGTGCCAGGAGGGGTCACACCAGAGACTGCAGGCCCTGAGATCTGCCAATATGTCATTAAAAAAGAGGAGTCACAGCTCATTTACATTGAAGAGACAGAAATTAATTGTTCTTGGAAAGAAAGAAAAATAGATGAGTCTCTGAACAAACCCACCTGCAAACACTACTAAGTCCTTCACACGGGTCCTTGTTCCAAGCAGCCTCTGGGCTGCGTGATATGCCATGAAGGAGATGTTACTTCTCCATTCCTGCATTTCTACAGCTCTGCTGCACTATTTCACTTGTCAATTTACAGCTGCAGCACAAAATTTTGATTTAATTTCCTAGAAGTGTCTGATGAGAAAAAAGTGTCTCCTACCTTGCCAAGACTGACTTTGACTCACTAACCTGATATTTAAGGGCTGACACATTCATTTCTTCCTACATTGTTTAGGATTTCCTGATCATAGACTCTCTAACTAGAACATAAATCTGCAGATAGGGTGGTGGTGTCATACATTACATGCTGTTTAATACTGACATGAAATCCTTCATCTTCAGGCATGCAAATTTCCTGCAGATATACGATGTGGTTTATGTTGTGTGCACAGTGAAAACAAAGAAAACAGTTGAGCCACTGCTCACAAAAATCCATTCAAAACATTAAAGAGAAAAAAATCCCCATTGCCAGTTTCCTGCCCTAATAATTTCTGATTCCCAACACTTATTTATCCCGTGTTATAGTACTAGCAGTATGAAATCCAGTACCAATGAAAAACAATCTTTGCACTAAAGGACATCAAAAAGTCATCTTTGCTCTGGGACTCCCTATTTCCTTTAAGCCACTTGAAGTGGCCTTGTCGATTACAGGCAACTAACAGTTGGGGTACCTGTTATCTAGTCCATTCTCCTCTTCTGATGCTCAGGTATATTTTGACTGTTTTACCAGATGTGGTTTAAATTATCCAAAAATTCCACTGTGTCTTAAGCAGTCTGTCCCTATACTAACATTAGAAAACTGACCCTTTTCATTTTCCCTTATTGAAAGTGAAACTATATACTTCTTGTCCTCATCTCCATAGGTAGGGAGAACAATTCAGTGGCAACACATTTGAAGAAACGTCATCCTCAATGCTCCTTCAGTCTTGTCTTTACATCAAAAAAGCTGTCCAGGTATTTTGTTCACATCTACTGCCGTTTTTGTCCCTCTCCTCTGGCTTCTCTCTTCATTTTGTCAAATGAAACTTTTCTAAAGCATGAATGTCAGATCCAGAGGTAATATACTTTAGCTGAAGGATTAGTGCTGGCTGTAAATAAATAAGTACTACCTGTATTTATATTTTTCTGTAATAATGTGGCCTTATGGACTGCCACATAGTTTATGGTCCACCTCTTCATAATTTCCTATTAGAATAATACTTAGAGAAAAAAGTAAATATTAAATGCTAAAAGAATGTGTTGCAACTTACTTGGCAGAATGTGGCTCATTGACCTGGTTAGTTTTAAATCAATGTCAATATATGTGGGATTTTTAAGCATCATTTTATACTGTATTCCTGTTGATGCTTTTCCACTTATCGCTGTGGTAATACATTTGGCACCAGGGACATATATAATGCTAACATTTCTATGATATACATACCCAATAAAAGCTTTTTCAGTTTCATTATTTTGACAGAAAGATTCCATTAATGTATCCACAACAATTGTGTTCCTTTTCTCCAGAATCTAAAAGAACAGGATTATTAAAAATTACAGACAATACCCCTATACACTTAATCTCTCTAAATTCACTTTACTATTGCTGTCAACATCAATAATGTCAGACAGTATAATCAGGTTTGAATAAAACATCAGAACTTGGGTATTCTCCAAAGGGTGTTTCTTTCCCCACCCTACCATGCAATTATTTGAGGGGTATTTTAGTCACAAGAAGATGTTCCCAGATGCCTTTGGAGAAGACAAGTACTATATGATAACCAGGTTACAGCTCCTTCATCTCATCCCATACTTCATACTATATCTTTGGTCCAGCTTTCCATTTCAAAAACTATGTCACAAATAATGAGAGGAATAGGTCTTCTAATGCCACAGGAGCTTTTCTTTAGTAGAGGAGAGAGCTTAAAGAATCCACATCTTCTTCAGCTGTCACAGGCTGCGGGTGAGTAGCCAGAAGTACAAGGCTACTAGCCAGTGGAGAAATTACTTAAATGTCTTGAGAGCACCACTGGTTTACTCCTCCTCAATATAAGATGGAAGTTAAAATCATTTCTGTGGAGAAATTACTTAAATGTCTTGAGAGCACCACTGGTTTACTCCTCCTCAATATAAGATGGAAGTTAAAATCATTTCTGTGGAGAAATAGTATGGCAAATCATTTTTCCCTAGTTTTAGTATGGATTTTAAAGGATGCTTTGTGTCACTGTTATTAGGCTTTGTATTTACAGTGCATGAAAAACATTCTCATCACCCACAATTTTGCTGCATGTTCAGCTGCTCTATCAGCATCCTTGAACATGGTTAAAGCTGGTAGAATTCAGCTCTTACTAATTTTGATACATGTAGAAATTGGAACCTTTTGAAAAATCCTCATTTTCATACAGACATTCTGTGGGGGAAAATCATATTATCTTCATGCATATTGCTCTTAAATCAAATTATGCCTACTGATTTAATCTCTATTTTCAATGATATTAGCTTTTCAATATCAGTATCACCTCTCATTCTGATGAACTCTGTATGCAACTTTTATCAAATCAGTTTCTATCATGACTTTGTAGAAAACTGTTGTGTGCACCCACTTTCATACCAGCCTTATGTTAACTTATCAAACACAGTATAATTTTTTTCCATTAGGTTCCTGGAAAACCAGGCTAAGTGTGAGCAACTGGAGTTTGTAACTGGTCTCTGAAATGTTTTTCAGGCAAAGAATACTAAGATACAGTGATTCAAACCTGGGAGTGACTTCAACGCTGTTAAATGTTGTCTGTACAGGTTTCCAACAGTGTAGCTAAATAATGATTGTTTGACAGCACCCACTTTATATTGAACAAAGTGTTTTTATCTGTTTACATTCTGATGTGTTCTAAATCTATTGCAAGTATCTCTGACAGGGGAAACGTAACAGGGAGCAACTCTAATGTTGGAACAATAATGCAACATTGATAACATATATATTTAATAAATTTAACATGAATGATGATCCCTAATCCCAGCACAGTCGGAGCTTCAGTCAGATAATCTGATTCCTCTTTTCTTAATGCCTGGTTTGTAAGCCATGAGATAGATACGTCAGATATATGCATATGGATATAGATCAAAAGGGTGACTGCACATGTTGACAGGACACTAATTAAATTGATCCACAGTTAGTGATTACCTATTCTGAGCTGTTAATTTTGCAAGTGATAAGATAGTCTGCCTTCTTTTTTCTTATTAAAGAGGCACTGAGACTGTCTATCTCCTCAGGACAGTGAGTGCCACCTACTGTACACTCACTGGCTGGGAACTGCCAGGAATCCAGCCCAGGATACACCTGAACAGAGAATGCTCTGCAGGAATGCACAAAAGTGCTGCTTCGTCAGAGCCAGTGTCTTAGTTCTGAACTAAAATATGTAAATCATCTTGTAGATAGAAAATAGACCAAATTTCTATGCAAGTGCATGGAAATTTGGCAGGTAAGGATCCTTTTATCAGCTGTCCCACATGGTCATGCAAGTGTTTTATTAAATAAAGAAGAGCTTCAAGGAACCTAAATGCTGTGACCAAGGCACCTCTCAGTACCAACACACTGGTTTGGTTTTTTTTTTGCTAAAGGCTCCATAGATATGCTGTGGTCAAACCCTGATTAAGATCAGAAAGTAAAAGTACTGAAGCAGTTGACAGTGTTGATATTTAGAAAAATAAAACATGGTTGTATTTCTGATCATCATCTCAGGGAAACAAAAAAAGGAAAAGAAATTGTAAAGCAGCTGTCAAAAATTCCTTACCAGGAGAAACTTCATGGGTAAATCTCAGAAAATGTGTTTGTGGGGGATCAGCAAGCCAAAAATGAGCACGAAAAGACAAATACTAGAAGAATACTGATTGGAGAAGCCGGATTTGATAATGCATTTAAGATTCTGTAACATGCCAGACAGAGCTATAATTTTGCATCCTTAGAAATAGCACTGTTGTCTCAAGAAATGAAACTGAGAGGGTTTCTGGACAAAGAGGGTTTCTTGGCTGTTACCAAAGAGGGTTATGCAAAAGTCTTTTGCATAACAGCAAAATGGCATCTCCATGCCAAAAGGAGATAGACGTGACTTCTCTGATGGATGGGACAGGGCAAAATTATTCCAATCAAAAGGCAGAAATAATGAAGAAAGGAATTCTAGTCAGTCCATTGTCCTTTGAATTTCATTCCAATGGGAGATTAGAAGCTGGAAATGTAATTCAAATAACTACACAGAAAACTTTGCAAGTGTTCTGTAAGAGTGATTTGCCTGTAAGCAAAAAAGATCCAGGTTTGTGTACTTTGCTTAGAGACTGAGCCAATGACCATAGAATTATTATTTTTCTCATTTCAGAGAGCTTTGATTCAGATAGTTGGCAATAAAAAATAAAAAAAGTGAAATTAAGAAGTAAAAACAGTTCAAGGTCAAAAGATTTTACAAGTGATAAGCTAACACAATAGAGCTATGTATATTTAATACATATTGATCAGCATCTCATGAACAAAGGATTTAGGATGGATCCATACTTTATTGCAAACCTTTCTAATAGATTTTTGTGTTTATAGGCCAGATTTGTAATTTAAGGGAAGGATTTACAAGAGAAGCCTAAAGGATGTAAGCACTCAGCTGTTTATGAAGTTCAATGGCATTTGAGTGTCTGACTCCCTCAGGCTCTATTATGAACTCTAACCGTAACTTATTGACAATAGTCTTTCAGTTCAGAAAGCACAAAATGGTTACCCTTTACAGTAACAGAATATTTGTTTTCTAGCTGTAACTGTAATCTAATCTGTCTTCCAGGGACTATTTTGTGGTCAAAATCGGGATAATAGGCACTATTTACCTCAACAGAAAATTCAGCTTTGTCTGTGTTGGAATGTTTACTTTAGTAGAGATTTACAAGGATGAAAAAGATGTCATCACCTGCTCCAGTTTCTCACATCCAGCAAGCTTTTCCCTCTTGTCTGCTCACTGACCACATCTATTCAGCAGACCTTCAGCCCAACCCAGAAATGCTTCCTCAGCACCTCCAAGCTGGGCCTCATCCAAGGTCTCACAGACTTTCTCCCTTTCCTCAGGAATTGATCTAATTCCAGAAAACACCCCAGTCCATCATGTCACTGCTGCTGTCTAGATCTGAGAGTCTAAATAACATGTTAGGACATAAAACCAAGAGTTAGGCATGATGGAGAAGGAGATGGAGTGCTGGGTAAAGATTCGGTTTGTCTTGTGGTTTTCACAGGCAGGTTTTCCAGCAGCAAATGCTAAGAAATGTCTTCATGTGTACAAAAGGGATTCTCTCTTTGCAGCTGAGATACTCGCGGTGGGAGGTCTGGAGAAAGGACAAAAAAAACTCTTAAAAACACATTCTGCTGTCCTGATAGTTGTACTGGCCAGAGGCAGGTACAAATACCTGTTGTACCATTCTTATTAGATAAAGGATATTAAACTTCACAGCAGTCATTGTATAACATTCCTTGACTACTAAAACATCTGGTAAAAAGTGCAAAGAGTTGGAGAGGAAATTGAGTACCTTTAAAATAGGGCCAAAACAAGGCTGGTGGTAGCTATTATGGGAATACTCAATAAGGTCTCTGAGTTCCTCAAGAAGCTCAACACATCCTTTTGACACAGTGCCTATAAACAGTGATTACTGCTTGACTGAGGCTGTGAGGAGGGAAATTCTAAGACAAAGTTAATTTACATCTTAAAAGAGATTCCTCTTAAAAAATGCACCATGGTATCAAAATCTCAGTATTGTAATGATTAATGTCACCACACTGTACTGACTCTACTGCCTCATCATTAAATAGAAGATATTCAGTTGTATAGCACTTGAATATGATAATAGTTTATGTATTAACTCATTCACCTTGCAATTTCTTCACCCATTTTTCATTTTCAGAGGCACATAATGATGGACTGTATACAGTAGCATAGGCTGAGAGAGCTGCCTCTGGGTGGTCATGGGGGAAAGAGAAACACTGGTGCTATTGGCTTTACATGAGCCTTCCTGATAAACTGAAATCAAAACCTGGAAGTATGTTTCCTAAGGACTTTTTAGGCATTCCAATCTGAGTAAGGGACTAGATACTTAATTTGCAGAAGATGGTTCTAAAATTTTTCCATTAACTAAATTACAGCTGAAAAGGAAAAGTGGGAACTGTGTCTCTCCTTGCATTGTGAATGGCCACTTGTGGGGATTGCCCTCGTCTAGTAAAACAGAGAAAACAAACTCCCCTCCCTTCTCCAGTAACCCACAAGTGCAAAGAATGTTGTTTGCATTTTGAGCGTTAGACAAAATCCCCAATAATGATGTTTCACTGCCACATTAAAACCACCTACATTGAAAGAGCTTGGGATTTAAAATCAGTAGCTGTGTTTGTTTGGGTTGTTGCCTGTTTCTGTCAATGTCTCACTTTGAGATGTTTGCCAAGTATCTTACGTGAACTATTTGAATACCTAAAGTTAATCATTGAAGTTCAACAAGACGCTGAAATAAATCTCAGTTTGTCAGAGGTATTGAACTCCTACACTCTCTTCAAGTCAAGCACATGATTGCTTCATCCTGGTCTTGTTAGCAAATATCCAGGAACTTCAGAGCAGGGTGTCAGTTTTCCTCCTCATTTCTGATCTAACTAACTTCTCTACATGAAAGCACAGACTATAAATAATATTGGATCTTTAGCTTAAAAAATGCATATCCTGATGAATATTTATTTAGCACATTAAAAATATCATCCATGCCTTGCTTTCATTTGGCTCATAAACCTGAATATTGCAAAAAAACCTAAAAATAATATTTATTTAGAACATCAGCATAGCATCAGCTAAGGGAAACTTTGATTTTCTGTTTAGGATACTTCCTATTACTGTCCTGTCCAAACAGTTTATAATCTTTGGAAATATTTCTTTGAGACAGGAAGGACTGTTCCCATTTCACAGCTGGAGAGATGTACTAGACAGATTTATGACTTTTAATTTCCACTAATTCCAGCAGAGGTAGATGCTGAATTCTTGTTAAAATTCCTCTGCAAATAACTTACCCAGGGTTGCAGAGGAGCCTCATGAAGTGTGATTTTCAGAGTTGCAGATCAACAATCAACCTGTTGGGACTCCTGGCTTCCTGCTTTTCCTCTCATGCTGTGGTATTCGAGTACCATGACTAGGTGTATGCAGCAGTATTAGCTTAGGTTTTCAGCTCAAACTTGTGCCAAAACTGCCCTATTCTGTGTCATACCATAGTGGCAGCTTGCTGTCTGGCTCTGCTTTGGAGTAAGCTACATGGATCTTCAAGCAAGAAAACTTAGATATTGTCTTAATGACTGCCTTTGGCAGTGCTTCCTAGCGCCTGGGATGGATCCATGCCCCAGTTACCTTTTGCTGTTCTGTTGGAACAAGGTGCAAACACAAACTGTTTCCCCTGCCTGAGGACCTGATTTTCTTGGGAAGAGACACTGCTGTGTCTGGAGAGGGGTTTTGCAGTTTAAGTACTCCTCCACGTATGGAGTTGCTCTGGAGACACAGCACCTCTCTGATACAGCTACAACAGGCAATTGCTAACAGGCAGTATTAAACCTTTCTAGCTTTAGTGTTGAGTCACTCCAGAATTCTTTATTCTCTTTCATTCCAGTTTGGATTTAAAGAGATATTGTTTGATACTGTGATTTCTAAGAATCTTTGAATAAAACACTGCCCAGGTTCTACAGTCCAAGCTTCCTCAACTTCTGGCATCATTGGGAAAGTTTAGCTTGTTTTGCCAAATTCCTTATGTTTGTTTTTAATATACACTTTCCAAAATGCCCTCCTGGTTCCTCTTGTGTCACACTGGCATCTGTAAGAAGAATGTCCTGGTCACAGGCATGAATACTTTGACCAAGAAACGTGTGGGGCCCCATCCTCTCCACTTGATCACACTGGCTTTACTGGAATCTTTCTGGATTTACCCTAAAAAAATAAAAAGAAGGATCAGGCACTGAAGTGGGAAATTCTTTCCACTGTAGATGGAAATAGGAATTCACTTGTCACTGCTGCTTTCAAATGAATCTCTAAATGAAAATACCTTTTATACTGTCAGTACTATAACATGGAGATGACAGGTTCTGTTGGTTTTCCATCAGTTACAGCCGGTGTCAGCAGCTTTTCAGGATCCAGAACACACTCCAGTTTCCATGCTAAAAGCCATTTCTTTATGTTGACTTTTTGCTAGGAACAACTGTGAGTGCTAGTGCCTTGTAATATACATTTGTTATGCTTTTTTTCATATAAAAACCTGTAACATGTTCTTTGGAAGATTTTGTGGTACAGCTTCCACAATCATCTATTCTTTTCTGTATCTTGTCTAAATGCAGTTCAATTAAATAGGTTGATGGCATTTGCATTATTCTAATCAGCATTCTTGGCAACATTACAAGCTGAACTGGACTGAGGTTTCTATGATAGTCCTGGCCATAGCTGATGTTTCTTTCTTCTTGTTTCAGGCTCTTTCAAGAAACTGAAGGTGACACCTGCCCATACAAAATGTAGACTAAGATTCACTGATGTTTGCTGGAGATCAGGAGGAACACTCCAGTGATGATCTACAGTTTTAAACAAATAGGTACATTTAATTTTTTTCTTCTCTTTTATATTAATATGCTCATCTGTTCTAATCCTAGGCATTTTGCCTTTAAGAATTCCTTGGAAATAATTCAGAAATTAGAAATGTGACACTTGCCTTGCCAGCTGTTTACAAATCTCCCTATGTAACTGAACTATTGTATCTCAGAGCTGATTTGCAACAACTCTACTAACCCAGCTCTTGGCCTTTCATAAGGCAAGGCTTCAACTATGACATTCTGTGGCATTGTATGCAAAAAAAACGTTAACACAGAGTCCATAGAGATCACTTTTAGCATCTGCGTAATCAGGGTTTGACCCAAGGTCCAAGAAGGGTTGCTTGATTAATTGCATTTCTCCATGGTTTCACTTCTGGACAATAACCTCAGTGTGACAGACAGGTTTCAAGTGAGAAAATTTCATACTAATCCCAAGTATTCTTGTATCATCAAGAACTACAGTTTGGCACTATCAGATGGCTCCCTGAGCTGTGATTTAGGCATTTAAAAACACTGAAGAAAAGGTGGGAAACTGATGTCCCCTAATTCTTGTTTCTTCTTTGAAGTATCAATTACTGCTGTGTACAGATCATCTTTTCCATTTATGGGATTTATAGGTTTGAATACTGAAAATGTATATTGGAAGATGTAAATGCTCATGTGCAAAGTTACAGATTGAAGACCAGTTGCAAGAATAAATCCCCTTTTTGTGCTTGAAGTGTTCATTTGGTGGTGTAAATGGATTCTCCCATATGCTCTATACTTTTAGAAATTATTTTAATAAAACCCTTTGGAAAAGCAAACAGAATGAAATGTGCTAGACAGAGTACAATACAGACACAAAAATACAGATATATCTTTCCTCTCAGTCATTGTTGCTGTCTCTTCATCAAAAGAGCCAGTGGGTAAATAGAAAGATTTCTATATAATGGACATATCCTAATGCAAAAAATTACAAATATCTGCTTAAGACGTTCATACTACCCTCCTCAGGCTCCTTTTTCTCAGTACTGTTGTATAGCCATTAAGTGTTTCTTTCCTAACATGATGCTGATGAAGAAAGGGACTGTGTCTTATGAAAGAAAACTCCACTGACCATATCAAAATACACATTTTCATAAATAGATTTGTTTTTAAATTAGTGTTAGTAGTAAGCCTTCCTCAATTTTACTTCTTGGTACTGGAAGGTGGATAGCTGGCCTACTTATGCCATCTTCTGGGTAACTACAGAACTGTCGTTAGACAGGAAAAACCTCTATCAAGAAGCATCAATAATTAGCAATGCTTTGAAATAGTTTACTAATTGAATCCCTGAAGTAATTTTCTTTCTTATTTTATTTTATAGATTTTAGAATAAACCAAAACCTACTGAATTATTAAAAACGTATCATATTCAGCTATCATGAATAATCAGTAGGTTGTACAGAAAAGATCTTTGTAAGTGTCGTCCCAACAATATTGATATATTTAGTGAAGTTATACTTGTTATACTGATATTTTACCAATGAAAAGTCTCAAAAGACTGGGCCTTCATCTCTTAGGGATAAGTAGGAAGTAGGAATAAATGTTAGTCACGTTGCATAATATTCTACTGGAGGTAACTCTGCTGCATGACACTGTTACTATTCTGCTGCAAGTGTTTATGAGCTTCTGGAAATTTAAGCTTTGCTATTTTATTTATTCATTAACTCACTCTTGCCAAACCTCACATTGGGTAATTACATCTGTTTAGGGAACAGGGAAAAAGGCTGAAGGGCCTCCAGTCTTCTGTAGCTTCAGTTTCTTATTTTCCATAGTATTGAATGGTTACCTTGTGAACTGGTGTTTACTGAGTGTTCTCAGCTGCAGAGAGATGACACAGGCAAAGGGGAAGAAATGTCGGTTTATCCTTCAGAGTAAGACACGCTTTGTGAGTTTGAGTTTCAGATCACAACTCATAGAGAAACTGGAAATAGTAGATTCCTACCACAAGTGTTAAGTGAAACCAAGTAGGCATCTGAAGTATTAAGTATTCAAGTCTTCCAAGTGCCTTCTGTTTCTTGAGAAATGTACCAGCCCCTAAGAAAAGTGCATCCAGAATAGAATTAAGTCATTCCTAGTAATTACTACTGTTATTCTAGACGTAAAGAAAGCATACTGGTCAGATCAAGGTCAATGTGCCATGTTTCACTAACAGTGTTCACACAGGAGAGTAGAAGTTTCCATTTTGAAGACTTCTCATCACTTTTGAAAAGTGTGAAATAATAGGAGTGTGAAGAGCAGAAATGGCATGAGGACATGATGGTACAGCATCTGCTTCCCTGCGCTTTGCATGTGTCTTCCCTCACTTCTCCCCAGTCACCAGTTTCCCCATCCAAGTGCAATTACAGGCTAAAATGGAAAGCCTCATTGGAATGGCATCATTCTCTCATTATTCTCAGTCTCCAGCACCAGCACGTGTTAAGAAAGAAAAAACCTATTTTCAGCTTCTCTGAAGGTGACAGTGGCTTTTGAACTGAGTTGAGAAACTTTGCCACTACTCCAAGTGCCACAATGTCTGTTCCCTGCTTGCTCTCAGAAAACCTTGAGAAAAGTCCCCAGCTTGGCCTATGAGGTTTTTTAAAACACTAATTCAACACTCTGTTACTAAGTGTTTAATTATTAGGACTGTGAAATACGACAACACCTAAGGCATTAACAGAAGGAACTAATTATAGCCCATTCAGCACAGGGTTTACCCTTCCATTATGAAATCTCTTGTCATTTATTTGTCCTTTAAATGACTTGTTGTAATACCTTGATGAGGACAAATGGATCCTTCAGAAGGGAGAAAATGACCCCAAGCTGGCACAGAAAGATTTGATTAAAACTTACACTCCTTCTGTGGGAGCCTAATGATCCCAGGGGATCTTCCATTGCTCAGCAGAGTAGAGGAAATAGAAGACAGGGGAAATGCTTTCTGTCTGAGACAGATTTTCTTGCTTACATGCTGACATCCACTCTCTGTAGAACCATCCTATGATCAGTCTCTTGTTTCCTTTAAAACTCAGTGTCAGAAGTTTGGTTCCAGTGTGATTAATTTCCCCTTTACTGATTGTGTGTCATTTACTTTTAAGTAAGATTTTTATAAATGAGGCAAAACAAAGACAGAGATGAAGATTGTGCGGAGATAAACATTTGTGCTGCTGGGACTCCCACTGACTCGGGCACAGCAGGGGCCAGAAGTAATGGGGATTCACAGGCATCGTGATTAGACCTCTCGCTGTGAACAGGTAATTGAAACACTATAGCCCATCACCAGCATTTACAAAACAGCAAGCCATGAAGGTTCATGGTTTAAAGCAGACCTTGAACAAACCAGACTCTGCACACTCCCTCTGCCCTTACATACAAGCAAAGCATGAGCTGAGGCCATTGATAACATATACTGGTGTTTGCATGGAGCTGAGACGCAGACCAACAATGCTAGACTTCCTGGATCCTCCCTTGAGTTTTGCTGGTGTCCAGACACCCCCAGTTGTGCACACCAGATTACCTGTCTGTATTTTGGCAGCAGGGATCATAAGAGCTTTCAGTATTTTGAGTGGTTATTTAGGTGTTTGTAGCATGCTTTGTCATTCCTACACAAAAGTATTTGTGGTATTTGAAGGAACACAGTGACATTTAAGATATTAGAACAATCATTCCAATGAACTGAACACCTCATTACAGGCTTACATGGTACATACAGCTACCATAGTTAGGTAAGAAGATCAATGAACAATGTGATCATTACGGGAGTTCAAGTGTCACGTCACCAAATTTGTGATTGCAAATGCTGAGTGAGAAAAGGGAGTGTTTTTGTCCAGGTAATTGCATAAGTGACAGGGTTTGACAGGAATTCTGAATATAATGATACTTCAATGATTACAGTGCCAAAAGGGGATTCTGAAAATCCAAATCCATTCTGCATCCCATAATCTTTTTGATTAAGGGAGCTGCCATGATTTCTATGCATCGGTCCCTTATCTGTAAAATGAAAGTTTTAATTATTTGTTACTTCCATCACTGCTTATTCCAGGACTCCATATACTAAAGATTCTGTACTGTTTTGGTGGGACCACAGCAGAGTGCATATTCCTCAGGTCTGGTCAGTAGGAACTGCATAAAAAGCTGCTGCAAAGGTCATTATTTGTGAAAGAGAAGACACATGCTAAATGCCACCCCTTAGTCTGCTGCAAGCTCTCTGTGTGACTGTGGTCAACCAAGGAGCTCTTTCAGCCCTCACTCTGCTCTGAGTACTTAAGTGTAAACACTACATCTTTCCCTCACAATGATGCTGAGAAGGCGTGTTAGCTTAGTGTGTGTCAGTGCTAAATCCTTGAAGACACTGAAATAACAATATATTTGCCTGTATGGGCACATTGTACATGATTATAAGATCCCCCAGTGAACATTTTTATTTGCTATACTGTAGCTTTTCATTAAATCTTTTTTTTTTTCATGCAAGGCAGAGACAACTTTTTTCTGACATTGGCAACTGCGGGTCTGATCACGTCTGATGTTTGGTGCTACAGACCCACGATCACACAAAGGAGAAATACACAGAATAATTTCATTATTGTTTTTAATCTTCAATAATTTTCAGAAGAAATAGCAAAACACAGCACAATTCTAATCATAACAATATGGTTATAGCTTGCAATAAAAATGTCATCTTGGTTATTATCAGTACTGCTATATCACTGGCCTTATTTGAAGTGATCCATCAGATCTTACTGATGGCATTTAAGAAAACTTAACTGCCTACCATGCAGCCAGATTCTTTTGTCACACTTGACTGAAGTTTCCAGCCTTGAACTATTAGTCAAAAATATTTGAGCAAAACTGTAATTTATTGTTTAAGTAAACTTTGAAAGAGAAGAACAGTGCCTTAGATACTAGACTTGATGCTTGCCTTGGGCAAACAATTTTTCTTTTAGCATAGAACTGTAATAGAACAGAAGGAAACTCTGTTATTAATTCCATCTCTTACTGCCTGTATAACTTACCTAAGAGCAGAATACTATTTTCTGAGCTGTCCTTCCCTCATTCCTGCATTATAACACCAGTAGTCATCATGCTATAACTGAGCACAGGTCAATTGCACACACTCATAGAATCACATAATTGTTTAGGTTGGAGAAGACCTAACGCTGTCAAGTCCAACCGCTAAACCATGTCCACAAGCACCACATCTTTTAAATATCTTCAGGGATGGTGACTCAACCCCCACCCTGGGCAGTCTGTTCCAATGTTTGACAACCCCTTTGGTGAAGAAATTTTCCCTAATATCCAATCTAAACCTCCCCTGGCACAACTTGAGGATATTTCCTCTTGTCCTATCTCTTGTTATTTGAGAGAAGAGACCAACACCCACCTGGCTACAACCTCCTTTTAGGTAGCTGTAGAGAGTGATCAGGTCTCCCCTTGGCCTCCTCCAGCCTGAACAACCTCAGTTCCCTCAGCTGCTCTTCACAGGACTTGTGCACTAGACTCCATTCAGTCATGTACAAACCACAAAATTTAAATACATCCTTGGTTTCTGTGTCTAGGATACCATTTGTTCTTTATCATTTAATCTGTTTTATCAATGGTGCTTGAGAAAAAACATTAATTTCTTCATCATGGTAACCTGTAGCTAATTTAGAGAAGGTAGTTATTTGAATGAAAAGAGTAAGCATTCTTTGTCAACAATTCCTTAGCATTTACAATAGTGTAATAGCACTAACAGCCACCAGATAGCAGCATAAGCACACAGGCACTAAATAAATGCCTGTTTTTTGCTGAAACGCACGAAGTGTGCAGTCCTCTCAGGTCATTCACACTCACACTAAGAGTGGAGGTGCAGTGTCATACAGAAATAAAAGATCTGACCATCAATTCAGATCTTCATGGCACTGTAGTAAAGTTAATCTTGGTTTTAAAGAGCCTGCTCACTTGAGAAAGGACTGTATCGCTGGCCTAGCTGGTAACTGCCTTCTCTGTTCAAAACTGGCTTATTTCTGTATGGAACTTTGACTGGATTTTCTAGCCTAATAGAACTGATTTTTTTCCTTTGCATACTACATTGAGGATCCTTCATTTAATACTAAATTGAGGATCCTTCATTTCAGGTCTTCTATTTGTGTAAGGCTGCACACACAATACACCAAAATCACTCTATCATCTCTTCAGAGTACAGTGGACCTTCCAGACACATCACATTCTTGGCTGCAGGCATGCAGACAGTGCAGGCAGGAAGAATAAAAGGCCAGGTACACATGGTGCAAACATACTGCAACACTTTGAAGTGCAGATGGTTCTTTCTTCCCGACTTGTGCTAGGGCTTCTGCCAGAAGCCTTTGCAACACCAGAGTCACAGCTTTCTGAAATTAGTTAAATGATCGAAACAGATTTCTCCCAGAGCAGAAAAGCTGGGTCCAAGAGTGTTCAAAAAATCAACAGGCAAGTCCTCATTGCCACTGGAGACAGAGTAGAAGGAGTTACTTCGCTCTAATTCTCCTTCCTCAGTGTATCTGCAAGGTTCATATGTGGCCCCATAATCTTCCTGTGTGTCTTGGTAATACAATTTCTAAAGAAGGGAAGAAACGATGCAAATCATTATGGAAGTTTCTACTACCCTTTTGGGAATTAAAGAAATTAATGGTATGCAAAATAGGCAGGTAAACCAGGAGGTTGCAGTAAACAGTATGAGTCTTTCTGTGATAAGGGAAGTTTTAGTTTCATAAGCACCTGAGAGTACAGATGAGGCAGAGAGGAGCATTTGATCTGCCCTGGGCTGGCCAGCTATCAGGTAACCACATGACTGTCTGGAGGCATGCAGTTTGGCCAAGGAGGCTAGGAGGTCAGGCCTGTGAACCGGCAGTTCGTGGCAAGAGGCACAAGCATTTCCCTGCTAGCACAGAAGTGAAAGAGCAAGAAACTGAACTTGAACCCCACACAGAAACAGAAAGCATTTTAGCCCCACCTCCCTGTCTTGAAGAATTTGTTACAGGTGACAGACCCCAGCCTTGCAGTAACTGCTGGGTGACCAGCCAGAGGCAGCAAGAACTCTACAAGACAAGATATTTTCAACAAGAGTCTTCAGTGTTTACCCAGCGTTTATCCCTCACTTTTGATTGAAATGATTCGTAGATATGGTCTGAGAGTAGCTGAAGCCATCGCAGCTTTCCTTTTTCAAGCCTATTTTCCTATTCTTACAAGCCAGCTAGACAAAGGAGGGACTCCACATTCATTTCTTACCTGACCCAGTGTTTTGTCCACCATCTGTACGATGCCATCAAGGTGTCTTACTTGGAATGTCTTGTAACTAGTATACAGGCCATCCTGGAACACAGACATAGTACCTCAGGTCTGACCAGCATAAAATCACCTACTAACATTTCTTTCAGACACAAATAAATCCAACTGTCTTTCTCGCTGTTACATCCATTCCTTTTGTGGTCCCTTCTCCAGTTACATAGCAGCCTTCTCTGCTCAGGGACTGTTTGTTCTTATGAGTGAGTACACACTGCAGGTGTACATGGAGTCACCAACTGTAGGCTTCTTCATAATCTCCAGTAATTAAATACATTTCTTCCTCTAAATTTATTGGATTCCTTTTCACTACTGGCACCAAACATGACCTCAGAACTTTACAATGTCTGCTTACACAAGCAGTCATAGCTCCTAGCTACAGTCTTAGGGATTGTGGAATTGGGTTCTCGCATACATAACAAAGACTGTTTTACATTTTCTTTGCCTGCTCTAAGACAGAGATTGTTCTTAGAGTTTCTTGGTAATTACTACATACTTATGAAGCGAACACATGGCAGTCACCTACTGATGTAGACCAGAATTTCCTTCAGGCATTCTTTACAATAAAAACAGACATCTGTTAGAGAATACAGTACAAAAATCCACAGAGCAAACTCAAAAGCCTTCAGACCCCTGGAAGTACATCCTATAAAAAATACTCATAAATCCTACCCACACTTGGACAGCATGTTAAGCAGAAGATGTTGGCCAGCATGTTTTTGATAGATATCTGAAGAATGATGGTTCCATGTCACTAATACCAAGAACTGAATAAAATCTTGTGCATATCAAATTCGGTACTGTGATAGAATTTTGGGATAAATTACACTTCCAAATATTTAGAATAATGACTAATGACAAGAAGTGCCAGTCTCAAACTGGAAAAAAAAATGTCAACAGTACTTTTAATAGCAGTGGGATCTCCAACACGTGACGCTTATTTTCTGATTGAACTACATTGCATTAGTCTTCCCACTATTATTAATACCAAACCTCATTCTTGGGATTACTGGTTTCTGTGGTATAAAAAAGAGCATTTACAAAGGGAAACAGGCAGTTACCTCAGCAGTCACCTCTTTTCCAGCCTCCACAGACACAGGTGGTAGAGCAGCATGATCTGTAATATCCAGCTTAGCCTGCAGACAGGGAGAGGGCTGGTATTAATACAAAACTGAACTAGGCTGTGAAGGATCATGCTTTTTTGCAGGCTATTCCCTTCTTCCCTTTCATTTACTTCCTTGTGAAAACACCAGTATGTGCAGCGTGACAAGAGATTATGTGCCTCTTCATCTGTCGGATCCATCAGTAGGATGAGGCACCTGGGAAGGTCCTGCTGATGCTGAAAAATGGCAGGAGTGATAATACTCTGTCACCAGAGCAGCATTATCCAGCCCATGCAGAACACCACTTCCCAGGTATGCTTAGTGGCATTAAGAAAAAAAAAAGCTTTATTTTGCTTAATACCAAAACCAGAAGAAACACAGTAAGAGAGGTGACAAGCACCAGAGTCAGCCACACAACACTGGCTGGGTTCTGTGAATATATGCTTGTGCACTTACTTGAGACAAAGACATTCTGCTCTCTTCGTTGTAGCTGATTAAAGTTTGTTCACCTTGACGTGGAAGAGTGGCTTTGCTTTTAGCTCCTGGCACGTAAAAGCAGCAAAGTAGGATACTGGAAGCTGTTGCAACAAGAAAGGGAATGGTGAAAGGGGCACTGTGAGTAGATCTGTATGGCTCAGTACAGTGGGTTGGTGAGGTACCCGTATCATTTCCTAACTCGGAAACCTCCAGCAACGTGGCTGGAGGATACAATGCCTGGCTTGGGGTGCTAAGCCTGCTTTAGAGACCCAAGCTGCTGTCTCCACAGAGCACTGCAGAGCAGACAGAAACACTAGATCACTTACAGGTAGAGAGAGAAATAGTGGTCAGATAATCTATTAATTTTTGCTTCAGATCAGGAACCAGCAGTTCATCTCTTCAGCAGCAGCCAACATGAGCTGCATTAAAAAAAAACAAACTAAGGTCTTCCTAAAATTTGAAGAGAGAACAGGTCATTGACCAGGACACGTGGATGCAAGTGTCATGAAGAGTGCAGGTATTAACTGCTCACACTGTGACTATGCTGTAACACGTTAAGGTGAATGGTCTTTCCTGGTAGATTTTTAGCACATGTTCATGAGCTGCAATTGCAATGAGATCCAAGGGGCAGATGGCAGGTGACTTGCCTGCATAAGTTAGGGGGTTACTTACCCAGCAGCAATAAGAAAGCTGTCACTGTAATCGCAATGGCACCACTTCCGAGTCTCACTGCTGCCTGTGGAAGTGGTGAATCTTCACATGTATGTCCATCTGGGCAAAGGCAGAGCCTGACATGCTGGTTCTGCCTTGTAGAAAATCCTTGCTTGTCCTGAATAATGACAGGTACCAAGTAGCTACCTCGTGGGAGGCTTCTTAACATTAAAAGCTCAACTGAATCCCCTAAAAAGAAGACAAGAAATTATTTCAAGACTCATAGAGACAAGTCCAACATTGGACAGTCCATTCACAGGGAAACTCATTTGCACCCAATTTCAAATACTTTTTCCAACCCTAATACATGATAGTAAATAGGACAAAATTACATCCGTCTTTATCACCTTGCTGAGCCTTCTGGGCAAAGAGGTCTGTCCCAATCTGCATTCTGGCATGGCTGCACTAGAATTTACTAGGAAGCTAATCAAATACAGAAGTGGTTCCTCAGCTGTCTTATCCCCCTTTCTGCATTATGAGCACATTGCTTCTGGTCCTCTCCCCAGCAGGGATGAAGAACAATGTTATTTTTTTTTCTCAAATTGCAGTAACATTATATTTTGAAAGCTGTTCTTCCATGTCCTTTCAGTCTCACAGAGACTAATCAGAAACAAATCATAAAGTAAGAGACAGTGAAATAACTAGAGCATATGTAAGTGACAATGAACTTCTCATGAAGGATATGAAAGGAAGAACTCACCAAAGTGCCTTCCTAATTTCCAGTTATGCTTCACGTCTTCAGAGTCCTCAGTCAGCTCAAATGTAAATGGCCCAGAATATGAATGGACAGGAGCAGACTTAGCTTTTATAATGAGAGGTGTCCCTTCCTTTCTGTCACACACATCTAAAGAAGGAGCCACTAATGTTGGCATATGGTTATTAATGTCAGACAAGTAAAGCAGGATGGTGCCAGACCCAGTCTGTGGTGGAATACCTAGATAGGAGCAAAAGAAACAGAAAAACTCCTAAGTAGGTATGGACAAAAGCCAGTCCGTGGGCAGGATCTCTGTCTGGTTTATCCTACTAGGCACAAGTTTTAAGTATTAGAGTATTCTGCATTGCCATTCCACACTTAGATCCTTAGTCTTGCTGTCATTTTAGATCTAACATGCACCTCATCTCAAACAGTCCAAATACTACTTGAATACATTCTGACTGGCTACCTACCATTATCAACAGCATGAACAATGATGGTGTACAGGCTGTTGTTCACATAAGGAGATTCTTGATCAAATTCTTTTGCCACAGTAAGAACTCCAGAATTCTCATCCACACTCAGCCAGCCATCTGGGTCATGGGCTAGTTCATACCTTAAAAAGAAAGGAGAATAAGTGTTGTATTTTCTTCAGTGGATTATGAAGAAGAGAAAATTCCTACTGCATCTTTCTTTGTCCTTTTGAGCTCTGCAGGTATTTTTACTTGGTGGTGGTGCTTGCTTTTGTTAACTCTATGACAAGCTGTGCGTTTCAACACAGCCAACAAACATTTCCTCATACAAGACCCCATGTCTTGTACAGAACCTTCAAAACTTTTTCTAGGGGCTAAGAAAGTATCTCATTTCCACATCAAATTGCCATTCTGAGAGCCAATCATACCATAGTCTTTTCTATAGCATAAAACTTTGTCCTCAAAACTAAAATATAAATAATGCAACCTGGTTTCAGGCAAAACTATTTTGAAGAAATAAAACTTTAAACTGTCTCTTAGAGATCCAGCTCTCTGGATCTGCCCTATCATCAGTAGTAAACCTGCACCTTTGTGTTCATATAACTATAGATACATAAGTGTATGTATATTCATATATGTACCTATACCAAATTAAACTTGAAAACCTTTTTATATTCCTAAGCTATTTCTTAATCTGAAAGTTAGAAGTATCTCCACTTACTTTAACTTATTTGGCACATCATGTTGATATATGGCAGGATACCTTCTAAATATTCTCCCAGGCTTCATTGAAGCTTCTTCTTGGACAATAAGTATAGGAGGATGAAATTTAGGTGCACGCTGTAAGACCTTGATAGTCACCATTGCATATGTGGATTCTAGGCTTGAGGTCATCACAATGCCATTTTTACAGAAGAAGAAAGGTTCTTCATTTGCTACAGAAATGACAAGTCTTATCTCAGAGTCATTTTCGTAGTTGAGAGGCTGAAAACAACAGACAAAAGTATAATTAGCCGTTTTGAACATTGGGTAGCAGTCATCTCTAGATACATGGAACTCAGATGTGAGCTGAGCTCACAAATCTCAGCAAAGATGCTAAGCTATTGGTCTTGTAATCAGGCTGGCCATGCTACACATTGCCATGCTGTAGCTCATCTATTACTGCTCCTTACCTCAATAAGACTTAAAATGCCTTCATTTGTGACTGGATCTGTCTCAATGGTGAACTGTTTCTTCTCATTGCCTTTTGTTACTCTGTATTTTGCTCTCCAAGCTGAAGTGTTGGAAGAGTCTTTATCTTCCACTTGGAGCCGTAATACAGATGGATGTTCTTGACCTTCTGAAATCTGCAGCTCGTACTGGGAGAGGAAAGGAAAGAAACAAGGACTGTTTCTATTCCCCAAGAGGAAAAAGCTTGTTAGCCAGCTCTGAGCCTCAGTTTGACCATCAGACCATGTGGAGCTACTTTCTGCACACAGAGTCATTGTCCCTGGTGGTTCATGTGAGTTACAGAGCTTTCTTCCAATACATTCCCACTGACTTCATAAAGACCTTATTACTAAACTTGACTTTCATCCAAAACCAGGATACTACTCATCTCTACTGACTATAGCAACAGGCCCACAAATGCCACAGGGGCTTTTCATCCAGGACTGTCTTCTGCCATGTAGAAGAGATTGGTGCATACAGGCTTAAGCTAGAATTAGCCTGCAGATGTTACATACCTCACCTTGTAGGAATGAGACACATGAGAGGTTTTGGTAATTTCTCACAATGGTTTAAGTTTTTGGTCGTGCAATGTTGCACCAGTTTCCTAACTAGGACTCCAAAGACAGGCTAAGAAATGCCAATTAAATCACCTAGAGCAGACATATGTCTTAAAAGTTCAAAATTAAAATGTAAATTTGGCTTATTTTCTTCACATGAGTTGGTCACTGGTTGAGATCTGAAAACTTAGGCTCTTGCCTTCTACTAAGTAACCAATACTGTCCTTCCGTGACAACTTGATTAAATGCTGTAAAGAATAATACATGTATTCCAACAGAGGGAACACATCACTGCTCTGAGAAGGGTGGGAATTTTACTAGACTGGTATCTAGGAGGATGAAGCACAGATATCTTATATAAACCTGTTTTGGCAGATTATCTAACCTTTTTCCCTCAGGTTTTCTAAACACCATTCTGCAGGTAGGAGACCTGCCATAGTAACACACTGGTAAGTGTGTTTGTTTTCATAAGTGACTTTGGACTCAGTGTTGTAACCCAGTGTCTATTCTTACTGTTCACAACTTCAAATATTTACACATATCAGCTCTTGACATGAATCTGCACTCTGGTTGTGTGTACTGGTTTTGGCTGGGATACATGTTCTTCATAGTAGCTCGTACTTGTGAAGAGAACAGTGTTGATAACACTGGTTTGGTTCCTGCTGAGCAGTGCTCACACACAGCCAAGACCTTTTTATGCCTCTCACCCCACCCCAGCAGTGAGAGAGCTGGGAGTACACAAGAGTTAGGAGAGGACACAGCTGGACAGATGACCCCAACTGACCAAAGGGGTACTCCATACTGTATGATGTCATGCTTAGCAATAACAGCTGCAGGGAAGAAGGATGAAAAGTAGGACATTTGGAGTTACAGCATTTGTCTTGCCAAGTAGTCATTGGTGTGATGGAGCTCT
Source organism: Porphyrio hochstetteri (assembly GCA_020800305.1). Lineage (NCBI taxonomy): Eukaryota > Metazoa > Chordata > Aves > Gruiformes > Rallidae > Porphyrio > Porphyrio hochstetteri. The sequence continues at coordinate 12,533,916 of CM036921.1, read as the reverse complement.
GCTTTCCTGGAGGTGGCTAAATATCTTCCTGCCAATGGGAAGTGCTCCTCAGAGCCCTCTTCCTGCCAGCAAGCAAGCTCAGTTGCTGCAATTCACACAGCAAATGCTCTACAAGCACCCTCAAAGAGTATGCCAGGTGAAGTGTTGCTACCACGTCTCACTACCCTGTTAAGACGTACTGAGTTTGTAGGCAAGCAGGTGTAGGGCCATTGATGTCTTCATGAATCAAAACTAGGATCTTTCAAGAGTAGATTGTAAGCAGCACCTTAGCTTCCCAGATGTTAGGATAAGCTTGGCTGGCAGCGTCCCTCCCATAAGAGTGAGACAAAACCCTTCTAGTGCTGTACAGAGAAAACTAACAACGTTTATCACTCTTGATAGTCAACCTTTCTCTTGGTGTCCACATTTTTAAGAGGTGCTTCTTCTAACACAGGAAGGTTTTTTGCACATGCTTTGGCCTGATTCTGCAAGTGTCTGAGGATTCCTATTTCCACCACTGACTGAATTTAGCAGTTTGAAGGACTGAACTGTATCTAGGAATGTTCAGTAATGATGTTTTTCCTTACATTATCCCTAGTAAATACAGGGAGGTGGTTGTTTGCATCTTGAATAGCTACATTAACTGTTACAGTAGATGACAGCTGAGGAGTTCCATGGTCACTGGCTTTAATCAGAAGTTTGAAAGAGTTGGCAGTCTGAAAAACAGAAGAAAGGAAGTTCCAGACTTAGTTCAGAAGCAGTTCCTGCATTTTGCCAGTCACAGCTATTAAGCTGGGTGTGAGACTCTCCCTCCCTCCCCTTGTACCTGGGTCATGTGTACTGAATAGGTATCATGCATTAAATGATAAGAAACATCATATGTACATCACCTCATAATCCAGGCATCCAGACAGAAGTATCGATCCTGTGGTACGATCAATATCAAATGTGAATCCATCCAGAAGAGGCATTTCCATACTTAGAGAATAGGAGACCTGAGAATTTGCACTGCCTTCTTCATCTTTGTCCAAAGCAGTAACTTGGAAAACTGGCTCATCTATGATGAAGAATTGAAACATTAATAAAAATGTTTAGTTTTGACATGGAGTTTCTCAGGCCTGGCTGCAGGTTCTTGAACACACAAGTCCTAAGAAAACTTCTCCTGTGGCTGCAGTTATCCCTGCTAAGACTCTGGCGTCCACCTCATTTGGTTGGCAAATCTGCTGAAGTAGTTAGACAACACAGTGATCACACTCCTGAATTTACTCTATCAAAAATATTCACTAGTTTTTATGAAAGCTCTCAGCTGGCTCCTGAGGAGTTGGCACCACACCCACGTCTACACAGCCAGATTAAGTCTTTGTATTTCTAAAACAGTGTGTCTGACCATCTTCTGTGAAGCAATGTGCGTGTACAGGTTCCAAATCCACAGCTCAGATTAGTCTGTTCAAGTCTTAGCTTGTGGTTAAGAGGAAATATCTCAGGATCTGTCCAACCTTATGCTAATATACACTGAGGTTAATCAGACAAGAAATTAAGAGGTAGGAAATAGTCCTTCATGGGATATAGTCCCTAAACCCATGAGTGTTTAAGTAAAGCCTAAGGAGAAGAAGAGATATAGTAAGAAAGGGAAAAGAAAGCCAAATGAAGTAAAAAGAGAACAAACACGAACCAGTAGTATCCCTGGTTTGGATGGCACTTACCCTGACTGTGGTTCTCTCTTATTGTAATGCTGTATGTGTCCTTGGGAAACTCAGGTGCGTTGTCATTAATATCTTTAACCTTTACTTTGAAAAACAAATAGTGGTCCAATGGTTCACCAGTTTTTCTGTACACAACATCAAAACGTATCTGAATGAGTAAAAAGACAGATATCAGAATGGAGTGAAGGGTATCACTTACATATCAGAATGAAACAAGAAACTTCCCATTTTGAAGCTGCTACAGCTGTATTTGGCCAGCATCTGGCTCTGAGTTGCACCACTACATCATTATTTCACCTTTCAAAGGTAGTCAATTCATAAAGGTCACCCTGTGCACTAAACAACACTAAAAAAGATCAGCACCTGGAGCTGGATCTGCGTTATTTGAGCTGAGAGGTATCCTCTGGGGCAGGGGAAAGAATGCTTTCACACTGGCTTCCCAACTCTGAAGTATTTATTCAAGTTGTACGTTCTGGTTTCTGTATTTGCATTTCTATGGCATTTTGGCTCCACATCCATGAATGTGCAGGGGATTCCATTCTGAATGCTGAACTCTCCTTTGCTCCACTTATTTCTGCTTTAAAATCAATCCCAGAGTGTCTGCCGTGGAACACCCACGTGCCCAGTGAGGGGTGCTAGAAAGCTCCCAAAATGTATTTTTCCTTTATGGAAGGCAAGACCTTGCACAGAAAGCCATGTGGAGTGGTAACTCTCAGTTGGGTACAGTCAGGCCCCAGAGACACAAATAGAATCATCACAGAATAAACATAAGGAGACCACAACTGATTTTTTACAGGAGGAAAACAAACCCACACTCAGGTATTTCACTCATACACCTGTTATCACGTTTCTTTTATTGTCTTTGCTGCTTATGAACACTTTCCTGCTTTTTAAGGACAAATCACAGAATCACAAGGTTGGAAAAGACCTCTGAAGATCATCAAGTCCAACCATTCCCGTCCTAAGCTAAACCATATCTCCAAGTACCTCATCTACCCTTTTTTAAAACATATCCAGGGAAGCTGACTCAACCACATCCCTGGGCAGCCTGTTCCAGGCCCCAACAACTCTTTCAGTCAAAATTTTTTTTCAAATATCTAATCTAAACCTGCCCTGGCACAGCTTCTTGCCATTTCCACTTGTCCTGTCACCTGTGCTTACTCTTATGTGAAGCTGCAGTAGTACAGCTCTGTAGCTCCTCCAGGATTGTCTTATCTTTCTGTCATGCATAACTACTTAGTCCACAGTCTTGATTAGGAGTTTCTGTGTTCACAACTCAGTGTTCTGGCCACTGTAGCTGTAACATACATGGGATTTCAGGACAACTTTTACATTATTTTAGATTATGATCAAGGGTCGTATCAAAGTGAAGCATTTAGCCCTGAGAAAGCAGATATTATTTGCAAACATTTTAAAGTATCTTTTTTAAAGCGTGTTACCTTAAAAGTTGGGGTCTTTTCTCTGTCGATGGTGCGATGTACATACACATGTCCACTTGTATCATCTTCTACAGAAAATAATCCAATCTCGGGCGATTCATTTACCCCAGGTCCACTGATTAAATATTTTACTGATGTATTAAATGATTTTTTATTGAACAGCTTTTGGAAAGAGAAGTAGCACAATGCAGTGTGAGTAGGGAAGACAGAACAGACATAAAGAGACTTCAGACCAGTTCTCTTCCTGCCAACCTTCTCTTTGCAGATGGGGTTTTGCTTGCAGGCTGCGTCTCAGCCAGCTTATCTTTCTGGGCTGCAGCATTAGTACTCTGCACAAAGTGCAGTACACCGCTTGTCCCACTCTGTAGTCTTCTTTGCCCTGAGTATGCCTGCAGCTTCCCTTAGAAAGGAGCAATATATCCCCCACACCACACTGTTCTACCCAACTCTCTGTAAATAAGAAGACTTTGAACAAGTAAGGTTGGTTTGGGTTTCTTTAAAGGTGCTGTTTGATGCACCATTCTTGCCCTCTCCTACCTCTGGTATTTTACTGTACTATCTGTGGTGATAAATACCTTACTGAGGCTCAGGAAGAACTGTTACTAAAAGGTTGTTTGTACCTGTCCAGCATATTTCGGGAATGGTCCTTTGTCCTCTTCTTGAACATCAATGGTGGTGATAACCCAGGTCCTTTTTGTACGCTTCAGAGGACGTAGACTGTCTGATTGGTAAGAACCCACCCACTATTGGATAAAGAAGTGTATTGAGTATCATAGTTTACATATTAACAGTTGTGTATATGCTATTAGATAATATTGACTACAAACCTGAATGCTCCTCTTCTGGATGGACTGTCTTAAACCAAAACTTTCTGTTTCATGAGAAAAACTGTTGGCAGCAGTAACCTTGTGGGGGGAAAAAAAAGATGATTGTGGGAAGTGTGGTTAACAAGAAAGCAATGATATGCTATCTAGGTGGAATTTGGTGTCACAGAAACATAGTGATCCTGTTTTGACAGCCCTATATTAAATTGTGTCTAACCCTGGAAACTCCACAAATCTCATCCTTCTCATTCCAAATTGGCATGAGAGCTTGGACAGTAATTTCTCTGGTCCCAGAACATGCAGACACTGCATCTAACAGTTCATGGTGTTTTCTCAATGGCTTTTCTAGAATATTCAGCTCTGCCTCTCTGTGTCTAGTGCTGCTTTAGAAGCTGCTCGGTACTGGCAGGTCTTGAACCTACTGCTGGAAAAGTTACACCTGGGAGCATTTCAGGTTCTCAGAAACTTGTCATGTACTCACAGCATCCCAAACATAGCTGATTTACCACAAGCTGAACACTGGGCCAAAGTTTCTAATCCAGACGAGTACAATAAATTGTTGAGAATGGTGGCTGCACCCTAATTGGCAGGATTAGCAACCCTCTTAAAAGCATAAGCTTCCTGCACTGGCTTCAATCACTGGTTTTTATATGAAATATTTCATCACAAAGAGTATGATGAGACTCAAATTACACTATTGCCATTAACAGGTAACTTATACACCTTCCTCCTTGTTCTCACTGCCTTTGTTGGAAACTTGGGGGTTTATGACTCATTCCATCAAACATCTCCAGTGGCTCTAAAAACATTAATCAACTTTTCCTGCCTAGGCTTGGTCAAAGGTGGGATCTTTACACCATGCCCTTTTTCTGAAGAAACAAAATACTTATAAAACTTCCGTGGTTATAAACTTGTCCATCAATGGGGGTTCACCAGTAAACACCTCAGAGCTACTCTATAAAGCTGTGCTATAACCCACGGGAAACCTTTGCCATGTAAAAACAGCAAGCTTTAACTTGGCACTTGCACATAGTAGTTACTCGCTTTGCTCCAGGTTCAACTGTGCTGGACCCCGTGAAAAAAACCTGTTCCCCCTTGCCTATGTGTAGCCACTTTTAATTATATTGGAAGCTTTAATTGCGTATTTTATAGTTTCCTGGCTCCTCCACATGCACGGGTTGCACAGCGATGGCTCAGGCTATTGCTGCATCCGCTCAGCCGTGGGCACTGCTGGAAGGGCACAGCTCAAAGCAGGGTGGCGAACCCAGCAGAAACACTGGTGGAAGAGCCACTGGGCACTGTGGGCCACACCACGCACCAGCGCACTCTGCCAGGGCTGATCGCCCCGGCGTCCCTAGCAGGAGGGGCAGAGGGACCCCGCTCCTGAAAAGCCCCTTCCAGGGCACCCAAGCGCGGAACCGGGGCACGGAGGAGCTCCCGGTCACGGAGGCCCCGAGGGACCAGCGATGCCCTCGGTGAGGCCGAAGCCCCCGTCCCCGTGCTGCACCTACCTGCAGGAGAAGCAGCACGGCGAGCAGCTCCACGGGACGCGGGCGGCGGAGCGCAGCGCGGGGCGGAGGAGCCGGGGAAGGTAGCGGGGCCGGTCGTGCACCCGCTCCCGGGCAGCTCGGAGCTGCGGAAGCATGGACCGGGACCGGGACCGGGACCGGGCCGAGCCGTCCACTCCGCGGGGCGCGTCCAGCCAGCGCATCGCTGGGGTGGCCACGGCGTGAGCTCGTTCCGACCGAGCTGTTTCCTCGGGAGTAGAAGGGCTAAATGCAGGCCGAGGGCTTCTCGCTCAGCAGTAACTGTGGGGTCACCGGCACTTGGGCACAAGCGAACTCTTCTGCCTTGTCAGACAAAGCCAAATGGAGCTGTAGGTTCTGTACAACTGAAATGAGTCAAAGCGAGGCTCAGTCTTTCTTCCGTGTTTTGTTTTTCAGTCCATTTGTAATCACCAGTCCCAGTATTACATAAAACAAACATGCCATTACCGTGGCTGTATGACCATTATAGAGCTGGAATAAAACACGTGCCTTTCCCTGACAGTTACTTGGAAATGGCATTTCCTAATGACCGCACGGTTGTTTGCGAGCAAGCAAACATGCAACCTGGCACTGCATGAGACCTGGTTTTATCTGTCACACCCACGAGTGCTACTTTCGCATTATTTCAGACTTTGAACCAAGAACAGCTTCTGGAAAAGCTTCTGTGGAAGCTGAAATAAGCAATGCTAGGTTGTCCTCTTCAACCCAAAAGCCATCAAGCAAGTATGAATTTATGTTCCTGAAGGTGAACTTCTCAACCAAGCTTGTGAAAAATACATATTCATGCAAACTAGGTAAAGAAGCAGGAAATTAAACATTAAGTTTTGCAAATCCCTGTTTTAAAGAAACCCCAATTTGAATAGCAGATTATGAGGAAGGTCCTGGCTTCTGTGAAAACAACCTTTAGGGAATTTCCATTTCCCTGTATGGTTTTTATTCGGCACAAGGAGGTTTTTTCTTTTTTAGAACTGGAAAATAATTAATTTAGTGTTCTGGAATTTGTGAAAGAAGACTTAGTGAAGAACCACTCTTCTGTTCAGGGGAGAAGAAAAGTGATAGATCATGTCAAGCCACAATGTTTTAAATAACGTCAGGGGGGAGGTGGGCAGGTGATCTGAGATTCACTATTAACAGGACAAAACAACGCTAACAGGCTTTAATAACAGCACAGGATAGGATAGTTTATACATCAATAAAATCTGAAACTGTAAAATTCTGTGGGATACCTCACAGAGGAGTTTTGTAATGCTTAACATGAAGATTGCAAAAATAGCAAAGGGGTTTCTAGCAATAGGAAATGCCACCTTTTTTCCCTCTGGATGTCTCTTCATTTTCCTCTCCATTAGTCTCAGCCAAACATACAAACACTGTGTGTGAAATTCAGTTAAACACACTTATCCACGTATGCTAGCAATGCAAGAATGGGGTTCTCAGTAAGCATCTACCCACAGATCTCTGCTGTTCTTTGGATCATGTTCTAAATGTCCTGGAGACTATAACAGAGAACATGAAACTCATTGATTAGTGCATTTTTTTAAGGTATTAATGTGATGTTTTCCCTATTCACCTGTTATGAAGCTTTACGTTACAGAAGTGACTGAGACATGGAGCAGAAATAACCACACAGCTTTACCTACGTAGCCTAGCCATCAGCAGCAATACAGCTGATACGCTGAGCTAGCAGCTCTATCCTACCCAGCAGCAAATAAATCCTGTAAGAGAGATTCAGAAGTGCCATCTTGTGGATGATGGAAAAAAACCACAACTAAGCAAGAAATAGGCAGCAGTTCACTTTTAATATAGCAAATATACAGTAATTCTGAGTTACAAGATCACTTTCCAGTGAAATGACTAGCAAAAATATCCACATAGGTTTTAAATAAATAAGTACACATGATTACCAACATTAAAAGCTGGGCTGCAAATTCTCAGTTAATAGAGTTCCAGAGTGGTTTTTTAAAATTATTTTTCAGAAGAAAATGCACAAATGCCAATGGGAGCAACAAAGCCTCAATACCTTTAAAACAAGGCAAAAAATAGGACATTATAGGCAATTTCATATTGTATGAATTTCAACTATAACATCAGCTCCAAAAGAGGTATCACCTACTGAGGGTGTGAGGGGAGGTAAAACGTTAACTGCCCACAGTATTTCACTGCAGAGATGCAAGTCATGGAGAAAAAAATAAACATGTCATGAGGAAAACAGTGTCAGTTTAAAACTCTTCATGGCACACATTAAAAATACAGAATAGCATTACTAAGGAAAATTCTTTATACTTATTGGAGAAAAATCCAATTTCATTGAAAACAAGATATATATTATTTTTAATTTTTTTTGTAGTTTTGAGTAGTATAACTGAAGCAGAGTCTGGATTTTATTTAAAACAGAACCTGAGTGTATCTAGGCAAAAAAAAAAAAAAATCACTGTTTAAATATCCCACATCACAGTAAACTTGTTCTTCCAGAAACATCTTTAATGCTAGACTCAGACACAGAAGAATGTTATGATCATATTGCTAAATAGTGAAAAATGTATAGATACATTCTGTTTGGATATTAAAATACTTGCACAGCACAGTGCTTGTATTTGGTAGAGTAAACTTTTCTGCTGCATTCTGAAGTGTCTCTAAAGACAATATCCATCAATACAAAATGAAGGAAACACAAACCATAGTCCTTTTTGTAAAAGGAGGTCTTTTTATTTCTAAGCCCAGAACACAGTCAAGTTAAAATGGAAGGAAAAGTGCTTCAGGATGAAATCCAAGCCTCGCAGGTCTGCTCGGGCTAAGAACTGTGTGTTGAGGCAAACACAGAAGTTCTATTCCTGTATGTGAACAAAAACAACTGAGCAAGAAAGTATCAAATCAAGGAACATGAATTGAACTTGTGTGATTATTAACTTAATTGGGCTAGATCACAGCCAGAGCTTAATGATGACCAAGCAGTCAGACCTAAGTGGTGTCACCATCTCTACCTGCCTATAGTCTCCAACATGAGATTTACGTCCATCACATCACAAGAACCACATCAAACCAAAACTTTTCTAGGTCTGTGAGAAAAAAACGTTTCTCTTTGCCCTGGTCAAAGCTGACTAAAACACTATTTATTTATTCCTAAAGAAGCAATCATGCAAAACGATGCCCTCCTTGGAACCTAGGAGAGCATCAATATAGAGTAACGGTTCAGAGGAAAATTTAGCTTACACTAATAATCAGTGCTATACTAACATGCTAAATTAATTACTGCACCTAACAGAAGTTGTTTAAAAACTCCCTGCTACTCTGATTATTGACTTGATCCTGCTCACCTTGCTTTTGGCGCTTAGTGCACAAGAACTGTGTGCTAAAATCGTGCACTATAGTGCTTATTGGCAAGAGCAGCCCTACTAACTTTGACTATTATTAATGTGGATCAGGAAAACTTGGCTAATGCAAGCTGGTAGAATTTGGCCAGAGCTTGAAATTCTAGCACTGGATGCAAGACCTCTTTGTCTAAAAAAAGCTGAAATACAGGATGAGTCTGAAACAAAACAAAAGGATGAAATAGCAACAATAGAATATGCTGGTCCTCTGCAGTTGCTGGTGTTGAATGCCATCTTCCACGTTTCACCACACTTCTGACACAGCCACTTCATTTGATCTTCGAGCATGTCAGATTAAGTTTCACTTTAATTGCATAGAGCTGAATGTACATGCAACTACAATGCATTTTAGCTGCAACCTCACAAATACTGATTATGGAAATATAATACTGTAGGTTACATTTGTTTCCTTTATCAATTTAAAATTTCACATTTGGTCTCCAGTAGACTAGGAAAAAACCCACTAAAAATATTCTTTAGACTATTCCTGAGCAATGTTTTTATGTACTGTAAAATACTCTATCATTTATTACTACATTTATTAATATTCTCACATTTTAAACTACATACAAATCCATGCTTTGAAATTTTACAAAGCTGAAGATCTGGTAGGCACAATGAAAGAACAGAAACAGCTAAGCATCTTAAAACCAAGATGAGAACAAGAGAAGTGCAATTTAACTATATACATAAAATACTCTTTAGTATTTGCTACTTTTTCATTTTCTATCACAATGTGAAGGATCCACTTGTAAAATCTGGTCTGTCAGACCTCAGCTCACTTCACACAGTTCATAGTGACTGGTGGCTGTGGATGAAGTTAATGCTGCTCAGTGCTTCATTTTAACATGAAAGTATAAAATATTCTTTGTCATTTCATCTTTAATGAGACTATGCCCCCAGTTGCTGAGATAGATTTGAAATTGTAGCAGCTGAACTGACAGTTGAATACTCACTGAACTCTCCTTCCTATTCCCTCCTATCTCACAGCCACAGGATACACAGAGAGTCTGGGGGCAGGAGAGGAGCCAATCCTGGCTGTGCAGGCTCTGTCTGTGGGGTATTTCCCCCTGTTGCTTCACTAAACCTCAAAAGAAGATGAAGTAGACTGGACCATGGGGTAAGTAATAGTCATCTTGGGGACTGAAAATAGGTATCTTTTGTATCAAAATATATCTTTACTTGAACTTACAACAGCCTTTAAATTCATCCCCCAGAAGTCTATCTTAAATGTTTTTAGAGGCTACCAGTTCCACAAATTAGGCCACCAAGTCTGGTAATAACCTCAATTTGCGTTAGTCATAAATATCCATGTGCAATTTAAAATTTGGTCATTCTCTCTAAATGAGAAAAAGCATCAAGGTTTACAAAATGAACTTCAAGGAAAGCTGTCTGTAAACAGAGTGAAGATTGCTGGGTATAAAAACATGCATTCCAATTTCTTACTCGGTCACTATTGCAGCTGTCTGCTCCCTAATAATTTTTTGTCTTAAGAATCCTCTCTGCATTAAAATATTTCAAAACATTATCTTCGTTCTTCTTCTTATAAAAAAAATCTGATTCATCAAAAAATCCAATTCATCATCATCTATGAAGAATTAGTTTGACTTTGCATAGATAAACATGCTCCATTATTTTATAAAAACAGTTGAGTCCTTTTCCATCAGAAACCACCACCATCAAACCCATCTCACAAAATAGCCCATCTGGTCAAGAACAGGAGCGTGGATCATACTCCCTCAAATACACCAAGGTACACCTAAGAACCACCACAGACTGCAATGGACTTCAACTGGTGCAAATAGGATGTGTTATAATTGTGTATTTCTCTGAACTTTTATACTCTGCTATTGTTATCTTCATTGAGCAATGGTAGATATTTTTGAAGAAAGACCAATGGAAGACACTTGCCTTCAGGGAAAGATTTCCTGCTGGCCTTGCTGGCTTAAGATCAAATGCATTGCAATGTACTGTGCTGACTCAGAACCATGCATCAAGAACATATTTTCTCAGGATCTTCCTATAAAGAAAACATGGCACTTCTGCGTTGGCTAAATGCTTTCTAGCAGTCAAGAAACATTTACTAATGAAGTTTTTCTTCATTTAAATTTGTGGGGTGTTTGCTTTGTGCCATTTGTTTTTATTTTCCTTTCCCCTGTCGGTTTTTTAGAAGAAACACAACTGTTGGCATTGCCATTTTTCTTTGGATTTGCACACACGTATGTTTTTAAGCTTTTGATGGGAGCAGCTGAACCAGGGAATACTGGGGTTTGCTTAGGGGGTCTGATATTACCGACACTCTGAATTTTAGAACTGTTCTCAGAGGGTTGCATATTGAGGAGCTGTTGCTTTGCAGTTGTTTTTTTCTTCAGTTCACTCCTTACATCACCAAGCTGTCTCTGAGATGACACTGCACATCCCATTCTCTCAGAAAGTTTCAACTGACCTGGATGAGAAGGTAACTGCCGACTTCCTTCAGAGTATGAACCTCCCCTGGGACCTGAATAACTTCTGGGCAGCTTTGTAACACTTTCTTGGGGAGCCACTTGCTTGTTAGGCAAAGGACTGAGAAATGCTTTGCTTTTGCCAGGGCTTTTTAAGGTGCGGATGGAGCCCGGAGCAGTCTGTGGCCTGGCTTTGGCTGCCTTCCCTTTCTCATTCTGTACAGTCTGCATCTGCAGCCACTCCAGCTGCAAAAGGCGATCGATGTATTTCTCAAGAAACCCTGTTGGCTTGGGTCGAAATTCAGTTTTACCCTCTACATTAACAAAGATAGACAGTTGTTTAAGGTCCCATGAGTTGAAAGGAGGTGGGAGGAAGTCTGGGTAGTAATATTCGGATTCTTTAAAACCCGTATCAGGGACGTGTTCCAAACAAACTGGATCAATTTCTTCAGCTCTGAGAATGAGTTCTGGGGGTGTACAGGGAGATGGAGGAATGGGAATCCTTTCTGAGTCAGAGAGATCACTGGCACTATCATCTTCAGCATCTTCTTTAATAATTTGTACCGATTCAAAGTCAAGAAACATTTCATCTGCAGATGCTTCTTGCCATTTAGAGGAGCATGGACCACCTTCAGCAGCATGTTCTTCATGAGTCCTTTCCAACTGTTCTTTTTTACTGCAAAAATAGTGTTGCACTGGGACATCTTTAACCCTAGAGAAGCTACCTTGTGTGCTACCCTTTATGCCTGGAGGGATCCTGTGCAGAAAAGATTCATTTTGCCTTCTTTCTGGGAGACTCCTCTTTGGTCCTTGTACTCTGTGCAGTGATGTGCAAACACTCGTGATCCTACATAACAAGAGAGATCATATCCTGTTAAAATGATTAATGTCTTTCAAACAACAGTTTACAAAGGTCCTGCTGCTACCTTCAAGGACACAGATCTACATGAGTGAAGCTACAATTGGCATGGACACTTGGTAATGAGGTAAAATTTGTATTTGCTGACAGAGATAACACTGCCTGACACTGATTTCTTTATTCTGATTTTGCCTGAGAACTCATAAAGTTTCCATCTCAATAACTTATACTTGTCCTCATAAATGCTGAATTCTGGGGCAAGCAAAGTCAAAGGCAGAAACCATGATTTCATCACAGACTTTTTATATACCAAACGACTCCAAATGAAACAGACGATCTTAACGTAAAATCACCTTTTTGAATGAGTATTGTCATCCAGCTGGTTTCCTCCCTTCTTAAAAATACTTGGCGGGTTTGGCTGGTTACTCTCTTGAGTGTCACGGGAAGTCTGAGAAGATATGAAAGTATGTGATGTTATTAAGAAGCTGACATAAATGAAGTACCTTTTTTCTGTAAAAAAAAAAAAGGAAAAAATTTACCTTTTCATTGGCACTTGGTACATTTTTGCCTAATCTTCCAGGAAAAGATTTCACATAAGAAATTGGTTTATTTAGTCCTTTGGTGCTTGGATGGCTTCTTCCATTACTGTAACTAGCAAGGATTAAACAGAATATCACATATATTCAGAAACAATCATCTGAATAGAAATTCAATAAAAGTTGAAACTGAAATTCAGTTTAAACAAAGAGAGCTGACAGGAACTATTCTTCAAGTTCATCAGATCTATGCCATGGTCACTTTTTATTTTTTATATTACTAATGCACTACTATATTTTTACTAGTACTAATGCAAAAGTGAGTAATTAAATCAGATGATATAATAATAGAATGTAGCCCTTATGTAATGCTATATCAGAGGATCCCAAAGTTACTTGGGGTATAATAAATGGTAAATATTAGATACTACATATTTAACTACTTATTTCTATAGTATCTGGTACATGGTCCTGCTGCAATTTAACAAATTAATTATCAAGTACAGTACGAAGGCCAATCTTGCTTGCCCTTCTCATTTGTACACTCTCAACAAAATGTAAAGGATTATTCCTATGAAGTTAAGGACTGGAAGTGAGCAGGGAGCAAACAGTCTACTCTGGTATTAATACAAACTATTTCACAACAAAGGCACAAACAAGATACGCTATTTTGGGTTATAACATCTCATATTACATAATTAGTAGGACAAAAATTCCTATGCAAGCAAAAGGAACTGCATTATTGAAAAACAGGTATTTCCTCAATCACATGTATCAAATCATTAAATCCAAGTATTCTGTGAGAATCAGAAAACAGTTCTACAAACAAGAAATAACACTAATACTTAAAAGAAAAGCTTTAAAAGGTCATTTTAGAACAGCATTGAACAAACAGCAATGCCCTCCCAGGCTAATCCAGTTTGACTGCAGTTCGGTTCATTTGTCAGGCTGTGCATCTCGTTCACAGTTTTTATGTCTTAACAGTCAGACTTTGTTTTAAAAAACATTCTTTCAACAATTCAAGAGCTTATAAAAGAAGGATAATAAGCCTTATGCCTCCAGCATTGATGCAGTCACTGTCACTTTGTGAACTGCATGATCATACTGCAAAATCATTTCTGTTGCTGGGGATCAGAGGAGAGGATGAGAATCTGAGCAGTACAGCCATGCCCCTCTTAACTAATCTACGGTATTTAGAGACTGCTATAACTAGAGAGATAATAATTTCCTTACTTTACCATTCCTTTGTGGTTTTCATTGATTTGGCTTTCCTTTTTCTGCGTCTCTCTGTGCAGTAATAAGGGATATTCTTGAATGCCAGGTCCCATTATTACTCTTTTTATAGGGTATCTGCACCTTTGCTTTTACATAATCTTCAAACGACTCCAGTCCTTTGGGTTCGCAAGACGCAGCGTATCAAATGCAAACATCCCCCCGTCCTAGAGATGCAGTAAACAAACACCATGCGATTCCTCCCGACAGGATTTATTTTTAAAGCAGTAAGATAAACATACTCAGCTACCAACACGGTGCTGGAAAACACCCTCCCCTCCCCCAGGGCTCATTAATGGGAACCAGCAGCTTTTGCCTTACTATTCTTGATTGATCCGTGCCGAGCTGTCATCACGCTGGGTACTGAGAGGAGCGGGGCAGCGTGGGCACCATACGGGGAGCACAGGGTGGCCACTAACGATGCAGAGCTCAGCGGGCCAAAGCCAACCAGGGCAGACGGGCACAGGGTGCACTGCAGGGAGCCCTGCTACTGATGCAGCCAGCAGGCAGAGCCCCTCGGTGAGCCCCATCAGTTCCAAGGTGCTCTTGCCATGGGGTTTGCAAGCCTGTCCCTCAGTGATTGTTGGTAAAACACAGGGAAAGGTCTGAAGGTGCAGCAGCGAGAGAAGAGCTACTTGTCGTTGTGTAACGGGCTCCTCATTGTGTTTTTCCCCCTGCGCAGCACTGCATGTGTTGGCTGGAGCCACGTATCACAGGCAAGTGGCGGCTGGTGGGTGTTTCTGCTCTTAATTTAACAAGAGCAGATGATCACCCACCCGCGCTCTCTGTGCATGCGGAGTTGTCCTTTTTGTGTCAGAAAACGCACTCTTCCTATATTCATACATGCAAATTTGTATCAAGCGCTTCATTTTTTTTCTGTCAGTACCCAAAAGCTCCCATCAAAAATACTCGGAGCAGAAGCTGCAGCGTTCCCCTATGGCCAGGGGCCGCGTTCCAACAGCGGGGCACACGGTGCGGCTGCCGGCAGATGACCAGCCCCGGAGCCCCTCTCTCCTCCCCCGCCGCTGGTTTCGTTGCGGCGCTATTTATATGCTCGTCTCTGCTCACGGTTGACCCCGTCCCGGTTCTTAACGCCTCTCTCCCCCCCCGCAGTCGCCCGGCCAAGGAGGGCGCGCAGGGGCGCGCTTGCTCCTGACAGCCCCCCGCCGATTCGGACCCCTGGGTTTCGCAACACCGTGCTGCCGCACACCGGCGGACAGCTCGGCCGACAGGAAGAGCCCACGTCCCGCCACAGCGGATGCAGGCCGGTCTCGTCGCTCCCAGCCCGCGATGGCCGTAGGCGGCCGCCGAGCCGGGCCCCGCTCCGCTCCCGCACGGGAATACACCAGCGATTCCCGCTGATAACTACCACCGCGCTCCGTAACGACAAGCAGCGGAGGGCATCCCATTAATTAACGCGTTGCCTGCCTCCGCCTCTCCCTCCCACCGACCCCGTCACTCCCCCGCCCGGTACCTCTCTCTGTCTCAGCCGCCGGCGGCAACTAAGGGCAAGCCGAGGGCAGCATCGTCAGGCGGGCAGTGCGCAGGCGTACGGCGGAGACGTGTACATGCCGCTCGGTCGGATTGGCGTAGAAGGAATTCCGCGCATGCGTCCCTGGTGAAGGAGGGTGCGCGGCGGCGGTCTGGCTGTCCCGGGCTGGGCTGCTGCCGGCGGGCTGCCCGTGGCCGCTCTGCCTCCGGCCGGGCCGGGGCGGCATTGCCACGCCTTGCTGCGGGGCGGAGGGCGGGCCGGCTGGCCGTCCGTGCAGCCGATGTGGGCTGTGGAGTCCCCAAAAGCGGATCTCTCCCCCTCCGGCCACAGTACCGAGCCTGCCTCCACAGCCCCGCCCGACAACCTCCGCCGCGACAGTCCCCGCGCTCCCTCCAGCCTTTGCAGCAGCCCCGGCCTCGGCTCCGGCTCCCTCCCGCCCGACAGCCTCCAAGCCTTCCCCAGCTTCGGCAGCCCTCGCGAGTCGCCCAGCATCCAGTGTGACAGCCTGGAGTGTCCCTGCTGCTACTGCTGTTGCTGCTGCAGGAGCGTGGGGTCGGTCGGTGCCTGCGAGGACAGCCTACAGGCCCCTCTTGCCGGGTGTAAGGGCCGAGGGTGCTTCAGGGTGCGCCACAGCAACCCCCAGGCATCCAGTGACCTCTCCGACAGCCTGGAGTCCTTCGGTGTCCAACACGACAGCCTCCAGTCAGTCTCCAGCCTGTGTGAGAGCTTCAGGTCCTCCAGCATCAAGGGCGATAGCCTGGAATCCCTTTCCAGCCTGAGCAACGGGTCCACCAGCCAGCACAGCAGCCTCGAGCTTACCGGACAGTGAGACTGCCTTCATCTCTCCATACACCGCACTAGCCTCTGGTTCACTTCCAGCTACTGTGAGAGCTTCCAGAGAACTGCAAGAGCTGTCCTTCCTTCTACAGGCTACACAGTTCCCGTTGATTCTTGCAGAATCCAGTGCAATAACCTGAAATACTGTATGTGGCAGCCATTTTCAAGTTACATGCTTCAGAGAGACAGTGCTCATTATTAACTGCAGTGTTAAGGCTAATTTTTTTTTCTCGTTGGTTAAGAATGGAGGTACGTGGTCCTCGGAGGAATCCCAGTTACCTCTCTGATCTCTATCAGAACATGTTACGGGCTGAAGCAGCACCAGGACGAGGGCCGCAGCAGTTACCAGTGGTCCATACAAATAGCAGCATGACTCTTCACAGCAGTGCCCCAGCCAAGTGGGGCCCCCAGCCAAATAAGCTTCAGAGTAGCACTTCCTCCAGCTGTGATCCAGCATTACGGCCTATCATACGCCGCCGAGCAAGATCTTTGCCTACATCACCTGAAAGAAGGAAGCGAGCAGCAGTGCAGTGTCAAGTTCCTGGATGCCAGAGTCGTATGAACAGGGTAAGATTTGCCGATGCTTTGGGCTTGGAGCTCACTGAAGTTAAAGTCTTCCAGACTGGGGAGGATCCATCCATCCCCTTGCATGTCCTTTCCAGGCTCTCCATAAACTCAGACCTCTGGTATAGCAGCTCAGACTTGGAGTTTACCATGCAGTGCTTGGTTCCTGACTTCCAGCAGCCAGCAGACTGCATGGATTTCTCCTCTCGACTTCAGGAGCAGAAGGTGTGTCTTGAACGAGTGACCAGCTCAGATTTGGGGCTCAGTGGCACCATCCAGGTTTGCAATGTTGCTTTTGAGAAGCAGGTAGCTGTGCGATACACCTTCAACCAGTGGAAAAGCCTCCATGAAGTGTGTGCTCATTGGCACAGTAGCATCCCTGAGAAAAACGGGCAGGATCAGGTTGATGTTTTCACTTTCTTCCTCCCTGTGCCTCCTTTCCTCCTCCAGTTGTGCTCTGTAGTCCAGTTTGCAGCAAGGTACCAAGTCAACGGCCAGGAGTACTGGGATAACAACAGAGGCAAGAACTACAGTCTTACCTGTCGGACTCACCCCCTTAAGATGCCTAGAGAATGCGAGGAGAGCTGGATCCACTTCATCTGAACAGTGGATGTGGATGCAGAGCAGCTTGTCAGTAGTCTTAGTGGCACTCACTTCCTTGGCCTGGCTCTCAGCTCCTTTTTTGAAACCTGCCAAACCTGGGGAAGTGTTCCAGGGAAGTGAAGCAGCCAGTGACCCGCACAAACTGTTCTAAACCTCTTGGAAAGAAAAAAAGAGAGTCAAAATGTGTACTGAGTTACATCTGCTGAAAGCCAGAGGGATTTATTGTAGCGCATGAATTGGTGCGCAGTAGTTCCAAGGGATGCTGTCAGACTACCAGAGCAAAACAAGGCACTTCCTCTCAGCAGGAATATTCTAGGTTGCATAGAATATTTCTAACTGATCTATTTTACTATTTTGTTCTGCCTGTTTTCCTAATGGGCAGTGTGACTTTACTGGTTTGGTTTCTAATTATTTCACCAATTCTGGGCACTATTCCATTTATGCAAAATTTGGATGAGACACTTGTATTTATATATATAAGACTGTAAGCACGTTAAATATTTTTGTTAATACTTGGGTTGGAAATGAAATGTTATTATGAGCAAAACATAACTGAGAATGTCCATCAGCCCCTCTGTGTCCCTAAAGAGGCACCTTTTTTCTTTTTTTTTAAATTTTATTTTTAAATCTCCAGTGTTTTCTGTAGACAGCTGACTTACCAAAGTTTGTGAAATCAAGAAATGGACCAGCTATAGATTTAAAAAAAGGGCAATAATACAGGGTGCTGGTTACTGAGCCTTGGAGTAGTATTCTAGCTCCCAGTTCCCAGCCTCATGGTACTGCTGCAGTAGTACCTTTGAATTCTTTCATCAGCTACTACTGATTATAAACCAGTTGAACTCCGAGACTGTGCCCTTTGCAACACAAAGCAGAACTTTAAAGCAAAATTATGCTTTTACTAGTGAACTGATACTGGTAGACCCATGAATAGAGTCCTTCTGCAGCAGGGAGAGCAGGGTTACACTGTTACACGCAAACCTCCCATGCTTCTTGCTCTCCTGCTTTCATTCTGTGGATTTAGTGTGGTTTAAGATTGGCAACAGGCCTAAATCTGTAAGTAAAAGATTGTCCAACATGTTTTTCATACATATTTGTAACTGCATGGAAAGTTTAGCTTTAGATATGTAGCATAAATTTTCAAAACTGCCTGACTGGATGTTTTGGAAGAGTTGCTTTTTAGGACTACAGTATGGAAATCAGGTCACTTATTCAGGCAGCTTTATTTTGGATTGCTGCTTATTCATCAAAATCACAAGGTAGTTTTAAAATCACAGTTGTATGCAATGCACTGCCAAGTCTATGTTGGTCCAAAAAGTCTACTGAGGCATTCTGGAAGTGCAGAAACCCCAGGAAAATTCATCTGCCTGGCAACTTAATGTTACTCCTTGTTTGTGATAGCCATGTAGCAAAGCTAGGATTTCAATTGAAGAAGCTGCCTGGTTCCATTAGTCTTTGGCTTTCAAAGGAACTGAAGTCATGGATGGCAATTCTGTGAGCTGCCAAGCACCTCCTGCAGAGTACTGAGAAAACTCAACCCTGTTTGAAACTGTTGTGAATCGACCACGTTGTCTGTTTTAATTTTGTACTGGAGCACTGTGAGGTAAAACATTTAAGCTGTAATTGTATTGAAAGAGTAGGCAAGGTTAGGGGCAATTGGCAGCTACAGAGAAAGAAGATTGCTGCCTGCTTTCAATCCACTAGCGCTATTTTCTGCAGCTGGATCAGGAGGCGCTCACCCATCTGGCAGCAACTCCTGTCTCAGAAAAATCAATGCAGGGCAGTCTAGACTGTCAGTTTAAAGGTTAATGTCACAAAGGTGAGATAAAAAATGTCTCAGCAATATGAGTTTGGCTTGCATTGTCTTCCTTCTGCAACCTCTCAGGGTGTTTGCATGTACTGCAGTATTATTCCAAGTTTGCCTTTTCTCTCTTTGCTTGCCTTGCACTGCTGGAGAAGAGCTGACTGATAGCTGTTACTAAACCAGTTGTCTGGTGCTGCTGACTGTGAGTTGAGCAGCCCTACCTTGTAATGGAACCAAGAGTATCTTTGCATTAAGCTGTTAAACATTCACACATGACTACTGGCACTTGTCACATGAAATATTAAGTTTGCACTCCTGTCACATTCAGTAGTGGACATCAAAAGGCTGCTTCTAGTCGGCAAAAAAGAGGATTAAGCCATTAAGTAGTGGTAATACTCAACAGTAAACATCACCACCTTTATAAATACTCAGGACAGCTTGACTTCTTGCACTGTGAGCACTTCCCTTCTAATGAGGATTTTGTAAAAGCAAATTCTGCACAAGGGTTATTGCCATATAATGCACTTTTAAAAACCTGTATTTATTTCAGTCATACAATACTTTAATGTCCTAGTAGTCCATGGTTCTGGGGTTCATTCAAGCACATTTTTTAAAGAAACATGGAGTCCATGTAAACGAAAAGGGGTTGTCTTTCCGGATTAAATGTTTTGTCCAGAATAACGTACATTACACAGTATATCTGTAAAGCACATATGCTAGGCAAAAGGTCACTGTTTTAGTGGAGAGCTGTGCAATTGCAAAGTGTTTAATTAATTTTAAATACAATAATAAAAGTATAGCTATTGTAATACAAAAGATTGTAATAAAAGCTTTTCACAATTTTATGTTTTGTCACTGGTACTCCTGTTAACAGTTAAGAAAACTCATGAGGCAACTTCATGTTGAGGAAAGTAAGGCGGGTTTGAGTTGTTAAAAACTGAACAGCACTTGATAAAATTACAGTGCTTAGTCTATATAGCTGCTTCTTACATGGAATTTGTTGTCATTTCACCTCAGACTTCTGTGCATGCAGCATCCAGAGCTAATGTTGGAAAACAAATGGGTTTTCTTCTCACAGCACTTTCAAAGTTGTTCTAGATTGTAACACACCAATTCCAGAGCCTAACAGTTGTTATTCTTTCTTCCATTTGTTCCTTCAGTTTTCATAACTACAGTCTTTCCTCTCAAACAATGTTCTTGTCACTCACAGGTTTCTTGCAAATATATCTCCATAGGATGTGTTAAGAGAGTGTCCATCACTACAGCAACGGGTTTATCCTCTATATGAAAGGCACCTCCACCTGTCAAGCATTTGATACAGTTTAAGATGTGAATAATCTGCCACCAGGTTTCTTCTAAAGCAAAATGAATACATTTTAACTGGAAGACATAATTAATAAAAACATATATTACCACTTTTTAATCATTTAATAACTTCAACATTAAAAATTGCTTGGGGAAAAGATGATTATTGCAAATCACTTTAAATGCATGGGAACATCTAAATTATGCTTAATTGTTTAAGAATGTCAATGTCACTTTTTATTACAAAGTATACAGATTATGTATTAATATACAGCGATGCATAAAGGAGGATGCTTTTAGAAAGCAATGGTATTACAGTATCTTGTCTTTATCGCTCTCATTTTTCCATTTTTCTATGCTACTGATCTGAATCAGAACTAGCAGTAGCATCATAATTGTCATAAACTTACCCACCTAAATAAAGTATTAAGCATCACCTGGATGCTTAATATGGAAACCACAGAATAGACAAACCAGGAGACTAGCAAAGGATAAAGACAGTGGTCTTTGATTTTAACAAATTACTTGAAAACAATATGGATTTGTTTTAGTCTGGGGGGTTGGGGATGTGTGTAAGAGTATTTAAGAGAAGGACTGGCTTTTGCTGTGAGCAAAAAATGGTCAGGTTTATCTTGCAGGTAGTTAGTGTTATTTCTAATATCAGTGTTATTTTTACATATAGTTTCAAAATAACAGTTTCTTTGTCTTACAAAGCAAAAAAATAATTCCAACTTGTAATAGTAATATGGTCACAGTGACTACAGTACTTATTTAGTGTACCATCAGCAATGCTATATGCATTTTCAATCATCAGACAATGTTATATGCATTTTACAGCACTGCCTGGTAAACACAGAACAGCAAGTCTAAATGATTAGTCATTTGTCAACGAGTCTAATGTTAGTACTGAGTTCTCTCCTGATTTGGCTTTCTCCTTATGATCTCAGATCTGCAACTATTTCAGCTGACACTTGATATTAAAACTGCTGGCACCACCGCTTCTAACCCTTCTCAGTTCTACACAGAATGACAGCTGTGCCAAAGACTGATCATAATGTTTTCCAGTACCTGTAATGAAGGTAAACATTTCTGCTACTGCAGTGAGGAAAGGGTCCTTGTACATAAAGCTACCCTACCCTAAAGACAGTTTTGGTTCCATTTTCTTGAAAATTTTAAGTGTAATTTCTCTATCTGTGGCCCAAATAATTTCACTGCTTGTTCCAGACTGTTTAATGCATTGCTCGAGATGAAAATTCTGCTTTCTTTTCATTTCCCTTCTGCTAAACCAAACAAAACAGACATTATAAATGATAAATGAACATTCAGTAGCTTCTGGGTCAGGTCAGTGTACCTAATGCAGGAGGAAAAGTCTATGATCCACTTCTCATACTTTATGGCTCACTTTTGCTGCAGAACGAGTAAGGCTGTTTTCTCTACAAGATCTGAGAATCTGTGGATAGTCTAAGCCTGTGTGTATGCTAATATGACTGGTAAGGGAAATGCAAATTAGCTTTTATTACTTGTGCTTCATATGATGAATTTAGAATTCAGAATTCAGTTTTATACAAAACTACTGATGCTCCAAGTTCCCTCATGAAAAATGTTGTCCCTAGGTTTCTCACTAAAGCTGTACTTCCCCAGATCCGCTTCAGATCTTCTAATAAAGTACCCCAACAGCGAACGTGACAGCAGCAAGGCTGCAGTTAATCCCTTGAGCTGAACTCGCCTCTGCAAAAGGTGCAGCACTACGAGGGATCACTCCTCAGTGGCGAAACTCCCAAATCACCGAACACTTCGCGTTTCCTTGCGCTGCAGGGACACCTGGTGGTGTTTTAAATACTTTTCCGGACAGCTGTTTGGATTTTTCTTTTGCCTTTTATGGTATTGATTCGTTTTCATTCTTACTATTTAAAGTCAGTGGTGGTGTTTTACTTAAAATTTGCTGCAGGTTTATCTGCTGTAAAAGGGGATTCGTCTCTTAGATGCTTCACTATTGCTGCTTCTGCTAGGTATGAGCGGAGATGCTTCCTGGTGCTCCACTGGAATATGTGAGATTCTTGCTAAATTTTATTGCCTGTATTTGTGATGCAGGTGATAAGATACACCAGTGCTGGGAAACACCATTTTGGAACTGTTGGATTTCACTGAAACATGCCACCTAGTTCCCTCTGTGCCACAAAGACCAGGAGAAGCCCTTTATCAACAAGTCTGCACCTCTGTTTCTGTATCTACTCTACCTACTCAGGTGCTCGATGGAGCTGAAAATATTTCTGAGTTAAGCATACGAATTAATTACACTGTTTTAGCAAACTCATGCCCGGTAACCCCTGCCTACACCATGCACTGTGCGTTCTAAACGCCGCGGATCCGGAAGGCCGATCTGCCATACAAACCAGCGGAGACCCCGCAGAAGCAGGCGCAGCTATTTGACAACACGGCTGCGTGCTGCACCCTCCGGACCTCCCCCCGTTGCAGGGGTGGCTTCCCTCCCCTCCTGCAGTCCCGTCGCCCCACTCCGCCACGAGTCAAACAACAACGGGCGAGCGGGAGCCATGGGCGCCGGGCCATGCAGGCCGGCGGGACGGACAGGCCCCAGCCGCGGGGGCGGCGGGGTCTTCCACAGCCCCCCGCCGCCCCTAAGGCGCCTGCTGCCGCATCCAAACCCCCACTCCCGAGCGAGGCCAGAAATCACATATACGCGGGACACGCCAGCGGAGCCGGTGGTGGCTCCGGGGGACAGGCCGGGCGCTACTCTCGGGGAGCTGC
Source organism: Porphyrio hochstetteri (assembly GCA_020800305.1). Classification (NCBI taxonomy): domain Eukaryota; kingdom Metazoa; phylum Chordata; class Aves; order Gruiformes; family Rallidae; genus Porphyrio; species Porphyrio hochstetteri. The sequence goes on along the minus strand of CM036921.1, from coordinate 12,510,580 downwards.
TGGGCTCACTGCCGCACCCCGGGCTCACTGCCGCACCCCTGCCTATCCGCAGCACCACCTGCACAAAGCAGCACCTCCTCCGCAGCAACGGACCGGCTGCGCCAGGTGCGAAGAGAGACGAATCTCTCCGCGAGGCTTCCCTCACAGTAAGAAAACCCCTCCTCCCGTCCCTCGACTCCGACGGTGATTGGTCCTTATGGCGCCCTCACGAGCGGTGATTGGCGGAAGACCACCGGCGCTGGGAGTGATTGGCCGGAGGGAAGTGGCGCTTCTTTCTCTTCTCCGGCGGTGAGGTGAGGGACGTCATGGGCGGGGGTTCTTCTCTGTCGCTTTACTGCTGAGGCAGCGGGCGCATTTACAGGGCGTGTTCTTAGTAACTAAAGCTTTTGGGGAGATGCCACCAACGACGTGGCTTTCAAGGACAGGGAGGGTACGCGGAAGGGGTTTATGTTATATTGTCTGGTTTGCATGAGCAGGCAGGAGCCGAGAGATCTGTGAGGTGATAGCAGAAGCGTCAGAGTAAGCTGTTTCAGTCTTGTATTGGAAAAATAATAAAACCCGCACTTCTTGGGGGATTATTTAGGATCACGGATTTGGCAATGTGTGTCTCGAGTTGCTTGTTCTACAGAATTCATCCTCTATTTTAAAACATTGTTTTTGTGCTTTGCTTTGTCTAATTTTGTGTGATTGCGTAGTTTCTGAGGTGGGGAGGCCAAGTTGCACAGTTGATTTGTCAGTGTATATTTATACGAAGCAATGGAAAGTTTGTTGGTTTTCTTACACATTAACTTGAAAAGAAAATCCTTTTTTCTGCTCTTGAGTGTTTAGTCAATGTTTTCAGAAAACAAGAGCTTGCTTTTTATGGTAATGGTCATCTTGGAGCCTATCACTGTATGCAATATTAAGAAGGCTTTTCCTTGCATGTGTTAATCCCATTTAAAAAAAATTAAAATGTAATGTACCATTTTATAATGAGGCCCTTCTGGAGTTCTGTACTTGATTTGCCTGTTCAGAATAACCCAGTATAACTGGCCATCTTCATTCCCTTTTCTTGCTGGGAAATACTGAGAGTTGGCTGTAGGATCCTCGGTTTCTCTGTTGCCAAAGTTGATCATTCCTGTCGCTCTTTTATTTTAAGTGGTTGTTTATCCAGGTAGGGATGTTTCCTTATATCCCCACTTAGTTCAGTTTTTAAATAGCATTTATACTAGTGACAGATTTTAGAATTTGTAATGTTTTGACTGATTCTGACATGTTTGCAAAACCTTTTTGGAAGTTTATGTCAGTGAATTGTGTTTTCATTGAGTGATGACTGTTCCCTTTTATGCAGCTGAATAGATGAACAGCAAAAATGACAGCCAAGAATGAGACACAGGTATGTGCTTATGGACTGAAATAAGTGTTGATTGTTTTAATTACCAGCTTACAGCACTTCTGCTATTCAATTACAAACAAAAATTTTGGTGAGCAAAGAATGTGGTAGGAAGAAACTTTCCTTTGATATAGGTCAGTACTAAGTAGCTGGGCAGAGAACAAGAGGGAATGGAAATTGTTATTGATGGAAAAAAAATCCTATGCATTTGACATCCATGAATCAGTTGGGATGATGCTTAAAGATCAAAATGTTGAAATCTGGTTATAATTGATTTAGAAAAAATAGAGTACCAAAATAACTGTGGAAGGCAATGGTCCTCAAATATATTAATATCTTTTAAAGTCACTAATAGTTACATTAGAAATGCAAAATATTAAATGCACTATGGAAGGATGGGCATACACAATGGGCAAATAGAATCACAGATTATACTCATTTGGAAGGGACCCATAAGGATCATTGAGTCCAGCTCCTAGAGGAAAGAAAATAACATTCAGTTAAGGAAAACTGGCAAATACTTATTCAATGAGTTTTTAAATATTTGCATGATTAACATATTAGATATAGTGTTATGTATTTTAGGTTTTACATTTAATGATTTTGTGATTCAGAATATTTGCTTAGAATGCAGGGGATGATTGCATAAAACCTGTATTAAAATCCTTTTAAATCAATAGCCATGTTAAGCGTGTGGTAATGTAGTTGCTCTGTTTTCTTTTATTGTTGACAGTTTGAAAAATTAATTGAAGAAGCTACAAGAAAAAAAGACTTCCAATTATTAGAACAATTTCTGGCAACAGAAGACTGTGAAAATGTCACTCACAAATGCAGCAAACAGTTTGTCAACAAATTAGACAAGCTTCTGTGTCGGGTAATGTAATTGCTATCTTCATTGGACTTGGTTTATACCAGCAGGTGATTAGAAAAACAGAAATAAAATTTAAAATTTACATGCAGTTGTAATTAAGGTGACTCTTGAGAACAAGAAGGCATCTGACAAATGAAATGCAAGTTCTTCTAGAACTGTACACTAAAGCTTATGTTATAATTTAAATTTCAGGAACTGGACAAACAAGAAGTCAAAAGCATTTCCATTTTACTAAATTCTGTTCTCAAATGCGGGGAAAAAGTCAGCATAGCAGGAGAAGATGGGATCCCAGCAATGATAAAATACGGTCTTATTGGAAGGATAAGTAAAACCATAGAGCATACCTGAACTCCTAAATAAAAATTTAAAAATGAATAAAGCATGCATGCCTAATGCTTCAGTGATGAAGAGCTTAGTATTCAATTTGATCCTTGTTTCTGAATTTAGGACTTTCCCATAAATTTGCAACAAACATTCATATTTAAATGTTCTTTGACAAGTGGCGCCTTGTAAAGTAACGATGATCTACCACAGTCAAGGTTTTTTAAATTATGCAATATGTAATTAATTTATATATGCTGCATCTATTACAACAAGATGATATATTTTGATGTGAGCTGCTATACTGCTTTTGTCTCGGGAGTTAGAATTTTGTGGTGCAATTTAATAATTTTTTATGTTAATACTTGCAACAGCAATATTGCATCTGTTCTTTCAACAGGTCATGGTACTATTCTAATTTTTTTATGTTCTTCCAACCTGTATGTTAAATGCTTAATAAGTTGTGACTCAACATAAAAAGTATACCAAAAAACAGACACCACTTCCTTGTTGTTTTCACCAGAGATTTCACTGAAGAAAACCAATGGCAGTGTCAGATGAGTGTTACTCAATTGCCATCTCAGATGCTGTAATTAAAGAATAATAAAGTGTGGATGTGCTTATATTCATACTTGCAGGCATACTTTTTCATTGAGCCATTATCCTTTTTGTCTGATGGCAGCTGTAAAAATAGATCTCTGTGTTTTTGTGATGATGACCTTCTGGTCAGCTACAGAAATTACTTATGTTAGTTTAATATCACCTACATCTGTTTAGCAAGAATGAAAAATGTCAGTCCACGTCTTGAGTATGCTCAGCAGACAGTTACTGTTGTTGCAGCTGTTTTAATATTTGTATGTTTTAATATTTGTATATTTTATATAATTTTACTTAAGTATAATACAAACTGTTGTCCTTTTTCATGCTATTAAAATAGATTTATTTTCCCATTACATGGTTAATTGGTTTGAAAAGGTAAAAGGAATTTTGATCCTCGGAGGAAATGAAAGGAATGAAATGCTTACAAATCTGGCTGAAGATTTCTTCAGTATATTGCTGGTAAAGATATATTAACAATAAAATCCATTTTATCTGTCAAAACAATTAGTACTGGTTTAGCAACAAAAAGACTTTCAAATGTGTTTCTTCTTAGTATCCTTTTAAAATTAATGTTACAATGATTTCTGAAATAGATTATAAATATTTATATATATATATATAGCTTGCCTGTATTCATACTCATCTTCTGTTCATGATTAGCATCACAAAATAAAAACAGCTTCTTAAGTGTTCAATGAACAAAAATTCATCTTGGTCTAATTTTGTTTACATAAATTATTGATATGCTAATCCCAAGGCCCTAAAGTTATAAGGTCTGTGAGTTTTCTTCAGTTCATAAAATTTTATGTCATTTGGGAAATATATTCCAGTTAAATTTATGGAAATTAATTTTGGGTAATCACACTTGTACTAGAAGAAGTCTCTTATGTCCTTCATTAAGGATGAAATAATTTTGACAAATGCTTTTAGATTACGTAATTTAGGTACATGTTAGCTGATTTTTGTGCTGTGATATTTACAGTATCAGAATTTTGTGGGTTTCTTTTTTTTTTTTTTTTTTTTTTATTATAGGCTATATGTGATACCAGACCTGAAGGTGAGCTTCAAAAAAGTATACGCTAGATATGATAGTGTTCTGAAAGAGACATTTTACAGTAATCACTGTTAAAACAACTGTTACTATGTGTGGAGCCATCTTGAAGCAAGGTAGTTCTGAGAGGAACGTGTATAATGAGGGTGATAGAAAGTTTCTTAATCTCATGTAAATATGCCACCACATCTATATGCTTCAGCTCATAACTAACAGAAAAGGAGTTATCCTCAAGAGGGATGGTTTCTCATTCATGCAGAAAGCTTCAGTGTCAACTGTTAACATTGGTCATTTAATTTGAGCTTTCGCTACTGACAGATTTCATTGTAACTTGCTGATGTCAGTAATAAACAAGCGAGATAGTTGAGTCTTCTCAGAGATGGCAACTGAACTGAATTTTTCCTAAAAAGAATGTTTTTCTAAGCTCCTGTCGTAGCCCAGCATAGCACACTAATCCTTCCTTTCTGGCCTTATCACAAGTATCATACTGTTCTTACTTTTCAGTACAGGGCTAGGTAGGAAGTCACAACAGACCTTTATGCTGCCACAATCAAAATGAAAGATTCATTTCCTTGTCCCTGGGAAGAAATTCTAGGGTCTGAATTATATCTCAGAGAGCAAAGTTATTGAATTGCTCTGATTATATTTTAAAAATAATAATCTCATGTCCTGGGGATTTATGCAGTGATGCACAGGAATAGAAACATCATAAAGAGCCATATATACTGTAAGTTGAGGTAACTATTCTGTCTTGCATTTAACCATGACATCGAATTTGTTTATTTATAAGTATCAGTAATCACACATGGAAAGGCGTACTTTATTAATAAATGAAAATTAATCTTTTTCCAAATGGTGCTGATGAGGGACCCTAAACACACTCTAACTGTTTATTTTTTCCTTTCCTTAGGTAAAATGCAAATACTGGAAAAATTTGTTCTGAAAATATGTACCCTCATTGCTGATATAAGAATTAATATTTATGTTCAGCAGGAGGTAAACATTCTTTCTAAGCAACAGGTCTTTGGTTAGTGTATTAACAGAATTCTTTGTGAAGATAGTAATTTAAGTGCACAGATGCTACCAGGAAAAAGAGAATATTTTAGTGCTGTAGTTTCAAATGATTGGTTTATTGTTTCTCTGGGAGTATTTGTTGTCATATGTTGAGGTGGTGTTCGAGTTTCAGCGTTTGGGATTTTTGTGGGGTGGCCCCCCCAGATTACTACCCCGTAATTTTTGTTTTGGACAGTAAATTACAAAACAGTTATTAAGATTCTGGTGAGAAAGCAGTATAAATTCATAGGAAATAATATACTCTATTATAACTCCTATAAATAGAATTAAGATTGTTGGTTGTAAATTCAGATAATTGCAGGAAATCTGTATACCTTCTAGTATACTGCACATTTCTTCTATTAACTATAGTAACCTCAAGTTGTCAGGTATTTTACCTATTCAGAGAAGGGGACGGTTACAATAAAGACTTCTGTAAAGGCTACATTGCCACAGGAAAGGCTTTTTAATGCAAATTTAAGGTACGCTTTAGCAACCAACTGCAGGGAGAACTCTAACTTTGGAAGACTTTTTTTCTACATTTAAAACTGCAAATAAGAAATGTAACCCTTTAACAGCTGATGTTCACATTAAAGCTAGTGTAATTTATTGAAATTGGGGTAGTTAGGTGAAGATAAATGCTAATTAAGGTCAGATAGAACTCATTGTCTTTTTCAGTTATTTAGGCATATTTATACTTACACTCCCTTTTCCACTCTTCTTAGGTAGTAAGAAAACTTAATTTAATGCTTGACAACATGCCTCGAGATGCTAGGAAAAAGCTGTTTTCTACAAAGGAAATGTTGCTTGTCATGTAAGTAATCTTCAGTATAATTTTTATATCATTATATAATTTGCATAGCTGGGAAGGCAGTTTTTACAAAGACTGTTTAAAATATATGTAGACTGCCCCTTGTTTAACTCCCTTTTTGGATTTGCTATTATGTGGCCAGTGGCTGTGGGCCAAGTATTTTCATAATTTATTCTCAATTACAAGCCTAAATGTACCTCTTTCCTGATCTGGGTTAGGCTTTTTCTCATCCTGGTTGTCTTACAAAAATTAAACCCTTACTTAAAAGAACAAGTGTAAAGCCCAGTGAATCAGTCCCTGGGAGGATAAGCACTCACAGCTTTTATGTTTAAGAGTTTAGTGGGATCATGTTTTGTCTCATATGTTGAAAGCTTGCAAGTAAATAAACAGTTTTTCTATGCTTTGTCATATTTTGATGTAATGTTACTTTATTTGGCAGGAGTGATATGGGACAGAGGCTTTTGGATGCTGGAGGTGAGCATGGGACATAAACAGATCAGTACTGAGATTCTTAAAAATTCCATGCAGACTTATTACAAATGTAGAGAAGACATTAGAAGCTGCAGAATATTGCACTTACAGTGCTCTGAAAAATAGAAATAGTGCATGAAAACAATCTGCAAAATGGTATGTTTCAAATTTATTCAGTGTATGGCTAACTGAAGTTTTCAGTCCTTTTCTTCTGTAAGTTTTAGAATAGCAAAAGTTCATAAAGAAGCCAGCCTTTGAGGACAGTGAACATCTAACCATGTTTAGTAGTACTGTCGCTTCTCTCAGGGACTACTTTTGTGTCCAGCAATGAAAGTTGAAAACGTCTCTGCTTTTATGCCTAGTGTTGCTCTGACATTCCTTGAAAGCTTGGTTGTAATTTCATTTTGAAATGTAAGTTTAGTCATCCTTATTCCCTTAATTCTTTATCTGTATACTCTGTCTGGGCTATGTATTTGTATATAAAGTGATATGTAATAGGAAAGCATTCAGCACTGCTTATAGCAGTTTTCTACATAATATTTTTTTCACATCAGTAGTATCTTTACAACTGCTATTCCTATAAAATATATTGTGCTCTAGACTATGACCTGCAAGTAGCCATTACGGAAGCTTTATGCAGAATGATATCGGAGAAACAAAGAGGAGAGTTGGCAAGCCAGTGGTTTTCCATGGAGTTTGTGTCCAGTGCATTTAAAGAAATAAAAGATTCTGAGTTTGAAACAGTAAGTCACATGGAAAAATATTTCCAGGGAGGTAAATTTTGCTTTTAGGATTCCTTAAGGAGTTTCTGTGTTTTAACAGGATTGCAGAAAGTTTCTTAACCAAGTTAATGGCATGCTTGGAGACAAAAGAAGGTAAAACTGAATTCTTTGAAGTTAATATATTTTTGGGTTTGGATTTTATGGCTGTTCATCTGGAGTAACCTTTGTATCACAAAGACTGGCTTTGGGAAGCACAAAATTAAAATAATACAGAGAAATAAGGCTAATATTGCTGTGACATAAAGTCAAGGAACCACACAGAGTTAATACATTTTAAAAATACTAAATAGTAAAGAAATTGAGTAATGCCATCTTCTGGCACATTGTTGCTGATATTATCTTCTCTATCAAGATGTTAATTTAATTCCCATATTTGGAAAAAAGACATAATCTAAATTTCAGATTATTGGATAACACCGTGAATAAACTGTTCGCTACATAAAGAACATTAATTTGAAAAGATTCTTAAACACTATGAAGTGTATGCTACACTTCAGTGTTTGTAAGTACCTAGGGTTTGTATTCTATTTATGTTGCAAAATCCTGAGATGCTCGTTAATTCAATAAATATATAATCTAACAATAGTTAATAATCTGTTGGCATATGTTAATTGATACAGGTTATTTACACTGAGATAATGATCCATGAGAATACCTGCTAGAGAAATAGGACATGAAAAGGAGGAAAAAATATGAGTGCTGCTTTTACCTGTATGATCACATACTCTGCGTGTTACTTTTACATGCCGTGACAGCAAAGAAGTGGTCTAGTATGTCTTTATATCAGGTCTATATTCAGTTTGAACACCATTCTTAAAGTATCAACAGATAAGCTGAAAGTAGGAACCTAGTGACCACTGCTTTAATTGTGAGGATATATAAAATTTCATATACTGTGTTCAGATACAAAAAAAATATTTAAAGCATTTTAGGATAATTGAGAAAATATCCTTTTCTTACAGGGTTTTTACATACCCGTGTTTATCAGCAAGTCTTGATAAATATGAGGTACGTTACAGCCTTAATCATATATCCACAGGTTGTCATTTGTGCAGCTGAGAATTTCGTTGCCTTACGGTTAAGAAAAATTAAGGATCAAGTAATAAACTTTTTTGGGAGGATACAGATGTGCATTGATTTAAAGGTTGTCAGACTACAACACAGAGCCTGTTTGCTGGCGTAAGTCATTCTCAGCTTTTTTTTCCTTTTTCTTTTTTTAGCTACAGATACCACTGGATGAAAATCTTGAAGAATTTTGGGTTGATTTCAATGTCGGTAGCAGAAGTATATCTTTCTATGTGGCAGCAGATGATGAAGTAAGCTACTTTGTCTGTCATACTAGGTTGTTCTGAGGCAGTAGACAGTAGATAAACATTCTTTCAGGTATATAAAATATGTCTTCCTACAACATGTAGAAGTTGTGTGTGCATCTATAGTGGGAACAAGTAAAAAATTATCTGGATTTGGTGTGCATATTTAGATCAAACAATTTCAAAGTAATGACTTTCTAATACTCTGTGAATAGTTCAAGTATGCACATGGAGAAACCACTTAGGAGATTGCAGTCAAAATTTTTCTAGATGACTCAGCTGTATAGATTAATGTCTCTTCAGAAACATTGTTACTTGTTAACCATGAAGCATATGTTCGTTGTCAGTCCTTGTAACAGAGGATTTAAGAAGTTGAAAACTTGTCCTCACAGAATAACTTTCTCATTCCTGCATTTCATTTAATTGCAATATAATGCATTTCAAGCTTTAAAAACATGTATTTTGTATTTTTCTTATTAAGGATCATCAGTGGGAAACAGTCATTATACCAGAAGAAGCGGTAAACCTATACAACCTTGAAGGTATTTGCACTCAAAACTGTGACCTTTTGTTAGACACTAACTTGGATTTAAAAATTGATTAGTCCTAAATCAAATGTAAAATTCCCACTTTATTATAGGTGCTGTTTTTATCAGGAATAAAAGTGCATTACAGTTACATTTTGCATTTTAAGCATGCAAGTGTGTTTTTATTAAAATAATTTTAAAATGCCTTATAGTGACAGAATAAAGGATAAGCCACTGATATTGAGGGTTGGACTAGATGACCTTTAAGGTCCCTTCCAACCTAACACATTCTATGGTTTTAATAATGTTCCTTTTAAAATAGAATAGTTTTAAATGTCTGTAATTTGTCTGCAGCAGTAGTAAATAAGCTTCAAATAAAATTCTATAGGGTAATATACAGAATAAGTATTTCTAAGAGAATGAATCTTGAATAATTTCACTAATAATTTATTGTAGATTAGAGTGAATTAAATACATGTATCTTGCATTCTTCATTTCAACTATCGAGTTTCGTGCCTTTACAAACATATGATTTGTTAAATTGTAGTGAAACTACTCTTCAAATTTTCTTTTTCTCCAGAAAAAGACGCAAAGAAATTATTAACAGTAGATCTAAAAGGCCCAATGATTGTGGGTAGTCAAGAAGGAGAGAAATTTTTACTATGTTTTGATTCAATCTTGGAAATCGAAGATGTAACTAGAAAGATTTATGGATTAAATAAATGTAAGGTAAGATTTAAACACCTTTTTCAAACATTTTTAATTGACTAAAAATAAATGACTCCTTGCCAATAAATGTTGTTATAACTGTAATTATCAGTATCTATTTTGACCAAGAGTTTCTGATTAACATCGCTGCTAGAGAGCAGCATTTCTCCCATGTTACAGTAAGCATTGTCAGAGGTGCCTAATAAGGACAAGAAAAGATGTCCTGAAGTTGCAGCAGGGAAGGTTGAGGTTGAATATTAAGGAAAATTTCTTCACCAAAAGGGTTTCAAGTGTTGGAACAGACTGTCCAGGGAAGTGGTTGAGTCATCATCCCTGGAGGTATTTAAAGATGTGTAGACATGGTGCTTGGGGATACAGTTTAGCAGTGGGCTTGGGAGAGCTGGGTTAACGGCTGGACTCTATAATCTTAAAGATCTTCTCCAACCTAAATGATTCTATGATTCTAAGATTTAAAATTAATTGCAACAGAAATTAAAGGGCCAGGAAGGGATCACCACTGCTTAATGTCAAGTTTTGAATGTATAATTTTCCAGAACCCCAAGAACTGGATGCAGAAATTATTCATTAGCTGTCCCAGTTTGCAGTATGGTTACCACTTTTAAGAATTTACTCATTTAGTAAGGATTTTTTGCAAGCAGTAAGCTACAGCTTGCTAACTCTGACTGAGAAACTTGTGAGGAACAGGACTGCTATAATCTTGTAGAATCCGTTTTCCTGTATAAGCTAATTTCAAACACTTCTTATTATCTCTGCCTTAAATATTCTCTTTCTGGTTTTTGTTTTTAAAAAGTGAACAAAATGTATGTTTTACATAGATGGTTACTCACTTTGTAGGGCTTTACTAAGAAGCGGTCTGCATCAGTTGCCAAAACAACTGTGCATGTCGTCTTTGATGAAAGCGGATCACAGGTATTTTAACTGGGTATACTAAGGTGGTTGTTTTCTTTTTATAATTAATCTGACTATTAGCTAATTTATAATAATTCATCATAAAAAAAAGGACTACTTAAAGGCCATAAGTAAAGCGAACACTAAAACCAGTTAAGTGATTTCTAGTCAGTATGTATTGTATATTTGGGGAGAGAATGATGTTAATATCCAATTCATAAAATACTTCAGACATATATAGGGGAAGCTCTTAGGTTACCAAATCACATTTAACATATCTTTTGTAGCAAAAATAGCAGATATTATTTCAAACTAAAATTATATAAAGCTCTGAAGTTTATAAAAAATCTACAGTGAGGAACACTTTACTTAAAGAACATGCTCTCTATGTGTTTGCGTAAATGTAAAATATAAAACATAATAAAATCCAAATAGTGTAATTTTTTTTTTTTTAAAAAATGCAAAATATTATATAGGTTCTCATACCAGAAAGTCAGGTGTCACCATGTTTGGAAGAAAAATCTGAAGAGAAGAAACTCAGTAAGTACAAAACTGAGCAACTTTCTGGAACTCTGAGGACTCCTAATGAAAATAACAAGCAAGAAAAATGCAGAAGTGATTCCTCCATGGTAAGTAGGATTATCAAAACAGAAAAGATTAACTGAAAAATAGAAGTAAATTTAAATGGTAATCACATGTTACACTAAAAACCCTGTTATTTTATAGTTGGAATATAATTAATACAGGCTTGACTGCTTGTCTTATGACTTGATGTTAAGCTATATAAATATGTTTTGCTAAAAACTTCCCATTAGTATGTATTTTGGAAGTAGAGCAATAAGACAGATACAAAAAGCATTTGTTAACGTTCTGTAGACCATGTTGCTCTAGGAATTCCCTTTAAAAGGAAATGTTTTCAAGATGTGCTTACAACTCCCATGGTATGTCAAAGCCTAGTTTAGCCTCTGGAGACTTACTAATAATCAGTAATAATGCTAACTGCAATTAGAGACAAGTCCTATAGGTTTGGCATTCACAAAGACTGAGGATTACAAAAAAGCATGTGGTTGTCAAGGTGCATCCTGTATCCTGGCTGTTCAAATCACAATTTCAAGGGACTACTCGTATCAATAGCTGATTATCTGGTTTAACCTAAGAGAAGCCAAATTCATTTTTGCCCCACAGTCATTCTAAAGTTCTAAACGAATTATGGCTATACTAGGACTAAAGCAGATATGCTAGGGATGGGGGAAAAGGTGTCACCATGTCTTCATCATGCAACAGATGTGCAGTGTATGTTTTGCTAGCAGTGGTCTAGTAAACCTCTTCCTGAGGTTCTACTGGTTTATAGCTTACGTGATAGCTTTGCAGAAAGTCTTGGGAATCATCTTTGTTACTCTAATTGATAACAAGGAACAGCAGTCACTGATCTCAATTTAAAAATACTATTTTTAAGTATTACATAATTCAGGTATATGGTGACTTTTCCCTAAAAAGGGAACTGCATAAAAATTGCACTACGCTGAGGTGTGCAGCAACAGCAGTTGACATTCCAATAATGGAAAGTGTCAGAAAACTCTTGGGAATAGATTTCCTAAAATCCATGTCATCATCCTTAAATCAGTGTATTATGGTCAAGTTTTTTTCTATTCCTCAAGGTAACTACATCTTCTAAAAGGAAAGTCTCTGAAGCATCTGTACTTATTCCTGCAACTGCGAGATTTTCCACAAGGAGTCCACTGGTGTTCATTAGCACATGTCAGCTTACAGGTACTTTTAGGGTAAAAATATGATGTAGATCACCTTCAGAATACAAGCACGAACTGTGATCCTTTGCAGAGCTGGAGATGTAAAGTAGACCTTACAAAAGCTCCTGAGCAGATGCTTTAAAATTGACATTTTTTAACTAGGCCTGTTGCTACTGGTCCATAGACATGATGCAGGTTAGTAGTTGTCCAGGCATTCTGAACAGCTGTATTGCTTTTACTGCTGCTGTCAGTCAGCTCTCTGTGCTGGAGCAAACTGAGATGTTGGCAGTTGATTAGAAGACCTAAAACATAGGTGGCCTTTTTTTTTTTTATCATCTTTCTCCTTGTATGTTCTTGGTTTAAAGAATTCTCAGCTGTTAGTGCTTTTATAGCAGTTGCAGTGGAATATCAGCTTCCTCCAATGTGTACCTCTATCACTTGCATTTTACTCTTATCTAGATACTGCATGTGTTTCTTCAAGGGGCAGTTGATGATATGACTAGTGAGCAAGGTGGGATCAACTGGAAGGCTGAGTCACAGGTCCACTGCTACTAATGCTTATGTCGAAAGTACTTCCTACAGAGAAAAGGCTAAGGAAGAGGCTTATCACATATAGAAGTCATAAGTTTCCTACTAATAGCCTTATTGTATGAGATATTTAATACTTACTACAAGGGAGAAATTTGTAAGACAAAGACCAGTAGAGACTGGGGATGGAACTAGCAGCAGAACAGCATAACTAGCAAACTTAATTTCTTGCTTTAACTGTTTCAAGTGCGTCAGTGTCCTTAGTGATATATACATGTATAATTTATAAATTACAAGTAACAGAGGCTGGAAAAAAGCATTTTCAGATTAGGATGGAAGAAGACAAAGAGCTTCCATCATGTTTTTATTTGGAACTTAACCACACAGTCAATTCCAGCAAAAATATGTCACAGTAAAATCTTTAAATTGGTGACTCTTTTCTACCAGAACCAGGCTGTAAAAAACATTGTTGGCCTCAAGACATCCACAGCCTGTGATGGGCTCCTTAACCTCCATATAACTTAACTGAAATCAATAGCTCTGTGAAAGGTACATAATGAGTTGATATATAATGCTAGCTAACTTCAATTAAAGTTCATGGCATAGATGAGATCATGGGCAAAACTTAGTATTGATGTCAGAGACAGCACAATAATTGTAATAGAAAAAACAGTAGAAATCTAACATGTCTCCGGTTTGTTTTCAGCCACTCCTTGTAAAGGAAGATTTAAATTACCTTTGGAAATTATGAGCTCTTCTGAAAGATCTAACAGTAATGCAGTAAATGAGACCAGAACAAGGAATTTCTATAAAGAACCTACTGGAGTATGCATGGCATCTGTAGCTAAGTTTCCTACTTAGAATATCAATTTCTATTCTAATTTGTTCCTAATTCATGTTTTAAAGAGCTAGAGTTTTGCAGTCAGCAACTTGCTTTTCAGAAATAGTGTGTTCTATTTTAGACATATTAAACCTGAAACGCAGAGGACAAGAAAACATTATGCAATAAAGTCAAATGAACTTTGGCTAAAATTTGCTTTCATTCCTCAGTCCTGATTCCAGAGTTAACTTATTTTACTAGAACCACAGTACTTCCTTTGTGTATAATGAGAATGTTGTATGCACAGAATCTCAAATTAATTCAGGTATTCTTGAAATACTTTTGAAAATACACGTCAGATACGCATGGGAACTGTTAATGGCTCCAGTTTATAGCATTGATAGCATCAGTACGCTTTTGATTAGGCATTTATTAAAATAAAACAAAACTACATAGGTGTCACTGAGCTGCAGTTTGTGTATATGTATTTTTGCTTCTGTTCCAGTTGAACGAAGGCTTGAAAGTAATATTTTTATTTGGGTTCTGGTTCTAAACGTCTTTGTGTGTCAGACTCAGGTTAAATCCCAGACTATGAGATTCTGATGGGCTTTTTAAATATATCCATTCATTTTAAAAAAAAATTAGCATAATAAATGTGTAATTTAGACTATTTCAGATGTTACTTTCTGGGAGAATTTTACTATTTTTATGGATATAATTGTCAGGGTTACTTACTGTGCTTTTTAGAGTGGGCAGAGATGTACACTCGACAATGAATGTTGTGAAACAGAACAGAAGATAAGAAAGTCAAATATCAGAAATGAGGCAAAACTACCTGAAAAGGTAATGGAATAAGCACTTCTATGAAATAATAAAATATGAAGTTATTTTTAACAAAAAATACAGTTTATGAGGTTATACTCTCTATAGTCCTATGCTAATATTTTCTGCTGGGTGTTATCCCACTGTAGCAGATATGTGCTGAAGAGGTTTTAGAAATGGCACAAGAGGCAGAAATTGAGGCTGGACAAAATCAAACCTTAGGCAAGTAACATTACAAGTGTTGATAGTCTTTACTTTATAAACTATTCTCATTCTGTCCATTTCTTCTGTAATAATAATTGATACCAAATTAATGTCTCATTTAGATGAAGCGTTAGATATTGTTCCCGAGTCACAGCCAGCAGGGAGAAGCAACAAACCTTTGTAAGTATCGGAAAAGAATACCAAGTCACTGCTATTGTCACTTGCTTTGAAAGGAGTGTTGTGAATTGAAATTTTGTTGTATAGTTTCAGAAAATTTCAGAATTTAATTGTTTTCCCCGAGAGCTGCCTTAGGAACTATTGACTGTATAAGTCATGTCGCTTTTCTTTATACTTGTCACTTTATATTTTTATAAAGTAACACTTGTTGCTTTATATTTTTATTCTGAAATTCATGGTACCAAACCAATAGTCTCATATATGTGCTAAAACTACTTAATGAACAATTCTGTTCTGTTGTCTTAATCAAATACTTTAAATTAGTGGATCTGTTTGTGAAAACAGTACACATTAACAAGATCAGAGAACAAATTTAAACTCTGCAAGTAACAAGGAGAGTGGCTCTTTCAGATGACGTCAGAAGGTAAAATAAAAATGACACTGTGGGCCATATCAAGTTGTAGATTTGACACACCAGAGTTATCTAGGTTCATAGTTTAATGATGGCCATATTGTTGCTGTTTTGAAGTTAACTTAAAAGTATATGTTGCTTGTCATTTTACAATCTGTTGGTTAATTCAACAATGGTAGCAGGCTTAAGTGCCAAAGTGAAATGCAGTGTTATCTACAAAATACCACTATTTTCCTATTTTGTGAAGCATGTTTATTATAATAAAGACTAACTTTCTGCAGTTCACTGACAATAAGATGGTATTATCTTTGTTAGGCTGCCTGATCTTTTAGAGAGTTCTTTTGATAAAAGCAAAACATGGAAGACAAGAGCATGCTCTGTTCCAGAGAAGAACATAATAACTGGTGACAAGCAAAGGCTCAATTCATCATTGACATGTACGTCTTATCCATGTTATGTTTTATTCAATTTCTTGAAGTATCTCTCCAGATAAATAAAAGAAATACAAGAGAAGAAAACTGAGGAAATTAAATTAGTACCATGAGGGGAAAAAAACCCTGCAAAATACATGGTGGACAATATGGGTGTTAATCATTTGAAACAGAAGCTGTTAAGTACAGAAGGGAGAAAATATTTAAACTACTACTGAAACACTTTTAAAACATTCCTTTTAGTTAGAATGTCTGAAACATCTCTGCATTCTGATTTTACAAGAGAGGAATCTGATGTTCCCTTTAGAAAAGAGATCACAAATCCAAAACAACCGAAGGCGGTGAGTTTCTTACCTTCATTTCTTTGACTTGCAATTAAGAGAATTTTTGATTTTTCAGTGTTTAAAATTTGTAGTTTACTTTCATTCACAAACTTAATTGACTTTCTGCTAACAGTGAGTGAATTAAATGTTGAGGTCACTGTTTACTTTTTCAGTGTATCTTAAGATTAGTTTACTCTGAAGTTCTTTTTAAGAATTATCTTTTTAAAAAATCCTTAAATAAGCACCAACGTGTGCTTCTCATGCATTTCTTCATTCACTTTTGAATTCTACAGTACACAAAACTGCAATAAATCGATGTTTTATTTCTCACTGTTTGGGTATTGCAAGGGAAAATGGTTTTCAAAGGAATGTGCTTTAGTGCATGTCTGGAAGACATTTAATGAAGTGTAAATGATTGTTGGGCATGTGTAGTTCTTTGCAACTTGGGTCTTCTGTTGAGTCTTAAATTCTATTTTTATAGAAAACAAAGCCTAAAGAAACAACAGATGCAGCAAAATCACTAATTAGTAAGATCAGTGACAGATATAAAGTAAAGGCTGATGAGAAAAGCAAAGAAAGATATTCCTTGGGTTTTAACAGGTATGATGTGAACTGTTTACTTATGTGCTTATTCTTTTTGTGCATGTGGCTTTGTAATCTACTCCTCTGTCTGCAGTTTTCTTACATCCTACTTCCAACTGAATCATTTGTACATGATGCAAAGTAGGAGACTAGTAGTCAAATACTTCCTGTAGTTGAATTAAAGGCTGTTAGTAACTCTATACAAAGGTCTTTTGCTCAGAGATGCTTCTTGGAGAGAATTTAACTGGGATAGTTGATGAGCACTCCATGTGGTGGGTGTCTCCATCCTGTCATCATAGTTTAGGAGTCAAACTTGGATCTAGTCATCAATTTTCTGATTGTCTAAAGATGGTAATTGTCTCTTCCTGAAAGAGCTGACCATTAGAGAGTTTAAAATTAACAAATAAGATAATTAGTCTTACCTTGCTGGAACTGATGCTAGCAGATAGACTTTACATGTAATTACATGCCTGATTGTAACTGGATGAAAAAGGACTGGAATACTTAGGCTATGTCAACTGTTAAGCCTTTTGGTTAGTGACTTGGAAGACACAGTACCTACAGTATAGTTGTGTGATTAATCTGGAATTAATTTTTCTGATGCACAAAAATGAAAGGCACGAATCTCTTAAACTACTTGGTTTTGTATTTACATGCAGGAATAAAATTATTGTGTTTGATAAGGCTTTTATTTATATAAGCAGTTTCTAATGCATATATTCTAATTAACACTTAACAAAATGTATCCTTATTCTTTTAGGCTAAACTTAAATAACTCTGTCTCTAAGGTAACATTTTTGCTTCTGTTGGAATATTTTTTTCATATCAGATATATGTACATATATGGTGGTAGCTAGTAGGTGTAAAGCAAAAGTTCACAAATATCACTGAATGTTAAGCATTTGTAGATGTTAATTATGCATTGACTGTACGTATGTAAAATAACTTTTATATATTATGTGGAGTATTATTACCACCCAAAGTAGTTTCTGTTTGTATAGTATATAATTGAATCTGTTCCTTTTAGACATAGAAATGCTAAATATTTAGAATAAAAATATTATAGGAAATGAGATTATGTAATCCTTAAAAGGGATATAGCCAGGACACAGAAATTAGTATTAATCTTTGTGGTAGAAAAAATTCTGAGGTTTGGTTAATATCCTTCAAGGTTAAATTCTGGAAGTGTTAGTTTCTACTAGGTCTTGTCCCCCTTTGACATACTGCACTGTCGTGAATCGAGTGGAAGTCTGAGCCGCTGCTACCCTTTTTCACACTTTCATGATAGAGAACTTGCTTTTTGAGATGAGACTGTGAATGCATAGTCCAAATTTAACATATGAGTTAACTTTTTATTTATATATATATAGGCTAGAAACCTGAAAACTACTAGTTTTCTTAATATAACCGCTGGTCATACGACGTAAGTAGTTAAAACATTTTCAAACAAAATTTCTAATTACCCTTACCTAACTTTGTGACCTGTTAATTCAGTCACAGGTAATTCTGTGTGTCTGTTTGACAGGGATGATGTCTACAACTTTAACATCAGTGGGTTTGATGAGCCGACAATAAAGCTTGGAGTAAGAATATAACTGAGACTGATAATTTATGTATAGAATGTAAAGGCGCTCAGTCAACTAAAACTATGTCTACTGAAAGTATAGTTAACATCAAAATTCAAATTGTGTCACTGAGCTAAGTGGGGAGAGGAGATGAATTTGCCATGTAAATATGTCCGTCACTTTCAAATGCATGATACACCCAATCCTAAGGTTCTGGCCACTTTTACAAGATTAAGGAGTATCATAGTGTTTAAATCATTCTGAAAGCCTTATTGCCATCCTTCCAATCCCCATTGTAAAGATATCCAATCTAGCTAAGATAAAAGCAAAAGACAAGGAAAGACAGTTTCCTTCTTATGGCTCAGAGGAGTTTGCTGAATTGGTGAGTGTAGCAAAGCAAGTGGATGGAAACTAATGTATTAGTTTGAGATCTGAAGCTTCAGTCAGTGTGTTTTAAATATCAGATCTGTTCTTAACTATTTTCTAGGACAGAAATTAATCATAAGTTAATTGCTGAGTATAAAAATGGAGCAAAAAAGCCCTTTGCTGTTACTGTCTGATGGCTTTTAAAATTTTGTTTCAATTGTATAACAAAGCTTTCATTTGTTTCTTATTTACTTACTATTTTAGATCCAAGAATTGCATGTTACTGAACTGAGCATTCATACAGACCCAAACAAAAAAGGGTAGGGATGTTACCCTGTGTTCTAGTCTGCTGATTACCACCCAGAATAGTATGGTCTGCATTCTCCAGCATTCCACTGTGAAAATCCAGGGAATGTATGCATGACAATATCTTGTTTGCATTGCATTTTCATGCAGAAACATTGCTGCTGTGGTCTCCTAGGCTGTTTCATGATTTTCCTTTGGGAAGCTGATAAAGAGGAAGAATGTGTTCCATGAAGAAAAGTGCTTTAGTTCTTTTCATAGAATACTGCAGGGATATAAACTAGAGAGGGGTAGTTTTTTGTTAATGATCAACCTGCAAAGGGACCTATTGTTACTGCATGTTCTTACTGATTGTTAGCAGATAAGAACATCTTTTAGGGTTAATGTGAACAGATACTTACAAAATAGATGTGAAAACAAAACTATGTTCATTTTGTTTGAATCCTTAATCCACATATCACATTAATACTAGAAAAAATTTAGAACAAGTATTTTAAAAAGTATCATTTTAAGGTGACTTTTCTTTTTCAAATTAAGGAATGCAGATGAGAGTAAAATTAGTCCTGAAGTGAAAGGAAGAAAAAAAGTAAGGCTCATATTTCTGTGGATCGGTATACCCCATCTTCCTGCCTTTAAATGCCAGTTATGTAAGTGAAAGCTATATTAAAAATTCAATCAATAACTTAAGAACTATTTTGTTTTTCATAGACTAGAAAAAATCAAAACAAGAAGCATCTCTTTAGTGACACAGACACAGAATACAGAGGTGATGACAGCAAGACAGATATTAGTTGGCTACAAGAATCAAATAGAAAATCTAAAGCCCAGTCAATTGATTACAGTAGAAATAAAAACTTGAGGAAACCTGTAAGCACACAAAAAAGTAAGAAACTTTTTTCATACTATTTAAGAAGGCTGCAATAAGCTTTTCTATAGATACTGACTGCAGAGCATGTAATGTGCTGTGTTTCAGATACTATATTTTTTGTCTTATTTCCAATCATAAGGAATCTTCAGATTAGTTCTAATAATTTATAATGGTTAATTTTTTTTAAAAAGCTGTATTTTAACATGTAAAATTATTCGAGGATGGGATGGGTGGAGGTTGCTGTTGACCAACAAACCTTTGGCTATTTAAAATAACAAGCTGAAAGCCTGTTTACTGAATCAGTAAGTTTAGTCATAAAAGTGATACTGTGACTTTACAGCTAAAAGTCTAAATGTCAAATACTTGAATATTTCGCTGATTTTTTTTCTAACTGTTTTATTGTAACAGCAGATAAATTCCTTGAACCTCCTTGCCACATGGATAAACCTAAAGGCAAAAATTCAAGTAAGAAAAAGGTAAATGTAAATTTGCTTGTAATGCATCTTTGAAGTGTCTCAACTCACTGTAAAATAATTTCTTTAAATGAATGTGTGTAACATGGCAAACACAAAAATGTCATCAATGTTAAGAAAGAATAGTAAGTGCAAAATATTGTATGCATATTAAATTTGGGAATATAATAAATTCAAGTGATTATTGATATGTTAATAGCAAGTGCTTGTAGATGTTTGTAAGCCACAGTTTAAAAAAAAAAAGCAGCAAAACCCAAAAGCCTTCCTCTCTCCCCTACAGACTGCTATTTGATCTCTGTCTGTACAATAATTACTCAAATTTCTTTAATGTTAATAGTTTAAAGCTACATGTGTGCACTCAGTGTAAATGCATATGAAAATATTTTCACCACAGGTAGGTATTGATGGTGATGTCTAGTCCATGTAAATCTAAACTGAAGAGGGCTTCAATTGCCTGGTGTTGAATCTGTCTACTTACTAAAATGTGTCTATTTTAGTAGCAAAATTCCACAGATCTACCCAAGCAAGTTCAAAGTGCCTGCTTTGAGGAGGTAGGGTTCCACTACTGCATAGGCTTAGATGGGGAGCGTCTGAAGCTCAAGAAGTCTCTGATAGACTTGATCCTGGAGATGAGGAAGTTGTGAGAGCATACGTTTAGCACAGAGCACTTTTCAAGAGTGTATGAGGCAAGAATTCTAATCTCTCCTAGTCTGAGAGGCGTTGCACTTACATTTTACATCCCTTCTAATGTCAGGTCCGCAGGGTACTTTCAGGGAGAAAATGCTTTGCTCTATTTCTGAATAGTGGCAGCTGTGTAAAGAGAGTGACAGTAGTTATGGTGCAGAAGGGGGACAGATAGAAAGGAAGACTGATTGTAGTCTGGTGGTTAAGGTAATTGGTTCAGAGGTGATGATCAAGGATACTGGTTCTAGCTTGCTATGCAGGATTTGGTTCTATTTCAAACCGGTTAGTCTAAGTTAAATGTGCACGTATTTCAGAGAGCAGGCTTTGGAAAACCACTTTAGCTTTTGTAGTTTAAAAAACAGCATTTACTTTACCTCTTTACTTTTTTGACCTTAGATTCCTGTAAGAATTCCTGACAGCACTGTGCCCTATCTACAGTGAAAAGTATCTTTCTGAAATGCTTGGTGGACTGACAGTTGGACTCTGAGCTTTGATAAAGTTAAAATTTAGTTGTTTTGAAAGAATGGATTTTGAGTGATTAAACCAAGTTACCTGCCATTTATTCCTGTATATTTATTTATTAATCATCCTGATATAGACTGAAGACGTTTTTATTCTTCCAAAATCAAGCAAATCTAAAAAAAAGAATTCAAGAACTGATGAAATGATAGAACAAACCACCAGAGAAAAACTGCCTCGAAGAGCAGCTTTAGCTAAAAATTACAAAGAGCCTTCTAGTTCAGAGTCCGAGAATGAAAGGAAATCATCACCATGCTGCTCTAGGGAGGAGGAATCGAAAATTCAGGTATACACTTGCACTGTATTCTTTAAAATCCACTTCTGCCATATTTTTCAAAATAAACTTTGTACTTAGTGCCTGAATTTAAGGTGCCTAACATGAGCAAATTTAATTTAGTTATTGTAGTACCCTCTCTTAATAACGAGAGTTTAGCTGCTAAGAAAATCAGTCCTAAAAAATCACTTTCTACATATGATATATATTCTGCTGTAAAGAACAACTGTGTCTTTTGTTTAAAAATCTTAATATTTTGAAAGTGTCTAATAAATGGGAGGTGTGAGCCAAAGCTTGTTCTTTTAGATAATGTGATTTTGATAATGCTGTGTCTGTTCTGTGTACAACAGAAAATGTGGATGTGACAGAGGGTATGTCAGTACATTCACTGAATATCCAAATAGGACTTGTAGTAAACTAAGCAATGATGTTAGGTGCTAAAACATGTTCATGTTTTTGCATAACATTCCAATGTGTATAGATATAGGTCTGTAAATTTCATTCATTAAATCCTGCCTCCTATAGTTAAAAAGTTCATAAGAATAGAAATTTGGGTGCTGAGTTAAATTAAATACTTGTTATTAGAATACCTTATATCCTTACAAATTTAAGTACTTCTAATGATGTTCCTTTTTGGACAACAGTGCATATAGATAATATGCTCTTTACCTGCATACATATACGCTTCCATATTTTTACAAATAATGTTTATATAAACTTTTTTATTTTAATAGAAACACTTGAATGGGGAAAACAAGGATGATGGTAAGCAAAAGGAACTCCAGAATACTGTGTCTGTGGAGCCAAAGAGAGTACCTGACTATGTACATAAAGCATTTATTATATCAAAGAAGTCTGCAGAACAAAAGGAAACTAAAATGTCTTCATCGGAGAGTCCTGCCTCTCTTGAGACAATGAGATGTAGGTATTTTGGGTTTTAATTTATAGCAATACTGTATGAAAAGTTGGAGGTTAAATGAGGATCATCACAGTAATACAATTTTATATTTATTTCCTACTTTTAAAGTAAGAGAAATCTGCTAATTCAGTGGGTACCACGTAACTTAAGGAAAAGTGCTTAATGTCACCAAGATTTCTGTAGGTTGGGGCAGTTCCGTGACATTAGCCTAATACAGAAGTGCAGTATGTAAGAATGAATCTGATAACTGCCAAGTAGCGTGGAGAGTGCAAAAAGGGCAAGTGGCAATTATTACCTCAACATTTGAAGTAAAATTTCACACATCTGAGACCAGCAGATACCTAAAGTTGGAACAGTTAGCAAAATGGGGCTTAGTTTACCTTTTTTTTTAAGTTGTCATTCCTCATGCTGACAGTTAAGTATCTTTTCTAGGTGCTGAAAGCATATCAGATGGAGACATTTCTCAAGAGTGTGTGGATAGTGAAAGATCACCAGGTCATCAGGAGTCAACACCAAAAAAAAAGGAAATGTTCAGCTTTGAGAAAGCAATCTCTCCTGATAATTGCTATCTAAAAAAAAAGAATATTCAAAGTCTATGTCTAGAACAGTGTCCTAAGACAGCTGTTAAGAAGTTGACATTTGGAAATACAAGTTTCTCACCAGTTTTAACTGAAGCATCTTTGGTAAGAATATTAAAGTTACTCTACAGTGACTTTACCTGAAACGTTCATTCAGCTGCCAGCTGCTTTATGCTGTTTTGTACATCTCCTTTCAATGTTTTTTTGTGTTTGTGTGTGTGTTAATGTGTAGCTCAGCTTAACAACATACAAAACTCCAGGTGGAAAGCATGCAAAGAGATCTGTGTCTGAAACAAATGATAATAACAAAAATCCAAGTTTCAGGCATTGCTTTTCAGACACACGTCCTATGAAAGGAAAACTACAAGATATCACTACACCTATTACCAGAAGTAAGGAGGAGGTATGTTACTAAATCCTTTGCTCTTCAGAAGAGGGCAGAAGCTTTTTGTCTATTTTATCTACTTTACAGATGGTGAGATTTAATGGAAATGCATCTTCCTTAATGTTAAACACTACATGTAGGCTTTACCTCTGACCTGCTTGGAAAATCCTACTAATAAACTTTTAAATATTTGAGATAAATTAGAGAATTGTTTATCATATGGATATGAGGAAAGAATTGTATCCCAAAAAGATCAGTTATAATGAAAATCTTAATAACAGGGAGTGCATATTTCTTTCTTGATTTTTTTTTTCAATAACAAATAAATGACTTCTAACAAATAAAAGAATTGTGACACCTGCATGGAAAAAATCTTGAGGTGAAAAAATGCTCTCATTGTTTTAGTATTAATGTAATACTCAATGTAAAAGCTAATATAGCATTGGCAAATAAATAAAAGTTGCTATGTACCTTCAAACCAATTCTCATAAGTACTTTTTCTGGCAGAAAAAAACCAGAGTCCTTTAAGAAATAATTTTGTTTGTGTCCTATTTCAAGAAACAGTTGGACCTTATTGGTCATTTGAATTATTGCTATCATTAATTATTAATATGGTGAAGAATTTGTTTATTCAGATTCAATATTATTAGCAATAATTTGTGCAGTGATTACTGTAGTTGTGTTTGTGTCCCTAGTTTAATGAAAAGCAACATAAATTCGGATTTTGGATTAAGAGTGCTTTAATTTGAAGTTAGTAAGACAGTGACTTTTCTTTTAGGATTGTATACCACTATCTCCCTTGTCTGCTTCCAGTGGAAGTAAAGCTCGGTCTTCAAGTGAAGAAACTTGTGGTCCCATACATGAGTCAGGTACAAATGTTTTATTTAAAGCAAAAGGCTTTCTGTGTGTTTCTGTAAAGGTTAAGAAGAACGTTGATTTGGCATAAAAATATGGCTTAAGTTTTTTAATCTTCTTTTCTTTTGTATATATTTTCGGTATTATTTCATTTTTACCTTTTGTCTCATTTTCTCTTTTTTAATTAAAAGAAAAAACAAAACCAACCCTGAAAATTTGGTTCATATATGCAGTTTTGGTAGAGAGTTAATTATCCTCTTACAGAAAGAGTTAGAAGCATTCTAGCTGACACTGGGGGAAAAAAGTGCAGATAACGGTATGATGAGGAAGAAAGGACTTAGGGTGAATCTCTTTAATGAGCAAGTCTTGTATGGGTCAGAGGGTTCTGAGTTCCACTGGAATCCTGTTGTTCATTTACATTAAGTTCTTATATCTATTGAACGTGCCCTGCATAAATGTAATGCTTATTAATTTTTATATAGTCCTCAAGTTTTAAAGCCAAGTAACATACTCCTAGAGTTTGGATCCAAAGGGTCAATAAACTCTTCTTTATTGCCCCATGTCATTGTTCTAAATAATCCTAAAATTGAGCATTGCTTTCATGTCTATTAAAGGACCGACTATACAGACATTTCTCAAACGAAGGTACCAGAGTGATACAGAAAGCAATTCTGATGAAGTAGAAACAGGCAAAGAGGAGGAAAATACAGGAAACAGAAGAACAAAATTACAGCCAAGAAAATTATTTAAAACAGATGATACTGTTACTTACAGAGGTTAGTTATGGAGAGAAAACTAACTATAGTGCAGGAGTTTAAAATAAAGTAACAAATGAAACTTTTAACAAGACAATATCCATAAAAAGTATTTTACATGTTGAAAAAAAAATAAAAAGAAATGCTAAATATTTAGAGACCATATACACTTAAAAAGTAAAAAAATCTATATGAAAATAGAAACTGATCTCTGTCACCCATTTGGTGAAATTAATTTCTGTATAACAAAAACTGTTCTAGGTGCTGTGGTAACCTCAGATAGGATACTTCTTCATACTGAATTTATTTTTTTGTACTTCAGTGTCTGAAAGCATATCTACTGTATCTGTGAATGATCTGTCTGGTTTTGATGGGGAGATCTGGGAACCTGGTTGTTCGACAATAAGTATATGTCAGAAGCTTCAAAAGGAATTTACCAAGAAAATTGAGGCAAGACATTTCATTTACAGTATTAGTCGAGTGGGCCCATGTGAATGATAGTCTTAGAGCACAGAATTTGTTTAAAAGGACATGAAAATGGTGATGTGCATAGAGCTTCAAAAAATGACAGAATTCAAGGTTCCTTTTTCAGTTCCTTTATGTACCTAACTCTCCAATGCTTTTCTTACCCTGGTCTTTTTTATTTTTTTATCCTGTTTGTTGATTCAGAACAAGCTTAGGTGCCTAGAGTAATGAGTGTACTGCATTTTGAGTTTTACAAATTATCGATTTATTTGCAAAATTCAAAACATCAGCCTGATTAATGCCTTTACTTACCTAAGACAGCTGTAAGCACACATCATTCATTCCACTGTCTCTATTTTGAGGAAATACATTTTGCAAATAGAATAATGTACTTCTAATTAAGTTAGGTAGAATTTTATCAAAAAAGAATTCCATGTTTATTTATATTTCACTAACAGAAAGCTTTTCCTTAAAGATAGGGAGATTAAGAAAAAATAATTGTTTTGCTCAGTATGATCTGTGATACTAATCAGTTGCAGTACTAAACATACTACAGGTTTTTCCTAAAGTAAAAATAATCTGAAATTAATGTTAAAACCTCCGCTCCATAGAGCCGCTCACAGAAAATGGATCAATTTACTAAGCAGTCATTAAGAGTTGCCCATGAGCATTTGACAACAATGAGTTACCAGCTTCATGAATGCAGGTCTGTAGCAAAAGATTTATTTTAAAACACCCTTATTAATGCAGTGAATACCTTCTAAAAGGAATTAATTTTGTTTTGGTAGGATCAGGCAGCTGGACAAATTTCATTTTGCTCTCCTTGAGGAACTTGAGAATTTTGAAAAAGATTCTCAGTCTCTGAAAAACTTGGAAAAAGAATTCTTGGTTTGTATTTTAAATGCTTGGTCATGGATAAGGACAAATTCTTATGGTATTTTTAGACTATTCATATAATCTTTAACTTTAGATCATTAATTATATAAAAAGCCTTAATCATTTTGCTTAAGGGTAGGTCAAATCTCAAATAATTTGAGTTGTTAGGATGGGTTAATGCTGTGCTCTTAGAATGTCTAGATCACCACTGTATGTTTTTCTTCCTAGAGTAAACTAGTACTACTATTTTTAATGGGCTGTTTACTCCACTTCATGAGCCTTTTCTTTTTTTGTAGCTGGCCTGTATTTCAGGAACAGCATGGAGGCATTTGAACCTGATTTACTGTGTGTTCTATGACAAGACAGTTGATGTTGGTCTGCTACTTGCTCCAATATAAAAATCAATACACAGATATTCATAAAAACTCAAGACTGTGTAATTCCTGAGGTGCTTCACCTCGTCATCTATGCTTACTCTTCCCTCACCCCCGTTTCTGTTGTGACTCTGTAACTCCCACCCATTCTGTGCTGAGTCTGTGGTTGTAGGCTATTTTATTCATATTAGACAGCAGTCAGTTTCAGTTTAGAAATATTAGTTCCCACTGCTTATCTATGAATATTTTTCTTTCCAGACGTTTTGGAAAAAACATACACATACTTTTAGTACATACATGAAAAATGAGCAGCAGAGGTTAGTAGGCTTCATTAATCCTGGATGGAGATTTGTGTTCTGGTCAGTTGAGCTATCAGCTAGGCTAACTACTCTATTCAGTTTCTCTTTCTCATGAAATACAGATAGTAGATGAGAAAATGAGATTAAAATGTTACATACAGGAAAAATTTAATTATTGGCCTTCTAAATTTCTCCACATTCTTACTGGACTATTCCAGTATTTAAATTGATGGTAATATTTATCCATGCTTTTAAGTACAAATAGACTACAAATAATGGGATGTGTTCATGATGTGTCATACATAGCAAAGCTATTTGAACTGCCTTTTATTTCTTTAGAATCCAGATTCTTAAAACTTCACTTGAAAAGAACATTTACCATACTGTGGACTATGAAGAACGTATTTTTACTTCAGAGGTATGATGAACTTTTTTGTTTCCTTCTTGTTTTTAATAATTTTTACTTCTTTAATTATACCAACAGATACCAGTATTGATTTATTTTCCAAAGGAAGTCTTTCTCCTCCACATAAGTATTAATTCCACATAAGTAATCTTGTAGTTTTTCATGGTCATAAAATATCTAATACAACAATAATCAGTAGTTTAGGGTTAGATTTCACCCACTAGAAGGTGTGTGCAATTACCTGGAAAACTGTTTGTAAGATTTATTTTGTATTCTGTGCATTTGTTTAACAGTGTTAATCATCCAAGAAAGAACAAATTTAAAGCATGTCCCTTAGGCAGGTGGATGCATATGCATCTGTATCTCTTGGTTATAAACCAGTTAGAGTTGTAATTGTCATCTTGAAAATGGGTTAGCAGTTGTGAGGAGAGAAGATGCATTCAGTGTCTTTTTATAGATGCACCTGCTGAAAGAAGATATGGAAGGACTCCAAGAGAAGTTTCTTAAAGAAATGGTAAATGAAGTTGTCTTGTCCACATTTTTATTTATTAACTATAGCTGTTTGAACACTAAATTCCTAAAAATTGTAATTCCTAGTCCCCTGTCAAAGAAAAAAAATAGTCAAAATTAGTCAAAATCTAGGTATCACAGACATTTTGTGATTTAAACCTCTTCTGGGTGCTAAGAGCAGCAGGTAAATATGGATAATGCTTTTTTAGTTCTGAGTCTTAATATGTTGAATGTTAATGTGGAAAAAAAAACCCTATCACATGTGATATATTGAAAGCAGCATACACTATGCAGTGAATTTACAGTACTTTAAAAAAAATGTAATGCTTTTTGTACAGCAAGAAGAGGAACTGTGTAATGTTCGCAGAGGATTGCAGACATTGTTTCAGACAGAAGACAGAATTTTGAAGTAGTATTTTCAGATATATTTCTGAAATTCAAGGTGAATATAAACACTCCTTTATAATGTAAAATCTAACACTCAAGGAAACTACTGTATAGGAAACTAAGCATATTTTCATCAATGTTAAAGTCTTATGGATAAGACTTCTCCTTTTGTATGTGAGATTTGGAATTATTTTACTGAATCTGCTAAAATGTATGTAAATTTTTGGATTTTTTTTTAAGAAGTCTTTAAGAATTTTTATAGGTTATTTAACTAACTTTCAAAAATCACTTCAAATTTAACTTTGAAAGTATCTTTTGGGTCTGTGTGGTCAGAATAACCGTTTTGTCTGATCCAGAATACAGTCAGAAGTTATTTAGGAATTGAATTGCCTGTTTTGATCTCAGTCCTATTTGTCTGTGGTGTTAGACTTAATAAGTGCTTCTAAGAGAAAGCACAACTCTATATACTTGTGTTTGAACTATGTTGCAAACAGTTGTATTAAATATTTGGGAAAAAAAAAAGTCTGCTTTGGTGGGTTTTTTGTTAAATGTAATTTCTATTTTGCTTTAAATCAGTAATACATATTTGCACGTGTCAAAGCTTACTACTGTGCAAATATTATGCGTAAGACAGATAACCAGAGGGTCTGCTATCAGAAATACATCCTACATACTAATACAGTCTGTTCCATATACTTCAATTTCAGAAGATTTCCTAAGAAAACATCAGTGAGTCATGATTTACACTTCTACTTTGTTGCCATGTATTAACTAGAAGATTTCTTCTGAATATTTATGATGTGCAACTTCTAAGTTACTATTTCTCATAATTTGCTTTTACATTAAGCAAAAAACTGCTTTGCATTTTATAGTACCTTAGTAGCCTTTTAATGTCTTTAAACTTGCAATCCTGCACGTGTATACTGTAAACCTTTCAGGTTCAGAGCAATACCTTTAATATTTTCCTTTAAGTTCTCTTAAAAGATGGGGATTAAAACCTTACATTTGATCAAGAATTAACAGGTGTAGAGAATAACTCATAGAATCTGCATGTCTTGGAGCTTTTCTGCAATTTTGGGGTAACTTAATGACTTACAGCCTGTATTTTACATTCCATTATGCATCTTATCTTGTCCTTTGGTTGTCTTTAACAATCATACATGGATCTCAGTCATTTCTTCCATTATCCCCTTTACCCTCTGAACTCTTCTATTTTTCCTAGGTTTTCTTGCCACTGTCTGCATCTTTGGTGATACTTAACCCTTTTGCTTTTATTAACTGTGTCAGGTTGCCCATGTAGTCTGTCTGTCCTTACAGGTACTTCACATACCTTTGATTTATCCTTCCCTATTTATGAAAGCAACCATTTCCTAAGATTTCTTTTCAGAGAGAAAAATGGCATGATTTAGAACTGAACTCTAAGGTAAAGTTACAAACCTCTTTGACAGAGAGAAAGAAAATGGGAAAATCTGTGGATTTCTAAATTATTTCTGTATCTTTATATACAATATTGTATTTAATTTAAAGATAAGAGTAAAGTCCATGCTCATAGACTATAGCCTGAACTCAGCATTCACTGACCAACCTACTGCGATGGCAAAGTTTGCTTCACTCAAAATGGGGGGTGGGAGCCAATGATCTTGGGATGGGTTCTTACCTTTCTCACCAAGGTTCTTGCCAACCTAAATTAATCTATGCCTTCATGAAAAAGATTGCTTTATCTTTATTGAACATAACCATCTTAAAAAAAAACACTCCTTAGATTGCAGATGGATGTGATAGATTTCGATCAGATGTGCACTGAGTAAAATGCAGAGTAATTGGTGTCGTTACGCTTCATTCATGGGACATGGTTTACTGTAGAAAGGAAGAGTTGTAAATGAAATATGGTTTTTAGGGATTCATTTTAAAATTCCAATGCTGTGTTGTCTTTGGAAATAATTATACTGAAATTACCAATAAATAACTTGGTCCATTCATCCTATCTACATAAATGCACTTCATGCTCTTCTAATTTTTCTGACCCTCTGGTTTTTGTGGTATGGAGTTTTTCTGGTTTAGTTTGTTGGGGATTTTTTTTTGAGCCTGTGATCACTGTCATCTCCACTAGATGGACCTCATGAGATGTTAAAGATAAACTTTCTTTACTGGTCTAATTGAATTTTATCTGTGTATGAAACAGTATTTTTCTCTTTAGCTGTATAAGGTTTTAAAAAGTGCACAGCAGGGCCCGAAATCTTTTAATACAGTGAGTACATATTGAAAAAGATAATAGAGCTGCTGTTTTCAGTGAGGACCCATGATAAAATAGAATTACGAAATTTTATGGTCCACCTATCGGTCTTTATCCCATCCCATTAACTTTTAAAACCTTTGAGCAGGTACAATCAAATTTAGCAAATGTAAAAACGTGAAGTATATCACAAGGGAGTATTCACAGAGGCAAAGTTCATCATAGATTTTGGATGGAAAGCCCCAGGGGTCATTCAAAGCAGACGCCTAAATGAAGTGATAGAAATTGTGCCCTGCAGGCTTGTTTGTTTCTTCCCTTGGGAAGAAGCCAGGAGGAAAATAGCTGCCCTGGGCTAAACAGGCCTGCAGTGGATGCCAGCCCAAGTTCTAACAGTAACGGAGCACGGTACATGGCCCACTGAATGTGTGCAGTCTCCAAACAGCTTGACAGGCTTGCCCAGCACTGAGCTGACAGTACTTAGCAGACTGATGATGTGTGGCTCGAAGTAGTTGCAGCTCCCTGTCTTTTACCAGACCGAAGCAGAAAAAACACTGGGATGCTTGCAGTGGCACGACAGCAGAGAACACAGGGAAGAAGCAAAAGGTGTTGCTACATAACTACAAGAAGGTTAAGTCACATTAGTTATACACCTCATAGGCCTTCAAGTATTTTTCTGTTGTGTGTTATAGAACACTTTTATTATCAGCAAAAGTGTACATCAGTGCTAACTAAGAGTGTTGCTTTCAGGGATTATTAGCCAGGTTTGTTGTTGACAGTGGGTCATCTACTGTTCCTGAACTAAAAATGGTTCTTCTGCAGAAGAAATCTCTCTCCTTTCTGTTTACCCTTTTTGTATGTTCCACCTGGTCTATCATTATACTGTTGTTTGGAATTAATAGTATTTTATTAATCATAAAATTTAAATGATTGATATAATTAACAGTATGTTAAAAGGCTAGTTAGGATGTTACGTATTTCTGTGAAAAGCCAGCAAGTTATAAAATTGCAATAAATAGAAAAAAATATCTTTGGATCAAGTAATTGGGTAATTCAAGTCTTCTTCAACGGGTAGCCACATAAGTCAAACATTAGAGCTGTACAAAAGTACAGCTAGCTACACTGAAGCTGGTAAGCTTTGTTGGTCCTGGGCATCACATTTCCCATGATTCCTCAATTTCTTCTAGCATTGCCCTTGCTAACATATATGTTAAGTAATGCACTGCATATTCTTACCTTCTGATCTAAAAATGTTAGTTTATCCAGAGAATAGCACTGTATTTATGTTACCTCGTGGCTGAACAGCAGAATTGAAAGTCCCTCCACTGTTTGCCTGGATTCCATTCACCATCTTGCAGCAATTTAGTAGTAGTCTATACAAACGATTTTACATGCTGATTTTTATTATTTTCACGCTTCATGGAGATGATCTCAATGAAGCTTTGAGATGGAGAGCGCCTTCTTCAAGTCTCTAACATTGAATGACTTCCTGAAAAGATAGCATTTAAGACATTGAAGCAGAGAAATTTTTATCTTTTGAGTCTGTTTGCCATTTTGTCGCTGTCTCATCAGGCATGCTGTCTAGCTATCACTATTATTTTTTTTCTCTAAGTTTTTCTTTTTAATAGTATTTTGAGTAGAATTCTCAGATGCTTCTAAATGTCAAGCATTACTAGAACGTCTGGCTTTACATTTTTCTGAATCAGTTCTGCTTGCTTCCTTATCAGCATTTGGAAACTTCTTACTCCCAAGAAACCATTAACATAATTTAAGTACATTGTTACATTTCTATCTATTTTTGTCCAGTTGAGTAACTTGGAATAACAGTGAACCTAACTGTCATTCTTTAGAGGGCCAGAGCCTCAACTAGTGTAGAATGACAGTGGTGGTATGCTGGTTAGGATCTGTTCCAAAACACCAATATTCCACAAGATGGATGATCTTATCTATGGTTTTCCTCTTGAAGACTCTGTGGTGAGAAAGCAGCGATCTGATCTGGTGTGCAATTACTGTAATCCCTTCCCAACTGTCCCTGGGAAAAAAGAGCTTTAGGAAACATGTTCATTTCCTGCAATAAGTAGTTATTTAATTAAAGAACAAAAGTAACAGGAATCAAAATGCTTGCAGCTGTGATTCTGTTAGACATTATATAAAAAAGAATGAAATTATAATACATTAAATTAGTTTTTAGAACATGAACTTAAGTGTTTTACAAACTAATTGTGGTAAGTTCAAAATGTCTTCTCAACATAATACTGAATGACAGTGTGTCATGTCCGTTTATGTTGGAGGCCTTGGAATGGTAAAGCCTGTACATGCACAACGTCTCCTTCTCCAAGATAGACTGCAAAACAGTTTAAAACAAGTGTTAAAGGAGAGTAGTAGGTTCTTTCAAGTAGCTTTACTTCAGTCTTTTTCAGCAGATCAGCCCACTCCACAGGCCATCGCTCTTCTGACTTCAGAGCGAAGTACATCTCTGGTGTTTCTTTCTGTACGTAAGTGCTGCAGAGACTTCATCTGCAGAGTCCTTCTTTCACATAAACATCAAGGTATCCTGGACTGAACTTTAGGGAAAGACTTAGATATTCCCTGATGTGTGTTCAGCAGCGATATCAAAAAGTAAAGACAGATTCTTCTCAGAAGAAAATTTCTATGGCCTGTGAAATCTAGGAGACATGAGACATGTTTCAAACTTCTTTGAAATATAATTTTTAAAAACTCTGTTAGATTAGCAATTGAAAAAACCCCACTATTCATTCTGTTTAAATGTACAGTAGCAGTGTGGAAGAATATTAGTGACTCTAAGTTTTAACTTTTGCCAGCACCCTGCCCTGACTTCAGTGCAGTTAGGGTCCTCAAGGGTCCCACCTAACCAGTTAAGTTATTTGGGAGTGGGGTTGATTTTGGGGGTTGTTTTGTTTTCTGAATGAAGCCACACTTTGTCATTGGTAGAAATATTCTTTATTGAGTGAAAATCTTAGCATTTTCTAAGAGGTAAGAAATGTTGAGCTGATGCTTCAGAGTAAGGACATTTTGTTGGCTTAATGTACAATAGTCTTAAGAGTCTGTCTGGAATAAATACACTCTTGCTCTGTAGGCTTCTTGTTTTGGCTAAGTTATGTAATTATAGTCCAAATCATTTGTAATGCCTTAGCACTAATTGTAAATTGTAAGCCTGTTACTCCTAATATCCTGAACAAATTTCAAAATATATTATTATAATCTACTTAAACTC
The DNA here is from genome assembly GCA_020800305.1 of Porphyrio hochstetteri. NCBI lineage: Eukaryota > Metazoa > Chordata > Aves > Gruiformes > Rallidae > Porphyrio > Porphyrio hochstetteri. The sequence continues at coordinate 12,476,421 of CM036921.1, read as the reverse complement.
CCCAGGTAGGTTCAATTAGAGAAGGTAGATCTCACTTTCAGACTTAAACTGCAGCCGTCCCATTTTTCCCCTCTATTTCAATCTATCAATGCAGTGATGTCTTGCCACTAACAGTCAGTCTAAGTCCCGTAATATTAAAAGAGCCCTAACAATTGCATGAACAGTCTAGAATTAAATAAATACAGCATTTAGATTGTTGGAAATAACTGATGTCTATATTTCTCTTTGCAAGTAATGACAGCTGGGGGTTGGACCCGATGATCTCTGGAGGTCCCTTCCAATCCCTACAATTCTGTGATCAGTCTCTCACCTCTTTCCCCAGTTACAAGAAGGAAATGAGTGTTTTGGTGCATGTTTAAACATTGTAGCTGCCAGTGTTGGGCCATGAAGCAATGCTAGATCGGCTGGGTTCACCAGCCCAACACTCAGAGCAACAGGAGCCCAAAGCAATTCCCTCCCCTGCCTTCCACTCAGCGTGCTGGTGGGTTGCACCCCTTCCAGTAGCAACTGGAAATCTGCAGGCTGAAGCCATCAGAACAAATCAAATTACTTATGGACAATGTGGCAGCATACATATTACATTTGTGACAAGGTTGCAGACTCAAGTACATTTACATCAAAAACCTTTATATAGTGTAAGTTGTTCATGTATTTCTTAAATCCTGTTTTCCTATATTAATCCCTACATTTAAATTTTTGTGATTGCTTTTGAACCTTCAGTGCAAAGAATGCAAGCTGAGTGATATTCTGGAGAAGGTCTGGCGGGTTCTGAGTACATATTAATCAAAGCAAAAAAAACCCAGAAATAAACAACCCACACAAAAAATTTTCTTTTAAAACAAAGCTTTGTTTGCATATTCTTCTCCCATGGCCAGCATGTAAAAGTAAAATGATTCAGGACTTGAGCAGACTGTTTAGCAGGCAATGGAATTGAATAGCTGGAAAACTGACCTTGTCAAATGTTTGCTTGATGCATGTACCTCCATTTCGTTACTTTTGTATTCATTTAGCTCTTTCCGAATTGCTGCCTAGAAATTGAAAATAGAAGGTTAATAAATAGCTTTGTATTTATAAGTATTATAAAATGTCAGACTTGAAAAGCAGAACTGGAGTTTTCTAAAGCAGAAATACAGGTATCGAGCATAGCACAGTGTACTGTGCCAGCAGAAGTGCTGAATATTTAAGTTATATGGATTGGTGATGTGATACTTCTTACACTCTTTACTGATTGCTGCAGGGTCACTTCTGTCTTGAAGTAATTCTGACAGGAGAATAAAACCACGGTGCAGATTATCCCACCTTTAATAAGATTCCAGTTAAAATTTATTAAAGATTAAGAGAAGTTACTGAGAAATTGATCAGTTGGCCATGTTGCTTTTAGGGAATTTCAGTGTGTGTCATTTTTTTAAATAAAAATGAGACTGTTTAACTTATCACAACTTGCAAATACCAGTCCAGACTGTGTTATCACCTGTATCTATAGGATTGCACAGTCATGGGTGAAAAAAAGTTCTCTCTTGTTGCTTAATACAATGACATTCAAGACTATAAAAGTGAGAGTATTCTTTTTTTGAAGGGCAACTGCAGGTGAACTGGAACTTGCTGGTGCTTTCACAGATTCTTATCTATTTGGTACTTCGTTTAGCTACCTAAAATTATGATGCTTGTACCCATATTCATCTTTTATATCACAGATTTGGCTTATTAAAAGGAATTGAGGACAAATAACTTAATTGTCTACTCTAAAAGAGAAGGTTTGCAGTCACAAAGACTCCTGACCTTGAATTCCTGGCCTTTGTCCCCAGTATATGTGACTGAACTCTGTCACTTTCTTTTTTAGCTTATAAGCCTACCTAGTTAACACTATAAACCCAGTACAACTAGGAAAAGCCTAATTTTAATACATACCCAGTACATACAAAGAAAATACAAAATCATAATTCCATTGATTAATACATAATAACTTATTCTCCATTGTAGTGAGCTCAGGAGACTGGCTCCTGCAATAGCAATACACTGTTCCTTTTCCATATGAGTTCCTGGAAACTACTTCTTACACTTTTTACTGGGGAGACACTGAATGAAGGATGAAGTACTTCATCTCCACAGCTCAGAATAAAGCAGTAAGTAACAGTCCTGTGTATGCCATTTTACCCAGTAATTTTCACAGCATCCCTACTCATTCTGCTTGCTGCAACTGTTCTGTCTAGAGTCACAGCAAACTCTTTTTCTTACTACTCGAGCACCTAAATGTGAAAGTTAAATTAAGATGTAAATCAGCTATGTGGTAGGTATGTAATAGAACAAAAATGAGTGTTTGTTTATGCTTGTGAAAATGCAGGATCAAGTGACTCGTTGAGCATTCATAGGAAGCAGGAAAGGAAATATTTGCATGTTTAGAAAACATAATGGAGGATATTTATATTTGCATGTTTAGGACAAAGCTTCCAGTCTAAGGATAAATGTTAATATTGCATTGGCTGGAAATGCTTTTGAGGTGCATCCCTGAAGCATTAAGCAAGAGTCAATCCACCTTTCTTTCAGTTGGTGAGCTGGGTAGAAGCCTTTCTGGTACTAAACAGGCATTGTTCCAAAGCGCAGGGTTTATGACAGTATCCCTTGGTCAGTGTGGTGTCAGCACAGGAAACAATGGTAACGTTTACGGCGATTCAATGTCCCAGAGGTTAAATGTCTTTGTAGAGTCTGATGTATCATTACAGACAAATCAAGTAGAAAGCAGTGATATGTCATTTAAATTATGTCACTACCTTATCTGCTGCCGATAGTCTTGTCCATGGTTTATCTGCTCTCCTGTCATAGTCCTGTGCTTTTGCCACTTCCACATAATCGCTGAATCGAATCAGGATTTTTCTGTCTCTTAGTTCATCAACTGTAGGTCTCTGGTTAAGCTGTATTAAATAGTTGTGTAAAATAAAAACTAGTGTTAGTAACAGACAGACCAATAAAACGTGCAACATTTTCTGCTTCTCAGCTTAGCTTAGTGTGCTTTTATGTATATAGGAAAAACCCCAACCTTGGAAATTCCAGTGAAATATTCAGCCCTGCAGAGGATTCTTAGGAGAGTGATAATGGTTTAAATGGACACGTGGGCTATAGCATAGTGGTTTTGGAATGGACAAAAGAGGAAAATATTTGATCCTGGATACTGATAAAATGTATTTACACTATGTAAAGGAATCATAATGAATTTATTACGATCTGTGTGTTAATATTACATGCTATAGGGGTTTTCTACAACTGTCAGCAGCAGATTGTCTGCATGAGGTTTTCAGGACCAGGCCCGTTGTAAGAATTTCAATTTGGCTTTAACAAGTTACCGGCATGCTTGGCTTCTAACTCCAGTAGGGATTCCCAGGAACAGAACAGTAACAAAATGTAGTTCTGATTCTGAGAATACCTTAAATGCAAAGAGAAATTTATTGTGGGAGCACACCTGGGCTCAGCAGGGAGTCAGCTCTGCTACTGATTTCTACAAAGAATGAAGTAGTCCCTTTCTAGGAAGAAGAGTTGTACAATATGCAGTGTGCAAGCAAATACCCATTTTCTGTTTAAAGTTTATATGTAAATATTCTACTAAGTCCCAGGTAGCTGAGATAGGGTAGGTATTTTTATAATTCATTTTACTAGATACCACTATCTCAGACCCTGCTAAGAAGGATGTTCTATTAGATTTGCTAACTTTCTCAAACCTTATAGAAGGTATTGCAAAATTTTACCTTTCTTGTCAGTCTCTGTTTGATTTCTCGTCTTTCTTCCTGTTCTGTTTGATCATTTCGTTCTGTGGAGAATATAAAAAAAAGGATGATTTTCCTCATGAGGAGGACTGGTATTTTCCAAAGTTGCAGGCAATAAAAATTAGAGCACAGAAAAATTAGTTAGCTCGTTCTTAACTGTATGTTCTGTTAGTTCAGTACATCTCTCTGGGTCGCTACTAGAACACAGAGTTACTTCTCTGCAAGGACAACTTGCTGGTGCCAGTGTCAGCTTCTCCTGTGCTTTAAACTCCAATGAGATTTAGTAAAACAGCAGCAGCTCTCCAACTGTATAAACTTAATAAGAGAAATCAAAATATTCCATAGTTAACCATCGTTTTCTTGTTCTCCATATTGCTGGGGCCAGTTATTGCTGTTGGATGCTGAAAGACGTATTGCAACAGCTCCAGGGAAAGCATGTTCTGTCCTGTATAACCTTATTCTCAGGCTATGTCTTTAGATGGTCACGCTGCCAGAGCAGTTATCTTTGACTTGCATGCTTTTTTCCTCTGCTATTCAGGACATGCCACTGACATTAGAACCTCTTTATCCTCCCCGGGGTTTTCTTTTGTAGTGTTCCCTTCTAACCTAAGCCAGTTTGCTTTTGTGTGTTGTGCCTATTAATATTCAAGCCGTGATAACTCCTACACACTGGGTCTAAAAATAGACCAGAGTGCTGTAACACTGTGTGAAATGTATCCTTTGCCTTGGGAAACGACTTAATGGCGTTTCTATTTCTAGTACTATCTGTTACTAAATTAAGGCTTGTGCCTGTGACCTGAACAAAGCTGAAGACCTAGAGAAAAATGTTTAACCATTCTGGGATTCTCTAGATACCACTGTGGGGTTTATTATACCACTTGTGTTAGGGATTGGCAGTGTTAAAGCACACTCGTGATTTTTAATATGCCTCAAAAAAACACTAGCACAGCAGATGAGTTTCCAAAATTGTATTTTTAACAATGAAGTATTCTCCTCCCTTATTTTTACGCTCCCTAGATTACACTGACGTACAATCATAAGTATCTATTAAAAATAACATAGTAGTGCATAGCCATACCCAGCTGTAGTAGAACTGTAAATCAAATGAATCTAAAATGCTGTAATGTGCTATATTACAATTTGGTGGCAAGGCACACAAATCTAAAAGGGAGTAAACCAGCTAAAATTAGTGCTCTGTATAAGTCTGGAATGGTTAAAAAGAGAACAGGCTTTAAAAAGCAGAGTGCATTCTAAGCCAGAGAGACCTGCAAGAAGTTACTAATATGCTTAATTCAGTTTCAATTCACCCCTTTTAAAGTAGATGTTCTTATTTATATATTTTTATTAAAAGAAGAGAATTTTCTGTGGCATAGTGCCTTTTAAGAAATGACTGTGATACGCAGAAAGAAATCCTAAAAATACACATTTCTGATGCTTTACTGGATATGCTAAATATGTATGCTGACCCATTTCTGTGAGACAGTCACTCAGGTTCAGTGCTTATTTCCAGCTTCAAGAAATCATTCTTTCAGAAAAAATAAACAAGATTTGATAGGAAATGCTAGCAAGGGCATGATAAAACTTGGATGTTATTGCAGACAAACCAGAGAGGTTTTCCTGTCAACATCACTCTGCCCACGTTTAGATCCATTCATTAGCAAGGGCTGGTTTCATACCTCTCGGAGGAGAGACACTCCCAATTACGAAGTGCCTTGTGCAGAACTGTCATTCATTTGGCTGCGCTGTGAGTTACTCAGGGAACTCTAAGCAATGCGTGACACTGAAACAATTCCTGGGGTTCAGAATGAAATGAGGATGGCAGACAGGGATTTGGGAGATGCTGCCTTCTTGGATGTGAATGTCAGCTTTCTGTTGAATGCAGGAGGAACGCTCGCGGTAGCTGGGTTGTGATTTTAGTTCATACACTTTTCATGCTTTGTGGCAAACCATTGGTATTTCTGTAGTTTAAGTAAAGGACTGAGAAGATCAATGAAATTGTAACGAAGTGTTCATTTTACTATTGCTTTTTAAGTATTGCTTTTATCTCAGAAACATCTCCCTAAGGGAGATAAGTAATTTTACTGAGATGTTTTAAAGTAACGTAGTAGTTGTACTTAGGCACTTGCAATACGCCTCTCATTTTGATGGTGTTGTGCAAACATGAATTATTACTCCTTAATACAGGGTTAGGGGAAGCATTGAATCAGCAGTGTGTGTTCTGAGGATCAAAGATGTTAAGAAACTTAGGACACAAGGGTACAAAGCCTTACAACCTGGAGGAGGTTGTAGCGATTTCACTGAAGGGCTCTTACACAGCTACAGCTTTGTAAGTCAGACCCAGTTCGGGGGTTTTTGAAGTCCCTACCCAGAATGTCCATATCCCTATTAAAGGGAGACTTTACTAATTTCCAAATTCACTCAAACTGAAACCAGAGCTGTTGCATCTGCCCAGCCTTTTAAGATTACAGCTGACACAGCTAAATGATGACCTTAGCTCTTTACAAGGCACCTAGCTTTTTATACAGTGGAAGAGGTATATAAAATAGAGGTGGTTCTGATCTCAGGTGAACTCCTAGAAAGCCTGAGCAACTGAACTGAAGTCAGTAAATTTGCTCCATGCTGGGAGCTCTCTAAATGAGATACAAATCTGGACCAGTATGTTTAGCTGGCATTCAGGAAATATCTTTAATTCTGCTTTATCTTCTTTCTGCTTTATCTCTCTCTAAGCTCATTATATGAATGTATTCAAACTTTTTTATTATTAAAGCTGGTCAGTTTAACCGAGATTAAGGATGTAACCAGCACACTTCAAAAAGTAAACATAAAGGAACAGATTTTTTTCCTATAGAGTTCAGCTTTTCCTTAGCCAGGAAAAAACCCAAAAAAACAGATTTTCAGAGATGTTAGGTGCTGACTCGTGGAAATCTGGCCCCACATATTTCAGAATCTCGAGTTACTGCTTTTTTGCCTCTCATAGATGACAGGTGAAGTTAGGCCAAGTTCATCCACTCGTGTTGTCAAAGAATGTGTCCTGTTTCTCATTTAGCTATGCATGTGTTAGATACCTCTAATTTTACCAGGTGTGATGTGTGCATTGGAACAGTATTGAAAATACCGATAGTTCTAAGTTGGCTATGGAATACCTTGGTGTTAAGCCTGAAATGAAGTCCCCAATAACTTCAATGGCAAGAGCATAGATTTTTTTCTATGAACTACTAAGAAAGTTGAGACATTAAATTTTTGGTAACAAAACATAACTTCTTTCCTAGCAAATCACAAACACATTAATAATTAAATATTAATTAAATAGCATGGGCAGCATTGCTCATATGACAAACCTATATGGCTTTATGTTTTATGCTCATTTAATGAGAAATTAACTGTTGTTCACATCACTCTGATTTTCGTCTTTCAACACTAAAGAGACCATGAAAATAACAGAAGGAATATACTTTTCCTTCAAGCAGATGGCCTCTCCCTTTCTCCTGTCTGAGACTCTTAATGGAGACAATTTCAAAGCTCTCCGACACCTTCCCCTAACTTAGAGGATTCCCAGCACTTGTAAAGTGAGGGATTATTTTCATCACTAGTTTAATCCCCAAGTCAGAACACCAATCTTGAAGAAAAGAGTTTCAAGTTTTATGCCTTGTGTTTACTTGTGAGATGTTGAGAGCATTTCCCTGTGCCAGTGTCTATAACAGGCCAGGAACTGTCCCTCTGACAACTCTAATATCACAGAATAACCTCTGACTCCTCTTTGGGAAAATCTCTAATGACATGGACAAATACACTTGCTAGGAGAATTACAACTCTGCAGGGATGCTTTCTCCATTCTGCTTTAGCCTTGGTGGTATTCGGGGTCCACATCGTGAAAAAAGACAGTCCAGTTCTTGTTGCGCTGTGTGACACTAAGAGTGTATTCCCTGCTTAGACATCTGTAACCCTGTCATCAGAATGAAATTATTTGAAAGACTAAATCTGGACAAGTCACTCTTTTCTGTAGTAAATTGTATGGCTTTATCAGTGTGTGAATTCTGATGCCTGCAGTATTTGAAACCCAGGACATGCAAAAACCCAAAAGTTTTAAGTACAGAAAATCCCAGAGAATTAATTTGTCTGTTTAAAAATAATATGTTCTAGAAATGCAATCACTGGTTTCAACAAACACATAAAACACTTAAGGAAAAATATACTCACGTTTAAGTATATTTCTTCTTTCTAGCTCCTCAACAGCAGGTCTTTGGCTGAGTCGCCTGCGGAAAAACACCAAAATCACATTTTGTACCATGCCTGTTCTTTGGTAAGTCTGCAGTATTCTGAGTTCTGGTTGGTATTTTCCTCAGGGAGGGGACTACAAAATCTCTCAGGACTCAGGAAGAAGAAAAAAAAAACAAAAAAAAAAAAAAAAAAAGAGGAAGAATTCTGGCACCAGAATGCTTTTTTGTATTTTTTTTCCCAAATGTCAGCAATGCAGACAGAAGTTCTCCTCTAGTTTGCTCTGCTGTCCGTGAAATGCTTCCTCAGACCATGCATCCTTTTCACCATACTTTCCAGACAGCCACTTGGAACCAGTGCTCTCCAATAGTTAAATTCACTCTTCAGAGGGTATTTAAGGTGGTTATCAAATGAGTTTCACAGTCATCTTCTGTATCTGTCACTGCCTCTACCTCCTAACCTCACACAGCAGCAGGCTTCCTTTTTTCTAGTAACACCTAACACCAGTGGTGCATCCTGACAAAATGCAGACTTGCCAGAAATAAAGCTGTCGTGTGGTTTCCCGTCTAACAGACCAATCCAGCAGCTCTCCTCCTGCCTGCTGAATAAAATTCGTGTGCTGCTCACAGCCTCATGCTGTCTGAACGGAGTGTCGAGTGTCTTATGCAGTTTCACCTCCCCTTTTCAGTAGTGTTGCTTCAGGATTGAGCCTTCAAATCATATGATCACTGCCATAGCGATTTTATTCTGCATACTAAATGAGCCTTCCCCACGAGACACTGCTAATATCTGCAGAGAATCTCAGGTAATCGAACCCTTCCCCATGGCAGACACACACACACATGCTGCATTTGCTAGCTTTCAAGTAATAATCCAGCCAGCAGATCGGAAAGAGTTTATGATGCTTTCTGGCCTGCGTTCTGGCAACATTAAGGATTCTCATCGTCTCCTCTCCAGCAGATGTTGCCAAGCCAGAGATGAAGTTACAGAGACAAAGAAATAGTCAGAGCAAGGACCACACTGCAAAACCACTGCTGCAGTAGTTACCCCTTTACCATGTATAGGGAATAAATGGAATGATTACAAAGTGGTGCTATAGCAGGATCTACTTTTTATCAAATAGACAGGAGATGAAAAAATTAAGTAACTGTTAACAGACTGTAAAAGAATCAGTAAATGTACCTGATTCTGATTTCTCCTTGTTTTGTAAGCCTTAGCAAATGTATCTTCATAATCAGCACTGTATTCATATGTTCTGGGACTGACAGCACCAAATATGAGTACAACTCTGTATCCTTTTTTAACTGATTTCCCTGAGATCAGTGGGAAAGCTCTCATCTTTGGCAAAAGGGAGGCATCACAACTACTATACCAGATTCAAACCAACAGAACGCTTCAATGATGAGCTTTAGTGCTGAGAAACACTTACAGCCTAACTCTCAGTCTTCCTACCTAACATTTCATATCACCTTAGATTTTTCTGCTGGTCTCTGGCTTTCTCTTTGGAGTAGTCAGATACTGAAACAAGAATGATGCTGAAATGCCTTTCTTAAAGCTTTAAACATGTATTTTTAATTCCTGTTACACCCAGACTCCTCCCTCCTCTCTCTCTGTATGTCTCAGAAATGATACAACTCTGGCTAGCTTTTGTTTGAAAGAGATTAATGTGCATTTTATAATATAAATCAGGGAAGAATGACTTACTGAAAGAGCTTATCTGCAAATGAAAGGTCCACCCAACCTGCTGCTCACATGCCTATCTCAAGCCATTCTTAATTACAGCCCTTCCATGCGAGATTTACAGATTCTCGCAGAATCTGTACATTAGATTTCAGAGGCGCCTTTTAAGCTGGGGGATTAAAAGCCTAACAAGAAATTATTAAAGCACTATGAGAATGCATACATATATGAATGCACTGTAGTTTTTTATATATATATATTTATAACGTGTGATGGCTAATCATCTAAAACCCTGTTTCCTTTTTGGCTTTGATAAATACATGGTTGGTGCCCAGAGACACCACCGCATTTCTGTGCACTTCCCCCAGCTTTACCCACGACAGAAGGTGCAGACATGCACAGGCCTATATGCGCAGGAGAAGGCAGTGTCTTGTTTTCCCCAAGTTTTTCAGAGATGTGGTCCACACTTCCAAGCATTTTGTCATAGCTGTGAAACTAGAAGTGGGCTTTTCTTCAAAATAAACTTCCAACAGTTTACCTTCTCTGCTGTGAGGGCTGTGCTGCACAGTGGCTGGGCTCTGGGCAAAGGGGAAGCAGCACGATTTGGTGAAGGACTCTGGTTCCCTGCTCCAAGGGCTGCCAATTGTAAGGAGGGGAAGCAGCTGTGAGCAAAACCCAGCTGGGTGAGCAAGGGCCAGGGGGGCCATGTCTGCGCGGAGCTGGAAGCATGTCAGGGCGTGGGAGGCCCTTTCTGCAGGAGAGGCTTTTCCACGTCCAGAGAGGAGCGTGCCAACTCACATAGCACATTCCTGATGATCTGTCACAGCAAGAAGAGCCCATCCTGCCTGAGGTGCTCAGCTGCTTTGGGAAGATGGAGAAGGGTGCTTCATCCTGCCATGGGGGCCTGAGCAGCCCCAACCAAGCTGTGCCAGCCACACTTTGTTTCCTCAGAAGGGGACTTACAGCCCCCCTCGGTGCCATTGACTTTCCTCAAAACTTCCTACAGCCAGGCTTGGAGCAAGGTAAGGAAAAAAACCATGTTGGGTGTTCCTGTCAGGCCAGTGGCTCAGCACAGTGCAGGGGAAGCTACAGCTTATGTCTGTCAAAACTCACCTCTTTCTTGAAGGGAGCTTTTAAATAAAAAACTGTTTCATAGGAAGTTTTGCCTCAAACCTCAAACCTGTTTGTTTGTTTGTGGGGAGGTTCTCTGGGCACTGTGCTCCATGTGCTCTCCTGAGCCACAAATGTTCTATTTTGGATATTTCTGTCATATTTTTCTCCAAAACTGTTCAAATATAAAATTCCACCACTAACTGCACCAGAAAACATCCCCTGAGTGCAGCACCTCAGAAGGAGCCCATCTGGCCCTGCAGAGAGGCAGCGCCATGGCCTTGGAAATAGCACCGTGCCTCAGGGAAACCTGGCACGGGAAAATGGCGGCTGGCTCTCCTCACACCAGTGGTGGGGAGTGCAGGCCAGGAAGCAGGCACTAGAATAAGGCTCTAAAGCTGGTATGCTCAAATCTCATGTTTTAAGGCAACAAACTTCACGTGAAAAACATTTATCAGCAGACTGCATCACACCAGGGGAACCTATGTGTGCTTTCAGAGGGTGAAGCAGGCACCTGCCATGAAGGACCCTTTGCGAAGGCTGAAAATTGAACTCCCAATGGGCTGTGGGTGATCTTCACAAGCTTTACACAGAGAACATTTGCTGTTACACAGCTGCAGGCCATTTTGAAGCAGAATCCTGTTTCCTCTCCTGTAGTTTCAGCAAAACACCCTCACCTGAGTGTGGGTGTGGCAGAGCTTCACCCTTGGGCCTGCCTGAATGCAGCCTGGGTACTGTGCTGCTCTACACTGCTGGTGCCATTTGAAGGTCTGAGGCAGGCACAAGACTAACAGTGTAGGCGTAGGCGTGGGCGTGGACGTGGACGTGGACAGGTGAGTCCTGTGCTTTCTGTTGTTTTTTCACTTGGAGGCTCAGCCCTGCATGGGACTTGCCTCAATGGGGTCACTGCAAGTGCTCTGTTGGGAGCATCAATGTGTGTCATCCACCACTGCTGTTGTGTCACATTAATGGTCGCTTTTCAGTTTATTTAAATTTAGGTATCTGTTTCCTGCTTCTGGCAAAAGCATCAAATCAATGCTGTTGTGTTTGGGTGATATTAAAATGTAGGTTTGTGTATTTTTGCAGTGTGTGCTGAGGTGGGATGTGCTTCCTCCTGTAGCTGTGTTTGGAAGGGTCTTGAAAACTCTCCTGTAACTTGCAGGCAGGTCCTATCTCCGCCTAGATCCCTCATGGTGTAAATGCATGGACTGTCATCGATATTCTCATGGCCTCATGCTAAGAGTATCCACTCCAGGAATTTGCTTCTCCATTAGTTTAAACCCCAGGATGCCACGAGCAGAAGTAAGTGGAGCTGAACCTGCAGTGCCTCAGGTGAGGCAACTTTAGCTGCCTTAGGGAAACCAAGCAGAACTGGAGGCACTAGTATCACTTCCCTGTAAACAATGTTTAGATATGGTTTGGACAGTGTTTGCTGTACATGTGTCAGCAATGCTCAGTTTGGATAGAGACTAAAATCTGAATGTTTTTTATAATACTAATGCAGTCACTTTAGGTTGGGGGGCAGAGATGGGGAGACACAATAACATGGACAGCTGTTACTTAAGTTCAGAGAAATATCAGTTTGTGTGTTACTGTTGTTCTGTGCAAAGTGAGCATAAACCTTAAAGCACCATCAGTTCTTTGGCTGTTTGAGGAGTGTTCTGGGTGTCTTTTCAGGTGACCTTTAGAATGTTTTCTTCAATAACTTGAGCTCAGAAAGATAACTGCGTAAAGGTATATATTGCTATTTCTCAGAAACCAGATTTTTACCTGTTCCCATGTTCTCTGCAGTGTTACTCCTGAAAGTGAGAGGAACAGCATTGCTGATAGCATTGCAGGCCAGCTCAGTCACCTATGCTTTGCCCCAAGAACAACCTGCAGGTACAGCCACGTGTGTTCTTGGTCTCAAAGTACTGCAAGTGCTGAGAGCTTGCATATGGCTTCAAGATACTTGTTTTCTCCCTGCCATGTGCACATGGGAATCCTGTGACGCTCATACGTGCTAGGTGCGCTCTAAGAGGGCAATAAATCTATGTGTGTCTGGCTGTTTCCCTTGACGTTCATCGTACATGTGCAGTGTTTAATTGTAGCAGAACAGGCTGCCCCGGGAGATAATGAATGCTGCCCCTGCCACCTGGTGGGCAGGCAAGTCTGTGTCGGCTGCTCTGGTGGAGTGGACTGCAGCCCTCTGCCACGAGAGTTCGGTTTGAGGTCCTGATAAATAACACATTCAACACATGCACAAGTGCAGACACTGGAGTTGGTTTCAAAGGGAAAAACGCTAATTGCTTGTCCCCTCTGGAGCAAAGTCACATGTTCCTGAGCCCAAGGACTCTCACATGTGCCTCTGACTGCTGATCTATAGGTAGATATTTACTTCACACAGTCAGATATTCTCCTTTGCATTGAAGGGAATTACTGTCTTGGGACCAGCATTACACCGTGATTGACAGTATTGGACTGTTACAGGTGACACTGAATCCTCAGCAGCTTGAGGATTTGCACACCGCTGGGATCCCAGTGTCTGCTATCAGATGGGCAATGCATCAATGTGTGCTACAAGCAGGAGACGCTGCCAAGTTCTCTGTCCTCATAGCTAACCTTAGCGGTGTCTGCTTCATCTGTTGTGGGAACTGCATCTCAGCAAAGCTGCAGCAAGCTGTGGGCTTGCAGGTATGGGCACAGAATAGCTGACAAGAGGCAAATTTGGAACAGGTATAGCCCACCTGCACGCATATGGGACTATGCTGACTTCCTGCACCTCAGACCTTGCTTTCTAGCTCCTCTTACTAGTCTGCAGTCTCACCTGCCTGGCAGACCCTAGCAAGTGTTCAGCAGAATCCAGTGCAAAGAAGGCTTGTGTTTGTGGTTCTTGGGGTTTCTTACTTGTCCCCAAAATGCATTTGTTTCCCAAGTGTATTTTTGCATGGTCTGTTGCACGGTGTTTTATGGTTGTCATAAAATGGGACTTCTTTTGGATTTGTAGCTGAAACCAATAGATATTCTTTGGAATCCTGTTTCTGCTTTTAGATCCATGTGATTCTGATAATTGACAAAGGGAAGGGTAAACTGAGACATGTGCATGTGACTGTGGACTCTGGACTGACAAGTGAACAATTGATTCAGCCCTCAGTAAGTGAGCTGCAGGCAGCAGCAGTAGCATTGATTGTCTCTTGTGCAGGTAGTTTTGCAGATAGAGTTGGGAATGAGGAGGGGTGGGGGGAGGATCCCTCTCACTGGAGAGCTCCAGTTCTTCTCCCTTTGCCTAGGCTGGGAGTGCCCTCTGCTTGCTTCTCATAAAGCAGCTTGTGTCTGCTGCCCATCAGGAGGCAAAGGCTCAGCCTCTTAAATTGGCATCTCTATTATCAGAACATCATGTTCAATTCAGCAAGAAGTTTATTTTCATCCTTCCTATAAGTAGCTGCGAGGAGGATGTGTGCCAGGGCTTTGACTCGCCCACACACTGCACTGTGGCAGTGCAGGTCTGCTTGCAATGTACAATTATGGGTAGTAGTAAATCCTCGGTAGGAAGGACTTGCCTTTTAGAGTCTGGACAAAATTAGAAGGCAGACACTGAGACACAAACTTGCTTTTACCCCAAGGTAATTCTGGAGCATGTAAAAAGTGGTAGCTGAGTGATGTGCCAGAATTTCCCGTAACAGGGCAAGAGTGGTTGCTGCCATTCTCTAAGAGTAGGAGGCTGAAGAGCTGTATAAAAAGGATGACCTGATATGGTAGATTCTGCCAGTTGTGTGCAGAAACTCTACTGCTTTAAAATATCTTTGTGTCTATGTTACTTTATGAACTATTTTTTTTTGCATCCAAACAAGAAAAATACCTCTGATTGTCCAGTAGAAGATACTGGATAAATGCAGAGGCTGTATATGTGCCTTAATTACATATCTTATTCATTTGTTTGGCCTTTTAGTTCTGTATGGATTTTCAAGGCTGCAAATCAACAAGAGTTCAGTTAATTCTGAACTGTAATTCAGCAATTACAGTTGTCTATCATTATAATTTCTATGATAGAAGCCCTGGAATGAGGAGTTCAGATTTCAGTTGCAATAAAAACTACACACTTGCCCAGTTTGACCCTTGTATCGTAACCCACTGTCCCTGAACGACCTACATCCTTGTGACAGGTCTGCTATTGCATAGTGTTACTTAGAGATAAGCACTGTGGGGGCTGAAATACAACCCACAGAGCCAGTATCTAATTATGTGAGAGGCTTCAGATGGAGAAGGCTTTATGGTAATCACTGTTTTCACCACCTGTGAAAGCCCTGCTGCATTTGACCTTTGGTTTCATGGTTTTCTCGGTGTGTGAGGCAAAAAGGCCAGGCACAGCTGGTGAGCAGAGCCTGTCTCGGTTCAAAGGCCTGCTGCAAAGATGCCTGAAGATGCTGAGTTTCCCTCCATCACCTTCAGGAGGCTTTTGCTTTCATACCTCTCTCAACAGATAGTTAAGGACTCTAGGACAATGTTGTGGCACATTCCAGGACCAATGTAAGGGCTTTTCTCTTGTTGAGCTGTTAGTTAATACACAGGAGGGAACATGCCTACACTGGGGTGTAAATGTAACAGCTGCTTATTTCAGAACAGGAGCTTTCTCCTCTTCCTTCCATCTGCTCCCTCACTCTGTGGTTTAACAGAGCTGCTAGATAGCAGATCCGTCCTGTCTGTGACAGAATTACAATATTTTGCTATTAGGGTGTCAAAAGTATAACTAACTATTCAGCCAAAGACTTGCTCCAAGTTTGTAGACTGAGTGTTTCTTGTGGTAGCAATGTCAGTGTAAGCAGTACTACCGCTTGCTCTTGCTTCTGCTTTGCCTTGCAGCTGGGCAAGGAACTGGTTTGGGGAATACATTCAATCTAAAAATAGCTCAGCAAGAAAAACTGCTGAAAGGACACACTCCACAAATAACAGTGCAAGTGATGCAGGCTCCCAGTGCAACATCTCTGCTGAAGGCTGAGGAGGGCTCAAGGCTGTGTATTAAAATGTATGCTGAAGGGTCTTCCAACTGAAACCACATGCTTGTTATGATCTAGGTCACACTGTGCAGGTCACTGAAAATGGTGAATAATGTTTCATTGCAAAGCAATCAATTTTATTTATTAATGTTCCTCCCTCCTCTGGAGCAAGAGTAAAATCCTAGAGCCCTGTGTTCCCACTGAGAAGAAGGGGGAAAAAAAACCCTAAAAAAAAAATGTTACATATCTCCGATTTGGGCAAACTAAGAGTGTTGTGAGTTTGATGCTTCAGAACAAGCGAACAAAGGAATTATATAAATCCCAAGGTTTTAATTCTATCCCATTATGTGTGTATTACCATTATATTATTTTAAATAATGACATCTGTCACTGCTGAAGTGATACTAAAACCAACTCAGATAGCAACAGTAGGGATTCTGCCCGTCAATCACTAGTGGAACAGAAGCAAATCTTATCCCGGTGACAGGGAACTGCAACTGTACTGTGACTTTCCAATACTGCTACCAAAACAGTTGCATACTCAGACATTAAGTGTCTGTAGGCTGGTGACTAAAGTGCCTGGGCAGCCAGGAATGCAATTTCAGCCACCACAGCCAGAGCTAATGGGGACAGGACAGAAAGACGTGTCACTTGGAACTGTAGCGCTAGCTATGCTTCAGAGTCTGTCAAATAGAGATACTGTACATGAATGGAAGTGTCCTGAATCCAGCTAGGATGCTCACTGTTGCGCAGCTAGTGTTAAAATCCTGCTCTATAACCTATAAACAGTTGCCTCTACTAACAGATGCCACTGCAATGTACAACTGTGGGATTTGGGTCACTGGAAGAAACTGCAGCTGGATTTGCAGAGAGCAGACAGAGAAATACTGGTGTGCAGAGCTTGTCAGCCTGCCTCTACTGACTGTATGTAAATTCTCCTCCACCCCCTCATTTAATGCAAAATGATTTAAGTGTGTCCATTCTTGCTGGGGATACAAGCTGCTGAGAGTTTCCCCATACAATGTGAGCTCTGGAGAATATACTTCTCTGTTCCCTGTAACCTGAATTTGTAGGTAAAGGACACTCTGTCACTCTACAAAGTCTGTGAAGTGACACACAAACATCTGCAGGCATATTTGCCCCTGCAGGGTGTTGCATAAAGCAAAGATTTACCCAGAGCTGGTGGTATCATGCTGTGTGACCCCCAGCAGCTTCAAACCCCAACAGGAGAAGGTGCGCTGTTGCACTTTGCACACTGGTTGCAATGTCAGGCTTTACACCAAGGGATCATTTTCTTAACCACTGAAGTGAATCAAGGGAAATGCACTGCTCTCTTGGCTTTGTGTAATCCCCAAAGAAAAAACCTTAATGATAGTGGCTCCTAAAGTCGCAAATGCTTCTGGGATAGACAGTCTCTGCTGGGACCATATGGATGGCTGCACACCTGCTAGCCCGGAATCTCTCTGGGAACACTCCCCCTGGCAACACAAGTACTTTCTAGTTCTCTCCTGTCACTCACCCACGCAGCATCTCCAAAAGGATGGGATATCCCTGCCTTCAGATAGCATATCACCATCTGTTGTACTATTTTCTGTTTCTCTCGTGCACGCTATTGTTAGCCCAGCGTTTTCCAGCACAGAGCTAGACCGACAGCTTGCCCTCGTGCTGTCATACACTAGTTTCCTATGCTTTTGTAGCATGGTTTTTTCATTGCAACTGATGCACAGCAAGTCACAGGTAATGCTGTATCGAGCCTCTAGTCCACCAGAAGGTCCCTGCTAACCCAGAGCTTCCTGCTCTGATCCTCCTTGTAGATCTAAGCGATGTATTTCTACATGCCTATCATTCTCTGTTATCTTTATGTTGTAAACAAGCTACAGAAAGACTTCTTTAAACTTAATTCCATGATGCAGTAAATATAACTTTCCTTACCCCATTAGTACTGGTTTGTTTAACCTTTTCTTGAGAAGGAGGATTTTTCCCAGTTTGTAAGAACCGTAGCCACTCCCTGTGATAATTACAATAACAAAGCTGCAATGGAGCCTGGCCAGAATGTGGCTTTTGCAGACACCCTCGAATTAGCCTGATCTATTTGCAATAGATCAGCTGCTATCTGGAAGGACTGTTGTGAGATTCTAGATTACTATTTTTTTTTTAACATGATTTCTGAAAAAACTAATGAAGTATTAATTAATTCAGAATTTAATTTGTTTAATGAATATGATCATGTCAAATGACAATAGCCATTCATCTGTGAGCCATGAAGTCTTGATTTTTTGAGGGCTTTTTCTGACAGTGAGGCACTCATGGTTTTGTCCTGGTGTTTGTCTTTTGACCATGTAGTTTTTGATATCGTTTTAAAAAAGCAAAATAACTGTCACATCTTTGTACAACAGTAGGCTATAGATTGAAGTAACCTGTTCCTAAAGCAATTTAAGACTTAGATTTTACCAACATGTTGGTTCTTCAAGCAGGTGTGTTTCCTGGTTGTCCTCTGCACAAGTGGACTTGGAACAGAAGGAGGTCCTCAGCCTCCAAAGGTGGTGTCTGTTTGTTTTTGATTTCCCTAGATAAATACTTGAGCATGGATTGATACATCTGGGAGTCCTTTTTGTCTTTTGGTGTTACATGAAACAGTTAAAGAAAAAGATTAAAAAATGAGAGTGCTTTCCAGGGTAAAAAAACACTCTCTAGAGTCTGGAGTGGTCAAGGAAGTGTGCTGGTCACTTACATGAGTTAATTATCCTGAAAAACAGATACTTAAAGAAACTTGTGGAGCTCTGACCCAAGTAACTCCCAAGCTATACAAATAAACAGGAAAACTCCCATAAGACCTGCTTATACAGCTGCAGCTTGCCAGGTGGGCACAGCCAGTGGAATCAACAAGACTTAGCTAGAACTACGTTTTAATAATTGATACAACTGTACAATGTTTATTAAGTAGTGTCTGATTAAAAACAATGACCTTCTGTTGTGACCTGGTTTTCCTCCTTCCCTATTTTCTCAGTATTTATTCCCTTCATTTTTTCACCCCTCTTGCCCTCTCTAAGGTTATTTAGAAAAGGTAGAAACTGCACTAGACTGACCCAGATTTTCTGTATGAAAGCAGCAAACCCAAGGCTCCAATTCCTGGGAGGAATTAAGATCTTGAATGAATCAGACTACAGAAGTGTTCAGAGCCACAGGAGGAGCAACCTGTAGTTATTGGAGGGCCAGAAACTGCACTGTATGAATTGCAGTTTCCTTGAATCACATGTGGTGAGCTGGTTCTTGGAGGAGAGTCCAGAAATACGAGGAGTTCTTAACTCAAAGGGGCAGATAACTCATCCGACAGCACTGTCCCATAAAACACTGATAACATACTGCTGTGGTACTGGCAATACACCCTCCAGGTGTGCAAATGTGATGAGCACAGTATGAAAGCTTGGTTGCTTCCCTTCCCCAAACTAAAATCTACTCTGCAGATTTTGTGGGAGAAGTAAATTCTACCTGCTTAGGTATTCTGTAGGAAATTCACAGCAATGGTTAAGGGGAAACTCATTCGTATCAATCTGTATATCACTTTGGTTAGGTTTCAAAGGAGGACTGGGAGAAGAACCAACACAACACTAAAACTACCCCCTCTCTTTTGATCTTACATGCTTTCCAGTGTCAACTCTGCAACTGGGTTTGTTAAAGCTGAAAAGCACACAGCCCGACCAGCTTCTGACTGGGATTTTGCTTATACCAGTTCATTGTCTTTCAGATACATTGTCCATGTTATCTTGCTTCTGTTTCTACAGTGCAGTAAGTGCTTGGCTTTGAGTGCATAAAACATTTTTCCTGAATTTCATTAACAGATCTAAACCGAAAACCTAATCCTAAATAATCTCAGTAACACAGCAGCCATCCCCACAAAAGGTGAGGGCTACCACTGTGAATACTTGAGTCCCTGCTCAACCCTTGTGTTATCAGCAGCTCACAACTGCTACAGCACCTTGTTCTGGTCAGGTTTCTGTCAGAAAACAGCACAAATGGCTGTGACAACTATAGCAGCTTATTTTGGTCCCTATCGATTAAACTCTGTAAATTAAATTAAGGTAATTTATTTCTGTAATTACTTGTGCTGAAGATCCAAACTGGCTTAAGGACCTGAATCATAATCCAGGGTAAGGTGAGGCATTACAGAGCATTATCGGCTTCCTGAAGATTTCCATTTTGGGTTATGACTGCTTGTCACTTTACATGGCTAGGGCTTGGGTCTTTAGGCATCTGCAGATGCCTAATCTCTGAGCGAGGATCGGAGCCTGAACACGTGCTGCTATTTGTAGGCAGTTTGGCACAGCAAAACAAGTGAACTATTTTATTCCCTAAAATGTTTTTTCTTTATTTAATTATACTTCCTCTAGCAGTTTTCCTGCAAGTTTATTTATATAAATATGCTCCTTTGTGATAAATCACAGCTTCCTGAACCCTTTCTTATTTCTAGTGTCCTGTGTGTCACTTACGCTAGAAGATCTATTCAAGGAATTGACTCTGTGTCCCAGAAAAGGTCCTGAATATTCCTCTTCTGTGTTTACACCTGCTGCTCTGCTCATCTCTTCCATGCTGTGCACTGACCTGCTGCCCTTGCCTTTGCTGTGCCATGGAAAACATGTTTGATTGTGAATTTCTGGCACTGGAGCTAGTGAAGTAGAACAGAGCAGTGCAAGGAGTTAGTGTCTTCCCAGAAGATAGTCTGTCATCAGCCCTGCCTCAGATGCATGGGATTTCTTTCTCATCCCCTGGGAGAAGTAACCACCTTCTGGAATGACACTTCCCCGTGATTGCAACAGTAAATACCCATCACTTTCAACAGGAAAATGCTGAATCCTTAGTGATACACATGACTCGGTGCAGGTTTGTATATTGTTCAAATCAAAAACTAACACATAGGACTAAGTATTCTCTGTCACAACCCTCTATAAATGAATTAGTGTGTTCTGAAATTCCTGCCAAACATGCTGTGGGCTGGTCTGAGACAACAAATTGCTCTTTCTGGTTCAGCAACAGATCATGGCTCTTGCCCAGAGCTGATAGTGTGCTCCATAATTAATTGTTCATGTGTGTACTGTGCTTCATTACTTGAAGCAAGCAAGCACCTCTGGTTAAAGAGCTTCCGTCCAGAGGATCCGTTATGATCACACACCCAGGGCAGTTAGGTTTGTTGCTTGTTAACCAGGGATTCCTACTAGAGAAATTGATTCTATTTTTGCAAGTGTAATACCTGCAAGGCAACAAAAACTACCTTTTTCAAGAGCTCTTCAGCCCTTAAAGAGAAAGGGACAGGGTAGGGAAGGAATGGCATGTGTAGATGTATTTAAACCTCTTCTAATACACGTATTTGGGCTGCTCTGCAGCTCCCTTGTACCTGAAAAGCCCTCTTAAACAGGAGGCTAAACTAACTCATTGCTTGGAGATATTAACAAAGATGTAGCTTTTTCCTTCTCCTGATTTTTTTACCCTTGAAGGCTGTTTCACAGTAACTCTGGCAGCAGACACTAAATCTCAGCCCCCTTGCCGGTAAGGCCAGTGCTGTCCATCGCTGGGTACATTACAGGGTTTCCAACTGTGTGTCACTGCCTGACAGCAAGGAGGGGCATAGGCAATATTAATGCCTATGGATCCAGACATCTCTGCTATCACTTGCACCTCCCCCACTCTTCCAATCCTCCCCCCACCCCAATATTTTTCTTTTCTGTAGCCTGAAATGCTGATCCTGTAATGGAAAATGGACAAAACATGGGGTGAAAAAAAATCCCAAATCCTCACAGAGAACCAGGTTTAAAAAGCACTCTGGCACTGTGCAAGCTGTTAATGAAATACTGCAGCCACATGCAAATCTCCAACAGCAACTCCCCCTCCCTCCCCCTTCCCTCCCCTGCCTGTCCCTGCTGCCAGCATCTCTGTCTGGTACAGAGCAAGGAGAACGGGAGACTCCCTTGGCTTACACACACGCCCACAGAATTAAACTGTAGTTCTATATATAGCACCCATCTCATGCAAAGAGCTGAAGCTTTCAGGGCCCACACTGTGCTCACTGGAATTATTTTTAGCATCAGTGACAAGGTTACCTGGATGATTCCTGCCAAATAAGAGCGGAATGCTTTAAATTGTATGCAGCTAATTAGTGGTGACAGCTGGTTTTTGTGCCTACCCCTGCCTTTCTGTCTCTGGAATAAATCTGTGTCACGTCTTCCCAGCCTTCTGAAACCAGGGCAGTTCCCTGATTTCTAGTTCAGTGAGTGGGAGTTCGAGCACAAGCAGAGCTTCATCAAAAAATCTTCATAATGTCCAGGTGAGTTTAGGCTACTCTCTAGACTGAGCTCAGTATAGTGTCTACATTATTGCTGCATTAAGGCTACTAGTAGTTTGTACACATACAAACACGCTTTTTTGGTCAAAATCAAATATTCCCTGAAGTTCTGTGAATTCAGCCCAATTTCCCACTGAATATCTCTGGAGGGTCAGTGCTTTTTCAGTAAGCAAAGCTGCACTGAGATGTTTCTGTGAGGAAGTGGTACTGGTCGTGGCATTCTTGGTAAACAGGGAACAGCTTTTGTTTCGTCAGTAGGTAAAATTTTCCTTTGTGGCAGCTTTGTGTTGAACTGTCATGCTTTAGCTTTTATGCTGTAAATCTGAAGTGCTGTTCGCTTGGCATTGTTCTGTCCTCAGCAGCACTGTGAACTTCACGGTCTGTTACATGAGGCGAGGTCTAATCTGGGTGCACATTTAGCTATGTCTGCAGGTTCTGGGCAAGTCAACTCAAAAATGTTGTGCAGTGAACCTCAGGGCAGCACTAGCACTACCAATTTCCAGATATGGTAAAGTACTGAATAAAGATACCCCATTTTTCACTTTACATTGCCAAGAAATGTGCTCTAGTATGATCTGCTTACCATGCCAACATTTCACCATGGTAAAGATCAGTTTTAGGTGCTTGAATTTTGGTTCTGCTCTTTGTCCACAAAGCCATTATTCTTTCTGACTCCTTTGATGCCCAAATTTCTGTATCTGAATTCCTGTCTCCTTAATCTTTTAAGTGCTGCTTAATGCACTGAGTCTACTTATGCAAATATCCAAGGAGGTGAAACACAACATGAAGTGAAAATTATGAGTATAATCTTTTCCAGGAATTCATGTTTTCATCGAAGCACTGAGTAATAATGGAGTGTCTTTAACTGTGGTTATACAAGACGTACTTGAGAAGTACCAGCCACCCAGGCAGTTCAAACATTAACTTTCTAAACAGTCAGATATCAAATTTAATTAAACAACCTTTTCCTGCATCACTTCAGTCTAGCAACTATTTTACTCCCCCAGGTTTCAGCTTAAACCCCTTCTAGAACAAAGTGAGACTGTAAGGCAGAACGCAGTTATTGCAAATAATCGTACTTGCAAATGTCTTTTCTGCCTCTTGACACAAAGAGCTCTCAATTCACTGAATTCCCTTGAGAGCTTATTATCTGCACTCCGAACTCATAATAATGCAAACCAAGACCTGTTGGGAGCTCTGTTGTCTAATGCACAGTAGAATATTGCAAGTGCACACCATGGCCTGGGGCACTGGGGATGCATGAATTAGTAAGAGAAAACACTACTGGAAAGGGAAATCTGGAGAAAATGGAATATTGCCATTTTGGATGGAGGAGGAGGAAGGAGAAGAGCATGTTTCCACGGCAACAAGTGGTAGACTAAATTGGCTGGAGAATGAAATACAGGAAATACACTTTTCAAAAGCAGCAATGCACATAAATGAATGCTTGAATCTGTATCGTGCTGCTGTCAGTCAATAATAAATCTGAAGTCAGTGGACTTGCACTGTTGTAAAAGTAGAATATATTCCAAAAGATATAACAGAACTCCTCAATCTCTTTTGAGATGGAATGACTGGAAAAGGCAAGAAAAATAGAGACTTTAGCTTTGACTGCATAAACACTCATTAGCATGATAGCAGAGCAACAGTTTCCTCAGCAGGTTCTCTACTCTTGAAAGCATATTACAACCAGAACCATTTAAAAAATACAGTGTTTTTAAGAAAAATGTTATTCTTTTGTGTCCCTGTTTTCCAAGCTACATGCACACTGTTATTTGGTATATTTTGCACATTATACATGTCAGCAGAGCTTTTGCTCCAGAGTACAGAGCTAGGCTGTGTTAGCTGTGGGACTGAGGCAATTTGCTAGACAGGGATAGACTTTCAAATCCCTACAAATATGCTGAACAATACTGATCTTAAAAACAATTGCCTGTTTACTTGCCATTCTTATGGAGACAGCCATTGGATGACTGCTAGGTAATCTGGCTGTGTTTTTCTTCCATGCTGAAGTACAGGTCTGTAGTCTGACGGCTCGTGTGGGTTCATGGCTGAACCGGCAAGACCTGTTGCTGTTACCAGAGTGTTACTAGTGCAGCAGCAGCAGTGTACTCTTATCAGCATAGGTAATGGCAAAGTCATACAGAGAACAGGCATTTCATCTGGATCCCATTTCCCAGTCAATGCTTCACACCTGGATACTTATCAGTAGGTTCCTTAGCTATAAAATTCCAAGTTGTCACAAAGACACTGTGTTGCACAAGTACCAATAAAATGAATAGATTTAAAGACCTCAAAATGTCATGCAAGATTTTGGCTCTGCCTGGCGTGGTTACCTTTCCACACTACTGCTGAGTTGTGCTCTGAGTGAGGGCTCTGGGGTGGTATGGGTTTTGTGGAGTGAGACCTAGTCACTCCTATGCAGAAACTCCAGAGGGATGTCTCTAGGGCTTTGACTCTTCATCCTTCACCAGTATCTGGTTTTACTTCAGTGATTTTATTTTTTTTTCAGACACATACTTACATTTCCTGGTGTAAATATTTTCCTGCATGCTTCTACCACCTGAGCTGGTTTGCATGGTCATGTTCTATTCTGGTGGATGAGTTAAGTGCTAAGCTCTGCCAGGGCACATATGTGCTGGAAGTTGTGTGGGAGATTGCTACCAATCTGTTTTGCCATTCCTGGCTATTCCAGCAATCTCTGCACCGTCTGTTCCCCAAGATGTGCTGAATCTTCCACGTTCCAGGAATAAGGAGCTAAATGAAAGCTGTCTTCCAGGACTTGGAACAAAGATGGCTTTTAGCCATCCTCTAGACGTTATCAATAAGACTAATGGCCTGCACCACAGATTGTTCCATAAGACCATATCAGACAGTATGGAGGCTTCCTTCACCACATTTACTGATAGAAATTACATTTCCTAGCTTCCAGTAATGACCAGCCCTCCTCTTCACCAGTAAAGCAGTTTCTTTTTTAAGTCCTTGTACTGACACTTGACACTCTAGGAATGTCACCTTTAAAATAATTCTTTAGGCTCATTTTTAAGCAAGCTAATTGGTAAGTGAAAAGAAAGGCTAAAGCCTGCAGTTATACCACCTGAAGCTGCAAGTCCATTGGACCTTTCACACCAAGAGAAGTTAGGCTCTACTGCAAAGAGATGTGATATGAGGTGTACCGGATATCAGATAATCTCACTTAGTGAATAATCTATGATGGTCCAACTTGATTTTAGGGATACAGTGGGGTGGAAACTATGGTTTTTTGCTGTATCGTAGAGACATAAAATTAGGCATCCATGAGAAAATTATTAGCCAAAGTACTGCAATTGATAATATTGGAGTGCAGCTTGAAATATTCCCTTGAAATGTTTGCAGGGTCAAGATGGTCAAGGCCATGGTCAAGGTCCATAACACTTTCCTTCCTAAACTAACGGGTATTAATGTGGCACATCTGTGACTTGCTCTGCCTGTAACTCTTGAAACTTAATGTAAATTGTAGTGTGGGGAATGTCTATTTGTATGGGATGTAGATACTTTTAGTGACAGGGACTATCACCTGCTCTGTCTCGTGAGGTCACTGGCAGAATGTGCTGTTCTCCTTTGGGTATAAAGTGCTACCATGCTGCAGAGTGTAAACAGTAATCACTGAGACTGGACAAAGTTGATAATTTCATCTCCAACGGTGCAGAGGCATCATGACATGCACCCAAAATCTCATCTGTGTTCATTCAGTGGCTTGTTTCTTAGCTGAGGGCAAGTGTGGTGGTGGCAGTGATGTTTTCCTCCATAAACTCTGGTCCATTAGGACTTGTGCTGTGATCCATATGCACGCTTCTCTTTCCCTGTCCCCTGAGGTAAAGTTTAATCAAATGCACACACATGAACGAGCTAGCCTAAATACCAATAAATGTTTCTTTCAGGAGAAGCTTGAGATATTTAATATTTAATAAGCCTTGAAAATGAACTTCTGTTCATGTTTCTGAATTTGATTCCAGGCATTTTGGCGGTGAGCAGTGTTCACTGTCCCAGTGTGGGCAGGCACAGCACTGATTATTTAACAATCCACTTTGTCTCATCTAAAATATTCATGTTTGCAGATATCCAAATGTAGCTCTTACAAAAAACCCAAACAAAACGCACATGCAAAAACCAAATGGTGCAATCTGAGCCTCACAGTTACGTTAAATCTTTTCCTTAGGCTACACACTACAGTAATACTATTTCTCTCATAGCTCTACCCTGTTGCCCTGGTTACTGATCAAAACCAGACCATCCCTGCAGTCCCCGTAGCTGGACTTACAAAAACTCCTTACCCATGTGAGAGCAATGCTGCTGAAGCTGCTCCTTCCTTAAAGCAGAAATACAGCCACCAGTGCCTATAGCAGCTTCCGCCCCCCCCCCCCCCCCCCATTCAAGTAAATATGCAGCTATAATAATAACAATTACTTTTATCCTCAAATTCAGCTAGTGCTGACAAAGGAAGATCAGGTTAATAAAGAATTACGTTATTAGTTATGATAAAACACTAGCCTTTCTGGAGGACCTCAAAATCTTGATTCCATCAGTGGAGCTGCAGGTAGGTTTTCACTGAAGGAAATAGGCTTGGGAGTGGGTGACAGTGCCTCGTGTTACAGTACTCAGAGGACACTTCATTGTAAAAGGAGGTTCCCTCTTCTTAGGTAGACTTACTTTGAGAGTTTCATTTCAATTTGCTGCCGGATTTCCTGTCTTTCCTCATCTGTCCTCCTTGGGAAAATATTCCTGTCTTCCAGCTCCTGCTTACTTGGTCTGTTTCGTAGTTTTACTGCCAGCAGTTCTTTCTTGCATTTCCTTGGCAATGTACCTGGGACACACGTTGAAAAGACAGTTATTGAAAGACAGCTTCTGGAGATGAAACATGATCATATGAAGAGTGGGAAACCTACAGAGTGACAGTGATTTGTATGTTGGTGTGCAATGAGCAGTTGAACAACGCTAATATAAGTAGCAGTACAGTTGTCCAGGGCTGCTTACAAATGCAGAGGGATCAGATTCCTGTTATCTTTGTTATCCTTTGTAAGTAAGCAGTGCTCTCAAGTGAAAATGATTTGCAGATGAGGTGTGACTCCCATCACTACTTTAGAAGTCAAAGGTTGTGCGTCTTTCCTCAGTCCTCTAAGCATCCTTTAGCCCTGAGCAATCCCTATTTCCTGAACCATTTAATTGTTTCTTTGCAGAAGGACTGGATGGCTCAGTGACAGGGCTGGCCAGGAGATATATACCTTCCTCTCTGGGTCACCAGGTGTAACCAGGAATAGATAATGGTAACTGAAACAATCCAAATTATTGCTTGGCATGTGTATATGTATACACACACACACACTGTAACTCTTAACAGTAAATGTAAGCCATTATGTATGTCTACATCCTGTCCAGTGTGACAGTGTGCCATAACAGAATTTCATTTAACTATCAGTACCATACCATTGATGTTAGGCTGAAGAGAGCAGGGGCAAATATTTCAAGGAATGAAATAAAAGGCCAGGTTTTATGATGATTTGCAGAATACTGGCCATATAACTGCACATTCGGGCAATAAGAGACACAAATACTTACTGTGATTGCATGACCTGTTGTTCTTATTGTAAAAGCATAATAGCACATGTTTTCCATCAAACCTGACACCCTAAAGCATTGCAATTAGAAAAGAGCTGTTCATAGGAGAACATGCAGCAGTTGTTTTGAGTAGGAGTCTGCTGCTCTGCAGAGTGCTGGATGTTGAACCCTTGATGCTGCCCCTCTGATGACATTATAAACATCTGCTCGGTCTACCTAGAGGCAACTCTGCTCGAGCTATGGTGTTTCTGGATCTCTGGTGTGACTGTTTAGACTTCAACAGGCTTCAAATTGGACTCCTGAGCTTATAAAACCACTTTGCCGTGTGTTTGGAAAGGTATGCAATAAAATAGCTGTAAAATGGAAAGCCATCTTTCTTTTTAAATTGAAAGTCTGAGGTGATCTCTGTATTTGATGAGGGGTAGCTTGCTTGTGATGAGGGGAAAAGAGGAGGGAAGTGCTATTAAAACCAGTGAGCTGCTGAGTCATACTGGTAGGATTGCAGTTTTACAGCAGTCATGTTACAGGGAGGTTGTAAGCAAGTAAATTTACACCAGGTCTCTGCATGCCTCTACTGTGCTGGAATGGATATCTTGTGGCCAGGCCAGGGCTTTAGCAGAGAATGAAAATTAACATTGCAGAGTAGCACCAGCCTGATGGGTTTTAGAGTCTTGTCAGGGTATGCAGGAACTACAGTCTTTGTATTTGCTTCATCTTAGGAGCATGGGGTGTAATAGGAGGTTATTTTGGGTTTGTTCCTTTTTACTTTAAAGTTTGGGGAGGGGGGTGTTTTAATGTAATGCTTCACCTTTTCTAGAAAAGGTCACCTCATTTTTAAAGAAAATGACATTTAATTGGTATTTTTGTTTGGCATTTGAGATAGGATTAAAGTCTATATTTGAAAGGATGCTCTGGAGGTTGGCAAGCATCTAAATCCTAAATAGATTCTCATTCCCAAATATTGGGGTTTTATTTCCTAGGGACCTGTGGACCTACATTATTATTATCACTATTGATCTCAAATTTGTTATGCAGAGGTGAGGAGTCTATACCGTATCCACACACACATGTTGGGAAGAGTGGGCAGAGAGTATTTATGATGTCTCTGTGTGAGTAGGAACAAGACTCTAGATAGTTGCAGTGGTCTAAAACTAAACATTTTAGAAACCATAATCAGCTCAAAACCCCACTTAAAGTCTAAAAGCTGTGCCCTTGTTTAGCACCTTCCTCCTAACGCTTTTTGAGGCTGTTGCAAACATTAATTAAATGAAACCACATGGCCCTCTGTGAAGTAGTAGGTATGTGTTTAACAGATGGGTAAAGAAGTTAAATGATTTGGCTGATGCCATACAGAGCCTTCTGCTAACTGAATATATGACTCCATCAGAAACATTTGGCTCAAGCCATAAACCTGGGACTGTGTCAAGGTTTTTCATCCCCTACACTGGGTGTGGGTACAGGTTAGGTGTTTGTAGTGCCACACTGGGCAGGAACCAACAGAATTCCTTCTGGAAACAATCCAAAGCATGTTCAGACATGTTCTTATTTTCACCTAGGAATTTTAAACAGGCAGTAAGAGGAATTTGGTCATGTCAGGAGGTAGCTGGAAAGAGACTGCACATGCACATTAACCCCAGTGTCTCCAGAACACAATATATATACCATCCATGTGCTGGCCACCTGCATAGGACATTTATGGGCAGTTCAGTGCATCTGGGGTGCACTGAAAGCAATATGTATATACACTGTAAAGCACATGTGGTTCTGGACAGGCACACAGGCTTTGAAGGAAACAAGGGAGCTCTACATGTGCAGTCAATCTTTTTTTCTTCTTTTTTTTGAGATGTACCCTAAACAGTTATTCTTCTAATCATCACCAACAGCTGAGGTAGGAGCATGCAGGACTATCCCTACTCCCTTCAGGCTGTTATGAAACTACTTGCCATATCATGCCATACCTGATCTTTGAATTGTGGAAGGACATGTGCTAGAATCACAGTGATTATTTGCTTAGATGAGGTCAGGGCTCATTTTCTGCTGTCCTTCATCTCACTGAGGGCCAACTGAAACTGAGAGTCTGCAGGTAAAAGGCTGGACCTTTTTGCAAGGAGTCAGGTTTTGAAGCTAATGTGGAGACACTGGCTTAAGCTAGCTCAGGGTATGCCCTGGAGGGTTGTATTTCAAAGTGAGATGGAACAATACAATTTTTAGCTTGAAACAGTAAAATGGAGCTGCTCTTCAGTACCTTGACTACTCGCAGGCTGCTCTGCAGCACACTTAGACAGAGTCCACTACTTTGTGAAATTAAAAACACAAATCACATCTGAAAATTCTCAACTTTAACCCAAATCCTGCTGTTGTATTAGAGTAGTGGAGAGCATATAACCCACTCAGGATAAGCTGTGCTCACTTCATCCAGATGTCTGGATTTCTAAAAGGCTTATGCTATAGCCACTCCCATGGTCCATATGCACTGTGCACTGATTAATCTTTAGGGTATTTCACCAAATAAAAATGCAAGAGATCTGGATTAAGCTGATCTTCTAGTCTAAGGAGCCGTTTCCTATGCCTGACCAATTGGGTTAATTCCTGAAAAATAATACCTGCTTGACAAAGTGGAAAGAGGAAGATGATGTAACTCCCTTTAGGGAGTCATGTTGGGAAACAGTAATTGATCTGGTTTTATTTTGATTGGCCAGTTCTGTTATTCCACCTGCTGCAGAAACACGTATCTGATGTTTCAGAATAAGCAAATAAATAAAACAAAACCAGGGAACAAAGGGGAAATAAAGCCCCAAACTAGTTTCCCCCATGTCCATTTTCAGCACCTGGAGGCAAATTCCTTCTTGATCGTTATCTCAGTGGAAAGTGAAGCTGCAAATGCCCTTATTTGAGTATTTTTCCTGGTCAATAAGGCATGTTCAATGCCAGTCTGCCCAATGACCAAGATCTCGGACAGAATCTTGGCTGTGGCCTGTTTTATGATTTATGGCAGCTCAGATAGGTCAACAGTAAATGCTTTGAAAATTCACACCCTCTCCATGCTTGGTCTGCAAGTTCCTGACGAAAGTTCCTGTTTTAATTCAGTTGAATTGTGACATTTAATTTCCTGTCTGTTTGCTGTTCTTTCTATCAAGCAAAAGGCAAATCCTAATACTGCATGTTGATGGAAAGCCCTTGCTTGCACTTGTTATCAGTTGCGGGTTACATGCTACTTACAGGATTTTTTAACTCATGCACAAGACTACTGCCTTGATTTGTGTTTGTAGAGGTTTCAAACAAACACTTATTGAGTAGCATGGTAATAGAAAGCCAAGGTACAATTGCTTCCTTTTTCCAGTTACCTGTGACTTGTGCCGATGTCCCTGTAACCATGGGGGTTGTTGCACTGATGCACTGTTCTGCATTGCAGTGGCGAGGCTGGTGCTGTACTAAGGCAGTACACTAATTGTAAAGCAACTGGATTGCTGGATAGTTTTACCTCCTGACTTGCAAACCAGCCCAGATTTTTTAAACCAGAAACAATCTGGAGCTTTTCAGGCAATTACAGAATCATAGAATATCCTGAGTTGGAAGGGACCCATAAGGATCATCAAGTTCAACTCCTGGCTCCACACAGGGCCAGCCAAGTCTCAGAGCACGTCCAGACGCTTCTTGAACTCAGTCAAGGTCAGTGCTGCGACTACTAAATTGTTCTGGTGCTATCCCTGTCACTACCACATCTCCAGTTCCTCTGAAATACAAATGGGGGCATTGGAATGAATGCTGGCACAAGCACTGCCACCCAGTGTTGATTTACCAACATAACTCTAAACACCATCCCAGTGTGCAGTACCTACAGAGACAAACACGATTACAATCATAGAATCACTATGACTCCAAATTAACTTCAGCTTTTCAACAGGCTTCCTTGAAAAAGTTGATGTGACTATAGAGGAATTTATACTGCTCAATATTTTCTGTTGCAAGCTGCCTTGTTTAGAGCACTCCTCTAGGTTATGATAGTATATCTCTAATGTAAGAAGTTACTTTCCTTACCAGAAATAATGGAGTCATTCAAAACTTCCTCATCCTGATAAAAAACAATGTCTTCCTTGAGCTCTGAATTCATTATCATGTTTTCTTTGTTCTCATCCGACTCTTTAACTGAGTTCCGCTTATTTTCTGAATCACTGCTGTAACTCAGGGAGTTCTCCTTTTCTTTGTTGCGCTCGATGCTGGATGTTCTGGATGGACGGACATCCACTCTTTTTTTTGGAGAGCCTTTGCTTTCTCTTCCATGGAAGCTGTGGGTGGAAGGTGCACAGTCCAGTATTTTAAAAAGACTGTTTCTTTGCCACAGTAGGAACTTAAAGTTATATGAGAATGAGCATACTATCCTGTAGCTCATAAAGGCCAGGACAGAGAGGACAACATGGGATGGCATTCTTAAGACTGTGTTGAGAGAAGCTGACATGTCTGCTTCCCTGTCTGTGTCATAAAAATAAGGTACAGAAGGGTAGTGACTAATGCATTTCTTTGATATATAGCCACAAGCTATACTTTACTGTACCCACACAGTATGTCCTTCTAAAGTAAAACATACATGGCATAAAATAGTACCATTCTGCTATCTTATGATCATGGCAAAGGTTTAACAGGGCCTGGAATTAGTATTGTATGGATCTATTCCCTGTGACAATAGCTGCTTGGGAACTGAGAAATGTTACCAACTTAACTCCAGAGCTCTATGATGGCAAAGGTTATCTCTGCCCTCCTCTAATCCACAGGAGGGTGTATAATGAAATCCAAAGTGCCTAATTTACCTCCACTCAAGAATTTGTATTAAAATTGGATATTGTATTTTCTCATGTATAAGCTATGAGACATATACTGGAATAGTAGTTTTTCTTATATGTAGAGTACTGATACTTAGAGCAGGATTTGCCTTAGCTACTCCAACTTGATATCTTGTGGGGAGATTTTCTTTGGCTGTAGGTCAAGGATTATCAAATGATTCTACCTCTTTGAAAACCTACTTCCATGTCACAGTAGCCTCTGTCTAAAGGAAGAACGTACTTTGAAGTAACTGCCAAATTAAGCAGTTTAACCAGGGATGGATGTTCAAAGAAGTAACATCAAGAAGGCGGCAAACCCACGTTGTAGGAGTAGATAAAATGCTAATAACAGGGTAGGGACCTTTACCAAGAAAAATGGTTTAGTGGAATGACTCTCCTCATGCACCCATTTGCCAAGAGGCTGTAGGTACCTGTCCTGCCGGTGTTTGGTGGCCAGAGCCCTGTGGAGTTCTTCAATGACTCTGCTGGGAGGTAAAGGCAGGTGGACGGCAGCCAGGTGAGGGGAACCAGTTGGCGTTGTTACCTGTCCTCTGACATGGGGATCAGAACTTTTCTGGCCAGAGGAATGGAAGAGGGCAGCTTGTCCTGAGATTTGGGAGGAACCAACAATGACATAATTCTTCAGGATGGTGGAAGGAGGAGATTTCATGGCTGGGTCATCTGTTTCGCTTCCTGCTGTCAAAACACAAGAGGGTAAGAGGTTGGGCAATGCTGGTGGTTTTGGTTGGTGGAGGTTTTTTTGCACAGAGTCTGCACTGAAATTCATTTGTTGTGTTGAACAGAAGAAAATGGTGATTATTTCTCCTTGCTAGGAGTTAACTGGTTAAGCTTGAGTAACTTTTTTGGATCCAAAAGCTCATGCTACACAGATCCAGATTTTTTGATCTAGAAAAATTGATGCCTCCCCCATTTTCCCCTCTTTCTCACAGTATCAGATGCTCCTTTTTCACAGCCCACCAATGCATTCTTGATTGCCAGTACTGTTCCTCCTAACCACTGATGGCTTGTACTGCAGTGGCTTTCCAATCTAGCACTTTCTCTGCTGGACTCTGGCAGACCATATTAAAATTTATGCACTGTGGTTCTGTGTCAGGACAAAATGTACCAGTGACTATTATCTGCTGCTCTACAATTGCTGCACTGTTTAGACCTCTGTCTTTCATATGCCAGCTGAGGAAATGCCAAAATCATTATAATATGAGGATAATGTTTGTATAACATAACTTGCCAAATTACATCCAAATGAAAGATGTGGTATTGAACACTAAGAAGAGAAAAGAAGGGTGGGGCAATCTGGGAGTAAGAAAAGATTAGACTTCTTATGCCATGTAAGCATTTTATTGGAAATTAGACTTGGATATATAAATTTAACGAGCACCTCAGTCCAAAACACAGCGGACATTTCTCTGGTTGTAAATTTTGTAGTTTTACACTGTTAAGATAATACCTGGCTTGAAAAAGATGCTGATAAGTCTTTCCGTTCTGCAGTTCTCTTCCCCTTTCCCTTGCATCTCCATCCCCAGCCTCTGGCGCTGATTACACGAACAGCTCAGTCCCGATGTGAAAATGCAACGCGAGTGCTTCCTACAAGAGTATTTCTTTTCTCTTGTTGCCACCTAGTGTTCTAAACAGGAATTTAACCTGGCTGTACCGACCTCTTCACACTTGTGGGGCGAGGAGGAGAGCATCCTTCAGTGAGGAGTGTTACAGCCATATAACGATTTTCTCTCTTATAATAAGAAAGGTTCCACTTTTTTTTTTCTTTTCGTTCTTTTGAACTCTTTTTTTGCACGTTTCTCTCCCTCCAACCCAGCATCCTAACTGATGGCCAGAGCTTTGTTCATCTCTCTGTCCAGATGACAGGGATCAGGCCAGTCCAGAAGTTACCCTATTTAACACCTGAAAATGCCTGAAAGCACAAGGGCATTTCTTCAAGTGTCTAGGTGCCCAATGTGCAATGCCTTGGCAATGAGACACCTTCCTACCCTGGAGCTCCTCCTGCTCCAATCAGAATAGTTTGTGCAGCCAGCAGCCAGCCAACCTCTACTGAGCAAAGATGTTTTCCTGGCACTCAAGGGGATTCTGATTATGTACTGTGCTGGAGATGCACAGAGGACATTTATGATTGAGCATTGCTCATAGAATCATGGCCTGAGGGGATGAAAAACACGCATCTTAAGTCACTTTTTATCGCTGCTCAGTGGGAAGAGGGTGTCTGTGTTTTTTCAGAGCTAGAACCCTGGGTTCAGCTCAACCCTAAAGCAGGAAGGGAGAAAATATTGGTTTATCTTTATACCTGCTTGTTCCTGGAACAGGTCAAGGGCCACTTTTGTCCTCAATGCAGCTTGGACCAATATTGAGAGTTTCCTTAGCTCACACCTTATTTTTCCTAATGATAACTGTTCAGTGAATAATCTTGCAAAGTGATGTCTTGGCACCTTGCCTTATTCCCCCTCACTCTGTGATTAATTGGTGCTTGGCTTATTCCCCACTCCTCTGCTAATAGCATCTCTAACATTGTTAAGGGGGGAAAACTAAACAGAAAAGCTCTTAGTTTTCCTTGCATTTCATCATCGCTCTTTGTTTCTCTCTCCCCCTATATTCGTATTCCCTTTCACTCATTGACAGCATTTGTTTAGTCTTAACTTGCTGCTGCCTCCACATAGACAGAAATAAAGAAATGTGTAATCAGTATTGAAAATGGGTCTACTAAGAAAACTTAGAGTTGTTCTGTGTGGAAAATTAAGATGAGAATTAAATACCAAAACTCAAAATATCTTGGATATTAGAGGAAATATTTTGCTTAAACAGCAAAATATCTAGACTTAAAATGCTGTGAAGTGCCTGGGGAAGCTGTAATAGCCTACATCTCAGGCAGAGCATGGCCTTCTCATCAGATGAGCAAGTTACAAGGGTGTCCTAGTTGTGCCTGTTCATGTTCCAAGGTGGAAGGGGCAGGCTGGAGCCTGACTGTGGAAGCAATCTGAACAGCAGCTCCCAAGAGGCAATATCATACCATTTTGTAGCCAACTCCCACTTCAACTCATATGGCTTTTAAGCATGGACGAAATATGGATATTTTCCATGGGAAACAAACTTGTAATTTTCCTCAAAAAGCTTGAAAACAGCAGTATTTTCTATGAACACCAGTGGTCAAATCACAGTGCCCCTCGGATATTTTGTTTCCTAGTGACTTTAAAAACCCTATTCTTTGTGGCACTGGATGAGGGTAGATGCAAATCAGGGCTGAGATAATAGCTGTCATTTAAAAGTCTTAAATATCCAACAGGTCTGACATTTAGATGTCAGGACTTGATTCTAATTTGCAAGAAGGCCCTTTTAACTGCTTTTACCATATGTAGGGGCCCTAAAATTGGAAGAAACTAAAATCATATTCACTTTAACACCCTCTCTGCAGTGCCAGAAGGTTGGAAAATGTAGCAACATTGGCAATACATTAGCAAATCAAGCCCAGAGGAATTGCTCTTGAAACATTCAATGAAGTCTGGCACAGAGGATTGCTTTGTAGGAGCCAGGTGTATCACTTATGTGGATCAGATTTCATAGTTCTAGTTTAGACCTACCCTAGAGAGGAAGGAAACCTCTCAGACAGAAATGTCTACAGAACCTATTGACTTGATCTTGGGTTTGGCTGTTGTACTGTTATCCAGTGGGAGTCTAGGTAATGAAAATGTTTAAATCTTCCTTGTGTTTTATGGCATATCGATATGAGCATCTGATTCAGCAGATGTTTGCGGTTGATTTGATTTGTTTTACATGTGTTTAGTGCAATAGACTCGCACCAAATAATCCCCTGAGAGATTCCAGTAAATATGTACAACGTACAAAGATCAGGGCATTGTTATCAGGCAACTGGACCGCTCAGTTCATGGAAATCACTAGCATTCTGTTCACTGGATAAGCCTAACCTGAGTCACAGCACTTTGTGGCAACAGGCTTAGAAAAGGATGTAAGAAAAAAAATGACATACAGTGCTGTGTAGGTGAACAACACATAAGGGATGGGAAAGTCTTTACTGACCAGTAATGACTGACCTGTTATGCTCTTTGTGATTTTGGAGATTGCCTTAGGCGGTGGAGCTGGGAGCAGTGGAGGGCTGGGAAGCTGTGCTGGGTTTCTTTCTGTCTCTTTCTGAGGGGAATCTGTGGATTCAGATACAAGTAAGGCTTGTGGACTGTCTTCAGATGCTGTCAGGCTGGCATCTTCTAGTTCTTCCGTGGGTGCTGAAGGTTTCTTGGCTAATAGAAAGATGAGTAAAATTAGTGGAACGTGAAGTTAATAATAATGAT
The DNA here is from genome assembly GCA_020800305.1 of Porphyrio hochstetteri. Classification (NCBI taxonomy): domain Eukaryota; kingdom Metazoa; phylum Chordata; class Aves; order Gruiformes; family Rallidae; genus Porphyrio; species Porphyrio hochstetteri. Next base: position 12,439,611 of record CM036921.1, on the reverse strand, counting down.
AGGCCAGGGGACAATGCCAGGAACATTCAGAAAAACAGAACACATGGCACACAGCTAGAAACACTTCTTTTCCATAGCAAAAATAATTATTGGGTGAAATAACTGACTAGCCGAGGCTGGTAAAGAATAAAATGTATAAAGATATTGAAGAAATCCTAGTATTGATGTTCCTGAGAAAAATGCTGAGCTTCCCTTACTTCCTTAAAGCCTTTTCCCTTTCCTTTCTTTTTTTCCTTAAATAATGAAGACAGCAAGGCAAAGCAACTTTGAGAACTGCAATGAATTTTTCTTACAGCATGCAGCTGCGGTGGCACAGTTACTGCATAAGTACTTGTCTGTGCTATGAACACTCAGACAAAAGTCAAAGAGTATCAAACTGGTGATATTACATGAAAGCCGTCTTTCCAGTTGTTTCTTGTATAGATAAATTTTCGCAATTTATTTTTTATCTTATTTAATACCTGACTGTATCTTGCATCCAAAGTCATCTTTTACTGTTCCTGACTACAGAACTGTTGAGTCTTTCCTGAGGTTAGAGTTGATTACCAAGAAAATCCTGCCATAAAAAAGATTTGCCATTGGATCTCAGCAGCTAGCATGGAATGAGAATCAGTGAAGTACTTAAGAAAAACTTCAGTCACCAAAGCATTAATTTGAGATGATGAAGCAGTGCTCATTTCAGGACTGTCTCCTGAAAGATGGCAAAAGCACTTAGCTCTTAAAGTTTGTGCAGGCTGAATTACTGAGCAGTTCATCAAATTGACCTGGCTGTGATGAGGGCACAGGAGAATATATCCAGAAAGGCATGAAGCTGAAGCAGGACATAGGTGGAATTTCGGTGATGAAGGCCAAAATTAAATTATTTTGTCCTTGAATCCTGCTTAGATACCAGCTGACTCTGGCAGTGATTAAACTTGTTGTTTGGCTTTCACGCTGTGAGATGTCCTGATCTCTGCCTTGGCAGATGAGGGGACCGACAGAGGCATGAACCTGACTCTGATCCAGGATCCCAGCTAGGCACTCTCCAAACTGCATTTCCAGCCACTGTGGCTCAGTAGTAGCCACGAGGGTTATTTTGCCTACCCTAGCAGATGAAGCACTCTTCCAATTGGGAGGGTCAGTTTTGAAGTCTCTCTTCAGTATAAGAGAGATCCAAACTGCTTGGGATGGATAAATGGCTAATCCCACTCCTTTTAGCTTTCTGGGTTACCTAAACAAAGTACCTTTCCCTCCAAACTTTTCTAGGACCTCTCTTAAAAACTCACAGCAGTGGGCACCCACAGCTGCCACATCACAAATCTTTTCTTGGCTCAGTTTTGTGTCTAGTTTGGAATAAAACTCTCAGTATTAATGAGCATTCAGTGTCCTCGTGTTCAGAGTGCATGGGGAGGCACCAGAGCACTTAGGCAGTTGGAAACAATAGCATTGGCAAGATAATAGCATTTAATTTGTTGACAAACAGATTAATGAGTATGCCTAGAAGAGGAGGAATGAGTATTTATCATTCGAAAAAGACAGGAAAGTAGAATAAATATGCATCATTAACAGGAATTCTTGTGAAATTTGGCTTGATAGCAAAACTGCTCTGTGTGGTAGTTGCTTGAATTATAGAAGGAAATAACTTTCTTTTAAATAGATTTCTAGGGAAATGCTTTGTTCCCACTGACATCACTTTGTATTTTTGTGCCTACTGTGTAGAAGATAAAATGTGGAATAGAGGAAGAGAAAAATGAAGTCGTTAATGGGTTACATTACAGAAAGATCAAGAGCTCCACTAGATGTTAGTAGCTTGATAGGAAAATTAGTCAGATTTCATTGCATTCCCCTGAGTGATCCTTTCTTCTGGCACTAACTTCACTTCAGTAGACCTCTCCATGGCATGAAGTGCTGTTTGGGAAGGATGCAGACGAGCAGCCACAGTGAGACCTTCCCTAGAGAGGAGGTGGATCCTAAACACAGTCTGCCTTAGTCAAAGAGATCTTTTTGTTTCTCAACTCCGCCCTGTTCTGAGAGTGGTGTCACAAAAACAAACTGGCATTGTTCACTGTTGTTTAAAGAATGTCCTTTTCACATCCCCTGCAAAGAATGGTTTGCTTCTGCTTTTTTCTGTGGTTGTTTCTGGTAACAGCAGCACATGTTTGACTCAGTCTGAAGGCAGACCTGAGTCTCGAGTACACAAACCTATTAACAGATTTCATACTGCAGAGTGAATATTATCCTGCTGAAAATATTCCAAGAGCTCAGCACTGGACTCTTTGCCAGAGTAACTAATTTTTCACAGAGTGCCACTTGTCAAAATGCCATCTCACTACTAGGTAGCAGTGCTCCCCTTGGGAGTGTCCCCAAGCCCATTGGCTAAGTTGGGGGGAAACTGCCCTCTCTCTGCCTAGGCTGTTCTTTTCTGTGTATTAACCAAATATAAGGTGTACAAATACTTCCTTTTGTTCCCTCCTCTTTCTGTCCCTGATCTTCACCCCACATCCTCAGGATGAAATATAACATACTGGCTATAAAATAAATGTATTCATTTTGTTTCTAGCTGCTCAAATATTCATGTGGATTTGTGGAAAGACACATACTTCACTGGGCCTGGACTGAGCCCAAGGACAAATAATAAACTTAACATTATGATAACTTAGCAATACACTGACAGTTTTGAAGAGCTTTCCCACCCAATGAATTCCTGAAGGTGGACTCACTAGAGACAGGAATGTTCGAATGCACAGACAAGGATAAATTAGCACATAAAGATTAGATCAGTAATAACTGTTTTAAAAACCGAAGGCCACTGATGAAAGAGGTAGGAAGATTTCCAGCAAATAGGAGTGGAATCTTGCAGAACAGGGAGACAGAAGGTGGTACTGGAAAAATGACACCTCAAAAATGGAGGAAAAGAAATACAGAAGAAAGGAAAGGTTGTGCTAGGGAGACAATGAAAGGAACTAGGATTTGAGAAAGAGACATAAGAAATAGGAATGATTTTGAAAGCCTCAGTTTTGAATGCAGTGTAAGGTAAATTTTAAATCATAGTACTACATTTTGCAGAGCCATAAGGTTAAACACATGATACATTATTAGTACCATCTTTCCAGGATATCCTTTCCCAATTATAAGAATTGGAGTTCAGAGAGAAATTTCTTCAGTGATACAGAATGAAACATTCTAGAAAAGAGTAATAATACCAGTGCCTGGAGGATTCTGGTCAGGATCTTGATCTGGTAGTTTTAACAAAAGGGAGAAGAATGTGTTTTCCTCAATTAATTTTAGGGTCATATAAAACCCAGTGCAACCATAAAGGATAGAGTTCAAAGAGAATGGAAAACAGCATTAAGAGCATGCATTAATAGAAGCTGTCTAATTCTCTATTTTGTCTCTATTTTGAGAGTGAACAAAAGGCAATGAGGACAGATGGAAAAGGTGTAAAGATTGAATGGGCAGAAAGATCTGTAATCGCTACATGGCACTCCTTAGAAACTGGGATAAAGCATTAGCTTTGCACTTTGCATGTCTTGGTTGTCAGGAAGTGAATGGAAACCACCCAGCTGCTGGGTTGTGCCTGGCTGCTCTGATCCCAAGGAACTGCTGTCACAGATGAGCTCTGCCAGAGTACAGTTGCATGAAAGGAGCTTGTTCTAGCTTACCTGTGCTCCCAGCATTGAACTTCACTTGTATTTGCAGCATGCTGTAGACAAGGTGATGAGATGGACAGTGTGGGCTGTGTATTGACCTTATTCTGAGCCAGGACAAGTAATTTCAGGCTTGGCACAGAAGTTTAAGAAATGTTTTTAAGAGAAGCTTGTTTAATCTTCACAGCAGTTACTGCTAATATGAAAGGAGCACCATGCCAAGACCGGATCATCTCGTAATCCAACTAATCCCATTATGCCGAGCTTTGTGTGGTCCCTCAGTTTGTTACCAGTCTCAAAAAGCAGTGTTTTTACCTGCTGTTTAGCTCAGCCCACATTAGGTTAGCAAACAAGATGCTCTGACCCTTTAATATGCTGACATTTGACTCATAAAGCAGCTCGGTGGAAGCATACTTTTATATTTTATAGTTTTTTGAAAACATTTTATTTCCAATACCTGCATCTTCTTTCAGCTCATCCAAATGCAGCTCCTCACCGAGTGACGTTGCGTTCGTTGTGGCTGCTATTGTACTCTCTTCCTGCAGTTCTTCTGAGGCAAGTGCCTGGCACACAGGAGCTGGAGGGTCACTCTGCGTTGCTCTTGTGGCATCATCACCAGTGCAGGCTTTGCCTTCGTTATCTAAAACACCAAACCATTTAATCTTAACTAAATCAGGAACAGTGAAAGCTGAAAATTTTTGCTGTCAACAGTCTCAAAGCTGCTAATTTTCAGGGGACTGAGATTTGTCTTAGAGCAAGCAGTGCCTGATTTCTAACAGTGCTGAGCATCTGTAATGCAAAAACTTGTGGACACCAGCCTATCTGGATACTAATATTCACCCAGTCTTCTCAATGGGGCACCTTTTTCTGCAGGCATCCAACAGCCTGGGCAAATGGCCATTGTGCATGCACAGGAAAGCCAGTGTATTCTGTAAGCACCTGCTGTGTGGGAGATGAGGACAAGCATGGGAAATCAGAGATCTCTGGGAGAAGGCAATTCCTTGCACGAGCAGAGCTCATGGCACAGCACATACACAGGTTGATCTGACATGTCTGAGTTGTGTCAGGCTCTGTGCATGATACACTGCCACCCAGCTGCCCCAGCAGTAACAGAGCCTTACAGAAGACAAGGCTGCTAATATTCCCTATCAAGCTGTAGGTTTTGAGCATAGTTTTAGTTACTCATCTTTAAAAAGTGTGTCCTGTGTGACTGAGCTGATCAGAAATTCAAATCCCTCTTTCTGCAGACCTAGAAACTGCTCCCTTTGCTTACTCTGAAAGATTTTTGTGCCAGTGATCCCTGCAGCTGTACGCATCTTGATGACTGAAGCTTTTCTGGTATTCTCCTATTCAGGCAAGAGTCCTCAGAATACAAACTATCCTTTTACTTCACGATTCCCTCTCAGAATTTATAATATATACATCACTGTTGCAAGCCAAAAAAACCAATTACTTCCCACTCTCGCCAGCACTCCCTGCTGATGGACGTGTCTGCTGCCTACCCCGACCTCCTAACTTGTATTTCTCAGCCCTAGACACTGCTGACAGGGCTATGTTTTCTTGCAATGATATCATGACAAATTTCTTGCATATTGATTTAAAATAACTAGCATTCACAGCTACTCCTTTTTAATACTATTTGGACAATGTGCAGAGTAATTTATTGCTCTTTTGGGTAAGGGTATCAGATTTTGGCCCAGAGATGCTGTGGAAGGGATGCAGTATTTTTGTATGCTGAGCTCACTCAGTCTGCCTCATAATCACGTTTGGTGAAAAGTTACTGTTCTTAAAATAGCCCCTGCAGTAGCACAGTTGCTATGATACAGGGAAAGGGAGGGGAAAAAAGTTCATTGCCTACATTTCAGCTCATTGTGAAGGCAGCCTATACATAATCATCGGTGTATTAGCAGCTGTCTGCACTATTTGACAGGCAACCTTTATCTCTGTGCTGTATATACAGTTACATCTGATCAATTTTGTGCTCACAATGGGGAGAAATGTCAGGGGAAGCTCCCTAAATGTTTTCAAGGTAACTCTGCTTTGCACGTTCCTCACATCCTTCGGAAAGGCAAGCTGCTGACAGCTGTGCCACAATGAAACTGCAGTCAGAGACGTAAGTTAGCTCCTTCCAATCCCAGGCAATGGAAAGTGTAATGACTAACGATGTGATGACAAGAAGTTGAAGAATTTCTGTTGAGTAGCATCTGAGACTCACAACAGTGATGTTCCTGGTCAGAAATGATCAGCTCATAGCTTAAATCAAAGTGGGTGTGCTGCTTTGATTGGCAATGGGTCCCAATGCCATATTTTAGAGAAAACACAGACCTTGGACTCACTGGTAAGGAAAGCAGCAAAAAGTCTTAAGTATTGCAAAGTAATCGAAGAAGTGGGGCTGTAATTTAGCTGGGAATGAATCCTGCTTATGCCAGACCCTGCACCCTCTAAGCTCTTAGAGAGTGCAAGCTGGTTCCCTAGAGCAGAGTTGTATTTGCCCTGTGTGAGCAGAGCTGGAGGGGAGAAGACAGAAGGGGCCCAAGCTGTGTAACTTCATCTGTGCATGGTGTCTGGGCGACTGGGTTCTGGGGTTGTGTGAGGAGAAAGGGTGACATAACCCATTAGAATGACTCATCACCAACGCAAGGACAGTGTAATTTCACCCTGGGCTGCTCACAGATTGATGCAGATTCTGCGCTAGCTTTGTGGTTTGCTCTGAGCCAAACAGTCCAGTTCAAAATGCTGCTTGACAGACTTTGTACTACAAAACTGGAGTGTGACACAGCTATTGTAAATGCAGGAACAGATCTAGAGATTTCTCAGACCACAGCTTCATCTCAGTTTGAGCTATTTCAGAAAGTGAGCAGGAATTAGGTCTCTGGAAGTGGAGTAGAGCTTCATGAAATACAGGGATTTTAGGATTTGCTGTAGTCTTCTAGCACAGTATTGCTGCTTCGACAATTGCAACTTACTGCATAAATGAGGACTTAGCCTTGAAACTGCTGCCATTTCAGCTCAGTCCAAGTAGGGCACTAATCATTTACTGAGAATTATTTGGGTCAATTTTTGATTCTACTTAATAAGCTGCTTCTACTAATAATATAATAAAATAACCCTGGAGATTCACAATACTCTGTAAAGAAAAATAACTCGCAGGCGGCTGCAATGTCCTTCAACTGACTGCTAGATGTTTCCTTTCTGGGCAGCAGGGTGGTACTGAAAATTTGTTTGATGTTTATAGGAGCTCTCTGCAACTTTATTGCAGACAGGTAAGCAATCTGTTTGCAGCTGCCTGTTTGAAAACACAGCTAATCATCACTTCTTATTGGACTATATGTATTTAAATTATTTTAATTTTGTTAAAATTATCTTTCAATTTAGCATTGTCTATTTTCCTCCTAGTCAGTTCTTTATGCATGCATCTTTACTGAGTCATTATGATTATTATAATTGTTTAATGTGCTCTAAAGAAGTTTTATTTTACTGTACTTTAGCAAAGCTCTAGATACCTGTGTCTTCAAATTCATGGATTAAGGGGAACTTCCACAGTCCTAGCAGGAAAGGGATGTATTTTTCTATCCCATAGTGCTAATATGTTAATAGGGCAACTAATTATCTAGAATTATGAGACAAAGATTTCAATGAACAGAATTAAAATTTACCTTTATAAAAACTTTAATTCTATAATAAACTACTAGTTTTGATAGTTATTTTTTAACTTGAACATGAAACTCACTAAACAATATCCAATAAAATATTAAAATTGCTTTACTGCAATGAAGGAAGAAATCCTGTTTAAGATGCTCTTTCTGACTCTTCAGTTGCTCGGTTACACTCCAGCATAGCATCACTGAGTATTGTACCACAGGCTATTTATAGCCATGGCATTTGTTTTATACAAAGAAACTCAATTATTAGTTTCAAAGAACATAATTTCTGTCTATCAGGTTGGTCAAATTCAAAAGGCCAATCTTTTTCATGACAGTGCTTTCTGCTATAAAGTTTTGAAAGTAAAGATGGATTTATTATTGTTATCTCTGTTTAGGTGGAAATGACAATCGGGATGTTGTCTGTACCATTGGGAGCTCATTTAATCTCTCAGAACAGTCACCCTGATCTCTGTCTCCCTTGAGCATCTGTCAGGGCTTTGGAGCAGGGATGTACAGAAGCACAGTCCTCTGTGCATGTTTCTGACATTTAATCATCTTTCATTCAATAACTCCTGCCGAACATGGCTTGTACTCAGGAAAGCTTTAAAATGACACTACCAAATGCTTCATTTTTCCATGTGAATGAAAACCAGGCAGAATGGTAATATAGTTTGTCACAAAATTTTTTTACCAGAAAGACAGCTGAAAACATCAGATTAGTATCTGTTTATGAGCTTTGAATTCATGGATTGCACATGTTAGCTGAATGCATCTGTATGTTGAAGTTCATATTTACACCAGCTTTAGCAGATTTTCTTGGCAGTAGGATTTAGCTAGGTTCAGATCAATTGCATAAAGCATACGTACCAGTTTGTATTTGGAACATGTATAAATCAAGCAAAGATGGAGTTGCATTCAAGATGGTGTAAAACATCAAAAATTGTGTGAATTGATTGCAGCAGTGAGGAATTTGAGTTAAGCATGTCTTTCTCCAGATATTGAATTGAATATCGTGGATTGAATCTATTTGGATTGAAGGTTTTATTTGATTGTTAGGTTTCTTCTTTTGCAACTATGGGTTTCATATTGTGCTGAAAAAGACTTTGATAAAAAGATGAAGAATTTTTACTTACCTTGTTCCATCATCTCCAGAAGGCCTTTCTTAATGAGTTCATCCCGACCTTGTCGAGCTGTCATCTTCTTTTCCAGCACTGCACAAAGTAGCAGCATAACACAGCACCAGTTAACAACAGGGTTTTCATATAATGGAGTAAGAAAGATGCAACATGGAAATTTCCTCTAGTCTCAACTACTGTGTGCTTGGAAAGAACTGCAAGGATTTTGTTTTTGGGGAGCATGGACTGGTGAGCCTGATTGTGCCTCTTCCTTTGCTAAAGCAGCTGTAAAATGACCCATATATAGTGCTGAGATTTATAATCTAACCTACTGTCTGATCACACTGAGAGCAGAGTAACTGAGATATTAGAGCCTTCATGGTGTTTAATAAGGCACATCAGAGCTGCTTTACTGTGATGGTCCACAGGACATTGGGGCAAGTGGAAGGAACGGCACCATCTTACCTTAGGAAAAGGCAGATGAGTTTGCCTGCTTACAAATCTCCTGGGACATCTCTGGAGACTAGTGAGAACGTGCAGTGCTGTGTGCTGGGCTCCTTCACCGCAGAGACAGCTGCTCGAGGGAAGGCATTTTACATGCTGTAGCTCCCTCCTGTCACTTTTCATAATGTTACTGTGACCTATATAATCATCACCCCAAATAAAAGGGGTGATGATACTTAGGGCCATGACTGTAGCCTATTTTGGAGAAGGGAGAGCCCATGAAAAGCAGTCTGTGTTAACGCTTGTTTCACTCTTCACCTTTTCTTCTAAATGTAGTATGTTGTTTTATATACAAAGTCAGCCTATATGTGCTCTTTCTAGCCTTAAACATTACCAAACTGTAACATGCTGAAATCTCTGAGTTAGGTTTAGACCAGGTCAGCATTAACATTTCCTATGTAAGCAAATTTCACCTAAGCTAAGCTTTGCTCTGTGCAGCATCCCTCTCGTTTCATCCTACCTGCAGATGTTTGCTTTAGCTTCTCAGTTTTCTTTTTCCTCCACTTCCACGGTTTGAAGATCCTTCCCAGTGTTGCCAGTTTGCTGTTCCTCCTCACTGGGGGAGTTCGAATCCCTGAGACCAAGTAGTCAGAACGCATTGCAGGAGACTGCTCCATCTCATCTGAGAGGGAACGAGAGGAAAGCCAGCTGTTAGACAAAATGCTTCAGCATAGACTTAAAAAGGGGAGGCAAATGGAGGCTCCAGCGAAGAAGCATTCAGCCTAGTCACCTAGATAAATAGTGCAAGACTTTGGAAGAAAGTCTCTGCATTGCTGGAGCCGGCGGCCAGGCTGAGGGACGCAGGCCAGAGAGGCATTCGACCTCACTGTGCCAGTCCGGTGCTTCCTACCAGCTGCTCTCTTGAATCTGGTCTTGCACAGTACCCGTCTGGATGCCAAATATTTCAGTGTCTCCACTACCACCATCCCTCGTGAATTAATCAAGTCTATTAGGCCCACAGAGGGGAGATGTGCTGACTTAGCACCCCCTATGCTTTATACCATCACTTTCCTCCCTTTGCACCTAGTATTCACCAAGGCAATGGTGTTACTCTCTCTCCCAAGGGCTGTGTGCAACTGCTTTACAGCCTTCTGAAACGTGGAGAGCTGAGAGCTCCCAACAGCTTTAATAGGAGCAGTAGAAATTTAACACATCTGTAAACCGGGCCCATGTGGCCTCCAGTTAATCACGTAAATGTAATGTTCATTTAGAAAAATATAGTCCTTTAAGAAAAGCTGAGAGAAAGCACAAGAAAGCTCAGGTCCCTTCTGAATTCCCAGCTTCCACTTCTGTTCTCAGGCCACAGGATATGGCTGCCTTTTAAATGAACTCTTCACATAACCTAACATAGAACATGCTGACTTGTGTGAGCTAATGCAAATCTTTTATACAAGAAGTTTGTTTGATATGTACTACGTAAGTAAAATCTTAGAACTATTGTGCAAATTTATTCCTTGAGGAGGTTAAGGGAATTTTTTTTTCCCTTTTATCCAGCCAAGCCACAGGAATTCAGAGATAATGCTTCAGCTGGAAAAGCAGTTTAGGTAATTTTAATATTTTGTCTTGAAAACAGGCTTAAAGTTTTGCTTATAGACAAGTCTGGCACAAAACAATACATACTGACTATTCAGAGTTGTGTGCTAGTCTGTACCATGAAAGAAAGTAGCGCAGTTCCATAAATGGGGTTATTGATGTCTATACTGAGATCTGTATTTGAGCCCCAATACAGTGATTGTTAAAAGAGAAGCTGCCATCAGTCATCAGACATGTTACACGAATCAAAACTGAACCACAATTTCTATTTTAATTTTTTTCAACAATCAGCTATGATTAAAATGAGCAGTACAGAGCCATGAACATATGTATGCTTCCAAGTAATTTCTCTCTGGAACAACTTTTATCATAAATCGCTTTATGACTGCGAAATAAAAACTATACAGCATCTTCTAGGCTTTGTTTTTAAGTTAACAGGGTGAAAATGCTTAAATCACAGCATGGAGGTGGGGATTTCCAAGTAAACAGGAAACAATTTTTAGAAGATTATTAAACACAGCAGGGGAATGAACACATTCCTCCTCTTCCATTTAATTTTGAAAATACTGGTAATAGAGATGAATCATTCAGTGGAGACAAACTAAAAACTTGGCCACGTGAACCATCAGAACAGAGAAAAAGCTGTAACAATTCCCTTCCTCCCCCCCCCCGTTGTGCATGCCCAGAGAATTTCTCTTTCTGTATACTGAATTTAGAGCATCTTTTGTCTCATTCTACAGAGTTTATCTTGGTTTTTAATTTAGAAGAGATTTAAAATGTACCTAAAAATATATTTTTGCCTTTGAAAGAATGGTTTATACCCAAGGTGATATTTATGAATACAGTTTGGTGGTTAATGTTGAGAGCAAAAATTCAGAAGCAGGGCAGCAGCCTACAGACCACAGCTGGAGTGCCAAGATATGCTCCTTTCCTAATTGCGCATTCAAATACGAGAAGTATCATAGAAATAAGCTTTGAAGAAGTAGAGCTGCTCTTGATTACAGAGATGGCAACGAGAATGGAAAATGGCAGTGCAGATCTGCTATTAATTTGCTGTTATGATTACTTTAAAGCTGTAATAGAAGCCTCAGAAAATATCATTCGGCCATTTCTTGTGACACCCCTTGAGTGGGAATGGAAATGTTCACAAAATTAGCTTATCTCAAATGAGCTGTAGATCAGACTATAAATCAGGCCCTTGTCCCTGGAAGCTTCGGTGGAGTAGGACAGCCTCAGCTCAGCCATCCCTGGTCCTTGCTTGTGAGACTGCGCTGCTCCTCAAATGCTTCCTACCATTCCAGGAATTTCTCAAGCATGTTATGTGAAAATTAAATAAGAAACTGATTTAAAGCAGTACTTTGGCAAGTTACTGATCCTACTGCATTTCATTCAGGATGTAGGTGTCTGCAAAGTGGTTTAGGCATCATCCACATGTTTTGTTTAACACTGGTAGCATGAGATCATTTTACGTCTTTTTGCCAGATAGCAGGGGATGTAGACAGAACCAGGAAGACATTCAAACCCAAACCTGTGCGCCTCTAGCTGTGTTTATTATCCCAGAGAGCCCCTTAAGGGAATGTGATAATATTGCAAAGGCGCTAAGAATTTCTTACATGCCCTATAGTGATCAGTGCTTCTGTAGTTTCTACCAGCCCTGTCAAGTGAGTTTCTTCGATCCCCTTCTGCCCTCTTGGTTGTAGATATTTAAGGATTTTATGCCTTAAACTGTGGTTACGGATGAAATACAGATAAAAATCAAATGTCAAAGAAGGAATGGTAGCTAAAACAAATGTTCCAGTGGAGGGTTTTGTTTTTGACAGCTTTTAAACTTTATTAATGCTTCTCATATGGTACAGAGAGTTCTTAAGCAAATGCTTTTATCACCTGGTACGTTCTCACCATATGCAGTTCCTACACTGTGCATTTGGAGAGATGGACACAAATAAAAATAGAGACACAGTAAGACAGATGTCCTGAAGTCATAAATAACAAGGAAATGGTCTCACTGGCAATAAGAATCACAAGAAAGCCCTTGGAGCGCCTCATTTCCAGGCAGTTCATTTTTTTTTTTTTTTCCTTGCTTGTGGGTTGGCTGCTTGGGAGGTAAGAAGTTGACAGCACAAAAAGCAGTTCCCACATACAGCAATGAATACCAAGAGAGAAGGCACGCCTAAATATCAGCCAGTTCCTGCAGCCAACAAGCTGCCAAGACTTGCCAACCCTCCAACCGCTCTCTGAAATGTTCAGCACATTTTTTTAATCTGCAGTCAATATTTTAATTATGCTAACTGTTCTGTGGAATAATGCGGTTATTCCTCCTCTAGCCTGATAGCCTGGGGCCAGGCCATGCAATACATAGGGGATGTCTGCAAAATATAAACAGCCAAGAGCCAAATCAAGACTATCCAAATCAGCAGGGAGAAATGAGTAACAGCCTAACTAGCTGTGTAATGTAGAAGGATGAGGGATAGTTGTGCTACAAGGTCAAGCAGGCACAAGCTTAGCCCACAGGGCAGCCAAGTTCTGCTTGACCATCACTGCTGAGATAAGCCAATGGGTCCCACATTGGAGACTGTCATCAGCCCTGTGGAACCAGAGGATTTTGCTCTGACTGAAGATTCTTGGTATTTATATGGAAATTACATTCAAGTCCCTGCTGTACCCTTTTGAGTGCAAAGGCTTCTGTACTGGAGCTCCACCTCCAAACCAAGCTCCTCATATATCACAGTTGTCATCTGCTCTGTGTGTGTCAGAGAGGTGCAAATGAACGTGGCTATGCCCCTGCTACAGATGCAGGGGAAGTGCTTCTTAGAGTGCTATCTAGGGTAATTTCTAGAGCTCCTGACGGTGGTCAAGAGAGTGAATGGTTTGATGTCTGAGACATCCCAAATCAGATGAGGGGAGATGTTCTGGCCTAATAGGTATTGCTCTGCAGAATAAATCTGACATCAGAGAATATGGAAACAAAGCATAACGTTCATTACATTTAACTGCAGGGTCTGACCCCTCAAAGTCTAAGCATCTGCAGCATCTATTTGTAGCAGTAGCAGTTGTGGTGATCAGTGATTCTGAAAAATACATCTTGGCTTTCTTCTTCAAAATATTGTAGTGACATAAATAGACTACTCTTCCTGTAAGTTCCTTCTCTATAGGAATTATGCACGTACTGTGAAGTGTTTCTGCACATAGAAACTATCCCATTTACGGATGTCAAATCCTGAGATCTATCCCACCTAGCCTCCAGCAGAAGTGGGGCAGGTTTGCTGGGAGTACAATGAAGTCTGTGTTCTGGATGCCCGATGAAAGTGTGCCCTATGCCTGCACATTGCCTTTGTACAGCAGGTGGTTTCAGTGCCCAGCCAATCATGTCTGAGTGATAATAGTGTTGCAAGGTTGAGCATTGGGTCTATCTTTTGGGGTTGCCAAAGAGTCTGCAGCTTGAAGCCTGGGTTGCTGATTGTAGCAACTGCAGGCTGATGTATGGCTTTTGGGAACATAAGGAATGCAGAGCTGAATTATACTGACCTTGCCACAGAGAAAGGCTGTAAGAGACACAGGGTGCCCTCTCGTGAATACGCAAATCACAGAAAGAAGTTTATGGGAAGATGAAAGATGCTCAATTTTAATGTGCTGGGAATTTTGGTAACTTAAAGTTGTGGTAATGGAAATTGTGCCTTGCTAATTCCTCTGTGTACACTGGTAGGAGAAGGACCAGTGAAAAATCTGCAACCTGCAGGCAGTTTAAAAATAACACAGCAGACAAGAGCTGCAGGCAAATTTGTAAGGTAGGCGTGCACTGTTTTCTGATGAATTGGTTTGTAATGCAGCTCTGCATGGTTTACCCTTTATTGTCATTGCATCTGTCTTTGCAACTCAGATACAGAGTTAAAAAAGGAAAACCAGTTCCCTTTGACCTGCTCCAGAGGGTAGGGACAGTGAGTGAAATAAAAATGACCTTTTACGCTTCTGGGATAGAGGTGCCTTTACCTCTACTAGCTTTGTGTTGCCTAGGATTACTGCCTACCTCTAAAAAGGATGTTAAGGAGGATATCACAGGGAGAGCTGAGCTTTTAAAGGGTTCACATCTACTACAGGTCAGTTCCAAATCATGCAAGCCAGGTATTTATGAGGTTCACCATGAAACAGCGCTTCTCTACAAAGAGTGCCTGTACAGAGGGTACTTTTCATCTAGTGAAAGAAACCTGCAGGGGAAAGAAGGCAGAAAGGTTGTCTTTGTTTCAGAGTAAGGACTGTCCTGAGCTTTGGGAAAGAGAATTAGCAGCTGCAACACCCCCTTTTTTCCTTAAAGTCCTAAAATAGGTAAAACTGATCACAATTATTGAATCTGCAGGATGGGGTAAATTGTTTGCGTCTAGGAGCATTTGAACACTTCTGTTATGTTCTAGAGAAGCAGAATTCAAACTGAAGAGCTTTTTTCTTGCACTAGTTAGATGTTTCCTGTGATGGAGCTCTTCCTTGTTCTAAAAATGTTTTCTGTCACCTGCATTTTTGCAGACATGCTCTCTTTCTTCACTCTTTTTGAAAGGAAACTGCAGTGGAATGTTCCAGTTTGAAGTTTCCATTTCTGTGTTTTGAACACATAGTATTTTGATTTTTCCATTTTCGAATGACTGGTAGAAATTTAAAATTAGAAATGAGGGGAAAAAAAAAACCAACCTTGTGATGAACCTGAAATGCATTTAATTTTTGAAGGACCTTGTATTTTAAGCTGCAAATGTTTCAATATTGTTTTGGGTTGGTTTGGAAAAAATTACATGGAATCCTTTTTAAAACAAGAAACCTAGTTCCTAGTAGCATTTAGTTATTTAGAAAAGGCAAAGTACCCATAGTACATGATTGAATGTAATCATAAGCTAATTTTGGATACACAGGTGTTGACATGACATAGGTTGTTGCTCTGACACATCATATTACACACAAAAAATATTGAAACAAAGTAGGGAAAATTACAGGATTCAAGTGCAAATTCAGGCATTTACCTATCCACGTTTTTAGATTTTGTATGGTCAACAGTGTAGATAAAAATAGCTTGAATTTTCATCTCTGTTCTCAGAACTGTAATCCTTTATGTTCATGATTTACCGCCTTGGATTTAATCTCACCTAATAGCTTCATCTTCTAAGGATGCAGCTGGATATTGGGCCAGGTTCATCTACTTGGTAACTACGTCATTCATTGAGTTACCGGGGGGGGGGGGGTGGGGGGGTGGGTCGTGGAATCTGGCAGAGTAAATTTGTGCCAACTTCAGATTGACAGAGATACATGAAGGTAGGGTGAAAATGCTAAGATAAATGGCAGAATGACAAAGGGGAATAGAGTCCTTTATGAGCCCCAGACCCAAACAGCTCTGGATTCAGATTCCACTGAGTACAGGCTGTTCTTGAGCTGTATCATCTTCCTTGTAGCCAGGTGGTGTGAATCCTGATAGGGTTTTTATACTTCACTGCACAAAAATGCAAGTTACTGTGCTTTCCTTTCTACCTTTTGTGTGTCTGAGCTTCTGTTTTCAGTTCACACTCAAATGTTTGTCATGTATCACTGTTCTAGAATTTCTACTGCTCTTAGTATGTTGAATTATGATTTAAGATTTTTCTTTAATTGAAGGAGGGGAGAAAAAAAACCCCAACATTATTTGTGGGTGGTGGGAGGGGGGCTGTGCTTGTCAGGGAAGTTTATTTCCGCTCTGTCATGCTGAGCCTCCCTTCAATGTATTTGGATTTTAAAACCAGCTTTAACTGAAATGAATGGGGAAACAGATTATACTTATCAAAGGAAAGAGAGCAGGGAAGTGGCAACTCCAGCTAAATATCTTAGATAAAAATACACTTTATATGCTTGAGATTTCTGATTTCTGCCAGAAAATGTTCCTTCGGGAAGTTGACATATCACCTAACAGCATTACTGCCATATGAGCCAAGGTGCAAAGAAATTAATCAGGAACCTTTCACGCTTTTGGATCGTTGTGTCAAGTTCCAATAGCACTTCCTGTGATTTACAATGCACAGTGTGACATTAGCAATTCATTAACAAAATAAGTTTTTCAGTGTTTGCATAAAGAAACCCACAACTTGCTTTACCTGGATAAGAAGGAACTAAATAACGGTAAGAAAATGAGGCTAATGAAGGATTGCTGTATAATCACAGCTAATTCAGTTTCCCAAGCCAGTGCAGCATCATTTGAGAGAAGAAACTTGACATTTGCCTGCCTCTCACCAGTGAGAGCTTGTTCAGGCAGCACAGAGCAGCATCTCCTGAGATTCACAAAATATCTATTCAAATAAAGTCAAATGAGTACTGCCTCTGCAGAGTGCCAAGAGCCAGGATGTGTACCCAGCCCTGTCCATCCTGCATCCACAAAGGGTTTTGTACCAGACACGTTACAAATTCCCAGGACTGTACAGTTTTCCCAGGCCTCTTGGGGAGATGTTGTTCCACAGGAGAAAGGGAGGTGAAGCCTGGGAAGTACAGGAATGGCTTGAATTAGGCTTTGCCATGCACTCATAGGAAAGCCAATGTCTGCACTGCAGGACCAGTGTTTCATCACCTGCAGTTGTTTAATTAGCTGTAGCCTTGCTGCAATCCTGTTGAAAGGATGTTTTTTATAACTTCCTCAGGGAGTCTGCAGACTGAAACACACCCTGTCTGTCTCCAAGAGGCACCTTCAAATCCATTTCACTGCAGTTTATCCCTAAAAGCAGTTACATTTTGAGGGACATGACCCAGGGAAGTCATCAGTGTAAGAGCACTGTGCTTGCTAACAGGGAATTAACCATGCACTGGGTTTTGTTCCAGAATTCATGCCACAGAATTGGCCTGTTTAGTGTTTCTTGTGTTTATGGAAGTATTTCTGTCAGATATACCATTGTTTCTCATTATATCCATCCCAAACTTGTATATTAGATAAATAATGAAATCCTCCTGTCCTATGCAGTTTTATGCCCTTATAATTTAATGCATGATCTCCTCCTTCCCTCAAACACACCACAGCTCTCTGTTGGTGCTCTGTCACTGTTCAGTGCCACTCCTGCAGATAGAAAACATTCTTCCTGCCTTGTGAAATGCAAAAGCATCTGTGTTGTTTGGGTTTTTTTCTTTATCACCCCTGCTGCTTTGCACTTTCGCTTTCCTTACAGCCATTGGCAATAAATACACATTAGTCAACAGTCTCTGGTGCATACTCCAGGCCTTCTGTACAGAATAGGACAGAGATTTGGAAGAAGAAATACTTAGACAACAAAATCATGACATAAACCAGAGCAGCTACAGAGACACGTAGATAGAAAACAGGCACAGTGACTGAATGCAACTTTTGTCTTAGGGTTATGCATCCAAATTGGCTTCTTGTAAAACTGTTATAAAGCTCCTGGTGATTTGGGTTGCTATGTAAACTGTGATGAAACCCTTCTTAGAAGGTCATGTCACCTGAATGAATGGCTAAATGTTTTCTAGAGCTGGTTTGGTCTGCTGCACATAACACTGTAAATATGAGACGCATGTGGGAAATACTTGGAGGGGAGCATTGTTTTTAAAGAACCATTTATCCCACTGTCTACTGTTATTTTCCAACGAGGCAATTACACTAAATATTCAGCAGTCTTCAAAAGACAGCGAGGTACCACAAACTCTGTTGTCCTCAACGTACTTGAAAAGACATACGTATGCACATACACACAGAGCAGAGTCACATATTACCAAGTCCCCATGGGCAATGGCACTTCTTACCTGTTAAATCTTGTGTAAAGTTTAGTATTAACTGTTCCTCGCCATGGCACTATCAGATACAGGCTTTGAATCACTGATCTAACAAAACTGCAACATCCTTAACTGTAGAGATCTGAGGGTCTTTAAAAATGAATGAGTTCCTGGGAGGTCTATAGTGTAAAAATTGAGAACTTTCTTAAAAGGTGGGCTTTGGGAGTAACAACCTTTAAAGTGCTAACAGAACAATATACCTTCTAAAATGAAAGTCTTTACTGGTCAAAGGCAAAGAGAAAGCATTGCTGATCAAATTTACTGTAGTGATTATCACTGTCTGGCACAAGACAACAATCTATTCCTAGCAGGAATATTGGGATCTTCAGGGCAAGGAACGAGCATGAAAATTATTCAAAATCAAGAAAGCTGTCTTCTTTGCAGCTCTTGGAATGATTCTGTTCCAGGTTGTTTTCTCCTTGTATTATAGGAGCTAGGAAAAATAAACTACTGAATTGTAATCTTTGTCCTCTGTAAGAATCCTAGAATCTGAGTTGGAAGTGGGACCCATAAGGATCATCAAGTCCAACTCCTGGCTCCACACAGGGCCAGCCAAGTCAGAGCACAAGACTGTGCATCTACATTATGTTCCACCTTGCAAAGTGGGTGCAAGAATATGGTCGCATTTTATGTAGTAACACCTTAAATGTCTACTTTGCACAGGTACAAACGACTGAGTAGAAACACCTCCTTCTGCTCTCCCAGAGAGCCAGAGAGACAATGTCCAACATGGCAGCCACAAAATGAGAATTTGGCAGGAAAACAGTGATCTCTGCCCATTAACTCACTCTGTCACCCAGCAGCCAAACTGGGAGAAAAAGTATGAAAGTAACTGCTATTCCCTTTGATCATGTAGTATATTGTCTGTGTCATTAGCAAGTAATGCAGCCCATGAGAAGTATAACCAACCCTTTCTGTACCATACTTCACATACACACAGAAATTGTTGATCAAAATCCTGTTCTGCCTATTTTGTCTGAACAGGCAACATTGCCCCAGTTTTTCATTTACAGACTTAATTTATAATGTAATGATGTGAATAATTATGAGATGCTACGATATTGAAAAATGTCTAGGGAGCACATGATTATACTTCTATTCTGCTGGTCAGTGCTTATGCAATATAACAAAAAAATAACTACTGTTTTCCAAATTGGAAGCATGTTAGGAGGGTCTGTCTTTGTACAGACAAGTTTTGTTATTTTTACTGGCACCAGGTTTTAAATTCACATGATGAGCAATCCCAGGTAGCTTTTGGTCTCCAGCTTTTGATTTTCATTTAGGTTATATTTTTGAGAAGGAATCATCTAACTAATGTTTTTTCTAACATTTGCTTTTCATCTGCAAGAATATTTGGACTTTTTCCTAGTTTTCTTTTTTTCTTTTTTTTAAATTTGAAATTTTTTTTATGCAAAAGAGATAACCAGCTCTGTGACAAAACTTTAAAACCACCATAGACTGAATTGAATTTCTATTTCAATATATGAGGTTTTTATTAAATAAGTAAATAGTAGTCTTGTTCGTTCCAGCCATATCCTGGGCCTGTTTTTATAAGACTCACAAAGCCCAAATAGCATGGAAGGAAAACCAGCATGGAATATTTTTACCCTGTGTGACCTACATTTTTGTATTTTTTAGTTGTTCCAAGAGAAAGAGAAGTAGAATAACTACTCCCTCTTCTCAGCTTCTTTTCAGCTTTCAGATTTTAACCGTGTTCTCAGCTGCTTGCATGAGTCATGGAGAGCTGGAAACAAGACCCCCCCTCCCCCAATATTATAACTGCTTCCTCATGAAGAAGCTCATGTGTGTTTTGGAGTATTACACTAGAAAGCCACAAAAATCTCCCAAAGGCTTCTTTATGCCAGAAACTTATATGGCATCTAATAGAGGAAGTGTCAATATCTTAGCTGCAAAAACAGATTACTTAGGAGTATAATGAAAACAAAGATACTTAGATTTCCATATCACTGCCTTGAAATGTATGCCATTTTTCTTCAGCATTTGCAGAGATTTCAGACTGCTGTTGACCTTGTGGATTTTTCTGTGTAATTATGGTATTGAATTTCTCCAGTCTAGGCACAACTTGGATTTGGTGCTGTGATGTTCCAAGAAACTCTAAAATCCACAGGCTTTCACAAGAACTGGAGGGGTGTTCAGTGCTTGCCAGGCTGATCCATGCTATTCCAAGCTAACATGTTCATCACTGCCTGCTCCTTCCTATACAGTGTAAGGTCTATTCAAACTAAATCTCTGAAACTACCTATGATGATATATTTATAGACAAGAGAGGAAGCTCATGGCAGAATTTTCATTCTGAAATTCCATACCTTTGTTTAGAATAAGACAGATCCCTCTTACTTTGTCTCATGTCTAGACTGAGCAGATTATATCAAACCAGGTCAAGGATCTTGTGCAGTAAGAGAGGAAAAAGAAAGAAAAATCAACTTATACAAGCATAAGCCAAACCTACTGACAGGTCAAACAGTTTCATACAGCCAATGATATGGTAAAAAAAGTTGTGAAACACATTAACAGGGGATATTGGTATCAAATCTGCCTGTCAGCCCTACTCCATTTATAGGCATGTGCTGTTATGCCTCATACTGCCCTGTTTCAGTTATGTTAGCTTGAGCTTATTTGCCTCTAACATACAGCTTCAGTCCTAAATTCCTGAACATAAGGTCAGACAAGGAGTTTGTTACACTGAAATTACATCTTCCCTATCAGATACTATTCCCTTTCTCACCAAGCTATCCTTCCTTTTCTCTATACACATTCTGCTTTACACCCAACTCTGGGGTTTCCTATAATCTCATCATTTGTACAGAACTGACTACTTATCCTGCAGACAGCCTTCTCTTCCTGCTCAGTACAGTTTACTGATCCTCCGGACAACAACAGTCTGACTTTAATCAAGACTATGCAGGAAAAGCCTTTCTTCTCAGAGAAAGCTTTTAGATGTTACTAGTATTCAGGATTCATTTACCACGTTGGGTAATGAAGCAGAGCTAAAAATACCATATGTTCCTTTGACATTGCCCATTCATTATAATAAATCACTTAAATTTCTGTGACTGCAGAACAAAACATGTTTTATGTTTTTGCTTTTAAGTGAAGCTGTGTATAAAGCTCTTTGCTACTTGGAATATCCTCTTAATGTTTTACATGAGAGGATAACAAAGTTTATTTGGAAAATGCAGAGGAGTCTTCAGCTTGTTTTCCTCTTATTTTCTTAACTGAATGAGGAGAGATCTTAGAATGTGAGCTCACAGAAGTGTAACTGGCCAAAGTTTCTCTGTTATGAGAAAATATAGTGAGGAAATTTGTTGAGACTGCCCTTCAGAATATCACCTCTTATTGGCAATTCACTGCACTGGATAAGCAGAAGTTCTTTCAATCATCTTCAAGCCTCCTATGCAATCTGTGTATGTCTGTTTCAACAACTGAGATGAGATTATCAAAGCATGAGAAAGAACTGACACATTGGACCAGATTGTTTGAAGAAGTTTATTTTAAGCCATTTCACATAGCCTCATTCACTATTTTTGTTTTTTGAACTCGGAGAAAGAGATAATATTTTTTTCTCCAGTAATTAAAACTCTGAAGGTGGACGCTCTTGCCTGCACAATAAAAGAACTTAAAATATTTTTAAAAGTATTCTAAAGAAAAAAAATCCCTATAAAAAACTCAACTAATTTCCTTTCAAGTGGTGAAATGATCTAATGCTATTAATAGACAATTCTTTCTCTGTGGAAAATGTATTCTCTATTTAAAACTACTGGGGAAAAGCTTGAAGGAACAAAAAGATTTTGATTCTGATATCTGGCTATCAGTATAGCCTTTGGATGATGGGTTCAGATAGTGGCTCTAAAATAAATACATTATTTGGAAATAAGGCAGAACAAGTGACGAGACATCCTTACTCTGCGCAGTTGTGTGCAGTGGTTGCATACTTCCTAGAGGCCCACCCAGCTTGTCCCTTAGTGCTGAGGGAGGCAAATTTGAGGATCCCAGATTGACAGCACTGAAAAACACAGATTTTCTCCATGCACAGAAATGGGCACAGCTAGTGAAGCAGCGCAACTTCCCCATGGTGCTGATCAGGAAAGCCTGACCCTGACCTAAATGGCCCGTGATTAGCAGAGCAGGTGTCAAGTCTGTCCCCATGATCTTCCTGCAGAGGTATGAAACTGATACTAGCTGCGATGACATTTCATGTGGGCACAGGACTAGGAATTCCTGTCACAATAAATCAGCAAACAGTACACCTCCCTCAGAGTTTAAAGAGGACATTTTATACTGAATAGCTCATATCCTGCTTCCAGACACCTGATCCATTAGGCTTTACCTCTTTGACATGCGCTGGCGCTTGGTGAGTTTGTTCCCATACTGACCACACGGCCCGAGTGCCTTTCCTGCAACTGACTCTGGAGTCAGGAGAGTTATGTGTCTGGTGCATTCCTGGTGGGATCACTCAGGGATCATATTTGCAAAAACACATGGGTATGTTACCCACACCATGTGATTCACAGTAAAACCACCAAAACCAGAACAGAATGCCTAAAGCTGAAAATAAAACACATCTTATGATTTTGTTCTTTCTTTTGTTTAACAAGGAAATGGAAACAAGAGATTTGTACAGTATAGTGAAGCATTGTGCCAGAGATCTCTGGGTAGCCCAAACACGCTGTTTTTAAATATCACTGAAGCATTTGTATACCTATGAGTTCTAAAATGGAGAGCTAAGAAGCACTGTCAGCTAGCAGGATCCTAGATGAAAGATTTCCCTGATCTGTGCATAGCATTGAATTAGATTCAGCAGCTCAGATTCCCTAAGACAACTCTTCTTCCACAAGGTAGATAAACCCTTAGAAGTTGCAGAAAACAAATGAGTAGGCCTTGGCTTGCAAAGTCTTGGGCTGCTATCCAATAAATCTAGTTTTAGGGCATAGAGTATCAGCTCAAAACTATCATGGTCCCACTGATACAAAGTGCAGATCCAGTAGAAATTCATTCTGCTGTCTCAAATGTGTTAAAAAATGCTTGTTCCTGCAAGCTTGTTCCTGGACCAGGTATCATTTGTCTGTGCCACTTGCACTCTATGCCATATCAAGCACTGTCCGTCTTCCCACCGTTGGCATCAGTCTGGCAGAAGCACACAGAGCTGGCATAAACTCTGATCGCAGCTCTGGCTCATTTGACAGCAATATGATTTTTGCCCATGCCTGATCTGGATGAAGCCTGTATGACTGTTAAAAACAATCGTGCACAGATCTGGTGTCAACATCAGCCTCACATACGGTGGCAGAGCCTGTCAGTGCCAGAAGGGGATGTGAAACTAATGCAATGTCTCTGCCTGCGACCCAGCACAGAGGGCTGGGTAGCAAGAAGCAAAATGACCACTGTGGTGGTTCTAGCCTCAATACTTGTCAGTGGCCTCAACTTTCAACAGCAGCTACCTGCTACATGAACAGCAAGGAGAGTGTTTTCACAGGGCATGAGCATATGCTGTGCAGCTGCATCCAGCAAGGCAGCAGGGTGGTACAGAACAGCTCCGTTTTCAGAGGAAGATAGACCATCCTTTTCCTCATGTTAGCTTTCTTTGGTTCTGGCCTTGGGATTTTTGAACTTATCATCCACCTTCTCCAAATTTGGTAGATATTCTATAGTGTGCCTGTAACTATGTAATATATCTATACAGTATTTATGTATGCAATATTTTATATTAACTTATATAATTGCATGTTTAAAAATCTTAAAATTATCAAGGTCTCTACTGGTAGCATGGATTTGGTTATAAAATAGTGATTTCTCATGCAGGTCAGAGTGAGAAAGGGTTTGGGAGCTTCATCTTAGGGTAGCATAGCCAGCATGAGAGATTTTGTAAATCCAAGGAAACTCCCTGACAGATGTACCCTGGCAGAACCCAGTGCAAAGTTTGACTGGCTCAGTCATGCTGTTCCTAATGCGTTCGCAAAAAAGCACCTAATTCATTCTAGTAGTGTGCATGATAACATTCAGATAAAACAAGAAAAGGCACGAGTTAGATGTTAAAACTTTGTATCTATTACAGGGCTGTCTTGAATGTTCATATTCCTAACACTAAATGCACGGTGAAAGGATTGTGAACAGACTTGAGCTGCAGTTCCCATTAAAGGGTTCTTTAGCTCTCCTCACCTCTCCTGGTATTTTCTTTTTCTTTATTTTTTCCCCTCTGATTTTATATTTCCTTTTTTTTTTTTCCTTTTCTTTGTTTTCTTTTTCCCCTCCCTCAACTTAGCAGAAGGGCAAGGGGAGAAGGGCAGTGCTACTTATTATTTGGTGAACATTAAAAGTGAAAAGCTTTGACAAGTTACACGTTTCCCAAGCCAGAACTGGCAAAGCCAGCTGCAAAACTCCCAAATGCACCAGTTTCAATTTTCAAACTTTTCTTATTTGTTGAAAATGTTCCAGAGTGGCTGCAGGGTACACCGAGCCTGCCTAAAGGTGGGTTTAACTTATGTTTTGACCATTTAAGAAGGAAAACAACTCTTTTTCTCCAGAATGCACCTTGGCACTCAGCAAATAAATTTTACCATGGCAACTGTAAAGCCACTTGAGGTGGTCCTCAGAATCTTGTTCTACAAACTAACCTGGATACTCTGCGGTTGTTAAAAACCCTATGTGAAATACTTCAGTAGCATCTATTGGTATCATGTTTTCCAATTGGTATGTTAATGTAACAGCTGAGTCTTACATAATACTGTTTTTCTAAGTGCACACCCAAGTGCTTTTACAAAGGAGGAAAGCTAAACCAAAATGCATAGTGTGACCTGGCTCAGGTTTGCACCAGTGCTGGAAAGAGAATCTTCACCTCTGAATATTGGTCCAGCACTCTGCCTTTTAGCTTCCTTAGCTAAATCCTGCAGCCCAGCAAACTCTACACTCACAGGCTGGGGACGTTCCACAGAGTTGCCCAGTGCTGTGATGTATCTTATCTTGCTATGAACACAAAAGAATTCAGAAGCTGTTAGGTGTCAGTACTGCCTGGAGTGAGTGCAGGCTGAAGGTGCACAAATGGATTATATACCTGGGTTTTTTTCAGACAAACCTGAGTGATGTGTAGAGTGACTGCACTCACAGTCACAGAAAAATATTTTCAATGACTGTGCTGTGCAGCTGTACAGAAGGATGTGCATATTTAGACCTAATTTGATATATAGTTGCCACAGCTGTATGTATGAATCATATAATGGCTGTTTTCTTGGCCAGTTCTGACTACGTACATGTAACTACTCAGTTACACAAGCATAACTAAGGATTGCCAATATACGCCTTTTTGCAGACTCATTTAATCATCTCTTTGACATTGTGGCCTTAGATTCAGTGCAAACAGAAGGACAACTTCACAGTTCTCACAATTTGCAGAATGAGACCTTGCTATACAAGCATAATTTCTTGCCATGATTTTTCTCAAAATAGATTAATCTCCGTAGAAAATGAGAGCAGAGGCTAATGAGTGTTGAGGCACAGATGGGATGGCACCAGTAGCTACTTCATGCAAACACAGCAAAGTTATAGTTCCTAGCATGACATTTAATAAAATCAAGCCCTACTAGAAGGCACAGCTACAGGGGAGTTTATTTTGAAGTCAAATATGATGGTGCCTGGCTGTCTTTAGTGGAAATACATGACACATGGTCTATCCCATCTCGCCGCCTTCAATTTAATCACCCTTTTAATGAGAAGAAGCAAAAAAGTAAACAGTTCCTTTCTCCTCTACATTAATACCATTTTTTCTACACTGTTTACTTTGAATAACCAGAGTTCATTTTAGACCCCTGTTCAATATTTCATTCAAAGAACTTCACAAGCATCTTTCAGACGCTATTTTGAAGCTGCAGCAATGTTCATTTGTGCACTGCGAAGCAATGCAAATTTCCTGGGATTTTATCCCAGCCCCAAACAGGGCTCTTTCCTTCAGAGAGGGGGAATGGTTGTTTCTTGGTTTCCTTATGAATCCTGTTCCATTTCCAACTGAGGCAAAAGTGAGACCTATGTAGACCAGAACACAGTTGGTAATTTATATATTAGCCATTCCTTTACAGATGGTGTCTAAAATCTAAGTGTTATTTAGGGATGTGTTGCCTTCTATTAAGAATTCTGATTACTGAATAATCATCTACTATGAAAAAAGTAGCCCAATGGCAAAGGCATCAAACTGTGTGTTAGTAGTTATGGGATGACAGATGCATGTTTGCATCTTGATACACGTGCAGGTAACAGCAGCTGGCATTCATAATGGCAGTTAGTAAGTTGTCATGCTATTGTCTGCTTGGAAGAAAATAATATGGTGTGTCTTTTGGCATAAATTACCTTCTGAATAACCAAAGAAGCGCATATCCACAGCAAATATCTGTATGAAAGAAGGCCAAACCCAGTTTTTTCATCTCAAACTATTTAAAATCATGAGTCAGAGATCAGAATCACAAGATTGATTGACTGGTGGATTGACTTTGGGGTTTTTTGTCTCCAAGGACTCTCTAGCCTAATGGATGCCTCCTCATTTCTTGTCTGCAGCCAGGAAGATTAAAAAAATATACAGTTTTTTACATGAAAACTGAAGATTCTTTGTAACTTCCTCATTCCAGAATTGTATCATCCCAAATTCCAAATGTGATTCTCACTGCAGAGCTACACTAGTTCACAGCTCTGCAGATCCAAAGGCTTTCTCCCTGTGCCGTCAGTTCATTTGAGACAGCAAAAGCTAGAGCTGGAGAAAATACTCTGGATAAAATTTTTCAGTGACACCTTTGAATTGAAGAGTATCCTTACTCTCCACCACCAAAAAATCTGATTAATACTTTTGTTATGAAACTATTTGTTTTAACTTCCTTCAGTTTATCAAAGTATGAAATGCTGAATATTTCCTTCAAATGGAATTTTTAAAAATACTTTTCCAGAACTGCCAGCACAGTAAAAGATTGGTTATTCACACAGCTCCAAGGATCTCTGGATTTGCAGATTGTTGCAGTTGCTGTCTCATTTTATTCATCATAATTGGGTTTCATTGTGCTAATCTCTCTGGAGTATAGCATTTATAGCCTTCCAGATGATTGTTAAATGCTGTATTGAAAGGGAATTATCACCTATCTTCAATCTTCCTGAGAGGAATAAGAAACACTGGGAAAAGTTGTTATCTGGGGTAATGGGAGAGCTGAGAGGCTCATGCTGCTTTTCTCTGCCCTGTGCAGCTGTTTAGAGCTGACTTCCCATGGCAGTGCAGGTGCAACACAACAGTTGTACTCTACAAAAGGCAGCGTGCTTATGCCAAACAAATCAGCCCAGTGCTATTTCTCTGGCACTAAAAATGAGGGAGAAGACTTTTGCCACGCTGACATAGGGAGAGAAGGAGTCCCTTGCCTGTATCACTATTCCTAGGTGTCTGAACTGTAACATTGCCTTGAAAATTGCATTCACATGCACACACACTCCCTTTGCTGGGGGAGAGAGACAGAAAATATGAGGATCTCCTGGTGTAACTTGTTCTTGAACCACTACGGTGGATGTGCATCAAGTTTTCAATGGTTTTTCTCCAAAAGTGAAAACCAGAAATGTACATTTTTAACAGTTTCAGATACTTGAATATATTTGTCCGTGTTCCAAAGTGCTGCCTGGGTGGTGTGGTGCTTGGTGATCATGCCTGGATCATCTTGCAATTGACTGAAAAATAGAGTGCTGCAAAAATAACATGAGGGTCTGATAGCTCTGTTTTCTGTGAGTGACAGAGCTTGTTTCTTCTCAAAGAACATGAATAGATTTTTCAAACAGACAATAGAAATTAATTAATTTTCTGGCCCACGTGGTTATTCAGAAGAACTTGGTAAAGTGAGTCATAAAAGCTCAATAACCCATAGTTTAATTTGTTACATATCTTCTAAGAGAATCTCAGGATTTTCTGGGGAGGAAGATGAACTTTCTGTAGAAAGAATTAAAGAATAGGGAAGAGCTGGGGAAAAAAATCTGAAGGAATTTGGTGCACAAAATCTGGAGAAAGATGGTACAAGCAATCCCAAGGGAAGACGGGGACGGCAGTGACCTGTGCTTCATACTTGAATCCTGTCCTTTGTTTTAGTTTTAAAGTAATACTTGGCAGCAAAGTTATGAATAAATAGCTTAACCAGAAGGTTGAGAGGGGGCTGGCTGCATTAAATATTACAAGTAACTGTCAGATTAGTCACATGTGGCATTTTCCTCTTCAACCCCTGTGCAACGGGTGAAGCTGTGTGTTTGTTGTACAGCTAAGTCACGGGATTTGAAATAAATCTCTACTTTCATCGGGTCCAGTTTCTACCATTTCATTACATTTCTTCTGAAATCGACTCGGATTTTCCATTGTAGGCTTAGATATTCCCTGAAATAAATTCCTCTGTGTATGTGGAGCATGAAAAATTAATTCCATTAACAGGTGTTCTTTAACTAGGTCTCTAGAGTTCTGTGAGCCTGAATTATGCTGCATTTTCCAGTATCTTTTTAATTTTGCATGTTCTAGATAAAAAACAGTTTCCTTTAAAAATCATTGCCCTCTTCTCTGTAATGGTGACAAGAGGAGAAGAGGATATTGAAAAGTTCCTCATCAGCATAAATAAATTAAAATCCCCACTTCACATAAGTCAAGAGGAATGAAGCTGCTATTAAATGTTTTAAGAGGAAGCTAGAGGCAAAGATGACCAAAATGAAGCTCCTTAGTTTAAATATATTAGGAACTCTCTCCACACTTGTATTTTTAAATGTCATATAATTTATTAAAACTGAAACATTTTGAAGGTATTGATTGGAGAAGGCATCGGGATACAATTCATTTAACAGGAGATCACAGTTGCTGTTCTTCTGTGTTTATAGGTTAAAATTGAGCTTTCTGTTAATAAGGCCAGTCTCATATATCTGTCACAGCGGTCTCTACTCAGGCTCCTCCTCTCTTTGTCATGTGTGTCTAGACTTGCCTGATGATGTCTCATTTTGCAGGAATTTCAGAGGTTTGCAAAACTTTCACAGCGGTAATCGTGTGTCACCCAGCAAGGGAGATCTGTGTACACTATTTATAAACTCATATAGTTCCACTTGCTGCATAATAGCAAATTCATGTTTAATTAGATATTTTTGTTTTTTCATTATCCAGCTTGTGTGCATGAGTGTCATAACGGTGCCCGTGGGGTAGATTCACAGCTGTATATATAAACTGGACTGAGGCATCTGCTTGCACAGCTTCTCTTTAAATCTGGAGCCACATATAAAAGAGCAACTATAATACAGCCTTGTAGGGGTAATAAAGCATCGTGTGCTCCCACAGTGCAGAATGGAGAGCAAGAATTTCTCCGCTCCAGCCTGACTAGGAGCTGAGTGACACTGGGTGGAACTCTATGATCCTTGGGGTCCCTTCCAACCCAGACCATTCTATGATTCTATGAACACAAGTGACAGCTCAGGGCAAAAGCAAAGAGGTGCTTCCAGGAGCAGCTGTGGCACAAGGTACATGGAATCTCTTTCTCAGGGCTTACTGGTTTTGCACTTCATGGGCGGCAGAAAGAAGGTGGTAAAACTGTCCCTGACCTTTCAGCAACTTCTCATCCTAGAAAATGCCAGCAGTGTAGCTCCCTGAGCTGAATGGCTTAGCAGTGACTGGTGGGGAAATCACAAATTAGGGTGGGGAATAATAGCTGTGGTGAAATCCTCACAAGCAACATGCCTCCCCAAGCAGCATGGCTACCCATGGAGGGTGTTGCAAGCCAGGGGGATCTTGTGGGAAGACAAATCTGTAACGCAGGCAGCTGACTGTATGGCAGGGACCTGTGTAGACTGTACTGCCCTGCAGCTTGTCTTGGTGGCTAAGGTCAGGTTGTTCTCAGCTGATGTGCAGAGCCTCCTCTTGGGGTTTCGGCATGCTAATGCTTATGGTTCATGAGTTTATTCAGGAATTAAGGGTGGGATTTTTTGGCAGGAAAATTTTATACTATCAGGTCTGTGTTGTTCCTTTTGATAAGCAAAAGCCCTCTGACTAAATCACTGTTCCAGCATATTCTGGGTTGGAAGTTGCTCTATCTATGATGATCCCCATTGACAGCTTCTAGCACCCTTGCCCAGGTTGGGTCACCTGCCAATCAGGTGAAATGACTCTAACAAATCTTCATTCATACTTCCCTTACTTGTCACTTCAAAGACGCATTATTTATTTGTAATGATATGTGGCAACACAGTTGCTAAATGCTTAGCAAAAATAATTATGACATTGCTATGACTGAGAGTGGATCATACCAGAACGGGCTTTGGTGGATGTATCAGGAAAAAACGTTACCAAGGGGCAGCTCACTTGTTTTTCAGTAAATTCTTATCAGGAAAGATTAATTATTCATCTGACACACCTAGACTTGCCACTGCAGGATTCTACCCTAAGTTTTATGGTATTTGTACTTCACTGTGGATTCTTTTTCTGACAATTTTCCATAAATTGGATACTATTCACATTTCTTGCCCCTCTTTTCATAAAGACCATCTGTGTGCATGGGTAAAGATATACAAAACCTGGGAGTACTGTTTGGCATTTTTTGATGCAGTCCTGCCACTGACTTGTCTGGTGGCCTTGAGCAACTTGTTTCCTCCTTCTGCGCTTCATTTATCCTCTTCAAGTAAAAGGGTTACAAGTAATTTAATTTACTCTGAAAGGTATGACTATCATTTGCAATGTTCATTGGATTCTTAAGGTGATGGATGGATGTCTGCTTAATAGACAGACAGACATTCCTGGCAGTTACTTTGGCAGGAAGATGTTTTCCCTGTGTCAGGAACTATTCAGCACCATTTTAGGCAAAGAGAAATCCGATGGCTTTGGAGTCATGCAGTAGTGTTAGTGAGGGGGGGAAGAGAAAGATGCACAGAGTTTCTAAGGTGATGCTGTTCTCATTTGGGCAACCTTTAATTTTTTAATGCCAGTCTTCTCCCTATCATATCTCCTTAACTTTCTCATTGCCATTCATGTTATTTTAGGACAGCTTTATCCTTAGCTATGGGCATATATTTCACCTGGGTTGGAAATACAGTATGTTTTTATATGCTGAAAGGCATCTTGGTTTTTGGACTGTTTATTTTAGCATTTCTTATTTTGTACGTACCTAATCACCCCATTTTTATGTAGTTCATCACCCCACAGTGTCCTATCCCCCCACAATTATGTTTTTACTGTTACCCACTTAAAACCCTTTTACACTGAGTCCTGAGCACCATTCAAGATGAAATTCAGAATGGTATCTTCTCACAGCTTCTAAGATAGCTGTTTGATGAAGCAGTCATTTATTGTGTCCAGAATTAGTTATCTTTATGTCTTGCTCTGAAGAGGCAGTGAACCAGGCTACATGAGGGCGTTTGAAATCCTCTACTATTGACACTTGCCTGTAATTTACAGCTTTTTCTTAAAATTTCAGCTCCTGAGGTCTTGCAAACTTTTTTTTTTCATTGAAAACTGAAATTTCCAGAGTCACGTTTAAATCTATTTTGTTTACTTGACATATTTTGTCACTGAGATGGTTATGCAAATATTAACAACCTCTGTAAACAAGAACAAACCACACAGGAGAAATGCCTCCATAACCTGATCCCTGAAGAGCCATTTGAAACAAATGGCTGTGTGCATAATACAGTTTTTTCTAATTAGCATCTCTGGCAAAAAGCCACTTGGGTATATTTGATCTGCTTTTATCTTAAGATTAAATTTACATTTGCTGCTAGGTAGCTCTGACATCTTTATTCTTGGTTTAGATCTCTGTCATAATAAATGATTATGATGTGATCACTACTCACAGCAAACCAGCCCCTTTTTGTATATGGGTCAGACTTCTCTCCAGTGATGGGATCTACGATCGTGCCAGGAAAAGGACTTATGTTTTTGTGGGTTTTTTTTCAAATTGCCTCTTAGAATTCAAAAATTATTGTTATAAAGGTTGCAGGGCAGGTTTGTTGGTTTGAGTTTTTTTGGAGTCATGTAACAACTCCAAGATATAAGCTATAAAAACAACCAAGAAAATAATTGATAAATAAGATAGTATTTCTGAAGAGATTGCAATTTAAATAGTAAAAAAATGGGTTAGTCAAATTTTACAAGACAGACTGAGGCAGAGATTTTAATGGTTTTTCCAAAGTTTTGAAGAACTGGATAGAGAGCAGACCCTTTCCTCCATCCAGTATTGTAACCACAGAACTTTTTGCTACCACATAAAACTAGGCACTTTAAAAAATAATTATTCAAGGGGAGATTCACAATCAGTATTATAAATTGTTACAGCTCTTATAAAATCTGTTGATGTAGTATTGATTATAAAACTGAGGATCTGCCACAGGACTCTCCAGTAAAAAATAAGTTAAAGAAATAAATCAAATGGAAGTGTTTTCATAAACATTAGAAATAGATAGTAATGGGATTTCTTGTGCCAGGAAAAATTCCATGCTTTTCAAAATTTGGAAACAATGAGAAAATTTTCCCAGATCACAGTAGGAATTATTGTTTAAATTGGATCAGTCAATCAATTAATTTAAAGTATTTTCACTAGTAGGTCCCTTGCCAGCTGCTTTAGTGAAAAGTGATCATTCTGAAGTGCAAAAAAGAGCAGAAAATGTCATACTGTTGCAAAGTTACCTCTCCTGAACATCACTTTCAGAGATGAGGAATAGAAAAAGTAAACTACAGTAAGAAGGCAAAGGGAGTGCTACAAATCAAACAGCAATCTAATTCGGTTCACCACACAGGCCTTTGGGATTTTCATACCTTATGTGCTTAACCAGATTTCAGATGATGTCTGTTCATTAAGGAAAACATTTCTATTTCCCCAGGTTAGTAGATTTCTTCCTCCAGACAGCTTTGTACTCCACTCTCTTGACCACAAGAGCCTGTTAAATGTTTTGGTCAAAACCACAGAACAGGAAAAAAATAACGCAAAATTGGAAATCTTCTCCCTGCTCTCAGCTGAGATTTGTTCCCCTCAAACACCACAAGAAGAGTGAGGAACAGTGTTCCAGTCACACGAGTCTGAGGCTGTACTGGGCAGTCATCACTGTGGCAACACCTTGCTGAAGTAAATACCGTGATGCTGCCATATGAGGTCTACTATAAATCAACTCCTTTTCAACCTGCCAAAACCTACATAAATCACATTCTGTTAACTCAGAGTTGTTTTGTAATTGCAAAATAGTGGCAGCTTTCTGACAGAAACAAGAGGTTGGCTGTGCACAAAATATTTCAATACATTTGAGTCTGTAAATTAATCAAGTATAATTTATCAACTTGTAATAGCACTAATAATATAGCATTCATAGCATGTTCTTTTGTATAACTTCTCATGCTTACAACAGACACTATAGATTATTACAGGTAAGAAGATTGGTGCTATTAGAAATTACGCATTATAGATTCAATCTATTAACTTTAATAGCAAAACACCATATTGTTCATTTAAAGAAACATGCATTTATTTTATCTAGGCTTACTTAAAAAGATGATACCCCCAAGAGCCTTTGAAAATCTTAACCTTTTAATGTGTATAATCTAACTTCTTTTTTAAAGGGTACTCTTAACCTGGGTTATTTCAGGGCTACACTTCACAATATTGCCTCAGAAACCATTAAGTGGGTAAAAATGAAGGAAAAGCAGCTGAGTACAGGATGATGGACTACATGTGGGAATGGAAATAAATAGCTAAAGGCAGAACAACTTCTTAATTGGCTTTGCCTTCAAAGCACATGTCCTAAAGCTCTGTCCCAGGCTTAGATTTAAGAGAAGAAAAATTGTGCCTAGAAACAGTGAAGTGTAGGATTAGAAATATGAAAGAGAGAAAGATCTGGAGCCAAAATTTCAATAGAGACAAAACTCAGCTGAAGAAGTTTAAAGGGAAATTAAAAAATTAAACTGAAAGCACACTGTTGTCCAGAGCCTCAAATGGAATCCAAGGTTATGGACCACTGTTCCTCTACTGGAAAATACCTGTTGAGTGCAGGTAAAGGTTTCATTTTCATTCCTGTCTGCTGGTTCAGTTCAGTTACCCTCTTATCCTGTGCAGTAGGTCTGCTGGTTGAAATACTGCTGATGAAAAGGTGATGTTGATCTGTGTGTCAGAAGGTGTAGGGCTGTTTTAATTTATATTCTGAAGTCTCTACTAGAACTTGTACATGCATGCTGTCAGCTACATAATCTTAATGCAGTATTCTGTAGTCATTCATCAAGAAACTGTATGGTGGCTTTGCTGCAAAAGTTGTGAATGGGTCAGAGAACTGTGAAAAAAGATGGATGGAGAAGGCCTTGGAGAACTGGTTTCTCTCTCCTACCCCTGCCAGACTGCTCACAGGGTAAAGAAATAAGTTATTTGAACAGGGTGCTCATCTTGAAACTATGGTTGACAAGCAGATCTTCAGGTAGGTAAGAATTCCCAACTGAATTCAGTAGACATTATTCTCTAAGCATATAAAATGCTGCCTTATGTAATGGTTCTGGAAAATCACCATATACACGTCTCAAGTGAAGCATTCAAAATTAGTATTTTTAAATTTTTCTCTCTGACCCTCTGCACAATCCTCAACTATGTAAGATGGACCTCCAGCTGCACACTACTTGGGGCTTCTGTGGAGTAGGTACTGCATTGATAGGCACTACAGAAACGCTTCTGAATATATTAATAGTTCTGCCTTCATAGATTACTGGAGGAAAATGTGTGTGATCCTGCACTTAAGGCTGCATCATAATGCATATGCACAAGGAACCAAATTAAGGTTGTATAGGCAACCATAATTCTGACATTTCCTAAGTTGTTAGTACTTGCCTTTAAAATCTTAGTAATGTGCTCTTAATATAGTGGCTTTCCGGTCTGTAACATGTAATTATCTGAAA
Source organism: Porphyrio hochstetteri (assembly GCA_020800305.1). NCBI lineage: Eukaryota > Metazoa > Chordata > Aves > Gruiformes > Rallidae > Porphyrio > Porphyrio hochstetteri. The sequence goes on along the minus strand of CM036921.1, from coordinate 12,404,513 downwards.
CTACGTATGTAATGTTTTCTCAGTATCTGGAGAACATTTTGTTTTGTGCTTTAAAAGGATCCTGAAGAATAATCGTTATTTAACTAAAACATCTTTGGCTTTCTTTTTGCTTTGCTTTTGTGTGGTAGCTACAGAACAGCTTTTCACATACCAGATGAATAATGTGTAGGAAGAGTGAGAGAGGAACGGAATTGATGACTTTTTTTTTAAGTATGTGAATTTAGTTTCTCCAGGCACTCTATTTTAATCAGAATGAACATCTAAATTTATTTTTAAAAAAGGATCTCCTTCTGAATGCTTTGATATGTTGGTTTATACATTATTGAAAAAGATCATATTTTACAAAATAATACATTTCTTTTCAACCATTTTTTGCTGTAAGTTGAAAATGAATATACATCAATGTCTTATGTACGAGGGAGCATAAAAACATTCCCCATCTTCAAACTATACAGCAAAATGCAATCATAGGCATGCTGGACAACTGTTAGATTACATGGCCAAATTTAAAGGTTTCATAGATACAAACTTTCTTACACCGGTGGATTTTCTAGAGAAGCTCTTTTTCTCCACAGTGCCAGCAGGACAGAGACCAGCTATCCAATACACATCAGAATTAAAAAGCATTGTGACACCTGCAGTGGGAAAAATTCTGTTCCCTGCACCCCCAGCTCCCCTGCAACATAACTGTAGGCATAAACCCGTCTCCCTATTAAAAAGTGTATATATTGATACTGAAATGAAGCACATGTAAGAAACAGTTATGCAATTAGTCTGCCAGCACCATCACTGATTCCTAGTTTTGGAGGAATACATTCATGGTTATGAAATATATGAGCACAAAGTATGAAAGAACAATGCTACTTTTTCAGCTAAAAGATAGCCCATGGAATTTTTTTCTATATTCCTAATGATCACAGTGATAACACATTCTTGCACAGTGTATCACAAGCACAATAACATAGGAGTCCTAATTCCTTAATGTTAAAAGCTAGCTGCATGCTCTCAATATAGAATCTCAGAAATATTTTTTAAATGCCCAGAGCTTTAAGGCACATTATGTCCACTCACCTCAGTTAAAAGTCCAAGTAAATATGATAGATGAGTTTAACAAAATAAGCCATCAGTGGGAAGAAGTATTTATCCATTTTTCTATTAATTTCTTCTATTCCTTGGTACTTACCTCTGAGTGCTGCTGCTGCTCGGTGCACACAGAATGCAGCAGCTCAGTCTGAGGAAGAATACAGTTATTTCCTTTCACCCTCTGTTACTGTTCTCCCTTGAAACTCCTTCACTTTTTTCTTTTCAAGTTGCAGAGGAATACAAGGAGGGACCCTTTGGGTTTGATCCAGGTCTGTTTATATTATGTAAACCAGATGAATGCATTTCCTATTTTAACCATGAAAATCATGTCTTCACTGACAGGCGCAGGGATCATTAATAGTATCCTGTATGCAACTGTGAAAACCCACATAGTGCTCAGAATTGGGCTCAGTTTTCTAAATGAAGAACCAGATGAAAATCTGCAAATCAACTTCTCTTTGTTGCACAAGCTTCTCTCTTTCTCTCCTGTAGAAGAAGCCGGAAGTCACTGTTTAACCAATATAGATTTTTCATTGGAAATGCTGGAAGAAACCTTTAGACTTGGTTTAATACCAGAAACAAACACACTGGAGATGTTTTGGTCATTAAAGTGCCTCTAACCCCACTGTAACTTTTGGTCAGCTACCACATCAAACCTGTGATTCCTTTTTCCCAAGGCAATTTTGTCTTATAGAACTGTCAGCAAACTGCTTCAGCACTGTTTGAAAAGATTCCATATTAAATTACAGTAGTGAAAGCCTGTTCTGGGCTTTTCCCCTACTGTTTTTTTCTAGAATATTTAAATTTCTCATTATTCCTCACCCAGTCATAACCATACTTCCCAGAATGCAGGAAAACAGTCTTTCCTTCCTGCAATCCTAAATGCTTTCATTAGGGAGACTTAACATTGAAGTGTTTTGGGAAGGCAGATGCTCTAGATTTAAAAGCAATGAGAGGAGCCTGGGTGAACAGCTGCATTGCTCTCAGCTTCAAGCGAGCCGTATCTCAGAATGGTTTTGTACATTATTTTGTCACTGGGAACATATTATTACCATCTAAATTTAAAAACACTGGCTCTCTTGCATGAAGGCAAAAAGCAGGCTTAAAACCACAATGACTGCCCTGTTCAAGTATTCTATGCTGATGATGCAGAAAATAAGATCAGAGTGAAAAACAGTTCTTGTTAGAGAAGATCTTTGTTTGCAAGGTGTCTGTACTGAACTGGCCAAAACCACAGGTACAAGAATTCTTGTACACTTTCAAATATAACCACTATTCACAGTTCTTTGTTGAAATCTCATTCTGCAGCTGCTTCAGCTCTTTGTTGACTGCTCAGAAATATCTTGTCCCTACTATCAAGCAGTATTATTTTATATATGTTAGCAGATTAAAATGTTGGGTATTAATCCTATGATCCAAAGTTATCATTTTTCAGTTCTAAAGAAAAATATTTTTAAAATAAACTGAGCCCTGTCTGCTTCTGTAGATAGTAGGCCACAAAACAGTGTTCTGGCAAACAGTTCCACTTTGGAGCACTGAGCATATCTCTTGTTCTTAAAACAGCTAGTGATCTTCCAAAATCTCAGGAGAAAATCTAAACAATTTTTAAAATAATCTTAATTTAAACTAAATCAGTCTTTTTTCCCTGCAAAATATATATCAACAGGTTTTTTCTTAGTTTATTGAGTTTTCTTATGCATCTTCTAGAGCCATCACCATGTATTTTCAAGAACAGTCAGTGACTGAACGATTCCTTGTAAATTGCTTGTTCCAAAAAAAGTGCACTAATTCTATGGATAATATAAGACTGATTTATTTTAATTCAATGAAAATATGTCAGAGGCATAGACTCTCATAAACAAGACTTCAATGGACAGCCTGTTACTTATTCCCTGAGAGACACTTTAAGGAACAAATTGAATGAAGTAATGTTTCAGTGACTATTAATATCATAGGAAGTCTTTGAGTAAATGTCAGTGGCATAACTTAGGTGAAAAAATATTGCCTACATATATATAAATACATACATATATATATATATATATGTTCTAGCTAAGGACTTCCTTACATTTTGTGACTGTAATCTCAGCATGCCAAAAGTATCTGATTCTCTATAGAGGGGGAACCAGCCCAGAAAGTTGGGAACACTGCTTTTAGATAAATCAGGGTTTTAAATATTTTTATGTCATTATAATGTGACAAGAAAGTAAATATCTTAGCTAATTAAATGCAAAGACAAGTTTTAGTATTTAGAAGAAGATTGTTGTGACCCATCAATCAGTATCTGGCCATTAATCTAATTATTCAGTAATTCTTCCTATTATAATCTCTCAGGCATATGCTGCAAAGTCTAATGATCTTTCCATTGTATCATACGAGAAAGAATGGTGTTAAGTCACCTTGTTGCTGACAAGACTAGCCTTTTCTGAATGGTTCCTGAATGAAGTTGGGCAGGTAAATCAGGTCCAGAGTACTGGACAGCTGGGTAAAGTAGGGAAAAGTGTAAGATAAACCCAAATAAGGAAAAGTGTCCTTGCTTGCTTCTATTGAAGTCCTTAGTTAGTGGAAAAAAAACCCACCCAAAACCCCACAGTGACTATCTCACCATTCTGTGTACAGAATTCATCCCTTTTACTTACTGAAGTTCTAGAAAAAGCTATGACAACCAAAGGCCTACCTTTCAGATGTAAATAAAAAATATTAAGCAAAATCTCTATGAAAAATTGAAGACTCTGACCCAGCAAAGTTCCCAAACATGCTTAAAGTACATAGTCTTAACAAGGTTAATAGGATTCATCTGTCAGTGAGACGCCTTATGCGGAAACATCCTTCTTTGGACTTTTAAAACCATGTTTGTTGAGCTTCTAAATACTTGAAATTTAGGCACACAAGTTTGAAAATCCGGCAAAAGCTTCTTAAATGTCTTGCTGAAAAGTAAACCAGATCTTTTGTGCTTTAGAAGTCAGCATGAATCATTACTCTCTAGGCCAACAGAACTGGGTGCTAACCAATGGAGTAGTTGTGTCGTGGCCACACAGGCAATGTTGGGCTGTAGTGACCAATTCAAGTAGAAACTTTCAATACAGGACTGAGCTAACAAATGAATGAGCATATTGAGAAAGTTGATGCTTTGTACACTTGCTGGTGGGCAAAATTCCCCAAATTCTTGGAACAACTTAACTTCAGATTCAGATTTTCCATTGCCATAAATAAAATAGAACTTTTCCTACTTAACAAGGCCCAGACTTTAATCTTGGCTTTCTGCATGAGACTCAGAACTCTCAGTTTTATACTTCCACATATGAAACACCTGTGGCAATTTACACTGAGGGAATAAATAATCTCTGCAGTGAATCCATAGCTTTTAAAAATATCTCTTTAAGAATCTGAAATCTCTTCATATACTTTGGTTGCCTCCATGTACTACTGGAGAAATATTTTTTCTTAGGAAACACACTTCATGTGTGTGAATTTTGAAAAACATCATAAATGCCTGATGTAAAAATGTGTGCATGTGGTAATAGTTTTGATTATAATAGTCTACATTTCAGATGTCAGTGTATTTCTGTGTTAGAAGGCATTCATTTATTTATGAGATCATAGATCTTCTTTGGATTAGATTACAGCTAAAATGTAAGATATTCTTTGATGGTACCAAATGGTGACCCTTTTCATTCAAGCCGGGCAAGATTCCATCATCAAATGTTTTATTGTGCACTTTTTAAACAAAAAAATTTTTTCAAGAAAAAGAGATTAAATTGTCAAAGTTGCCAAGTAATGACTTGAACAATTGATGTAGCACAAACTTGGTGTACGAAACCCTATATGGATACTGAAAAGTGTGTTTCCCTTTTGAGGAAGGGGTGGGTGGGGGTACATTGGCTGGGTTACCTGTTGGAAATCCAAGGTGTTTTGCTTCCAATTCCTGTTTTTCAAAAAAAATGAAAATTAATCTGTCAGAAGAATTCTGAGTGCTAATTTTAGAACTAGAACTAGTGCTAATTTTAGAAATAGACTCAGAAGGCACTTTGAAACACAATGAAGAAAAATTGGCATTTGAGGAATCCCTCTTAAACAGGTTTTAAATTAGGTGACATTATGTCTATAACATTCAGTATTTCTTAAATACATGTAAGTTGTGTTTGGACTCCATTTTGAGACTTTCTTCTATCAGATTTAATGAATACCTATAGAAGAAGCATACTTATAAAATTTGGAAGCAGTTACTTATTAAACCACAAACTTTGAGATTAGATTTGAAAAGACTGTCAAATGAAACATTTGCTTTCCTATTCTCATGAACCTGAAGAAATAAATCCCTTTTATTTTAAAGCCCTTTTCATTTGAATACACTTAACATGCTTGTGGTACTTTTTTACTACTTCAATAATTACATTTGTAACCTTTTTCTGATTTGGAATTACATTATAGTTGGTAGAAAAAAGAGAAACCAGATATTCCAGTATATTCCTGGAAGTATCCTTAAAATGTCTTAAAAAGTATTTTCAAAAGCTACAAAATTCATATACCACTATCACTGTATATCTTGGTCAGCCTTAATGAGGATATTTTTGGTTTTAAAATATGGCAGTAAGATTCTTTTGTTTTCTCAACATGGTCTTTTTTAATTTTTTATTTTTATCATCTGTCATAAAAATTTGTTGTATGTGTAAGCAATTTAATGGTTCACTGGAAGGTGGTTATGCAACCGAATTGTATAAAATCCTGTCCAAGCCCAGAAATAACTGTAAGGAGGAAACTGCAATGGTGAAAGGCTGAGAATTTAAATATGTTTTCTATTTGTACTTAAATCTTTAGATGTGATTTTGTATAGCTACTGCCTTTGTTACCCTGTAAAGGGGAAGAGAGTAGGTACCTTGTTTTGAGTGGTCAGGAACAGATAGCTGCTGCCTACTCCAGCACAGTCAAGACTCTGGAGTCATAATTTAGCTAATGGGGAATATGTGATACCATATCTGTTTTGCATAGGTTTTAAATTATTATTTCAACAGTATTCCATTGCTAGCTCCATTTCATGGTTAGTTTTTCAAATAGAAGCCACTCAGTGTAATGCTGAGCCATTATTAAAATAATTAAGCCTGGGTTTAACAGCGTAGGTGAAGAATGATAAATGCAGTATTCCAACTGCACTAATGTCAGACCTCAGGGACTTTCTGTCAATAGTCATTATAATCCAGTAAGTGATGAGAAATATTATCAATTAGTGAAACTGTCATTGATACAGCTTATTAGTGTGACAGTATATACAGTTATTCTGAGTGTGAGGATCAGGGTTCAATTAATGCAAAGGGCAGATTCTGCCAGTATTACTCTCATCACTAAATCACATGTATTTCTGTTGACCATTGTTGTGATTATCTACATAGCATAGCATCAGTCTGTGAATGAAAACTGGATAATTTGACCTTAAATTGATTATACCTAAGTACTACTCCAAAAGCAGTGAAAGACCTAGCATTGCAATTTTGATTTCACTGACACTGATTTCCACAGGAGTAAAGGCTCATCTTAAGGTATTTGACAGCACAAAGAAATGTAATCATGCTGTACACTTGTTTCTGCGATCACAAGATATAACTTCATAAAGCAGTTTATTTTCCAACTATAGCATCCTCTGAGAAACTAAAAAATCTTCCTTGAGAGGAATCTTTGTATTGGACTGGGTGATCTTCTGTAATCCTTTCCAACCTGAATCACCCTATGATCTGATGATCTTTTTATGTAACTCTTACAAATAAAATCCATGTCCACATTCATCAAATATTTATCTGTATTTTTACAGATGTCCCAAATGTATGTTTTGGACCTTCAGGAAGAAACACTAAAGCACAATAGAAAATTCCACTTGACCAAAGTTGGAAAAGCTTAGAAGCCTATTAATGATCCACTATTCCAGACTGATAGAGTAAGAAATAGTAACTCAGGTTCAATTACTGATAATCAGTGGCAGGTGTTTAACTTCTTGGGCTAAATTTCTGTATTTGCAATGGAAATTGCTAGTTTGAGCTCTAAATTTTTGAGTGAAGCTTTACAGGTATTACCTAATATCACACAGAATATGTATCTCTCTTGTCACCTGTTAAAGTAAGCTCCTTGCAGCTTCTAACATTCATTACCACAGAGCATATCACTTGAAACATGGATGACCATTTTTTCATCAGCCAACATAAAAGAAATTGAAATCAGCAATGTCAAAAAGCACTTAACACTGAACTGTTATTCCCTTTAAGTTTTTCTCCAATCTTTTCTCACTGTATAAGAGCTTTACTTCACAATCTCTCATCTTTTCAAATGAAAACATGATGCTCTTTCAAGAGAATAATCAATGAGAAGGCAATTTGCACAGTGTGTAAAGTATGTATTTTGTTTGCAGTCAGCTCTGGAAACATAGACTTCTGTACTCCCTACGTAGGATAAATCATTAAACAACTGAATATAAGCATACAGTACATTGCACAGGCCATAGCCTTGAAACCATGTTTTCATTGCTCTGAGGACCAAAACTAGCTAATATTTTTATGCATATAAGTAGATCTAAATCACATGTCATGAATTGTTGAATTTTTCTCTAATAATGCATTCATGGAATGCTGTTTTGGGCCTCTCTTCATCAGCCTCCCTCAAAAATTGCTGTAAGAATTTGAGACTGGTTCTACGTTAATCAGCTAATAAGAGGATGAGATACCGACATGATATATATCCTTATAAACATACATCTATCTCTAGCACTGGGAGTACCAGTGATGTATTAATGCACAGCAGAGAGGACTGCTCCAATAATCAGCACCACGGTCAGCTCAGGAATACACACAACCTATAGAAAAGGATCTTGATTCATTACAAAGTCAAAACTCCTGTCAAAAATGTAGAGCAATCTTGAATTAATAAGGAATCCTGATGGAGAGGATTTTAGATTAAAAAATAAATCTAAAACTTACATTTTATTAACTAAAGATATTATTTATAGTTTATTCTCTGTGGAATATAATGCAAATGGTTAGATGTAAGATACAGTTTGTAACCTTACTTACTCATAGTAATGCACAATGCAGCTACCTGTATTTGTGGTGGAAGAAAAGCCAGATGAATTGTGCACTGCACTTGCATTTATTTCTCTTTGAATTGCCTATGTACAAAATATGGGCCAAATTGTGCCTTTAGGCGTAGTCTTGAACAAAGATCATAAATTGCACAATCTCAGAAGACATGATACTGTAACACAGCTCCCTCTCTGCTTTATGATAGGCCAACTGCAAATTAACTTTTTCAGAAGCAATTTACAGCACATCTTTAGCGTCTCAGATGCACTCACCAACCAGGCATTGCATTGTTGCAACAAAAGTCTCTTTCTCTCTCTACTTCTCCTTGTCTACTCCTAAACGTCATCTTCCAGAGAAGAAAGATGTCATAGGTAACAGATTGCATGTGTGCCCCCTTATACGCAGACTGAGATAACACATTTCCACTCCCTTAGAGATGTGTGTAGTCTGTCACAATCATAGAGGTTCTTTTTGTGTAGGACTAGCTGACTTAGATTTCCTTTGAGTGTGGACTTGAACATGCATTGAGTAGAACAAAGTAAATCTATTCCTGACCTTAAATTGATCTAGAAGTGAAATGCGAATTTAGAAGGCCTCTATATATTCTATAGATGTAAAAATGGCAGATGAGGTCCTACTGTATTTATCATGTATCAAGCCAGAGTGCTTTAATTTTTAGAGAATGAATTGTCAAAGGTTCTGAACAAGACTTTGGCAACCCACCACAAAGGTACACTGACAATATAAAACTTCAAAGTGGCTGTGTAGATTATTGTGTTGTGGTAGCAGACAATTCTGGTATGTAGTCCAAAAAGACAAAACTGCAGGAATGTTAGAAAATATTCCCAATGCAGTAGCCTGAAACATGTAGTATCACTAGAGAAGATGGCAATAATGCATATAGAAAATCCCAAAACAAAGAGGAAAGTCAATCACTGTACATTTACTTAACCAGACTGATACAGTGCTGCACACAAAGAGATTTTAGCCTAAAACCTGTTCTTTTACATGAAGCTAAGGGCTTTTTTTACATGGCAATGCCCACAAAATCTAATCCAAGCTATCTAACTGTGTGTACTTGGAGTAGTTTAATTAAACTGCTCTAAATTTGCATGAATACTCTCTCTTAGAATTAAAGTAATCTTAATTCAATTTAGGTTCATTTACTTTAGAAAATAATAAACTTAAATTAAATGGAGTTCACTTTAATTCTTGACATAAAGTGTCCACATAGATTTTAATAGTTAATTAATCCACTGTACTTTCATAAATTAAACTGCATGGATTTTCATAGTCCATGTTTATGTAAACAAGCTCCAAACACACTCTTATGTTATTTCATGACTGTTCTATTTTCTATTACACTCCATATGGGCTAATTTCACAGTCACTAGGAGAAGCCAAGTATTAGTGGCTTGTTTTTACTGGGGCTGTATTTTCCATCACTGTATATAAAAGACAATTTGGTTTATATTCTCTGAATTACAGTCCTTAATGTAGCCCTTTAGGCCTTAAAGTCTACTGATGATGAACAAAAGCTAGATATGATTCTTAAGGGGGAAAAAAAAGTATTATTTGAAGTCCAAGTCTAAAAATTATATGCTTAAAGATGTTCCTTTGCAAAATAGCTTATAGCATAAGAATTGGATTTTCTAGATAACAGATGCGCTTAAACTGCAATTTGAAACAATTTTTGGACTGTGTCCCAGCACAAATCAATCTTATGGATTCTGAAAATGCTAAGACAGATCTCGAGATGGTAATTAATTTGATATCATGATTTTGAGTTCAAAGAAGAAACTCTGTTTTATAGCTGTTAAGGTTCTAACTCAACAATTGTAAAGTATGGTTTTTCAAGTTTCACAGTTCCCAAACTTGTTGGGTCCCCTCATTAGTTTCAATTTTTAAAATATTCTCCTGATCATGGGGTGAGAAACTCTATCTTTGGCTGCATCTCTGTTCAAATCACAGCTTGTTAGGCATGGTTCGTGTTAACTGTGATTTCAGTTGGCAGGGCACTAGATTAGCTGTTGACATCAAGCCAACATTTAATTTTGTTTTCTTGAGTCTTCTGTTGCCAGTTCCCATGACAACTGATCTTCTAGCCTTCAGATTTACTAGAGAGAACCATTAAAATGTCCAGGAGTACATATAGAGATTCTTTGAAGTAGATGGAAGTTAACCGTTTTCTTCAATGAAAACTAAAAGATCTTTTCTGCTTTTACTTTAGCAACATGTGACTTCTGTTCATGAAAACACAGATGTTCTTGTATTAGAAAAATAGACTGAATGGTAGTTTTTAACAGCTTAGCAGCTTTCTACTACATCTACAGAATGAAGGTCTTTTTGTCTAAAATCATGTGATACAAAGGACAGGAAAAATATTTTTCTATTCTCACTTGCATAGCAGTAATGAAAGGTGAAATTTCAGAATCAGATTCTTCTGAGCTTCACTAGAGTCCCTATACATTTCGATTTCTTGTTTCACAAATTTGGCTAAAGGAAGTATGTCAGGAAGACATCATTAGTGCACTACGTCAACCCAGAGGTTGTAACAGATGGCCAGTCACTACTATGGGACCTTCTTGGAGCAAAATTTACTTTGGCTAGAAATAGTAGTCAGTGCATATAAAATATGTGCAAACCATATACACACAGGTTATGAAAGCACAAGAAAAAAATTAAATAGCATATTGCATCACAGCAGCAGTCATTTCTAAGACCATCTCCTGTTGAGTTTCACAGGCCTCTGTGCAAGAGTGGTTGCCAAAGTCTGAATTCCAGATTCTTTTTATACACTTTGTTCAAAACATTACAAAGCACCCCTAAATCCCTTTGTAATAAATGGAAACACAAATATAACAGAAGAAGATGCACAGCTGGTTCCAACAGTGTTAGAGACTTCAGAAAAAAAAAACAGGCTCTGTCTTTACTTCATTAGGTAAACATTTGCCTCCAGTATATGGGAAGAAAATAAGCAGCCAGACAACTTTGTGATTTGATGTGGGTATTTGCCACTGCCCAGGTGCCTGTACAAACAAGTCCTACTACTCCAGACCTTCAGAGAAAGTGCAGCAGATATTACAATGCTTGCAAACTCAGGTGTTGACACAATACTCATGACTGCATTCTAAGAAGTAATGGTGCTCTGCAAAGGCAACAGACTGGAGGGCTTTATGCACCCCATTCAGTTTATGTTTCATTATAACTCTCTGGATGACTTTTCCAGGCTGGTTCTTCAACAGCATTTCAAGATTGCTTTCCTAAAAGTGAGGGTACATGGGCCTATCATCCCAATTAAAACAGAGAATAAGGCAATTACTCTGACAAGAAACTACCTTGCTTCTCTTCTTCTCCTCTGCCCAGTAGAAGCAGTTAAAACATTTTAAAGATAATGGGGGTGTATGTGGGAGAAAGTGAAAGATAAGAGAACATACCAGTTCCACAGCTTGAGTTAACTATCCCAATTCCACTGAAGACAGGCATTTTCCACCAAATGAAAATCCAGCCCACTGGAAATCAAAGGTGGTCAAGTAAGTTTGGTACCAGTCATAGGGCACGCACGAAGTGGCTTCCCCTTACAAGAACTTTCCACCATTTGAGGAGAAAGGCACCCATTGCACTACTCTTGTGACCAGTAAAAATTGGTGTAAACTAATGACAAAATGAAGCCCTGTGGCTGGGATATAGGATTGTCATCTTCCAATTCCACAATGGGGATTGAACAGCTGCATACATTAACTCCAGCAGCTTTGCTGTGAAGGTTCAGGCTGTGAATACAGGCTCTGTGTGATTGTTTTAGAGTGCAGTTGGCTCATGAATGCCATTGATGCAGATGCTGGCATACATTCAATATGCTGTGTTTCATGTTTTGCTTTTATCTTTAAATATATTTGAGTAGGTTTTTCTCCCTTCTAAAACAGATCACATAATAGGTAGAACTAAAAATGATCTAATAGCTTCAATGCCTTAGAGCTACTGCCATGCATGAAAAATCAAACTGTGACTATAAAAAGGACAGCTTTCTCTCTAATTCTTATTTTTAGCTATTCCTGGGTTGGGTTTTTTTTTGAGAAGGATAGAACTTGTTCATGTTTCAAGTTGGCATCAGTTAAATAAAGTCTGAAAGTTATGACAGGTCATCTAGGGATGTCAGGGTTTCTCGACTACCTCAGAAGGTATTAAGTTTAGGAAGATTAGTAGTTGCTAATTAAGTTGTAGAGTGAGCCAAACTTGTTTCTACAGCCCTTATTGTTTTAGATTCCATTATATCCATTATAACTGGCCAAATAATTCCTGATGAGTAATATATTTGCACCTTCCTACTTTGTATCTGTATATTCCCTTTGATGGTATAGTTTTCCTGATACTACCTTTAATTTACAGTTGCCTGATTATTTCTGCAGTGTTCAAAACATTCATTGTATGAGTTCACAAGCAGTATTGCTCAGTTCTTGTCCAATACCTTATGTCAGTTCACTCTATGACTGAGGGCAACCCTTAATTAAGTTCATTTGCATGTGTGCAAAACATATGCTTGGTTATTCAAACCTTGCTTTGTACAGATGTTGCCTAATTTTGTTAAATGGGAGAGACCACTGTAACTTTAAGGATAAATTAGCCAAATTAGAGTAAATTGAACCATTTGAGTGTGTTCCCAGACTAACAAGACCATTTGGGTACCTTTCTTGTGAGAATTTAAATATTTTACCTATTTACAAATGCACTGAAATAAAAATTTGTGATTTTAATAAGCATGGAATGTTATTGGGGTTTACTAGATGCTTCATTCCAGCACAGGCTGAGTCAGTGTGATCTAAGACATATGCAAACTGAGACACTCCTGGAGGCTGTATACTGACACACTACTGGAAACAGATTTTGGTTGAACTATAACTGTTGTGAGTTTGGCCAAGACCACCGGGGACGCACACTGAAGCATGCCTTATCATTGGAGTCATGGGTCATACTGTAAGGATGAAGACTGTGTTGTATCCTTTAAACCTGTTCCAACAGTTCAGGCAGTTCATCAGAGGCTGATATATTATGAATAAAAGGAACAGGAGGATACTAAGAATTTCTTCAGCAAGGCTTAACTGATAGTGCATTGGATAATGACTAATTAACAAAATGAAAGCAAAATATAATTGATTTTTACTTTGTTTGTACACAAAAGGCATCGTGAGAACTTTTTAACTATCTGTAGCTCTGTGTCTTCTGCAATGAGTCATTCTGCTCCCTAAAAAAATTCTATCTGCATTTTAAAAATGCCAAACCACACAGCTGATATGGCTAAAACTTTCTGGATTGTCCTCCTAGGTAACATGTTTCTATGAATTTAGGGGATTCTTTCCCATGGATTTTTTTCCATTTCATGGTGAAATGGGTTATGAAGATCATAGGCTAATCTCAGCAACACTTTTCAAAAGTGAAGTTATACAGAGAAAAACCTATTTGGATTGGATCCCCTTACCCTAACAAACAATCCCATCAGCTTTGGTCTCTTGAAGGGCTCTGTCTGGCTTACTCTAGAAAGGAACTGCCACGTCTTAGGTGTGGAGAAACCCCGAGTAAGTGAAAGCAGGTAATCCTAATGACAGCACTTGTGTTTCTGGTTCATTCAGACAACCTGGGTGCTGCTCAAACTAAAATTTTGCCCTTTGTAAATGAGAAATTTGCTTCTGAGGAGATGATCACAGCCTATAGGTCCAGAATAAGCACTTGTTGTCTTGACTAACACAAACTAACACACAATAACCTGTCTTTACCAATTCAGAACTAGTGCATTTGCCACATTTAAAACCTTTGTGACAAGATTAAATAAAGGGACTGTCGAGAAACTGAAAACAGAACTTAAAGAGTAGGGATGGGGTGATCATTTAGTAGCATGACTTATGTCTTAAAAAAATTAAATTAGAAAGGAACATTGGCATAATGAAACAAAGGCAAAGGAAGAAAAGAAGTCTGGCAAATTCTGGCTTCTGTGCTATCAAGTCTTTAGGAAGTAGATTCGTCCACTGGTAGATTCTCAAAAATCCCACATAAAGGGATTTTTCAAAGTTCAGTTACAAAACCATGTTTCTAAAATTAGTGTATTTCTGGTAAATAAGACAGTCCTTTACCAAAAAACTAAATAAACACATAAGTATCAGTCTTTGATTTTTTTTTTTTAAAAAGCATTATTCATCCAACCTCATTTAAGCAGTCAGGCAATTACAATAATTTCTTTGAAATATATAGCAGTGGTAATCGTGTCCTTAAGTGCTTTGAATGTTTAGTATATATATTGTGCAAAAGGAAATAGGCATGGCAGCATATAAAAGAGAGGTCTTTTACATACAATGAAAAAAATTTGTAAAATCAGATGCTGGAATATACAAAACATTTGTATGCACAAAATTCCCATGAGTGCATATGCAAACTGCTTAATTACGCCTGTTAGTTATTGTAATTGCCATTAACATGTACAATTACTTGCTCTGCATCACAATTCTAGGTGAATGGTTAAATCAGCTACAAAATTATGAATAGCTGAAGAATTGTGTTTCAGTCCCCAAGCCATTTCATTAAATTTCTTATTAGATAGCAAACAAAGTGCATGCCATGAACTAACAAACTGCAAACTGTATTTTCTCTTGAAGTGATTGTAGCATTCCCAGAAGAACAGAGGTTCTGTGGTTTACTGAACAAGAATTCCACATGCAAGCAGTGAAATTGTCCTTCTAGTCCCTCCCATCAGGGCTTAGTCACATCATCGGGATGGGTTATTTGGGTACCTTCAAACCTTGGGTGCTCTGTTACAGCTGTTACATACCTTTTTTTTTAATTGTGTCTGTAATCTGAGTATTTGAGCACTTTCTGCACAAAACCATTAGCAATAACTGAGTTGCTTCAGACATAATTGCCTGTCTCTTGATTCTGTGATTCTTCTCTGAAGTCTTTTTCAGGGAGAGGAGAATAAGGATATTCTGGAAACAGAATGATTGTTACAACTCTAAATGTAATTTTTGGTGGAAAAAAAATAGAAAAAGAGGATGGTTGTATAATATTTCTTAAGGACCATCAGACTAGATTTGCCCAAGTACTTCTACAAGACTGTTCCACTGCTAAATCCTTTAGAATCTAAGCTTTGTTCTCTCTTATGATGGCCACATGGCTTCATCCTTGGTTCTGCATTCTAAATTATTTTAGAGAAATAGCTCTTACAGTAGTAGTCGTCAGCTGAAATTCAGTCCTAAATTTAGCTGAAGCTTGAGCAACCTCTTATATATGGATATTAGAGTCAAAGCTGGTGCTCTAAGTTGGCTTCTCCTAAGCTCACTCAGAGCTAGCTGGAGGATGTGACTGCAGGCTTCATGGATTTATAGTGACATGAGCCATGAAGAAAGGAAATGTGGGAAATCCAGGCTACTCTTTGGGTTGTGTTTTCACCTAATATATTGAGAGGAAAACACACCGGAATATAAAGGTAAAGAGGTGACAGCTCCCATCCCCTCCTTACGTCTCCTTTTCCCATCTCCCCCTCCTAATAAAAGCTGCAATTATTATTTTTTCAACAATGGTAAAATCTGAAAAATTAATAAAGCCTGATGGCTACTCTCCCTTACCCTGGAGCTTGACCATAGCTGCAGTGCAGAAAAATCTAGCTACATACTTAAAAAATTCATATTCAGGCAAAAACATCAACAAAAAAAACCCCAAACCCCTTCCTTTCTCATCAGGACATGGGCCACATGTAGACTGTAATTACTAGAATTGTTGCTGAGGAGAGACCATACAGAATGATTATGCTATTAGGAAAGAGTAATCAGAATAGCTTGCTTATTAGAGAAAACCATATACTTGTCCTACACTGGCATTTTCACTTATATAAACTAGCCTTCTTTAGAGATATGACAATTAAACAGTGATTATGCATATCAAACCAATTTTCAATGGATGTGGTTTGTATGATAGCACAAGACCTGAAAGAGAATCACAGTTTAGTGTCTATGCATTTAAATCGTGCCCATAGTTTTGCAGTGACTCACTGGTTTAGATGGGCAACAGTGAGCCTTCATTATGCCCAAACAAACTGATGGACAATGGTATCAAACACAGGCATGAAATGCCCATTAAAAACATATAGTTAGAACTGTTAAATTTCAGACAAAACTATAAAAAGAATAAAATTACTCTTCAAATATCATTGTTACTGGAATCTGATTTGGAGCCACTTTGAATTTGCCGATTTGCAGATAAATGGGTAAGACTAAATAAATACACAAATACTTGTAATCCCAAAGTTGTTGACAGTTTATGAAAACAGTACTATGTAGATCTTTGGAAAAAATTGCTCTAAATAACCATCTGTCATGAGAAATAATCCTAAATAACAAGGTTGTCACCTCAAGTAGACTTAGATGGCAGTGGAATAGATGAAGCCTTCTTCACATCTCAGAAGGCAGAGTGTGTTACGGGCAGAACAACAATGAAATAAAGCAGCTACTTAAAGCCACTCCAGACATACTATTTTGGAACAGTTGCTTTGAAGTCATATGTTCTGAAAGCTATCCAGATGACAAGATGAGAGCAGGAGCACTGGGTCAGTCAGGCTTGTTACAATGGAAAAATGCCTACAAAGGAATCTCAGTGCTGTTTCTGGAGAATACAAAATATCCAAGTTATCAGTGATTTTGTTTTGTGCACAGATGGGAAATGAGGGAACAAAAAAATTATTCTGAGAAGGTATAATAAAAAAATTCACAGTAAAAGTCACGATTTTAAAGTTTGGAACATGACTTGGATGTTTAATGAAGTGATATGACTTTCAGCATTTTAGTGGCCCCTTGGAAGATGGGATTACTGATTTGTGGGATCAAGTGACAACATGATCTGAGTTGGAAGCTGTAAACCAGGAAACACAGTACTACCATTAGCAACATGTACGTAACAAATTTTGCAGATTTCCGCACAGAGTATTTGTTGTTCACAGGGGAATCTTCTAGTACTGGGTTTTGACACCATCTTTAGCTGTAAGATCTGAGCATGCTTGAACTATGGCCCTCTAGCACTTGCCTGTGCTCTGAGCTTATCAGAGTCAGGAGCTGAGAGAGTCGCAGCTCTGACTCTGTGAGAGAGAAAAGCTCATGGAGCAGTTACCCAACATTTTTGTGGCTCAATACCAACACCTGTAGAGCTGAAACACGTTCCTTGGAAAAGTCTTTGAGAGTTGTATAATGGAAGAGCTGGATTCATGCAGTAAAACAGCTTCCAAAAAGTTGCCAACCACAGCAATGTGAAAAAAAAAAGCAGCCACTTAGTACAGCTATATAGACCTTGCCTAGTAGCTGTTCTTTCAACAACTTATATTTGCAATTACATATCTATTCACCATCGTTGCAGGTGCAAGCTGAGCAACAGCATGTGTATAAATGTGTGTGGGTGTGCAAATGCTTCATTATGGTGATTTGTTAGCATACTGAGGGAAGCTTTGTGTCCAATGAATGTGTAAATTAGGTGCTTAGCTTACTTGAGTGAAAAACAGTTCACTTTGCCTCCTTAGCCCATCCCTCTAAATAGACATAGGAAAAGAAAGTAGTTAGATAGTTTCATTGCCTGGCAAAGTAGCAGCATCTATCTGAAACCTAATCCTGCTTTCTTGTGCTGCCCTCAGGTTTCCAACAATGAAGAGAAGTGAAATTTGAGGAATTAGTCGTGTTGAATGATATCTTAATCATACGCATGATATGCTCTTCTGTAGCATTAGAATAAGAGGTGGCACATCTTGTGTTGTCATTTCTGGGGCGGAAAACTGGGACTGTTAGCTAGCTTTAAATCATTTCTGGCATTAACGAGATTCTGACCAGAGGCTCTCTTTCATGTTCAGGATATGCACTGCATTATTTTCTATTATAACACAATACGTTGCAAAGGAACAGCTAAGTTACCAAGACTAATCCTTTAAGTCTTTCTTTCTTTACAATGTCAGACAAAATAAGACTATGCCATATTTCTGTAATCTCCCTTGTATTATGAGAATATTATGATCTATAACAACAACAAAATCCTTAAAGTGCATGCATTCCCGTTGGCTCTGATATGCTTAGACTTGTCTCTTTCTGTCAGAAAGGATATTTCTAAGTCTATCTGATTTCATTTTAACAGACATTATCAGGCTAAAAATCAGACTATTAACATAAAGCAGGGAGGAAAAAAAGTTTTGTGGTGTTTAAAAATTAGTATTTCTGAAAAGACAACATGTAATACCTGAGGTTCTCCTCTTTTTTTCAAGAAACTACTTAAAATGAAAGTCAGTTTTAAAGACCTAGGGTATCTAGTTCCACTTTTTTTTTAACTTGCATACATATATTCAGATTATTCTGTTCAAAAGGACGTTTTGTTCACAGAAAACTTTGCATCAGCTATCAAGATCTAAAAAGGATTTCTACAATGCTGTGATGGCAAATTGCTGGGGAGTTTCTTGAGGGAGGGTAGGAGGGGAATCTGAATTAAAAACTAATTAATTAAACCCATAAGAAGTTGCCTTTGAGGTCTGTCCTTTTGGAGAGAGTGAAAACATCATCCCATACATAGGTATTCAATCTGTAGGATGTACTCCTCTACTGCTATTTTCATGATGTCTAAGCTGCTAAGAGCATATTCAATAACTTACCTCTTTTAAACACACTTCATTAAAGCCCATGATCTCAAAATGCATCAGCTCTTGGCAGTGTGATTTTTGTTAGGGTTGAGGAAGTAGAGGGGTATTGTTTGGGGGTGTGTGGGGTGGTTGTTGTTTTTAATAGGTTACTGTGAAATAAGTGTAAAATGCTTAACAGACAAAGAAATAGAGAAATAGAGAAATATTAAATTGCAGGATGAGAAGTGGAATGAATTTTCTGTAGGTGCAGGACACGAGAGAGTTGATTATATAAAACATCATCTCCCAAATAAGATATATGAATAATGCCCCAGGTCATAGTGCAGGTTTTTTTGAAGAGGTTTGTAGAACTAGAGACCTTTGATGTGTTGGAATAAAGCCCAAACACATCCTAGAGGTAGTGTCATGAGAGCAAGAGTGAGAAAAACATAAATGGAACAGCAAGTTACTGAAAAGAGTTTCTTCTATTTTTTCCTCCCAGGTTCTTCTTTCAGAAACAAGGGTTATTTAATCACTGTTCATCTCATGTTGCCCACAATAACTTTGGAGCTTACTGGCAACTTTCAGCAAAGGATACAGTTCATGAAAAGACATGAGTGACCTTACTGAGTATTAACTGTAGGAAAAGCCTCAGCATAAGCTCAGTTTTGCTTACATACCAAAGCATCCACACAGGAGAAGTGCTGTTTGTTCCCTAATGGAATAGTCTTCAGTCAGACTGACAATTCAATAGACAATAGAGAATTGAATCTTACGTCATAAGTCATAAATGAGATTTTCAACAGTTTAAGAGCAAATTAAGGACCAAAAATACTGAAACTATAGGAAGGCAGGCTTTATTGGCTTCTCTGTTGTTACAATAGTGACACCCATTCTATTTCCAGAGGTGGTCATCTGGAGCGGGGGGCTCTTGTATTTGCTAAGGCAGAATAAAAGTGCTAGCTAACAGAATGAAATCAGGCTAGTTGCAGAAAAGTGAAAAAACTGTAAAGCAAACAGACTGAAAAGTAAAAAAAAAAAATTAAAAATTTGCACCTAGCTCTACTTATCCACCAGAGAAAAAGAGAATGTATGAAAGCACCAGGTCAGTGAGATAGGAGTGCCAGTTTTCCAGATCAGCCTGTAATGCCTTCAAAGATGCTTTCTTGGACTAAAGGAGGTGCAGGATACATGATATACAAGATAACTTATTACAAGTTAGTGCCCCTTCTTAAAATGTTTTCATTTATGCACAGTATTCCAGATTTTGGAAGGATGCTTCTTTGTACTTTTACTTGATAAAATTATCTCTTTTACCTGTTAAAATTATCTCTTTTACCTGGTTTCCTTTCAGTTTATACTTCTGGTTGAATTACAGCAGAAAAATGTACACCATAACTTTAAGAAGTCTATTTGCTATCTGTCTTGACAGCTGTTGTTCACATGCCCTATGTTTGCCTCAAGAAAATACGCATCTGACCATGTCATCTGTTAAGTTAACCACTGCTGCAAAGGTTCAAGTAAGCTAGCCTCAGGCAATGGCTGATATTTGCTCCTATAACAGATCTAGCAGAGTCATGGTTTCAGGGAAGGTGAAATTTTTTGTGTGACAATTTTCAATTCTGAATTAGTATCAGGAGGTTACAGTAGAACAGCATCTTCTTCAGGATCTCTGTTATGTTCCTTAATGTAGAGGATTCTTAGATGACATTAAGCTCACTTATGTTCCTCAATTGAAAGGAAGAATTGTTACAGGTGGCTACATTCTCTAGAATCAAGTATCTCATATCTGAAATCTGAAGTGATATACATAATTTATCTCAGTTCTGATTTTCCCATGAATTTTCTTGAGTTAAACAAGAAACAAGGCATATAAAACTCATAGTGAACAAGAGGAGAACTTGTATGAGTGAAAGACTAGGTTCCATATTCTTTTTTCTAGAGCTTTCTCTACATGGTATTCTAACATGAGTACTTATTCTCTGCTTCTGGGAATTGTAACATCGAGCAAACTCAGATGAGCAACTGTTATGGATGTAAACATTTTAGCTCAAGTTAAGCTGAACTGCTCTATCTTAAAATGGAATGCTTCTCTCCTTGAAAACTCTGCAGTCCCTAAAAGCTGCTACCCAGTCTGCATACAACAAAATAATAAAAAGAAACCCCAGGGCAACAGAGTCATGCATTGTAAGCAACCCCCCAAAAAGGGCTGAGGATTTAGGTAGCTGGAGAGAAGGCAGGTATACAGAACTGTATTTGTGAATTTCTGAAACAAGCTCAAAAATTCTGATTTCCAAGGCCTGCCAGGGAAAGTCTGTACAACTTTTCACCCCTTTTCTGTAGCAGTTCATTAAATTCTCTCTTGCTCTGAGCCATCATTAGAGGTGACTGGCACACTGCTGAGTGTGTTTTTCACTTGTACCATCACTTTCTCTCTGCTGCTGAAACAATGTGGGATGCTCATGATTTAAGATTCTCAGTCCACCTCTGCCATGCTCCCTCAAAATGAGGAAACAAGTCATTACAATGCTTACAGTAATTTAGTGATCCCTCAAGTGGATGTTCAGCAGTGCCAATTATATAGCTGACCATAGTGTGTGCTGGCTGAGAAGAAATCTTTCTCTGAACTGTTCTCTTTCTCTGTTCCCTCACCACAGTTCTGGAGTCTGGCTGAAATAACATTGTGACACTGAGTATTTTGTAGGAGACTTTCCAGGCTTCAGTCTTAAACATGCCATCATCTTCCCCAACTCTGCCCATATCATACAAAACTGAAAGTATTTTAACTCTGGAGGCTAAGATGCTCTGGTTTAGACAGGGACTTCTTGCAAAGAAGTATCATTCGATTGTGTAATTCTTCTGTAGAATAACTAGCTAACCTTTCCATTGAGAATGTTTGCTCTGTCTACATATTCCACACAGATTCACATCATTTGTATTGAAAGAATTAAAAAGTACTTGCAGGAGCCAAGAAACTCTATTGCAGATTGATTTCTACTAATGTTTTGTCTGAGTTCCCCCAAGCAGGAAGGTCTGGTTCTAGAAGCTGAGCAAACTTGCCCAAAGCATCAACACTTGTGCATGTTATTTGAAGTCAGACACAGAAGATTGACCCTGAACACTGAATTTCGTGTTCATTCAGCCACCCTTTGCTTGGCTTCCAGTCTGTCTCAAGCTTCAAGGCTAGGCTAGTACACTCTCCCCAAATAGCATCTTCTACTGCCCATGTCAAGAACACTGTCCTAGACAGGACTAGCCACAGTTCTGACCCAGTAGAGCATTTCTTATGTTCCTGTAAGGATAAAACAACCATGTCTTGGTGCAGGCTGTTAATAGGTCAGATAGAGACTTCTGTGAGCAAATGAATGAGATGTGACAGACATTCACAATAGATCAATATGGACAGGGCGTAGGGAAGACTGCATGGCCCGAGGGATGTAGCAGCCCTCAGAAAAGGTTGAAGACTCCACTGGTTTGATGTAATACAGTGACCTATGTCCAGTTGCTGGTTATCCAGCAACAGAACAATTTGAGGATGTTAAAATAGTAATAAAAGAATAAGGAAGATAACACATGAGCCCTCTCTTCATTATGTGTACCAGTCATGAAGGGCTTTATGCATAAGGACATGTCTTTCATTCTAATCACAGGTCTGCATGCATGAACCACGTGTGATTACAGGATATTACTGTACCACAGAGAGCAAAATAAGATACTCTTTGATTAAGATCCTCTTACTGAAATATTTATGCAGACTCAAGCATAAAGCTATTGACCTGCATCAAGTTGTTATGCCATGTGCTCTCTAGGGCATTTATAAATTGGGTATACATTAGACCATGAGTCAACTTGAATTTCAAACAAAAGCATGGGATTTAATGGGCACAAAGAATCCACTGTATTAGCATACAAACTCTAGCTACATTTAGAAGCAAAGTGAAGGTATCATATTTAGTTTTACTTAATCTATGGTATTTATAGATCTGACTTGCTTAGAGAAGCCAGGATAATTAATCCAACATATTAAATTTTAAAAATACAAAGCCACAAATTTGGTTTTAAAATGCCACAATGTTATAAATAAATAAATGGTGTAGCCCTTTCATTACCACACTAATTGGGTACTCTTGAAACCGGTTCCAAAACTAAAGATTGTGAAAGATTAATAGTTACTTAACTATTCACTAAAATAAACAGTTAAATTTCCAGATAAACATGACTCCAAGCATTATGTATGTATTTTCAAAGTGCAGTGCAAACATTAATTGACTGAATAATCTTAAACCATGTTCATTCACAGCTAAAGTGTGAGTTTTTTGTTTTATGATTAGACAGACATAGGAGTTTATCTTATTTACACAGAGAAGCAACTAATTGTGTGCACAAATTACTATGTCAAAAAATTAAGTCTGAGTACTTGTTCTTAATGTATGCAATCAAATTTGGAGTTAACTTTTGTTTTAAAATAAAGCCTGTAACATTAAAGAGACAAAGACAAGACAGGGTTTCTGTACTCCATAGACTAGCTGATGGACCCAACTATTACCGTTCTTTTCAAGTGCCCATTTAAATTCTGTCCCTACTGAAACTGGTGTTTCAATGAAGCTGGCTGGGAAAGCGTAGACAAATACTTATTTTCTCACTTTTTTTTCAAGTTCCCAACTACCTATATGTCATATCAAAAAAGGTCACTAGAAGGTAAATGAATTGCAAATAGGAAGGAGAAGTACTAAAAGGTAATTAGAAATCCTTGTCCAACATTCATCAAAAAAGTCCATGGTTTTCCTATTAGGTGAAACAATATTCAGCACAAAGACTGAATCTCTGAAGACTTTTAACAAACAAAAATTCTTATCCTTAATCTCCAAGTGGGAGAACAGACTTGCCTGTGATTTTAAATAAACTGTCCCAGCGTAACATTATGCAAAGTGCAGAGTTTCAATCTGTTTCCCACCCTTAATTCACTAAATTTCCAAGATGTACTAATAATGGAGAAAACAGTTTCAGCAAGTAATGTGAAACGCTGGGAGCTGTGGATCAAGAAACTGCAGCTACATTTTAAAAAATAAAGAAATTAAAAATGAAAGTTCTCTAGCCTTACGAGAACAGGTTTCTTCTTCTATACAAAATATGTTTCCTTCTACCTTCCATTTTTTTCCATGATTGGATTAGTAGACTCTGAAACATTATGTGGTACCAAAATTACGCATTCTGAGCAACAGAATCTACATGTAGCAAGTCCCACCTATGCAGCCTGCCCAAGAGCACTGTGTGCATTCTCTCCAAAAACAGAGATTACTCTCCCCTCCTGGAAATTGAGAAGAGCTGCCATGCGAATGAGGTGCACCAGGGAGGAGGGCTGCTGGGGTAGGAGATCCTCTACTGAGGGAAAGAGGCAGAAAAGTCTTCTCCAATGAGAATGCTAAAAAGTTATGCTATTCCTACATCAGGAGGAGAGGGAAGACATGGTGGACCACTGGCAAGGTCCACTGAAGAACTCAGTATTCCCAATCCTGAAAAACTATTCTTTATTGCATGGTGTCAGGGAGGAAAAGTAGCACCATAGGGAGCAAAAAGTGATGGCACCAATGTGTACTTATACAAATGAAAATGGATTATCCAAAAATTCAGAGGGGGGGGTGACATTTTCACGCATTGTCATGGTTGTCTGTATCTCCTCAAGTAATACAGAGTTTTGACGTGATGTGCTCTTCTTCCATTTGTGGCAACCTATCTCTTATGACTACAAATCAAATGAGACTGTCAATCTTTTCTATGTCCTGTGACTGCTGGAAGGATATAATGAGAGCAATATTTTGACTTCCTGCAACTGTCTCTCAAATAGACTGCAATATTGAAATCTGTTCTGCATTTCATATCCCTGCCCTCTTTCTCTCTTGGTCTTTACCTGGAAAGATGGAGGAGGGGAAAGAGAAAGGGGAAAGAAAAAGGGAAAAGAAAAACTGATGATCACTGGAACTAATGAAATCCCTGTTTGCAATATGTTTTTGTTAAATGATTGCTCTCTTTTGCCATCTAAATGATCTACCATCATCTTTGAATTTTTTAATTAGAACTTAACTAGTATTTTATAATTTTTAAACTTTCTTACCTGCCTTGAAAAAATCCCCTTGATGTTATGGCAGGATGTGATATTTTCTAGAGTAGTTTTTCAGCTCAGAGCCAACCCCAGATCTACAATCAATTCAGGAGTGAGTTTATACACAAAATCTGATACAATTGGATATTCTGGCCTCCTCCCAAACTCAGTAAGAACAATGGGACTTTGAACAGCCATCTTAATGACACCAAGGAAGGGTTCAGAACCCTTTCCTATGAGGATTTCCAAATAAAACTTGTGTTAATTGCAATTTTTCTCCTGTGAATCTGGCTTTAAGTTGTGGTACAATAAGAAAAATGAAAATAACTTTCTTAACAACCACACAGTCTAGAAACAGTTAAGCAAAGAATAGGTATTTTGATGTGTGTTTCTCAAATTCGGGACATATTCCTTTGTAAGGCTTGCTCACTCACTGTGACAACACGGTTAAATAAAGACTGAAATATGAAGTTCAGTGTTCATAATTCCATAATTCTCATGAATCACAGAACCGTAGGGGTTGGAAGGGGCCTTGAGAGATCATTGGGTCCAACCCCCCTGCCAAAGCAGGCTCCCTAGCTCATATTGCACAGGTCGGTGTCCAGACGGGTCCTGAATATCTCCAGAGATGGAGACTCCACCACCTCCCTGGGCAGCCTGTCCCGGGGCTCTGTCACTCTCACTGGGGAAAAGTTCTTCCCCATGTTGGTGCAGAACTTCCTATACTCTAACTTGCAGCCATTGCCCCTTGTCCTGTCTTAACAGACACCTGAAAAGGGGCTGGCCATTTCCCCCTGCATCTCATACTTAAGATATTTATAAACATTAAACGAAATATTGCCCAGTGGCCCTAAAATAGTTGACTTACATCACAGGCTGAAATGTGTTATTTTGTCTTACAGGAGAAAATATCTAATTCAATTAAACCAAGGAAACACTGGTTCCTTCTTATCTTTGTTATACTCTTTCCAGTATTCTCTACGCTACCAATTGGAGCTATATGCACCATTTAAATGCTGGATGAAATTATCCATTTGTCATTATTGCCTGCATGGATAACCAAAGTCCATATTTTCTTCTCAGACCATGACTGTAATATCTTAATTGATGCCTATGAGGAACTGACGTTTAATTAAAGTTGGGTGTAAAGGATCTAAATCAGTGAATTTGTTAGAATAAATAGCTATTAACTGCCTCTAGTCAAGTTTACTGGACACTTTTTTTATCTTATTTAATGCAGGAGCATTCAATAAAATCAGAGTGGCATGTATTATTTTTTTAAGCTTTTTACATGTGTTAAAATTCACTGTAGTCTAAAGATTACATCTGTTCTAGTAAATCAAGGTTATAAAATAGCTTTTCATTTCTACAGTGAATGCTTTGTAAAGAAAAGCACACTAGATAAGAAGCTTTATTGTGAAGCCCTGATTGTTCAAGGCTTGGAGTAATTGCAGCTTCTGCTGGCATCAGTCAGGATTGCAAGTGTTCAGAATTTATCAAAAATCAACATCTAAGGCTACCTGAACCAGCCTGTTACTTACTTATTCCATGCTCTTGCTGGAAGAAGAGAAAATCCTCTTGAAAAACAAAGCAAAACCACAAACAAACAAAATTTTAAAAAAAACAAACCACCAAAACCCAACATTAAGCTTTGTTCTCACATGGGAAACTCCCTTTGAGATTGTCTTCAAGCAATAGTTTGAAAAGAAAAATTGCAAATGAAAGCAATAGGAAGTGAACTAACACTTGCTATCTGCAGCCTGTTCATCCTCAGTTCCTTCAACATGATGTTTACATTACTCAGCACCAGGTAAAAAGATATGATATGGTCCAGTGATAAAAGATTCTGAACTTGTGTAAGACAGCCAGCAAGTCATGTAAACATGCTGTGTACAGTCAGTGCTACTGTTAAGCAGGCATTTCATGGAAGGAAAAGGAAACGTCGCATCAGAGGATTTTCTTAAGTAAATTCATGAAAAGCTGCATGCTGCCACCTCTACGTTCTCAGCTATGTCACTGGAATCTCCTGTATAAGCTGGGCTAAAAAAACCCATGTTGTGATTGTATAGGGCAAGAAAAGGATTACAAATTATGTCTTCAAACAAACTGACATAAAAAAATCTTTAGAATTTAGGCTTCATGTGTTACCACATTTTCTACCTCAATATACCTTCCTACAGTAGTCAGAGCTAAATGAATTGGTGCAGAATAATCCTTGACCAAATCATGCATTCAAGAAAAATGTTGCAAAACAGGAGGGCATCTCCTGTAGGAATAGTATCATTCAAATGCCATATAAAGGTAGGAATGTTTTTGTAGGGATCCTTCAGTGATATCAATATTTTGTTACTCATTTATATGTATAATTTAAATGCATTACTTAAATGTTAATGAAAATTAATTTTGTTTTTAAATTAACAAAGAATCCTACATGTTTCAACTTACTTCTCTACACTGTTTGCTGCGAGCAGGGCTGGGATGAAACCAGACACTTGGTATCTGTCATCTAGCACTCTTTTGACTTTAGACTTTCTTTAGACTTGAGTCCATACATGGTTATGTTGGTATTAGAATGATAAAGACACAATAATTTTGCAGAATAATAATGTAATTTACAGTTATGTCAACTAGCATACATAATAATTATTGCAATAGTATAAACTGTATTTCAGTTTTTTGAAATTGCTCATAGTAAGTGATTATTTACAACACTGTAGGGCAAAAATTATTTAAGTAATTTATGTTTATTTTATGATAATTTTAAAGCATAGAGATGTTAAATATTATTTCATAAATTTAAAATGTGAAAAGCTTACCAAACATGCTAACTCTACTACTAACTATTTATACCTACCTGGACAAAAAACATAGGTATTTATCACCTTTTGTTTCTCTCCATATATTGCATGCATAACACAATACCATAAAAGACATCTTTTCTTGCGTATTAGTATAGCTTCTGCCATGCAATGGGACACTGTCTTATCTGAAGAAGTCTGTATTAGGGGAAAAAAATTCTACTTAGTATTGATAGTTCTTTCTCCTTACAAAAACCATTATAACATTTCTATCTTTGTCTCTGTGTCAGACATGTTGTGTACTTTCTTTGTGGTATATTTCACAAAGGTCAAAAGAATAGATAAGCAGAAAATAATACAGAGGAATTAAAACTGAGATTGCATGTGCTTTCCTTTCATTAGTCACTGCTGCTTCCAGAAATCAAATGGCAGAAACATACATTCCTCTCTCAGACATGATTGCCCCTTTGGGAGTGAGTCGAGCAGTTCATGTTAGGAGAGTCCTTTGTTCCCTTCACTTACAGTATCGGAACAGTTGGGCATCAGAGATAAATCATCTACTGTTTGCCTTAATTTAATTTGTATTTCACTCCGGAGCAAGGTGCTCAGAATTGCTTGATAAGTCAAATCAATAGGAGAACTTAAATTAGTTACAGATATTAATGTTCTCATTGGCTCAGACAGAAGCAGTATAGCAGGTGTATGAAAAAAAGCCTGGAATATTTTATTTACTCAGTAATCTGAAAAAGACCGGAACAAAAGTTCAATCCAAAATTACGGTCAGGGACTGTCTCTTCCAGTCTGATGGTGCCTGACCCAAAACCCAAACCCGTTTCTGAGTTTATAATGCAGTGTAATGGGCAGTGTTGATCAACACCCCATTCATTGTCTAACACTGTTTTGATTACTCCTTTTCTCATAAAGAAACCTTCCAGTTCTTGTATGATCATCTATACAGATAAACTGAGAGTAGACTGGCTCTTAGTCTTTGCTTCCAGCTTGTTGTGCTTTCCTTGCAATCACATTACATCAAAGTGATGTAGTTATTTCGGGTTTTTTTTCCTAAAGTGGTCATCACTGCTTAGATTCTGACAATCTGGAATTACTGAGTCACCACCAACAGACATTTAGAATTATTCCTCAAAGTGAAGTTAAGGTGAAAACACCATTAGCCATTGTTAAAGAAAAAAAATCCAATCATAAGATTCTGTTTATAACCCAGCGATTCGGCTGCGTCCCCCAGCACCTCCCTCCGTGCCTACACTTCATAAGAAGATTACGCTTCTCCCTATGAAGTGAAAATTACCTTCTTGTGGGGAGAAAGCATTTAATTATGACTCTGCTTCCCCTTGTCTCCATGGTGACGCCATGCAAACAGCCTGCTTTATTAGACCTTATTTACCCCGCCCCACGAAAGTAATAAATTAGCTCTCTGTGAGCCTCCGTCGCAGCGTTAACCGCTGCCACGCCGGAGCGCGGCGGCCAGGGGCGGGGGAGCCCATCGCCTGCCTGCGGGCGGCCCCCGGGACCCCGCCGGCAGCCCAGCGCCAGCCGCGCCCCCCGCCCGCTCGCTTCGCGGACGAACGCCGCGGTTGCAAAGCCGCGGGCAGAAGCTCCGCTGTAATCCTATTTGGAGCTAAGCCGCTGCATCATTTCAGCATTTACTGCAGAAAATATGTTCCCAGTTCGCTGTCCGGCCGCGGCGGACAAGCGTGCTACAAATTGGCGGATGATCCCGGCGCGCCCCTGCTCGTTCCCCTCCCTCCACCCCCAGCCGAGCGCTGCCGGGGAGAGCGGGGCCGTTACCTGGGTGCTCCCCGGCGCCGAGGCCCGCGGGGTCGGTGAGGATGCTGGGGTCACTCTGCGACCTGCCTCGCGGGAGAAAGCAGCCGGTCCCTTCTTCCGATGCAGCCATGAGGTGGAGGGCGGGAAGCTCAGAGGCGGGGGGAGGAGGAGGCGCTCATGGAGCTGGAGGCAGCCGGGGGACAATGGGGACGGGGGTGCGGCGGCGGCGGGGCGTCAGCCGGGCAGGACCAGCCGCAGCAGCATCTTCCCCGGCGCCGTCGGCAGGCTGCGGCGGAGCGCTCCGCCGGCACCGGGCACTCAGGGGGCAGCTCCGGGCGCCTCAGGGCGGTGGGCCATGCTGCCTGGCGGGGTGGGGAAGAGCCGGGACGCGAGCCACCGGCCCGGCCCCCCGTCGCCCCTTCCCGGGATGCCCCTCTCCCGGGACGCCCCCCCGAGCGTCGCTCCCGGAGTCGCCTCAAACCGCCGCGCTGCTGAGCGCATCCGTTGGAAAACATTGGGATTCTCCCATGGTGCCCCGCGAGCGGCCGTGTGACGTCACGGCGGGGGGGCGGGCGCCGCACCTGCACTGCACAAAGACGGGGGCCGCCGCAGGTGCGCGCGGCTTTGGGGTTCCGCCCCGGCGGGGAGCACGTGACTGGGGGCGTGGGGAGGGGCTGCCTCGCCCTCGGGGTGAGCGCCCCGCTTTCCCGTTCCCTCCCTCGGGGCGCTTCTCAGGGGCGCGGTGCGACCTGCTGGTGCGGCGGCCGCCGCGGGGCTCGGTGCCCGGTGCCCGGCGTCCGGCCGCTCGGGGCCGAAGGAGGGTGTCCTGAGGGGAGGCGTCTCCCCTTCTTGCGGCGGGTGCCAGCAGAGGGGCTGCCTGTGTGTACCCGGTGCTACGGGCAGCGTCTGCACGGAGTTCTGACCTGCAATCCGTCCAGGGATAGATTTTAGCGGCTCCCATAGTAAAGAGCCGTCGAACGCACAGCCGGCTGTAGGACCCCGCGAGTTCTCCCACCTGCTCTAGCGGGGCAGAGCGATGGAGTGTGCGCTGAACGCCGCTTTTGTCTTTGTACGGAGCCAGCGCTAAGGAACGTGTGTACGTACCAGATCGCTTAGCCTGACTCGGGAGCAGTGGCTATACGTGACGCAGAGTTCCTACCGTAAGAAAGAAACGTTTGCCAAATTTTAGGGATCAAACTTTGTGTCTGAAATTTTTCCATTAATGCGTTCATTTGTTCTTGTACTTGCTCGTTTTAGCAGAAATAGATGGCAAACATTTTGCCTGTCCTACATAAAGCAAACGTCTTCTAGCCATTTCTGAATGCAGCAGCAAAGCAAGCCATTCTGTAGGATTGTGTCTTTCTTGTATTTTTTGGCCATTAACCCAAAATGCATCACATCTCACACTGAGAAGTCTATTTGCCTCTCTCCTTAAAGCAGAACTTTGGGCTGTGTATTCCCTGGAGTTCGCTCAACTCAGTGACTGTCTAAAAAACAAAAAGTCAGTGGGCCTGCATTTGATGGAGTCTTTGAAGAATTTGCTCATCAAGCCCCACATTTGAACAAAGCCAGAGCGTGGCTGTTCTGGTCATGTCTGCCGATGGCTGGGGTAAGCTGCTGCATCAAACAGTGACTTTGAATGTTGGCATGCGAACAGAAACAGAACAAAGAGTTAAAAGCACAACAGAGAAGAGTTTCTCATTCAGTGAATACTATCCCCTCTTGCTGTGTGTGAGGTAGATCCTTAGGTAGTGTGATTGAAGCTGTATCGTCATGCAACAGAATAAATTAAGCTAGCAAGGGCATTCTGTAAGGTGGCTGGGGTTTTCTGAGAGCTTAACATTGCCATCTTGACACATTTTCAGTGTTAGTTTTTGGAATTTCTTCTAAGCCTTGCCAGTCAAACAGCTCATCATAATTCCAAAAAGACAGCTAAATGAACCGTTTTTATCATGCTATAAAACATTCCCAAGGAAGCAAACAAATAAATCTAAGGCACTTGTTTAAGGGATGCTTTAAAGAGATCAGGATGTATTTTGTACTCCTTTCCCCCTTGAGCCAAGCTTTTAAGTTGCCGTGACTCAACTTTGAAAGGGAGTCATGAACTCTAAAAATTACTTAGGATAGATTATTTCTTTCCTGTGCAAACAGATAACACAGTCTGACATAGACACCAGGCCCAGTTTTCAAGTAAGAAATCTCCCCTTCATAGTGAAATAAGCCAATTCTATTTTTAGTCCTGAAAAGAAAGGAAGTAGTAAGTTTTAAATGTTATTTTCTCTATATAGCTTTTAGGTCATGCTAGAAAATGCTGATGCTTTCTAGTGAATTCTGTGAAAGTCCCTCTGTACCAATGATACACCTGCATTCTGCAGTGAAGAATGATACTGATTTCTTGTATAGAATATATAGTTGAAAAGTTCTAAATCAAATTTAAACATTTGTACAAGATCAAATATATTTAAATATTTTCAACCCAAGAAAGAATCTCTCCAAGGTGGCTTTCCTACCTGTAGAAGCACACAGAATGACAGGCATATTTTTAACCACTCACACATGGATTGCCTCTGCAGACAATGCTTCATAGGGTTCCTTTGGATCCTAAAATATTGCCTGATAGAAATCAGTCAAACAAAACTGGAATCTGCCTTGTGGTTTTAACTTAGGTAAAACATTTACTTTTCTTTCATTCCTGCCAAACCAAGCATCAAGAGACTCAGTCTGGGAATAAATCCCAGGTGCTGTGCATACCAGCTGATGGAGCTGCCCCTGGGCCACCCTTCCATTTCCAAATGAACCATAATCAGGTCTGCGGGAGGGGGGACAAGAAAATACGTAATTGTATTAAATTTAAACCTATGTTGCTAAATAATGTCTCTCAGTATGATTATCTTTGTGTCTTTTAGTTTCAAGTTTCATATATGATGATGATGATGTATCTATTTACACTTTTCATCTCCTTACCCTTAAAGCAAGCTCTGGATTTCTTCTTGGGGGGTGTGCAGAGAAGCTTTTGGCATAAAAAAGTAAATCTGATGCAACGTCTTCCCTGCATGTTGAAGGATCAATGCCAGAAGGAACGGAGCATTTTCACGTAAGTAAATAGAAGTTGATGGGGGCATGCACCAACCAACATATTGGAAGTGTATTGATTTGTAGATCCCTCTGAAATTGGAATGAAACTGAGCCTGGTTCTAGCTGTGGGCACAAGGCACTCGAAAGATTGTTCTTAAGTTCCCTTTTACTACTTGATATAATTCTATAAGTGTCATGAACAAATATTTTCAGGATCAGAATAACTATTAGTAGAAACATGATTCTCCTTTTATTTGATTCATTTTCTCGCTATAGCAGTCTTGTGGTAAACAAGTTTGCAACATTTTCCCAGAAAGTACAATGACCTGATACATTTATTTCTCTCTCAGAGGATGTCTAGCCTTTGATATTTATGGTGAAATTTCTCTAACTTAGTGGCAGATATCTCTGCAGTTGGATCCCATTCAGTCAGAGAAAAATACTTCTTAAAATTAAATACCCGCACAAGGAACACAAAAGAGAACATTTTTTTATCCCAATGCATATTCCACAGCCAAACCAATGCATGTTCACTTGATATGCCTTCCCTGGATAAAATCTTTTAAAATGCAATGGTATAAATGGTATGCATGACTTGATTCATTTGCTTTCTGTTTGATAGAAAGTTGAACTCCTGTTTCATGATCTAGTTGATATAAAAAGAAATCCTAACTTGTGTAGAAAGGAATAATTCTCCGAGGAGAAAGGAAAGAGGTGAGTCATGTCAGTGCTGTTTTTCTTGAATCAGCAGAATATTAAACCACCTCATTTCCATTAATCTGGAGCCTACATGTGATCTCTGAGCATAACTGATCTTTCTGCTCTGTTATTTAGAAAAATGAGTTCAGGATACACTGGGATTGACAGTATCAGCTTTGATGTTAAAATTGTTTTGATGACCAAGCGACAAATAGCCTTGCTCAGAGCAGTTTTCTGAGATGCAGGAACAGAAAACATTTGTTCTGTGCTTGTGAATCTTAACCTATTTTTTAGATTTTCTGCCAGCTTATTGTAGTTCACTATGCTTACAGTAACAATAAAGATGAGTATTCCAGTGCTCACAAGGCTCTTGTCTCTATTTATTTTGTGTCTGTGGGTTGGGTTTTTTTTTCCCCTCAAATGCTTTCTTGGTAAAGAGGACATAGGGTCTATTTTGAGCCTTTATTTGTCAAGAAGATAAATGCATGTCACTGAGAAGAGATATAAGTATCATCCAGCAGTCTTTGGAATTACAAAAACTTGAAAGATGTCTTCTCCAAAGCATGATGATGTAGTTGCTACTATGGAAGGCAAATAGAAAATGAATAGGCATCAGGGACATGTTTGTTGGTGGCTTCATGTATTCATCCACATTTAACATCTCTGATACTCGAGAGCTATTCTAGCAATCACCCGTCTTATTTTCGTGTTTGCTTTCTCTCACGGCTCTCGTGCTCTGTCATTTTATAAAGTGGAGGAACAGGAAAGGAAGTGGCAGGGAGAAATGTAAGGAAGACGATCATCTCACCTGCCTGCCATCTTCACAAGCAGCTCTACTCTCATAAGCCCTTCTAGGTAGCAATGCAGTGACAAGGAGAGGGTGAACATCTAATCATATGTCAATTCTTCCAAATTACTCAGCTTGTAATAGTAACAGCAACATGTCAGTTGTGGGGACAGAAGTCATATCTGTGACATACCAAGGCCAACTGTTAGGGGATGTGATTACTGTGCATAATTGTGTCCAAGGAGCAAGGAAAGGCAGCTGTGTGTAGAAGACAGTGGAGGACGACTGCAGTGCTGTCAAAGCCAGCAAGGCTGGAGGTGATGTGACACGTAAGTCTTGTTTGTGCCAATTTGAACTCTGATTTTCTTCTTTTGTTCCCCATAGACTTCAATATGTCTGAGGAAAAGGAGGATATATACAACACCCACAGCGGGTCTGAATCTTCTGCATTGCCTTTTGGGGAATTAATATTCTGGCATACAAATCTTTCTCTTTTTTACAGGCATGGTGTTCTCCAGAAGGCTGGAAGCACCTTATCATCCTCCCTTTTATCCTTGAAGCACTCCATGGTTTCAGATGTCCAAAGCTGCAGAACAGCAGGGCAGGAGGTCTGAAGGCCATGCCCAGCGTAACTGAGACCCTGCCAGCTCTGCTAACACGGGGAACCCGTGGAGTATCTGTTACTTTTGTAACCTAAGTGGTAGAGGTTTTAGACTGCATCATATAGCTTAAAGAAATTGATGTTTGTTGTAAATATAAAAACCGCCGTGTAGGATCCCAGAAGCAGTCTGCCTTCGGAGTTAGGAAGTTCCTCGTTGAATAATTAAGGTTTCTGTTGACGTATATAAGGGCGAGAAATGAGCTGCTCATCCCGATCTGCTGGCCCGAATCTCTAGGGCCAGAGGTGTTGTTACAGGTGAGATCTCGGCTCCCCCGGGAGCGAGAATTCCCGCTGCCTTCACTGCCCCGCGGCAGACCGGGCCCCTTCCGTCCGTGTCCCTTAACACGCCTTCGCCGGGCGCACGGCCCCGTGTTCCGCCGCGGGGCGAGCGGTACCAGGCGCGAGCGGCAGGCGGCAGCGGCAGGCGGCGCCGCGGCTCGTGACGACCGTTGGCGCTCGAGGCGCAGTCTCTCGCCTCAGCGCCTTGCCAGGCTGGGCTGGGCTGGGCTGGGGGCGTTTGGCGCCCGGGGGAAGCTCCTCCGGAGGTGTGTGCCTGAGGACGACGTTTCTTCTCCCGTTAAGGTCTACCGGGGTTTAACGTGACCAGCTCAAGGGTTTGCCGCACGCATCCCGTTGAGTGGGGGCTGAGGAAATGCTCTACGCAAGAATCCTGGTCCTACTCCGTGCTTAAACTGTGACGCCTTCAACCAGGATCTGTCTCAGCTCGGCAGGTACTTGACCCTGAAGTTTAACTTTAGCTCCGTAGAAACAGGGGCCTCATTTCATGAAAACATTTTAGACCCGTATAACACTGCACAAATATCGTTAGTCAATAGTTTGATCATATCAACTGGTTAAAAACTGGTTTCCACCTCCTGATTTACTAAGGGGAGGAAGGAAGGCTGCTTCCCCAAGTGTTTTTGAGCAGCTGGAAAGTGTTTTATTCGATGCTTAGGGCTTTGGTTCCTAGTAGGTGAAGAATTCTTTTCTGACTTGATGGAATTTTATAAAAATCTAGAACTTTTCTTCACAGTAAAAGTAGCCAACATGTGCTAGTGAACGGTTTATAAGAGTCTTACCTTGACCAGGTACTCTTAAGACTAGTGAAATGAGTTGTGGAGAGCTTACTAGTCACCTTCCTCCCTGTGTGTCCAGCAAAGAAGAAATATGGGAGGAAGGATTTGCATCCAATTGAGATGTCACTAGGAAAACCGCTGTATTTTCAGAAGCTTTTTTTTTTTTCCTTTGCTAGTTCTGATTTTACATGCCATGCTGTAGTACCTGAGCTCTTCACTAACACAAGCTTTTCATTAATCAATTGTGTCTGTCAGCTTTTCTTATATATTCTTTTCTTTCCATTATTTATGTTTCATATTCACTTGAATGTGCTGAAGAAGAGAAAAAATTATGGAAGCTTTGACTTGGTATACTAAGTGGGGGAAGTTCAGAAATGGCTCAAGCTTAGCATCTGCTACTAACTGTTATTTGGATTATGAAAAAACCCACTACTGCTTGCCACTTGCTTATGAAAGTCTGTGATCAGTTTGGCCCAAGAACAGGAAGACACATGCTTGGGAAGAAACTGTGGTGTGAAAGGCTTTCTTCTAAGCTGCATTGGAGAAAGCATGAAACTGTGTTTACATAGGGTGCTAGAAATTAACACTTATATCACCAAGGTTTATCAATAGTTGCAGTCTACTCCTTTTTTGGTTTGGGGTTTTTTTTCTTTCCATAATAGAGAGCAGACAAAGTGTGTAACAGAGGTTCTTTAGGACATATAGAATAATGAAAAGGAGTAAATCCTATTTGTACACATGTATTTCAAGTACTAGTAATCACTGCAACACCCTACATTTAGTACATTATGTGATTTATTTTTTATATCAGCATGTTTCAATAAAATCAACATATGCAGGATTACTAGAACACGTACAGTATACAGGTTTCTACAGCTCCTATGCTTTCCCTATATCTTACATCATTTGATCTCAGGTTCCATGTTGCAGAGAGTAAGTGATACAGGAGCAGAGTGCAAGGAAGACCTAAATTTTAATTATTGTAGGGATGTTTGCTTTCTCCTTGCAAGTGGTAGATCGCCTAGAAAATAAGTTGACTTCTTTAATACTTACAAGAGCACTTATATTCCATAAGGAAATTAATTATATATGAAAAAGAAAAACCTTTTGTTTTGCTTATGCTTTGCTGTTGGAAATGTTTGAAGCAACACACCTCATTTTTCAAGGATCATTCTGGATAACTTGTACCCCTATTAGAGATGCCCTTTTTGTTATTTATTGTATTCAGACTGTGCAGTCTGATGCTGATCTCATCTTGCTGATACCAAATCAGGAATAACTTTGATGTATAACTTTTTCAAATTAATTCAAATGGCAAAGATCATTCAGCTGTCAGCAGAAGCGGAAAGAGAAAATTGGGTTTTTGACCTAATTGAATGAGAACTGAGGAATCTTTGACAGAGTTGCAGGACAAAATTCTGATTCAACTCATGTTAGCATATGTTTCCACATTTTCTTCAATGGCATTTTGATGTAATTTGTAGATCAGTTTTGTTTCCTATGTAACACAGGACTAGCTGGTATTTTAAACACTGACCATGATACACAAAAAATTTGGCAGCTTGAGAGTTAAAATACTTTTGGGGCCAAGGATACATGAAACTAGTGACAGATCTTCCTTCAATAGATCACAGTTTGCAGTTCCTGAGGACCTAAAACCTAGAGAAGACCATAATAATCAGGATTTATGAGCATCTCACAGGAGACAGCCTCATATAACTGAGAGCAACCTTGTCTTCTCAGGGGAGGGACTATAGGAAGTCTAGAGTTGATCAGCCACTGAAGATAAGAGGATGAAAGATCAAATTGATTAGCACCCATAATAAGTAAGGTCCAGGTTAGCAGCACAGTATCATTTTGAGATTGAAGTTTGGTATGGCGTGACTCCTCAGAAGCCATAGACATAGGTTCCAATTCTTACTCAGGTGCCAGATAGCATAACATAAGAGTCAGTGGAGTTGCAGCGTGCAGAACTGGTTTAAGGCAGTTAAGTTTGCTGTTTGAGCTTCCCCAGGAAGGCAGGCAGTGGTCACTCTATGGTACATGTTCGTTCTTCTCCAAGTGCTTCTGTGTGTTACCTAGTTTTATATGTACCTGGAATAGAGTAAACCTTAGGATGGTTCTATCCATTCACTTTCCTGCTTACCAATGCCTGAAGCAAGACTCGAGAAGGGAAGAGAACAGCTACAAACTCATTGCAGGAATTTTTAGTCTAATTTAAAAAAAACTAGGTCTGAATATCATTCCTACATAGTAAAGTTTCTGCTTTCTAAGAGATGAAGTGTTTTGCATCCTCATTCAGGCAAAATATGGATGTGCAATAAGATTATTGCTGTGAAAGTTGTGTTTCTGTTCTTTTGCAGATGCACTGTGTCTTTTTGAGGAATCACTCTGCAGTAAAAACTTTTTAAGCCTCTGGTTTCTAACAGTTGTGTATGTTGCCCTGACAGAAAGCAATCTCAAAACAATCTGCTCATCTACTGTATTGCAGTTTCGTATGCTGTTTCTTAATGACACAGGAGCCACCTTGCTGCAAATTTTGGAAGGGCAGGTTCTTAGCAGTTTAAAGAAAACTTCTTTGGTAGATGGAGATAGTGGGGGTTTTTTCTAGGAAGTAAAATGTAGATCTTGCCTGTCATACTCTTCCAGTGAGGTAAAAATTCAGGTGGTCGTTACAAAGCTCCTTTCTAGGCCAAGTGCCACATTAGAATAAAAGTGCACGTAGAATTTTACAAACGTTATTTCTAATAAATTTATTAAAGAGACAAATTCTGAACCACAGTTTATGAGCAGTCAATTAGCATTTAAAAGGCAGGTCTCTTTCTTCACTAGGATTATGGTGCCTATTAAAACACAGGAGTCTGAGAGTACTTTTACGTGACCTGGTGATTTCAACAGTAATTTGGTTTCAGGACTTCTACTTTGACCTGCTTGTTCTCCACACTGCAGTGTGTTGTCTCCATCAGTTGTGTTAATACAGTTGTGGGACTAGTATAAACTGAATCAATGAAAAGATGAAGGTCAAAAACAATCCCCTTTCTTTAGTGTTATTTCTAACCTGGTTAATGTTGGTGATCAGATTTTCTGTATGGTCAAACGAAGAGTTGCATCAACATGACTGATAGGATTGCAAATTATGAGCTCACTAGGCTGTGCTGTGCAGGAATGATTTATGGGGGTTCTGTTGGCAAAGTTCTCTTACTGTGTGATTACACTGAAAGCGACATTCTAACACCACAATCTCATCACTCACCAATGAATTCGGGAAACGCTCTGAAATGCTATAGTGAGGAATGGCTTTAAAGGAAGTATTACCAGTGTATTTGAAGGCCATTGGATGTGGCTCTGAACTTGCACACTGCAAGGCCAACAGCCCTGGCTGCTTCCAGTGTTTCAAAGCCATTGGCATGATCTAATGGGAAGCCAGAGCAACAATGAAAATTCACATGCTATCAGACACCTGTCTGACAGTGATGTGTTTGTAAACACTGGAAGGTTTTAGTGATTTGGGTGAATATGGTGCAAGTGTACATGAGTGTTAGCTACATGAATGTACATGAATGGCTTCTTAGAAAACTTGCTGGTCATTTTTAGGCGTGTGTACATGTCCATACAGCTAAGATGTATGACTCATAGTATTTATAATTAGGTAATTATACTCTTGCTTAGTAAACTAACAAACAAGAGATTTTTTGCTGGTGGTTCTCCCTGCACACAGCCCCGCCCCACCCCCAAAAGAATAAAGTAGAAATCATTCTAATTAGATCTAATTAGATTTCCCTGGCTTTGTGGCTGTTAGAAAATTTCCGTGTGTTAATGTATTATGAACTGAAGCTGTCAAAATTAATCTTTTTCTCCATTTGTAAAGATGTTCTGTATGTGCATCTGAATGATACAGTATGTACTTTTAAAATTTTCATGGGGGCATCCTACTGGATTTCCTGAGTAGAAGACTAGCTGAGAATGTAAGAATGTCACAGCTTGTGTTTTCTGCCCAATGCAAATGTCATATAAATATTGTTTTCAGAGATATTTCCAGTTCTGTAAAACACAGTTACTAGGACCAGGTTTGGGTCCATTTTATATTACTCTTGGGTTTGAACATGCATTTTCCTATCCAGTGCATTGAGGAGCTCTGCTTAAGACCATGGGGGGCTCTATTTAATTGTAATAGGCAGTCTGCAGTCCTTTGTCATGGAGCTAATGGATGATACTGCAAACACTTGGTAGACGTTTTATGCTCAGTAAGTTTTGCTTTATTTGGCTGAATAATTATCTGTTGGAGCTGAAAGAATACACTGATGGAACATTATTGTTTGGAGGAAATTATTTGTGCCAAGGAGCCATAGGAATTATGTAATTATTTTAAAGGGTAATTTTTCCACCTAGCCTTTATTTGCGCATCTAAAGTAAAAAAAATCAAAGTGTAATTTATCTTTAGTACAGTATTTTACAACACCAGTATTACAGGCCAATGGTTACAGAACTGTGGACAGAGGATAATAGTCTCCTGTCAGACTTGTATTACTGTGATGATGGAGGTTGAGAAGTACTGGCAGACTTAACCAAAGTTATACTTTACCTAGGATTCTAAAGACTAATATTTAATACTGGAATTTTTTTTTAATTGTTACAAATCTTCCAGTATGGTAGAAAAGTAGAAATAAAGCCTAGGTTTAAAATAAACAAACAAAAAAACCCACTGTAGAGAAAATCAATATGAAAGGTTAAGAAAACAAAGTTCTATATGTTAGAAAGAAATCACACTGGAGTGCTCCTTGATTTTATTTCTTCTTGGTCATAAGGTTAAGTTCAACACTAGTAGAAGCAGAAGTCCTGTGGTTTTATGTTTTAGCGTTGCACTTCTCTAAAAATAATTCAGGGTATTTTTGTGGAGTACATTTCCCTGAACTCCCACTCTGACTTGGCACTGAAATGGAATGTAAGTTAGATGTCTGGGACGCTTTGTATTTCAACAGTAAGGAAAAGAGCAGTTGACTTGGATGCTCCCAGAAGTTGCCTTTCCCTTATGGTATTCTGACCTGTTGTACTTTTTGTACTCAAGAAATTGTTGTGGTTTAACCCAGCAGGTAGCTAAAATAAAAACACAGTTGTTTGCTCACTCATCCTCCCCAGTGGGATGGAGGAGAGATTTGGGGGAAAAGAAAGGTAAAACTCATGGGTTGAGATAAAGACAGTTTAATATGACAAAAGAAAATTATTATTTATAATAACAATAATAATAATCGAATGTATAAAACAAATTATGTACAGCAAAATTGCTCACCACCTGCAGATCAGCACTGCCCAGCTAGTTCCAAAGCTGTGGTCTAAATCCTTGGCCAGCTTCTCCCCCATTTATATATGAAGCATGACATCATATGGTATGGAATATCCCTTTGGCCAGGTGATATCAGCTGTCCTGGCCATGTCCCCTCCCAGCTTCTTCTACACTTTCAGCCCCTCAGGGGCAGGATGAGAAGCTGAAAAGTCCTTGACTTGATGTAAAAGATTACCTAGCCACAACCTAAATATCTCTGTTACGAGCATTATTCTCATCCTAAACCAATGCCATAGTGCTACACCCGCTACTAGGAAGGAAATTAACTCCTAACTCAGCCAAAACCAGGACAGAAATAGACTGTGAGATTCTTAGAGACAAATATTTGGCCATTCATACCTAAATGTATCTTTTAAAATGGATCCCTACTTAAATAAACGTTCAAGTAAGATTAACAGTTACTTTTTGTCTTGTTTTTGGCTGGCGTGTGGTACATGGAGGTTCCAGACAGCTGCATTTGTGGGATGTGTGCTGAACTGAACTGCCTGAAGAGGCTCACTCAACCCAGTGAATCAGAACTCTCCATATGCATCATCTGTCTTCAGCCTTCCTGAACCCAGGATTTGCTCTGGGCTCTGCATTGTCTTCACATGAAGGCCCTATGCAGAAAGCTCAGAGAGAGTGAGAAAACTGGTGGGCCCAGGCCTGTTTTGTGACTTATGTTTTAAGCACAGTAAGATAGTACAGTTTTAATAGCCCAAAATAGGCACTTTGCAATGTAGCCATCTCAGCTGGGAACTCCAGGTGGAGCAGAAGGGAATGGCTTTTCCCTCATGAATTTCTGGGATGAGGAGAAAATCTGTCATAACTGGAGTTTGTTACAGGCTCAAAAGATCCCCTGTTTTGATACCAACCATGAGACACCTAGTATACTAAAGGATCATCAGATGTGTTACATTCTTTCTGTATAATTCCAGACACATCAGTATTTGCACTTGGGCTACAGAATTCAGTCCTTAAGAAAGGACAGGGCTTGGAGCAGTGCAGAAGGCTGAAGCAAACACAAGTGCCTTCTCTCTCAGAAGACTTGATCATTAATTGCAATAATTTTCTTAATAGATCTCATGTATCTGGACAAGCTGAGTTGTTTTGAAACAGCTTCATAACAATTTATTAAACATGCAGGAATCTGATCACACTCAGCCAGACAAGAAGGAATATAACTCTTAGGTTTTTCTCTGGATCATGTGTTATGAGAGTCTGTGCCTTAAACCACTATGTGGTAAGTTGGTAAAGATGTAAGGGCAATGAATCTGGAGACATACTAAAATGATCATTTAAACAGAAAATGTTTCACTTTCTTATTCAAAATGTTAACTCTGATTTAATTGTAACTGAAGGTGTTTAGAGCCCATTTCTACAAGCTGTTGAAAACAGACAGGGCTACTTGTGTACTAGATTTGATCATTTTGGTCAGAAGGGCTCTTCTTTCAGTGAGTCATGGCTGACTACAGGGGCAGCTGCATATCTGATTAGTTTGCCTAGTTTTAAACCTGTTATTGTGCCCTGCGGAGGGTTCTTTTGACTGACAGCCACTAGAGAGCACTATATGATTGTAGCTTTTCTGAAGTAGGGCGTGGTAGCCAAATAGAGATCTACAATATGAAGTTAAATATGAAAAGCTTTTTTCACACTATATTTCTTAAGAATACTCTTGTGCTTTGCACAAAATAGATTATATTATTCCAAGATTTTAGTACCTCTTGCATTTAATTTTACCCAACGATTACTCTTGGTGAGGACTTTTTACATGAACATTTAATTCTTGCTTAGTAGTTTTTCATAGGGATCTGTAATGTAGCCAAGAAAAGTCCACTAAAATAATTAATGTATGGGCTATTTTTACCATAAAACTGACTGATGATGCTTTGATGTATGATGTATAGATAACATCGATAACCTTTGGTGACTCTAGGCCCATTTTAGCTCCATGAATAGAGCAGATCAATGTAAAATACATAAGCAAACTCTTAGAAGTGGCGATTTAAAGGGTGAATGCTGAATTAATTATTCTGCTCCTTTCTTCCTGATCCCAGTACAGATGTTTATTTATCTGACCAAGAGTGTATTTTTGTAGATATTTTATGGCCCATCTCCCATATTCTCCCAGAAAAGAAAATTCCTTATTATTTTCTTTTTAAGTACCTGTGTCTTGAGGGGGTTTTGGGTTTTTTGCTTGGTTTTTTCCTCTCTTTTTCATGCTGCTTTCTGTAATCATCTGTCAGAGATGTTCGTATGCTTATGCTTTGTCCTTTTAAAGCTCTTCTGTGCTTTTTCAGAAGGACCTTCTCATTGAGGTCATTGGTATATTTCGGCTTATTGTATGAGCAGAAGGTGGAAAGGCTGCAGCTTAAAATTTGGCAGTGATTGTCAAAGAAAGTAGATTCTCAGAAAATAGAAACAGCTCAGAAGTCCAAAGTTTCATCATCAGGTTTGCAGTTCTATTTACAGAAAATGATTAGTGCAGCTGTGGTCAGCAAAGGAATTGTTCCAGTATAGTGTTTCCTTACTTAATAAATTGGTGTTGAGAGGCAGAGCCACTTATTATACTGAAGTGAAATTTTAGTACTTCTGTCAGCATTATTGAGTCAGAGCAGCTGTAGGAGAGTAAACTGGATTCTGAAGAGATTAAATGTTAGGGCCAGCTGTGTAAATGGAACACATGGGGATGTGGAAGGCCCTACCCATGACAATGGTATTCATCACATAAGAGCCTAAATAGACCAGAATACAAAAGAAACCTACCTCGAGTTGCAGATCTCCAACTTTGTTTGCCAGCCTGTTTATGTCAGTGTTAAACTTGAAAATTTAACTGTCAGGTTTGGTTTGATGTACCTGCTGATAAAGCCCACATTGCTTCTATGACAATCGAGCCTAACGATATGTATATAAAATAACAATAGTAGGTGTCCCTGTATGTTTTTTGTTCTTTTTTGTAGTTGTTCTTCACCAGCCTCTCATAGGAGAAACTATATTTCCATTTACTTTTACAGTACCAGAATGCTTAGCTGTGAAGTCATTTGGCCACATGAAAATTGTTACTGGTTTAAATCAAGTAATGAAATATAAAAATTACTCAAAAAATTTGTTTAAGGAATTTAGAATAAACAGTATTTAGGTCACAGTCTAAATGTCTGAAGAAGCGTGAAAAGTTTATTAAAATCTGTGACAATAACCTCTCAGGAAAGTTAATAAATCTGCAAAGATTTGAGGTCAGTCCTTCAGAAAGGAGCTTGCATATATTCCCTAGTGATTAGAGTGTATACTTAGGTGATTGATTTGTATGTTTGCATTGATTTGAATGCAAATTAACAAAAGTTTGTGTTTAACTCTTCGTTCTCTTCTGGCTTAGCTTCAGTAGGAAAAAGTACCTATGCACTTCACCTGAGGTTTCATTGAACCACTGTTACATTCAGAAGTAGCTGAAATATCTCTCTGGAGATATTCAAGACCCATCTAGATGCCTACTTGTGCAACCTGTCCTAGGCAACCTGCTTTGGCAGGAGGGTTGGACTCAATAATGTCTGGAGGTCCCTTTCAACCCCTACAATTCTGTGAATCTGAAAATACTGAAGTTCTGATCAATCTTAAAATACATAGATTAAATTAATGGAGCTTTTTTATGAT
The DNA here is from genome assembly GCA_020800305.1 of Porphyrio hochstetteri. Taxonomy (NCBI): domain Eukaryota; kingdom Metazoa; phylum Chordata; class Aves; order Gruiformes; family Rallidae; genus Porphyrio; species Porphyrio hochstetteri. The sequence continues at coordinate 12,359,799 of CM036921.1, read as the reverse complement.
TTAAGGTGTGCAGGCAAATATGTGAAAATTAATTAATCTAGAAAGTTTGTTGGGTTTTTTTTTTTAAAGTAAAAATCTAGCCTTAATTTCCCAAGGAGGTAGCTATCCAAATGATGTCTAATGGATTTTGTAGGTGTTGCTCTATCACTCACAGGGTGAAGAAAGAAACAATTTCCCATTGGCTGAAAATTGCTGTGGACTCTAGAGGTTTTGCTCAACCTGAATTATCTCCAAATCTTTAAAATGTTTGCAACGTGGGGTTACTGGAAGAAATGATGGCCAACTGAAACATTTTTTATTGCGTGTAGATTACTCTCTATGAATTTTCCTACCTGCTTTCTAGGACTTAGCAGACGTAATTTCTAGGAACATTCCTGATGGCTTTCTGAGAATTTTCATTATGTTTTCTGGGAATAGACTTTATCAATTATTTTCTATCAGAGATAAGCATCTGTCATATGCATAATTGAGTAGCTGTAGGCATTCAGCCAAAAAAATGTGCTCTGCTCAAAGTGCTTGAATTCCTGTTTGAAAATCAGTTACCCCAAAAGTTGTGGCTTTCTCACAAAGCCTTCTTCTCCACAATTGCTTCAGAGCAGCAGTTTTAATAGAATTTGGAAAGCATTTCATTGTAGCTGGCACTCCTTTGAATCTGCATACAGTTAGCATTTCCCTCTCCTCCATAAACAAGCATATGAATCTGTTATCTGAAAATCTTATTCTCCTAGCACCTCCTTTGCCTGCTTCAACAACAATGAAGAGTGACTAGGTGAGGGACAGCCATCAATTTACCTAACTTTAAACACTGTAGCACCACCTTCTTCCATCAAAGAGCCACCTCCTGCACTGAAGAACTAGCCATTCCTGCATAAAAGCCATGTGTAAGTATAGTGCACCTTTCATCGGTGTGGGACATAAGACTATTTGTTGGGTACATCTGGACAGGATTTTCCTCTAGGCCAGAGTCTGAAGTCCTTCAAAAGGGTCATGAACAGACAAGGAGAGAAAGATAGGAGATAATTAGAGGATGCCATTCCTGTTGTTCAGAGGACCTTGAGAGTCTGTCCTTCTGCTAGTGAAAGTTTTGTCACTGGGAAAAGAGGGCCAGATATTTCAAGTTAACTGACAGGAAGAATATAACATTGTTAATGCATAATAATATAGAATGTAATATATCCTTTGTAGTCAAGTGTGAGGATAAGGAAAGTATCAGCATGGTATTACTATGGACCTCATTAGTTAATATATGAACTCCTTCTCATAGGATAATACACACAAAGGCAAGTAATAAAATGTTTACTCTTCTCCTGCTCAACACTTGGAGCCATAACCTTAATTGTACATGAAAACTATGTTTATGTATTTCCCTTTGGGGCACTGGGGTTTTTAACTGGTATAAGATGTATGGCTAATCTCTTCAATACTGAGTTAACTTTTGTGGCCTAAGTTCATGTTGAGAATAAGTCTAGTCTTCTCAAAATGTTCTTTTGCAGAATGTATTATATTTTTCAGAGAAGGAGACTGATGTTCAGGACACAGGGGCAGTATGGTGGTGTCTGATCAATGGAATATGTCAGAGACCTGAAAATTCCTAGTCTTACTGGCTTTCTTTTACCACACACGCACATACACAAAAAGAGAAAATTAGTTTATCCATGTAATTCATAAATATGTCCATACTTTTCACAGGTCTCTTACTAAGTAAGGTGTAATCTACAGATTATATTTGTTTCAACCCAAGAAGCGCTAGTCCTTTATGATTCCAGTATGAAAGGCACTCAGTTGCTGTAAAGTATCACTTAAGATAGTATTTATTAGAGCTACCATTATAAGGAAAGAATAGTATAGATAATCTTATGTCCCTTTAGATGCTAGGAACTCCGACTATGTAGCATCTGCATGCTGTGCAAAACACATCCAGAGAGGTTGCTCTCCCATTTCAGTCATTCAGGCTGTTACAGAATTTTCTTAGAAGAAAACAACACTATTCATCATTTCTCCTGTCAAACCGAAAGGATGTTCATGTGAGAACTTCTTGCTGCATTTTTAGATAAAGGCAAGGCCATGGACGTGTGTAATCACTGGTGCTAAGTGGCAGCTGCCTGAAGGCTCTGCTGTTACCATCAGCTGGCTAGGTTTGTCCTGTGGCCAGAGAATTTTTGCCATACAGCACAAGCCTGAAAGCCACGCTGCAGATGCAGCATAGCACAGCAGAGCACAAGTGTGGGCCTACTGACGCCGACTGTTAGGTGGATCTCTAGCTCCTCAAAGTACAATTGTCTTCTGGTCAGGATCACAACCAGTGTGTCCTTCCTACAGCTCATTTGAAAACTGGAAAACTCTACCTCCCAAGTGAGATAAGCACTTGGGTTTGAAACTGTATGGACTAGAATCATAAAGGCTCTCACATTCATACTATTCCTGCTTCAGAAATGTTAGAGCATTTAAATGTCTCATACATCTAATGGAATGAGACTATCGGCTTTTAGTTTAACATTTAATAAATGTACGTTGTACCTAACAGGAAAATTGTCAGCAGATGATCATTTGTTGAGATAAGATACATTTTCTCCCATTGAACAGAACAGACCAAAGGCTAGCCCTGATTTATGCCACTTTACGGTTTTTGAAGGAAAAAAGTGATACTCATGGGACACCATGCTGAACAGAATAATGGCATCACCTGTCTTCGAGACTCTGGTAGTTAAAGAACTCAGCTTCTGCTACTTCAACACCAGCTAGCCATGCTCAACACACCTGATCTTTCCCAAAGCCGCTGGTTTAACTCAATCTCAGGAAGAAACTTTGTGATATTTAAATGTGTTCATGCTGTATAACTGCAAGTAAAATAACTAGCTTTAATCACTATAGAGATTTAAAATGGAACTACAAGATAAAATGATATAAACAATACTCAGCAAAGGAAGAATTAGTTAATTTATTAGGTCCGTAGCTTGAACATACAGGATTCATTAACAAAATTGTAGTTTGTCTGTGTCCTTCCTTCCTTTTCACGTCACTTTATGTTTTACATAAGTTTAAAAAAACTAGCCCAAGCACCCATTTTATACCATCACTCAAAGTAAGCAGATGTGGAACTACTTGTTTTGTGGCTGGTGGAATAGAACTGTATTTTTCAAAGTGATAGCAGAGACCAGTCTATATGAGCCAGTTAAAGCTTCATAATGTTGTGAGTTCAATTTAAGACTTGTACTTCTTTCGTTCATAGTGTTTTGTTGAACTGACTTCACCTACTTCCCACTAAGCATGAGTCATTCTTCTTGATTAATTCTGATAATAAAATTACATATTAGAAGGCCTATGGGAAGAGAAATAATCACTGAAGCACTATGGAATGAGAGAGTCAACTGCCTGCACAGCATACCCTTTAGACACTACACAATGCCTCTTTCGTGACCATTGTGTAATGTTAGTAGCGAATAAGTGGCATTTGAGAAGAGTTTGAGCTGTAAAACTGGCATGACATTAAAGAAAGCCACTCTCCTGTGCTTCCTGCTGTAATGTTACACTGAATGGGTGTTATGTCAAGGGAACAGCTACAATCATAAAAATTAAGGATTTAAAATTAAGAATGAATTGATACTAGCTTTATAACGCTTGTAAATTATGTTACTCAGACTTTCTGGCTTTCATAAAAACTGTAGTTCATTTGGTCAAATTACCAGCACATTTCTTTTCACAGCTTCTTTTGAGCCAGTTCCAATTATAACCTTAAAATATCTTTACTGGAAGAAAAAACAAACCTTCAGACAAGACATATGAAAGCAATCCACCTCCCTTAGCTCAGATATTTTTTTCCCCCAAAAAAGCACATTTGCTGAAGTCAATGTTTCAAGCAGGTGCGTCATCTCACTGAACTTTTGGAAATTATTTCTGTAGGTTAAGATCTAAAAGTTATGGTATATATAAAAAAAGGTAACTTTTTCCCGTTTTTTCACCTAGTGTTTTTTACTTGCTACAGTCAGGCAATATCTAGCACAAAACTGGAAATTAAGATTCTAGAACTCCCGTTCATTACTTTGTATGAGCTGCTTGGACATGTCATGAAATAAGCAAGTTAATGACAAGCAAAGCCTCTACAAGAAAGGATACAGAAAGGTATCTGCCTACATATTATAAAGGAAGGAAATATTAAAATTGGATAGTTCTCTTACCCTTTTTGATGTGGAATTTTTAACCGAGCTCTAATGGTGCTGGGAATTTCATAGTACAATTAACATGCAGCTGATCAGTCCAGCTGTTATACTCAGCTCTGTACTATCTGTTATAACATCACTTTCCTTCTAAGTGTTGAACGCTTTTCATCTTCAAAGCTAACATGGATGATTTTCATAATGTACTTGGGAAAATGCTCCTTGGGATGGAGCTTGTTACTTAGGAGTGACTAATGGCTATATTTACATTTGCCCAGTACATGGAATTAAAGGGGTCTTGTGCTGTGAGTTGAAGTTCTGTAATCTGTCAGGCAGAGGAAACTGCATGAGGTGGTCTTGAGCAAAGAAGGAGGAAAAACTCTGCTTGGAACTTTATGGCTCAATAGTTTAATATCTGGACTGTGGTCAGTCTCTTGAGAACTACCTACTAGTTTCTTCTGTCTGTAACTGAAGAGGGAATGTATCAGTGTATTCTCATCATCTGCCTGCATCTGATGACATCTTCCACTTTCAAAACACATATGAAAATTGCAGAATGCCATTCTTGTAGGCCAGCTGGTATCAGACTAAAGGCCTTTTATTGCCTGGAGCCAGTGACTGAAGAGTATTTATCAGTCTATGAATTCACAAGTACAATGTTTAGTTAGAAATTAATTTTGTATCTTTAGTTTTAATTTAAAAGAAGGGAAATTACGCTTTGAAAGCTGTGCAACATGGTATTGAAAAAATTTTGTTGATAGAACCTTCAATTATTTCTTCTGCATGGTAGCCAGACATCTTCTAGAAAAGAACTCTACATGTCCTACAAGGACGCTAAAGCTTATCCCAAAACATGAAATGAGCGATATGGAAACTGGATCGTGATTTGTGTCAGAGAAATGTATAGTTGAGTCATGTGAGGAAACACTTGGTTTATCGTGGATTAGAATTTTGTGATCTTCTCATTCTTCTCTTTTTAGTTTTGAGAAAGGCTGGTTTATGTCCATCTTGGTGGTGTGAATATGGAGTTCTGTATTCCTTCTCATTATTTAGCACACATCTGATTCAAGTTAAAAGAAGCAATCTTCAAGACTTTTTTTTTTCATTCACAGATATATTGATTTGAAAATATTTGGATTATCCAGCGAAAATTGCCCTATTATTGCTATTGGTTTGGGTGAACTGATGGTGCTACCTGAGCTCATGGCTTCTTTCCTTAGAAGGGAAAAGTTCAGAATGAATAAAATAGATTAGTTCACATTTCCTTGGATATCTCTTGGTTGCACTGAAGTAATTTGTAAGCATTTAATATAGTTACTGCTTGAGAGTTGGTTTGTTCACAGTTTCTAGCATGTAGAATATGTGGACTGTGTGACATTTGTATCTAGCAAGGTTTTACAGTGGGTTTACTGCAATTAGGAGGGAATCAAAGAGCGTTTTCCAAGAAGAATTTAAAGGGCCTTATCTTGTGCATAGCATACTGAACTGAAACTGTCGGAGAGTATGTTGGTGTCTGTAGAAACACAAGGGACACATACAAAAGAGGGATTATAATGACACTGGAAAGGTGAAGTTTAAATATAAAACTTTAGCAGAAATGTTTTTAATATTAGTATGTGATGTGGTTGCTGCAGGTGACAAACTTTATGATTAGGTCTTTTCCAGTCCCCTCTAGACTAAGATGTAAAATATGGAGGTTTAAACAGCTTGTGAAAAAAGATTTCAAGCAAACTATGAGCTGTGACTTCAGTATTGAGTTTTGTTTCAGTTATGGTAGACAGGGCCTAAATTCTGCAGCAGAAGGTTTAGCATTGTGAGGTGAAATATATTAAAGTTCACACTTTTCTCACGACCTAAGACAACTCATGACTTTGGGCCAAAATAGTCTGTAGTACTTAGCTGTATGTTAAGTGCCTGCTAATATAGACAGTTACACACTTGGCCTTTGTTAAGACTTGATGATGAATCAATTTCATTTAAATGTACTTATTGCAAAGTTAAATTGTTTACTTTATTACTTATCACCCTCATTTTCCATATTCCCTTGTTCTCTTCTCCATCCAACTATTGGAAAAGAGATCAAATACCTCAAGAGCAGAAGTTTTTATATCATCTATGTTATTTCCTTTTTATAAGAACCCTACTTAAAAATCTTTTTTGGCAAGAAAAAAATAAGAGAGATGGGAAGCATCTGACAGCAACCCAACTGAAGGCCTACAAAAATTTTCAAACCATAACAGTTGTTAAGTTAGGCAGATGCTACTTCTAGCTACACATCTGAGCTGTTGGTCTGTCCCGTAAAGTATCTCTGGTATTTTAGCTTATGGGTTTATATGCAAAATAGAATTTTAAAAAAATATATATTAGGAACTTCAATTAAGGATAATCAAGCATCTTCTAAAAATAATTATTTCTGTTTGCATTAAGATTTATATCACAAAAAATCTGTCATGTGTATGAAATATATTGACTGAGACTAAAGTGTTGGAAATTTTACAGCATCTTGGCAACCCTTCAGTGCTCATAGAGTAAGAGATACATCTCTTGATGAAGCTATAACAACACCCCTTGATAATGCCGTAGCAAAATGGTCTCTGTGATGATGAGGACTCTTGAAATATCCTGAATGGGGTTTAGGAAATTTCTTAGAAGCAAATTGAAAATAACTGGGTTTAGTTACATTATTTTTGGGGTAAGCTGTTAAAAAAATTAAATTGTCAGGTGATACTGATGAAATATGTAAAAGGCTTTTAAAACTAATATTTTGCCCAATGTAGTGAAGACTCATTCAGCTATCTGCAGGGCATATGCACCATTCTGTCTTGGCTTTGTCGCTGACCTTGGGCAAGTCTCTTCAATTAGGGACACGTAAACAAGTCACTTCAGGGCAAACTGAACTTGAAATATATCAGCTTCTTGGCAATATTGCCAAACAGACATTCTTACCCTAGGACAAGAAGATAATCCACCTCAAATTTCCCTCTTGAGGTAAGACAAGAATTTATCCCCTTTTGAAATAATTGCTTTTTAGGATAAGGAAATGCATATATCTATTTCACATGGAATAACTGGAGCTCTTCAAGTTTATAACCTTGCTTGCCCTGCAGAAACTTCTTAGTATATTCCTATCCACTGCATCTTTCTTTTTTACATGTTAAGATAAAAATGATATGACAATGGATGTGGAATAAGTACAGCATACTATGTTGGCTTGTTTCTAGCTTGGGTCTGTTATAACAAAAGCTGTGGGAATAACTTTTTTTTTTCTGGTTCATAGAAAGATTAGAAATTAAAAGCACTTTGCTCCCAGTTTGCTGAAATTAAAGGCCCCTCTATTTTTTCCCATAAATTGCTGTGCTAACTAACTTCTGAAAGGAATTTTTAAAAAAATCAATAGCACATTAAAAAATCTTTTTTTTCATTTCTGTAATTTCCTCATATGATCCTAACTCTTTCATTCTATTCTGTTTCATTTTATTCATGAGTGTGCACCCTGCAAGAGAAAAAATGTTTTGGATTAAATATTTTTTCCCTGAAAATGGTTGCAATGAAGTTAAGCCATTTTAATAACAAGCAACCTCTGAAGCGATCCTGATTCAACCCTTGCCCTTTTCCTTGTACAAGTGAAGGTGTGTGTTTTGTATACTTAGCCAGTGGAAGGAATTCAACTGAAATCAGGGGGTGTGCAGGGCTGTTTTTCAGGTTTATCTCCATATACTATCTTGCTGTCATATAAGAATCATATCCCGTAGAAGAGAAATGGCTGGAGTGCAGCTGGCATGAAGGTGAAGATGAGTTCTTTTGATTGAAACTAGGTGTTCTGTTGACATAGCAGTGTCATGGAACTGCAATTTTAGTTCTCCATTCGAGATTAAAAAGTACAGTATTTAAAAATCTGAGATTCCTTTTATGAAGGATATTTGTAGACAAGATACTTTTTGCATGTTCTAATCCAAGCTTAGACATTATTTACAAATAAGAGTGTACAGCTGTAAACTATGATGTAAGTATTTGGAATCTAATTCTGTATGAAAGTTGAATATTAAAAGCCTTATATATAGTCTGGTGCCTAGTTCTCCAACTAAAAATTGCCAAGCTGGCTTGCAAAACTCTGTATGCAAAACATCATGGTGCAGGCAATTAGTATAGCCACAACACCCAACTAGCTAGCTTGCTCAAAGTCTTTATTGATACTTGCTTTATTTATGTTCTCCACGAGCCTTTGTTGGTTTGGTGCTGCCATTTGGTTCAATTGCTAAAGAAGATGTTAATGAAAGATACTAGATGTCATCCCCCTTTATATCAAGGGGAAAGAACTGCTAGAATTCATTGCCCTTCAGTGTCACTAGCCATGAATCCAGCATAGCTCTACAGCTTTTAGGCCTGAGTAGGACCTAATAAGAATAGGATCAGTTGTGGGTCTGATCCATGGAAATTAGCATGTCTTTTGAGCATTGATTCCATGCTTGGCACTTTTAAAGTTTGCTGCTACATTATAACAGAGTTCTGCATTGAGTACACATTTTGCATATGGGTAAATATAAGATAAAATGTAAAGTAAAATAACTTGGTAATGTTTGAATACCACTAATAGTTACAGTCTGCATAGTCCTACCAGAAGCATGTTACCTTTTCCTCCCTGAGTGAAATAACGCATTTAAGGTTCTAGCTAGTATTTTTTTTATCCTTTCAGAGGCTTTACAGTAAGGGAAGAAAATCTGTTTTCAGTGAGGTAGAGCTCTTAACCAGCTCAGATTTCGTGTTAGCCCTGACCACTGATTGCTTGGCAAAAGGGGCATGCATAGTATGTTTAGTCTGCTTGGCCTTTTCAGCTTTCTCCCTCTTCCCTACATTCTTCCAGTGCAAAGAGGGTTATGCTCTGCGGAGATTAGTAGTCAATATTGTGCATTGATCTTATTTGGTTATTTTTCACAAAAAGAGAAACTACAAAGCAGAAAATCAGTCAATGGAAACTTCTATGACAGTGCTAAAACCGTAAGTCTTCCATGATTGCCTGGCTTGCTTTTAAAGAAAGGAAATTTTCACTGGTGTAGAAGACACAAGCTTTCCCAGGGATCGTACAGAAAACCTCATTCCTGAAGATTCTTTCTTGTTCTGTTGTTTTAATCCACATCCTATGTACAAAGCAGATTTAGTAATACCCTTCATGAGCATTAGACAGTGGCTTTGTTGTTTGTGCTCATTCTTGTATAGGAGCAGGAAAACAATTTCAGCTGTGCAGGCAAGAGTTTTGCAATCCAAAGCCTGAGGGCACAATTAATTACTCCTGGAGGGTGGGGGTTGCCTGGGTAGCACGAGTAGATTGTGTTGCTGAAAGAAAAGTAAAAAGAAGGGCTACTTTCTTCCTCATCCCCATCCCTTCACTGTCACCCAGTATGATCTGACCTCAGTGACAAAAGGTGCCGTCCAGGTTCTGCGGGAATCCAGTACGAGTGAAGCGGCACACAGTCCCTTCCAAGGCCTGTTTTGCTGTTAAGCAGTCTGCTGCCTTAATCCTCTTGCTAGGAACAGTATCTCCTGACTGTACGTACATTGTAAATGATGAGGAACTGGCAAACCTGTGGCAGAAAAACAAGTTGGCAGCAGGAGGCATTTTGCTTGAGCCTGCCATGGCAGGGCTGCTTCTAATTCTCAAGGCAGGGAGGGAAAGAATAAGCAGTTTCTGCTTTGGCAGGGGAGTTGGACCCGATGATCTCTTGAGGTCCTTTCCAACCCCTACAATTCTGTGATTCTTATAATACAGTCTTAGAGCAATGATTCCATACCAAGCTGGAAACTGTTTTCACAACATGAAGGGTTTGGTGTGATTTTGTGAAAGCTGGAGTATGAATGCCATAATTTCATCTAAATACTTCATCAAATGCTAAAAATTTTTAAATCTTAATTTTAAGGCAGGGTTGGGATTGTTTGCCAGTGTGATTTTTAAATGAGGATCCTACTGTTTTTTAACTCCATTGTGACTGTGGCCAGCTGTATTTCTTCCTGTAATCAGCTCTCTGATTCAGTTCAAGTGGCACCTGGATCCAGCAATTAAGTCGTCATGCCCTGCCCCTGGGCATATGATGCATGTGTATGAAAAAAACAGGAGGAGGAAATGAAAAGAGTGTCCTGTGAGGTGAATTTGAAAATATGGTGAAAAGGAATTCTGGAAGGAGTTAGCAAATAGCATGTGTACAGTGAGAAACTGCAATGGCTCTGCTGACAGAAGTGCCTGTGAGAGTAGGGCTTTTCCTGGGATGGCCTGGTGCATGCCATCAAGTACTTTTACTTATAGCTAAGCTTCAGGGTGAGTTTGTGTGAGGGCCAACTGAGCTGTGCATAAAGCCTGGAAAAGAATTTGAGGTATGGAAATTTTTTTTAATATGTTTTGACTTCATTGTGGTTGATGTTTTTCCTCTCATCTTTTGATTATGTGCATGATTAAGTGTATAAATGCTTACTGTCTTTGTGGGGGTTTTGTTTAATTTTAAGTTTATTTTATGTTTGTTTGGTTTCTATTTGGACCAAATAAAAGTCAATAATTATATGCTTGTAAATTACTTAGTTAAGCCTTAAAACCAGAAAAGGAGGCTTTCTCTCTTTGCTTCCATGGACCTAGCTCCTTTAAGAAATTTTATTTTTGTATTATGAATTCTCAGAGTTTTCTTATAATCTGGAAGTTTTGATGTAGTAAAGTTGACTGCCTAGAAACTGACCTACAGGAGCATGATTTGGTGGAATCAATCTCTTCCTTAGTATATTTATTTGTATGTTTTTAGGTCTTTGTTTTTATGACTGAAAAAGCAAAGGCAGTAGAAATCATATCTAAATCGGTTTGCATTTCTGGGGCAACTAACGATTAAATCTACTGGGTCTTAAAATGACTGGTTGTAAGTAAACCTGTTGTCAGTTTATAATTATTTAAACTGTTCTGGCCTTGTTTCTTCAGGTATTCACCTTCACAAAAATATTCCATTTAGCTGGGCTTTCTTACAAGTAAGATTAAAGGCTACTTAAAATTTGTAGGATTATACTTCTATTTTTCAAGGGATGTTTATAATATTACCTATAAAATATTAAAGGACAGGAATGAAATTTTTTAGTCTTAATCCAATCTCAAGATATTTTTTAATTATTTTTTTAATACATGATACCTTTGAAGTCTTATGAAGTGACTGTTTTGGAGCTATACTGAAAAAATTGTCATTTGCATGGCTGATGCACAGCAAGATTGCTTGCTTTGTGGAAGCATGGCACAGGGTTACCCTGCTCCCTGATCATATGAATGAGGCAGTACCTGAGGTCAAGATGACTCTAGGAAACAGATCAGATACTATAACTTTAGGACTAAAATAAGGAAAAACTGAGAGTTTAATGTAGAAATTGGAGTTTTGAATTTCAGAAAGAATTGTGGGGGATTTTTGTACCTGGAGACATGGGATAAAACCATGACTGCATCAAACTGCAGAATTCATGCTTCATAGGTGTTTTGATCTATTGTCTTGGAAAAAAATCATGGAATCGTAGAATGCTGGGGGTTCAAAGGGCCTCAAAGATCATCTAGTTCCAGCCCCCCTGCTCCTGGAAAGACTCTGCAGTTGAATAGCTACTGGCTGTTAGTCTTTCTTATTATACTTTTTGGATTGGGAGTCTTAAAATAATAAATTTGTGCCTCCTTTGTAGTCATCCTTTTATAAACACTTTAAAGTATGGTCTATTTAGTATCTAAAGTTAAGCTGTTCCTCTTTTTGTGTGGTGTTTTTTTTTTTAACCTGTGTTGTGCTTAAAGTCTTTTGTGCTCCTGTGCAAGTTGTGAGAGGGAGTGCAACATGAAATGCAGGGTTTGACTTCAGTCTTCACTGCCATCAAGTGAAAATTCACTTCTACTGCATTAAACAGGCTGCCATATTCTACTTAGCTGCTTGTTGACTAGGGAAGGTTTATAAAAACCAGCGACTGTTCCATCAGAGTTGTTTTTATTTAGAGGCTTTTATATGAAGATGACCCAATAATGCCATGTACTTTGTATTGGAAGAGTTTCCCAAGGCCTTGGTTTATTTTGATGAAGAGTCAGCAAAATAGTTAAAAAAAGTGTTATCTCAATAAGTAAAAGTAATTATGAATGTAGCACAGTTTCTGAGACCATCTTTAGGCAACTAAATAAGTGGTCTTGGTTTCAAATACTCTGAAAGAATGCAGACTCCATTTAGAAATGTAACCCTTTTAAAATAGTTTCTGAAAATAATTTTTGAGTTTAGAATCTTAAAATAATTTTGGTTGGGAAAGGACCTCTGGAGGCCATCTGGTCCAAACCTGTGCCCAAAGATGTTTGGAAGTTAGATTCAACTTCAGATGTACCTTGGGTACCTCAGGGCCTTCTCTTATTACACAATCTTATCAAAATTGTTTTTATTTTGACGTATATTGACACTTACATGAGCTTCCTGAGTCCTTGTTTTGTAGGCAGCTACAATTGCTGAGATGATAGAGGGATTAAAGATTAACATAATGTTCCGGAAATTGAATATTGCTTAGGATTCCATTGGTGTAAGGAGTGCTGCAAGCTGTTTGTTATAGGCTGATCTCTAAAACTTATTTATTGCTTCAGAATAAAGAGCAAGTGCTCTTCGTTGTGTTTCAATGAGGAAACCGTCTTATGGAGACTTAATATCTACATATTAATATTTTTTTAATCTTGTGCTGATTGTTTTTCAGAACTTGGCTTTCCTGCTTTTAGCATGCTTAATGATACTAGCATGGTCACAGCATTTTAAGTTAATGTTTTCTATAGAATTTCACCTTTTTTCTTTTTTAAATCAGTTTCACAGTCAAGTGATTTGGATTAGACTGTTAACCTTACTGCAAAGGAAGAGGTTTTGCTGGGAACTGTTCAGATAAATCCTGAGATTGTAATGTAGTATCTTATTTGTTTGCTTTGTTGACAACTTCACAGTTTGGGTTATGGAGAGGAGGGCACTCTTCTGGTATGGTATGAGAAAATTAAATTGCAGTCTGTGCTGCTCATAGACATTGGAATTAATTATTAGCTTTTAAAGAAATACACTGTCTCAAATATAATTGAGAGATAAACCAGCAAGTGATTACTGTTCTAGTTAACATAGCTATGGCATTTCAGTTTATTTCACAAACTCTTCAGATAACTGAGGAAGGCTTCTGCTCATCCTTTTAAAATTTTACCATAAAACAAAACTGGCTTTTTACCAATTAACAAAATAATATCTATTGGCAAGATTCTGAGCTTGCTTAGCACCCTTAAGTGGAAATATTTTGAGAAAGTGTTTATCGGTGTTCTTCCTTCCCTTGGTGTCCGTAACTGTTTGATTCTATCTTGTGTGATACACATGGAATTTTCTCTTTTTTTTTTGCTCTTTTTCTTCCCTTGAGTCATATTTTATGGCTCATTCCATAAGACTTCCTTACTTGACTGGTGGTCTAGTTGTTCACAGTTCTCATCTGTCTGTATCTGCTCTTCTTAAAAAAAAAAACCAAACAAACAAATTTCTCACAGTGAAAAATTTCCTATTTGAAGTGGGATGGAAACATTCCTTTGTAATGTCTGCTCTCTCTGTCCCAACATGGCTTGCCTCTGGCTGAAGTTCTTACATGTTTCCAAAGATATTACTAATCCACTTTTGTAAAACTGAGTTTCCATTCTTTTCCAAGGTTTTAACTTTTTAAACGCTTTTTGTTACAAAATGAGTCCACCTCTTCCAAATAAAACATTTTCTTTCCAGAAAATAATTTAGTTGTTTTCACTCTCATAGGAAAAATACCTGCAAATAAAAATCCATATGAAGATTAACAGTGCAGTTTTAATTATTTTTTAATGAGCCCAGACTGACTTTTTTTTTTGCGTAGTATTGGAATTAGTCAGGATTTGTTTTCTTCCTCCAAAAAAGAGATGAGAAAAGTAATATTTTGTCTAGTACTTAATATTTAGCAAAATTACAGTAACTACTAAAGAACTAATGCAAGTGGGTTATTTAATTTTGGTCTGATTACATAACTTTTTTCCATTTATTATCCAATTACATACTTACAATGTTGTTCTACTTCCTTCCAACCCAGTCTAAGCCCACTTTATGCATCTTTTCTCAAAGCATAGTTTTTCATTTATTCCAGTATAACTAGAATTTCTAACCTTTTTTTCTTTTTGGTTCTTTTTTTTTCTGGCTATGAAAGCCTTATAGATTGTATCTTAACCCTGGAGGAAAATATTCCAGATAATTCCTCACAGGTATGTCTGTTACTGGTTCTCTGCTTTATCTTAGAAATAAATTCTGTCCCCGCCCCTGCCCCCCCCCCCCCAAAAAATAAAAAAGCATCAAAACTACAGTAACCTGTATTGGCTAATCATCTGTTTCCAAATGTGTTATGTGAATCTGCCCTTTGCCTTTCAGTCTTGGAATGTGTAACTCACTTTATTTTTAGACAAATGATTTATATTCTTATTTTAATGTACATATATATCATGGCATTGACAAGTATTTCTTTTTCATAATATCAGTACCTAATTTTACCAAGAGAATGTTCCCTCTTCACTTTAAAGATAGATCTCTTTATTTACAATAACTTTCTATTGATTAGTCTTAATTACTTTTTGCAATTGTCTTTGTAGAAATCTACACCTTAGATTCATGAGAACTAGTCCAGCACACTGCACAGAGAGCAGAAGCATTCACCCTCTGCCTTCCATCTCATTCTTTCCACTGGACAGGTGAAGCAGGGAGAGGGAATATTTCATGCACACATTTTTCCTTGCACTAACTATATAGGGATTACCATAATTTGGTATGATGCTGGAGTGAATCATGCTTCCATTATCTCCTCTGCATGGAGAAGGAAGTAGAGACTGAGCTGCTGCAAATAGAACTCTGAAATCCTGACCCATCTGTAAATCAATACTTCAAGTTCATTCTGATTTCAGTATGGCAAGGGTTTCACTATGTCTTGAGGGAACACCTTGCATGTTACATACTGGTACATGTTCTGTGAGGTTTGTTCTTTGTAGCTGAGCCTGGGCATGTTGGCTGTCCCTAATTAAAGTAATCTAGGAAATTTAAGCAGCTGAGCTTAAAACGTAGCCTTGAATGTTTATACTGTATACATATAATAAATCTTCTAATACTTTAAGATAATTGCCAAGAGTGGTGCTGTCTGAAACTGTTTAAAGAATATATTCTCCTCTTAAGAGCATGGAATTCCTTCTATTTCTTTATTTTTTTATGAAATGGAAACTGTTGCACATGCTCTTCTATAAAGTGAACCTTTATCTCTACCATTTCATTATCACCTCTGAGTGACATAAGATTATAATCACTATAAAAAAATTACTAGCATGTGGAATAAAGAGAAATAACTGTTGCTTATCTTTCAGTACAGAAAAATAACTTCCCTCTTTGTGAGATATGGAGGGATTTTTTAGAGGAACATAATAAAGAATAATAATTCTGTCTCCTTGCACTGAGTAGTAGAAGGTGATGGTGAAAATGGAATATGGTTCTAGTAATAATGGAACTTACCCCAAGAGGTAAGGAGGGCTTGAGTAACATGCATGATTTTTCACGAGAAACATACAGAATTTTTTAGACAAATCTTTCTTCTTCATTATTTTATGTATTTAGAGGAAGCCTAGGAAAATGTCAAGTGTATAGATGGAAAGAAGCTAAAGTTGTATTTAATCTCTGGATGAAATCACAGAATTGGCCATTTTACTTCTTCAGTGTCATCTTTTTAGGTGTTGGTCCTTTGAGAGAGGACTGTAAATATTAAGGGTCTCACTTTCACAAAGGTGAAAAAAATGCAGTGGCTTTCAGATTAGGATATTCACAAGGTAATAGGAAGGCAGCCCGAGAATACAAGGGAAGTTTCATATTTAGAGAAGCATCTTGCTGAGTTGGTGGTGAGCCCCGTGGTTTTAGTCACTTGTTCCTTCAGTTACCATCCAAGAAATTTTGCTTGATGCATGTTGATGTATTTTACCCTTGTAATCTTGGTATGTGGGGAAGTAATAAATTTCTTGTTGAACTGCTCACAATGCTAATATTATTTATAATTGATATAAACTCATCGTCCTAATTATTTTCTTTAATGGTGACAGTAACCTTTAGCATCTTCCGTGTAATATTAACTTACTGAGCCAGGTTATAATACACTTATAGCAGCAACAGAGCAATATCCCTTCCTTAATATTCACTTGTTTATCTTAGCAACCCAGTATTTAACACATGGCTTTGTGATGTGTGTGCATAGGCTTCCTTGAGCTTTTAAGGAGAAGATAAACATTCATCTATTTGGAAAAAAGTTTATAACCACGTTTTATTGTGTTAGTAAGGTTTCTAAGCAAGATATATGGAGTTGTAAACTGAAGTGATGTGTTCATTTGATCTGAAAAGACCAAGCCTTATCCTCCATCCAGTCCTTCCAACTGAATCAAGAGCTTTCAGTAGCAGATAAAGGTCTGAACACTAAATATCTGCTGCTTATGTAGGTGGCTGAAGCTTATGTTAGAAAATTTCAGCCCAAGAGGGTGAAGAAAACATGGTAAAGAACTGGCACAGTTTTGTTGAGCTTAGCCATAGTGTGAAAAAAATATGAAGTCTTTGGTTTTTAAAAAAAAAAGACGTTATAAAGACAACAGCATTATTTTTTCCACTCTTGAATGTGTGTTATATTCTATATTACAGAAAGCTGTTAATAGTGTGAAATTGCTGAGGTTTAATTATTGCATTTGATGACACCAGCATGATAGAGAGTAGTTTAAACATGCTGTTACTGGTGTGACTGGTTAGTGCTGTGAATGATGGGGAAGAGTCTGATTAGGGAGCCCGCAGGCAACGGGATAAAAGACCAATGTCAGCAGCATCTTAACTAGCTGAGAAACGTCTTTGTGCCCAACATGCTGCTTCTTGTGCTTTAATAACGAGTCATCACCTGATACTTTTTGACAACCTTTTGACAACCAAGTGTGTATAAAGGTGAAAAAAAAAGTGAGCTCTGAACACACTTCAGCCAAAATTTGGGAGATTTCTTCCTCATGTTTTAAGAAACAGTTAATACAATAATAGCTAGATCACATGAGTTACAGAGGAATAGTATGGACTCTTTGTGCAAAATTTTGGTTTTAAATGAAATAGTTTGACATGCATTCCCCTCTTGTAGTGAGTGTCCAAAACCAGTTATTCTAGAAAGCCAGGCAGCCAACTCCAGAAGATTAAAAAAACCCAAAGAGGACAGACCCCAGTTTTATCAGAATGTGTCTTACAAAACTGTGGCACCACAAATCTTTATGAAGAGAGTATGTGTGAGTGCTGGTGCAAAGGTAATATTTGAACAATTTGATTCAAATTGGTACTTGATATCAGGGATTCACCTTAAGAATTTCTCAACCAGCGGTTCTAGATATGAAAAACTATACTCTTTAAAGACTTAAACTTTATTTATATTTCACATAATCTTCCTGAATGACCTTTTAAATCAATTTTTCAATTATTATTAATTTAGATGGAGAGGGGGAAAATATTTTCAAAAGCACCCCCAAACAGAATAAAAAATAAGTAGCTTCTAGGTACAGGATGATAAACTGAAACATGATGCTTTGAAATTGTAAGCATAAATGCCAGGTACTTGTATCTTCTCTAATGAGAGTGAAAGAGGTGAAAGTCACTAGGATGGACTGGAATATGGAGAGTAAGGTAGCTGGGAATTTCAGAGGATTTCTGCTCCAGATGGGAAGGTGTTTCTATACAATATAAATGAAGATTCACTGATTAAGGAGATGGGAAACATCTGGCAGAGGATAGCAGTCTAAATGTGTGAAATTAGAAAACAGTGTCAAGGTGACCCCTGGAAAACTCCTCTAAGATTCTTCAGAATTGCTGGCGTCTTTCTGTGAGGAGATGCAATCATCTGTTTTGTGACACATACAGAAAGGATTTTCTCCTAGTAACACTAGGATTTAGATTTGTGATGTGTGAATATATCAACACTCTTTGTTTGGAAGGTACCGGGACTGTCTGAGTTCTCACTAGAAAACTAGTTTAGTGAGAACCAATGTGAAATAATTATTTCTGTAGAAGAGTTGGAAACAAAGATACTTATGATATGGCAAAACTGTGATAATGATTTTTTTTTTTTAAATAAGCCACACCTATTTCAGCATATTTCCACTAGCAATCAGTCAATTGTAACTTTCAGTATTTGTGGGTAGAGTACTGTCAATATTCCATAATTCTGTTTTCAAAGCTGGAAGTGCAAATATCCCCATCTTAAGTGAAGCCTCATGGGATCTGCTGGTTCCCTGCCATGCATTTCAAGGACTGATAAGTTTGATAGGCCTGGCACCTTTGGCTTGAAGTGGGGTTGTTGGGATTTTATGCCCCAACAGCACTTGCCCTAAGTTTTAAGAGGACTTTATAGATTGTCCTTATCTTTTTCTAGAGCAGGTGATTCTCAGAATTAGGGCTAGCACACATAGTTGCTTGGAGTTAGAGCAATTGTCTGTCTAGCTTTTTTTTTTTTTTTTACAGTATTTTTTTTGTAAACTGTTATTTCCTATGCTTTGAATTCATGTGCATGTGTGTCCAGTTCTGTCTGAGAAAGATTAGGCTGTTGTTCCTAATGAATGTTACAAACTTAACCACCATTCTTGGCTACTAAGATATTATTGTGCATCTAAACTAATAGGATTTTCTCAAGACACCAAATGATCACAGAATGTTAGGAGTTGGAAGGGACCTTGAAAGATCAAATCCAACCGCCCTGCCAGAGCAGGATCACCTAGATTAAATCACACAGGAATGTGTCCAGGTGAGTTTTGAATGTTTTCAGAGAAGGAGATTCCACAACCTCTCTGGGCAGCCTGTCCCAGGGCTCCATCACCCTCACAGTGAAAAAATTTCTCCTTGCATTCCAATGGGACCTCCTGGCCTCCAGCTTGCACCCGCCGCCCCTTGTCCTATTGCTGCCATCACTGAGAAGAGCCTGGCTCCGTCCTCCTGACTCACCCTTTACATATTTATAAACGTTAATAAGGTCACCCTTCAGTCTCCTCTTCTCCAAGCTAAAGATGCCCAGCTCCCTCAGCCTCTCCTCAAAAGGAAGGTGTTCCACTCACTCCCTTCCATCTCAGTGGCCCTGTGCTGTACTCTTTCAAGGAGTCCTATGCCCTTCTTGAATGTATTATTCTTAGTTTATTAATTTTGTCATTTTTTTTAGTTGCCACTTTTGACTTGTTTAAACTACTTCTTCAATGATCTGCAACACTGCTCCTTCTTATAAAGTAAAACAACATTCTGAGCTATTCTTTTGCTTAAATTTAGTTGTTATATGCATAACTGACAGGCGAATATCTCATCTGTGATACTTAAATAAACATTTTTTTCCTCCCATCAGTTTCTCATCTTATACTTATTTTGTATATCCACAGGAGTCCTTTTGAACTTTGCATTTGTTATTTTAAACTGAAAGTGCATGTTTTATTGGAGACAGCAATATCTTGGTAAATAATTTTGGCGTAATTGATTTCATGTAAGAGTCACGGGATTTAAATATGCAAACAGATGAGTCTTCTGGGTTCAAGTCCCGTAGAACTGAAATGCAGGAGAGCAAGCTTTAGATCATGAAAGTGAGCAACTGTTTTCCATTTATGTTGCTGTATACAACTGAATTACAGGCTGTTGATTCAGTGGCCTCTGGGAAAAAATCACAGTATAAACGCTTTTTGGCTTGTGTCTTGCTGTACAAATGTAATTATTTAGTTGTAATGCATTGTGAAGTTTTTCCCCTAGTTCTTTACGTTACCATGTAATATTTTGGGCTAGTTTGCTGGCTTTATATTTGGTTGGTTCACTCTTTTGTTCTTGTAAAACAATATATAATGCAGTATTAAGGTTTGATGTGCTATGGCATCTTCCCACAGTCCCAGCTTTGCTCTTGGTAGTTGTTAAGTATAAAATATAATTGTACAAGCAATTAATTGTCATTTGATATAGAAATTACTCTAGGAAAAATGTAAACATCTACTGACCCTTTCAATCTCTCTTCTCATTTAAGACTGAGACAGGAGGAAATCAAAAAGCCAGATTGTCCTCATGCCAATTCCAATACAAGCTGACAAAATATTTAGACAGCTTTTTCCTAAGCAAATTCATCTCATTGTCTAGGATATGTATGTTTTGATGGATTTGATAATGAATACAAATTAAGACCACAAATTGCTTAAGGCGGCCAAACAACTGTCCTGCCAAGTGTGCTGCAGCACAACTGGAACCCAGGGCATTGAGATGGCCTGGCATCTTTTTCCTCAACACACCTTTCAAGAATTCAGGCCATCTGGGGCCACTTTTCCACTCCCTGTAAATTGAGGATTTCTCTATGTATTTTCTATTGTTATCACTCATGGCATAAAACGTCTTCTTGAATCTGCCTTAATATTGCTGAATAATAAGTGGAGCAGTTGAAGGCCGGATTTGTACAGTTTAATTGAACACACTTCAGTGTTTTGGGTTTGCATAAATGCACTGATGGCAGAGCTACTTCTTATTTGTCTCAATCCAGTGGAGGGAAGAAGCAATCCCATGGCTGATTTGCTACAGCAGAATTGTGCAATCCCTTTTGGATTGCCAAACAGTATGCTGAGCTATGGATGCAAAAGGAAGCATCCTTCTGGTTTTGCTTTCTTGTATTTTTTCAATGCAGCCCCTTGGAAGTCTCTTTTATACTCTATCAGTTAAGATTTCAATTATTCTTTTTCTTTCATGAAAGCCATTCTTGTTTTAGTTGAAAACCTCTAACACTTCAGTAACAGAAACTGTTGTAACTACAAATTTTCAAACTTTTTACTGCCTCAAGGTTTTTGGTTGTTTTTTTTTTTTTCCTTTGAGAATATTCTTCCTTTTGTTTGGGTAAAATATCAGTGTTCAAAAAGAATGTTTTTTTCCCATGTAATGGGACTTTCTTTAATACATGTTTAACTAAAACATGACATAAAAATATCTCTGCTCTTTAATCAGAGGGATTATGGAGGAGGAGAAGTTATAAAATCTGTCAGTTATACATCTTGTCATAGCAGTATATTTATCACATTACATGTTTTAGGAGTTCCTTGCTCTAAGCATGGAATAGGATTTTGTGATGCCTCTTTTTTCCATTAAATGCTTAATCTAAGTGTGGGGCGGGTTTGGTTTGGTTGGTTGTTTTTTTAAAACATAGTGCTGTCTACTTTTTCAGGAACTTCTCTAAAATTATTTGGAAGCCTATTCAGTATTAGTACACTAATAAAGTGGTTTTCCTTGCTACAAAATCCTCGTTGTCAGTCCAGAGTGAACACTTAAGTTTCTTCCACAATTTGTATCTCTCTCTCTTTAGACACTTGAGCAAAACTTGCTATGTTTTTCTGCCCAGCAGAAGACACTATCTATTCTTTTGTTCAACGATACTAGGGGTTATTGCAGTTCTCGGAATAATATATAACTTTCCAACTTGTAATACAGTTATATTCTTGTTAAGGTGTTTTTTTTGTTTTTTTTTTTTAAGATGCCTACTAAGATAAATGTCACACA
Source organism: Porphyrio hochstetteri (assembly GCA_020800305.1). NCBI lineage: Eukaryota > Metazoa > Chordata > Aves > Gruiformes > Rallidae > Porphyrio > Porphyrio hochstetteri. The sequence goes on along the minus strand of CM036921.1, from coordinate 12,338,063 downwards.
TTTCTTGTAAATTGTTAGTTGTGCTGCTTCTACAAACATGAATTCCAACTCTGGTAATTTCCCTGTTCGTTTGAATTTGTTTTCTGGTCCGGTTGTGTAACTTTCTAACCTCTGTAGTCACTCAGTTGTTCAGTTTTTCCTTTCACAACCAATTTTGCTTGTGTTTGGTGATTTTTTTTTTTTTGGTTTTTTTTTTTGTTTTTTTTTGTTAATGGGTACAATGCAGCTTGTGGCTTTTTTCTGTGATAATCTGGTTTGTTTTCTAGTCCAACATAAAGTGCAACTTAGACTGTGTGAGTTTGATGCTGTCTGTGTGCACAAGTCCATGCATTTAATTTGAAAACTAACCTTAAAAAGACTCAGACATTGAAGATCTTGATGATCAGGAGACTGATAAGGTGTAATTAATAAACTGAATTAGAGATTGAACGTTGATCCAAGTTTCTTATGGTACCATTAAATCAAATTCATTTCTGTTCTGAATCTTACTGAAATGTGTTGCATAAGACCTGTGCTAGTGAAGTTCAGAACCTTACAAATATTTTCCATCCAGCTGACAGGGCTTAGGATAAAATCACAAACTTGTAACTTGGTGATTGTGACGCATAACTTGTCTGAATGAGATGGTATTTTCTCTTACCACAGGTTAGGAGTTGGAGTCCTTCAAAAACCTCACTGTATTCTTACACATACATGAAAGCAATAATTAATTTCAGTGGAAGACCTGAAGTGCTGGAAATATTCTGTCATGTGTAGAGTGTCTCCTGCAGCGTCAGTTTTTTGCCTTTCATCCACAGTTTGGTTTTTTTCATCATAGCAAGAACTTCGTTTTGTTAGATATTGCTGCAGGGATTCTTTCAGAGTGATTGCTGCCAGTTTTAGTCTCACAGTCCCTGTGATTTACAAAGTAACTTTCTGATTATTTTTCTTTACCCCTGTTGGTTTTGTTTATTTTCTTTTTTAAAAACTAGTTCCTAAATAAGTCAGAAGAATTTTTTTCTGGCAAGTTCAATGTGGACAAGATGTGACCTATATGCCAGTTTTTTGAGTGGCAGAGGTATTCATTTCTAAGATTTATGCTTGGGCACAAAGGATAAACTGTCTTCAAACCACTTTGTTGGGGGGGGGGGGGCGGCGGTTTCCTAAAAACTTGAGTTTGGGTGCAACTGACAGTGGCTGGCAAAGTAATTTAACCTTCTGCCAGCCCACTATCTTCAGGTTTTCATTGTGCTCTCTTGTGCCCCTTTCTGCCCATTGCAGATATTTCACACTTAGGAAGGAGGTAAACCAGTGTAACATCTGTGCATTTGCAAATACAACAGATACTTTTACAAGGTAAATTGGTATCCTCTTTCTACTCTGAGATAAAACTGTCTAATAAAGCTAAAGGGAATTTTGTCTTTCAGTCCTATAAAGAAAACCCTGTGTTTTAAGATCTGGGATCTTCAGCATTTAACTTCAATCTAATCGGCCGTGGAATGCTGTAATTTGTGAAGCACAATAACTGAAATGATTTCAGAAATACTTGTTTCTTGTCATGTTCACCCTTATGGTTTGAGGCTCCATAACTAAACTCTCTCTGCTTCTGGATTGTGGTTTGATACACCATGAGAACTGCTTGTGGCATTTTGGAAGCATTATGGCTTGTTCTCAAATATTGAAATATTTAGTCTAATCTTGAATCAGATGTGAAGTTAATTTGGATTGTATTTTCAGTGTCAAGGTGCCAGAAGGGCTGTATTAAACTGAAGAAAATAAACAAGCTGTCTCCAAAAGCAAGCATTGCTTTGCTTCTAGGTCTACTAGAAGTTCTTTCTCTCTATGTCTGTTCATTAGTGGGACACTCCAGGCTAGTTGAATTCAGCTGTTCTTTGTCACTTTAATTACTGTAATCAAATGGCTGAACTCCTTTTGTGTGTTTGAGGAGAGGAAAAGTTTTAATATCCTGTTTAACCTTTCTCTGGTTTTAATATTTCCATGAATGGAAGTCCAGTGAAGGCATCTGGCATGTTTAGTCTCAGTAAATAATGGAACTACTCTCTGACATATTAATTATACTGAAATTGTGACTACTTTAAAACTTAGACAAACTTCAGACCTGATCTTGGGAACTCAGGTGTACACAACTAACACTTCACTCCTTTGGAAATGTACTGAAATTCCCAAGTGAAATTTTATCTGTTGAGCCAAAAGACAGAGAGATCAGCCACCCCTACAGCAATCTGGGCTTTGTTGGGTTTTTTTCTTCTACGAACACCAGTTCGGATGAAAGTGGGTGCACCATGCTGCATATAAATCCAGTAAGATTTGTGTAACAAAGACCTTATTGTCATTCTTCTGAGTCCTGAAATCAAAACCTAGTGGCTTTCTTCAGGACTTTGGCAAATCGCGCAGGGTGTGTGTTACCTTGGGCAGGGTAGTGCTGCTGTGCTAGTGCTGCTGTGCTAGTGCTGGGGTAGCTTGCTCAAAGCAACTTGTGCATGGCACACAGCTAATGTGTGTCTATACTAGGTATGGAGCTGCTTTTCCTCACTTAGGTCAAGCACCTCTGAATGTATTAGTGTTGTACTGCTCACAAGACAGTTTTCCCTGCAATCTACACTTTCATGTTCAATCCAGCAGTCTCCTAGATGTCTAATTATGCTTGTTGCCTTAACAGAAATTTTGGGCATATATGGGCAAATTGACTAAACCTGGAGTGCAGAGCAGGCATGGAAAAATGTCAATCTGCAAGCGAATATCCTGAGCTCAGTTTTTGCTATGGCTGATATGTTTTATCTGCCAAGCTATAAACAGTAATCTCTTCTGAAAGTACGTAAGATCAAGAAGACTGGTTGTATAAATCTGCTCTCGAGTTTACACTTTCTATTACAGTAAAGGTAGTCTTTGTATCATAGTCCCTGATCAGCTGAATAGATGGAATGATAAATCTCTTCAGGCTGGTGAGAGGTTAAATAATTGTTGGCCCTTACATAAGTCTCATGTGAGCAACTCTCAGGAGGAATCTGAAACTTCTAAAGGAAAAAGTTTCAAAAATATATTATATAATACCCTAAATTGCTGTATTCTTTAAACAAAGTGAACCTATTAAATATTTGAAGAACATGCACAGTAACTTCAAGGCAGATATTTGGGTGAGCTATCAAAGATACACATCTGAGAACATGCTCCATATTTCCCAAATTTGAGGTAAACAGTTGCTCTGTATTAGAGATTGTGTTATGGATCCTGTGAGATTGTCTTTACACACAAAAACTTTTGGAATCTAGAAGAAACTGCCTTTTGGCAGTAATGTTTCTTTCTTGCAAACTGCTAATTTTTTACTCTGTGAAATTGAGTCGGTACCATGAAGATTTCCACTGCAAGAAATTCATTTCAAGAAATGATTGCACGTGGCTGAATTTACTTAATTAAAAAAAAATCTGTAATATTGTAGAGTCTTAAAATAGTTACTTGTCACTGTTTTTCTCAGAATTACTAATATCTCGAACACTTTGAAAATACCTTGAAAGGTTATGTATAGGACCAATTTACCCATCCTCAAGGCAGTGCTAGGCATCCTTTCTGGAAAACAGTTTCTGATGGCAGCTGCCTACTTTTAAATATGAAATGCCAACTTTTGTAAGTTGTCTTAAGCTAAAAAGGAAGAAGTCAGGAAGCTCCCTCATTCTAGCTGTATTCTCCCATTTCCTTTGTGAGGTGACTTTTTTTTCCCCATGGGCACTGCAAAATGAAGCAACTAACCAGATTCCAAAAGGAAGTTCATTGATGTTGAATCTTATTCCATTGTTCTAATTGCCATCAGTGCAACAAGAATTTCTAAGCCCACTTTCTTCACTGGTAAAACACAATTCAGTTTCCTTTGGGGAGGCAAAGATGAATGATAGAAGTAACTCAGAGACACAGATGTAAAACAGGGTTAAAACCAATAATGCAAGGGGGAATATGTTCTTTTGTGCTTAACGCTGTGAGTCAGTCATAAAATGTGAATGGGCTATTGCCCTCCCTCTAGAACTGAGGACAAAGATCAAAGGAAGACCCCCTACAGTACACAGAAAAGCCCAGAGGGGCTGCAAAGTACTATGAAGGTGAATCCTCCAGGGAATAATGAAATTGGAATTGCTTTAGCCACAGTTTAAAGGTTAATGTTTTTGTGATGAATGATATGACAGCATATAAATTATGCTCTGCTCAGTTCTCAGTGTTGGGTTTTTTATTGTCTGAATTGGTCAACCAGCACTTTTTTAAAAAAAATTTTACTGACATGGTGAAATGCAGAACTGTCTGATAGTTCTGTCAGTGCCTAGGCCAGGCTTTAGAGTGTGTCCTTTTAAAAAAAACCAAACTCACAACTGCTCAACCCCAAAAAGCACCAATAAAAACTCCACACAAAACCAAAAAAAAATCCAAACCAACCCAATAAAAAATAAATAACAAGCCAACCAACCAAAATACAAATTATAAAACTGTGCAATATAAAAAGCATGAAAATACTAGTGTCTTCTAAACCTTACACTTGCAAATTTATAGTTTACTGGACTGTGCACAGGGTGAACTGTGTGTTAAAGGAAGGACAGTTAAAGTTAGTAAGTTTGCTTAGTGAAACTTGGACTTTAGAATGCAGCTTTAGCAAGTAAGGAGATCTGGGAGGCAGTCTTATCAGTCAATTATCTTAATTTCTCTAGCATATCTTCAATTCTGTGTAGTAGACCTGCTGCCTGTAGAATTAATTTGCCTTGTTCTGTTGACACTTCTCCAGTTTGCAGCCCAAATAACAATCAGGTGAACATAAGCACTGAATTGTTCTGAAAAGAATGGAATTGCTACAGTCTACTTTCTTCTAGAGTTTGTTTTCATTTCCATAATATAGAACAGCTAATAATACCCAGATCTCTATCAAATGCCTCTCACTTCAATGACAAAACTCCCTCCTGTTTTCTTTGCTTACCCATGAAATAACCACACTCTATCCACAGCACCTTCCTGAGTTCCCAAGCTAGCAGATGGACAATAAGCACCTAGTGCTCTTGTTCATTCCACACTATTCTTGCTCAGCTACAGATGCTGAAGTGTTCCCCTTCACACAAATACATAATAAATTTTTGCACCTATGACCAGAAACTAGTTTCTGCAAACCTTTAGAAACAATTAAATTAAGTAAAGCTAATAAAGTGGTAGAGAGTTATTGATTTTTTTTTTTAAGTTGGCCATAAAATTCAAAGGTCATTATGGACACAATGATTAGGAACACTTTTTTTTCCCACCTCCTTTTTTATTTTTTAGTTTTGAAATATAAAAATGTGAAGATAAGCTTACAAAATGCAATTTTCTTCTTAAGACTTAAATACTATTTTAATTTTTTATAGAATAATAAAAATTGAGTTTTGTCGTGTGTGTTTTATTTGTGCAATTCAAATGCTAGAAATTTCAGCCATATCTGTCAGCTTTTCAGTGATAAAACCCACTATTTTTAAGTCTTAGTGAAATGAGCCCATTAAGAATAGTCTCAAGCTTATTATGTTCTTTTATATTTAGACTTTACAACAGTGGCTGACAATGAGTTATCCTTAATGAAGAATCTTATCAATGGTGTGGGGTTTTTGGGGGTTTTTTGAGTCAACAATATTATGGGTTTTTTTGCCTTCCAATACTCCAGCTTCTAGCTCTGACATTCCCTGTTATGTTCTCTACTATTATGTATTTATAGCCCCTTCTTGACTTGCATAATGGAATATCCGAAATTTGTTTGACCTGCCAGGAGGTTTATGCTAACAGATGAGACATCTGAGAGGTGGCAGTGGCTTTGTGAAATACATTTCACTATTACTTTACATTCTGTTAATTGTTTCCATGTTTGAAGAAAGGAGTCCCAGGAATAAACTGATACAAATACTAACTTTTAGCACAAATAACTCTCTCAAAGCATGGGACACTTAGCTCTAAGTGTTTGTTTCCTGTAGAACAGTAATCTGAAATAGTTCATCTACAAAGCTAAGCTAACATACTTTTATAGGTGTTTTTTGTTTTCCTTTAGTCTTTTGGTTATCATAAATGATACAGAAAGCTTCCAATAATACATATGTGCTATGCTGTACTCTAAGGTAACATAGCAATTTAAATGTCCCATAAGGAAGGAACATTTGTATTTGGCACAGTAACCATCCAAACCTTACTGACTTCCTGTGTTACATACCAGCAATAACCCTTTCAGTCTTGATGGCCTAACTCCAGCTACTTAAAACCACCAAATGTCTTAGATTGGAAGAGACTGACTCTCCTGCAGTAAGCAGGGACAGCTGCATATAGAGAAGACACTGATAGTTTAGGAATCAAAGTGTGATTAAAAAATAAACCTCCTAAACTAATGACCTTTCTGTAGATCAATCTCAGCAAATCTTTGACCTGATGAATATAAGCATTTTAAATGGACCAATCATGAAGAGTTTGGCTTTTGGACAAAGTAGTAATTTGTATAGAAGATGGCAGCATATTACCATGTTGTTAAAAAAATTTCCTCAATTTCCTATCAGCAAGTGAACTCGAATAATTTTTACTTATAAAGAAACCTAACATGCTGATGGTTTCTGCTTTCATGTAGCCCTTTACTTGTAAATTGTTCCCTTTTTTGCCCTGAAAACTCATAGGAGAGGCTAAAGAACAGAAATTAATGCTCTGCAAGTTTTCTATATGTAATTTTAATTAAATTGTTCCATTGCTAGTGCCAAGAAAATTACGAGAGTGAATCCACAAGATTCACACTTGCATCCCTGGTGCATGCAATAGCTCTGTTGTCCTGCTTGTAAGAATTAGACTATACTATTCACTCCATGCCCAGATTATAAAATAGCTTTGAATATGGACAAAAAAATCTCTGTGTTTGTCTATCCTGGCAGAATCTATTGCACTGAAACAATGTTCTTATCTGCATATAGAACTGCAAGATCCTTCTTCTCTAAAGACATTAAACCAATGCTTTTAAAAAATAGCATCAGTTATGTAAAGGAAGGATTAAGAGGACAGTAGTTCCCATCACCTTGGATTGTGAAATGGTTACATTCACACTCCGGTTTGAGAGGGGAGTTGCCAGTCAGCGTTCCACCCAGCTGTTTACTTTTGGTCCTGGTGTATTGCTACTGAAGGTAGCACTTCTGAACTCTGTTGGTTCTAGGGACTTAAGCAGCCAGACTGCCAAGCAAGTTCTGAACTGAATGTCATGATAGTTCAGCATTTTGAGTGTTTTCTGTTCTAGTTTTACCTTACTTAGTCCTCAGAAGTGTTGTTTTTTTTCCTCTGTGTATTTATTTTATTCCTTTGTGTAAGCTATCAACAGGGCCTGCTGGGATGTTCCACCAGAAAAAGACATAATGAAGGTTCAGAAGTAAAGGTACTCTATCACTTAAAATAGTTGAATGCACTGTGTTCTGAAAGAATTTCAGTGATTATTTACCTATAAAGAAGTATGCTTGGTCATTTTAAGTTCACATACAGAGGACTGTATATTTTAATTGGCTCTTACTAGTTCTCTGAAATGTAAAAGCAGCAATGTTATGATTGCATTTCAAGGATCTCTTGTATATATATTTTTATTTAAATCTAATCCCTCTTTAGAAATCACAGAACCCTAAAAACATTTAGGCTGGAAGGGATTTGTGGAGGTTATCCAGGTTTTGAGCTTCCAGTAGGGCCGTTTTGTATTTTAAGTCAGGTTACTCAGGACTCTGTTCAGTCATGTTTTGAAATCTCCAAGGATGGAGATTCCAGTGTCTCTGAGCAACTTGTTCCAGTATTTAATTGGGTTTTTTCTGATTTTTTTTTTTTTTTTCCCCCATATATCCAATCACATTTTCACTTACTGCCACATTCTGATTATTGTCTTGTCCTTTTACAATGCACCTCTAAAAACAGTTTAGCATCTCTATATCCCACCCAATTTAGGCAGATTGTTCCTTCTGTTTACCAGACTGAACAAAGCCAATTCCATCAACTTTTGCACATCATGTGCTACAAGCGACCTTTGCTAGACTGTCTGGTTTGTTCATCTGTCTTGCAATAAGTGTTCCAAGACTGGACACAATATTTCAGAACCAGATGCAGCCTCACATATGCTAAGTAGAGGGGAAGAATCATTTCCTTTGACTTGCTGGCTTTGTGTTTACTTATGCTGTTAGCCTTTTTCTCTGTATAGGCTCACTGCTAACTCTTGTTCAGCTTGTCTTGCACCAGCATCCAAAAATCTTTCCCCTGCAGAGCTGCCAGTCAGTTCATAGTCTGTTCTTTAACTTGTAGTTGTAGCTTTGTTCCAAAATCCACTCTCGTTTCCTTCTCAACAGTATTGTCTCCTACTTAAATCAGTTTTGTATTAGTGCTAGTCCACTCTTTGAAAACTCTGCTTAGCAAAGATATTGCCTGTGCGTTAATTAGGGACAAATACTCAGTGAGTGTATATTGTCATTGGTGGCAAGATAAATCTGCTCACATCATATGCAGATCTCTTGTTCCCTGCTCAGCTAGTGGATCTGGGTTTATGTTGTGGCCTGTCTCAGTACTTCCATATTTTCTTGGTGGAGTTTTTTTAATTTGAAGTCTCTAATTGATGATCAAAGTCCTCCTTAAATAGCCCATTCTCAAACATAGGCAAAGAGGCTGTTTCTGCTTTGAACTGGGCTTGTGGGGGTATTTTTTTTTTTTTAGTGCAAAGGACACATGAATTAGTATGAATTTAGTTTCCTTAATTTTTGTGTTATATACTATGAGTATAAAAGCAAAAGTAATAATAGTAAAATAAAAGCAAGTGTTATTAATATCCTATTAGCTTTAGCAAATAAAAACATAATCTTTTTACTAACAGAGAATATAATAGAATAGAATTGAAGAATAATTTTTCCATGATAAATATCTTTTCAGTCTGATATACTGCTAATATATCTTCAGTCAATCCTTAGTGAATTAGGAGGTGCCTATCCTATGTAGGTCTCATAGGATTTTATGATGCTGTCTTGTCAGCATCTGCATTTTTGCTGTAGTAACTATGGTCCAGCAATGTGAGGTAACCTTCCTAAGGTTGTCCAGCAAGCCAGTGGCAGCACAGTTTGTTGCACAGATCTGGACAATGCAGAGCTTGAGCTTCTGTAGTACAATTAAATAATAATTCTGAAAGTTATAGAACAGAGTGGTATTATAACATAGTTTATGCTAACTAAATAAAATTGCTCTGTTAATTACCTTCACTCTTCATCTAGTTAGAAATTAACATAAAAGAATGTATCTAAAGCGATATCGTAATGTAAGTTTTCTCAAGATACCTTGAAAAAAAATTGATTTTAAAATAAGGCAAGCAGAATAGGAATTGAAAAGTAGATGAAACCCTCTGTCCATGTCTTTCAGTATTAAAAAAACCCCAAAACAAACCCAAAACACCAAACAAAACCCCTTATATTCTCTTATTTTTCCATTTACTCCCGAAATGCAGATCCAATTCTCTCTGGTAAGAAGTTCAGTCTTCAGCAAAAATCCTTTGCTGATTTTGGACTGAGTTTATTTATACTTGTTTTATACATGTTTATCCTTAGGGTGAGCCCATGAGTGATGAGAATTCCAGACTTCATGGAGCAAAATGCAAAGGAAGCATTTCATAACTGGAAAAAGCAAAGCCAGGAAGAGAAGGCGCTACTTGCATACAATTTTTAAGCACCATTTAGAGATAACAAACATGTGTACAACTAAGTACATTGGGTTATTTGGGAGGCTTTACCAATATAGGCTTACTGCCCAAAACAAGAAATGAATTTGTGACTTCATTAGCCAGTCTGAAATCTTTTTACTAGAGTAATTTTGGTACATTTTATGCATTTGTCATTGGTAAATCCTTTAGAATCAAAGATAACGACAGTGAGTTATGAGACTTTCTTTTTATATTTAAATTGGTATATACTGACGGGTGCCAGGAATGTCGTATTGCACAATTCCTACACCACTCAGCACATAAGCCATTCAGTTACTACACTGGGTGAAGTAGCAATCTCTTTAGAAATCAAGTGGATAGCATTAAATTTTGGCTTAGTTTTTAGGGTGATTAAACATATGAAATCCTGCAGATTAATTTGTAATAACTCTATATGCATCTTGTGTAATAAGTTTGCATTTTGAACTATTCTTAAAAGTCTATAGCCAATTTTGTCATGAGCAACAGCTGCTGCTTTTGCAGCTTGTAGGCATATGCAGTGTTAACAACTCAGTTCTGTTGTTGGTCTTCGTTGTAAACAAACTCTGTGGCTGATAGGTATTGTACATAGAATGATTTAGTCCTAAGATAATGTTGGGTTTTAGTGCCACTGATGTAATTAGGATTTATATTTAGAAATGGTGTTAGCAATTCTGTAATATGGAAGAAAGCACCTAATTTGTAAATTACTACTGAAAATAAGTTGATGGAGATTGAAGAGGCTAGCTGAGTTTCTGGATTTGCTTCACATTTTTTTCCAACCCCTAAAGCAGTTAAGGTGAGTCTAGAGCCATTTGGTAAAATTCAAACATTTGCAGGTTTTACATATTTTATTTTCTTTGTAGTTTGTTTGCTGTTGCAATGGCTGAATTACGGTTACTACTGATCAGGTCTTAGTGTGTGGAGGTGTTTACTGCTGCTGTCACTACCGCAGAGGTGAGGTGTGGGGGTGGAAGGGGGCAGTAGTTCTCAGTACTGGCAGAAGGGGAAGAGCCTATCAGGTAGGAGTTGCTGGTAGCGATCTGATTCCTGTGGTTTCTGACGATGCACTGTGCAACTTCAGAACTGGTGTCAACAACCTTTGTGCCTTTAATTTGTGGAATGGTAAATTGTTGGGAAGGACAGGATAATTATGTAAGGTTACCTAGTAAATGTGTATCTAAGAATGAGTTATGAAGACCACATAGAGAGAATGAAGGATTGTACTTGGCGAAGCACCACGGAGAATAAGACTGAAAACTGCTAGATTTAGATGTTTTAAGTAACATTTGGACTTAAAGACTGTGAATAATAAATGAAAATTCATTAGCAAACATTCTTGTCTATAACATTCAGCCTTGCCTCAAGCTTTTAGAAGTCTTTATTTCCTTAATACACATTTCTAAGAATGCTGAAAAATGGGATCAGTGCTGGCCCTACCCTGAAAAAGTTAGCAATTATGGTTTGTTGAGCAGACAGAGTAGAAAGCAAGTCTAAGACAAAGAAGGTCTATTATTATTGGCTTTCAATTGTTGCAGGCTTAACTGAGAATACTCAAAATACTTCTTGGTCCACTGTGTTTCCAAACTAATCCAAATCTTGGTAATCAAAGCAATGGCTAGAGGAGTGATATGGCTGTTTTCTTTCTTTTTTTCCCCCTCTTTTTCTTTTACAATCTGAAGAATAATTCATATTAAAATTTACTTCCTGCTTTTTAAAGTTGGGAATTGAAAATAGAGCATGAAGGGGAGAGCTGAAAATTCAGAAAATGGACTTAACTCTCCCAAGTATAAATGTATGACCATTATGCTGTTGCCAGTTAGCTTTTGTAATTTTCTTTTCCCATTCATTTGATATGGGTGTAACACCAGGAAGCTCAGGCAGCTGACTTTTGTCTGTCTATTTTGCCTGGCTGCAGTAATGATACAATTAAAAGTCTGCATTTCCTAAATTTTTCATTTGGTTTAGAGAACCCACTGAGAGTAGACACGCCCTTACTGTTAAGGCAATGAACTGTGTCTCAAGAGGCCTCAGTTTAGGCTCTAGGCAAGTAGATGGCTTCATCTCTGTGCCACCGGTTTGTATGTGTACAATGAATACTTACTATTATTGCCTACTCTAGACTATAAAAGACAAAATGGGTTGTTGGAATGCAGCTTCTATCTCATCTGTGATAACTGAGGAATGACAGCATGAGATAAAGATCATGTGAATGGTTGGTTATGCTGGCCCACATATGGATTTGCAGAGGAGAAGTTACAGGGTTTCGGTATCAGATGTGGGGCATGGAATATTGCTCCTTGTCTGTGTGCCCTGGGGGTTGCAGTGTGAGCCTGGTGCATGGGAGGTGTGCTAAAGCCATCATTGCCTGACCTTGTATGACTTAACGCAAGCAATGGGAGTAGCACCTTCACTGCGCTTTCCTCCTGTTATGCCTGGTCAGCTGTTAACACTGTCTAATTCAAAGAATTGCTTAGTAGGCTGCTGACTAGATTTAGTTCTCCTAGAAAAACAAAGGCCTGGCAGTGAAAGTAAAGGCTGGAAAATGGCATTTATTTTTCACTCTGAGATCTGCATCATCCATAGCTAGTTATCATTGTGTTCTTCAGAAATGGAGTTTGGAACTGTGAAAATATAGTGCGGGTCTAATGCAAATGTCAAACCCATGTGGCACTAGGAGCACAGTGCCTTCAGAAAGGAAGGAACCTCCACAAACAATGTGTAATGGTCTCTCTTGTTACTGTCTGATTGGTAATCCCCCCCTGCTTCCCCATATAATGATAAAAATGTGACTTGCAGTAATGTTTTTCTTGGGGAAGGAATGAGTAAGTGCCCGTGCATTACTGCAGAGCTGCTGATAAGCAATGGTATGCTTTTTGTGTTAGCATACATGTAATTTTGTATTAGATTTCTACTATGCCAGAAATACAGCCTAGTCAGAAAACTGCGTGTTTCAAATCTGGTTTTATAATCTTATTTACATTAACTTGTGCTTATGAGTAATCTCCCTGAAGTCAATGGTATGAATCCAGTTTTAATGAAATTATTTGTTGTTTATTTTTACTTAGCTGGTAATTACAGTTTGCTATCTGATTCTTTTGTGACCCTTCAAGCCAAAGACTCAAGAACAGAAATAAAACCTTCTTTGCTTCTGCATTGGAGCCAATTCTAAAGAAATTAAAAGTTTTTGTATCTTATTCTCAAAAGCATCATACAATCTGGCAAGCAGACAGGGTTATGAGTCAAAGCTATTTTTTTATGGAAGATAATGATCTAATATTGTACCTATTTGCCCACAAATATACAAGACTGTTATCAAAGCTAGTAAGTTGTTGTTGAAGTCTAGAAATAAAGCGTAATAACATTTACATACAGTAAGTACACAATGTAAGTATATAATTATTTATACTTTTTCTATTCAAAAACAATAAAACAACTTTAAAGACATTTAATCAACATAAACGTATTCGTGAGGGCTGCAAAAATTGCAAATTTTGAAGCATAGACTTCCTTTTTCCAAAATTGCATAAATATTTTGCATGAAGTTCACAGAAAGTTTTAATGATGCTTATTTTAGAGGCAAATTAATTGCTTTTCCCTCTTGATACTGCTGCAAATTTTACACTGTTTGTTGTTCTTTTGGGGTAGTGATCAGTAAACATCCATCCATTTTTTAGGCTCTGACTGTTCATACTTGTGCAAAGTATTTTCTCAAGATGTTTAAAGGAAGTCTGGACCTTAGTTTTTGAAACAACTTCATTAACATTAAATAATGATTTGTATTGTCTCTTTAGTATGTGGTTTGTTAATCCTGTTTAATAATGCTTGTTGCTGGCTAAAGCTTAAATTAGCAGAGGAAAAAAAATCAGGACCATCCTAACTAGGATTCCCACCCCAAGGGGTATGGTCAGTGATGTTTGTACCAAAAGCTCTACCCAGAACTGTGCTGGTTCGTTTGGTTTTTAATCCTGGCTGTGGAGGAATTATGGGAGGTTTTGTCAGCTCTTGTCTCACAGGCAAAGTAGTGCCTGTTGTTTGTGCTATTAAACTACTCCAAATGCCACAGATTATTTTTAAATGATCTTCAACTGTGCAGTAGCAATAAAGTATTAATAATGTGCAGTAGTAATAAAGTATTGCAGCCAGTATGGAGAACTTAGAGTGCTTTTCACTATGGTATGTTGTAGCAAAGGTTTAGAATTCTAAATTAAAATAAAAAACAATAGACAAAAATGCAGCCTGCAGAGGAAAATGTGCATACACATAATTCCCTTACAATTAAGATGTGACATTTACTTCTTCCTGTTCCATGACATGTTACCTTCTCAAGAGGATAAGAGCAACAGTGTTATTACATCAGGGAAAAAGCATAAAGGAAATTTTCTTGTGAGAGAAAATTTCGGTTTCTGCTCTGATTCAGGATTATTTCATCCTTCAGTGTATGTAGGGTCCCACATGGTGTTACAGTCCCACCTTCTTGAGGACTGCAATCAGGGATCTCTTCCAGTTACATTACTTCCTTTCTGGCATCATTCAGTATGGTTTTTTTCTCATTTTCATTTCTTATGCTGAAAAATGTTATTGTGCCACTTACGGGAACAGGCTGAGTCAAGTAAGTGTCTGTACACATTAAAGAGGTTCTAGTGGGAATCTAGTGAAAAATATTGAGGTAAATCTGTTGGGGTAACCACAGCCATCTCTAAGAAAAAACTAAATTACTTTTTTTTTTTTTTAAAAGTCTCATTTCCTGTGCAGTGATTCTAGTGGAGGAAATGGAGCCCAAATGTTTTGGTTCTGAGGAGATTTTTTTTTTTTTTTTCTTCTTCCTTTGGAAACTTTGTAACTTGTATAACACATGCACTTTTATTCCCATTGTTATACAATAAAAAGGGAATGATTACTGATTTCCTGTTTTGCTACCAGTAGTTTTTGTCCAGAAGCATATACTATTAATTATGTACACAGTTGGTAAATATTCACTTTTCTTGTTACAGAAGGCTTAAACTCTTTCCTCTCCCTAGCCACTAGATTTCTAAGACTTCTTTAGCTAAATTGTGCACTGAATATCCAAGTAGTCTTCAGCATAGGCTGGAATAAACCTCCTTGCTCAAGTGATATTTAAGACTTTGTGGGAGTTTTTGTGTTTGGTTTTTTTAAAGATTTCCTTTTACTTCCTTACTTTTGCGTTTACTTCAGATAATTAGGTCATGTTGTGTTAAGCAAAGGATGGTGCAAAATCTGAACATGATTCTGAAGATGTGCGCGTGGATTAAGATGAGGCCAAGAATTTAGAAGGAAGTTTTGTATGAGAGAAACAGATGTCAAGTAAAACCTCAGTCCCAGCAGTGACCTACCTTCAGAGCTACTGTCTGCTTACCTACATTTACCTATGTGAGAAATTCTTTGGGTCAGTAACCATGTGTTTCCAAAACTGCAGGGGATCACTAGTTAATAACAACTTTACTGTTAATTGTGTTTCTATTAGTAACATATGACTAGACTGAGAAATTTAGTTACAATTGATGATTAATAGTGACTTTGCTGTTTTAAAAATGCAACTTTTGTATTCTAGAAAATGAATTAATCTTAAGATTTTCCATCTGGTTAGCTCTCAGTGAGTCTTGCTTCTAGCGTAGCATGTGTAACTTGAAGCTTTTATACTAAGCTGTGCTAGAGTCAATGTCATCCCTTGTGTACGCGTAGAACGCAAGAACCGCAGGGGCAGCGGCGAGCTGGTGCTTCGGTACCGCTCGGCTCTGCCCCGTCCATACCGCTCGGAGCGGCAGCAGCGGGAATCGCCTGCTCGGGTCTGAAGCTAAATTTTCTTTATTTCTTTATTCAGTGTAAGTAGCTTGTGGAGATCTCTGGTGTCCGGTTCCTGAATCTTTAACCTGTCAAACTGTAACCTCGAGGTTGTGCCGCTGCGTGGCTCGTCCCGCGGGGGCGGTGAGAGCGGGCGGGCAGCGCCGCTTCCCGGGACGCTTCCCGCGCCGCCAGGTGGCGCTGGGAGGCCGTGCCGTGCGGGGGCCGAGCGCGCGGGCGCCGCTGGCCTTCACTGTGCTTTAAGTAGATGTTGCTTGTGTCCTGCCGCTCGCTCCTGACAGCTTCCCGTCCTGTCCTGAGGGGCTGCCAAGTTACCCCGTATATTTTGATTACTTGGGCCCAGCCCAGCTGCCTCATTGCTTCATGTCGTGCCTCTTAAGCAGTAATTCTCTGCTAAAATAAGTGTTAAAGCCTCTTACAAATAAAATAAGGAATACCATAGAACTAAGGACTACAGTGTGAGGAGGTCTTGAGGGAGATGTTATGGCCCTCTACAACGACCTTAAAGGAGGTTGTAGCCAGGTGGGGGTCTGTCTCTTCTTCCAAGTAACAAGCAATGAGAAAAGAAGAAATGCTCTCAAGTTGCACCAGGGGATGTTCAGATTGGATATTAGGAAAAAATTATTCACCAAAAGGGCTGTCAGGCGTTTGGAGCAGGCTGCACAGGGAAGTGGTGGAGAATCCCTGGAGGTATTTAAAAGATGTGAAGATGTGGTGCTTGGGGACATGCTTTAGCAGTGGACTCAACACCACTAGGTTAACAGTTGGACTCGGTGATATTAAAGGTCTTTTCCAACCTAAATGATTCTATAACAGTCTTATGTCTAACTTCTTGTCTGGTGGTCTGCCTTTTCAATCAGTCTTGACTTCTGCTTGCCAAGTAGGCACAGAGGCAGTAGCTCATTTCAGGAGACACCATGATGGCTGACTGCAGAGCTCTTCCCACGGCCAGAGAGCAGCAGTTGAAGACTGCTTTGTTTCAGAGTACTGAAGGTAATTGCTTAGTGACAGGCAGAGCTTAACATGTTTGAACTGCCTGAAGGGATGAGCTGATTCTAAAGAACTGCAAAAATTACAAAACTCAATAAGCAAACAGGGCCTGGCCTCAACACTACATTTCAAAGAGGCTGTGTGACCTATCAGCTGGTGCTAGGATGCAGCATGGGAATTCCTGTATTATATGAAGAGGCAAAATTAGGAAGGTATTTTCACAGCCAGTGAGGATGCCCAGAGGGCACACATATATGTTAACATGTCATGAAAATGGGGGGGAGTGGTGGGGGAGGGGGGCAGGGAAGAACTGGCTGCTTTCCTGGATGGCTGCAGCCAGATATTCAGAAAGGTGGGCACTCCTCTAATCAATAATGGGGGGGAGGTGTGAAAAATTACATACATGTCATATCAATCAACACCTATGTTGCGTACATGTGCTGTCTATCCTGATCAACGCAATGTGAGAGTGATGTAGTGTCATTCACTACTGGCAGATTTTATATGCTGGGTGCCACAGAGGCTGCTATTCAGGTACTGAATGCCACCCATCCAGACTTTGTGAAATGGACACATTCAGTCTTGTAGAAATCCATCAGAGTGAGTGGAATATCTCAGAAAGAAATTGGGCCTGAAGAAAGTAAGCGAGAAGGGTTGTCATTAAAAGCAAGGGAGGAGAATTTAAAAACAAATATCATAATGCTCTGGAAACCCATTTCCCAGAGCAACAAGCCTTGTAGGCCAATGCACACAAGCCCCTGTCCCCAGCTACTGTTTCTGCAATCCATGCCAAATTTTCTCTAGGTAGGTTTCTTAGCGCTAGGGATTGCCAAAGGTATAACAGCAGGAATATTCCCAGTGCTGGCTAAGTGTGGAGAAAGAACATGCTCTTTCCACTTTTCAGGGAGTGTAGTGATAGGACAAGGGGTAATGGGTTTAAACTAAAAGAGGCAAGATTTAGATTAGACATTAGGAATAAAATTCCTCACTCTGGGAGTGGTGAGGTACAGAGAGAAGCTGTGGCTGCCCCTGGATCCCTGGTAGTATTCAAAGCCAGGTTGGATGGGGCTTTGGGCAACCTGGGGTATTGGAGGTTGTCCCTGGCTGTGGCAGGGGGATTGAACTAGATGGACTCAGAGATCCTTTCCAACACAAACCATTCTTTGAGTCTATAATTTAGAGCATTTTACTTTCAGGGAAAATACTTTTATTCCAGTGTCAGAAAGCTCCTCCTAATTTAAGGGGAAGGTGGTGGTGGGGAGAAGTTCAGGGTAATAAACTGTGAATCTTTCATCAACGATGAAACAAGGAAAAATCCATTTTCCAGGCCTATCCCCCTAGAAAGTAAGACACTTTTTCTCTAAAGGCCAAGTACAAGACCTAAGAATGGAGAAGCAACTGTTAGGACTTGGTTGGAATGATAGCTATCTTTTTTCCTTTTTTTTTTTTTTTATTTTTGTAATTGCGATCCACTCAAAAGACTGAAGATGAGTTTAAATCAGACTTTAAAAAAAACCCCAAAAACAAACCCACAACGAAACCCAGCTAACTTTTGCCAACCTTTCTACCACTAAATCCTAGTGGAGGATAGTTTGGGTAAAGTACATCATCCAACTTCATATTCTCAAACCCAAAGAATCTTGTGGATTTCCCAACTTCCAATTTGTGGTCCAGGTATTAGAGAAAATTCTGATCAATACTGTATAGGCATTACTATGCTTCCAATCAAGATGAGGTGAGTGTGCAGCAAGGCTTCTCAGATATTGGTAAGCTAAATGAATTATCTAGCACCAGTCCTGACTTTTCACAGTTTTAATCAAATTTCTCTTTCTTCTTGAAACAGCACTCCAAATATTAGCCTGCATTGTGCCCATCATTCATAAATATTCCCACAGCATGAAACAAACCTATCTTGTTTAAATGCAAATAAGTTGTTATTTCATTACTGGATTTCATTACATAACAGTTTTTGCTTTAGGTTATGTGTAGTCTTTGAAAGTGACCGAAATGTACTCCAAGCTTTTAATATTCCTGTCTAGTGTTTCTTTTTATTATTAGACTCTTTTTTGTTTGTCTGAAGTGGAAGAGATTATCTGTACTCTAACATAAGCCTTCAGAATATCCCACTATACGAAGGTTATGGGACTGAGCCCTATTTTTTTTTTTCTACAGAATAAATAACTGTTGAACAGAAAGGCTTCACTATGTTCTTCTCTTACGTTCCTTGCACTGCTGTTAAGGTGAAATGAGTAACATTATCTTCAGTAGCCAGAGAGAAGGCAGGTTGAGATGTAGCCAAAAATACTGGAATTAAAAAAAATAAGATGGAATTAGCCAAGAAAATTATTTTCCTGTAGCACTGAGAAAAGGAGTCCTCTCAGAAAAACTAGTCCCAAACCTTTGGCCAAATTAGGGTTCTGACAGCAGTTACAGGACAGTTTCCAACAGCAACGTGACTCGGGATTCCTGTAAGGATGGAAGTCTGTTTAAATGTGGCAACTTGGTAAAAGGTCTTTTTGGCTTTGATCTCCCAATAAACTACTTTAGTGTTTGGGTCTATCGTAACTTAATTGGGCTGTAGTCTACAGTACAGGGGTTTTTGGTTTTTGTTGTGGGGGTTTTTTTCCCTTGTCCTATTATAATTTTCTGACCTTAATTTCCTGCTTCCTCACGTGTTTCGAATTGGACCAGTTCATGAGAAAAGCCTTCCCCATAAGGCATAAATTCTGTGTGGGGGAGAATTCTTTGTAGATATTTATGTGAATTGGAATAATAAACTATTCTAAGGCTACTATGGATTTGAAAGCTACTTTGGCCAATGGCAGCACGTCTGAAACTTATTTCATTATTATTCTTTTTTCCAGTTAATCCCACTGTGCAGTTGGAGATAACCTATTTGGTCTGTTGTTGGTTGATTGCTTTACTTTGGAAAAAATGCAAAAACCTTCTTGTGCCCCTAAATGCACATACAATGGACTTATGTTACTGACACGTCTGTACTTTAATTAAAGGTTTGAATGAATGCTTTTAATAACACAGAGAAAGGTTTTTACAGAGCACTACATAAACTTATGTAGAAACTATAATACAGATTATTCTGTCTTGATGCACTTAACATCACTGATTCATGTTCTGCACATGTAAGCCCCAGTGGTAATGAATTCAGTATGGCTGTTCTTTGGCTGCATCTGTGCAGGCTAACAATGATATTGTTGGCTGTAAAGGCAAATATTCTGTAACCATTTATTCTGAGGGTTTGCATTATTTTTCTTTTCTGAGTGATCAAAGAGTTTGACATTTCTAACACAAGTGCGTGTTCTTTCTAAATCCTAAACTTTAATTTTGTTTACATATATGATAAGCTTTTTGAAATCTTTGCAATATTGTTAAAAAGTTTTTCAATTTGCAGCTTTAAGATTATGACTAAATAACATAATCACTTTAAATTGTCTTTGAATGCTGAATTGAATCTCTTGTATATAAACAGGTAGTAATTGTGTTAGGCAATGTATGTCCACATTTTTTTTTTTTTTTTTTTACACTCCCAGTTATATAAGCTGTGTCTGAGTGAACAGATATTGTATCTACATAAAAAAACAAAACCAAGACTCTAACTGCAGCTGCTCTTGGAACACAGCAGGTTTTTAAGGTTCCCTTCAAAGGTGCTACTGGGGAGCTTCTAGGCGCTGCCTTATTTATGATGCTAATGTTGTGGTAACACTGGCTTCAGGGGAGGGACTTTGCAAAGTTGCTAGCTGCCTAACAGCCCAAAGAATTTGTGCACCGAAGTTTCTCTTAGCTATTTCTGAGAGTCACATCACATTAGCCTAACTGTGTTAACCTAACTGCAAGGATAGATACTTGTTAGGACAATCGTTTGGATTAGATGGACATGTTTAGTAGACGAAAAATAAAGATGATTTCTGGAATTAAATACACGTACTAAGATCTGCAAATATACACAGGTATCTCCACAGGAAAACCTTTGTGGACCTGGGTAAAGATTGCATGTCAGAATAACTAAAAATAAGTACCAAGTCTTGAATTTTCTAGAAGATGACAATTTAGTTTTCGTGTTCTGATCTGAAGCACACTGAAATTAAAGGAGCTTTGACTCTGCAGGGTGTAATGCTTGGGGTAGTTTTTGAGACCCTTCCTTTCATTGAATATTACAAGGAGTCTCAATGAAGTCTGTAAGATTGGTCATTTAGTGTCTCTAGGGATACAGAAGTGAAAAACATCCTGGTAAAATAGACTAAATAAAATAATAACAGTATCTTGGGTGACTAACAGTGTGTATGTTTGGATATAACCTTCTGGAGGAAATTTTCTAAAACATTGAGTCTCTGTTTCTGCAAGATCTGTCATAGCCAGTCAAAACATTTCAGTACCTAGTACCAGAATTTTACTCTTTTTTTTTTTTCATCCACTCAAAGCTAGCTCTTCTCATGTGCTCATGATAGATTAGTCTCCTGAGAATCCCTGAAATCAAATTGTAAGTATAAAAGAGCAAGCCCTTGCATTTTACATACTCTACAGGCATTGGACAAATAACAAAACACTTTTCAACAGACTTGTTAGATTGCTATATAAATTGGTACTTTTTCATCATTCTACTAGATTACATCTAATCTTCTGTAAGTGTTCTTGCTTATTGCTTTTTTAATGAATGCATTTCTCAGTTCTGAGTTACAGCTAGTCTTATGGTTTTAGGAGGGGCAGGTATTGTTACAAATACAGATGGGTTTGGTTCCTTTCCAAAGTAAAAGTGATTAACTAAGTGTTGGCAGCTGTATCTACCACTTTATATATATTTAAATCTATTTTATGGTAATAGTTGTTTGTTCTGGATATAAGGGTTGGAAGTGCATCAGTACCAAGTAATGTAATCAACCTTTCCGAGTTCATGGTGGCAATGGAGCCCTGGAAGGAACACTTTGATTAGAAGAAAACTGTTGAGGAATTCTCCTGACTCCCATTACAATGATGGCTTGGAATTGATATAATGCCAATACCTCTCACAAGTCAGTAAAACTCAAAAGTTGCCTTATTGATTTGGTCCAAGTACTGCATAGATTTTCTGTAAAACCGCAGATCATGCAAGGCAATCTCCTGTCATGTTTGGCACTGAGAACATGCTGATCACAAGGCAGAAGAGAATTTAGAAGTGGTGTTATACTTTAGAGACCTTGAATTGCCACACTAGTGGTGAGTCTACCCCCTGAAAAATGCTGGTCAGTAGTGTGACAATTCCTAAATAAATTGCCTCACTGACCTTGCTCTTGGTCATCTTCAGGGCACTGTGTTTAAGCCTCCAGCCATCACCTTTCTTGGTCCAGGGATCCATAAGCACTCATTCCAGTCTAAGGCCTTAGGCTCTAAACCTCTGTTGTTCATTTTAATGTCCCTCAACAGGTCAGGTCAACACCTGCAGTTCCATTCTCTACGGCATCATAGTGCACATCTTGCAAAAGCAATATGTTATTTAAAACGAAACACTTCAGAGAAAGCAATTTTTAAAAGAGCAATCAGTCTCACATGTCTCCACATCTACCTTTCTCAAGTCAGAGTTCTCTTTCTGTGAATTTAAAATTCTGTGCTTTTTCAGATATTTTGAACAAAGTGAAATTTCTCCTACAACTCTCCTGATTTGGAATGAAATCCTGAAAGACTGTAGGGTCTCTTTCTGTTATCACCATGCTTTAAATATCTCGGATGTCTTCATTTCCTGAATGATTCATTAACTATTTTACCTTGAAACTTCTTTTGCACACTCTCATCTCTGCTATCCATTTTTAAAAGCTTGCATTTATTTTTGCTTTGTATTAAAGACACATTACAGAGTTGTTCTTAAGTACCTCTTGTTATGCCTTTAAAAATTGAAAAGAATGCTCTTGGGACTTAATGTATTTGATGATTCCTCCTAATTAAAAAAAAAAAGGGTGGAAAAAGTCCCAAAGTTGGTAATGTTTGCAAGGTTCTGTGTTGTTATAATGTAGAATGCCAGGTAAAAACCCATAAAGAAAGTGCAGTCACATGGCAAAATTTGGGCCATTTTCTTTGAGGGGAAAGGGAGCTCCCTGACATGTGAAGAGATTCAGCTTTGAACAGCATAAGCCCACACTTCTATTTTCATCGGTATAAAATTTTTCTCAAACTTTCAACAGTTTGTTTTGCAGATGATGTCTTAGATGAATGATCAGGTGACTGTGAAATACAGTATAGGGATGACCAAATTAGTGTTAAATCCATCAGGTTTGTAACAGCAGTGTTAGACACAGTACTGTAATAACACCAGGGAAGCTGAATCACTGTTCCAAAAAGTAGTTCTACCTGTCTCTGTGTGTATGCAAGGTAAATTGGCTGACACAGAGTTGCTGTGGCCAAACCACTTTCAATACTTGAGCTAGTTAACGTAAAATTAATTTAAAGGTTAATTCATCCATCCCTAGGCTGAAAAGCAGACAACATTTTAAGCCTTTAAGTAAGCAAAGAACTTAAAATCGAGATAAAATACTGAATAATTAAATGTCTGAAAGTGATCACTGAAAGTGATGGTTGCCACACATCAACTGTCTGGGGCTGGGGTCATGTCTGGACACACCTTAGTGCGTTTGCTTGTCTTGTTTTAGTTTCTGAACCATTTATTTCTATAACATTACTTGTGGTCATCCTCAACCCTGCTCATAAATACGCTGTGACACTCCTTTGATGTACTTAAGCCCTTCATGGATGCTTAGTAGATGCTATGATGTTCTCCTGAGAAATTTCTGTGGGCAGAACAGAAAGATGGCATGAGGCTTTCTTGAGTCCTTAGCTCAGTTCCAGCTGTCTCTACTGTGGAATATTTTGTAGAGCCAAAGGTGATGAGAGCCCTTTCAGATGGATGACTGACTCAAGTTCCAGTGCAGGTAATATATGTTTAATTTTCAGTGAGACTGCACGGTATACGAGCAAATTGTCTTCACTGTAACTGGAGGTGTTTTTCTTTCAACAACTTTTGAAATGCCTGTCACTTTAAGCTCCTCATGTACAGTTTCCTTTTTCCCCTCAAAAGGTACATGATGATGCTTTTGAAAATAAGCAACCTTCCAGTGGCTTTAGAGGCAGAGGTAAGAAATCCCAAGTCTCCTTCAGCGGATTACACTTATCAGCCTCTCAATCTCTTTTCAAGATGAAAGGTGAAACAGTCTGACTTGAAACAAAGAAATAAACCCTATCTTGTCTTTGAACTGTTTGCCAAGGAAGTAATAGGCTTATGGGGTTTACTTGTGCAAAGCTGAATTTTGCTGAGAACAGCCGATTTTAAGGAAGCATACAAAATATTTGAAATTTAGATTACTTTTGGTATAGGAATTTTTTTAACAAACTATTTCTGAAATCCTTCTACTTATTCACCTAAGAATTCTGTTGATATCCTAGAGCTGTCTTTTATATATCTGTATAACTTTATGAACTTCAACTGAGCCTTGTATTCTAGAAGACATTACTTATATCTTGAAAGTTAATATAATTGTTAAATCCCTATAATACGGATTTAGTTTCTTCAAATATGGCATGTGTGGGTTTTAACTTCTTGCTTCTGGGCATCTTGAATCTTTCAACATTCATTTTCCAAGTAAGAAGCTGGTGTTTATCTTAATCCATAGATGAAGCTATTCCTATTTCAACAGGACTGTTCATACGAAGAAAGTATGTACATGGAAGTTTGTAGGATGAAAGCAC
The DNA here is from genome assembly GCA_020800305.1 of Porphyrio hochstetteri. NCBI lineage: Eukaryota > Metazoa > Chordata > Aves > Gruiformes > Rallidae > Porphyrio > Porphyrio hochstetteri. The sequence continues at coordinate 12,313,825 of CM036921.1, read as the reverse complement.
CATGCAAAACAAAACAGGAAGATAAATGTTGTTCCAACCAAGATTGTCCCAACAGTTCTATGCTGATGTACTTCTAAGCATTAATCAGACTAATGCATAGAAAGAAGACTTACTAAAAATATATATTTAAAAAAGAGCTGTCCCAGAAAACTGGAAAGTATAATATATGGAAGCATCATATAATAGGCATTCATAATAAAAAAGCCACATTATTTTTCTGTGGAGCCTTCAGCTGTACAGTAGACATTAACTTCCTGTAATGAATGCATGTAATAAACAGATGGTAATGGAAGGTCAAAATGTCAGATTAGATAGACAAATTGGGAACACAAGTAGATCACAAAGGTTATGAGAAATGTGACAGTTAATGTTCTTACCCAGGAAGCTTCCTAAGCAGGGAAAAATTCTGCTAGGTGTCATACTGAAGGAGAAATGTAGGGAAATGTTTGAAGTAGATTACTTATATTGGCACAGACATTCATACAGTTAGGATGCATAAGGTGAAGTTACTTACCAAAGAATTAGGAATAAAAAGCTTCCTGTCCCCCTTCCTTCTTCCTGCTCTTCTCCTATCTCTATTCCAAAAACAGTATTTTAAAACACACAGTACTTAACTTGTAAGAAAACATCTATACGTATTATAGCACACTCTGCATGTACATCACACATAAAGCCCTAAAGACTTACTTTTTGGGTCCTGCTGTGCTTAAACAATCAGATGATCAAAGAACACGCAGAATTAACATCACACAGCCAGAAACCTATGTGTGCTCCACTAAACAAGGCTCTATTAAGGGCAAAAATGAGCCTCTACACATGGTATTTAGGCTACTTTGGCCATACTGAAAACTGCTGCTCTCTTCTTCAGTGAGGTGTTGTTCTTTATTCTTGCAGATGTCCTGCAAACACATTGTTCTAATCCATACCAGATACTGACCCGTTATTTCAGGTGTTCCATTAAGCACCCTGTTTCTCCATTTCAGGCCTCTACAGTGACACTTGAGTTGCCCTGCAACTGATATGAACCAGAAGTCTAGAAAAGGCTTTTTTAATCATGGCAGTTCTAATTCATTCTTCACTTTACAATCAAATCTACTTACAACAGGTAATTTTAGTACTGTATGGCTCACTCCTGCTAAGCCATCTTTCTTTTTGTGGAAGACTACTGAAACTTCTCACACATTGTAATATTGTAAATGTTCTTTGTATGTAAATTTTTCTTTGTTCCATTTATGAACTCACAGGCTCCACGCAAGAGGGAAGTACAGCAATGTAAATTTTTTTCAGTTTCTCTAATACAGTTCAGAAATCTTGTGAATTAAAAACTCTGTGTAATCACAGGGGGGGTGACAAGTATTATAGCATGTGGTGGTCACAGTTTTTCAGATGCAGAAGCAGCACAGCACAGAGTGAAGCTGTACCAAACAAGAGTATTTCTTAAGGCATCGCTGTTGTTCTATTGTCTTCATCCTCCAAATGCTTATCTTGCTCACTTGCTTATTGTCATCCAGAAGAGAGAAGCCTCAAAATAGTACTTGACATGATTAACATTCCTTGTAATTTAAGACTATTCTAGGAGCCAACATGGAAAACAAATACTGCCTTGCCTTTATGCAGTATTTAAACATAACTGAGGAATCTTTCCATGCATGTCCTCCCCCAGTTGTCCATTCTTTACACTAAACCAGCATTTCTTTGCCTGCAGACAGGTTGTGAAGTAAGTGTGTAGACAGTATATTTTTTTAAAACCAGGCATGCATATATTCATATGCAAGCACAGAGGAGCAAATAGTATTAATATTAATTAATCTTAAATTAATTAAAGGTTAGACTAATTTTTATTTGATTGAAAGCGGAGATTAGTATGAGAACATCACACAACAAACCCAAGAAATGCTGCATAAGGATTAGCTGAAGAATCATTGGACTGGAAAATGTATGGGCGGAACACCTCCATATTTTCACTCTGCTTTCACAAATATGTTTGCAAAGATTTCTGACCATCTTCCTTGTTCTGTGCTCACTCTTTATCTGCTGAGCACTCTTTATCCCCAGTACTGCATAAAAGGAAGTATTTCTTTATGCATATTTCAAGCAATATTATTGTGCAAACCTATTAATGTTATTGTTTTGGTGCAAGTGTGATGGTGTCTATACACGGTTCGGTTTGTGGCAAGGTACAGTCCCAGACTTTCCTTTGCAGTGTATCGACATGCCAAATTATTTCCCACTTTATGAGGTAGTAGCGACACAAAGAATGGTGGAAATCCCTTCTGTCCTTTCTACAGTGCTTTCATGTCCCTACAGAAAAAATCCAATCTGTGTTTGAGGAAGTAGGATTTGTGGTGAAGTGAAGACTGATGGTTCATTTTGACATGTTTTGATCAAAGCAGTTATAAAGTACTCTTTTGCTTCGATGCATCTTGTTCTGAGTTAAATGCTTTCATGCAGATAAGCCCTAGGGCATGCAGGATTTGATACTAGTGAGGATTGGAATGAACACTGGGTAAAGTCAGGAAAGATTCTATTTTTCAGTAAGTTCTGAATTAAATCTCAGTGAAAACTTATATGCTAAGCATCCCTACATATCTGAATTTTACTGCTTTCTTGGTTCTGTCAATGCAGTTGAAGGCTATCTGCATGCAGAAAGGTTATTCCCCTGTATTTGCCACTTGTGAGATCACATTTCAGGGCCTGAGTGGGATCACAAGCTCAAGAAAACCACATACTGCTTGGAGAACTAAAGTACTTAACATACAAGGAGAGCCTGAGGAAGCCGGGTTTGTTCAGCCTGGAGCTGTGGCTGCAGGGGCTTAGTGGCCTCATGGATGGTTTTGTAGAAAACAGTGTGGTGGTTCTTGGAGACGTGTAGATGATCAGCAAAAGATGCAAGTACTAGCAGAGAGTATTCGGACAAGATAAAAGGAGAAAATTCTTCTGAGTGAGGGTGTTTAGTCTGAAATAGAGTCTGGGAGATGTTGTGGAAGATTGCAGATTTTCAAAATTCAACTAGACAAGGTCTCCCACAGCCTGATGTAAACTTGAAATTTTCTCTAACTTTGAAGCTAGCCATGAAATTAGACCAGTTTATTTTCAGAGATTTCCTCTAAAATACACATTATTTTATGACTGTATCATGAGCAACGCGTGATAAAGCACCTTCAGAAAGATTTTCCTCCTAACAATTTGTTTCACTGTGTGGTCTCACAAATGGCTGTGTAAGCACAGCTGTAGAAGCAGTAAACTGTGATGGGGAAAAAAGGGGTCAGGATGGACAGGGAGAGTCAGTAGTCAAAGGAAGCCTCCTAGGATAGGCTCCGATGCTGGACATATGAAAAGTGGGAGCGTGTCACCAGGAAGTCCTCACATTTGTCCTTGACTTCGACTTTATGTCAAGAGCACTGCCACACCACTAACAGCTTGTGGATCACTTAATGGACACCATATGGGAACACGAGATCAGACAAAGATCATCCTGTGCCAGACTTAATTGCTTAAATCTGGATGGCATCTACAGACTGAGAGCTCTACATGTGAATTCAAGAATGGCCTGAGATCAGTGCCGTGTACTGAGGCCAGATTGATCACATCAAAATCTATGTCCCAGCCCTGGTACTAAAAATATAAAAATCTTAGTCTTGGCTTCAAATATTTTCCATGATTTTATCACAGCAGCACCTACATCTTAATTAAAAGTGAGGTATTGAGTAATCCTATAGCTCTGTATTTGAAAGACAGAAAGAAAAAATACTGCATTAATCACGTTTGAGAAGGGAAGAAAGCACATGTGGAATGCACATGTAGGCAAGTATGTCAGGAGGCTTTATTGAGATTCTGGCAGAAATAAGGAAATAACTGAAAAAGCTGTTGTAACTATTAAAAGCTAACAATTCCCAATATGAATCCTAATTTTTTTTTTAAAAAAAGGCAATAAAAGTGTCTGTCCTTTAGGTTATTCTTGGACTTTAATAAGCTAGGGTTCAATGCAGGACATGTGGAGTCTTCTTGTGAGTAATAATAGAACTCACAAAAAGGATACTTTGTGACTCAAAATCATAACTTCTTAACTATTACATTCTAGATATCTTTACTGGTATGTCCATGACTATAGTGTACAATAAACTGATGCTGGGATGGTTTCTGCTGCCTGTGTTTTTGTCTTTTATAATAACTAACTTTTACATCTGGACAAATCTCTGTTCTACTGCTGTACCTTATGGAGGAAAGCAGAATTCCTCCTAGTTTTTCTCCTTACTTGGGATGAGTAAAATAAGTAGTAGTTGCATTGATGTCAGACCCTCATGGAGATGAAATGCTAGAAGAGTTGAAAGTTGGTTCAACTAAATGCAGTGAGGTAAAAGCCATCTTCAAGAATCCATTTCACAGTTATCTTTTCTCTTAGTTTGTAGAAATGCAATCTTTATTATTAAATAAAATCATAATTTAAAAGATAAATTCTTAGTAGCTTTTCAATGAACTCCTATTAAAATCTGTGGAGTTACATTAACTTCAACGCAAAATAAATTAAAATATAATTCCCAGCAGCATGCTGCGACTTTATTTAGACGAAAATTGACTGATTTGTCATGATAACTAAAAGCTCTCCTGCAATGTTTCTATGACTAATCAGAAAAGAACAAAAATTTGCAGAAAATTGTCAGCCTTTTTATAAAGAATGTTTTCCTCAATTGAAACAGTTTATAGACTTTAAGTGTATGATGATTTTTTCCATCCTTTTCCCAATTTTTGTAATTTCTGTCATCTTCACTGTTAAAGAAAGGCTCCAAAGGGAGAGCAGAATAACAGATGAAGTAGTCATTTCCTTGGGTTTTGGAAGTTTTGTTTTTTTCCAAAAATAACCCCACAGAATCCTGGCAGTGGCAGGCCTGGGAGCATTGCACCCTGGAGTGGAATAGCCACTTTATTGCAGAGCAACACTGAGATAAAACTGCTGTGGACTTGTGAGCTTTTCCTGTCATCTGTGACTTTGGGGTTTGATGCTGTCCCTAAAATAGTATCACAAAGAGTGATGCTTCCAGTAACTAAGTCTTAACAGAAGTACAGCTAAAAAATGCAACTGAATGGTTATTTATCCCAGTGTGCTGTCAAAGGTAGATAATTTCTTATTCCTACCCCAAACCAGAACAGAAGAAAATGAGTAGGTAGAAACAGGAATGACAAAGTCAGAGTGCGGTAAGTGTATGTTCTCTCTTACAAGAGTCTTTCATGTGTGCACAGTGCAGTTGTGGGGCTAGCATAGTAACTGGCCATTGGCAATGAGCCTGAAGTAACTGCTGTTTGTAAGAGAGGTTTTCAAAGGTACAAATGAGGGTTTGTTAGCTGAAACAGAAGAGAATGTCACTAGTAAGTTACAGAATCCCGGATTGTAGTTTTGTGTCTGGTAGTCCATGCCATGGACTATTTGGTTAGGCCCATCCCTCCGTGCATCTGCATATCTTTCCTGCTAGTCTGTCTTGTTTATTAGATAGTAAACAACAAAGATTTTCTCAGAGCATGTGTGATGGGGACAGTCTGAATGCTCTTGAAAGCATAATTACACACAGAATGATGTGCCCTTTTCCCCTTTTATATTTCCATGTCATTAACTAAGCCATCACCTTTTTTTTCCCTACACAAAACTGGAATAGAAATGCTGGCTTCCTGTCACATTCCTAACAAAAAAAAAATAAAAATCTCAGGGGCAGAAAAAAAGACCCCAAACAAAAAACTCCAACATAAAACCAAACCTGCATAAAAGCAAATCTGGTATTCCTCTAGCTTCCTAGATAGAGGAGGAAACTGAAGAAGGTGAACTGTGAAGGAGAACTTTTCATTTCCTTTGAATTTTACTTGCTTTTTTTATTCAAGTGTCACTCAATTTATGGGTGTTTGTGGAGTTTCTAAAGAGATACTTTCTCTTAATTTTTTGTTCCTTAAAAATTATTTTATGGTTTGGAAATTGGTTTAAGTAAGCCATAAGAAACGACCATATATGTATTCTATACTAAAATACATACCACTCCAAACTACACAGCAGGAGTCTGTGCTACCACAAGAATTGAGGGAGGAAATATAATTAAGTCTTGGTTATTTTTCTCAACATCTTTTGCAATACTCATGTTAAATAGAGCTCTCTTTCTGATTACTGTTAAATTTTATTTCTAAAGCATTTGTTTTGCTCATGTTCATTCATACTTCTGAGCTCCTCTGTAATCCCAGTCCACAGGGAAGTGCCATAGGTACAGTGCTACAATAGTTGCATGTCTCAGAAACATTTGCAGGCATGCTGTTCTGCTCTGGAAGCTAACAAAACTGTTCTGGACAGCTACTTCCCTTTGCCTTTTGTCTACTGCTTTTGCAGATGAGTAATTACATGCTATTGTTTATTCTTCTGAATACGCACTTCTCAAGAGCAGCATTTTTCCCATGCTTTGATAGCATTTATGGGGTATGCTGTCTACTAGTTGCATTCAAGAGAGGCTACATAAATGCAAAAGTGTTTGCAGAGCAAACCTGAATTCTGCAAGATATTACATAATCCAAAAAATGGGGAGCTGGATCTGCTCCCTAGAAGACTGGGTAGCCTCACAGGTTGAGGTGTGAACAGTTTTGTGGGGGAAGGGCTTAATTTCCAGTTGGTGAATTCTCAAAGGGCATTTGCCTGTTTGTTGCTGGTCAAACAAAAATGAAGATAGAGAGATCTGTGAATTGCTTTGAGACTTGTGGATAAATTATGGCATGTAAGAATGGGATCGTGCTGTTCTCCTAGCCTCCACAGTAGAATCTCTGCAGTCCTAAAGGAAATTGAATAGGTTCACTTCTGGCAAGGGTTCAAAGGTAAACAGCCATTTCTGCTCTCCTCTGTGTATCTTTGCTAGAGAAGATACTTAACATGAAGTACTGGAGCAGTGCCATTGTTTCCAATGGATGTTATGATTAGCACCGAATTATTTTGAGGGTAAGGTATGCTTCAAAAACTAATCAGCGAAGCCTTAAGGGCTGAATAGACTATATGACTGTAATTGGAGATAATTGCCCTTAATAGAAAAATGGAACATAGTCATCATCTGTGTCCCGTTCGAGAGACTAATCTCAAACAGACCCAAAACTGTATGTTGGCAAAAACCATTTTAATTACATATTGGTCATGTAGTTTATTTTAGTATTTGCACTCTTCAAATTTGCATTTAAAACTTCAAGTGTTACTGCAAAATCTGGCTTTTCTAAACAATGTAAAAAATTTTGAAATATATAGATTTAGAAGATGTAGACGTGGAAGGTAATGCAGCTAGGAGCTTTGGCATACCAAAACTTGTTTATATCAAATCAAGGGTCCAAAGTACTGGGAAGCTATTACTCCCAGAGAGCTGCAGATTCACAATGTGCCTAGCCTGGGGTATTACAGCCTTAAATCTAACTGAGGTTTTATTATCTTCAGTGCTTTTTTCTTCTTTTGCATGCAAAAATGTAACAATGTGTGAAGTGGTATGTAACAATGTGAAAGTAACACACAAGCTTTATGGATAGTTGTGCAGATACTCTTGGACTAACCTCCAGATCAATTAAATCCAGATCAGATCATTCATGACCACAGATCATTCCCATGCATACAATAGATAAATCTCCATAATCAAAACCAGGACTGCACTAGCCTGCAGTGGTGTTGTCAGAGGATAGGGACAGAGGAGTAGAGAAATTAAACTATATTTATGTGAATACTTCTTTCAAAGAAACCACTTTGGAACAGCAAAGACACCCTGCAACACTTCCGCTGTTGCTGACACATAGCGGAATTTGTGGTAAGGCATCTTTCACAGGAACTTCATTTATGTGTAGGGGGGACTTTGCCTGTTTTACAATAAAGCAACTGCACTCTGACATTTTCCTTACCTGCAGGAAGGCGTAGAGTGAGAATGCCAAGACATGATGGACCAACAGTGAAAGTAGCATATCATATTTATGGGCAATTACACGAGTGAAATCTCTGGGGAACTGCCGCTTCAATAGTGTTACAGGAAGCACATCTATCTTGGATTTTTTTTTGACAGTGCCTCTCAACCATAAACTTCTTCCTTTATTGATTGAGCTGCCATTTTCCATGAAATTAAGTGAAATAAAAAGATATTGTATTATAGTTTTGAGATGCACTTGTTATACTTAGGAGAGCAGGACTGCGATTTTAAGAAGTAGTTAGGTATTACATGAGGCTCATATTTAATTTGGCACAATTCTTAATTTCCAAACATTTTAGCCTACGTTCTCTAGAAAGCAAACTTTGCCTTTTAGGTAAATTCTGTGAATGTTTGAACCTTTCGGATTTTCTGCTGCCATCTGTCAAAAGTGGTTGTATGAGTTAATAATCTAAGATGTACTTAAATGCGTAGAAGTTCAGTATAAGCAGGTCATCAGGTCACAGAAAGTTCATTCACAACTTTGTCCTTAATGACCCATCCACCAGTGCTTGTAATCATTCAAGGCAGCCTGCCTGTTTCTACAAAATCCTCTGAAGAACCAGGGAGTTTAGGGGAAAAACAGGATGAAGTTGTGTAGAAATGTGAGGAGCTAACAGAAAAATTGTCTACAATCAAATTTAAAAGTTTATTTAAAACAACAAATGCAAATCTGTAAATATCAGACTTCTTTTGATCTGTTCTCATAGAATTAATGGTTTAGTGCTCATATTGTTGTAATACATAAGCTTTGAGTGATGTCACTTAAAAGTCAGGTGGGGAGGAAATCCTATGTAAGGCTTTCTTAGTGATGTTTAGCCTATATTTGAACATGGTCTTTCTTTGCCTGTGAAGAAGTGGGCATGATAGAGTGGTGGACAATTAGGGGAATTTTTTTTGTCTGTACAGTTTAGAAAAAGTTTTGTGATTCAGAAGGTGGAACAGTAACTCATTTGCAATACCGTTCGTATGATGCTGGTAACAGAAAACATGAATAAATAACACAAATAATGTCTGTCTTATGGGTCTATGTCTACGACAGTTGATTATTTAAAAGTACATTTCAAGTGCTAATAATGTTATCAAGGAAAGTTCCTCTGTAAGATAACTGCTCAATCATGAGGGATTGGGCTAATATGCACATTGCATCAAGTATGAAGCAGCATGAGGAGAACGGTAAGGATCTTGGAAGTAGAAACAAGATTTTAGGAAGAGCCTTTGGTGGATGCACACAGATTCATGTTTGACAGAGAAATGAAGAATTTCCAGAGGAATTTTTCAAGAAAGCACCATTGTGATGTTTTGTACAAAATGCAACGTTCCTATGGCTTTAAGTTAAAACCAAGCTTGAGAAACATATTAAGGCTGTTTTCCATAAATGAAATCTGCAAACAGTGGAATCTGCAGTCGGAGAAACAGATGAAGCACAAAAAGCAGTGTGAGAACTATTTTGTGTACAAACAGAGTAACAGTTGAAAAACAAAATTTGACTAATTTAGAATCTTTCTGCATGGCTGATGTTCTGATTTGTTCTGTTAGACAAACGTGCTATCAAAGTGCAATTAAAGAGACTGGTTTAATAATATAAAATGTTATACCTTATTCAGGCCAGATGAGGGAAAAAACCAACTTATCAAAAATCTTGGCAGTTGTGCCAAAGAAAAAAAAGTTGTTGAGAGATTGTACTGAACTGACTCTTGCAGCAGCAGAGATGACATATGCTGGAAGCTTCTCTCTTCCAGATCCTGTAGCTGTGCCATGTTCTTTACCAGCATCTTTTGAAAATTAGGAAAGTGGAGTTTAGATCATACGTTTTTTTCCAATAGACGGTGTTTGTTTTGAAACTGCTCTCTTTCACACAGTGAGGCAGACACAGTAGAAGCAGTTTGGAAACAGGCACTGCTGTTAACAAAAAAATTACTGATAGTGCTGCATATGTGGAAATAAGGGCTTTGAGAATTTCTTGTGAAGACAATGCATGTGACTGGGGAAACTTGTTTACATGGTTTGCTCTGTGATATTTGGGAGAACACATTTGCAGCATCAATTAATGAAATAATCACAGAAAAATGCCCTACTTTGCGTGGGTGGCATAGTTCTGTATCTCAAGAGAGACCGCCCAGTGCCCACATTGTCATTTTCTCTAGTAAACACACAGCGGAACAGCTTGCTTGATGCTGCATTGCCTGTGGCCCTTAAGAATATCTGCAAGATCGTATACAAAGTTCTACCTCTGGGGTTGGATGCAGGGAAACTGGAATGTGCATTTGAGTATTACTGGTACTGGTAACAGATGTTGCAATACTGACATGTTTCTGAGGACAGTGTGTCATGGTTGAACACTATGTACGTTAGCTTACTTTCCAGGAATTTTTGTCCCCAAGATTCTTGCATGGAATGTATGTTGCCAGTAAGCCACTAATCAAATACCTCGTGCCCTTTGCTTAGTTTTCTGTACGTTTCTACTTATTATTACAGTTCCTCAATTTAGATAACATTAATAACATGTCAGCTATCCTTTAAAAATGCTTCTAACCCTTCTGGTTAAAAGCATGTAGAGGGGTTGGAAACAACCTGCCAAAGGAATGCTAACATTGTTTCAGGACAACCTACATATACCTGAATGCACAGGCAGGCATAAGCAAAGAAAACAGCTCTTCAAACCTTTTGTATGCCTTAGTTCTGCTTTGAATTGCCATGAGAACCAAGCACTTAGTTTCATGTGTGCATGCTACTCTAGGTACATATGGGTAGTGTTTTGTAAACTCCTTTTGGTTGGTTGTTTTTTTCTGGTAGGCAACAGATGACCAATTCCTTGAAAATGTTCAAAGAGGTACAGTGACAGTTCCACCAAATAGCACTGATCTCTAAGATGACCAGAGCACTTAAAAGTAAAATTGTTATGTGGAGTGAAACGTGGCTTAGGGCTGGGCTTGTAGTGATCTGTCCCTTGGTCTTGCTCTCCTTTCAGTGTACGCAATAAAAACCAAAGTAATTGCCCAAGATCCCAAAATGAGATAGAAGCAGAATCAGAGGTTACTGAACTTTAATGCAGGATTTCCTCTCCTTAAACTGTTTTCTTCTGTGCTCCTTTAAAGACAGAATAAAATTATCCAATCTCTTTAGAATGCTGCTTAAAGAAATAATTATGTTAATCAAAGACAAACCTGACATAGGTGTTTTGATTGTTTTAATTCATTATCAGATTTGTAGACGGAAAGGTTTTACATTTAAGAATTCAAATGCTTAGGTTCAATCTGGTTCTTAATTGTGGTGGCTTACAAACACTGGAAATGTGACCTTTAGCTGAACCATGGCTGTTCAAATTGACACCAGAAGGAGCTATAAACTGGCTCATGAAATTAATGGAATTCTTTTCTGTGATGGATACTGAAAAACAAAGTACAGGTTTAAAAACCATCTATTTTGGGAACTGCATCTCAAACGTATCAAATGCATAAATACATGCATGCTGCCAGGAATCTTCTAAAGACCCTCTGGGATTTTTTACATCTGCTTCATGCTGGTTAGCTAGTTCACCTAATCCACTAGCCATTTGATATATATTTTCTATTGCTATAATTACTTGTACATTTATTTTTTTTTAATGATGAAAGGCTCCAACACGCTTCCTATCTGGACTGGAAAATATTTGCATAGCCAAGGACCCACACTGGTAACTGAAGACAGCTCACCTCTTGAGCAATAGAGATTGCCAGGCCTAGAACTCCAGAGAAACATAGTGAGACACTGAAGTACTTCCCAATCACTTAGTCAAATCTTTGGAGGAATGAGGGAAGAATTATAAAAATAATACAGCTAAATCAAAATGAACTATGAAAATAAAAATTATTTAACTACTTGCAATAGAACAAATAATTCCTGGACAAGTACAGCAAAACTACCATTTATGAAATGCATAAACACTAAAGGGAGAGGTGGTTCATGCTCTAAGAAACAGCTTTAACAGAAATGATTAATTTATAAATGTGATTTGTCTAATGGAATATCCATTATAACCAGTAAAAACAAAACTCATCATCTCTGTTTCACTGTTTTACATCATGCTCTTTAGCATGTAAATGATCTTGCCCATATAGGGTTTTAAAATATTCATAGGAAAAATAGAGTTTGAATGTCAAAGACTTCTAATCAACTTACTGTTAAGGGGCTGGAACTTCAGCTTTTGCAAGTCAATACAATTCCATTTATGTTGATAGACAAATCTGCAGGAAGTTTGAGTCAAGGTAATTATTAACTGATGACCAAATGATAGCATATGGTAAAGATCTTTAGATGCCTAGAGAAACAGAGTGGTGCAGAAGGAGTTTTTAGATGGGCTTACCTATCTACCCAAGTTCTAAAAGTGGTGCATACAGGACATGACCAGCAACCTGGCCAGGGTCATATTGAAATAAAATGAGATCATTAAGCTAGATCTAGATGTTACCTTCCTTCTACATAGTCACCTTCCCTGGATGTGTTCAAAAAAAGGGTAGATGAGGTACTTCGGGATATGGTTTAGTTTAGGATGGCAATGGTTGGACTTGATGATCTTCAAAGGTCTTTTCCAACCTTGTGATTCTGTGATATGGACTGGGGTGTTCCATATAGATACTGGTGTGAGTAGAGATTAAAACCCAGTAGCACCTAAGGATTCAGCAAAGTGTTTCCCACAACAGAACAGGAGCTGAGACTTGAACTCCATCCCAACTTCTGTTGAAGCTCAGCTGTGCTACTATCAGTCAGCTACAGAGCTATCTTTGGAGTACAAATCAAGGCATGCCTGTCTTCCAGAGCACTTCTGAAAATCTTGGAAGTCAAAATATTTTTTAAAATGTGCTTTTAAACAAAGTTTGGCAAGATACACTGCAAGGTAAACAAAAAGTTCAATATGCTTTGTTTAACTTGCTTAATGTATTTTAAGTCTCTCAATCCTGACATTTCTTGGTGTAGCATAAAGTTTTCCAGATCAGGTTATATCTTTTTCATTGTAAAACTATAGTAGTGAAAACAGACGTTGTTTCCAATCTCATCTGTTTACAATTTTGCATGATCACTATTCCAATAGATTTCAAGCTAATTTTAAAGATTGCATGTTCATATGGCTAGAATTTGTTCCTTGTCTAACAATAACGTTTAGCTATGTTAGTCAGACTTGTGGCTAATTATGTTAGCCTGAATTTTACTTTTATCAAGACCTACAGTTTTGTCATCCTAAATCACTTTGAACCAAACTGTCATGATTGTCCTCAGCAATCGTTCACATCAGAGTTATTTTTGCCTAGCTGTTCTAAAAACCAACTTCTAAAAGCAACATCGTGAGTATGTGTGAAAGATGCTAGATGCTGCCAACAGGAACATGTTTCAGGCTTGAGTGCTAGGTATCTCCAAGTATTCAGGGTAGATCTGGTAAGAACACACCCCAGAACTGTGGCCACTGTTGCTTTTGGTCATTATTTAAAAAAAAAAAAAAAAGCATTGTAGTGAGTGTAGCATTTACATTCTTGTCTTGTAGCAAGATAAATCTTTACAGGCTCATTTTGTTTAACTGTTCTGTGAGAGAGGGTGGCTTAGTCACTAAACTTAGAGATTTTAAAACGCTCAGAAGCATTTTATTCAGTCCCTGCTGGCACATCATGCCAGCAGTTTCATGCAGAAAAAAAAAAAAAATCTGTTCTGCTGTATTTAATGAATAGTGGAGGATATAGTAAATACCATGTAGCGCGTTTCTTAAAGCAGATGACGAATGATTTAAGTAATCACAGTTTAGCCAAGAGAAAATTACTTCTGCCTAAATGACAAAATAACCCTAAAAATGTATCACCTTCTCCCACTCATGTATCTGGTAGACCTCAGTGTGTTAAAAGAAGCCCTTAGTATGGGTGAGGATAATTAAATGAATAAATCAAGGGTCTATTTTAATTTCTGTAGACTTTTTATAAAAGTGAACTCAACTGAAAATTAGTTTCTCTTCCTCCTACGTGCCTTAGACCCTGACTCTCAAGTTTTACAAGCATTTTGTAACGTAAGGCAAGAATTAGAAGCAGAAGAACCCCAAACGCTAGCACTGCAAGCGAGAAGCCATTTATTCTGAAGTACAGGAACAAGATGTGAGCTCTGGTCAGGGAATAGTCCACTCTTTTGGAAGACATAGGTACCCCTTTTCACACCACAGCTTTGACTGCCCGCCTGGGCTCTGACATTAAAGCCCATGCTTTCGCAATGCACAGCCAAGGAGTGAGAGGTGGAGAGAGAAACCATTGTCTTCATGGCACTAAACTGCTCTTGCTGAAGTCTTGGCTTTGCTGTAATATAAGTCCCCTGCTTCTTGCACTTCCTTCTGGGGACACAGGAAAAAAAATACTGTTTTCCTCTCTGCCACAGCCCTTTGCATTAAACAGCTCCATTCACATCTCTCCATTCTGCTTTGTAAGCTAAAAACTGAAATTCTTCCAAACCACCCTTCTACATTGTTTTTTGACAATTTTGATCATTTATTGTTCTTATTACAACTGAAAACTGAATGTTTACGAATAGGAACTAGAATGAGAGACATCCAACTCTGACTGGCAGAGCAGAATTATATATAAATGGAACACAGTCACAACTGGAACTCATTTGTTGTTACTAAGTAAACACAAATGTCCTCAAAGTAATATTCCAGACTAAGAATAATTCTGCAGTACACCTAACTATGCTAATGTTTGTGTTGAAAGAACATTTCTAAATTCTGCTGATAATAATTTTATGATTTATCACATTTTAAGAGTTGCTTCTTAGTTGAAAATATTCATTAGTTGTATGCAAAATTGATTTTATATATAATTTTAAGGAGTTTTGCTTCAAATTACCTTCACATCTTCTAATTAGAAATGGACTCCCTAAAAGCTGAGGAATATTAATGATGCAATTTTCTATAAACACATGCAATTAGGTAAAAATAATCTTGTGGCCATTAACTATTCCCAGATAGAATAATGGTAGTTTGACTCCAGAACCAAACATATATAACGTTCAGGTGTATGTTGTGTTTTCTAGATTTCTTTGGAGATACCTACAGTGAACTCCAATTGTTCCCTCTTCTGAGTTTGATATAACAGTTATTACTCATTTTCTTTCTTTTGCTGTATTCATGATGGAATGATATTTACACCAACCCATACTGGTATATTGGTACCATGTTTTCAGCTGCTGTGCAGAGTCCCAAAACCAAAGTACTGGAAAGTGGAATTCACATAAGAAAAAGCTGGAATTTTCTTTCTTGAGGAAAAAGCACAATAACAGCTGTAGCCCACTACTCCAGGGCTAAATCTGCCAGCATGCCAAAGAAGGAATCCAATTTAATTTCTTCTTTCAGTGAACATTTAAAATAGAGTGAAAGCATGTGAGACCAGAGAAGGTGTAAATCCATCTTCAAATGAAACTTTTAATTGAATTAACATGGGGGAAGAAGGTAGAAATCCAAACAGAAACTGAGCAGTTCACCTAAAAGCTGAATTATATCAGTTGAAGGGGCACTGACACCATTGTTAGAATTGGGATGTGTTTGTAATCCCAGGGAAAAAATAATGACTGAAGCTGAGGTCTGTGAATATCATTCACGAAAAAACTTCGCAGTCCAAATGACCATTGCCTGCTCATATGTCCCAAGATACAAATTTGGCCAGATGAGGGTTACATTTATAGCAAAAAGGATGGAATGTATTTTAATGCATAATTATTATTAAATAACTTATTATGCTTTCATACTTAATCCTCAAACTGTTAGAAGCACTATCAATCCTTTGAAGAGGGCAAGATTTTGTATGACCTCGGGGTATGCATTCAGGGGAAAAAAGGATTCCAGTCAGTGATTATAAATGAACATTAAGCATTCTTCATAAGTTTGATTATTATTTTTTTAAACCCCAAAACTATACACTATGTCTTTTTAGAGTTATGGGAAAATAGGATGTGTAGTATTTTTAGATAATAAATAATCTATTTTCTATAAATGTACAAAATTATTTGTACAGTAAACAAGAAACTGATACAAATGCAATAACTGAAAGATATTAATTTTATAACTATAATAATTTATTTATGAAATATATCCACATATATATAAAATATATCATATATATTTTGGCAAAGACCTCCCTTTCTTGTTTCAAAGTCTGGTTTAAACCTATATAACCATTTTTACTGTCAATGTCTTTTCATTTTTCTTTTGGTCTCCATCTTTCTTCTGACAAAATATAATTTAATGTCATCAGGCTATTGTTTAACCTATATGCCCTGGGGAAAGTCTGTGTCAAGATCAGTCAAACCAAAAAAATACCTGTAATGTCACAAGTAAGGGATTTCCTCTCTCTCTTTTTAAATAATATAGAACAGATTTGCAAAAGTTACTCTCTTACTAGCTATCTCCTGTCCATCCTCCCATCAAAAAAAAAAAGTCCATAATTTCTGAAGAAATCATTTATATTGAAAAATGTCCATGGTTGGTTATAATCCTTATTGACAAGTTTCCAAGTTAATCAGTGATGATGTTTCAATGAAGAGATAAAAATGTGATTTATAGTACTAGCAAAGACGAATGTATGTACTGCAGCTGATAATGTGTGTAGGGGCTTAGAATAGCAAATGGTCTAGTACAGCAACTTACTCTGATTGTATGAAGTTTCATTTGAAGTTCCACAGTCCTACCCTTTCATCTTCAGGAAATTCTTTCAGATGAATAACTGGAGTTCTGTTCATCAGCTACAGTGCATCCTTAAACGATCACTGTAAATGTTCTTGAATGGAACTTTGAAGTGCAGGAATAATTTGTTCCTAAATTAGGTAATCTATGGAATACTCAGTGTATATTCCTAACTTGCTATAGTTTATAATAATATTTCTAATAGCCATTCATATTTATTCTGCATAGATACTGTCATTTAAACATCTGCCAAAAAGTTACAATATGATGATTCAGGCTTGCATACATTAACAAGAGAAATATTTTGTATCTGTTTATTCTTAATAAGAACTCACATATAGACAATCTCTCTAACTCGTCACATTCTCCAATTACAGTTGCCTCCATAAAGCCGTGGATGGATTCTTCAAACATATAGCAAGCAGTAAGTTGAACAGTATGTTTCTATTTTACTCTTTTAAATCACATAGAAAAACATTTCCTGAAAACTCATGTTGCTGAAGTTTGGATATGCGTTTGAATTTTTCTTCAATAGTGATGTATTCCCTGCCAGGTGACATGATAGATTATCCTTTACTGAGACTCTTGCATGTGGAGCATGGGAGAAAGCATCTTCATAGAGGTTCACATGCCCTCAAGGTGGCATTGTTGAAATGAAAGTTTTGCATACTGCTGAATTCTCCACTGGCATCAGACTGAAGCATCAAGTTTGTCCATCCCAAGGGAGCATTGTAGTTTAAGTTCTTGCTTCTGAGCTTCAGCAAAATAAATGTTAAATCTTTAAAAACACCACCAAACAAACAAAAATAGAACCAAAAAAAACAACACAACTGCTTCATTACTCAGAGTAAAACTATGGTTCATCACCTTGATTACATGTAAACAAAGTGAATGCTATCCAGGTTAGCTAATTAGCGCTGATCAAATAATCCTACCAATACATTCAGTCTGAGGAGTTCTGAGTGCTCCCCTTCACAGTGAAGAATTGTGCACAATGGTGTGACTTTTTTTAAAAAAAAATTTCTAGTTCTAAGGGCTGCTTCATTTTACACTGAACTACAAGTATTTGCTTATCCTGCCACCGTTTGGCATTTTGTATGCAGCAACAGTATTAAGGATAGATTTGGAAGTGGAACTTTTTGAAACTGTTTACAAGGTCACAGTAACCTCTTTATATCTGACATCTGAGGTAGATTTGTTTTTCCCTCCAAACAATTTTTCCATAAGGTTTCTTTA
Organism: Porphyrio hochstetteri; assembly: GCA_020800305.1. Classification (NCBI taxonomy): domain Eukaryota; kingdom Metazoa; phylum Chordata; class Aves; order Gruiformes; family Rallidae; genus Porphyrio; species Porphyrio hochstetteri. Next base: position 12,295,954 of record CM036921.1, on the reverse strand, counting down.
CCTTGACAATTTAAGTTTTCCTGAAGCACTGCACTGGGACATGTGGCTTAAGTTGCTGCAGTGCTAAATGAGCAAAATGAGGATAGACAGGAATAGCCCTTGCCCTAAAGTAAAAAAAAGGGGGGGAAGATGATGGATGGATGATGATACAAGATGACTGTTGCCAAAATATGTATTGGCTTATAGCCGAGGAATCTAACTCTTGACAGCTGTAGTAGTTCTGTGTACTCTAAAGGTTATTTTGAAAAATAAGTTTAAAAACACAGCTCCTGGGCCAAATTATGGCCATATTTAGCAAGAAGTGATACTATCCAGTTCAAAAAAATAGTTCTGCAAATACAAAGAAAATTTATGGAAAATTCATATTTTTCTTCAACACTAAACATCTGTAGCATACCTGACTGTTCAGAATCCTCAGAACTCTGTGCTACTGAATGAAAGTGTTTTCTTCTTCCCTGCACTGGGCTTTCTCTTCTGTCTCTTTCATTGATACATGATTTCTGGGGAAGAGAGATTTTCTGTTTGTCACTATGTTTTCATCAGTTACATCAAATGATAATAGTATCTTCATTAGACTAGATAAAACTTAAACATTCTAAAATAGTGCAATACGAAGCATGTCCCTAACTGGACAGGAGATCTGTGGTTTCAAAAATACCACATCATAAAAAGAAATAGCAAAAAGAAAATTAAAGCAGTACTGTTCTGGGTCTGGCCTCTTCCCTTCACCTATTAAATGCTCTTGAATGTGACAAGTGAGGTTTTTTGCTTTTGTTCTTCCTGTTCACACCCCATCCCACTCGCAGGGAAAATGAACAAGCAGCTGTGTAAATGCTTAGCTGCTGGTCAGGGTTAACCCACCATGAGTGGAGATGAGAATTTTATTTTAAATTCATTATATTTGTTAATTGGTTTCATTTCATACATACAACTCAATTTATCTCTGTGAAATAGTAAAATCATGTAGACAGTTTGTAATAGGAAGAAAAGATACGCACCTTCTTCTGTCTTGCGTTCTTCTGCAGAACTGCATGCATTGTTTGTCATGAGCATCCCAACAAGAACATCGAAATGAAGACTGCAAAGTACTTTGAATCTGGCCTGTAGACCTTTTGCCTCTAAAACTGCCTCTGTAGTTAGACAGCCCATATGGTACAGTCCTCCTGTTGTGAAAATCATGATATTGTGTATTTTAGGTGCCAATTAAAATATTCCATATATTTTCTGTTTTAGAAAATAGAACTACTGATGCAAAGCAGTAAATATCAGCACTAAAACCAAACCCTGTGCTTATTTAAGACTTTCTTTCTATAAAAGATCACAACTTGTGCTCAATCAACTGAGACTTTCACAAAGTTATAAATTAGCAGACAATCAGCTCAACAGGCAGAATTAGTTGGCAACAATAGTGGCTATCTAAAAAAGTTTGATTACCTAACAGCTGATACAAATACATTCCCAGGTTATTGCTTATTTTACTGCTTATTTCTCTACTGTGTTGGTCATCCCACAAATGGACAAAATTTATGTTCAGTGCTATAGCTGGTATGAAGTGACAAAGGAGCTGTGCTGATTTCCACAAGATAAATCACATTATGCTGTTGTCATTTCCATGATTCAGAGCCTGATTTTGCCATTAATTCTATTATTGAGAAATGGAAAAAACTGTCAGCATGATTTGTTTACTGCATCATGTTTGGAACATGGAATTATAACTGTGAGAAACAGGCAAATAATCTTCCTCATATGTATCTACTACTACTTTGCTACAAGAGATCACCTTCTGTACTGCATTACTCCAAGAAATACTAAGAGGTTGTTCTCTTTATTTCCCTGAAGTCTGGCTTCCTTTGTTCTTTAATGGGTTATAGTCAATATTATGGTCAGAAAAGGACATGTTTCATCATAGCCTGCTAACATCCCCAAAAAGCACTCAATGGATTGATAGTATAAATTATTCTCCTACAAGTTGTTAAATAACCAAAAGCAGGTGTATGCCACATGGAACTTCTGGAGACCCATAAAACTTCCTGTGTACTTAAGGGATGGGCTAAGCAACCTACAAATCCACAAACACTAAAAATCTGAAAAGGATCTCATGTTCAAAAGTGAGAAAGAGGAATGGGGGGGGGGGGGGAAGGCAGGCTAGAGGAAGTACAAACAAATAGATCTAGACAGGTTACAGAAAGGTTACAGAACAAAGCCTGAATAATCAGTCTGGAACCACTAACTTCACATAGTTGTACTACTTTCATTTGCTTTCATAAAAACATCATTATGCTATTAATTGGAAAGCTGCAAATTTTCCATTTTCCCACACTCATGGTGGGCTGAAAGGTTTGGAAATAATATTTTCTTAATTGGTGCAGTAATTTTTGATGTAATATTAGTACGGTTGATGCAAATAACTTATAGAAACCTCTGTACTTACAGGACATGCAAACTTCTAACTACATCTGATCTTTCACAACCTAAACCAGAGTGCACCTATCATACAGATTTATCATAAAATCTTAGTGAAAGATAGAAAACCACAAGCAGTACTTCTGTGTGTCAGAGACCATGAATGAGAAGGTCTTTCTCCAGCAGATGCTGATCTGCCTCACCTATGTGCAGAAACTGTTGCTTATTTTCACTATTTCCTTTGTTCTGTGGTTATGCCTAAACACTGGGAGAGACAAAAAATATGCACATTGAAAGACTTTAGGGCTTGATTTTGCCCCTTTTAAAACACACCTTTATAAACCCTTTTGTTGCCTTCAGGATTAGGGGTGAGTCCCATTTTCCATTTGAAGAGTATTAGTAATTCTATACTGTCATCTACTTTAGAATAATGAATGATAAATGGCTCATGTAACTTCTGATATAAATAGGTGCTCTATGGACACACTTTTTGATAAATTCATGGGTTTTATGAAATAATGGCTGGTATTTAGAGACAGGAACAAGAGGAAATTCTGTCTTTTTAAGAGTGGCAAACCCGCTATTAAAATTGATGAAATTCTGTTATTCAACTTCTTATTCAGATTTAGGCTGCAACAAAAAGATTAATTTTGCTTGCTCTAGTCAAATGTGAAATGCCTATTTCATGGCCAATAGCTTGCCAGGGGGTAAAGAACCGTTTTATAGCTTTTGCAGATGTCATCCCACGTTGTGCTAAAACCCCATAAAACACTGTAGTATGTTGTTCTCATTATCTAAAGTGGTTCCTTGCTAAAAGCTCAGCTTTTCCAAAATAAACTACTGTTTGGGTTGGGTTTTTTCCCTTACTCTAATTCTCCAAATCAGAATCTCTGTGGGACTGTGTTGTGGTTTGCAGTGTTGGAGGTTCTGCCTGAATAGCCAGAGAGGAGGAAGGGCATGTGTTTTATTCCTTAGTAGTTGTAATATGCAAAGTATGGACCAACTAGAATTGTCATCAACTTAAAATTTATCTTAATATGTAAGTAAGTGGACTACAGTGATTGAGGAACAGGCTTGTTACCGGTCTGCTGTCTCTCCTAAGAGAAAGTAAATTCCAGCCAACAGGCAGGGGTGGAGAATAGGGTATAATTACAAGTGATAAGAACCATGAATCGCAGCCCTAAGCAAAGGAGGAGACTGATGGTTTAGATAATGCTTCTGATCTCTCTAATGAAGTGCCTTGTGTTCTCTGAAACTTATAATGCTCATAAGAGTATGCTTCGTAGCTTGGAAAATGCATTCAAGACCACTTCATTCCCAGTGATCCGGAAATGCATGCCAAAGCAATGACATTTTCAAGTGTAAGAATTTGAACTAGAATGCCAAAGCAAAAATTTTTATGTAAGCTAATGTGCAGATCTGTGAATTGGAGATAGAAATAATTCTCCCAATATGCCTGCTTTTGATTTCTAATGTAAAAATTCAAACTCCAAACAGATAAACTTCAATAGCAAACCAGTCTGTCCAACAGTATTCAGAAAGAGCTAAAAAAATATTGATGTTTTCTAGCCTTTCAGTTACTCTGATGCAGCTCAAAAATCACAACATTTAAGCAAATGTTACTGTGTGTATGGTTAGCATTCCAGCAGCTGAAAATGTTAGTATTTCAAGTCAGTTCATGTCTCTTTCTCAGCACTTCAGAAGTGAGAGGAGATGCCGAAAAGATTCAGTTGAACAAGAATCAGAAGTATTTGCCTAGCAGCATGCTTAATTTTAGATTGTTACATGTGACTAGCAAATGCTGCCTGTTAGGGGTTTTTTGTTTGGATTTTTTATGGTGTTGCAATGCTCAGGTTGAAAATGAGGTAAATAAGATGACAATTTCATCTCATGAATGGGAATTGTTGTCAACATGTAATAGTCACCGATCATTTGTGTTCCTAAAAAATCCCATTGTTTTCCATTTCAGGTGAGGCATCTGTTTTCTTTAGTCAAAGTTTGCTAATCTTAGTATACACAGGGCAGTTTGTGTCTCCCTAGTGAAGAGAGGAACAGCTGAACTAGGCAAAGGCAGATTTGTTGGCTAACCATCTGCTAGATTCTGGGGATCCTGAACAACCAGTTCCCTTGTGCTGTGTTCCTGGTGGCTATGACCGGATCCCTGGCCACAGTTCTGACTAAGAGCCATTTACAAATTTTTTTGAAATATCTATGCAAAATCCACAGATTTTTTATTTTTATTTTTGGTATTTACATTTCATAAGAAATATTGCATTTCAGACTGTTGCCCTCAGCATGTGCTGTTTCTTCCTTACAGAGAACAAAATTCTCCTAAAGCATTGAAATGGGTGTTTCCACATATTCAGGAGCCAATGCCTATGGTCTTCTTTATGCTGTTCCTCTCTTCAAGCAACCCTATGCAATTCTGGATCAGCATTTCCAAGGTACTGCTTCAAACTAGTATTTGTGTGACAACATATAAACCTGATACTTATGTGGAAGTGACCCTCTTTTGTAGAGTTGTTACCAGTATGATTACTGCAGCCAGGGAGTGGGGGCATAAAAGTCTGTGTGCTCAGTTTTAAAGCACTTTCTGAATTACAGAAGGACTGAGGTTAGGGAAATAGTTTCTTCTTCAGTCTGAGCTTTTTGTTCTTTATTCTGTAGACAAAAAAAAAGCTGCTAACACAACTCTGGTACCTGGAATTATTACATATGATGAAATTATCATTAGTCAGTGCAACAGGTCTGTTATCTGAAGATAATTCCATGTAAAATACAGAGTAGTACAAAGCTAACCAGAGCACTGTGTTTTCTTGCCATTTGAAAAATAGTTTTGATTTCTGAAATGGAAGGACTATACAGAGATCTTTAGGTCAGCCACTGTTTCTCTGTATAGGTCTATAGATTGGACACTCAGATGCTGAAATACCCTAGAATATTTCTGTACCTTGTGTCCACAAAACAAAGCTCTCTCCCTATAAGTCAGTTAGCTCTTCAAGTAAGTTCTTACTATTAAATTAACAGATAGGCATTTGCTTGTTGAAAAAGACAAGTACCCCTGAGTAATAGTGAAACACCTATTCTGAGCCAGTAATATCAGTGAAAATTTCCCACAGAAAAAAGCCCTACCCACTGAATGACTGCCTGCTACTTTCAAGCCTAGTTGGGAAGCATGATTTTCCTCAGACCTGCTGTCCCTCACTTATACTGCACTGATTGTTCAGAATTCAGGCAGACAAATCCAATTGGTTTATTTTAATTTTTAGAACATGTGGCTGAGTTTCTCATGCTATGTTATAATTGACCTATGAGCTGCTATTATTTTCTACTTTCCCAGCCACTTAAACACGGTAGATACCTCCAGGGCACTTGAGAGTTTCAGCCAAAACAAAGTGATGAGGGGGTTGCAGCAATCATTTTAGATGCTGTGATTTCAGTATTCAGCAATATATTTTCTGGCATGTATCCAGGCCAGCAAGGCTCCCAGCAGTCTCTAGAATTTTCAGACAATCTTACAATGTATGAGATCCCTGCAAGGACCACTGAGAACAAAGAACATGAGAAAAAGAGAAGCAAAATTTAACGTCCAAGTGAAACAAAATGTCTCCAGAATGAAAGATGCCTGGGGCAAATAACAGATATTTTTGTGTATCCTTTCATATAAAGCTACTGCAGTAATCCTGTGGAGCTCTGTAGATGAAGGGATCATTGGCCACTCTGGAAGTTGGCTCCAACTCTTTCTATAACAGACACATTTTTTAACAGAGTAGTTCACGATAGGTTTACCTCCCATATTATCCCTTCCTTCTTCTCATAATCATTTAAGAAGTAAAACACCTTCTTCAAATAAGTGTTTGACTCACTGATCATCCTACCATACACTTCATTCACAGAAGCTGTAGTTTTTCTGAGTTAGCTTTTGCAGTTAAAATTATTTTCAGGTTAAACGAACTTTTATCCTTCATAGCCATGCTTTTATTCTCCCCATCCTCAATTTAGTATTGTCAGTGTTCCTAGATACTTAATAGGCTACTGTTATCCAAAAATATGTACCTCCAGATTTGGTTTAACCTTCACTTTTTTTTTGGTCTTATTCTTTAAGTAATACTTGCTAGATTAGTTATAACTATATCAGAGTCCTCACAGTTATAGCTAACTAAGGTAATAAGCTGAAGATTGCACCTATATGCTTTATCACCCAGCTTTGCTGACTACATGAACTCTTTGATGTCCCTCCTACTGGGACTTCAAGTTAAGTACTGTGAGGGGATCCGAAGGCTTTGTATCACTAGTCATCCTCCTCCAGTAGCTGTCAAAAGGATGTTACATGTTTTTCTTTCCAATATGATCAGAAAAACATCTCAGCTGTTGGGTGAAAAGCTGGGGTACGCTTCTTGAGGCAAGCACCATGAAGTAAGCAGAGTATGTGAGTGTGTGGAGGATATTCTCTATTAATACCCTAAATATCCTGAGAGGCTCCTCATATCTTTCAGTACATCACACCAATCACAGTCTGCTCCCAGTTTTGTGGCAAGATATATAATTGTTAGTTTAAATTTGAAAAAAAAAAAAAAAAAATCCCATGCAGCAACTTCTGTCTGCGAGGCCCAAACTCCCATAATTCCTGTCAGGGAATGTTTTTCTTCAGTGGGCTGGTTTGACTGCAGGTACACTGAGGCAAATCCTCAGCAGCTGGAAAATATGGGTGCAAGAAATCAAGTTACGTGTCAAATCATAGCTTTTCAAGCTATATTTCAGAGTGCTAATTGCTAGATTCTGAAGCCACCATACCAGAGCATGCAGAGAACACATTCTCCAGTGCATGTTTCTATTATTCTCCACAGTTCAAAATCCACTGCTGGTTTAAAAACAAATAAAACAAAAACCGGGGGGGAATTAAACCTGTAGTGTTAAAATTTAAGACTGATGAAAGTGACTGTGGTTTAACAGCACTCCATTCTGTTTATTCTTAAAATTAGGCCAACATGAGCAGCAGTAGTGAAATTTCAAGGCATTTGCTACTAGTGTTTCTCATCCCTGACCCCACCTTCTGCGGGGCCAGCTCCTGCAGTGACATGGGATTTTAGTCTGCAGAGCCAAATCATTTTGAGTCTTTCCGAGAATACCGCATGAATACTGTGAGACTGTAAATAAGCTTTACAGGAAGACTAAGAGGATATAGTCTACTTTTAGACTGTGGAGGGCATGCAAGCTGTGCATATTTTGAACAGTAAAACACTGAAAGTGTGAAGTCAGTGTAAAATTTAAATACACAGGAATAATAGCTACACTTGAATAACAGGCCTAAAAATAAAATCAGTTTCTCCATGATAAAATATAACAACAGCAGAAGTCTGTTACCATGTTGAATAAATCTATTTGAAATACTTTCTATTTGATATGAAGATTTGCACAGCTTTTTAACACCAAAGACCCTCCAATTTTTAAGATTGCAAAGATTGTAAATATCTGTAAAAATCTGTAACTAGAAAAAAAGTTAAAAGGAATTGATAGGGATAAGGAAGATTACCTGCTGTACTTGGGATCTTTTCTACCAGTGAGTATGTCTGTAGATTCCATAGGTTTAATTATTTCAGTTTGTTAAAATTTTAGGTTTTATCCTTCAATGTTCAGACTACATTAGGAGATAGAGGGCATATACACAGTCTAAACTTGGTAGCATCCACACATGTAACACAAATAGATGTCAGTGAACATGTGGATAGTAAAGACTGCAAAATGCAAGGCAACCTTTATTCAGAAAAATAAGATAACTCAACAGAAGATTCATTGCTTCACTTTTGGCATTTGGTTCTGATGGTTAACCATATGCACTGTTTAACCGACAAATCAGCTTCCTTATTTGCAGTGCCTGGCTTGCAGCCACTGTTTTATCATCATGCCTTTGGCTAGCAGGTATTTTCAGTCTGATCTATTAAGATTATAAAGATTATAAGCAGATACTGCTAAACAAGAGATCTTGTCCTGTATACTTTTATTTTCAGGGACATCATCTATACTTCTCTAAAAATGAAGATAATTCTCAAAAAATGGCATAACTAATGCTTTTTGATAGCACTTAATATCCATAAGAATGAAAAGCATCTTCAGTTCCTTTATGTGGGCTTCCACTCCACAAAATTCAGTCCCCAATGAGATGCAGGTAACAAAAAGAGATTATGAAGAAAAAGCTAGCAGAGCAAGAGTATCCAATTGGTTGTCTTCAGTATTCACTTTTGTAACAACATCCCAAGACATCACTTCTCTGTATATGAACAAAAATACCAGTGGTGATAGGGTTCAAATTGTTTCCATTCTAGGCTGACTTTCTGATGGTGACCTAAGACAGAAGTGAGCAAAGATCATTAACTTATGACTGTTAGAGAGCTGATGGAAAGAGGAATGGTCTTCCTTTCGCTTTGTCCATTCAATTCTACTGACTGAGAAATTTATTTAGTTGGCCCACAGAAGTCTCAGACCATCATGTAAGCTGGTCTTTATAATATGGTCACAGAATTTCATTCAGTTATTCCTCTTTTGAGCATAATAGTGAATATTGAAATAAAACAGGTCATCTAGAAAAAAACCCAAAACCCCACACTTCTGATTTGATCTAGACACATGAAGAAATTACTATTTTTGAGGCTTAGTTTGGGCAAGGAACTTAGTTTTTGAACTTGACCATTGTGGATATATGCTAATTCTCATTTGAAAGTGTCTGGATTCTTGCCATAAAGTCTTACTAGACTTTTCACCACTGGAGTATCTGATATTGCATCCTCATGATAGTATCACTTCCTTATAGTTATCACCTTTTAATCTTTTACTGAGCATTCTGAGCATCTCTAAAGCTTCACACAGCAACATTATCATCAACTCAATGACATTTTGCTGTTGGATGCACAAGCTCAGTTCATACTGAACTACAGGACCTCTTTGAAGGAGTACATATTTAAGAGAAGTCTTGCCTGTGTTTTGTTCTTTAATTTACAGAATTAAGCATCAAGTTGTAGCTGTATAACAAAAGATAATTCATTCTGTCTTCTTTAAAATGTCTCTTGCTATAGATCAAGATAAGCATAATTAATCACTTGACAAAAAAAACTTATTCCTGGGTAATCAATCTTATCAGTAAGAACAATTCACCAGCTTTTAATTATCTTTGTTATGCAACCTTTGTCTACACCACATAATTGCACTATTCTACTCTGACCTACCTGACTTTATGTTGTTGCCTTTTTCACTTAAGGTTCTCACAGTTTCCAGCATAAAAGACTCACAAGTGTCAAAACAACACTGGTGTGCTTAGTGGTCTGGTCTAACAGCAGTGGTTCATGGACAAGCACAAAGCAATACTCAAACCATGTTACAATTTCTCATTTAATTTGCAATAGCTGCAGAGTCTCAGAGACTGCACATTCTATAATTTTGTGCTTTTCTGCAGCTATCACCCTGCTGATTAAGTATTTCTAATGATAGGAATACACCTTCTATCATCACTCCACCTCCAACAGGTTTAATAAAAAACCTTTAACACTTTTTCCAGAATAGGAGGAAAGACAACCCAGATTTTGTTTTCAATATATTACAACATTGCTTAACATCAGCTTTTGTTGAGAAAGGCAGGGGGAAGTTAAGGAATTTGTGACTGGAGTAAGAAATTATGAAGTGAAGAGCATAAATCAAGGGAAATAAGGAAAAATAATAAAAAAAGCAATTGTAGTGTTAGATACAGGAAATAAAACAAACAAAAAAAAAGATGTGGTAAGTAAATAAGAAAGAAAAAGATCAGAATCAACAGGTGTCAATACTTCTATCTTTAATGCCATCTTTCTAGCCTCCCATTGTGTGTAGGATTCTCAAAGTTGCATTTGAGCCAAATTTTTAGTAAATACAGAAACCCTCAACATATATATGAGAGCAGCGTAAAAGCCACATACACAGCCAGTCTGTACAGATCCAGTAGTTACTTCCATTTAAAGGAAACACTGTTACTTTCTCAGGATACTAAATGGCACAAGCAGGACTGATTTCTCTCATCTCGGTCCTGGAGTGTCTTTTGAGTTACTGAGAGGTTGCTTCAGGCAGGACACCAGGCCAGAACTGGTGCCTGTCCATTGAGATGCGCAACATGATTTCTTAATCCTGCTTTCATTGCACTGAACATGGTTCATGATGTGTGATATCTCCATACATACTCATTTCAATGACTACCTCTGCCCTCAGATATGGAAGAATCCCAATATTTTTTTTGAAATGCACTCTTTCAGCTTAGAGGGAGATTTGTACATCTACCTCACCTGTAAACACAGCTTTTCTTTTCATTGCTCACTTTGCTGGCTCAGACCAGGCAAGTCTCAAGCAACAGCAAGACAGCCCAGTTCAGACACCTTGCTCTTGCAGCCACAGCACACCACAGCCAGCCTACCTTGAGAGGACCTCCATTCTCCAGTTCTAGTGAGCACTGACAGATTCTAGGAAAATCAGTTCCCACTGGACTATTTATCCTGCTTTCCATCATTACCTGGTCACTATTGATCAGCCCCAGAGGGCCCCTGGCAGCCTGATTTAACCTAGTTCTAGTTGCTACTAGACTGTACAGGTTCATGTCTTTGGACCACAGCAGAAAATCTATCATTCTATGTGAATATTAAATATTCAAAATGAATAATGAAATTGTATATAGTAACTCTATAGCCTGCATAGAAATGGCCAAAGAATATAAAAATTGTGTGAGCTGCATTGTCACAGGCTGATCAATACACCAGAGAGTGGGGGGAGACTTTACATATCTGAGAGATTTGCTGTTACTTTGTGTACAACTGACTTCAGTTAAGAACAGAGACTTACAGCCCCAACTGTTTAATGTTTGCATTAACGTATGTACTTCATGGCTAATGCTATAGGGAGCAGGCAAATGTTATATATCTACTTTTTGTTCTTTCTTGGGTGATGTTTGAACAAAACTTTCAGGTAGGGAAAAAATGTTTCACGTCACTGAATTAATGCACAATAAATACTTTTCCAACTGGAATGAAAATTACAATTCCTGTAGACTTAAAACAGGATATCCTAAAAAAAAGGGGGGGGAGGGGGGATGGTGGTGCGGTGGTGGTTAAAATTAGCAAAATTCTATTTATTCAGTGTGTAGAGGGAAAGGAATGTCGTTCCCTCTTTTCACTGGTAAGCTCTGACTTAAATATACTGAGTCATAAATATTTGGCTAAAATAATTCTACGTAATCCTGGGGTGGATTAATGCAGGTATGGAACTCAAAGAATTGAGTGACTTGTATGAATGCATGATACTTATGTGTTGGTAGAAGTTCAAAAGACTTGTCATCAGACATGGCCTCTAGCCAGGACACACACGTGAATTTACAAATTAAGTGCCCTAAACCCCATTTGACTTAACCTATTTTACTGCTACTTTCTATTTTTCTATTCCTTTTGTTATTTTTAATCCGATTAAAAGCTTTGCAATTGATTCAAAGGCAGATCCCAGTTTGTACAAATGGTCCCAAACTGCAGTCAGTAGAATACTTGGTGTGTGTAGTTCAGTCAAACAGTCCTGATTAATTTTTAATGAGCTGATTTCTGTGGTTGCTGCAGGACTGAAACCTATTTCCCTACAAAAAAAAAGTTTTCAAATCCTAAGAACTGTTTTAGTTACTCAGAGAGACAGGATGTATACAATGGGCTAGGAAAAGGAGGCCTCTAACCTTTAGGATGTAGGCAAAGCGTCCCTCTTCCTGGATGATTTCATTAAGAACTGTCAGTACCAGACCCTGCTTCTCTGCGTACGTGCTCCTCCGTCCCCACTAACCTGTGTGAAGCTCCTAAATTCTAATTTCCTGGGAGAGGTTATGTTTTAAAAATTTGTTTGTATGATGAGCTAAAACACAAATCTGTTTGCCATTCCCCAAAAGCATAACTATAAACCATGTTCTTTTGTAACATCTTGAATATTGACGTTTTCAAAAGTTGTTGTTCTACTGTCTAAGTATTTTTCCACATGAATTTTTATCAAAACCAGTACAGTTACACACATGCTTCTTCCTTTCCTAATCAGTGGTTTATTAGGAACAGATTTCCCCTGCAAACTAACTCCTTTTTTCTGCCATGACTAATTTCCCTCTGCCTGTGCCCGGGCCACACGTGCGAGGTACACATGTACAGCCCTGCGCAGGTATGGGGAACGCGCCGCGCCGACGGGAGCGGGGCTGCGGGCGTTAATTTCCCCGATGCTCTTGCTGGCTCACCGGCACCCGCTGTCCCTCGCTCCGGGCCACCCAGCGACGCCCGGCAGGTGTCAGGGCGGCGGGGGGAGCGGCACGCCCCGCAACCGTACCGGGCTCGCTGCGCTTCCCGGGGGCTCGGCAGGCCCCGCCAGCAGAGCCGGCCCCAGCAGCGTGCGCTCCGGACGTACAGCCCGGGCTACCTGGGGAGCACGACTGCCTCCTCCTGACCCCGGCGGGGCCGGCTCCGCCTTCAGCGGGGTCCGCGGCGCGCCCCCCGGCCTCTTCCTTGGGGGGGTCTTCCGGGGGCGGGCGGGGAACCCCCGCCCCTTACCGCCCCACGGCGGAGGCCGCGCCGCCACGCAGTCTTCTCACCTCCCCCTACCCACGAGGGTAGCACCCTTCGCAGCCCGGCCCGCCATTTCGCGTCCCGCCGCCCGCCCGCACTCACTCGGGGGTGTTGATCCAGATGATGTCGAGGTGGCAGTAGTAGACGCACTCTTTGTCCTTGTAGGTGTAGCAAGTGCAGCGCCGGGCTCGGCGCCGCAGCGTGCCGCCGTCCACCTTGGCCCTGCCGCCGGCCGGCAGCGCCGCCGCTTCGCTCTCCTCCCGCTCCTTCTGCCCCAGCGCCGCCGAGCGCGGTTCGCCGCCGGCCGGTAGCGGCAGGGAACGGGGCCTGGGCAGCGCGGACCCTGCACCGCGGGAAGGCAAGAGCAGCGCTCAGCTCCCACTGCGCTGCGCCACCCCAGCGCCCCTGCCCCCGCGTACCCCCACCCACAGCGCCATACAGCGCCTTTTGTAACAAGACCCGAACCATCACCTGCCCCCGAAAAGTTTCAGAGCTCTTAAAAGCACCGTTATGTTTATATTTACTGCAGGGAGGGGAGGCACCCGTAGCCCCCGCAGGCTTGGAGTGCATCGCTAGAGAATGTTTCTGGTTTAAACCTACGTACGCCCCAATGATGGCTTTGGCATTTAGTTCTTTACCACGCATCGGAGCGGGCTACTGCTTACAGCCTTTTGGAAGAAGAAGAAGAAGAAAACCAAAACCAACAAAAAAGACTACCCAGCTTTTCTTAGAGTGCATGCGTGGAAGTGGCAAAGAAAGAAAAATCGGTGTTACCTGCAGTCGATGTAATTGTAAGTCCAAAGAGGAACAATAAACCCAGCTCCATTAAACCCAAATTGCACGCTTGTTAACTGCAGGCAAAGGTGAACTGCAGGGGCGACTGAACCCTTCCAGGAGGAATCGCTTCAGGTCGGAGGCAGGGAATATCCTGGGGCTGGCGGCACACGCTGCTCCCCGGAGTTAGTTCCCACACGGAGGTGTGATTAGTGGTTCTCCCTTGCAGTTATTTTCCTCTAGTGCAGACTTAGTCCTGAAGGGGAGAGTGTTGTCAAAAGAAGGGAAGATCCATCGCTTGGCTTTTCCCACACACACCTCCCACCCCACCCCCAAATCCGATCAGAAACCGGAGCTGCTGTTTTCCAGCTGCAGACGCCTCCCACCCGCGGACAGCTGCCTGCCTCCCCCGGGGCGGGCACGGCCCACGCACCCGCCCCCGGCCGCCCCCCGCTTCCCACCCCGGCAGGTAAAAGGCAGGGATAAAGCTGCACATCCTCCCCAAGAACCGGAGGCACAGCACTTTTCTTATTGCTAATGCTCATTTTAGTCATCTTTTTTGAGTGATCCGATCCCGTTGCTCGGTGTGAAATTCCTGGAGGACAGAGGATTGCTTGTTGTCATGAAACCGCAAAGTTTGGACTCAAATCTGGACTACAGACTTGGGAATTGTTTGAGGCTTTTTTTCCCAGGACTCTGACAGTTATTTTCCAGGTGAAAATAAGTCACCAATTTATCATACTTTTTTTACCTGCAGTTAATTATGAACATCTCTTTGTAGACAAACCTACCTTGAGTGCAAATTGTAAGGTAAAAGGGGATTTCATAACAAGTGTAATACCCGATACTTGTGCCTAGAAAAACAGTCCTACACGTGGCCCCAGTTGCTATCATAACATCAGCTATTAAGTGACAGCAGGTAAGGGTTTGATGGCTAAGGGAATTGGCTCTATCTTTTCCTACAGTAGTATGTGTAATATACCCTGTTATAAAAAACATATGTTGTAGATAGCACATGGAGAATGGTTAGCAAATTTAATTGTGGATATTTTAAATCAAAATATGATGTTTTACTTAAGACTGCTTCAGTACTAACAGAGCTGCAGCCAAAATTGCTTTTATGTAACATGTCAATTTGACATACTCAGTAAAATCTGTTTTGTGAGCAGAAAGCTAGTTGCAGGATCACTCAGGTTAGGTTATCCAAAAGAGGAATGCTCTACCCCATCACATTCTTCTCCAGCCCTGCCCCCAATTCCAGCTTCTGGCGTGAACTATTCAGTAACAGCACTTACCGAAAAAGCTCATTAAGATGTCACGTTTGTCAGTTCCTCAAACCTTGCCTTTTGTCAGTTTGCAAAGATTCAGAGTTTTGTCACTTGACCATATTCCCAGCAAATAACAAAAGCACAATGGTCACCCAAGACAGGGAGTAGCTACAAGTTCCTTTTTCTCAAGTTTTGTTGAGACCACGGCTGTCTGGAAACTTAAATCACTTTTGTTTTGCAGAGTTTGTGCAAATAACAAGACTTTGCAATGTGAAATTGAAATGGCCAAAGCATTAATCATGCCTTGTCTCCAGAACCCAGTTAGAAAAGACAAGATATCAGTGAATTCCTAAGGTTTGTACCCCCTGCAGTGAGTGCAGTTCATGAGGACACAGCAACAAGTAGTTTGCTCAGGTATTGACAACATTCAAGTACTGAAACAGAACTGTGAAAGTACCTTGTTGATTTTAGTTCTGCTAATTTTAAATAGTTTCAACTGCAATCACTAATATTCTCACAACTGATACACCGGGGGAAAAAGCATCCCACGTAAATTACTGACCTTAGCCTTGTATTGAGGTTCATGCTCAATCTAGGAAAGTATATTCTTCCTTACCTATAGGATGAGTAGCTGCAGTGACCTGAATGTTTCTATAGTTTGCTCTGCTGGACTGGGGGTTTGTGTGCATTAAATTCATGCTCTCCAAGCGCCAGCAGAATTACAATTAGGTTTCACAGCTGTATAGGTATGGTGAAAAATATGAGGAAAAAACATCTCTGAACAAAGAATGTTTTTGAAGTTACTGCCATTTCTTACCTAAGTAGAAAAATTAATTGCTTCAAACCAGCAAGTCCTATATATTGTGTTGTGTTCCAAATCTGTTGGATACAGGAATGATTTTGACAGATGCTTATGATTGAATTTTAACTTAACTGGAAAAGAAATAAATAGAGATTTGTTGTGCAACAACCACAGAACTCCTTACTGCAGTGAGTAAGAATTGCTGGTTATATGTTGCTGGTGTGATAAGTAACAATGACATATGTCTAAATTCTGATCTATCACTTTAATTTGCTTTATCACAACATATTTTTTTTAATAGCAATGTAAAATTACCATAGTTGCAAAGTTTAAGATTAGTAATATATAACTATAATATGTATAGGTTTTATGGCAAAAAAGGTCATTTTGTGATGCAAATTGATTTAACCCTATTTTCCTAAAAATGCTGTTTTATTCTTTTAAATGACATTTTGAAGGCCTTTTCTGTATTGCTTTACTTTTTCTTCTGTGTGCTGTTTAATCTCTGAAAAGCCAGGGAGGCCGTATTAGCACTGAGATTGAATGCTGCGTAAACCAAAGAAGTAATAAAATATATTCTGAAATTAGCTATCAGGGTTCAGAAATTAAGGGCAAGGTTTGGTCAAATGACCTAACATAAGCTTTCAAAAAGATAAAACAGGAAGAAAGAGACTTTCATTGAAGGAATTAATACTTCTGGACATTGGGGCCTGATTGTCATTTACATTGATTATCAAGTTATTTGGGTCACACATTACCTAATGACCTGAGACCTTTTTATTTAATAAATGTAGCAGTCAGAAAACAAGAATGCTGCTTTTCAAATAGCACCAAATAAATGTTAAAAATCCATTTTGAGTTGGGTTAGAAATAAGTGATGTCTGGCTATCAGTGTGAGTGATATTAACATGTGATGCAAAATGTATATGCGATTCTACTAAAGGATTCTATTTTCATTTGCTTTTTTTGTTTTAGAAAGAGTAGCAGCTATTGAGGCAGCTGGCAGCATAGATTAGAAGCTAAGAGATCCAACTGGTATTTTACTGGTTTTCCTTTAAAATTGTTTTAACTTTGTAGGTTCCTTTTTCTATTTCAATTTCAAGATCTTTGTGGTGGATGGGCACTTTGCAAAAATCTTGACAGTCCTTGTCAGACAAAAAGTGTGGAGTTAATCCTTCTCTATAAACCCCTTAATCTTCCCACCGCCAACATACTCCTTTCTGCCCTTGTGCAGGAACAGCACAGCGGTGCTCTAAGAGCCAGCTAGACTCTACACACAAGGGGAATTCCCCTGTCCTAGGACACTTCCTCCTTCTTAGGGCCACCCAAGCAGCTAAAGGAAGACAATCAGCAGATCGACCCTGTTGCCGGGTGTAAATATTGTATATTTGAGAACTTTTAATTGACTGAAGGGAGAATGTTTCTTAGAGATCAGGTCAAGGCTGAAGGAGTCCTGGAATGTGGAGCAGCTGAAACAGATGATGTTAAGAAAAGTAAGCTCAGATTCCAGATTTTATATTTGAAAACCCTGGACTGCCATTTCAATTAGGAACATAATCGTGGTTTTGTTTAGTATTTCCTTGCCCCTTGTATCCCTGCTTTATAAATACACTCGTGTGATTGTGAAGCAATCAGAGACCTGAGCTGTAATTCCACAGCATTTAACCTTCATCGTACAGGTGACTACACAAAACAGTTACGAGTTATAAAGAAGTTCCAGATGTGTTTAAATAAGGCTGGTTACTGAGAGAAACCACTTAAAAAGCTAACCTTCTAGGATATATTTACACTAGTAATAAAGCCTGTATTTAAAAGGTACGGTAGGGTTTTGGCAGCAGTGGAGAAATTTTTGGCACTGATACCTATTCTTACAGCTTCACAACAGGCCAAGAGGAAAGCTGGATCAATACAGATATGATACTAAGTAAAGGCAATCAATCTATTCATTACATTTATAAATTATTCATATCTCTTTTTCCATTCTTATGCTTCCTTCTTAATAACTGTGTTCTTTAGTGTTATGGAAAGAAAAGATCACATTAAGCTGCTAACACCGTGTTTAATAGCACACTGCATCACTCCCAAAGCCAGCAACTTAATAGATGGTGGCTGATGTTTGAAAAAATGTGCTGAAAACAGTAGATTCTCAAGAAAACCTTATCTTCTGATTATTATTTGTTATTTTTTGCTTGGGTTCTATAGCCAGAAAGTTGAAGTTAATCTTGTCTTCCCTCCTGTTACGGACAGCCCCTATTCAGAGCCCTTTGATGTCAGTGCAAAGAATCCCATTTTTAGTGGCCTTTGAACCAGATGTAGTAAAAGGGCAACTGAGCATTTGTAGGGCTTGCAATTGGGTAACTTAAAGGAGGAGACCTCTGTTACCTATTTCTGTTCTCCCATTCTTTTTATAATTTTTAATATTTGTATACCATTAAAAGTAATGTAGGTAGTTGGTAAAGCGTGAAGAGGACAAAAACCTCTGCTCTGGCCATATTGCAATTTACTTAGATAAAAGCAAAGTAAAGAAGAAACTGTATGGCTGTTTTTCAGCCTTCGTAGCAGTACAGCAATAGCACACAAATTTAATGATTCCTGCTTGTTTCAGCTATTGTGAAATTTAGGAAGGAGTTTGCATAAGATAACATATCCTGCTGTTGTAATATACTGGAGACAGGGCTCAGATCTCTGGATAAGGAATGCTGCAAAAATCCTAAGTGTTATTATCACTACACACCACTCTCCCCAGGATCTGAACCTGACCTCACTTCCTGGATCCAAACAATCTCTGTCTTTGTGAAAATATCAGGATTTTACAGGAAAAGACTTTTCTGTAATTATTGCATGAAACTGTTCTTTTCCTCCACATTTATCCAGGTTTGGGCATGTTACTTGAATAAAGAGAATTCCTTATCAAAATATGATCAATCTGAACACTTCTTGCGTTTGTAAAGAATGGACGGAGAGCTGCCAGCAAATAAGAGGCAGCTAGAAGGGGAAAACTTAGGTGGCTGTCTTGCCAAAAGAACTTAGCACATTAAGAAATGAGTAAGGCAGAGAGACCACTTGGGAAGGACAAGTTGTTTCTGTAGGTGCATTGGCAGGAAGAAGGAAACACCACTACCAAAGCAAATAAGTTTGGGCAGTAGCCAGCTGGGAGTGTGATGAGAGGAGGGAAGGAGGGAGGAAGGGGTGTGCAGGTATAAGGATTTGGGTTCTGGTCTGGTTTTCCTTCCTCAGTGGCCTGGTAGGAAACCTGTGGTCAGTTGTTTGTAATGTGAGTGATTGGGAAATCTATAGTCCTGGGAGAAAAAGGAGGCGTAAAGATAAGCTGGAGGAAGGTGACTAGAGACTAGGTATGCCCTGAAGACTATGACTGGTCCTCAGGCTATTCTACAGTGAAATTCATGTGCTTCTCTAACAGGACTTCCTTGAGAGCTCCCCTTCTTAGAGTGCACTGAGCTGAAACCTGCCTGGAAGTATTTGAAGAGGGTGTTTTTTGCATTTGTTCCAAAGCCAAAGGAATAAAAACCCAGAATCAACTCTCCTGCCTGGAGCAGAGTCTGCAGGGAGGGATACACTGAGCTGCTGAAGAGGTGAGTGTTTGCCATGCTCCTAGGAGCTGGATGGAGCAGCAAAATGAAATGTGTTGAGGAATGGAAATGGTGTTGTTCTTTACAGCCCCCCTTGTCCAAAGATGTAGCAGCTTGAGTGGAGTAAAATGCTAGAGCTGGTGTTGCAGTGCTGTGGTTTGTAGCCCTTCTGGCTGTGAAGGGAGCTTTACTGTACCTGCTGGATTTAAATGAAGAGCATGGATTTTGCGAAAATGCTTGGCCTCTCTTGGTGACAGTTCCTGTTTGTCTAGTTAAGCAGTTTGGGAGCTTTCTTCTTCGTGTGGCTTCATGATGTGGCATGTAGGTGATTGCAGAAATTTAAAAAGCCCTCAGTCAGGCCACAGATATGCAGGAACATCTTTTTACAAATCTGTGGTTGTGGTGGGTGTCTTTTAACAGCCAGTCTTGTTAGATAATAAGGGCAGTCTGGAACAAAGCTTAATAAAAGGGGTAGTAGCAAATTTGTGTATCAGTAACTAAAACCTAGTTTATTTTATATGATGTGGACAAGGCTGTTGATGTATCTGCAGCAGTCTGTATACTCTGTGATAATAACTTATTCATGTATATGAAAACTAAACACACTGGTCAGAACCACCTTCATTCTCTGGCAAATTTCTTCTTCAAATTTGTACTTAACAACATTTAAGAGATTAATGTTTCTGGTGCTGCCTTGTAGGATAGTATAAATAAAGGTTCTGCTGCGGTTACCAGCTACTAATGAAGTTAGTACGTCCCTATTGAACCTTCTTGGTAAATCCAGTTTTAAATACAAGTGCAGGTCTGACTGTTTCTGGAGGATTCACAGCTGAGACTCATCAGTCTAGCAACAACCTTGACACCATGTTTGAATATATAACCTTTCCTCTCCCCAAGTAACTTATCTCTCACTGAGAAAAGACTTTCAGAGAGAAATAAACAAGTGTCTGCCTGTATGAACTAGTAAAGGGAACATAAAATGAAAAATGAATCTGTATTATTTAAACAGTGTGACATGACAAACTGCAAGTGCTGCTCACACCTAGCCTTCTGAGAGCAGCTTTCTTTGTTGATAAGCTTTGATTGAACCTGAGCCTTTAGTTATTGAACCTAGCTATGTGAATATATTACATTTTGCAATTGTGCAATATTATAATCCTCCAGATTTTCTTCAGACCATTTGTTGGGGTGAAATGGCACCAGTGTCTGAACACAAAGACAAGACAAAGCTGCGTATCAATGCTGTGAGTGATCTGACTTTCAGTCCTTTGGGAGCATTCAAGTTTGGTTAAATTGTTGTAGTACCTTTAGACACTGAGTGTACAGGGATCAGGGGGCTGTAGCATGAAATGTGGGGTAACAACTGCAGACCATCTGTGCAGGTTGGGTGCCCTTAGGGCTGGTGCAGGTTTGACTAAATGAGGTTAAGGAAGGTCATGCATTACCAAAGTGTATGCACTATTCTCTAAGCCTTTCTGCAGTGCATAGAGGGCGCAGAGCTATTTTTGTGCATTCTAAAAAGCCATTTAGGCATGTGTTTACATCCTATGGCATAGAAAATTGCTATTCAGATCCAGATTACTATGTTGTTTTCAGTTTGAGATGCTGTTGGTAAATAACAGATGGCATAGATTGACCCCAAGGTAGCCACAGACATGAATTTCATAACCATGACTGTGTTGTGTTTAGTCTCATTTGTTGAGCAAACAGTATTTAGCAGTACCCTTCTTGGTGGTTCAAAAGGAACAGCTCTTTCCAGAAAAGGCAGAATTCTGCAAAATTAACATGCAGGGTTGCAAGATGAATATAAGCCTAACGTAACATGGGAATTCTTAACCTATTTAGCTGTTCTTATTGACGTGACTGTGCTTATTCTGAAGGGTCTTGACCTTACACTCAGTTTATAAACATCCACATGGGAATAATAGCAATGACAGGAGTTATAATAGACCTGTCAGGAGTTCTGTACGTTTAGTGCTTTTAAGTTCATATTGTCTCTGTGGTTGAAACATCAGTATAAGAGAAAGGAAGAGGAAGTGCACTGTACAACCTGCGTGTAAGTTTTGGATGCAGCTGATGTATCTTTTCCCTTTCTCACATTTTCCACAACTGTGTTTTACCCTATCTGATCAGGGTTGATAAAGCAAGTGCTAGCAAATCAGACTATAAAAAAGACTGGGTCCCAAAAGAATGTTCTTCCTTAGCTGCTAGGGCAGAATACTGGAGAGGTAACAGGGTGTTTTGTGGAGAAATAGAAAAGATAATGGGGAAAAGACACTAGACAAAGGGCGGGAAAAAGAAAGTCAGTTAACTTACTTTTCACAGAATTATCTTTTCTAGATAAAGACAACATGAAAAAGGAGGAGGAATAAACAAAAAGTTAAAAAATACAATATGAGACAGTGGGAGAAGTAGAGAAAAGGAGTAACTGAACAGGGTAGAAAAATAAAATTAGATGCTGATCTCTTTCCAAGGGTCAAGTATATCCCTCTAACAGTTAGCATGGCTAGGATTTTGCTTCTGCTTTTTATGCCTGAGTGCTTCTTTAAAACAAATAGCTAAGCAGGCACCAGGCTGTTTAGATTAGTTGATTGTCATTTGAGTTTCCTAGGTATTATGCTATTTTCCTGGTGAAAATTCTTCAGCTGTAAACATTTTAAGGTGATGGTGGTGGTGTTAAGGGCATGGAGAAAAGAGACAATTTGAGCTAATTTCTTAGTACAGTGTTACTGCTCATATATTTTAGAAGACATGTTGAGGGGAGCATTGGAGAGGATATGGAGGCAATCTAGAACAAAAGTCAGGTTCAAAAAGCTATTTTATAGATGGAAGGACTTGATGATGGAGGGAATGAAGGAAGACTGGAATTTGTACAACTCAGTTAACAGTCTGACTGTATTCCTTTGTCAGTATTTTAATTGACTTTCACTTTCAAAGAAATAATGATACATCAAGGCTGGATGTACCTTGCTGAACTCACAGGGCAGATGCCTCACCGCCGTTAGCAAGGGTTGCGTGTGTGTACACACGTTTGTACTAAAGAACAGAAGAGTTGTCATACTTTTCTCACACTGAAGTGTGATTGTTTTCATGCCTTTTGAGTTTTCAATAGCAGTGCCTTGCACTTTAAAAGGACGATAATGAAATTTATTATCCCGGGCTCTGAAAGAGTTTATTGTTGTTTTGATATTATTCTTTTTTACTTTTTTATATTTTCTCAGACCAAGAATATGCAACTAGGAGTCTGCTTTTGATATTTGCAATTTTGCAAGCAAAGATTGACCTGGTGTCTGTACCAGTTAAAGTTAGGCTGGTAGTGACTATCTGTTGAAATGATACGTACCTGAAGAGGACTCATGTTCATTTTGTGATGAAACAGAATCTAGGGGCAAGAATTTTATGTCGGTCATAAGTGATGGGCAGAAACCCACTGTCTTACTGTAATATAAGGCAGGTACAAAAAGGATGATGAGGATTGTTATAGGCTCTGGATAAATAGCATAAAATAGGAGTTGAGTAATGACTGTCAGTTTTTCACTGAATCTAACAGGTATCTGAGATGCATTCAGGTAGCTTTATTTGCTTTTAGTTGCTTGGTGAGAAGATGCAAGAATTATTAATAAATTGTAACTAACTATGGCTTTAATGTATTTCCTTCAAATAGTTTCTGTTTGGGTTTCTGAAAATGCACCAGGACATTAAAGTTTGCAGAATATAATAAAAATGCTAAAAAGAGTTGGCACTGAGAGTAAGGAGATGTGAGCAAGTAAAGAGAGTTATACTGCTGGAAACTGGCCACCCAAGAAGATTTGGCAGAGAAAGTAAAGTATTAATAGCATTACTGATCTACTGAGTTTTACTGCCAGTAAAATAAGTAGAGAAGGCAAGATCAAGGAGAAGTTATGAGGCAGCAACACAAATAATATAACAAATTTACAGTTGTCAGAGGTATTATGTTTGTGGTTCTGGTTACCAAACTGTGAGTGTACACAGGGACAGCAGCTATGCCAAACGTCCAGATACTGCAGTTCACAGTGGGATCAAGGTCATAACATGATTTAAACTTAGTATGCTTCTCCTATGTAGTAAACTCCCTGTGATTATTTATTATAATAATCAGAAGCCATTTTTCATGGGTTTCATTTTTAAATTGACTTTGAATGCTGAGTTAATTGAATGCATTTCTTCTACTCTTCCTCTTTGCAGACTGGCACTGTGCCATTGTTACTTCTTGTGTATTTTTCCAAAAATTAAAAGTTGTTTCCCTGATATTCGGGATAGATTTTTTTTTTTTTCCAGGCAAAAAATTCCTGTAAATTCAGAATATATCAACTCATTGAGACTCATTCGTGGAAAGTTTGGGTCACAGTAAAGATTGTTTCTAAAAAACTGCTTCTTTCCAATCGGGCATCACTCAAGGCAATGCCACATCAGGCACTGGAGATCTCCATTGTACTTTTTGCACATATTTACATCAATGCTTTGGTAGAAACCTCTTAAGCTTTAATTATGGGGTATGTTTTATTTCTAGTGCGTAAAGAAAACTCCGCTCTAAGTCTGTGGCCTTCTATTAAGGTTCAGATTTAATTGCCAATTTTCAGTGAACATTTTGCTTTTGTTCACTATTTTATTTTGTTTCTCTTTCCAAGTGATGCTCACCATGACTTCACAGTTAAATAATGATCAGTATAAGTTTATCAGTATATGCTCTTCAGTGTTAAGAAACAGAGTGTAAACATTCAGCTCTACATGCTTCCTTGAAAATTACATGAAGCTATTTTACTTTTTATTTTATTTTAATGTTTGATTTATAGCATCACCTTAAAGGGGGTAAAAACAGAAGACTGTCATTGCTAGATAAACTGTGTGTGCGTAAGAAGCTATTCCTGCCTCCTCCATTCTTATTGTTCCTGGTCAAGAGAGTCAGTTCACACAGTTGGAAAACTGAAGGCAGTGATAGGTCAGGTGATTGATTTACAAAAAGTTGACTAAAACAGTAGAACTGTGAAACACCTTTGCTTGATATCAGAGTAAATAGCTGACAGTAACTTTTTTCTCTAGAGAATGTGTTCAATATTAGCAATCTCTTGCAGTCCCTCTTTCTTACACAGAATATGGTGAAGCCAAGTCCAATTGATTCCAGAAACTGATCTATCCACTAGGAAACACAGTCTTTCCAGGATGTGGCCCAGTGCGTTACACATTACTTGGTCTAGGAGAGGAGGGAGAAAAAAACTAACACATTTGTGATTTCAGATGCTATTATAGATATATTATGGTTCATATACATGGGCTAGGAAAGGATGTAGAAGCCAGACAAAAGGCCCAAGTAATATAATATCCGGGACAAGAACTTTCACACAGAAGACTGTAATAAAAATAATCATATCTTTGGGGGTAAAAACACATATATTTTTAAATAAACAGATGAGACTTATCAACAAAGTCACATGTCACTAGAATTTCCTAGAAATGTGAAAAGCAGAATAGGAAAAAATAATTCTGAAACAGAGAAGAAAACCAGATCAGCAGGAATACTGAAACTCAGTACACCATCATTCATACTTCCTGATTCCTCAGAAGCAGAGGAGGGGACAGTGCTTTCCTCTGTTGGTTTAACTTCTTTCCTCTTAATAAAAGTCTGTTGTTTAGTTTGAAAATTCACATCTGTTTTAAACAAACTACATGAGTGTTTTAAACTTCAGCTATAAATGCTGCTAAGACATCATTTGCTGCTCACAGTATGGTTTATGATTGGGATCACGTACTCCCTTCTTGAATCAGGAATTGAAGCCAGGATTCCCTATCTTGATTATTATCTCAGAAATAAGTGACAAACTGAGTCTCATCATCTGTGAGCTGGGCTCTGCCAAGGGTGACAGACTGCTGGGCGCTACCGATTACTACATGAGCTCAGAAGGCAGAGGAATGTGCTGGGAACCCAAAGGTACCAGCCTCTAGAGAGGGGAAGTTTTGGCATAGCTTTTCTTTTTTTTCCTAACTTGTCTGTTTGTAAGTAATCTGTTTGTTTTCAAAATCTTCCTTACATCCCTTTCCCCAAACTAAGTTAAACCCAAGCAAGCATCCTGTTTAAAAGTAAATAAATAAACAAAAAATCTAGCTATGTAATCAAATCTCAAGTATTTTGCTTATGCAAAGGATCTGAACTAAGCATGAAAAATCCAGGGTTCTGGTATTTTATCCCCTTAAGATCTAGGGTTTGGGTTTTCAAAGGTTGGTGTGTGTCTGTTTTAAACACCTCTGAAAACCAATTGCTTTACAGATAGAGTGCCTTTTGAGGTTATTTTCTAACCTACTCCAGTACTGCAGTCTCCTCCTAGCTTGAGGGTGTGTATCTAGCCATTAATTTTTTTCTATTTGTTTCTGTTTCTCAGGATTACTCATAATCTATTGGGTCTATAAAGCATGTCTGTGTTGCTTTCCCATTCAGAAAATGAAGATACAGCAATCTAGGAAGCTGAACCTTTTAGGTGTAATTCTGACAGAAATACGCTGTTGCAATTTAGGATGTCACCATCTCTTTCTGGTAGTATCTTACACAATGGGTAAAGGGTGTTCTTCAGGCCTGTCTAGGTGTTAAACCCTTTGAGACCAATTCTCCTTGTTTTTTGTGATAATACTGTCTCCATGTTTGCATTTTGATTCTAAGCACAACTGAAATAGAAAATAAGTTATGGTAAGTCCCTCCAGTAAGCTCCAGCTTTGATTCATAACTGCCAGTGCAGATAGGCTGATTATTCCCCATCTGAAAGAACTGTGTCTTAAGTAAGCCAAGAAAAGCTGCAGTATTCCCTTTCAGTGCTATTTTGAAAGCTGGATGTCTTATTTGAAATAGATGTTTGTGGTTAAAATTCAGTTGTCTTGCACAATAAAGGCTCTATATTTGGGGCATTGGAAGTGTGTGGTTGGTTTTATTTTCCTCTTAATTTTTGTATGCTGGCTGTATTTACATTTTATGCCCAGATGGTTTTCTTTAGCGTCTTAATATAACTTACACGTAACATCTTGTACTAGCGTTGTTTTCTTGATTTATGCCTCTGTGTTTGAATAGTTTGAAAACTTTGTTAGGGCACCTAGTGGGGAAACTGCTTTTTAACATTGGGGATGGCTGTTCTCTATCAACACAAAACTGGAAACTTGTGGTTTGTGTGTAAATTATCGGGCAGTATTACAGTTATGTTGTGCTCGTCTGGTTTGCTGCTTTTTTTTTTTTTTATCCTTTAAAGAAACCTAAAACCTTTACTCCCAATTGAAACAGCATTTTTTTTTCTTAGCACATGAATAGATCTGGAATCAAGAATCATATTTTTCCTGTGTAATAAAATGCCATAGAAGATGCTAAGGCCTGCATGACAAAGCTAAAGATGAAATTTATGAGCTGATACATGTGGTGTGAACTGTTCTTGGAAGGAAAACCCCAGTGCTGGGTAGAACTAGCAATGCTTATTGCGTAGATAGAAGGCCTGCAAATACTGCTGGCTATAACCATTCTGCACACACCATTATCTGAAAGAATTATACTAAATATATATTCTACTTTTATATAGAAAATTTAAAAATTCTTTGCAAAGCGCAGTGCAAGTCAGGAGTCCTGCATTGAAGCAAATAATTTTGTTCTATGATTAAAAGTACCCAGCAGCCTAAAAAAATAGGATGTATTGAAATTCCTAACATGTGAAATTGAACTCCAATTGAGCGTAATCTCAAAACAAGGTAACACAGGCTTCCTTCTCTCTGCATCTGGGGAGGGCCTGAGGGCTCTTGAGATTACTTGAAAGATGAAGTATAATTGTGAATGAAATTATGCAGCTGGCATAAGGAATTGATTTCTTATCAATTTTAACTATGCTAGTTATAAAGTGGTTTAGCTGGAATAGAAATTAAGCAGTGTACAACAGATTTCCAGTAAATGTGCCACCTAAACTGGTGAAGCCTAAATCACATTGGTAAAGTAAAGATAATAGCTAGTTACATCGTGCCAATGCATTGAGATCCTTTCAGGGAGGCAGGACTTCAGTCCCAAAGAGATGAGAGCTATTAAAGTAATTATTGGCTACACAGAAAAGTACCTACTTTCTGTCTGAAAATCGCTCCATACCCATTTGTTTGCATCTCATAACCCCTTCAGACAGTGCTTGCAGGAAAACATCATGCTAAATTCTCTGTGCTGGCAAAACAGAATTGGAAAACGTGAAAGCAGCAGTTTTTACTAACTCATGATTTGCAGGTAATGCTCAGTTTTGTAAGCTTTCCACATTCAGTCTCACTTTCATCTAAAACATACCAGAACATATAAACTCTACAAACAACCTGAAGCATGATGTCCCTTTGAGGGGAAGAACAAATCTTCTTTTCACTGACTACAGTATTTATATTGCCAGGGTCATACGATTCTGCAGATCATTACTGATAAAGTATAAATTTTTCTGAATTCATTTTATGAGTTAACTGATGTATTGAAAGAATTTAAATCCTTGTAATCTGATAAAGTACTATTAGGATTTCATTGTTTTAAGGGCTTTTTATATTTTGCTTTTTTTCAGAATAGCTAGTGGTGTCACACACAAACCAAAAAAAAAAAAGGAAAAAAAAGGGAAACAAACCCACCCCAGACTTTGAGGCTTAGGAACCCTTGGAGCACTTCACAGCTTTCTGGGTTTTTTTGGAGTTGCATGTGTTTAATGCAGACTTGTGGTCTGTTTTAAGTTGTGCTATTCTGTGGAGCCTTTGTCTCCCAGTAATGTTAATTCTCCTTGAGTTGCATAATTTTTGTTTCTCACTTGCTGGAGGAACATAAAGTACCTGTGAAGACGTTGCAGTTCTGTAAGGCTCCTCATAAGTGCTATATGCAAGTGGCTACCCATATATACCACTCATTTCTCTGGGAGACAGGGAAGTCTTGTGGGTCTGATACCAGTGTGGTGCTCTGAATCTCCTCCTGACACTGCTTGTACTTGCCACTGAGAGGGAGGTTTCCCAAACCTACACGTTCCCATGTGTCTGGGCAATGCTCTTGCTAATTTGTGCTCCTGCATTTCCTTTTTTTGCTGCTGATTTTACTCCCAAGACCATTTCTCAGGCTGTTATCTCCGTTGGTTTCAGCACCTGCTCATTAACTAATCCCCTGATCCTCTGCTATCTCTCACAGCAAGAGAATGCACCAGAGGTCTCTTATGCTCTCTGCCCTAAAACTGTAGCTCTTCAGCTACATCCATGGCTGAGTAAGAGGTTTTTCTATATGAACTTTGCTCTGCAGCTACACCCAGTCTCCCTTCAGCATTCCATTTCCTGTCCTGAATTCCTGTCCTCCAGAATGACGCTTCCTATTTGGTTGCTTGAATAACAGAACTGTCTTCTGGCAGATAGCTATTGCTATCCCTCCTCTAGTATTTTTTCTACAAGGACTCACAGCCTATCTTTCCCTCTTTGCTCATTTGAATTTGGAAATAAGGAACCAATGAATCAAAACTCTACCTGTCTGGGTCCCCTTGGTGCTTTTTCTTCAGTTCTCTCATGTTAACTTGGCAAGCGAAGATGGATGAGGTATCTCCAGAGATCCCTTCCAAACCCTTCTGTTCTATGATCCTGTGACTTCGTGAAATAGAGATTTTGTGAGTAGACATACTGAAATGTTGCACTGAAACCTGTCTTCAAGGATATGCTGGAAGTAGTCTGATGACACAGCTATTCATTAAATACTTTCAAATTGCCTTTTTTATCACTTATGGAAGTTCCAAGGCTTCTCAACAGGGCTTATTGGCTTATGTGAGGATCCCCATAAGGATGACTAGTCTGAATTGGTTTACCTCACGCCAACTTGATGTGTCTGCTCTGAAGTTCCATGTTTCTGTTCAGTTTGGACTGAACCAGATTATTTCTTCCTGAACCCAAAAGCATGCAGGAATGTCCACAAATGGAGAAAACCAGTATGTAAATGGAGCCAGGGGAAGTGGCAACAATGGAGTGAAGTAGAAAGACATGTAGTAGTGAGAAATCATGTTCCTGAAAAGCTCTCCCAGAAGATGTGGTACTTGCTGTGAACAGATTAGTTGAAAAAAATTTGCTACGGTAAGAAATTTTTTGGCTGCCTCCAATGAAACTACTTTATTAAAATATCAAATTGCAGACTTTAGAGTATGCAAATAGTGAGACAAACAAGAAACAAGCTATAAACATGTTCTGCCACTGATGGATAGACATTAAAAGACTTTTTTTTTAAAGAAAATGTGAAAGCACTAGTTAAATAACTATTGCACATTAACTGCCTTTTTTTGGCTTGCTTTTCAGAAATAGTTTGAAACAAGGCATGTAGCTTGCTACTGTGTTATAATTTATGTGTATGGTGGGAAATAACCATTAGATCTATTAATGGGTAATTTATATTTGTTTTTTTCAACAAAATTATTTGATACAATATCAATAAGGAAGGAAACCAACATCCAAGTTACCCGACTGTTGGAGCGCTAGCCCTGAGTCTTCACAGAAGAATGTAGAATGAATTTAACTTTTCAGGGGGCTAAGATATTTAAAGCTGTACAAGCTATGTAAAGAGCTTAGGGATAGTCAACTAAATAGTTTTCAGTTGACTCAACCACTCCTTTTCTTATTGTCATGCAGCATGGGATCAAGGGTAGTGGAAATATGCATGCGAGGAAGCGTGAAGAAATGGCTCTCTCTCTTTGTATATCTTAGCGGCTGTTTTAGACTTGGCCTTACTGCAACATAGTTACTGTTGCTACAGTCCAATCTGGAATCTTTCCATCAGAAATGCTATTTTGAGTACTGACTTCTGAATGTTTCATATCTCATTGTTCTGAAATTTGCCACATCTAGAATTTGGGAGGCAAATTAAATCACATTTAATTTTAGGTGGATTCTTTGCTGTGCTATATAAGACCAGATTTGGTTTTATTGATTTTTTGGCTTAAAGATTTCTATTGATTTCTGAAGCCAGAAACATTATAGAGTTGCAGGGTCGGGTAGCAGAGTCATCTGAATGGCTAACGTAACTTGGCATGGGATGTGTGCTTTGGTGTAAAGTGAGATGTATTTTTTCTTAAATCTTTGGTATTAGTCTAACTTTGTTTCAGCTGAGCTGAATTAAGAGTACAGTGAACACAGAGCTTCTGGAATTCCTGTTCATGCAATACGGATGCTCATATATAGATAGCATTAAGCTAACTTGCTACCCATTTTCTTTGTTCTACTGAAACAATAGCAGATCTACATCTTTCAGGTTTGTTTTTTTAAGATGAGTAAAGCACGTCTCTTGCTTGGCATGTGAACTTCAGCCATATCCTGAAGAACTTCCTGGACACACAAAGAGGGTCATGATTGGAAATAGCCTGGATCACTGCCTTCACTGATTAAAGGACTACATTTGTGGATGAGGGGATTGCAGCACATGTTTTCTGCCTTAACTTTAGCATGACTTTTGACATGGTCTTCCATGGCAGCCTTGTGTCCAACTTGGGATGTTAGTGTAGACAGATGAAATACTAGGTGAATGCAGAAAATGGCTGGACTATTGGGCTTAGAGGGTACTGGTTAATAGATGATACTGTACCAAGAGTCCAGTCACCTGTGGAGTTCCTGAGAGTCTGTTCTTGATGTGTTCTTGACATATAATACCCTATTTAATATCTTTAGAGATGATCTGGAGAAGGAAATAAAATGCAGCTTGATTAAATCTGCATGACACTAAATTGGAGGGAGCAGTCAATACACATGAAGGTAACACAGCTGTTTAAAACAGCTTAGATAGCCTGGAGGAATGGACTGACTAGAACCTCATGAAAGTTGACAAGGACAAATGCAAAGTCCTGTACCTTGTTCAATGCTGACTGGGCAGAAGCTCTTCTGAAAAGGATCAGGAGTTCTGGTGAGCTAAACATGAGCCAGCAGTACCCTAGCCTGTGTCACCAGGAGCATAACCAGTAGATTAGTTGTAGATTGCCTGATAGTATATTGAAATTATTATCCCCCCTTTATTCACCACTCTTTAGACTCCATCCTGTTTACTCTGTCCAGGTTTGGGCTCCCCAGTACACAGAAGATGGTAACTTAAGCAAATTTAGTGCAGGGATACCCAGATCTGGAGTCTGGAGCATGTGATCAGTGAAGTGTGGCTAGGACAATGTTCACCCTTGCAGAAGAGCAGATGCCTTTGGGTTTAAATCCCAGCATGGCAATAGCTCTGAGTCAGTTACGAACTAGAGAGAACCAGGCTCTTTACTGAGCTGCATGTTGGGAGAATAAGACACAATAGTCATGAGTTGAAACAGGAGATTCCAGCTGCATATAAAAAGGGGGTAATAATTCTGAGGATAATTATACATTGGAAGCAGTTTCTCAGAGAGATTCTTGGATCTCCATTCATAGAGGTTTTCAAAATCTGACTGAACAAGCCCTTGGGTGTTTTCCAACCAGAACAATTCTATGAAATAACACCTAGGCAAATAAAAGCAATCCAGTCCACTTGTCTCCTTATGGAGGGTTTTATTCTGCCTACAGAAACTACCACCAGGATGTGGATCTTGAATATTTGTCCCCTGAGACAGTCACCTTTGCTTTACGAGTTTCATCACACTAGTGTAGATTGCAGTTAGCCATTCTGTCTAAAAGCTGTTATCTGTGCACAGAGATTTTAGTTGTGAGACTGGAGGAAGGAATCTTAAGGAGAAGATCTGGAAGTTGGAAGAGGGAGTATATAGTCAAGAACATAGTTGCATGTCTGAACTGTGACTTACTGATTTCAGAGATTTGGCAGATACTTTCAATCATGAACAACAGGTTACAAGTGATGGCTGCCAGGGTACTTCTTACTATGAGGCTAAATTTCCAGTTGTTAACCCTGAACACAATAGTAATATGTGTGTTTACAAACAGATCACAGCCTTCTGGATTTCTATCAGATTCCCACTTGCAGAATCTTGATGCATTTTGAGCATAAGTACACATGTTCCGAATCTCTTTGCGCAGTGCCTGGTTAATTAAAATATCTGCAAGGATTGTTGTTGCTTTCAAAACCCAAAATGTCAGTAAAAATATATATATATGTATTTTCAGATCTATTTTAGAAATGCTGTCTTGATCATACTATCCAGAGGCAAAGATAAGTGGTAAGATTGCTCTCCTCCCAGCCACGTTTATTTTGCATTGTTACTAAACCAAGAATAGTTCTGGTTTTTGGGTTGGGTTGTTTGGTTGGTTGGGTTTTTTTTTTGGGGGGGTGTCTTTGGTTTGGTTTGGTTGTGGGTTTTTTTCCAAGAATACAGTGTGTTCTTGATGAATACAAAATGGAACATCTGGTAGACTTAACAATAAAGGCAATACAATTACATCTTAGTAACTGATCCAGCTTGGATAAATTTTCATAAATTTTCATAATGTATTAGTCACTACTATGTGAGTTCAGGTGGAAACAATAGATGTAGCCATTGTGTCTGACTCCATGAATGGCA
Source organism: Porphyrio hochstetteri (assembly GCA_020800305.1). NCBI lineage: Eukaryota > Metazoa > Chordata > Aves > Gruiformes > Rallidae > Porphyrio > Porphyrio hochstetteri. Next base: position 12,263,044 of record CM036921.1, on the reverse strand, counting down.
GGGAGTTCTGAGAGAAGAACTGCTGGATTGCATTCTCCAGCAACCTCCTGTGTGTAATTACTTTGTACAGTGAGTGCCTGCATTCTAGCTTCACTTTAAATATCCCAGAGGAAGTATTTAGTAGATGTAACTGCAATGAAACATTCTGTAGCTGTATTTTCCTTCTTTTCAGTTTAAATCTTACTACATGATCTATTGTTTCCCTAAAATATTTTACCAATTCCTTTTCTTCCTGAAGCGAATTCTTCCTCTGAACATTTCTAAGCAAATTCTTCATACAACATGTTTCAAACTTTTCTCCTGGTTATATTGGTACAGTGTCACTGAATTTAATTGGACCACATTGGTGTAATTGAGAGCAGAAGATTGGTTCCTTTCATCTTTCTGCATAAGTAATCTATTTTCCCAATCAGTTTTTTTTTTTCCCCCTGCTTGGAATTTCTTCAAATTTGTCAACATCTTCAGGGTAAGGAGGTTCTCCCAGTTCTAACAGCACCTGAATTCTTTTTGAAGCACGGAACGTGTTTCTGCAGGCATGTTATTAATTATGGATATTTCCCTAATTCCACTTCTCTGACAGTTGTCCAACAGTTCACATCTGCCTATCCACATCTGGTAGAAATAATGACATTTTTTGTGTTTTTCATATCAAACATCTAATAATGACCCTTTTGCTTTTCTTCTTATTTTTGAATTGGAGTTTGTAAATCCCTTTTATATAATCCCTTAAGCTTTATAATATTGCATGAGATGAGGCAGCTTTTTTGTGTTTTACTTAGCTATATTTACTTTCTTTCTTCTGGATAACTAGTGATTTCAGGTCTGAGACCTTTGTATCATTTCCCTTTTAAATATTTGCTCCATTCAGAGCTAGCAGAACCCATAACTGGAATCAACAAAGTTATGCAAAACTCCTTCATAAGACAGATGAGTCGGAATAAAAACCACCCGTGGGCTGCAGAGGCCATGGTGATGTGTTCTATGGCTGTATTGCCTTCCATTCGAGAGCTCAATGCCAATTATTTTCCATAAGCAATAGGAACATTAAGAGGCATTGTAGACTTAATGGTCAAATAACTTTTTAAGAGGTGTAATTTTCCCTATTCCTCCTTCCAGCCAACACGTGTAAATGTGTATGTGCACATAGCTATCTGAATGGGTATTTGTGCCAGTCTTGTGATTGCATTTGTACCTACATATTTGAGATCGAGCTATTAGAGCCATGGCTCAGCTTCCAAGGAAAGCATTCCTCTTCTCAGGCTGTGGTTTCCTAACATAGGTAGGAACAACCCTGGCTCCCTTTCCCCTGTTTAATTGCTGACCTACGTTGCTGCCAACGCATGATGTGGAAATGAATTTTGTCCTTTTCTTTTTGCATTGACCATTTTAATGAAGAGGGGGAAGCTCCTGTAATGGCTGCTTTTTACAGAGTGGGGAGGATGACAGCAGCACATCTGAATGGCCCTGTGTATTTGAGGCAACATGTTTTATTCAGGAATGTACAGGGAAATGGAAAGGATGTTTTCAAGAGAAATCTGTGTGTGATATGTGTAATAAAGAATGATAAATCATAGAAGGATTTTTAGATATAAACACTGATTATAGCTCTATCAGAGTAGAAATAACTGGGCGGCCTATTGATGTGACCTTAATTTTACCCCGTGAATATCTCTGTAGTGCGTAAGAGGCTTTGCTTTGCAGAGGTTAAGTATAATTCAGAAAGATACACGGAAGCATGACTCCACGGAAGCTTAGCTGCCTACGTTTGTCTAGAATGATTGATCTCATCAGGAGTACTGCTGAACCTAAGTAGCATTCAGAGACATGTGGAGAACAGGACCACAGAAGGTTATGAAACACAGCTCCTACAGCTTTCACCCAATTGCTTGTTTTGCTAACAGCATAATAATCTTTGATCAGAATCAGTCTAATATATCTCAACTAGCTTGCTCTGAAACACTTCTCATCATTGGTGGCTTAAGTACATACTCCTAATATTATATCCAATGTTGTACTTTGAATTGCTTCTTTCGTCAATCAGGTAAACAAAAACATGCCACAGATAAATATACACAGAACTAGTGATGCTTTAAAAAGTGATTTATGGATTGATTAATAAATCGACTGTATTCGAATCACCTCATCAGTGATTCTAACAGTCATTAGAGACGTAGTGTGTTTCTCAAAGCCAAAATAGTCTGTACACCCATGGCACAAGAATCCTCTTTGACTACCTTGCAAAGCACCTACAAGTATGTTCGAGTGGGTCCATCCCTTGTTTAACTGGCTCTTGTAGTTCTTCTGAAGTCAAGCATTACATAAATACAGAACATATTTAGGCAGTTGTCATGAGTAGTCAGCAGGTACATTAGCTGTGAGCAAGAAAACTGCTTTTATGTATTTAAGTACTGCTTAAACTTAAGAGAATGGCTTATAACTGAACTGTGGTAACACTGCAGTTCTCTGGAAGACACAGCTTTTAAGCTATGTGCCCTTTTTATCCATATGACTTTTTCAGAATGCTGATAGTAAATGAGAAATACAGACCAGGAATCTTAACCTGCAACCATAATTCCACACAAATCCTTAGGGTAAAATTAATGGTTTAACAAAGCTACTTAACTACATGAAAGTGATTATCATATAAACACTCATGAATGGGAACAAATTTGGTTGTGTAAATAAAACATGAGGAACATATAAAACCAGATATACATTGTGAGTAATGCAAAACAAATGTCCTTAGGTCCCACTCTGTGTGTATCAGTACTGTATGTACAGACACACAACTACTAAATATTTTCAGCATTGTCTTTTGGAGAAGCTATTGACAAGTAAGAATTTCTGAATAAAAACAGGGCTGGAACAGCCCTGTTAATATTATACCTATAATACAAAATATTGTTACTGAAGTTCCCCAGTGACGCAGGGTCTATAATCTCCCTGGGTGATTAGTTACATTCTAAATTGCCCATTAAGTAGAAGGCTTTTCTTAATATTGAGTTTATATGCTGCAAATTAAGCTCATCATTTCATATCCTTCCAGAATGGATGTGGAAGACAGATGATTGTGATAGTCTTCCCACATTATTCTACTGAACTTTTCTGTGTATATTCCTTTAATTTTATCTTCTGATAGCAAGCCAGCTCTTATTTTTTCTCATAAGTTATGTATTCAAGGCAGATCTTTATTTGTTGGTGATCTCTGGGTTTGCTCTGGTTGGTTTGCACCCCTCTCATCCACCCTTGCGTATGAGTTGGGGTTTGTCAGGCAGATCAGTGAAGTATCAATAATTAGTAAGATCTAATGTAAAAGTTTGAAACAATAAGAAATAGTCGGTTCACATCTGAAGAGGGAAAGACTCAAATAGCCACTTATTCACAGTCACTTTGAGTAGATGTAGGTGTTGAATATAGATCTGATCAGTGATCAGCATTACTTATTAATCAGCTTTCTTCAATGGAAGGAGGAAAAAGTTGATGAGATGCATTCGTGCAAAGGAATTTCAGATTTGCTTATAGCAAAGCAGAGATCAGAACTGCTGCTGACTTTGAAGGATAAAGAAATGCAGATTTTTCTCTGTGCCTGGTGCCCTCATGTGGCTTTGATGTTCAGCTCCTTGTGAATTAAATGCATCACTGCATGGCTGACACTTTCGTTGTGTAAAGGGTAGAGAATAATTTGCCTGTATCACCCTGTATGGTCTTCTGTGCACACAGCATCTTCTGGAAAGCCGAAACATGCAGTTTGCCATATGGCCAGTTGGATTTGGATATGCAAACTCCTCGAGTTCCCTAACTTAAACCAAGAACATTTCTCATAGTCTTCACACATTGATGTTTATGATTCAGACCTTACTCCTCCAAGGGTTTCTGTGGCTAAAATGATTCGTTGCTAGTTGCTACCTTCTCTATTTAAAAATCCCACTATAGAGCTAAGGGTGTTTTAAAAAGAACTGCGTTCTCTTGGGTTCCAACTCTAATGTTAGGTCAGATTTTTATAACTGAGCTAAAATATCAAGGATTACTTCAGTCAGGGAATGGAGTTTCAAATGTACTTTCTCAGCTAACAGAAAATCGTCCCAATTTTCTTCCAGCTACAGCTGCGGTATGACAAAGAAATGTCTATATTTAATGCTGTAAAACACATGCATATAAATGTTCCTTTGCACAGCACTTCTGAGTCTGTCGTTAGAATATTTCTAAATTCCTGATCTAGAAATTCCACTTGAAAACACATCATTTAGCCAGAAACTTTATGCAAAAACCCTTTATTTTGCATATTCATTACATGCCCATAGATTATAATACTAAAACTCTTGTGCAAGCAAGAGGTGAGGATCGTTGTTGTGGAGGCTGCTGGTGTGGTTTGGAGCAGTGGTGGTCTTGCATTGTGTTTTCTAAAGCTGCTTGGTGGAGCTTTTCTTTACAGTCGAATCAGATTTAATGGGTATGGAAATTTTCCATTAGGTCTAAAAGACTGCACATTTGGGGAGACTCTGGAGAGCTTTGAAACAATTTGAAATTTTACTTCATCAATTTTTTGAAGGAATGGCACAGAAATGAAAGTTCTGATTAAAAATTTAAAAACCCACCAGTTCTCATCCGTGCTACCATCAACAGACACAGAGGGAGTTCAAAAATGAAGATGGGAAAGGATCTGAAGCTAAAGCAGCTGAAACCAGGCATATCTATTAACCTGTTCATGCAAGCACCTGCATGACAGCAGTCAAACAGCCTTCAGGAAAGATTGGCCAAAAGCATTGGCAGGAGCACTGTGGCTTGTGCTTATCTGCAAGCATTGCACTTCTTTTTGCTACAGATTCAGAATCCAGCTGTAACTTTGAGTCATTCCATCAAAAAACAGTTCACAAACTTTGAAGGTTCAATATTGTGGCAATATCGATGGCATCTCCTTCCTGACCCTCTTCCCTCTTCTTTCCCTCTTCTCCCAAACTGGAATTGTATTTGTGTACTTCTGTGAATTCTCACTATTTAAATTCTTTGCACCTGGGATTCACCCAAATACCTCTCCAGTTTTTTCTTTGATCTTTTTTGTCCATGTAATACCAAGCACAGTGAAACTTGTCATATTAGAGAGATTATCATCGTTTCTTGCTAATTGTTTCTCTCACAAGTTTCCTGAATAGGATTTGAGGTAGGCTAAGAAATTTCGCATAGTTGCTACTATAAATCATTAAATGTTGATACGCTTGAACTGTAATACTAGTACATGTACTCGGGTCTTCATGTTTCATTTTTATTAAGATAAAATAACAGTTATTGGTGTAATTGGTGTAATATTGTAACATTTCTAGAAAGGGAAAAATATCTTCCATGGCTTATCCTCTATTCTGAGAGAGGAGATTTTTTCCCTAACTTTTTTTTTTTTAACACATTACAATTAGGACCCGGTGTAATATTTTGATCATGATTGTTGTTTTCTGTGTCAATTATAAATTCATTAACATAATTTGAGGCTAATGATGAGGCTTTTTATGAATGACCTCAAGTCTTGTCCTGGTTGTGAGACATCTGAAAACAGGAATTGCATGGACTCGGTGCTCAGCTTATCTCTGCTGGCTGCTTGGCAGCTTTTTGTACACACACACTTATTTTTCACATGTAGTGCACTAGATTTCCTTGTGAGTATGATCTGTATAAACTTACCTGTCTGTGATTAAAGTAAAAGCAATTCTAAATATCCCATGTAGGCTAATCCACAAAGCCCTATGTATGATTCATAATATAAGGACAATAGAAGTTTAAATATAGATTTTGACTATTATGTGTAAGTGGAATGGTTTTAATGTTTAATCAAGCAAGTGAAAACACTTGGTCAAAGTAAAATATCTATTTATTCACATAGAAAACAGTAAATTTTAGGGTTCATAGCACAAAACTCTTTGTTAAAAAAAGAAAACAAGCTATGCCATATAGCTTCTTTACTCTCAATAAAATAGCATCATTGCAGTTAAAGTTAAGGTTACAATAAAAATGAAACATCCCAGATTACACTGGTTGGAGCACAATGTGATAAATAGAATGAGAAAATCCTTGTCAGAAATTTTACCACAAGGAAATATCAATAACTAACACCCATATTCTCCAAATAGAAATCAAGACTATTTGAGTAAATCTTGGCATAGAAGGCACAAAACACAAAGCAAAGCATGCTTGTGTCATCTGTCACAAAGAAGCATTGACATGTGTGCAACATGGAAAAAGATGTGCATTTTCCCAGACGCTTCCCACATCACAGATCCCCTTAATGCCAGTGTATCACTCCCTGGACAGATGGCAGTGACTATAAGAAAAGAGGAGTATATAGAAGAGAATACATCCATACCCTTCCTGGAAATCCTAGCTCATGTATTGAGGGAGCTGCTGCTTTAGCCTTGTTGGTAGTAAATAAATACACTGCAGCCTTTCAATAATACAACCACTGGCAGCTAGGACTTGTGGGAAGTATGTAAGAGTGGTAAGCATGTTAAAAATGCTGGAAACTTGTATAAACACAGGTTTACCACCTGCATGTCACTGTGTGATGCCAGCTCCCTCTTTGCTTCAAATAAGCTTTTTTTAAAAAGTTTGGGTCCATGAAAGAAAGGACTCCTCAGAAGAGAATGCTGCCTATTGCACAGAGGAATGGCTTTTCTAATTTTAAGGTGCTTCGGAACTACAGATCCAACATCGGTGGTATCTCCTTCTGTAATGGGCCACCACACAAGCAGCTTGTAGAAGCCTATTTGCTATATTTCTATAACCAGCCTATCTTCATCATCACTGCTAGTGTCATCATACTCAATTCTGGTTTGCTTCCTCATCATCTCTAAACCCCTCTTTTTGTATGTCTTGGAAGGTGTTGCAGAGCGAGTCTGGAACTCAGGGGACCTGAGAGTCACTGGGGGCTCTTTAAAGGTAGTAGTAGCAGCTGTTTCGTGCGGCCTTCCTAAGCTGTTTGGCTGCAGGTGGGTTCCATTCTTGTCTGTGCTTCTGTGAAGGTCGAGGATGTTTGGAGAAAAGTTTGCCCTCTCTGTGTATTCTCTACTGGGTAATTTAGCCCTTGGGACTGACTCAGGAACAGACTCGACTTTTAATCCAAATAAGCCTGAATATTCAGGCTGGGAACTGGGAGTTGAGTTTTCTTTTGGAGAGGAGTATGTGTTTCCTTCAGTTGGAGGTTTCTCCCTTCCTGAGGCTTGAATCGCTGGGTCTAATGTACTGGATCTTTGACTCTCTGACTCTACACATAGTACGTTTTCCTGGCTTGCTTCTAGATGTGAGGAAAGAGGACCAGCAGTTTCCAAGTTTGTGCTGTTAAGTTGGTCACCTGTGCCTGTATTTGTAACAGCAGAAGGGCGAGACCAAAATGAAGGTGCCATTGAGTCACTCTGAACATTTGGCTGTGACTCCCCTGGCACCTGTTGCTGAAGCCCAAGTGGTTGTGTCACTGAGCAGCAGGTTTCCACGTCGCTGCTGGCTCGCTGCATGGCTGTATTAGCTGTGGCTGAAAAGGAATGAGCTGTCATAGATACTTCCAGAGGTGCCGTAACGTTCTGAAAAGAGAAGTCTGTTCTTGTGTGTTCCCTCATTTGCCCAGAAATGACCTGTAGAAATTACAGGGAAAAAAGAAATTTACATTTAAAATTTGAATCCAGAGCAATTTCATCCTGTATAAAATTGCAATGATAACTAAGTTGACAGTAGAAAACATTTCTCTCTGCTCTACCTCATATCAACTGAGTAATTAAGCATAATATCAACCTTTATTTATACAACCATGATTATATTTGCACTCTTTTTTTTCCCCATTACTGCAGACGAAGTTACTCATCCCTCTTGATGAGCAAAGGTGGGTTTTTCTCCCAGTGTGTGGGGGAGGTGTAGTATAGATGTATTTTTTTCTTGGGTTTTTTTTTCTTGGTTAGGTGACAGATCATTCTTGTAATTTACAGATGACAGGGCCTAGGGGTTTCAAGCTGCATGCTTAGGTACTGTCTGGGATGACATTCTATTCATTAAGATATTTTAATATATATCTTGCAATGATGTTTGTGCAATTTAATGTAGAGGGAAAGGTCTGTGATGAGTCTGTAAGAAATGTCACAATGGCTGAGATGGTGAGATATGTGTAGGAAATAAAATTACTTATTAAAAACATTTTAAGGGTTAGGTTTCTAAATATGATACTGATTATGCTACACAAAGAACCAGCAATACTACATAACAGCAGCCTAGCTCAGTAGCTTTTCTCTTCAGGTGTGGCCAGCAAAAGTCTAGGAAAGAGTGTAAGAATTGGGATGAGCACAGAATATTCCCAGCAGCTGTGCTGACACTGCACCACAGCGCTGTCTGCAGCACATGCAGATGTGTCTCAGGCCCTTGCTAGCCAACACAGCTCTCGCTAGCTGTGAAACCAGAGCAGCACTGCCTTCCACATAGGGCTAAAGAAATTCAGTTGTGATGCTAGATATACATTCCCACAACTACATAGCCACTGCTACCCTTTCCACTTCTCTAGTTTCAAGCTTACTGTCTCTGTCTCAGGATACTCTGTGCTACATCTCTAGTACCTCTGACATCAGCGCTGACCGACCCTCTGACAGCAAGCACAAGAAACATCCTTTTCCATTGATGTAAGTTTAATTGTTCTTTTTAAAAAAGCTAGTTCTAACATTAGCAAATTTTCATTATATTTTAACCCCCAAATATATTTAACACATTTTAAACAAAATCTGTGATCCGAAGTAGTCTCGACTTGAACTTTAAAACAACTGAATATAATCCAAGTTTTAATTACCAATATCTTTTTTTTCCTTTTAAAAACAGTTGTATGTGAATTAATTTATAATACCTACTTGCTTATCCATTTTATCTTTCTGTTTAACGTGGTTTACATTTTCAGTAAGGGAAAATATTCCTGAGTTATTCTTTCCTTCTTTTTTCCTTCTGCAAAGTGGCTTGTCTGAGGTGGAACCAGATGTGTTTTTCTGCTGGTGTAGGTAATTGTCTATTGAAAAGAGGTGGAAGAAACTTTTAGTTTAATTTTTATCCCCTGCCCCCCATGCTTGAACTTACTACAATTCTCATCATATCACAATACTAAGAGTATATATATATTGTGTTTATACTGTCTTCTGTACATTTTATTCTAAGCCTGAAACATTTTTCCAGTTACTCCAAATGCATTTGGTTTTGGGTTTTTTATTGGCCTGCAAAGTAATAGCTATTCCTATCTGCTATGAATGAACACAAGGTATTGTCCCTGCTTCCAAGACTGTTGCAATTTGCATTAATATCATTAATTAAATGGGGAGGGAGGGGTTGTCTTTGAAACACAAGAAGTGGGACAACACATCAAACTCACTTCACACTGCAAACATACAATCTTGTTTCAGAAACCCATAAAGATCCATGTTAAAACTGCTTAGGAATCCAAGTGAAGGTTGGTTTGAGTTATTCCTTTGTAAAGTGCCCTCCTAATTGCCAGATTCACATTGGTAAATATTTGTATGAAAATCATTGCTCAGTTCTGAAAATCACAGAATCTGAGGGGTTGGAAGGGACCTCCAGAGATCATCGAGTCCAACCCCCCGACGTGTGAGATGTTTGTATCTTTACTTGCAGAACACATTGAAGGACAAAAGTGCTTTTGCAGTTCCATGTGAAACAGGAGTATCAGGATCCTGCTAACATTCAGTCTCTTAAAAAATAAACATTCAATACATTAAATGATATTGAGGCTACTCACCTGGTACCTTTGATTGAGGAGAATGGCACTTCTTATACTTAGTAAATTTACAGGGTTGTGATGAATAGCCCTTTTTCAAAGCATCCAGTGTTCTAGTTGGAAAGCAGTGCCGCTTGCTTAGTCGGGTATTCTTCAACTGAGTATATCCATGTACGTGCCTCCCTCTGTACCTGCATTGCCTGTGGCATTGAAAGGGTAAACAAATATATGGTATTTCAAAGCAGCCAGGGTAGATCAATGCCACATCATCAGGTAAATTATGTCTAACAGCAATTTACTGCTGTGAAGGAGATGTTTATGTTGACTCAAAAAAAACCCCTGCATTTTAGGCAAAGAGACCCACAATAATTTGATTAATTTTTTCCTCAGCAGGATCCAGTAAATCCTTCATTTGCAAACAGAAAAGGATTCAGGAATAACAGATCCTTTTTCCTGTATCTGGAATTTTAAAACAACATCCTTTGTACAGACTTGAATTGCATAGGGAATCACCTGGGACTGCATAGTTGTTGGCTCTTCTAATTTAATTTCTTATGTGCTACCCATGGGTCTACACTAATGAGCAACACAAGTATTTCAGTTATTTAGAAAACTCATGCTGAATAATCCAACTCTGCCTTGGCTTCTACTCTGGGAAGATCTTTCAATAACTCGTAATGAGCGAGGCTGAAATACCTTGGGAGGTTCCGTTCCTGTATCAGTAGAATCAGTCATAAATCTAAAAGGTTGTGTCTGGTAAGTGTGTTACTTTCCATGACATTTGGCCAGTTGGCTACTAATATGCAGGGGCTGCGCTTTCAGGACCCTTAATTGAGTCCCTGTACTTATTTGATACAGTCAAATAAATTCTGAGACCAGCAGGAAAAACACACCAAAACACCACCCAAAGGCCAAACCAGGAAGAAGTCCTAGCAGAATGTCACTAGACTGGGAATATAAACCTGGCTCTTCTATTTTTGTTCTTTATGAGCCTTCAAAATTGCAGTGCTGTTTGCCAAACTCTGCACAGTGATTAAGTTACTGACACTGTTTTGTTCACAAGGGAGTCGCTCTGTCTGATTTTGGTCATGAAATAAGCTAAGAGCAATATATGCACACAATATGTGTTTCTTATTGAAGTAATTCATCAGCCACGCTGCTGCCCCACACTCTTGAAAGATTAGAGGCTAAATCTTCCACTGATAGGAACTACCATTAAACACAGAGAAACCATGCTGATTGATGCACTGTGGCTTTGGTAGTTTTATACTCAAATTCTTCCTCCTTTTTATTTAAACTGAATGATCCTTCAAGTTACTTATGGATATTTTACTTTGGTTGGGAACCTGGTATTTTCTGCATTCCCTTGAGAATACAAATTCAGGAACTAGATCTTCTGAGAGCACATCTTGCACACTGCTTTTAGCTGTAAAAGGGTTAAAAACTGAAGTACTTTGGTTCCCATCAAACAAAAGTAAATGCTGACAATTTTGACAGATAAGAATCATTTCTAAAGCATAGGGAGAGTCAACCAACCAGTCACCAGCTTTCTTTGCTAATTGGTTTGTTAGGAAAGGCTGCTCCTGACAGTAAACAACATACTGAAACTTTTTATACTTTACCTTCATGGAATGGCTGCAATGTGGGAATAGCTTTCTGAGAGATTTTTCTTCCCACAGTTTTGACAAGGTTTAATTTTGGGGATGACTTTTTAATTTCTGTTGGCTTTTTACACTCATTTTAGCAAAATTATGTCTGTATCTAGGGAAGCCGAAAACCATGTTCCTTACCATTTTGGGGTGACTTTAATCTTTTTCTGTTTGTGGCTCCTCTGGAGTTTATTTGTTGAGGGTTTTTCCTTTTTGCAAGCTACTGTTTTCTTCTTTTGCTCTGAAGTATTTTTGAAAGCACCACCAGGAGCTGCTGAGCTGAACTGTTGAGAATATTCGTGGAAAAAAATAAATACATGAAAATTGTGAATGACAGTAACTGAGAGAATGGAAATCTGTGTTCTAAATAGCAGTTAAATAGCACAGCAGTTCAATAGCACGACTCTGAATTTTTCCTAGAATTTGTGTGTTGTTTTTTTCTAATCACTTTGTCCATCTAGTTTTATAGAATAAAATTAAAGCAACTCACTGTTTTTGTGGATCTATATAGAATTAGTGTGTTCTTTCGAGTTCTTCTTCCTATATAATAAGTAAGCTTAGTCTTACAGAGCTGTTCTAGGATCTGTACAGACAGACTAGTCTATCTTCACTTACCTAAAGAAGAAAAGCTTTCAAGCCTTAAGCACTTCGCAGGGTATTACCAAAATCTGGTGGTGTTGACATGTCAGTGTAACTAAACCATGAGAGACTTTGTACACAGCCTGTCTTTGACTCCAAGTATCTCCAAGTATAATGAAGTCTTAACATTAATGGTCTATTTAAGTCCTACTCTAATTAAAATACCCATTTAATATGAAAATAGTGAAACAGATATGCTGGTACAGAAGAATATAAAATATACTCAGCAGGGGGAAAATCAAGAAACAGAAATACACTCTGCTCACTAGGCAGCATTTCTTCCAAAATTCCCAAGTGAAAGAAACTTAAACGTTCACACAGAAGTATTTTTCATGCATCAAATATGTAGCTTATCTGAGAAAAACAGAAACTGTAGACTCTGTATCAACAAATGATTGCAAATGTCCATAAATATACTTTTTATAATTATTTTTCTAATGGTGGGTGTGTCAGCCAATTACACCCTCTTGAGAAAGGAAATAAGATTATTAATATTACCTCCTGCATCTGTTGTCCCTTAGAAAAGGATGAAACCAATGTTTTTAAACTCCTGTTTGTTAAGCCATATGCCACAGTCTTGCTAATATTTTTCATTTTGAAAATAGAAATATCGTATTTTGACAGTGTGCACATGTTGCTGGGTTCCTTGTCACAGGTGTGCATGGAGGAGTAGGCAGAGTCTGTACTGCCCTTTTGCTCAGCAGGCAGAGGAAGGCTTCTTGTTAAACAGCACCATGTTAACTGAGGCTCAGCGCTCAGCGATGCCAGGGTGCTCTTTGGGCTCGGCACCATTACACTGCCGGAGGAGCCAGTCAGATGCTTGTGGGGCAGCGCTGGGAACTCCTTACAGGGCGTGGTGAGAGCATGGCAAGGAAAAGTGCCAACAGAATGGCAACAGTAAGTGGGGTTCTCTGCTGAGCTCTGAGAGTGCTGCATATCCTGTGGTGCTGGGGAAGTGTCCTTAAGGATGGATGGACTTCCACCTCCATCCCACCCCATGACTTTTGGCTCCGCACCCTCGCTGGAAGCTGCTGTCATTATCAAAGAGTCACTTCCTGAGCAAAGATGATGTAAAACCTTCCTCTCTTCTTTGATGTCAGCGGATACGAAAAAACCACTTGTATGCATAGAAGTAAAGTATATTTTCTTCTTTGGGGTCTGTGTAGAGGAAGTAGTTATGCTTATCCACTTCGCTTCTGTTTGCCTTTGATAATTTAAGTTCTTTTTGTTCTGTTTGTTTTTCCAAGCATCTCTTACAATATCCTGGTGCCTGAAGTTTTGGTTATAAAAGGTGTTATCTGCTGTGGTTAAGGTATTTGTTGTTTCTGAGTTCACTGGTGAACAAAGCACTGGAGTTTTCCAATTTGCATGTACGTTCCATCGCAGCTCTCCTTTGCTGGCCTTTTGCTTCACTTCAAATTTTGAAGGGGACCAAAGCACATCATTAGAATGAGAACTGAGTGATCCACAACTGGAAGAGCCAGGGGAATTGGTTAAGGTGTCTGTCATGGATGTGCAAGGTGCAGTCTTCTGTTCTGATCTCAGCAAAAGAGACATATCGCAGGCTCTCTTCTCTTGTGGCAATTTAAGGAGATATTTAGGAGAAAAGGCATTTTGTGGCAGGACTGGAGTTGAACGACCAGATTGCAGATCATGAATTTTAGAAGACACATCAACAGTAGTGTCACCAAAAAGCGGTACTTTTGCTCCTGTTTTCACAATACGTGTTTTGACATCTTCATCTGCTGCACTTTGCAAGGCAGAAGAATTGCACTCACTTCCCCTTAATTCAGACACTAAAAATCCCACAAATGAAGCATTTGAGATACTCACTGAATGTGAAAGGTTAACATCGCTATTGTTAAAAGTTTTTGGGGGGATTTTGATTGTTTTCTTATACTCCACATTCTTAGTACCTCCAGTGGATTCATTAATTCCTGTGCCTAATTTTTGCTCCTCTGCTTTGCTGGGGAATTTCACTGGTGCTGTAGAAAGACAGGGAGTGCTAGTGCAACAGACTCCCTCTGCTTCACTTGCTGCATTGTTTTCAGTACTGGGACTAGGATGGGACTTTGAAATAATGTTCTGAGCCTGCTCCACTTCAAATTTCAGCTTTTTTCTTTCTGACGGTAAATTCTGGGATTTCTCTGCAGCTTCTCTGTTGTTGTAATGGACCCACGGGAGTGTCAGGGCATACTGGCCAGTTTCCTTATTCCCACCATGTTTTCCATAATTATCTGAAATGCTTTTACAATCTGCTTCAAATGGACTGGATTCTTTCCCAGGGCTTGGGTTTCCCCATTTGCTACACTGTACTGACAAGCAGTCATCACTCCTTCTGTTAGTGTTCAGCTGACACTGATTATTACGAACCCTGAGTTCAGAACTGCTTGGAGCTAGTGCTGTGCTGCTGGCACTTGTGTATTTATCTGTGTCATGGCTGCTGAGGTCTTGGGAAGTTTGGCTCATTCCAGGATGTGCACTGGTGCTTACTGATTGCCATGTCTCCATTGCGTGGGGTACACTGCCTGCAGCTTCCTCAGAGGACACATTCTGTAGAATACCATTACCATTAATACAGGTTTCTGATTTACTGGTGTTTAAAGCTGTTGTCACAAGGGAGCTCCTGTTGCCTCTCTCCTCAGTAATCTCAGTACTGCTGACTGATTCCTTTGAACCAGGAGTTAAGCTTGTAATATCTGTAATCTTATTCCCCCTTTGTTTAATTTTCTTGGCATTTTGACTGCTTTTCATTTTTTGGTAGATTTTCTTAAATGTTTCATCTCCATACATTTGCCATTTCTCTTGGGAGAACATCTTTAGCTTCTTTTGATTGTGTTTCTTATTTTTAGCACTGATTATTTCTCCAGCCCCAAGCTTTTTACTCTCTTGCAACTCCTCTGATGGAGGAGGATGATCAGCCACATTACTTAGTGGCAGATCATCCACTGCTGTTTGTCTGACTAGAGCTCGGGGATGGCTATTAGGAAAATCCACAGAATTTACAGCAAGACTGTTGCTAGGCAGCAAACTGGCAGTGTCTGTATGTGCAGACTGCTTAGTAAGAGAAAGTGGTTTTGAGCAACCTGCTTTGTCAGGTGCCACTCTTGTGCCCTCCACAAATGGCAGAGAGTTGCTTCGTGTAACAGGCACAGCATCTATCGTTGTGGAGAACTGGGTGGGGACTGAATGAAAAAACACTGCCTTGCATTTTTCTAGGGGTGCAAAGGTAGATTTTGCTGAACAGAGGGAAAGATTCTTTTTCCTATTTACATCACAAGTTCTGATGTCAAAATGGAAAGAGTCTTTGTATGTATAAGGCATTGGCAGATCGATGCTTCCCTGTTTAGAAAGAACAGTTTTTCTGGGTCTAACGTTGTCTAACTGGGTATCATCCACCACACTTTTGTTATGAGAAATGAGTTTTGAAATGTGTTCTTCCAGCCTCTTTTTCTCTAGCATCGAGGCTGTAGCTTTCTCAGCTGCATCGAGCTTTGCACTGCTTCCGGAGGTACACCTTAAGCTGCTGAAGGCAGTTTCATTTTCCAGTTCTGTGCTGTGTTCACAGAGACTATGCAACGGGCTGGATGATGCCATCTGTTGTTCTGTACTGTCAGAGCGTGACAGATACCCTGAGTCAGTGCTCTCACACTTCTTTAGCTTGCAGTCAAATGGCTTGTAATCCCACTGCTTTTCCGAGGAGGTTGCTTGCTGCCTTTGCAACTGGATGTGCTTATTGGTGGTTGGAGTTCTTTGCTCCTGTATTTTCTTTCTCTGGCACTGACCATTTGGCAAAGCTCCTGGAGAGGGTAAACTTTGAGGGTCTCTTTCAGGAACCCCCTGATTAGCCTTTGAACTAAAGGACTGGCTCGTCATTTCATGATTTTCTGAAGCAAATGATGAACTGCTTGTTACCGGCAGAGAATGGTCATTCAGAAGTTTCTTAGTGTCTGTTGCAGCACTGCTCTCTGAACTCATTTGTTTCTTCTGTACTCCCTTGTCTTCACAAGTGGTACTAAGTCGTTTGCTGTCTTGATGTGATGTGATGCTCTCTGTTGATCTCTCATTTTGCTCCAGTACACCACCAGTATCTGAGTCTGAGGGCAGTCTGGTGTTGTTCACATGTGTTTGAGTTCTTCTGTGTTTATACAAATTGCTTTGAGTTTTAAATGCAATACCACAAGTGGTGCACGGAAAGGGCCTCTCTCCTGTGTGAGAGCGAATATGTTTCTCAAGGACACTTGGCTTCAAACAATCCCGTCCACAGTGTTTGCAGATGTATTTCCCAGCTTTTTTGGATTTTCCTGGACTTCCAACAGATGTATTTGCACAAGTATTTGGTGATGATAAAACTGGTAAAGTGCTCACTATGTTCAGTGTTAGCGTTTGCCCAAGTTGTTTCTGAAAAATGGAGTGAGGCTGATCTGTGCCTTCTGAAGGAACAAGTGGATTCAGGATTAGAGGAATGTTACTGCTGTCTAGATTGACACAGCTCCTGCCAGTCACTAACTGACTGTTCGGCTGAAAGCATCTTGCCTGGACGGTCTGATACAGAGGTATGGTAAGGGCTTTCAGATACACAGGTTGAGACAGTGCCTGTTCCTGCTGAGGAACAGCACTGCCTTGGCTGAGATCGGAAGGGTTCTGTGCAGGCTGAAGGGAAGAGCTTGGAGCTGGCCGATCTGATAAGGCAACTTTAAAACCAGGCTGCTTCTGTGCCTCCATTTTGAAGGTTATCTGCCATATGCTCATGTATCTGTAAGGGAGGGGAAACAAAAGAGAGGGAATCTTCAGATAGAAAAATAAACACTTTCAACTGCTGGGCAAGTTAGCAATTAAGAATATCACAGATCTTACATATAGGTGTTATACAGACAATAAGTACTTCATTTTCTGATCAAAGAGATTAATTTTTCATTTCTTAGCTAGAAATTAAAGTTAGGTACAGTACCCAAAGTATTAGAAATAAATCAGATTTGCAAATGGAGACCCTCAGCACCCTAGAAATAATACCATTTTAATTTTCTGGAACCATATCCCCATCATACCATGTTAATTTAACAATTTGCATTCATAAATGATAATATGGCAACACAGAACAATCAAGGCTAGAAAGCACCTCAGGAGATCTCCAGTCCAAGCACCTGCTCAAAGCAGCTAGCACTGAGGTCAGATGAGGTTGTTCAAGGTGTTAACCAATCTGGTTTTGCAAACCTCTGAGGATAAAAACTGCACAGGCTTTTTGGGGAACCTGCTCCTAACATCAACCACAGCTGTGCAGTGTCAGTGTGAGCTACAGCTAAACACATTGCACGGGTGATGCAGAATGAGAACATGGGAAGGAAAGGTGTCCTGTGCTACACATGAGAGTTATAGAAATACCTACAAAGTAGAAAAGATGGTATTGTGTGGAAATAGTAGGATAAATTAAAGCTTTCTTTTGTGTAGCCCAAATTAATTTTGTCTAATTAAGATATTAAAAGTAGTATGGTATACTGCTTGGTTTTAGATGCTTTTGATGCCAGATGAAAGCTTTTTGTGACACAGTTTTTGGAAAAAGTGAACTTAGGAAATCTGTCAGATATATTCTGGGTTGGTGCTGGTCCAGACTTCTTACTTTAACAGAAATTTGTCTCACCATTTTTCTTTTATAGAAACAAAAAAGGAAACTATCAAAATAAGATAGTTTAAAATTATTTTTTGGAAGAGCTGACAGAGGCAGTGGCATAGCCTCTTGTAGTTATAGTTTGAGTGAAAATTAGAAAGTGATCTGTGAATGTTTGTTCAAATTCTTATTCAGCTATACTCACAGCTCTGTATCCATTGGCTGTTACAGGTAATAAACTGTTCTTGTGTAAACAGTCATAAAAACCCCATTTGAAATAACATAATCGGTGGCTAAATGTGAAATCTGCAATTTGTTGCCTTACTGCATGATCTGTAGCGGGGTTTCCTTACCTTCCTTGACTCATTTTAATAGGCAATCATTACTAGGAAACAGGAAGATTATTCAGAATGTTGTTTGAACTTTAGACTAGTTCTGTATGACACAAGCACTGTGTCAAACACCATTTCAAAGCAAAATCTGTTGCATGCAGTTATGCAGTTACTGAGAATTTTGCAAGAATTCATGTAAAGGAGAAATGGCAAACTCAATGTAACTGTTTTTGAGTATTCCTCAGCTAATATGAGAGCAGTTAACAAAGCTGGCAAGTTGATACAAAGCTGAATGGAGATCCAGATAGTGCCTCACATCACTTGAAAAAATGACAGAATAATTTTCTATAAATGATAAAATGAACAGGTTCAGCTCAATGAGGTAGGAATTTGGGTAGTTTTCATATTAAATATATCCACCACTGAAACTGAAACATAAAGAAGCAACCATCTTGGTTATCAGTCTTCTGCAAAGTGAAAGGGTTTCCATATTAAGATGTTGGCTTTAATGCCACTGATTATGTCATCCCTATGTGTAGCTCACAATGCAACTGTAAATACTTGTCTCCTTGAGCAAAAGAAAACCAGTATACCAAAAGAACCCAGTACCCATTACTCTGCGCTCCTCACTCTGCACCACTTCTACAAGTTCTGTGGCTGGCTGGAGTCACAGACAAGGCTTACTCTTCCAGTCCCTCTCTGATCCACCTTGCTTATTACAAGAATTGGAAAAGTGGAGGAAAAAACAGCAATGCAGCCCCAGGATGTGTAATCTGACTTTCCTTCTGGTCACGAGCAAGGCTGTACCTTCTCTGTGTCTGTCACATGCACCAACAGCTGATGAGCCACTGAAGTCACTGAGAAGCTTGTTGCCAACTGCAGTGGGTTCCAGGTTAGACTGCTTCTGGGAAGGGTATCAGTGCCTAGGACTCCATCCTCAGTCAAAGATTTTAGTGTAAGAAAAATCCCAGAAAGCAATCTGTAGAACAAGCTGATCTGTGCACAGGTAACTCAGTTACTGAACACAGGCTTTTCTCGTCCACTTTAGAGGTTTCTACATGGAACAATCACTTACGTGGCTTTGTAATATAGCTATTGACTTTATTGATAAGAGAATGTTAGAATATTGCTTGTTAAAGGCTTTAAGTTGTTATCCATATTCCGCAGTGTGGTTAACACTATAGGATTAAAGTGGATTTCTCTAATGGGAAAGTGAGGTTATAGACATTTCAAGTCCATTTCAGATAGTTCTTTAGCTATGTCATCACCTTTATTTACAGTAATCTAACCACAGCATACAATCAAAACAGCAGCAAGTGGTACTCATACACTAAGCAGGCAGTAGTTTTTCCAAAGATGTGAAAATAAAGAAAATTTGAGGGGAAAAATTATGGTGCAGAGATAAGACTTGAAGAGAAGTCTGAATACCATGTAGCTAGAACATCTAACAAGCACCACATCAGAGGAAGCAAGTCATAGCACCTGTGTCCCTGCCTTCCTCTGGAGAGGCAGCTGGAAATCCAGAATGTGCATTGCCACTCTGATAAACCTGCTCCAGCTCAAAAACTACGTTCTCTCCTGGAATGCTCTCATGCACCTGGATAGCTGATGTCTCACCATTTCAAGGCCTGTCTGTATGATAGTAGGACTTGCAGTGGGACAGGTATTTTGAATACAAATCCTGCAGTTCCAAAGTACCAGGCACTCTGGGTAATTTCACTTACTCCGTTACGTTTCTGGGGCCCAAAATACAGTGTAATTCTGACAGTCATTTCAGTGCCTGTAATGTTCTACAAAGAAAATATTTTAATCATTACAGGAAATTTAAAGGAAAGTTTTAACTAATGCTAAACAATGAAACTAAATGGTGATATACAATCTCTTACATTTCTACCAGCTGTGGCAGATTACAGCTTTTCACAGCAAACAAAAGATACTGTCTTCCTAAGTGAAGCACTGAACAACTAGTATTAATACTCCATCCTAATTAGGTAAGGCAGATTTTCCAATAAACAGAACTAAAATCAGGATTTAGCCCTTTCTAAATTAGTTTCTTGAACTATCAAAACTGGTCCATAAAATTCTATATAAATACAATTATTTTGTTTGATTATACCTTCAGGTACACACCATAGGTAACTCTGAATACTGAAAAGTCATAAAGTGCATTAGTTTCAGATGACAAATCAGCATGGCAGAAACTGTCATTCTGTATATAAGTATAAAGAGGGGGCATGGTACAAAAAACTAAATTTAAATCCAGTGTATTCCTCTTTTCTATGTATTTTTTCTTGATCCAAATATATTTTATAAATGTTGCTTCATTCTATCAGCATATAATTGTGGAATATACAATCAAAAGATTTTTGTCTTCTGCATGGCACACAAATGCACTGTCATCTGCCCATCACTATTAACAACATCTTTAAATAAACATATAACCACTTATTTCCTGCCCTTACATACAATTTTTGACACAGTATTTTGAGGAGCATCATAGTCTTTAAGCAGATGCAATGCTCAGCCCCCTGGTTTGGTCCACAGATACATTCTGTAGACACAAGAGTTAGTTTATTTTTGCAACCACACAGAAGCAGCGTTTCAACATTCTGAACATACATAATATACTATAGTATACTAGAAGTCTTTAAAAGCTTTTGGTGATCCCTACCTTAAACTTAAGACTAGAGAGCATAGAGAAGTGGAATCCTCCTTGGTCTGTAAATAATTTTAGCTTTCATACCTTTTACTGAGCCAGGCATTTCAGCAAAAGAAGTCTCGTTCCTGTCAATATCTGATGCAAGCAGAAAGAAACGAGGACAAAGACTTGAAACGGATTACAAGTAGGAAGTTGTTTTTTTCTTTTCTTTTGGTGTCACAGTAACAACTTTCACAAAACAGGAAGAGATGAAACAGAAGAAAATGAAGCAGCATTTTGATCTCTTCGTATCCTTTATCATTATTAATGTAGGAACCTATAAACAGATCATCTGTCTTTGAAATGTGGGAATTTCATACACTGCATCCAATTGTATCGTTCACTGACACAGTGGTAGAATTTTTTTATGGATAACCCTAAAAGTAATTAGCCTCTAACTTTACAATATAGATCTCACAGAATCACAGAATCACAGAATTATCAAGGTTGGAAAAGACCTAGAAGATCATCCAGTCCAACCATTCACCTATTACTACTAGCTCTCACTAAACCATATCCCTCAATACAGTCTTTCCTTGAACACACCCAGGGTTGGTGACTCCACCACCTCCCTGGGCAGTGCATTCCAGTGCCTGACTACCCTTTCTGAGAAGTAGTGCTTCCTAATGTCGAGCCTGAATCTCCCCTGGCGCAGCTTGCTACCATTCCCTCTAGTTCTGTCACTGCCTACACGGGAGAAGAGGCCGACCCCCAGCTCACTACAGCCTCCCTTCAGGAAGTTATAGAGAGCTATAAGGTCTCCCCTAAGCCTCCTCTTCTCCAGGCTGAACAATCCCAGCTTCCTCAGACGCTCCTCGTAAGGCCTGTGTTCCAGACCCCTCACCAGCTTAGTAGCCCTCCTCTGAATGCGTTCCAGAGCCTCAATGTCTTTCCTGTAGTGAGGGGCCCAAAACTGAACACAGTACTCGAGATGCGGCCTCACAAGTGCTGAGTACAGGGGGACAATTACCTCCCTGCTCCTACTAGTAACACTATTTTTGATGCAAGCCAGGATGCCGTTGGCCTTCTTGGCCACCCGCGCACACTGTCGGCTCATGTTCAGCCGTGCATCAATCAGTACCCCCAGGTCCATTTCCTCCACACAGTCCTCCAGCCACTCCGCCCCAAGCCTATAGCGCTGCCTGGGGTTGTTGTGGCCAAAGTGCAGGACTCGGCATTTGCTCTTGTTGAACCTCATGCCATTGGCTTCAGCCCAGCTCTCCAGCCTGTCCAGATCCCTCTGTAGGGCCTCGCTACCCCCAGGCAGATCCACACTCCCAGCCAATTTAGTGTCATCTGCAAACTTATTGAGGGTGCACTCAATGCCCTCATCTAGGTCATCAATAAAGATATTGAAGAGGACAGGCCCCAGCACCGACCCCTGGGGAACACCACTCGTGACCGGTCGCCAGCTGGATTTAACTCCATTTACTACCACTCTCTGAGCCCGGCCCTCCAGCCAGCTCCTTACCCAGCCGAGGGTGTACCCATCCAAGGCACGGGCTGCCAGCTTCTGCAGGAGAATACTGTGGGAGACAGTGTCAAAGGCTTTGCTGAAGTCTAGGTAGACCACATCAACAGCCTTTCCCTCATCCAGCAGATGGGTCACTAGATCATAGAAGGAGCTCAGGTTGGTCAAACAGGACCTGCCCTTCATGAACCCATGCTGGCTAGGCCTGATCCCCCGGCCATCCCGCACATACCGCATGATCTCCCTCAAGACTATCTGTTCCATAACCTTCCCTGGAACCGAGGTCAGGCTAACAGGCCTGTAGTTCCCCGGATCCTCCTTACAACCTTTCTTGTAAATGGGAGTCACATTGGCAAGCCTCCAGTCTTCTGGGACCTCACCAGTCAGCAAGGAGGACTGATAGATAATGGAAAGCGGCTCGGCTACCACCTCTGCCAGTTCCCTCAGCACTCTCGGGTGGATCTCATCCGGCCCCATGGACTTGTGGCAGTCCAGTTGGAGTAGGAAGTCTCTGACTGTTTCTTCCAGAATCACAGGGGAGTTAGCATGCTCCCCAGCTGAGACTACCAGGTCAGAGAGAGGGGTACCCTGAGGATCTGTTTGACCTTTAAAGACAGACGTAAAGAAGGCATTCAGAACCTCCGCCTTTTCCTTATCCTCAGTGATCACATTCCCAGCCTCATCCAGTAAAGAGTGGATATTCTCCTTTGTCCTCCTCTTACTGTTAATGTACTTATAAAAGAGTTTATTATTCTTTTTCACCCCAGCGGCCAGGTTAAATTCAAGCTGGGCTTTTGTCTTTCTGATTTCACCTCTACACATCCTGACAACTTCCTTGAATTCATTCTCAGTTACCCGTCCCTCCTGCCACAGGCGGTAGATTCTCTTTTTCTCACGGAGCCTCAAGAGTAACTCCCTATTCATCCACGCTGGTCTTCTTCCCCGCCGGCTCATTTTGCGGCTCAGGGGGACCGCCTGCTCCTGCGCCCTTAAGACTTCCTTCTTGAAGAGCAACCAGCTCTCTTGTACCCCTTTGTTCGCTAAGACTGAATGCCAAGGGACTCCCCCTACCAGTCTCTTGAACAAATCAAAGTCTGCCCTCTGAAAGTCCAAGGTAGCAGTTTTACTATTCCCCCTCCAAGCTCCACCATGAATTGAGAAATGTATCATTTCATGGTCACTCTGTCCAAGGCAGCCCCCAACCTTCACATCTCATACCAGACCTTCCCTGTTCACGAACAGCAGGTCTAGCGGGGCAGTTCCTCTTGTGGGCTCTCTGACCAGCTGCATCAGGAATGCATCCTCTGTGCACTCCAAAAACCTCCTAGACTGCTTCTTCTGTGCTGTGCTGTACTCCCAGCATATGTCAGGGAAGTTGAAGTCCCACATGAGCACAAGGGCTGATGACCGTGCAGCTCGTGCCAGCTGCTTGTAGAACACCTCATCTGTCTCTTCATCCTGGTTTGGCGGTCTATAACAGACGCCCACCAGGATGTCTGCCTTGTCAGCCCTTCCTCTGATCTTTACCCATAGGGATTCAATGTTATCATCCCTAGTCACAATCTCAGTGGCAGAAAAGGATTCCCTAACGTATAGAGCCACACCACCACCCCTCCTTCCTTGCCTGTCTCTCCTGAAGAGTTTGTAGCCATCCATTGCAGCACTCCAGTCATGGGAGCAATCCCACCATGTTTCTGTTATGGCAACCAGGTCATAGTTTGCCTGCCGCATTATGGCTTCCAACTCTTCTTGCTTGTTGCCCATGCTGCGTGCATTAGTGTAGACGCACCTCAGCTAAGCCCCTTGCCTCTCTCCTAATCCCAATACCACTTCCCCAGGCCGATCTCTAGCAGACCTGGCTTTATCCCCTTCCCCCTTCCTATCTAGTTTAAAGCCCTTTCTACAAGTCCTGCCAGCTCCTGGGCAAGTATCTGTTTCCCTTTCGGAGACAGGCAATTCCCATCAGCTGTCCTCAGGCCAGGTGCCGAGTAGACCACCCCGTGATCAAAGAATCCAAAATTTTTGTGTTTGCACCAGCCTCTCAGCCATGCATTTATAAGATGGCCTTTTCTGCTTATCTCAGTGTTTGCCCCTGCCACCAAAGGAATACTGGCAAACACAACTTGTATGCCCGCTCCATCGACTAACTTCCCCAGCCTCCTAAAATCATTTTTTATAATCCTCAGGCTTCTATCAGCAAACCCATCACTGCCAGTCTGAACTACCAATAAAGGGTAGTAATCAGAGGGGCGGATAAGGCTGAGGAGTTTTCTAGAAATATCCCTGATCCGTGCCCCGGGAAGGCAACACACCTCCCTATGGGTAGGGTCAGGCCGACATATTGGGCCCTCTGTTCCTCTCAGAAGAGAGTCGCCCACAACTATCACCCTCCTTTCTTTCCTGGAGGAAGCAGTCTTCAAACGTGGAGCCGTCTGCCTTACCTTGGGCAAGCTTGACGGCAGCGCTCCCATGTCATCATCACTCACGTCTCCCTCTGGTTTCAGGGCTTCATACCTGTTACAGAGAGGGACTAGGGGAACCGAGGTAGGTCGGGATGGGGGTCGCCTGCAACACCGGGCTGAGACCTGCTGCCATTCCTCCTCTCCTCTCAAGCTGTCTCTCCCTGCTGGACTGTGGTGAGAGAGAGGGGCCATTTCTCCCAATACTCCCTTAGTCTGGGAAGTGCAATCTCTGCGCCTTTCTCGCAGAGAGTTGCTCCACCAGTCTATCTCCCGCTCGCATTCTCTGATGGTCCGTAGTCTATCTATCTCCTCCCTAAGCTCCACAACAAGGCTGAGCTCCCTTCCCCGAATGGCTTTCAGCCTTTCGAGCTCATCCTCAAGATTGGCAACTAAGCAGAGGAGGTCATCCACCTGCTCACACCTCACACAGGTGAGGCCCTTGCCACTTTCGCTTGGCAGCAGCAGACTCAAACATTCCCTGCAGCCAGTGACCTGGACCGAGGTGTCCTTAGGCACATCCCTCATTGGGGTTGCCCCAGATTTGTAGGGGGAAGGTCTCCGCCTGGTGGACACCATGGTCCAAATGTCTGAACACAAGAAACAGGGAGTCCTTGGCTCAACCTGTGTACTCTGAGCTGGTGCGCTCAATTTCCCCTCTGAGCTAGGAGGGAAGGCTCACCCTGCCTGCTTGCCCTGCCTGCGCGAACTGCTGCGCGAACTGCTGCGCGAACTGCCGCGCCGCGAACTGCCGCGCCACGCCCTTCTGACGCGCCACGCCCTGTTTGCCCGTCCTGGTCGCCGGCGCTCCCAGAGGCGCCTCTTGTAGGGAGTCGGATTGCCGCTGCCGCGCTAAGCTCCGCCCCCGAGGAGTCACGCCGACGTGCAGTCACAGCGAGAGGCAATGGCTGCCGCCGGGTGCGCCGAAGGAAGAGAGCTCAGGCAAGGGAGACCCGGCGGTGGAGCCCTCTGAAAAGCGGCAACCCCCGAGCATTGATCCTCGAGGGCAAATAAAAGAAGGAGAGGAGAAAAGGAGAGACCCCGCGACGCACCCGGCGGCAGCCATTGCCTCTCGCTGTGACTGCACGTCGGCGTGACTCCTCGGGGGCGGAGCTTAGCGCGGCAGCGGCAGTTTAAAAACTGAAGGAACTGCTGCCCCAGTTTAGTCGCCGAAGGAAGAGAGCTCAGGCAAGGGAGACCCGGCGGTGGAGCCCTCTGAAAAGCGGCAACCCCCGAGCATTGATCCTCGAGGGCAAATAAAAGGAGGAGAGGAGAAAAGGAGAGATCTCAATATGAAGAAAAGAATTATGCTACACCTGATACTGATACACTAAACTCATCCAGTTTTTTCTGATGGTGCCCTACAGTAGGCAGGAGGGAAAGTACTTCAAGGATGTTAAAAGTGTTTAAAGGTCATGCACAACCTCCCTCCCTAAAATGTGTGAAAAGCTGCAGGGAAAACAGGATAGGAGACAGGCAAGAGAAATGAAAAGATCATTTTAAGAGTTTCCATTTCTTTTGTGGGTTGAGTTCATAGCAGGTCCTGGGATAAAGCCATCAGCAGAGCCGAGGTGTCCTGTCAGGGCAGCTATTCTTTAGGCAAGCACCTGTTTAAAATAGGGACTGGAAGGGCTACTTCCTCCATCACTGTTAGTCAGACAAAGTAAATCCCAAACTGGAATGTTGCCTGTAACATTACGGAGTCAGCACGTGTGGCCTGTGAAAGTTCCTGTGGAAAACGCAGGTCTGAAAGTGGTTGTAACACATGCGATGAGCATCTGCTCAGTTCAGGAAGCTGCAGCTTGTGTCTTGTGTGTTGGATAGTGGTGAAACTGTAATATTATGTTTGTCCAATATAATTCAGATGATAGAGTAACGATGGAGGTGTAAGTGGGTTTTCATTCTGCACAGCTTTATTGATCTTGCAGAGTTTTGCCTGTTTGGATTGCTTTCTGTTTGTTTCTGGACTCTATTTTTTAGGCCACTAATTTCGGAGGTGGAGAAATATTTCTGTCTTGCTCTTCCTATGTTTCTTGGTTGTCATTTAGCTGTCAGGGAGCAAAAAAGCTCTTAACGGGCTTAGTATCATTGCTTAAAATCCTTCTAGTTTCCACTATACCCTGAAATGCTCCCAGTAATTGGTGATGGCACTGTACATGCTTAAAATCACTGAAGCTAGAAAACTACTTTACATTGTGAATTGCTTACAATGACTCATGCTTCTGATCTACAGACTCATTCTGTCCATATGGATAAAACCACATGCATCAACTAGTTTCAGCTCTACTGGGAGATACCTCCCTAAAGGAATGTATTCTCACATGTAAGTGAGATCTTCTGGAGGATTATTGCATGCTACAGTCAACAAATGAACAAAGAAAAAAAGATGCACATCCTATAATAGAATACTGGTGTGATCAGATCATACAGATATTACGGGCATTTTACATAACTGGTCAAAATTAGTTTCTATACAGTATTGTCACATGTCTGAAGTCTGTTAGACTTTATTCCACCTTGAGATTATTACAAATTAAGATGAATTTACTTAAAAGAGACCCTTACTTTAAGCAGTACTAATAATTCCAGCAGTATGCTAGAACTAGTAAGGGCTCTAAACCACATGTAAGCTTTTAAAATTAATTATTATATACATTCAGTAGCACATCAAATTCTAAATGCTGAAACTGCAAGCTATTTCTTATCCTGAGAGGCTGAAAGTAGCAATAATTAAATAAATCAAGTTACAACTAAAGCAAGCGACTGCATGGGTGTCTGCCACTATGAGACAGGTTTCAGGGCTTAGCAGAATATTCTGAAGCTTGATCTCTGAATCTTGAATAAGGGACTCTGGAACCAGCCTGACCGCTCCTATGATTATTCCAATTATATGGATGAAGATGGTGCTATAATGGCAAGAAGCTGTTAGGACTGTAACCTTAATCCAGAGGACCGGTATTACACTGCATTAGTTCTACTTGAAATTAAGTGATTTTTGTTTTCTTTTTTTACCCAGTCTATTTTTTGGGGGTCACTTCCTAAGATGGAATCGCTGTGCAAGGTTATTTTTGTTCATGCAAGTTCAAAACATTGTCCTGCTCAGAGAAACCCACTTCAGTTGGCTCAATATACAGCAAAACATCTATTTTAATTCTATAAAGACAAACCTACTGTCAGGCACTACACGCTGAGTATGTGGTGCTACATCGCCCTTCACTCTCAATTCAAGTCTTACTCAGGATTTGAGAAGGTAACCCCACCTACCAGTGGTACCCATTTCTTGGTTCCAAGAGTCTGCAGAAAGGGCTCCTTCCCAGGTGTCTAAAACCCGCATCCTTCAAGACACCTACAGGGGTTTAGTCAAAGTTGTGATCAAGTGCAAGAGAAGCTGTGGGTGCCCCCTCCCTGTCAGCGTTCAAGGCCAGGTTGGGTGGGGCTTTGGGGAGGATGTCCCTGCCCATGGCAGAGGGTGGAAGTAGATGGGCTTTGAGATGCCTTCCCACGAAACCAGTCTGAGATTCTGTGATGACTATATGAAAGAAGCAGTAAGCATACTTCCTGTACTAATAGGGAAATAGATTTCAAAGATCCTACCAACTATATGCTTTAAAGTACTTTACAAACTTAAATCAAGAGAGAGTATCTTACAGGATTTTTAACTGTTATTTTTCCTATGGTGACAACAATGGTGAGAACACCAGAAGAGAGATACTGGAATTACCATTTCCGGTTGCTAACCTACCACTGATGGCTAGCACAAGGTGCCAGTTGTTTATGAAGAACAACCTTGACTGACTAGATAGAACTTCTACTTAAATATTAGTATAATAAAGTAATAGTGAACCACAGGGTCTGAAATTAATTTTGTGCAGGTTCTTTTAAAGCTCCTTGGTTGGTAGAAAAGTTTATGAGTGTACCCTAATTCTGGTGCTTTCTAGACCTCAATTCAAACTAGCAAAACGGAATTTATACATTTTCTGATTAGCCCAGAAATGACTGTTAATTTGTTTTTACCTAAAAACTATTTCTGCCTTTGCTCTTTTCTCTATTTGACTTCATACATTGAAATGTCTCATAACAGAACTACCGACTTCACCTTTTCACTTGCTCTTAAGGGATGTAGCTGATCTTAAAATGCTGCAAGTTCCACCAGCAGCGTGCAGACAGCTTTTAACCTTATTAACCAACTTGAGACCCTCCATCCCCTGCAGAATTAGTGTCAAAATGTGGAATTCCCTAATCTTCTGAAACACTCATAATCCTTCAGTGATAACATTTCTTGCTCAAATTCTGACTTTGGGAAACTTGCAGCTTGTTAGGAAGTCATTGTTCCTGAAGTTTTGCCCTGCTTCCTATGTTCTAAAAGTACAAAGCAAGTAGAAAACAAGCTGCTTGGAGTTTGAAATTCTTGTACCATATCCCAAGGACAAATACTTTCGACTCTGTGCTTCCATGATTGTGTAGTATCAATGAAATTATTTTATTTTTCTTTTTTTAAACACTTTACCAGAATACAGCATTGAAATCTTTTCAGAATGTGATCTGTAATACCTTTCCTTCATTCTAGAATAGCATCATTTTGATCAGTACTAAATATGCAGTTTTCTATCTTTTTTATTCTCCTTTTCTTGAATATCCATAAAGGAAAACATTCAATATGAACAATGTTAGCTGAAATGCTTTTAGTATTTTAGTAGACAAACATTGTATTGGACCTTTTGATCTCTTCATGCAATTTGTATCAGAGAAAATTTCCTATTCTACTCCTTATGCTGGTACTTTTCTCAGCTACAGTCACAAGAAACACTTTCTAGTTTATTATTGTCTTTATTTTAAATTTACATAATTTCTTTCTAAAAAGAAAGATAATCTAACACATCCATAGGTTTTGTAACACTGTTGGTGGCTTCACAATCAAAAAACCGGGATTGTTAGTGTTTAAACACATCTAAAACCCTCAAAGGATTTCCATTCTTTTATCCTTTCATAAAATTTGCTCCTGTGCATTTCCCTTGTTAGGAAAGAGTTAACAACCTCCAGCCAGCAGTCTGTAATCAACAGGTTGCTCTATCAGAAGAAATAATAACCCCAATCCATCTTTTAAAGTTTAGGAGGTTGGACTAAATAATAAAAAAATCCTGATTAAAGCCCTCTTAAAAACAGAAGTGGGGCCAGTACTAAAATGCTTTGTGTTTTAGGATAAAAATCTTTCTTGTTGCTAAGTGAAAGAACCATCACATTAAAAAAATATAAGTTTAAAAATTCTGTCTTACCATCTAGAATTTAATTATATCTCTGTCTATATAAAACGATAACAAAACACTTGCTAACCTTTAGGTGGCCAATTCAGAGGCAGGTGGAGAGGTTCAGGTCTCCCTGGAATAGCGCTGAAACAAAAGCAGCATCCTGTTTTCTTTTTTCGGTGTCTTTCTCTTCTCTTTTTTTTTAAGCATTTGAAAATTGAAGGGTGGGTGGTGGGGTGTGTGCAGAGAGAGGAGGGGGTGAAGTCAGCCCACGCTTGGTGTAGGAAGAGTTTTAATGGCCGATGCTGGTAATATGGTTTGCCTGCTACAGTGTCTGCACTACTGCAGCTCTGTGTGTGGGCGTAAAGAAATGACACGACTGGGTTTCAAACCATTAGACTGAAGATTTGCAAACAGTTAAAAAAAAAAAACCGCACAACTCCGTCAGGCACAAATGAAAAATTATTACTTTTTTTCTTTTATCTTTTTCTAAGGTTTGGGGAGGGGTTTGTTTGGTTTTGGTTTGGTTTTCTGTTTGGTTTTTTTTTCACTTAACAGATGTGATCCAGTCAAGTTTCTTCCTCAGCCTCTAAATTAAAAAAGGTGAAGTAAGTATTTACAAAGGGGGTTTATTTTACATAGTGTGAGATTTTTTTTTTTTTACATAGTTATGATTTTTGCTATTATTTTTACTTAACCTACAAGAGCTTGTATTCCAAAAGGCATCCAGATTTCCACAGTAAAAGCCCCCAGAGGACACCTGTATTTCTGCCTTTGCACATGCTAAACAGGTACCCAAATTTTGGTAGCGCCAAGTAGCATTGTAAGATAGATAGCTCAACATTTACTATCAGTTTGATAGTTCATTGTTCAATAATTAGCCTATGACTATTCCCCTGAATATCCCACAAAACACCCAAGAAAAACAGGGATGTCCTGACAGCCCGTTTTTGTTCAGTAGTCTAACAATGCATTGGCTTACTGATCCAAATCAGACAGAAACAGGCTTAAATATTTGTTATAACTACTGGATATAAAGGAGACCAACAGGAGTGAGAGAAAGGCATTGTTCTCTGTAGTATCATGGGGAATGAGAGGACAATGTTATTTAAGCTAAAATAGAATTGCTGGCACAAGCAAAGGTAAATATAAATTATTATGAATATGCTGTTGTTGGGAGGGACAGGTGGAGGGTTTTTGCAGACAAGTGAAAACACTTAGCAAATATATTTTTGAACCAGAAGGAATAAAATGGAGACAACATGAAGCTGTTATGACTTGGCTGCTTCCTGATTATAAGGAACCAGAAACACTTGTTAAGTGCATGTCTTCATGTATGTATGCAAAAAGACATCCAGTTTGAAAATGGTGTGCCTGGACACCAGGCATGTTCTTGAGGGGAACGGTTTATTTTTTCAAATATTCAAATGAGCCCCAAATCAAAGAGGAGTTCTATAAAAAGCAGGGCAACCAAGGCAGAGGGGGGTGGAAAGAGAGAAGACTTCATGATGCCCATACTGCTGGTTAGTGCTCAGTATCACTGGCGGTTCTTGACCCCATCTCCTGACCCAGTGTGACACAAGCAGCTGAGAGCACCCGGTGTTGAGGAGTCAGAGCTGAATGCCAAACCAGCAGAATTCAGTGTGTGAGTTAAAACAGCAAGACTGGACTTGGGGACTTCAGAGTACTACCCCCAAACTTTAACAAAAAAACCTGATAGAGGCAGTTAAACAATGAATCACCCTACAGTGAAGGAAAAATGATCTTCAATTCTATATCTATCTGCTAAAACTGTCACAGGGATATATCACTGCTGAGACACAGAAGGTACAGGCTGGCTTGGTATTAAGTGGGGTTTGGCTTCTAGCTGCAGTAGAAGCTTAAATTCCTCTTTCATGCACAGACCAACAGCTGAGGTCAGCTCCAGGAAAATTTTGCCAGAGAAATGTCTGTGACCTCAGCTGATACAGAAAAGTGCATGTTTAGAGAGAAAAGAAATATGGCTCCCAGCAGGGTTACATTCATGCAGACTGAGTGCAATTGTACAGCATGATGTAGATTGCAAACTGAAATTGCTTAAATCAATTCAGTAAAACTGGTAATTTTCCTACCATTGTAATTTTGTTATGTGTATAGAAGTAAAAAAGACAGATTTTTACTGTGTCTCTAAACTCTTAAGTTACTCTTTGGGTACTGTCTGCTCTATGAAGACCCTTCTCACTCAGTTAAACGCTGTGCATTATTAATTAGTATCATTTGACTTTTCTACTGTAATTTGTATTTTAAAAAAAAATACTAATTAAATTTTCTTGACCCAGTTTGAAAAGTGTAGTAATAAAATGCTTGGCCTGAAGTAGTAACTTTGAAAGGTACATAGTGCTTGTTTGTGTCTCAGTATGTCTTGGACAACTATATATTGTGACTCCGTAGTAGTTGTATTTCCAAGTACCTGCAGCATTCATCATTTCTGCCATGGTACTGGCTGCCTTCCTGCAGATAAAGTAACATCTGGAACATGTAAATGCACCTAATTCTCCTCTGAGGACTAATCCCAGTGAAGAATCATTACATAATATTCCTATTGGTTATCACAAATACCAGTTTTTATAGATGTGAACTCTTAAATTTGAATGTACAGAAGTCATGGTTGCCTACACAACTTTCATTTGACCACAGGCACCTTTCCACCATGGCACTTCACATGATTATTTTTTTCCCCTCAAACATCACAGCTCTGTATATTCACAGAATATTTTAAAGCAAATATTAAAAGTCTGGAAAATTTTCAATATTAAAAAAATATTCAAAGCAGGAGGAATTAAAGCATTCTAGTAAACTGGACAGCCAACTATTACCCTGATATCAATATTGCATAGCAACTACCAGGATTCAGATGGCACATTTGTCTATTTGTTGAAACAGCAAGAACCACCACCCCAAAGAGCAGCGTAACCCTCCCACATTCGTCAGGCCACGCTGAGAAAAAAGTCAAAGAGAAAAGAACTTAAAGACAAAAATGTGCTTGAATAGCAAAAGGGAGAGACACTGCTTCTTGAGACGCAAACACGGGTCTACTTGCCAAAGAAAAGCCAGCACAAGGAAAAAACCCTAAAACAGAAGGTAAAATGAATGGATCCTGTAGGGAAAAGACTCAAAGGCTGCTGAGAAAATGCTAAGGCAATCACAAAAATGAAGAGCTTCAGCTGGTTGTGCGTACTAAGTCCTTAGTGTTTCACTAAGAATTGAATTCCTCCTTTAAAGTGCTTGGGTTATTTTCACACCCCTACAGCAGGGCTGTAGACACTCAGCCAAAAGTAGGGGTGGGAGGCTAGCCTCAAGCCATCTTCCACTAAAATCCCGCTGACCTTTTTTCCAAAGTTAGATTTTAGGTGTGTTAGATAAATGCTGAATCATTGTACGGGGTTGATTTGGGGGTTTATTTGGTTTAGTTTTTTAGTGTTAATTCAGCATAAGCAGGTCTGGTGAAGGACTGATTTCTGGATTAATTCACAAGGACAGTCTACAACCCAAGAAAAACAGACATCTGAGAGATAGCAGACGTGTGACTTCAGCTTTGCTTTAAAGTACCAGGTGACAGGGTGGTAATGAAGAGAGCTCCAATTACTCCTCCTCACTCAAGTCATTCCTTTGCTAACAGTTAAAAGGTTAAAGTGAAGGACATTATGGTGCCTCTTCTAGATGTTTTGCAGGAGGACTACCAAGGGTCTTCCCAGGTCTTTTAGATTGCAGGAGTAATGAGCTGTAGTATTTTTAGGCATATCACATCATAAATATGAGTAATTTCAATTATGCACTTAAAACACTGTAGCTTTCAGAGGAACAGTTGCTTCAACTCAAAAAGTCAGCAAGGTTAGCTGTTTTTTACACATGCAGAAGCTACAGTATAGTCATACTAATTTTTCCATCTGTTTCTTATTTGTTGTAGAAAAACAGATAACTTCAGAACTTCTGATGGTATTCTTAAATGTCCTAAAATCCACCAGCTACGGTAACTTAAATGTACTTTGCAGAGAATGAGACTAGAATTTGACAGGGTCATTGATCATTTGAACCAACTTTCAGATCAATGTCAAAACCAGTACAAAGAAGCATCAATAACTAGGACTGTAGAAACACAGCGTTCCCATCGCTGGGACACCAGACCAGTACCAGTCACAGAGGTGAACCCATGTTCCATGCCAGTCAGCCAACTATGGCAGGGGGTTTTATTTTCCCCATAAGCTTTTATGTAGTTGTGTTTTTTCTCAACATGTTGTCAAGGAAACCCTACACTCTTGTAGCTTAGTATCCAGCTCTTTATTGCTATAGACACAAAACAATTTAGGATTTTGAACTGATTGATATACTTTCCTTCCCACTGTGAAAGGGATGCACCTAATACCATCAGCTGGATAGAGTTGAAGGAAGACCAGCCTGTGAAGACTTGATCCTTCCAAAATGGCTATGGGAAATTTGCCAATTAGCACTTCCATTTATTAATTTAATTAAATTATTTGACATATCAATATATTCTATTGTATAGCATATATACAGAGTATACATATTCTGTCCACTGGAAAATAGCCCTGTAATCTTACCGGTGCCCTAATGTTTACTTCTATCAACATTTGTCTCTTATTTTATTGTCTTTGAACAGTGTTGAGTTCCTCTGACAGAAGTGCTTCTGGATTATGTGCGAGCTGACAGTTAAAATTTCAAGCAATAGTAATTAAGTTAAAGTTGCACACTCTTCATATCCTTTTCTGTGTAATAATCTTGCCTAATATTTGTACACTGTTTCACTAGGAAAAGAGGTTATATATGTACACAGAATTTCTGATGTACTCCAGGGAACAACTGTTGTTCAACACCTGGGTGTGAAAGAGCAGCGTCCACTCTCCCCAGTTAGTTTTCTGTAAAGCACACTAGTAACATCACCACTGCAAAGCACTTGGTCAGCCTCAGGGTTGGCATCTACAGTTTACATCTCATGCCTGTTGTCCCAAAAGGTCTTTCAGCATGCTATATACAACACTCATCTGCTCCATGCATGCCACAAAAGCATTGCAGTTCTTATCACAGGCTTCAGCATGCCATTTTCATTCTTACCCTCAGTAAGATGGTCAGTGAAGCATACAGAATGCCTCGTGCTACTGGATAACTTCGATATAAGGATGGGAAGTGGTCATGTGAAAAGAATACTTGTAGCTTCCTGGCAGAGTGAGTATATAATTGCACTGGACTTGTATTTCAGTTGTATGTCATGGTAAAAGGTATTTCTGTCATTCTCTCCTTTGGGTTTCATGGAGCTATGCTTTTATCTGTTGTCAAGGAAACACCAGGGTTTTTTCCCCCTTGCTCATTAATGTCTGCATTTTTGTTTCCATAGCTACAAAAGAACCTTAGTGTTTTAAAATAGCAGTAATTGGATTACCATGACTTTTTGTAATTTATTGACACCGTTAATGGCTCTGATTTTCACAAGCAGACACCAAAACTGTATCAGCAGTTTTTCAGCTATTAACATTTGTTATCTCCTTGTCCTGAAATATGGGGTATAGGCTAAGAAAAGTCTTCTGCATCCAAACACTCACTGAACTCACACTCTGGTCATTGAGTTCTTAGCAGGAATGGGCAACCTGTTAATATACTTAAATGTCATTCTCTGTCTGTGCTAATAAGTTATACAGAAAACTGTGAAGATTTAGACTGTCTGTTCTTGCTCGTTAATGCATTTATGTCTCTAAAGATTCCTTAAATAACCACAATGAAATGTGAGAGTTAACTTTTAATTGGAAGTTTCCCTGACCTTGCTGCTTAAGAACCAGGTGATAGGGTAGTAATGAAGAGAGCTCCAATTACTTGGTACTGAAGAGCATCTGTTTGGCAAAGCTGACTTTCCAAACACCTGTCCCCAAATGCCTTCATCTTGGCACACAATATGTGCTGAAATTATTGAAAATACTCTGCTTCTCAGTTGTATTAATTTTAATTTCCAATGGGCACCTGCAAAGAAGTGCAGAGGTTCCATCGTGAACCTGCTGTGTGTTAACCCCAACATCAAACATATTACTGATCCTTTGCAAATCAGACCCCAGAAGAATAATCTCTGAGAATTTTTACAGCCAAGTATCTAGCACACTCTGTATGCAGGGACATGGCAAAAGCACAAAGAATTTAATTCACTGGTACTGCTAAGAACTGCTATTATTTAGCAGGGGCATAACTCAGGGTTTCTGAAAACAAAAACTGAACCCACAGGACAGGCAGATCTCTTTGTCTTGTCTGTCTGTATGCTGGCCCCAACCATGCTGACACTGTTACCAAGCCACCTCCTAACACCTCTAATTTATTTGTTACAATTTACTTGTAACAAAATTGAGTTGTCTATAAAGCACCCTACATGCTATTCAGTACCCTTACCCTTCCTTTCCCATATCTCCAGTTCCTCCTGTCCTCAGCCTCAGCTTGTCCCATGTCCCCTGCTGAGGGGGCACCCCCAGTTGTGGCTGCCTGGCCAGCAGCAGGCTGAACAGAAAGCAACTGAACTCACTGTAGGGACTTCCTACCAGCGGTGTCGCCACGCTGCATTTCCTCACTGTCTAGCAAGTCCCAGTCAGTAAACACCAGTCCCACAGACTAACTTGATTAAAATTAACCAACAGTTTAAAAACTTGTAAGAGAAGGGCAGGATGATCAGATAGCACCTATTTCTTTAGAAAAGCTGAAGAGAGTCACCAACCTGAGAAGTTTACAATATAGGTATAAGAAAAAGGTGACAAGTGGCTAGACACAGAGAAGTATGAACAAGGAAGTGCTTTAACCTAAAATATTAGTTCCTGCTTTTCATAATAGATTTCTGTGCATCCTCGAGGCTAAGACATCCTATTACCATAGAAACTGTATCCTGTGTCATTGTGGACCTTACTGTAGATGTGTGCTGTTATGGAAACAGTCATCTTAACAGCTGTCCTCATGTTATATATTTCAGTTACTGTGCTTGCAAAGATCTGTTACTAAACTATCCTTTCAGGATTCATTTTAATAAAAACTATGTCTCTGAAGTATTTAGCAATTTAATAAACACCTCAAGGCTGCTCCAAATTAAAAATACAGCATCAGAACAAAATATATGGTAAAATTACAGTCCCCTTTCAATAATTACCTACCTTTCAAAATCCCCAGTATCTTCAAAGGTTTAGGGAAAAAGATGGTCTGTGCACCCCAGCAATCATTAGTAATACTTCAGGAAAACAAATTTTTAAGCCATGTGTTCTGTGCAAGAACTCCTTTGCACACATATCCAATGTGCATTCATGCAGGGAAATGAGAAACAAAAAACCACCAAAAACCCAAACAAGAAAACCCCACAAACCATAAAACAGTCCAGTGAGAGAAAGTTGACTCAACTGGGAACTGTGAATTCTTAAATTTGAATCCAAGATGAACCATTCTTTTGTCTTGGAAAAAGACAGAGCTTGAAAATGATACATGTGAGTTGGAAGCACAACTCCCACTGTATTTTTTCTGGAAAATGAGACCTTAGCTGATTTTACAGCTTTGAGAAAATCTCAACATTCTCATATTTGTGACACCTGAGACACTACTATGTGCGTATTTTACTCGAGTTCTGTGGGCATAAGTATGTCTTAATTTTCTTGAATAAAGTCACTGAAGAATCTGTGACACAATTATAAGTTTGTATTTGACTCAGTGGTCATTCATCACCTAACTTGCCAGATGTAGGTAGTTTCCTGGCTAATTATATTGATTACAATATTTAGTAACTACAATTTCCCTCTTTTTCTTTAATCAAAGGGTACCAGGAAGGTTACATTCTACCTCTTTATTCCTTCACAAAGCACTGGTTATTACAGCTTGTAATGGGAACATTTCCTAACACTGAAAATCTGAAAAGCTATCAAGTACAGACAGCATTCTAACATGTATAAAGAAAACATCCAAACACAATGAATTCACTGGTAAAATTCAAGTACCTCCCCTGAGCTTCAGGGAAGCAGGAAAACAAAAAACACTCAGAAACATGTCAATTTTGAAACCCAGCTAATTTCCCCCCATTAGGCCAGTGTATGATACCTCAGCAATATTCTTATCATCATTTAAATGGAGTAATGTTTTTGTTATGTCCTCCTTTAGCCTTGAATTTGACTCTTTGGACACTTTTCCTTTCTTACACCAAACTAGTAAAGACTGTTTCCTTGAATTCAGCTTAAAGAACATTAAAAATTAGTCCATGAAATCTCCACCTCAAAAAGGAGTTTCAAACGAAAACTCGCTCTGCTCGGGGCACAGACCTGACTGTCTGCAACCTGAGAGCGCAGCCACAGAAATGAGGAGCTCCAGGGCTGCCACCCCTCGTAGGCCAACACCAACTGTCAGTGGGAAACTAGTTGGCATTCCATATATTTAATGGGCTAATGGGATAATTAAGATGTCAGCACAGGAAATGGTATTTTTTTCCTTCAAAATATTTAGAGTCTATCTAGTATTAATAAATAAATGTGCCAAATCCTGGAAGATCTTTGTGTAGATTCAAGTCAAGTGAAAAGGAATGTCAGTTATTCTCAGGACAAGCAATTGCTAAGATACTTTCATATTTTTCCCCTGGAAAATCAATGCAACAAAAAAAAATGCTGAAAATATATCTTTTTCTTAATATTTTCTTTAAATATTTAGAGTCTGCAAACTTTGCTGTTTAGGATATCATTCATTTTGTTCTTATATTCTTAACTGCCAAAGGAAAGAGTTTGATATCCAGATTGTTACCTGTGAAAGTTTCCATCCTTGCAGTGGTGGTATTCCCCCTTGGCTTAGCAAGTAGTCTCTACGAACTGTCAGAGCTCTCAGTGCTTTCTCATATAATTTCTGAAAAGACAGAATAAATTGATGGGCTCAATTTAACTAAAAAACCTGACAGGTATAATCCTATTTTGTTCATCTTCCAAAAATTGAGAGTGTTTCAGTGAGGCTAACAGATGTTCTCCATCTCAGCAATTATAGCCATGTTTTTCAGAAACAAAATTCTCTGATATTTATTTTTTGGTATTGCAGTTTCTGGAGTGCATGCCTGTGCTGGCCAGATTCTCTAAGAGGCAACAACAAAACACAGTAAGTAATAAACAGATGACAAGCCATGCTCACAATATAGGCCTTAAAAAAGCCTGCAAGTCAATGAGATAGGAATTATCTTTTGAAGAAAGCCTTTTCTAACTGCACACAGAAAAGATTCAACATCTGAGGTCTGCCCAAGTTCTAATTCTGTAGTCATTTTCCCCATGTTTTTCATCCTCACAATTATTTAATCAGATGAATAATTATTGAACTAAAAGGAATATTCACCCTCACGTTTCTAAGGCTGTGTCTTTCTTACAGGTAGTTGTAATTAACTTTTTTAATCTGTGCAGATCCTTTGTATGTTCAGATGGTTTTGAAAGTAATCCTGTAATTTTAAGCACATCAGCAAGGGTTAGGGTATCTGCAACACCATGAAATACACATTTGTGAAAGGAACAAACACTGATTTTGGAGTAAACAAATGAAAAAAGTTTTAGTAGCTGCTGATACTGGGTTGTCTCCAAGTTGTGTGTTTAATGAAGCTTGTGGAGGTTTCATATTAATATCATGGGTTTGCTTACAACTCGCCTTCCCTGCTGCTTTCCTTGCTAATGGATCTGGCAGCATCAGGCCCCGTGAGTCCATATGCTCAGGGGAGTGTTCAGCTGTTGGGGCAGTATTTGTTTTTTCTGTTCCTATGATACTCATACCACTGGACATTTGGGAGCCCCTTACTTAGAAGATACATAGTATGCATACCTTGATTAAAAAGACTGTACAAGCCTGTTAAATGTCTTTAGCTTTGGATCAGGACAGTTTTAGAGAATGCAGAGGAGTTCTTTTGCAGGATTTCCAGGATTATAGGTTTTCCTGCATATTCTTTTCATTTCCCTTAAGTACTATAATAGTTAAGTATATATAGCAGTTAAGTATATTAAAAAATATCCATAGGCTGTAGTAAGTGTCGATAGAGGTTACAGTACAGTGCAGATTCCGACGTTTTATCTAGCTTAACTCTGCCACTCATTTTTGATCAAACCATCTTGTTGCCTTTGATTTTGTTTTTTCCTAAATGTCAATCTATTATTTTTACTGTAATTAAGATTTTATGGAATCTGTTTACTAGTTTAAAATGTTTATTAGAAAATACCATGAAAGAAAATACTTCTGTCCCAACTGTAAACAAAGAGTATTCTATTATTTTATTTGCCTTTGCATTATGTGTTCATCCTAAACTCTTGTATGTAATAAATATTTTTAAAATTTTTTTTCTTTCATAGTTAATCCCTTAGGTTGGATGAAATAAACTCATGAAAAACCCTCAGAAAGGCTACTTGGAAAAGATAGTATTTTCAGTGAAGCTACAAACAGGAAACTGCCTGATAAGATATCAAGGCTGTTACACTCTTGGGGTGCCTCATCCCCAGAAGACAGGCCATTTTCTGGTGCAATTTTTGACTTTCAAGCTATTTCTCTGTAGACTGTCAGTTCCATCCAAACACCAGAATGTCTTTTCATCTTGGAGTTGGGAATTCCTGCTGTTAATCCCAGGTGAGAAGGTTGGGACTGAGCCTGAAGTTGCAGTTACTACTAAATGTCCAAGGACTGTAGTCCCAGAGATGCAGCCTTATCTTTTTGACTGCTGAGGGCGGATCCTCCCAAGAGGTGGCAAATACAATCTCAGTACTAAGGACAGCATAAATTAGACCTAAATCCAGGATCTACACGTTCTTTAGCCCACAGATCTTTAAACAATATTTTAAAGGCTTGCTTTCATCACAGCTCTGTGGTCAGCTGCTGGCAGATGTAAGATAGAGGTGTCTCAAGACGTGTTTGATTTATAATTGACCTGATAATTATCTGATAATTAAGATGTTGACATGATGACTAAGTAGCTACTTTCACGCAGTATTTCTCAACTTTTATTTCCAGGTTGGGGTTTCTTTAAACCAGGTCAAAAGGTAGCTGAGGGAGTACAAGATTTCTGAAACAAAGAGCTGTTTATAAATGTTGGATACGGGAGCAAGGTTGGAAGACCATGAGTTATTTTTGTGATTTAACATGTAGTATGTTATAACCACTACCTGTCATCACTGGGTCTGCAAGGTTTTGCATTAGAAGTTGCACTGAACAAATGTGTGATAGCATGGTGTGTTTTTATAAGAAACGTTGTCATCTTTAGAATTAAACAAGAATCAGATGTAGGGGAGAAATGTGATTATTGCCAAACAACACAAAACCATTAGAAGTTTCAAAGTACTTTAAAATATGTGGGTTTTTTTCTTTAATTGTGCTGTTACTGTGCTTGCTCATGAGTAGTGGGTAATAACATGTGATTATCATCTGCCTACTTGATCACATGCACATTTGTGATGCTTGCAAGAAAAAACATTATCTGGCTGGTAACTGTCATATTATGCAGAGTTTAAAAGACTGTTTCCCAGACAACAGAATAGTCAGATTGCATCCATGAACTGTACACCGTTGTATATCTGCACTTACACGCCCAGTGGCAGCTGCTGCTCCCACTAATGACACAGACAAGATGGAACTGTTTGTATAGCCATAATCAAACTCCCTGAACTATAGAAGGCAAGGAAATTGCACAATTTAAAAAAAAAAAAAAAAAAAAAAGGAAGTAAAAATTCATGGCTCTAACAAGACATAGAGCACACACCTTGTTACAAAACTGGAGTCAGCTTTTACATGGAAACCAAGTCGTTCCATAGGCAAAAGCCATTTAAGGGTTTAAATATGACTTGAGGCCTCTGCTGCAAACCGTAAGTACAAGTGCCCCTGTACAATGTGGTGTAACACCTCACTATGTCAACTGGAGGCTGTTTAAAAGAACTCACCACAGGCAGCGGGTGGAAGACCTCACCTTACGAGCACTGTGTGCTGACGATGAGGCAGTGAGATGGCCTGCTGGGTGTGATCGTGTGTACAGT
Source organism: Porphyrio hochstetteri (assembly GCA_020800305.1). Classification (NCBI taxonomy): domain Eukaryota; kingdom Metazoa; phylum Chordata; class Aves; order Gruiformes; family Rallidae; genus Porphyrio; species Porphyrio hochstetteri. The sequence goes on along the minus strand of CM036921.1, from coordinate 12,221,192 downwards.
TGATTTGTACAGTTTGTATGTCATCAGGTGGGGGAGAAAGCTGATAAGAAAACTAATTATTGGGTATTCAAATTATATAAACAGTGTTAGAGCCTAGTTAGTGCAGGCAGTGTTAGCAGTGTGCTTCACAACTGCAGGACATGTATCACACGCTTGATAGGGAAGGTAATTGGGTGGTTTTGCATATGAGGCAACAGTGCTCATGGTGTGCAGCTTTAAACCTCAGGGAATTTTATGGTATAAGAATAAAACAAAAGGGATCTGAAAATCAAATATTTGTTCCAGGGCTGGTGCCAGATCATTGCATTAAATGCACATTTTTTAATATATGCTAACTTAAACTAAATGTTCTGAAGCAAAGGTTTTATTTTTTTTTAAGTGGGGGCAGTGGGAGGATGCGGTTTTAGGGTTTTTTTTTCAAGGTATGGAGGTGATTTGGGGAAGAGTGATGTTCCTAGCTTCAATTAGCTAAAACTGAGCGTGCTTTAGCTGCAGTGTAGCAGAGTCATCAATTAGTAGTTCCTCTACCATCCTATTATTTCACAGTCAGATGGCCACAGGCTTCCAAAGATCTAATCACAAATTTTTCATTTTTTTACTTGTTAAGAATGACTTTGAGTGTGAGTGGAACAGTAAATGAATTTGCTCACTGATCCCATGACATTTGGTCAGACTATTCTGTAAAGTTAGAAGGGGGTTCTCAGGGGTGTATCATTCCCTCTGTGTGTAGTACGGGAGATCCAAGGTAGAATCTGATGGAAGATTTATCATCTTCTATACATATCTTTGCTGGACAACTCTGCCTTTCAGAGCTGCTCCAAGAAAAGTCAATTTCACAGTCAAGACAAACAGACCATTCTCTCCCCAACCAAAGAGTACTTAAATTTTTTTAAAAATACATTTCAAAAACCTTTAAAAAATTTTAATTTAAACATTTTTTTAAATGTACATTTTTAAAACTGTTTGACAAATTACACAGCTGTTGATTTTTAGGAATTTCTTGTATGTTTCTTATAGCCAGTTCTTGACACCTAAGTTTGTATGAATAGTTATTTGTGAGGTCATTAAATGTTATTTTTACCCCTTCTAGGTTTCTTGATGCAAACTTACAGGCACAGACAGCAAAATCCTGTGATTTGTGTATGCAATTCTCTGTAAACAGTGAGCAGAGCAAATGTGTTGCTGTGTAAAGCCTGAGCAAAGGAAGTGCATGGAACTTACTTCTAAACATCACCTTTTCTGTAGGGCAGGCACCTATCCAAAATGCAGCCAATGCCAATTGCTGTAGGTGATAAAAAGTTGACAGAGATCAGCCTTGTGAGAGAAGCTGTGCTGCTGTTCTGCTCAGTCTGTCACCCTCAGCCAGGGATTTGTTGGCTCCCAACAAAATGTAACCAAACCACATTTGCTAGAGTTGTCCAGTGTGAAGTAATTGATGCAACCTGGTAAATAATGCTGACGAGTAATTGGGCTGCTCTATGGAGTAAGTGGAAATGCCAGTGTGGACACCTCCTTCCCACAAACAAAACTCAGATAGCTTTCAAAAGATCATATGTTATTTTAGTTTTCAGAAAGGATTTTGGGACCCAGGGTGCTTTAAATGTGTCTGAAAAGGAAACGAGCCTAATTTTGAAACAGGAAATAGGTTTGCAATAGTATTGTTAAGAAACTATATCCCACTTCTTTTAGCTCCATCACACAACAGCTCTTTTTGACTACAGCCTTTGTAGAACAGTTGTGCATGGCTATATCTATTTTAAAGATTTAAGAGGTAGAAAAATAACACAGATTAAGAAAATCCAGGAAGAACCTTTTATGTAATCAATATTGGAAAATAAATTCTGAATCTGCATATACATCTGTGGAAAAGATTTTGTACCTTGTTGTTGTTAGACATAAGAAGGAATAAAGTAGATCACCCCTTTTTTATAATATAGGAAATAGAATGTGGCAGCTGAGAATGAGTACTTCTCAATATACACCATGCCTTTTGTGTCATCTTTTTGCCCCCAAAAGACAAGAAAAGCTGTCAGAGGCAAACTGCTGTGCTGTGTGTTGCACTCACCATATTTCATTTCTGCAATAACGCATGTAGTGAGCGCAGTGCATAGAATCGTATTGCATGAGTCTGGGTTTGATACTGCCCTGTGAGCAATTGATTTCTCTGTCCTTTATTTCCATTCCATGGGTTTACATATGACGTAAATTCCTGGCATAAAAAAGTAGTTTAGAAACTTTCTGGCTAGGCAACCAGATTTTCTGAATCTTTAGCCTTTCACAGGATTCCTGCTGCCTGTATTTCCCGTGTCCTTGTGATGAAGGCACATGTTGAATGCGAGCACACAAAGATCATTATTTATATACGTTACCTGAAAACATCTAGGTTTTTGGGAAGGAACTGGCAGAAGCAGTGGGTTTGGGATGTATATGTTTATTATTCATTGTAGGTTACCTGTTTCAGAGATCGGATTGCCAATTACAGTCCCTTTCGTTCTTTCACTAGCAGATGAGTAGATCACTACTAGTTGGAGGGGTGGTGCTTTCCTGTGGTGTAATATGCTATGGTGCATGTGTGCAGAGCTGCTTAGGCTACACTTTCAGACATGATTTAAACTTGTTGAAGATCATGCTGTGATCTAAAGGCCATCCATTCCTGTCTAGGCTGCACTAGAAGACACAAAAGGGACCTGTTGTTGTTACTTTTATTATTGTTGTTGTAATATTTCATTGGGTTTATGTTTATTTCTTGTTAATATTTTTGAAGTACTGAAAAAGGCACCTGCACGTATCTTTCCCATTTGTTTCTAGCAAAGAATCTCTCTCTAGGTCGTACCTGAACATGGAAGCAGGGGAACAATTTATTTCTGCACAAAAATACGCTCTGGATTTAGTGATGGACAGCCCTTTGGGAGTGATTGCTGCTGGGATGCAGCATCAGAGTCGGGACCTTGTCTTCTTTCATATGGTAATGCTTAGAGATGCGAATACTTGGAGGTGAGCTGCTTGTGAGACCCTTTCCCTCTGGTGGAATAACAAGCAACAGGTCTTCACGTGGAGAACCTCATGGAAATCTAGCCCCCTCTTGTGGTTTTTCCACACAGAAAGCACGAATCGAATTAAAACGGGTAGACCTGCAACTTTCCTCTGAAAGTTGATACTGTTACCGCTTTCATCCCTCTTAGGGGATGATCGGTATTAGTCTCGGAGCAGAAAATGATAACCTGTAAAAATCTGTATTTGCATTTCATGGAACTTGACAGACGCTTTCAGCAGAACGTGGGGGATTAGGGGAAAGGTATTTGTTGGCTATTTCTATAATCTGATTTTTCTTAAAAAAAGATGACTCTTGGTTGACTGATAAAGTATAGAAACAAATACAGGCATTTGGTTATCTTATTGTGATCCGTGTTTATTTTGCATTGAACCAAAATGCATGATACTAACAGATACCAAGTCAGTGTTTATTAGTGGATGAAGAATAAATGCACTGAACTTAGGAAACTCTTGAATGTCTACCTAAAGCCAAGCTATGATTCCAGTAGGCATTCTGGGGAGTAAACAGCATTGGCTTAATCAGCCCTGACCACTTGTTCTTGCAACCTCACTGCCTCCTCTGCAAAACTAGCATGGCCTTTCTGTGCTTTTTCAGTTCCATTTATGGTGCACAGTGCAGAACACAGAAATTCATTGCATTGTTCCCTTCCAGTGCTCACCCTGGCCGTATGAACAGTTGTTTCAGTGCAACATGAGTAGCAGCAGCTCAAGAACTGGAATAACTGACCTCAGGTGGCATCCGTTCCAAACAGCTTAAATAGCTTTGACAGAAGTTGAGAGAACTTGAATTCTTTGGAAAATTTGAGAAATGTTGTTCAGTGTCCTCTGACAGTGCAGCCACCTTGATTCAGGAAGGTTGTTTAAACAGTACAGAGCTTAGTTTGCTGTATTCCTGTGCCTTTCATCTGCCCTGGGTCAAACGATGCGTCCAGGCCCCAGCTGTGCCAAGGAATTTGGGATTATATCAGTTATGAAGAGAGAAGGTGAAAGGTTTTGGAGTGGGAGACCAGCTTGTTGAAGCAGTGGAAGGAAGTGTTAGGACTCAACACCAGCAGTGGAACTGCTAATGCCATGCAGAATAGAAAAAACAGGCAAAGAATGCTGGGTGTTTTGATAAAATCACATTTTAAGTACTGAGGAAGAAATAGTTTTATTCCATCTATGTTTCTCTGAAGAAAGAAAGAGATGTACTGAGTGCTAAACCATGACCCAGTTTGAGCTCTGTCCTAACCTAGTAAATGGATCATCATGTACACTAACAACATGTTTTCAGGATGTGATACTTTCTGTAGTGGTGGCATTTCTTCATTAGCATCTACTTCTGATGCTAATCAGAAATCTGGAAGGACCAAAAATTCTTGAATGAAATTCCTATTAAAATAAGACAAAACTAGACAACTTGGTACTGTCCTACACTGAGAGACACTGCTGTACTTTCTTTCTGAAAAGAAGGGTATTTGCTTATTAAAAGTACAATTTGAGGTAACCTCTAGAAACAGATGTATAATGTCTTGCAAGGCATTGAAGAGCTGATTCTGGAAGCACTGAAAAGAGAGCTCTGCTATCCAACAAAGCAGTTTTTAAGAAGTACATAGAAGAAAATACAGCCAAGCCCTTATAGCCTCCTATGCTGAATTGACAGCTGATGGTGAAAGAATTTTTATAGCTGGGGTGTTCACTAGGAATTGTTTAATGAAAGTCATTGAATAAGTATGTCTGGAAAAGAAAACATCAATAATTTAAATTTTCTGCCAGTACAACTGCCAGACTGACAGAGGGAGTGGGAACTTGTTTTTCCAGCTCAAGAAAAAAGCAAGACCTTCAAATGGTTTTCATTAATACTGCATGTGAATACAAATATTTCACACACATCAAAACTTTCAATTTCAGGCCAAGGAACTGGTGCTGAATTACTGCAATTTCGGCTACATTTCAGAATATGATGGGTAAAAGAAGACACTACCCAATACATTTTCCTTAAGTGAACGAAATAGTAAACTTGCCATAATTTGAAAGCTGTGTTGTGATAGGGGAAGCAGGGGAAGCAACCAGAGCTCACATCCTGCCTCATGCAAGCACATGCAGCAGTAAATACCAAACTCTCCCCACTTACTCTTCACTGTATCAGCCATCTGCAGTCTTACTCCTAGAACATTTGGTTGTGGTGATCCCATATAGAATCATAGAATCATAGAATGGTATGAGTTGGAAGGGACCCCAAGGATCATAGAGCTCCAACCCCCCTGCCACAGGCAGGGCCACCAACCTCAGGCCTGGTTGCCCAGGGCCCCATCCAACCTGGCCTTGAACACTTCCAGGGATGGGGCATCCACTACCTCTCTGGGCAGCCTGTTCCAGCACCTCACCACTCTTTCTGTAAAAAACTTCCCCCTAATATCTAATCTAAACCTTCCTTCCTTTAGTTTTAATCCATTCCCCCTTGTCCTGTCATTGTCTATCCTTTTAAAAAGTTGAATCTCCTCCTGCTTATAAGCTCCCTTCATGTACTGGAAGGCTGCAATATGAGTGCCACTCCTGGCTTGCATTCATTTAATTCAAAAGTGCACCTTGAATCACTGCCATTGTCACCAAACCCTTTTCAGTTTAGAATTTAGTGATATTTTCCACTGCAAGTGCTTTAATTGATCTCTGGGTTTAGAGCACTTAACCAGGATGGTGTTTGCTTTTCTAAGTGTGACACAATACCTGTATTTATGCTTTCCAGTCAAAGTAATGGATATTTTAAGAGGCTGCTTGAAGAGGACAACTCGCACCTCCCTGCTGGCAAATATGGGTCTGAAAATACAAAATCATGATGCCTTATTCTGCAAATAGATTCACTGGAACCTCAGAGCACATACACAATTCTGAGAGCAATTTCAAGCCTTCCTTGACTTAAAAGAGATTGCTTTATACATGCTATATAAAGCATAAAATCTCAAGACCCATTCCAAGCATCGGTTTCATTTAGAAGTCATAAGTAAACAGTCCCTGAAAGATAGGTATGAACTAAGAAATCTCACCATGAGTTTCCACAGACCTTTATACTCTTTTGTAAATGTCCATTAAGGTCCTTAATGATCATCTTGGTAGAACCTGGGACTGGACAGACTTAGCTGAAAGAACGTTTTCTTAGATTTCAGTTATTAGACAGATACTGTCAACATATAGGGGAACCAATAGCACATTTTACAGTATTAAATTCTTAGTTCTAAAACTAGACAATGCAACATCACCAACAAAAAGAATTCTAACATTTAGGATGTGCAATTTCTTCCTCTGCAGTCACAAACAAGCATTTTATTTTCCTACAGTCTGGCTTTATAATTTCATTATTCCTTTTAAAAGTCAGGTCTCTAAGTGGTTGAGCCTTTGATATCATTCAATTACAGAAACATTCTTGAACAAAACTGTTGAAATAAAGTGAAGCTTTTATGACGAAGAGTTGTTGAGATCTAGGTCCTAATCTGCACCACATGTTGGTATGCTTCCTTCTTGGAGATGTCATTTTTCTCTGCTTCCAGTAGTTAACATTTCTTTTACAGAAAAAACTGCTGAGAGGCTACAGATAGCCTAATGGATAGGAGACGGCTATCTGCTGACTTGCTGATGGCTATTTAAGGGTGACTGTCTTGCCTTCTGAGATCTCTCAAAATGCTTGGAATTTTTAGCATCCTTTGCAAAATTCTCCAGTTGCAAAAATCACTTGGTGGGTATTAAGACTACAGTGGATTTAGAACTGACTTGCGATCTTCCAGAAATAACTTTGTACACTATGACAGATTACTAGCATATTAACAATTTTTAGGAATAGTCATAAGGTGGAAGAGTCAGGAAAAGTAAGATCAAGATAGGTCTCGAGTAAAAATGTGTAACAGCTCTCACTCAAGCATTAGCTACTGATAGAACCTGGTAGTTTATAATTAAATAGCAGCTTTTTGGTATAATAGCTTCTGTGTTTGATGTTCAGCACAACTAACAAGAATGCATGGGAATGCTGACTGAATCTGAGTCTTTCCACAGACTAGCAAGGATTTCTGGCACTGGAGAAAGATGCCAGATTCCCTCTGTTTCTGGGAAATTTCCCTCCCAACCTTTTCCAGTGAGGCCATTATGAGACATTATGAGCACGTAACAGTCACTCACTGGTTGAGAGTTGTGTCCACGGAATGCTGTCCTGCTGTCTCCCTGTTCAAAAAAATACTCAAGACACTTCTGACACTGTCATCTAAGTCTAAGGAGGTGATCCTCCCCCACTACTCTGCCCTGGTCAGGCCCCACCTGGAGTATTGTGTCCAGTTCTGGGCTCCCTGGTATAAAAAAGGCAGGGATCTCCTGGAGAGAGTCCAGAGGAGGCTACGAAGATGATTAAGAGCCTGGAACATCTCCCGTATGAGGAAAGGCTGAGTGAGCTGGGACTGTTCAGCCTGGAGAAGAGAAGACTGAGGGGGGACCTTATTAATGTTTATAAATATCTTGAGTATGGGATGCAGGGGGAATTGGCCAACCCCTTTTCAGTGTCTGTGGAGACAGGACAAGGGGCAATGGCTGCAAATTGGAGCACAGGAAGTTCCGCACCAACATGGGGAAGAACTTTTCCCCAGTGAGGGTGAGGGAGCCCTGGGACAGGCTGCCCAGGGAGGTGGTGGAGTCTCCTTCTCTGGAGATATTCAAGACTCGTCTGGACGCCTATCTGTGCAATATGAGCTGGGGAGCTGCTTTGGCAGGGGGGTTGGACCCGACGATCTCTCAAGGTCCCCTCCAACCCCTACGATTCTGTGATTCTGTGATCTTGAGAACTGTAGATGAAAACAGTTGGTGATGTGCCACTAAACACATGTGGGTTTGTTTGTTGCTACAACTTATTATTTAGTGCTCTATTAAACTCGTAAATCACTTCTGGTTTATTCCAAGGATGAGTAAGAGAAGCAGCTTGGGACAGTTAGTTGAAACCCTTCCATTCTGGAACAGCCTGCCTGTTGCAGAAGGCACTTCATAACATGTGAAGAGGCTGTTTTGTAACCTACCGTTATAAAATAACTTCCGGGCAGTGTACTTACAAAACGCGTTGGCTAAGGAGACCAGCCAGCTGGCCTGGGTGGGGCATCGGTAAGACTGCTCAGGCATCAGTTAAATAACACCGATACGTGTCCTGTCTTTCAGCCCGGCACACGCCCCGCTACGCTAGTGAGCCCCAGCGGCTCCCTGCGCCCTCTGGTGACCGGCCACCCTGTAACTCCGAACGGGCAGCGGCGAGCGGCGCCGCGCTCCAGGCACTGCCCGCTTTGCCCCGGGCAGTGAGGGGAGGGCGCTGGAAGCCTGCGTTAGCCCGAGTTCCAGCTCCGACTGAGCCGTACAGAAGCCAGCCTGTTACGTTGGCTTAGTGAGCGCCTTACGGCCTGCGGAACCTGACGCGTTTTTTTCGTCTCGGAGCTGAAGGAAGCCGCTCCGTTCTGCGCCTTATCCCCGCCTCGCTCCCGGGGCGGAGAGAGGAGCCCGAGCAACACTGAGGCGTCACCCCTGGCGCAGGCGCGGTATACGCGGCCGGGCTGTAGGGCGGGTGCGTGACACCCTCCGCGGCTCGCACACAGCGGCGGACAGCCTCTGCGTGGCCGTCACGCGTACGTGACCCCTGGCGTCACGGGGCGCCACGCGGGGATTGGCGAACAGCGCTCCGTGCCCCAGCTCACTCCGCGCTGCGCAGGCGCGGCAGCTGCCGGCGGCGGTGCGTGGCCCCGTGGCTGCCGGAGCGGCGGGGCGTGAGGAGCGCGGCGGCGCCCCTGTCCAGTCCCACCCGCCGCCGCCATGAAGATCTGGACTTCGGAACACGTCTTCGAGTAAGTGTAGCGCGGGGGCAGCGTGAGGGGGGAGTTGGGCTGGCCCGGGGGAGGGGCGCCGCTCCACCGGTGGTCGAGGGGCTCGCCCCGGGGCTTTCTCTGGGCCGTATGCCCTACTCTAGCCCCGGCCGGCTGGGCTCCGCAGCCCAGCTCCGGCCGCCGCGGCTTCCTCGCCTCCGTTGACCTTCTGCCTGCGCGTCCTTGCCACGCAGGGGTCACTGGCCGCGGGGAGCGGCTGGCGGGATGGCAGAGCGCGGCAGGCACGGCACTGAGCCGGCTGCCGGCCGCATTTCTCGGGGGTCGGAGATGGTGACCCTGAGGAAGCCGCTTACAAACCGACCCGGGAGACTTACCGGTGTGGCGCGGAGCAGGTGCAGTGTCGGCCGTGTCGAGGGTGTGTCTTCTGGGTATAGGGCTGACTGAAGCATTGCGAGTTGCCTCATGTTGTCGGGGCCTAAGTGCTCCAAAACACCTATGTGAAAAAATAATCCGAAAGACATACTTGTTAGAGGAAAGAAACAGCTCAATTACTCCAGTGATACTAAAACATGAGAAAAAACTGCAGCCTTCCAGTATTATATCACTGGGAAATGTTATCAAGCTGTGAACCAGAAATTGAGGTCAGGTGTCAGGGTTAATCAGGTGTGTGTGTGACTTGCACGTACCACTGTCCCAGCCACAAAACATGTTTTCCTCTAGGGATGAGTATTTGTAGGGTTGAGAACTGGAAACTGCATCAAGTTATGTGTTGTGTTCAGTTTCAATAGGAATCCTGTTAAAAGCCAGAGGTGTGCAACTTTGTGCCTTGCTTCTGTTTTGGCAGTCACCCCTGGGAAACGGTCACGACGGCTGCCATGCGGAAATACCCCAACCCCATGAACCCCAGTGTGGTTGGAGTCGATGTCCTGGACAGACATGTAGACTCTAGCGGGAAGCTGCACAGCCACAGGCTCCTCAGTACCGAATGGGGAATACCGTCCATTGTGAAATCGGTATGTACTGTGGCACAGAGCTTGAAAAGGGTGCCGGAGGGAGGGGAAGCTGCTGAACCAGGTGGTGTAATAGACATTCATCATTTCATAACTTTTAATGGTTTAAAAGTACCAGTATTTCTGTATCGGGGAAGCTTAGCAGCAGTACTCATAGTGACTTCCTGATAGCCAAAACTGCCTAGGTTTTAGATTCCTTCCATCTTAAAAATGAGATCTACCTCAACTAAATAGTTTTATTTGAAATTAAATCCTTACTTTGTTGTCCCAGTTTGTGTTCAGTACAATACCTTCTACTTACACCTTGTAAGGCACATGAAACACCACAATTCGTTAGTGTAATTAATTCCATATTTGTTTCCCTGTCTTTAGCTCATTGGCACATGTAGAACAAAGACATATGTTCAGGAGCACTCTGTTGTTGACCCAGTGAAAAAGACAATGGAGCTGAAATCCAGTAATGTAAGTACTCTAGATGTTTGTGCAACTGAAATAAATTATGGGTTTTGTGAACTTGAAAAGGAAAATCATCTTGAAAATTACTTGAACTTTGTGTTAGAACAATACAAGTTAAAAGTTTAAGGAAGATGTTTATAGCTGACTGGCTCTGCTGTTCAGAGAGGAGCTACTAGTTTCGGAACTTGTCAGGCCTGAAGCAGGATGTACTGAGGAGCAGATAGCAGTAGTTTTGGGGGTGGGAGGGTGTTAAGAAAAAAATTTTTTAAGCCATTTGGTGTACACTGTGCTGTTCTGAACCACGCAGCATTCTTCTCTTTGTACTGCTCCGTCTGATCCCACCATTGAAATGTTTTATAAATGTAGTAGTGTATATTGATAAATGACCCAAAAAATTTAAAATGTAAGTGCCCTCTCCCTGGCAGTGTTCAAGGCCAGGTTGGATGGGACTTTGGGGGAGGGGGTTGTCCCTGACCGTGGCAGAGGGTGCGACTAGATGGGCTTTGAGGTCTCTTCCCACCAAGCCAGTCTGGAATGCTTTGAATTAAATCAGCAAATGCTGAGCTTGGAGACTTCTCTAACTTGTTCTACAGCACTTAACACTTGCAGGAAAAGTATAATGTTTAAATTGGATACAAGCATTAGTTTGCAATGTGCAGTTTTATTAAGAGGTAATCTTATTTTATATTCTCCAGATTTCATTTACAAACCTAGTGTCAGTAGATGAGAGGCTTGTCTATAAACCACACCCTCATGAACCAGACAAGTAAGTACCTCTTTGCTCTGAGATTGCCCTGAAGTAGTGCCAACTTTTGTCTTTGAGAATTTCTATGGTTTCCCTTGAACAGAAGGTGGGGTTTACTTCACCTCTGTTACAGTAATAAAGAGAGTTAAATGGCATATCATTTTCTCTAGTGACATTGCTTCTCCGGAGCGCTACTGGATAGCTTAGTGTCATGCTATGATGGAGTCCAGTTCAGAGCAGCTTTTCAGGGAGTCTTCCTGTGTCCTGTCTATAACTGAGCTTGTTTGTTACCTACTCCTTTCTGATCTCTTCACTAGAAGGACATTTACCTGCCTTTAGTCCATAATTTTGGAGCTTTGTGTTTTGGTGTTTTAAAGCAACTTTAGCACTTACTGAGTCTACACTGCTGGAATTAGAGACAATTCTGAAGGATCTTTCTAAGGGTTCTGGCATAAGAGGGATTTTGTCTCATGACAGTCAGAAATGTTAAATCTCTGTTGTTGAAGGGGATGTCTTAATACTGTTCTCCCAGTATACCTTTGCTCCAAATCTGCTGTTGACATTCTTAACTTGCTCCTGCTAAAATGAAAATGGTTGAGTGCCCCAAAGGGACCCCTGGACTTGGTGGGACTCTTGAGTTAAAATATAATCGATTAAGAACTGTGGAAGTTCTGTGTTAAAGAGTGAAGCTAATGAGGAAATTGTTGGGGAGGAGCAAGTTTCTTCCAGAAATACATTGTTTTTTAAACTACTCAAGTAATTCAGTTTCCTACTCTGTTTCAGAACCGTTTTAACACAAGAAGCAATAATATCTGTAAAAGGTGTTAGTCTCAGCAGTTACCTAGAAGGGCTAATGGCAAACACAATTTCTTCCAATGCTAATAAAGTAAGTATGACCCTTGTGTAAAATGTATGACTGCTGTGTAAATGAAAAGGGGAATAAAAATCTCTACTTCACTACTTGGCTTTTCAGCAATCATAGGAATGCTTCACGTAGTTCTGCTGCCTTTACTGTAGGGACTGAATGCTCCACTTGCTGAACTTTCTCTTCTTGTGAATGGAAATAATAAATTACTATTGGCAAAGCTCTGAATCTTCACGGGAAAAACATCTCCACTCATGCAGCAGCCTGGCACTGTCGATCTTTTGCCTCTTGATGCCATCTATTAGTTTTTGCTATTGAAAAAGGATATACATCCAGACAGTAATGAAGGTAGTGTTTTAGCTGAGAGTGTATCCTCTGGGAAGCCGAAGTTGTCTGGAGTTCAGTCTCAAGAATGATAGAACAGTCTGGATGAGAAGCCTTTTGTGGCTCCTGACAAAAGGAATGTTTTCTTTAAATGTCAGGCAGCACGTGTTCCTGCAGTACTCTGGTTATGTCTGTACCTTTCTTCCTTTTTCAACTATGGTGTTTTAAGTTGCTTTTAGTAAAACAGGGGTTAACCTGTTTACTTATTTGCTATGAATTATACACTGATAAACTCTTTTTTTAACTGTAGGGCCGTGAAGCATTGGAATGGGTAATTAATAGACTGAATGCTGAAATTGAAGAGTTCGCAGCTTCAGCAAGAGGAACCATGAGGAATTCAATGGCAGCAGCAGCATTCGTAGAGAAATGATAGAAAATATATTTGTGTTACTAATGAGTTTTAACAACCTGAAGCTTTTCTCCAAACCTAAATACATGTATCCTTTGTTATTTAAAGGCATACCTATGTATTAGGCATGTTTCAAATTTCATCTGGAGAAAAGCTGAATTCTAACTAATGAGACAGATGCACAAACCCTAATTAATATATTGGTTCAGCTGGACCGAATTTTGGTTACAGGTGAAGAGATAATTTTGAGTGTAGTTCCTATATTTACACGAACACTAACTTATGTTTTCAGATATGAAGAAGCCTCATGGAGCAACGAGGCTGCATATGATGGAGGAGGCTGGCATGTTAGGTTAACTTCTGTGGAATTTTTATTTTGTGTGACCTATGGACTACCTCTTTTGGGACCAAGCCCAAAATTAAGCAGAATGGTTTGTTCCAGCATTGTTCTGTTTGTTAATTTTTGATAGTTGTATGATACAACTTGGTTTATTACCTGATGCTTGAAGTACAAAAGAATGTACAAAATATTTTTTGATAAGCTTTTTAACTTGTTTGACTGTTTGAGCTAACATGGTACTCACTGTTTTTCAGTCAATATAGCAAAAAATACAAAGTGTCTCTTATCTACTAAGACCTAAATTCTATTCCTAAATGTGACATTAATGACCTGGGTGTGCAGTAACTTAAAATAAAATCATATCTTAAACTTCTAGAATAAGTATCTGTGTTTCTAAAAGCCTGTTAAATAAAGGGGTACAATAAGATAGAGCCTCAAAATCTTGCAAGCTGCTATGACATCTAAGAGTAGGTACTCCCCTCAAAATGTCAAACAACCGATTAAATGATTAAAAAAATCTTTGTGAATTTGGCTGAAGAGATAATAAACCTAAGAGGAAGTGCTAGTAAAGAATGTTAATGATGTACTCATTAGTTTAATCATGCTCCAAAAATAACCTGTTACATCAACTGAATATTGTGTTGTCCTTTCATTTAAACATAGTGTTCTAAGTTCCAGAAGGTCTTTTACCCTTTGAATTAATTTGCTCACCATACAAGGCTCTTTAAATGAAAACCTTGAGAATAAAATATTTTGTACAGTTTGCGTTTGTTTCTTGGTACTCCCTGTAGATTCCTGGTACTGTCACCAGTTGTTAGCTGTGGGAAACTTAAAGGTCAGACCTTGACATCCTTCCTTGTGTAGTATACCAGTCTGCTGGTAGTCCTGCTGCTCCTTCTTCACTGAGAAGGGAAAAAAAAAGTAAAGGCACAGCTCCAAAGTAGCTGATGCCTGTCTTTTGGTGCCAGAGGCTTTTCCTGGAATTTTGATGCTAAGCTTACAAGTAATTTCAGGACTCTCTCTTTGCCTTCAAGACCTGTAATGACCTGTTTGAGCACATTTTTTGTTGCATGCCATTTCTGTTATATCAGAATTGCCTACTGAATAGTGTCAGCTATATAAACAGAGCTTATTTTAAGTAGTAAAGAAAATTGCATTCCTGTGTGTTTAAGATTTGTGTAGGGGGGAAAAATAAGTGTGTGTGTATATATATTAGAGAAAAAAACTTATAAAAACTTAACTATTCTAAATATTTTTCTAAAAAGAAATTGTTTGAGACTATCTTAATAAATTAAAATCATTGAGCTTTGCCATTCTTTTACAGGAAGTTATTACAACTGAAATAACGTTTCGATTTAAAAAGTGTATGTGAAACTTCCATAGAACATGAATCATCATTTCTGATAAAAATGGAGTGCTTGAAATAGATTTTAAACATTTAGCCATTCATATCGCTTGACATTGTGAAGTTGTTCTTCTGAATTTTCTGCACTAAGGACTGTATTGTATGAACTCCTCACAGTTGCACTGAAAGAATTTTTTTTTTGCCAAGCATTTGGCATGTTCTTGAAAGATCATGATCTTCTTTGTTCTATTTTATTTATATGCCTGCATTCTCATTCTGTCAGGGGGTATTGCTTTCTGTATGTGGCACCTTTTAAATAAAATTTAACTTGAGTTCTAGCTAGTTCATGAAACTTTCTGATCTATTGGGTTTTTTTAACTGCTCCATAAATAACCCAAAATGAGAAAGATGAAGGTGGGGGGAACTACTCTGGAGTTACTAGTTTCTTTTATTGAAATGCATATCCTGAAATGCAGATTTATAGCTGCTGTGGTTGTCTTTTGCCTCTTAATAACTTTTTCTGCAAATCTGACGCATTAACTAGTGACCAGATTTGCGTTTGCTAGAAAGGAAAGATTTCCAGTGTGCTTGGACCAAGATTTGAATGCTACAATTTCACTGTTAAGGAATGTGTCTGCATGTGGAATGTAACACTGGCTCAGAACAGAAGAGAATTAAATGTTTGGGTACAGGCAATCATGTAACAACTTGTCTGTTTACCCACAATTCTCACAATAGGAGATGCGCCTAAGGCAGCTTTGCTTGCTGGGGAGCAGGGATTGTATGTGCTGTGCCATCACCACAGAGGGATGTAGACACCCTCCCCGTGCTCGGTACCTGTGCATACTAAGGTGGTTTCTTCCCTAGCCCCTTCAGCAGGTGCCACATTCCCTGTTGTGGCTGGCAGTGCTCCAATGAATGTAGGGTGCTATGGATGAGTGCAGGAGACTGCAGTGAGCACAGCCTGAGGGAGCGCAGAGGACCTGTGTGCTGCGGTGAGTGGAAGGAATGGAGGAGGTGGCTGAGCGGAAGAAAGCCACAGCTGGAGGAACAAAACTCAAGAACAAGGAATCAAAAAAGCGAGAGGAGATGGAAGGGACAGAGGAGGTATGTGAACAAACTGGTGGTGCAGTTGCTGGTTGATCCCTACTCAGTTCAGCTTGTGTAATGGCTTCATGTTTTACCTCCTCTGCAGATTTAGGCTTTTAAATCAGTAAAACTTCTCACCTTTATCACTTTGCTAAGAAACAAAACAGAAGCGAGTAAGCTTTAGCTCCAAAGCTCAATGGCCTTAAGAACATTTTAAGATGGCACTGTTAAATCCTTTGTTCTTGCTGCTCACCTTCTGAAGCTTTCTGCAATAAATCATTAGGTTTCCTTACCTTAATATTTTTAATTACTTTCTCATGTTCCTGTCACCCTTAAGTACACCGACACAGCTATTAAGGCTGTCTACCAGGAGAAGGGACATGCTACCAGTCTGCAAAGCATCCTTCTAAAGCAAGTTGATCCAGAAATGCTATTGCAGTTAATTAAAAACTAGAAGTTTAAACTGCGGTAGCTGGAAATTTGCGGTCTTGCCAAGCTTAATGCCCTCTCCTGTTGAGACTGAACACTTGCATCATCTGCTGGTTCCAATGGAAACACAGTGCTTATGAATTCTCAAGGATTTGTATGGACACAGCCATATGCCAATGGTAAGATTCCTCTGAATGAAACTGCTTACCTGATTTGTATCTAACAGCTGAAACAAGGCATGCAAAAACTACTTTTCCTCAGGCTTGATACAAAGAATTTGCTATACCAGTAGTAGGATTTTGGTGTTAATTTTGTAGACTTTTTTACTGTAAATTATACTCACCTTATCCTTCACTTTTTGATTTAAACAGGCTTGGGATAGCTAAAGTAGCAGCATAGTGGATTAAATTGGTTTACATTAACTGCAAGGCATTCTATGAAGAACAGATCTATAGGGTTTAATTTTTTTTCAGTGGAGTGCAGTTGGAGCTTCTGTGTACCCATCTGCTCTATAAACTTGTAAAAGACTTAGGTTTGCACACCTTGCACTCTTGTATTCTGCAAGGTAGTGCTTTGGACAATCTGAAATGATGAAAGCTGCTACCACATAAGAAAGAAAAATTCTAAATCTACTGTGACACTGAAACAACTCGTGTCTATGAACACTAAAATGATACCATGTTCTTCAGTCAGCAATAGAAATGAAGTACTGTTAAAAAGGCTTGACTTACCCAAGGAGTATGTCTTCTTGCTGACAATGGGTGTCAGCACCTGTTCAGTCATAGAGCAGTTAACTATAAATGTCAAACAGTTGCTTGTTTTGGAAAAAACAGAAACAAACTTTAACCACCATTTCCTACAACATTGCTGATCTGTCTTTTGTGGGCTATATTTGCAGTTAAACTGTACAGCCTGGCATAATTCCAATAAATGTCATATACGGTAAAACTAAGCACCCAGTGTCTAGTAACTGCAACCTTTCAAAGCCCCCTGGCATTTACAGAGAGTTGGTTCAAAGGAAAGAGCAGCATCCTGTTGAGGTTCACATTTATAGAACTGAAGTGCTGATAAATAGAGCATGTGTGAAAGCACTGAGTCATTTCAGAATCCTTCCATTTCTCAAGGTGAGGGTGGTTCTTTCACTTGCACAAGACCTGTTAATTTCTTTGTCAAATACTGTGATAGCTTTGCTTTATAAGTTGCCATAAAATTGAATTACTGTGAAGGAGAGGTTACAACTAAGCTGAACTAACTTCTTACCTGCCTGCCTTCTCGTTCCTGGCTGCGCTGTCCTACTTCTTCCCTTACACCCTTTGTTGAGCCAAGTCAACTAGTTGAGCCAAAATGCCACGAGTATGAGAAGTGATAAAATCCTTACACAGGCAGCAGCAGATGAGACACGCTGAAAAAGGAGAAATGGAGGATCTTCTAATCTACAGGAAGCTATTAGGGGGGCTGAAATTATACTGCCTCTGCAATTTGTATTAAAATCTCATATTGCATCTACTAGAAAGAGTGTTTGATGCTGTAAACAATGTATATGTTATTATAACAAAAAAAAGTTTTGTAAAACAGTAACATTGTTAAGGTAAAGCCTTTCTTCTCAGACACACATGCCACAAGCAGTTCAGAAGATGGCTTTTTCATGTGTTCTTTTACTCCAGAAACATTTGACAGTCCTGTAATTCAAAAGTTTAAAAACATTGAAGTAAAAAAATATAGCAGTTAGATAATATATATAATCTAGCTGAATATATAAGCTGGGATATAATACAATGAGTTACATACGTACTAAATATTTTCCTGCTCATGTACCCAATCTTTTTTACACCAAATTAAAGGAAGCAATTGTCCCTGCTGTATTCCTAGAGCCTGTTCAACTTTGGCTACTATGGCAAGAAATCTGTTTTCTAAGACAGTGAGTAGCATCATTTGGGTGAGTACCTGTTACATTTTCGGGGACTATGTAGATATCTGTGAGATAACTGCTTTGATTTATCTAGATTTGAACTCATTTATATATGACAGCTGCAACAAAATGCAGTTGTGAAAATTAGGAGTAAGGAAGTGTGTATCAGAACCCATACTTGGAATTTATTTGTATTTTATAGTTGTGTCATATTCTGAATGACCTACCTGAAGTACTAGAAGCACTTAACCTTCTTAGACTTGTAAAACTATCCTAACACTATCATTTATTCTCTCTGTTTATAATTGCCAGCTTTGAGGGACATTCAGCAAGCAGTGCAATTGCCCTGCTTTTCCTGTGAAAGACTAGATAGGACAAATATAGGCAGAGTGCTACTGCAAAGATGTTTGTTGCCTATCTGCAAATTGAGATGCAGTAATGGTCCTTATGTACCTGGGCTCCAAAGTCCTCCTTGTCTTTCAAATAAACATAAGCACCTATGAGACTTAAAAATGTCTGTAAACAGGCTCCAGGCATTGATGTCACCTAGGTGGTTTTAAAACTTTATTCAATATTATCATCAACCATGGACAAAATGGTTTACATTATCATGCTATTTTATCATAACATTTTAAAAGTAAGGTAGTTAACAAAAGTATTAAACACATTAAGATAGGAAGTAATGCATAAGGTTCTTCAAACTTGAGTGTACCTGAATTCTGCTTTGCAGATCCTGGGTCCCTCCAGAGACTATTTGTGCCAGATTTTGTAGACTAAACAGCACAGAACTTGGATGACACCGCAAAATTATTTTTACTTTAAATCCAGGTATCCAAAAGTTAGTATCTTCATTTGCTTCATCAACTAACCTTCCAAATGTCCTGTAATAGAAAAGAGCACAGAATTGCAGCTTTGTTTTACGACTGGAGCTGATTTCAGAATACGTTTTTCTGCTGGTACGCTGTGCTGAGTGTAGTACTTAGACAAGAGGAGATTTAACAGGAGATGACCCGTATTGTCATCAGCATGGCATGACTTCCAGTAGCTGTAGAACAGATTAGGGTCATCAGCAGAGAGAACAGCAGCGCTTTACCAGCACAGCCCAGTATGGCTTACACAGGCAGAGAAAGGACATAAATCCACAGCTATCAAAGGTAGGAAGCATTATTATTGACCTGTACATTTTATATAAGTGTCCATAATTCCAGGTTTCTTGACAGTGTTATTTCATAGGAAAATGTGCAATAACTTTGCAATTTCAAATTAAGGCAGAAGGAACACAACGAAGGGATGATGGAATTTACAATCTGTTGGAAATCATGTTGATACTGGGTTTTTATTTTATCTTTTGTATAATGATTTAGTCTCCTCTGTAAATGCGCTGGAGAATTTTTTAAGATGAGGTCAGTCACAAAACAATAGTGTTGTTAGATAGCAAGGTGGGATTTTTGAGGGTTTATTTAATTTTGTTCTTTTATTAAGAGTATAGGTCAGCAAGCAAACTTGTAATTTCATCACAAATTATGCATGTTAAGAAAAATTAGTTTGTTTTGCCTTTTGATATATAAACATTGTATTTTTGATAGCATTACAACCATGTTGCATGAGCTCTAAAATTATAGCTGCACCACAAATAATTATTAAGTATATTCAAGAACTATTTCAGGGCTCATCACTGCTACATGGGCAGCTTTTTTTTTTTCAGTCTGGTAATTTTTGTGTTGTGCTAAATCCCCTAATTTGAATATTTGCATAGTAACCCATCATTCCTGTCAACTCCAGCAGACACCTGCTTCAGTTAAGAGGTGACCTCAGTGGGAGTTCTACTGATGGTGATTATGTTAAATCCATTATCCATGCATCTGGACATTAGTTGTGTAATAGCATGGGCAAACCTCGGGTGTGTTCACCTGAGAAGCTGCAGCCTCCTGTATGTGTGTACGAATCACTCAGTCCATAAAATACTTTTCCAATAACTCCCTGAAAAACTGTATTGTTTTCCCTGTGCCTATGCCTGGAAAGACTACAGCAGGTTTCAATGACTCTGCTTTACAGCACAGCCTTGAGATGTAAGAAGGCAGCTGTGGATCAGCCTCTTGATCTACTCATACTATAATTAGATGCACCTTTATGAACTGAAATATAAGCTGCTGTGTTCCTTATTTAGTTAGATGTCTGCCTTCTATCAGAATTTCTCTTACCATATTTTTGTTAAACAATTAAAACTAAATTCTGCTGTTATTACAGCCCAGGTTTTATGTCCAGATGTACAAAATATCTTTATCTGAAATACACATATAACTGATATTGCTGAAATGTGTATTTTACTGACAGAAGCAGTTCAGCATACTGGTAGCTTCAAAAAATAAATCCTGCACACACTGCAGAGAAAAATACTGTTTTCTTTGCCGGTTTTGTTAGCAGCATCAGGACAATTTACATTTGTTATGCAGATGTTATGAATCAAAAGGAAATAATCCCTCATACCTACATAGTCAGAGGCCCCTTGTGACTCGTAGTTGTCATTTACAACTACGGGGATTTCTTAAAATCTCTCTGCAAAGCCAGCCTAGTGTCTGACTATCCTGTGGGATCTGGAAAAGACAAACCATTTAAATTTCCATTCTATTACATAACTATTTTATTCCAGAGCTTCAGGACAGGCACATGGCATGTGACAGGAGGGTATTGTTTGTCAGGCTATCATAGATGCTAAAATCTGGTTGAACAAGGAGAGACATGGCAGGACAGAAGAATGTCTGCCTCTGTATGTATTATTCTGTACTTGTACTTCTGTACGGGTCCTCTGTGAAGAAGCAGTATTCTAACTGACTCTGAGCTCTTATCACTAGAGGTTTCTGCAACATAAGAGAAACTGCTAAGACACATAAAGATTAAACCTGCATGCTTAGTTATTTTCAAAAGTAATACTATTTGGGTTCATTATGTCTTTTTGTTTTGTTTTGGTGTTATTAGAGCTCTTTAGTTTAAAATACATCTGATTTAACACCAGTCACATTGTGGATTTACTTGGCTTTTCAGTGTCATCTCTTCAATCTACCTGGACCTACTCGGGTCTCACTTTTTTGGCCTCCCTGGACCCCTCCAGTGTCAAGACTTCAGCCTCATTGGAACTCTTTAAAATCCCCTTTTCAGATTCTTTGGATTTATCTAGTCTGAGCTCTTCATCCTCTGTGGACTTCTCCAGTCTCACTTCATCTTCTCTGGACCTTTCAAGTCTCACTTCTTCAGCCTCTCTGGACTTCTCCAGTACCTCCTCCTCAATCTCCTTAGAGCTCTCCAGTCTCACCTCTTCAGATTCCTGGGAGCGCTCCAGTTTCACCTCTTCGATTTCACTGGACCTATCAAGTCTCACTTCATCGGGCTCTCTGGATCTCTCTGGCGACAGTTCTTCAATCTCCTTAGATCTCTCAAGTCTCACTTCCGTACCCTCCACAGATTTCTCGAGTCCCACGTCTTCTCCCTCTCTAGACCTCTCCAGCCTCACTTCTTCACCCTCCCTAGATATTTCCAGTCACACCTCTTCATCTTCCTTGGACTTTTCCTGCACAATCCCTCCATTCTCACTGGGTGCCTCAGAGTACACCTCTTCAACCTCTTCAGAATCACTAGATCTCACTGAGTTTAACTATTTCATGTTTCAGGGCTCCTCTGAATTACCCTCACCGACCTCTGAGTGTGTTTCTAATCCCATACCTACACCCTTTCTGGATGTCTCCAATCTCACCTTTCAGGATGCTTCTTCCCTCACCTCCTCAGCTTCATTGGACATTTCTAACCTCGCATCTTTAGTTCCCCCAGACCTATCCACTCTCACATTTCTGGATGTTGCTAATCGCACCAGATCAGCTTCTCTTGATCTCTGCATCTAACCCTTTTAACATACCCCTTTTTCCCACTGCAACCTCTGTATAACTTTCCGACATTTCCTCCTTTATGTGCTCTTTCCAAGTGCTGTTTCTGAAAGTACTTATCTGAGGAAATTTTAGGGCTTTACAAGTATATCCTAGCATCTAACCAGAACTGGGCATGAAAACAGGTCTTACAAATCTATGATTGTGCCTTCTTTACAGCTGCATATTAAAAATACACAACTTGGATGCAATTATTTGTGTATCTCCATTCTGGATTTAAATCTGAGTACATTGCACAGAATTGCTGGCAGAGACATTTCACATGGAGGTAGAGAGAAAGAAAAAGGTAGGAAAAGAAAATGGGCAAGAAAAGAGCGGGTGAGAGGGGATAGGGAAAGGAATCATAGATGTGGGACAGGAATAAAGGGACAGGCAGGTAGAAGAAAGATGGTCAGATCTTCTAGAATGGTTTTTTTCTGCCAAGCTGTATTTGTGGCCCAGGCTGCCCGTGAGGCTTTAATTAATCTTACTGGTAATTATTTCACCTAGCAAATCATGTTACCACTAAACCAGCATTTGTACATAACTTCCCTTTATCAAAATATGCAAATAGAGCAGTTACTTGTGTTGCATAAAGTATGTTGCATAGGTAGCAGAAAGGGGCTTCCTTACATCTTTGGTGCTCTCTTATATCTTTTTTCTTATCCTTGTAATACTGGGTTTTTAGAAAACAAATATTGTTTCAATGTTTATCAGTGCCATCCCTCCTGTGTTAAAAGTGCTGTCATAACAAGTATTTTTTAATTTATTTTTTACATTGGAAAGCTCTGCTCTAATATGCCATGCTTGTCTAAAAATTAGGGTAAAAAATGCCTCACATTAAAGAACTAGTCTCTGCCTCATTTATACTAGTTATATATTTTAAAGTAAGTAGGAAATATTTTAATACATGGATTTTAGAAATGAACCCCAAATTCAATATGAACAAAGCTGTTTAGACACAAATCATTGGTCCAGATGGAAGCAACTAGTGTAACTTTAGTGGCCTAAAGTGTCTACTTCCAAAATGTCATCACAATGGGCACTAACCAGTGTTCTTCAGCAATCTCCACAGAGAGATTAAATAGGCAAATCTAGGGCAAAAAATTCTTTCCATCTTCCCACTCTTTCTTCCTGCTTGGTGATCCTACTAATGACATTAATAGGCAACCTTCTCTACTGTCTGTCATATGCTATCCTGGAGACAGACTTATCTAACGAACAGTTGTTCTTTTTGTTCTGGTGAATCTATATTGACATTATAGTGTGTAGCATGTTAATTGCAATGGCTCTGCAATGAGATCTTTAATAAAGGTGAAAATTACTGTCCTTTAAAATGTAGTGTAAGTGGAAACATCACTGCGTGATTTCTAGGGATTTGCACTTCAGCAGGTATTAAAATTGGCAGGCAGACATAAAGCTTCTGTGCAAAGAGGACCAAAGTCACCAGCGTTTCCTCAAGACCTGTACGGCTTCTGGAGAATTCGTATGTATTTTGTGATGTGGCTTGGCTCTGGATGGAATAGTGAAAAGAGGTATACATACTCAAGTGCAAGGATCTAATAAAAACCCAATACATAATCTCTTTAATTCCTGAGCCCTGATTATTAACATGAGCATCAGACTAGGATAAAATTGTTTTCTCATCAAAGATGATTTAAATCTTATGATTTTTCGCTTATATATATGGGAAAATTGTCAAGTTTTTCCATCAAGTCTCAACAGATGATGATAGCTTCTGGTTTGCTGTGTTGTCTTTTATGAATGTTTAGTGCTAACAATTTGGTTTCAGGTTCCATGCATAGTTTCAGGCATAATAAATCTAGATTCGAAAGAATCCCATCAAGAAGCCACATCTGATAGGATACAAGTCGGAACATGGCACAACTTAGCTGCACGTGGATTATAAATCCAAACTGAAGATAGGATGTGTTTATAAAAAGCAATGGTTCTACATGCTTAGAAATTTGTTTTCTTCTTTATGGTTTCATCTAGAAAAAGCCAAGAACTGAAGGGTGGTAACAGCTGGGGAAATGCTTGCTTTTAATCACTTCTGTGGATTCTTTGATTGCAACAGCACTACACTGGAGTTAATTAACAGGTAACTGACACAGCTGCTATGTAACTAGCCATTAGCCTTGTTGAAGAGTCAGGCTTTCACTCCTGTGCTTTAGTTAACTGACACAGTGTGTTTATGGCAGTGACCGGCTCAGAGCCACCGAAGACCCCACACCCACCTGCTTTTGTGGACCCCCGAGGCAGGTCCCGGCTGGAGGCGGAGCCGAGGCCTTCCAGAGCAAGGAAGGTCCCGAGTCTTTCCCAAACAGTTCCTACAGGGGAGGGCTAGGAGAAACCCGCCGGAGCAACACGGTGCTGCCCGCATGTGCATGTCCATGTCCATGTCCATGCCCATGCCCGCCACGGAGAGCGCCCCGGCCCCGCCAGGCGCTTCCCGCCGCTGGCCGGCGCCGAGCTCCCTCGGCGAGGGGAACGGGCGGGATACGGCCCCGGATCCCCTCTCGCGGCTCTTCTCGGGAGGTCGCGTGCCTTTCTCAGCGCTCTGATTGGGCTCTGCCAGAGGAGAGCGCTTGTGCCTGGAGGTGCGACTGGACGGTTTCCATTGGTTAGCCTCCCTGAGGCAATTCGGATTCCGATTGGCGGAAGGATCATTCCTGCTCGTTGATTGGCTAAGATGCAGCGCGGGGGTCTATCCCCTTCCGGTGGGCGCTGACCTTGCTGGGGTGCGGAGGGGTTCTGTGTGTCTCGCAGTCATGGTGGCGTACTGGCGGCAGGCCGGGCTCAGGTGTGGCGGGCGTTTCTCGCCCTTGCTTGCGATAGCCGGGGCCGGGACCTGGCGGGGGGCGGCTGTCGGGGTCGCCGCGGCGCATCTGAAGGGGGCGGGGAGGTTCCTGGGTCACGGCTGATTGTCACCTTCGTTCTCTCTCTGCTTTTCTCCCCTGTCGTTAGTTACATCCGGTATTCCCAGATCTGCGCCCAGGCCGTTCGAGCCGCAATGAAGCCTCAGTACAAGGCAGAGGCGGAGAGGGCCGCGATGGCCAACGTGAAGACCGTGAAGCCCAAGAAGGAATGAGCCGTGAGTACCCCAATGGCCGGGTGCCTTCTCATGAGTCGAGGAGTGGCGGCTTCCAGTGCGCCGGGTCCTGGCGGCCCGGCCCGTGGTGTCTGGGGGAAACCAGCTCTGCTCTGCAGCGCGAAACGAGCCTGGGCTGCTGGCCGTGTGCTGATGGCTCTGCATCCCCGCTACACGCGGGTTAGGAAGCCGCACCGTCTCCTTAGCTAAGGAAAAGGAGGTGTTCTGTCTTCTGAGCCCTGCTGTCAGGCGTCTGGGGCTTGGACAAAGTTGTCATGGGTTATGTAGAACAGTTGAATTTCTGTAGCAAGGTTTGTAGGTTTCCTGTCTCTTTACTTCGCTAGGCTGAGAGATGGCCCTCTGGACTGCTTCCCCAAGTCAGGAGATTTATTTCTGTAAGGGTTATCTCCTGCCTGTGAAAGATACTTTTTCTATCTCTATTTGTGGTGTTGCATGCATCAAAAGAAGCTGAAATCTCTTCTGTTCAAAACTGAACATCTTCTATTCCTGACCTTAGATAAATATTGCTACCTTTTGCTTGAAGTGTACTTTGTACGTATTCTCAGACCCAGTAACTTGTCTTTTCAATCTTTCATAGGAACTAACCTGTGGTGAATGCTCTTAACAGCAAACTGCTGTAGACAAGCTCGAGATGCTGCAATAGAACATCATCACTTTAACTGTAAAACTTGCCTCTCTATGTAAATTGGGATACAAATAAATGCAGTTTCTGTTAAGCATGTGTGGAAAGCATTGTTCTTCTTGAAACTAAGTATACTGTTTTGCAGAGATATTTATCTTTCACTTGTGTTAATTATCACAATCTACTATTCACTAGCCACATGTTTATTTTTAAGGTGAATCTTGTGTTGGATTTCATGCTGCTATTTCAGGTACATCAGTAAGAGAGATTTTTAAAACTTCTTTGCCTACTTCATTTCAATGATTAATTTCTTGAAAAACCTATTTCAACGGAGAATTATAGGCATAGAATTTCAATCATTAAAAATACATCTGTCATTTCTCTCTGCTGGAAGTAGCATGCTGTGTGTGGTGGGGTTTAAAATGCTCTGTCACCATGGTGTTCATTGCCCATGTGTGCTTAGAAAGAAGCTAACTCAGTGAAAATCAATTTGATGAGGTTTAGTGTTCAGACTGAACTGAAAGTAGGACATTATGCCATGGATATGCTGCATGGGATCCAAGCTCCTGAGCAGTCTGGAACACTGAGCAGTGAACAAGGAGTTGGAGCCCTGGTGTACTGTTGGAGGCAGGGAAGGAGGTGCTGGAATCCCTGGGCTGTATTCTGGTCACTCAGCCATGGGTTGTCCTTGTTACCACGTTTTTGCTTTATTGGGAGGGAGGGACACACACTCGCTGGGATGCTCTGTTAGCTCAGGCTTGCAGTTGGTTTGGTGAGGGAAGTGTTCCTGCTGCTGTGTGTCATCACAGCAGGTCTTAATGTCATCCCACTGCACAGGAAAGCACTCTGTATGGAATTGTCTTCAGGTTTGTGTTGAACCAGACACGTGTGCTGCTTGCTCAAACATGAGGCATTACTTTCTTCACAAAATAAGAAGCTCTTCTAAGAGCAAAATCAAACGAGCTTTTTTTTTCATATAATTTAAAGTTAGTCCTTACAAGAATGATTTTTATCTATCAAATATTTCAAGTATTAAAGTGTTTTATAGAATGGTATGTACTTTTTATTTTTCAAGAATATTATAAATACAGTCTTCAGTAGATGGCTGTGAAGGGGAGGAAACATTTTTTTGTGAAGGGAAGATAAATCTTTGATTTGGTGATTGCCACTGAAGTTATATCTAACTATCTGCAACCCATTCCATCTGTACTGAATGGTAGGAAGAAAATCAGTAGTAAACAGTAGTTAGTACACGGAGGGAAAAAAATAGGATCCCCCCCAAACTTTTACACAGTGTTCACAGCTTTGTATGCTAATAAAACTCAAGTCTATAGTTTGAAATCAATTAAAAAAACCCCACACAATGATAACAAATTAAAGCTCTGTAACATAATAAGCCAGCAATGTGATAGAACTATTAAAGTATTTAAAACATGAAGAAGAATGTACATCTGCAGTCTTGTACCCCATGATGTTTCCCTTCCCCCTGAACTTGCCTCCAGCCCTAGGTCAGTCTGTGGAGTGGGTAATAAATTGGAAACTGCCTTTGTAGGCCTCACAGATGTGCATGTGTTCCTAGAGCAGTAACAAGTTCACTAACAAAACACATGAGTGCATTCACCTGAGAACAAATACATTTGATGAGCTGACAGCACATTTTTCTGTTGCTGATACATACACACACGGACTGTGCATTGCATTCAGTATCTGGTGATGTTCTGAAAGTGAATAGATTTACCAGAAAGGCTGCTACCAGACACCTTGTCTTCATAGTAACTCTTCGGGAGAGATTGTGGGGAGAGCAGCTGTTCAGGAGAGTAAAGCACAGCTGCCAGTAATTCCAAAAGCATTGCATTGTAACATCACATACATTTTGGCCACATGCAGAGAAAAAATTCTTAAGCAAGGTCTTATTTTCAGTATGCAGATGATGGCTACTGCTTTTTCTTCAGTGAGCGTCTTTAATGACGCTTAATGAGGAGAATATTTTGATATTACCATTGTTTTTCACAGAGCTTCCTTTTCTGGGCTAGCTTCCACTTCTACCTCTTCATATTCCTCAACATCTGCAGTGGCATCCTGGTACTGCTGGTACTCGGACACAAGGTCGTTGGTGTTACCTTCTGCTTCAGAAAACTCCATCTCATCCATGCCTTCACCAGTATACCAATGGAGAAATGCTTTTCTTCTGAACATAGCTGAGAACTGTTCAGAAACCCTGATGAAGAGCTCCTGAATGGCAGTGTTATTGCCAATAAAGGTAGCTGCCATCTTCAATCCTCGTGGCGGTATGTCACACACAGCCACTTTGACATTGTTAGGGATCCACTCCACAAAGTAGGAACTATTCTTGGTCTGGACAGCCAGCAACTGCTCATCCACTTCTCTGGTTGACATTCGGCCTCTGAAGATGCATGCCACAGTCAAGTAACGTCCGCGGCGAGGGTCACAGGCTGCCATCATGTTGCGTGCATCAAACATTTGCTGAGTAAGCTCTGGCACTGAGAGGGCTCTGTACTGTTGGCTGCCTCGAGCTGTGAGGGGAGCAAAGCCCGGCATAAAGAAATGCAGGCGAGGAAAGGGCACCATGTTAACAGCGAGTTTCCTCAGATCTGCGTTCAGCTGCCCAGGAAAACGGAGTGAGGTTGTGACACCGCTCATCGTTAGTGACACTAAGTGGTTGAGGTCACCATAGGTGGGATTGGTGAGCTTTAAAGTTCTAAAACATATATCGTATAGAGCTTCATTGTCAATGCAAAAGGTTTCATCTGTATTCTCGATTAGCTGATGGATGGAGAGGATGGCATTGTATGGCTCTACGACTGTGTCGGATACTTTGGGTGAGGGCACAACACTGAAAGTGTTCATGATCCTGTCTGGATATTCTTCTCTGATTTTGTTGATGAGGAGTGTGCCCATACCTGAGCCTGTACCACCACCAAGTGAATGGATGAGCTGAAATCCCTGAAGGCAGTCGCAGCTCTCACACTCATTCCTGACCACATCCATGACATTTTCAATCAGTTCAGCACCTTCTGTGTAATGGCCCTTGGCCCAGTTGTTTCCAGCACCTGAATTGCCTATAAACAGAATTGGAGAAAGAACAGCAACAAAGTTAACAAGAGACTTTAAAGAGTCAAAAGGCCGTTTTGGGACAGTTGGCTGGCAGCATGCTGTACATACCATGAATAAAGTTGTCAGGTCGAAAGAGCGGGCCTATTTTGCTCGACCGTACACTGTCCATCGTACCAGGTTCCAGGTCCACCAAGATAGATCGAGGCACGTATTTATGGGCTAGAACAAAAGACAATGAATGTTGAACAACTACTGTAAGAAGTCAAAGAGAATGGCTTATGATCTACTCTGAAAAATCCAACCCACCTACAGTGAATTTTAATTTTTTTTTTTTTAAATTACTTATTTTAACCATGTTGGCTCTGCAAAATCCTCTGCTAACACCCTAAGGGTGCCAGGCACTTACAGTAAGCTTCATTGAAGTACACATTAATTCGCTCAAGCTGCAGTGATGCATCCCCACGGTAGTTTCCAGCGATGTCAATTCCATGTTCATCACTTATCACCTCCCAGAACTGAAAAGGGACAGAAAGAGGGTCAACACACTCACAAAGATTCATTTTTTTTCAGCCTGACTGCACAGAAATTGGGACCTGTGCTGACGTGGCAGATGTTTTGCTGTTTACGTATTAGATCAGAACTGGAAATCCTCCTCTCTCTCCTCCCCAGGTAAGTTCAAGGGAAAAGTTTAGTAGACCATTTGCACTGCTTAGCTACCAGGCAGGCCCATGGAGAGCCTCAATTTCTTCCTTTTATAGTAAGGGAAAATTGATATTAGTTTGAATAAGACAGGTACTAGTTGGTATGACTTTAACAAAAAAAGTTGGGGAGGGTTGCTTTGAGGCCTGTTGTGCCCAAGTGGGACTGTGGCTCAGACAAATTCATGCACAAGAAATGCTTTCCACAAACAGATGTTGGTCCTAAATGTCCTATCTTGACATTCATATGGATGTCTTGTACTGGAGTGCTTATCTAGGCAGCAGCCGCAGCAGTGTTAATGTAGACGCACCCACCCATTATAATGACCAGGCTATTTTAATTTAAAGGTTTGCTGGTTTTAGCAGCCAGTCTCATTTTGAGTATACAAATACGCCACTGCCAACATGTGCATGGTGTTTTAGTGTGTGTGGTTTTCTATGGGTCTTATCAGACATAAGCGGTTTCCAGGCCAAAGCCAACAAAAAAATAGAAACCTTACAACTATCACTGGCTGTGTTCAAACTACCCAGGTCTAACATGGCATTCCCCAGCCATCCACAGCTTTATGTTCCAATTAAAGGAATCAAGGTGAGATTTGTGTGAGTGAAAAACAGAGGAAGAACACAACAGAGCAATCTTTCAGGTGCCATGTGTCTTCAAAGATCTCCCAACCCCTCAGATACACCTTTTTTGACAACTTCCTACTTATCAACAAAAAAAAAAAGGACATCACACAGTAAAAAGCAATGGGGTTTTGTTTGGTTGTTTTAGGGAAAAAAACCCTAGCACACAGCAGCAAGCGACTTCTCTCTAAGTAACAGCATGGCAGTGTCTGAACTACACCAACCACTCTAAACAACATGACTGCCTCTCACAGGACACCAGTTCGGCAGGAACCCTTAACTGCACTTTGTGTCACTCTTAGAAAAACCTAGCTGGTCACTGATAGCATGGGGCATTCTGTTGACTAATACAATCCTATACTAATGATTATACCATGGCAGTTCCTGCTGTAGGGCTGAACTAAAGCCCTGGCATCACATCTTTGCACCCCTGGAATTACCGGCTCCTTCACTTGTCCAGTGTTTTGTAGACTAGGTTAGTGTCCTGGGAACATAAGTCCCAGCAGGAATGCTCTGGAGCACTTAGAATCACTGTGCCATAGTTCTTGCAGATGGTTCATTCTTTGACAGTCTTAACTTTAACCTTTGCATGAGGAGCAAGCCCATCTTATGACTTTCACATCAAAATACCCACTCTCACTACTAGCATGCCATGCATCCTACCATTGAGTTAACAAAGTAATCGATGCCCCACAAAAGGCCCCATCCATTAATGATGTTTGACCTGCTACCACTGGCAGCACTTACTACTAACAACCAGCACTGAAAAGAGACCTTACCTTTGCTCCAATTTGGTTCCCACACTGGCCAATCTGAAGATGCACAATTTCACGCATTTTGCGTAGCTCAGACCTGTTGGTGACTACAGCCCGACACGGGTATCCTAGCTGCAGTCCCCAGAACAAGCCCTCTTTCTGCTGCTCTATCAGCTACACCCAGCGTGGTCCGTCCCAAGGGGCCTCTTTATACCAGTGGGACTGTCACTCAGCCAGCAAGGGGAGTAGCCAGCAACTCGGGCTGCTCATCAAAGCATTGCACAAGGAGGCAAAGTGCTCGCTCACTGCCTGGGTACAGGGTACAAGAGCACAGGTACATTACTGAGTGGCTTGGAAAAGAAAATTGCCACACGCACCCCCTTGTGATTAATTCCAGCTGCTCTCTATGTGATTCAGGAATATCTATGCACATGGCATTGGGGTTTCATTGCTTTATACACAGTAATATAGAAACATATGTACATATATATATAGAGATTACAGCCCAAAATGAGCAAACTCAATTTATTAAGTACCTGTGGTTCTGCCACATAATTTAAACATCATATGAGTCATACAGATCAAAATCCATAATAAACCCAAGAACAACTTTTGAGCAGTAGCCTCCTATAATCACAGCATTCAGATCATTGCCGGGCACGCTTGCAGTTCACTAAGAAGTATCATTCTCAGCATCTGACTGCACGAAGGAGGGGGATAGGATCAGTAACAAAAAAATATTCTATAATACATAAGACTGCACTCTCAGTGATATACATTCCTTAAACATTTAAAAAGAATCCATTAATTTCAGCCAATCTAAAATCTGAACCAGCTTGTGACTAACTGCACAGACGCTCTCTTTCTTTCTCTCTCTCAATGTTTCCTTCTGCCATTAAGAAACACAGTATTTCGTGTATGTATTCTTGTCTTATACCTGAGATGTAGCATTTCAGAACTAGGAAAAGGCTAGAGGTGAAACCCCAGTTGTACTGTAATGTTCACTGCATGAAACGTTTCCCTACATTCAAGAAAGCGATGCGAGGCGCAGCAAAACATGACCCAGTCATGTTGCCTGCTGATAAACAGGACTAATATCGCTGAGCAACAGCAACCCAGAACGGACTGACTTGTGGAAGCTTATAGTAGTTTTATGACATGTCAGATGACCGTCAGTGCTTTGCAAGTGTTCCTTTTAAGGATAGGAAAAGGAACTAGAGTCGGAAAAGCACCTTAAATTATTTTGTATAAAAAGATGACAGTGGAAGGACTTGACTCATTAAAGTAACTACTTTGTGGGTGGCTAGAGATAAGGAGTCTCTGAGCTTCCATATCGTTCCAGAAGAAAAATCAGCTTATTCCAGACTTCCCTGCTACAGATGACTTCCACTTCTTCCACCAGCCAATGGAGGAACAGCAACTGCTCCGAGGACAAAGTTTAGCACCAGAAGTGCATTGCAAAAAAGTAACTAGCAAAAATTCTCTCATCCTCTGCTAAGCTATGAACTGTCCTCTGTAGCGAGCAAGGCTTTAAATCCAGGTAGATTAATTTTGTTTCTTTAAAACACAATAGTTTTATCATTTTTCCAAACCCTGAACAGTTTAGTTTACTTAGCATGGTAACATAACAGTTACGTTCCTTTGCCACACTGTTGGTGTTTTCTCCAACAGCAGTAGATATCGTCTACAATGTCCTAAGACAAAACTCTGGAAAGATTATTTGGACATTTACTTTGAAAGCAAATTGCATTTTAGTCATGCACATTTCATATTTGTTTTCTGCAGTTACGTTTAGCTAAAAGTAATAGTGCAATTCTGAGTTGTATATCCAGTTGCTGTATATTCAGAGCTACATTGACACAATGTGTCAGAGAGCTACTGACAGTGAATAAATACTGCTTAAAATATTGACTGTATTAACCTACAACAGCCACAACTTATTGTGAGAAGAGGCTGAAGATTCTAATTCACTGTCCAAAAAGTTTGCCAAAATGCTTTCAGCAATAAATATACTCACAAGCATCTCACGAGCAAAGACCAAAAAAAAGGGAAGTGAAAGAAATATGCAATCACTTAACATTGTTTTTTTTTCTCTTGCTAAAAATAGCTCCCTGGAATCATGTGCCTCCTGCAAAGCACTTCCCAACAGAGTCTTAACAATCATGGTGCACGACACAAAGTACCTGAGGTGCTCAGTGGAGGTGGCTTTGTGCCTCTTTCCCTTCACCTCCCCAAACTGCATTTCTGTGAATGCCCCAACCTGCCTTTAGAAGCCTGTTTCTCCCTAGGTTTCATCTGCAGGCCTGTCATTGCTGAGCTGTGACAACCTCCAGCCCGTTAACTGCCTGAGCGGGCTGCATAGGCATGGCCACTGAACATGTGTGACTGCAGATTAGCAGGGGAGCGTCACCAGCAGAGGAGCAGAAGGCAGTGGAAGAGTTGGCTTGGAGAGACTTTAGGCTCTGCGGAGATTAGTAGCAGCCTGGTGCAGGGCACAGCTATTACCAGCCTGTCCCAATGAGTCCATTATCAGCTACTCACTGCTTTCATTGCCTTCCGTGGTAGATACCAAAGCCCTGGTGATGGGTGTAAGCCAAGACCTTTTACTGTCTGGGGCTTTTTTGCTGCTACTGGGCTATTTTGTGTCTGTTTTTCTGGGTAGGTTGGGGATTTTTAAATACCACCACAGTTCACACTAGCAACAAATACACATGTGCAGGGGGCATGCTGGGATCCTTTCTTTCTTTTTAATGTGGTTTGCTTGGGAGGAACTAGCTTTTCACAACAGCAGAGGAGACTGTGAGGAAACCCTTTTCAGTGTGAGATAAGCCTGGCTAGTTCACCAGATCAATTCAGAGATCTGTGAATGGTTACCAGGTGAGCTGATAGTAGTCTCAACTAATCTGGGCTACATCAGGAATGCTACCATAAAAATGTTGCGTTCAACAGGCAATAAAGGTTACCTGGTTCACAATTCCATTTCATGTAGTAAGAAAAACTTCAGTTATTTGATGAATTGCCATCAGGTTAACAGCACAGCAGTCAGGCTCGGTTCTCAGTCTGCTATTGGGTTTGTTGCACTGGTTTTGCAGTGCCTCAGTTCCTCTATGAATAATGTGGAGCTAATAAATCTCATGACTTTTACAAGAAATGCTGAGAACTGAGTAAAAAAGCTATGAGGGAAGAACTGGCTGTGGTTTCCTGAACATGAAAGCTCTGGCCAACATATGGAGGAGACACTAGTCCACCCACACAGATACTTAAACCTTTTGCAGGAAAATTAGAAAACTGTTTTTACTGCTGACTAAACCTTGTGGCAGAGAACAAAGACTCATCAGCTACCCTGAACCCTAAAGAATAGCCTAAAAAACAAATGGACCCAGGCCTGTATTTCTTTGTAAACCACAGCATAACAAGGCTTGAGAAATTCAAAACTTGAAACTAGGAAGAAACACAAACCAAGCAAAAAACCTACAGTCTGTCTGCTCTGTGTAGCCACACGGTAGCTGGGCAGAGTCTTACACAATGCTGATGTGTTCGGCCAAAGGTAGAGAAACCTGTAACTCAGTCACGCGGGGTCTGCATCTGTCCCAGGTACAAGTCCTCATGTCATACACCCCACATCGACGGCAGCTGCCAATATTGAATCCCTGCAACATCTTAACAGCTTTGCCTTTTATTTTGGGGTGGGGTGTGTGCTCGGAATTGCTTCATTTTGAGCATGTGTGACGGACCTAGCACCTGGGCAGTCCAAGGGCAGGGGGTGCGGACGCAGTGACCGAGGTCTGTGTGCTCCTTACCCCAAAAACTGCGCTAGATGCCGTTGGGAAGGACTTGGCGACGTGCAGATCCCTAGTGCCGCTCCCCGTGGACAGACTTCAATCAACACAAAATAAGGAAGAGGAGGGAGACCCCATATCTCCCGCGGGCCGCAGGTGAGCCCGCAGCTCCGCCCCGCCCGCCGGTACCGCCCACCGCCCTCAAATGCTGGCGCCGGGGCTGCGCCGCGGAGGAAGACGGTGTCGGCCGCAGGATGGCTGAGCTGGCCCGGCGTCTGGCGGCCCTCCTGGTGCTCTGGGGCTGCCTCTGCGCGCCCGCCCGCGCCGGCCTGTACTTCAGGGAAGGGCAGCACTGCTACAAGCCGGCCCCGCGTAAGGCTGCTGGGCTGAGGTGAGGTCCGCCCCTCACGGGGCTGCCGCCCGGCTGCGGACGACCCCGGTCGCTTTAACCGGCCCTACCAAGCGGCGCCGCACAGAGGAGCCTGCGGAGGCGTCCGCGCAGGGGTTGGGCAGGCGCGGCCCGCCCGCGCGGGGGCTTCACGAACCAAGCCTCGGGGGGCAGGGGAGAGGGGGTCCCTGGGGCGGGCAGCCCGGGTCCTGGCTCCGTTGGGCGGGCGGGGCGGCATTGCCCCGCTGGCCGGGGTTGGGGGCGGGGGGGGGGGGGGGGGGTTTGCGAGTATCCGCGGGGCTCCGCGGCAGTCACGAGGCTGGTCACGTGGCGCGGCCAGCCCGCCGGACACTCGCGGGGTCGTTGCGAAACTCGCGACAGCCGGGTGGGTTTGCGGGGGCCGCGGAAAACCCCCCCAACTGTCCCGAAAATCCTCGGGCAGCACGGGAACCGCTTCTCCTTTCTGCCGCGCCGCAGGACCTACCCTCGCCCGCACGAGTACCTGGAGGTCTCAGCGCTGCCCCAGAGCTGGGACTGGAGGAATGTGAACGGCATCAATTACGCCAGCACGACTCGGAACCAGCACATCCCCCAGTACTGCGGGTCCTGCTGGGCACACGGCAGCACCAGCGCTTTAGCAGGTACGCGGGGCTCAGGGCTGCCCACTCCCCCACCAAGTTGCTTGTGCCCAGTGATGACCGGTTTTGGGCCCCCTCACTACAGGAGGGATGTTGAGATGCTGGAGTGTGCCCAGAGAAGGGCAACGAAGCTGGTAAAGCGTTTGGAGCACAAGTCCTGTGAGGAGCAGCTGAGGGAGCTTGGGCTTTTTAGTCTTGAGAAAAGGAGGCTGAGGGGAGACCTCTGCAGCTACCTGCAAGGAGGGTGTAGAGAGGTGGGGGTCAGTCCCTTCTCACAGGTAACAAGTGATAGGATGAGAGGAAATAGTTTAAAATTGCACTGGGGAGGTTTCAGTTAGATATCGGGAAGCATTTCCTTACTGAAGGGGTAGTCAGACATTGGAACAGGCTGCCCAGGGGAGTGGTGGAGTTGCCATCCCTCGATGGATTTAAAAGGTGTGTACATGTTGTGCTGGAGGACATGGTCTAGAGATGGACTTGATATTAAAGGTCTCTTCCAACTTAAGCGATTGTATGATTCTATGTACAGTTGTCAGTAAGCAAAGGGCATTTTTCTTCACCTTGGAAAAATAGCTGGTAGGAAGAAGAGGTACCAAATCACTGCAGTGACTAATGCAGCTACACCCAAGGCTGAGAGGTCTCTGAATGTCCCAGGAGCGATGGGAATTACCAAGCTGAAGGCAAGGAGGTTTGGCTTCAGTAAAGCAATCAGTGCAAGGCTGTCCTCACCCTCCCAAATCTGTGTGAGGGGGGGGAAACTCACATGGTTAAATAGCTGTAGAAGGAATGAAGTCACAGCTCCTGCTGCATTGCTGTTCAAGGCCTAGAGTAAGAACTGGGGTTTCTGCCCCTCTTCTTGGAGTTGTGGTGCTGCTAGGAGCAGATGTAAAAGCAGTTATTGTCTCCTTCCCTTTTTTGGTACCTCAGCCTGCTGCACTGCTTCTGGAGGCGCAAGGGGTGGCTCCAGCGACGGCTGGGTATGAGGAAATGAAAGAAGTTGCTTCTCATGGGAAGGCCCTGCAGGCTGTTAGCTTCAAGAGCTGTTATGTACTTGTCCTGACTCCCACTGCATAGACAAATCTGGTTTCAGCATATAGCCTTCATCTTAGAAAAAGGGAAGTAGAGGTTTGCTTGTGTTGGGAGAAGTAGTTTTCTTTAGAGAGAATACATGATCTGTATGCAACAGTGACATGCTGCAGAAGTAGGGAGGTTGCTGAGAGGATTAATGATGGAGTAGAAATAGAGGAAGTTGTGCAAAAAAGGGAAGACAACACAGGTGTGAGCAGAAAGCAGGAATCCCAAAGGATCTGTTCCTAAGCAGTTACAGTACAGACATGTATGAAGCCTGCCATGATGTAGTTAAGGACTAGGATGCATAACAATAGCAGCAACTGGTTCAAACTTAGCTGTGTGTGTAGGTTTGCCAGGACATGCAGCTTTGTAAAGTACAAAACGTTGATTTTAAAAATCGGGGTGTTTTTTCTTAACTGCTGTGAATGGTTAAAGCATTCATTTCTTCTCTTGTTGGAAGACTGGGCTGGGATATTGTCAAGTATTAGTTAGTGCTAATAGGACTAAAAGTACTAGTGTGGCATCAGTTAAGACTCTTAATGCAGTGAGAAGAAGTTTATAAATACTCATTGGGGAGCTTTTTTGCCAAGTGAGCTAGCTGTTTCTGACAAAATCTGGCAGCAGGGTGGCAATACCTGCCTGAGATGGCAGGATAACAGTGAGATGCTGACATAACAGGAGGAGACACTTCTGAAAGCTTTCCCTTGCTTTCAGTTTGTGAAAATTGTCTCTTGGAGCCAGAGACCTGTTTTGGATGGGCTGATGACTCTCTCTGCATGGGTTTGTGCATAAATCTTTACTCCCCTAAGAGAGGCTAGTGAGGGCTGGCTTCGTGATGCATATTTGGAAGCTTTGCTGTCAATGCCAGGAAGCAGATCAGCAAGTTTTCAGAAGCTGTGACTTGACTTAAGAGGCCTAGGGCACTTCAAGGCTTTAAGGGTATCTTACTCATCTGAAGATTTTTTTTCTGAGTTTTTAATGGAAACCCACAGTAACTCAGCCTGCCAGTTCAAGTTATGTCATGCTCTCTGCCTCACTGAACCAGTCAGGGCTTTTCCAACCACACAGCTGTTGCCTGCAAACAGTTACAGGTTTAATGAAGGAGAGAGAGTTTTAACTCTAGTTGCAATGTGTAACCACCCACTCACAAAACACTATCTTATCCTTACAGATCGAATCAACATAAAGAGAAAAGGTGCATGGCCTTCTGCCTATCTCTCTGTTCAGAATGTGATTGATTGTGCTGATGCAGGATCCTGTGAAGGTGGAGACCACTCAGGTGTTTGGAAGTATGCCCATGACCATGGCATTCCAGATGAGACCTGCAACAACTACCAAGCTAAGGATCAAAGTATGATGGCTATTTGTTTAATCTCAGATTTACAAGATCTTAAAGAAGAAAGTTTACTGGGTTTTCCAGTGCACTAGTTCCTGCCTTTCAGTGTAGTGACTGACAGAACAGGTTTCCTCTACAGGCCTGTATTCCCTTTTTACTCTAGCCAGACAGCACAGCATTAAATCATGCCTGGGCAAGCTTGCACAGCTAGTATGTTTTAACTTAATCTCTTAAATCTGTGATATACAATCTCTAATGTATTGAAGTATTTACAAGTGTCACCTCAAACTAAACAAATGAGGAGTGTAACCTAAGTCTGGTCATGTATGACTGGAATAAGTCCTCAATCTATAGCGAACCACATCTGAAACATTGCCTCAAAGCACTTATGCCTATGAAGTAAACTAGTGATAGTAAGGACTTTAAATGCTGTTTCCAGAAAGTTCACTGGAATACATATTAATTACATATAAGTTACTGATATCTGCCTCAAATAGGATAAGATAAAAAGCAGCTCAGTGTCATACTGTTAATTCACTTGAAGAGAAGCATTCCCTTGCAGCTACAATCTCATTTCTGTTTTGTAGAGTGCAAGAAGTTTAACCAATGTGGAACTTGTGTCACTTTTGGAGAATGCCATGTGATAAAGAACTACACTCTCTGGAAAGTTGCTGACTATGGGTCTGTCAGTGGAAGAGAAAAAATGATGGCAGAAATTTATACTAATGGACCAATTAGGTAAAAAACCATCTTGAATGGTAAAAAATGCTTATCTACTATTATTTGGAGTTAAATATTTGAAACTCAGTCTAATGACTGAAACTTACTTCCCTAGCATACACTAGCAGCTCTGCACTAATATGCAGTCTTCAGCTTGTTCATCAATAAATTTAGCTCTGAAGTCAAAATGCAAGAACCCCTTTATTTTAGCCAGGCCCCTGCCCTGATGCCCTTGCCAAAAAAAGCTCTTTTTCTGTTTTATTGCAGCTGTGGCATAATGGCTACCGAAAAGCTGGATGCTTACACTGGTGGACTCTACACAGAATACAACCCCTCTCCTGCAGTGAATCACATTGTATCTGTGGCTGGCTGGGGCATAGAAAATGGAACAGAGTACTGGATTGTTCGTAACTCATGGGGTGAACCCTGGGTAAGGAAACATGGGAACAAACACGTTTACAGAAGGACATGAGAGGAAAGGTGGGGTTTTTCACTTGCAAACAGGAAGCTGCAAAGCTACCCTGTGGATGGGGAAAGTTAAAACCTTCTTTGAACTAGACATGCAATTAAAAAATGAACCCTAACTACTCTGAAGGTAAGGATATTCAGCCAAAGCTACTTGAGTAATGTCAGCTCTATCTCAAATGCTGCTCTTCTGTGGACATGCAGCTCCTGTTACAGGCAATTCTAAGTTGCTGGTAGTTACAGGCAAAAATCAAGTCACATACCTGGAATAGATAGGGGGATGTAAATTCACCTTAGCAGACTGCCCCTCTAAACAAGGCTGCCCTGTGACCCTGGTGTGATACCTTCCTCTTGAGTGAATTCCTAGATTCACTTAAATCATATTTGGAAGACTGAACAAACTCAGTGCACATCTTCTGTCATTATGTTTTCTAATTCACAATGCAAATTCATTCTTTACAGGGTGAAAGAGGATGGCTGAGAATTGTGACAAGTGCTTATAAAGGTGGAAAAGGCGCAGAGTACAACCTTGCTATTGAAGAGGACTGTGCATATGGAGATGTTGTACTTCCTTGATTCTGTATTGTACATCTTTCTGTTTAGGAAGAAGGTGGAAGCTTCCCAGCACAACCTTTTTCTGTTTAAAGAACAGCAGTCTTTCACAGTTCAAGACCATCAGGCTGTTCTGCAAAATTAGCCCGGATAGCAACACAGTGTATTCAAAGTAAAATAAATATAGAGCTGCCTTTAAGTAAGTTATAACTTAACTTTTTCATGGGTAACTTACTTTTAAATTCTGTGCATTAAGGCAGACAAATCATCTTGATTTAATCACAGAAACTGTGTATGTAAATCTATTTTTAAATGCAAAACTATGTGGACATGCTGGGAAGAAAGAAGTGTTTAGGTCTGGAGCTTACATAAGTCTGACAGTACTGAGCAAATAGCATCTCACAATGATGCAGATGGAAAAAACAAAGCTAAGTCTAGACATGATATATCCAAAACCTAAATACCCTGCTCTTGGCCTCCTGGTAAGAGTGGTGTTGAAAGTCTCATAATGCAGTTGCTTTTATCCAACCAGAATAACATAACAGGAATTACTTTGATCAGAAGACAAAGTCTAAACAGTTATTTAGTCTTGTCTTTGCTCAAATCCCTTGCTTTAAAGTCTAATTGGCTGTGCCATCTTTTTCTCCTAAAGAAAGTTCAAGTTGCCACAATGCAGAATTCCTCCTCCCTCATTTGAAGAAAGGTGGCAAATTCTCTTCCCTACAGTAGCCAGTTACTAAGCAACAAATCAGTGTGGCATCAAATGTTACTAATGTATTTAATAAACACTCCTTCCTCTTACATGCCTGTATGTGTATTATAAGGGCTTATATACACAACCCCCCTGCTGTGGCAGGGGCGTTGGAGCTCTGTGATCCTTGGGGTCCCTTCCAACTCATACCATTCTATGATTCTATTAAAAAATGGTTCTGGTTGTCCTCTGTTGTACCTAACAAGCAGTCTCACATGCCAGACTGGATACCCAGAGCTTACCCTCTGTGGTACTGCTTTTACTGGACTTACACTTGTAAAAGGGATGATTGACAACACAGTCTATACAGCCATAATGATGTTTCAACAAATAATGCAAATTAAATCATACTATCACTATTGGAAATTAAGACATAAGCCATAAGGAAGCATCCAACAAGCAAAGGAAAGCAAGACACAGCTGTTTGTAAAATACTGTTTCTGAGTGTCAGTCTCCAAAAACTATGGTAAACAAAGCAGCCTGTGACTTACGGCTTGCTCAAACCTGCAAGTTAAAGCTTTTTACTAGTGCAGAGGAGGAAAGAAGCCCATAAACTGGACATAAGAACAAACTGGTCTTGATTATCACTAAGAGATGATACAGGATGAATTGTTTCTATAGTTAATTCTACCAAGCTAAATGTATATGCTAATTGTACTTAATATTAGGAACAATTTGTCTTGCACAAAGACAAAAGTTAGCTGGTATTCAAAGGAAGGAATACAAGGAAGTTTAGAACAGCTTTTAGAGAAACAAGTTTTGCCCCTTTCAGACTGTGCTTTAAAGAAATTAGAGCAGTAAAAGTGGTGTTAGGGTAAGCTCAGTCACTGGAGTACAGGTGGAGGAAGGGGAATATACACACCCTTTTATAAGGAGTCAAGAATCTATACAATTGGCTGCTGCCTCAAGAACCATTTCAGTAGCCCAAAGCTCCCATTCATGAATCACTGATAACACAGAACAGAAATTTCCTTTCTAAATTTAGATCCAGTTAGTGACATTTTAAGTCTGTCTTTTAGAAAGCAGGTTCTTCAGAAGACAGACGTGCTTGGAAAAGGACAATGGGATTGTCTGTACCCTTCACTTCTAAGCAAACACTATTTGTCTGTACAAAGAAATCCAGCGCAATGAACAGCCAGAAAGAGTGGTCCTAGTGAAACTCCGAAAGACAGCTCTGGAAAAGAAAAGCCTTTATTTAAAAGTAAATTATAGTCTGAGGTGTATCCCCCACTGGCATCAATGAGGACAGAGTAGAGATAAGTATAAAACCCAAGCCACAAGCAGCAGTAATGACATTTCTGCACACCTTAATATTTTGGACAGCAGCAGAATTCCAACACGGTAATGAAACTTACCAGTAACAGCTGATGCATCTATTTAACAAAAATAGATTCTGAAAGCTAACACACAGTAGGATTCACCTGTTCATACAAACCTAGCCTTGACTGGTACACCTCCACTTGGGCTACACAAAACTGTTGCCTTTTTCATAGCCGTAAATACTGAGATATTTAGAATTCTAGGATAATGCAAAGACAAGGAACAGCCACTATGGCTTCCCTGCAACACCAAGCTAATCACATAAATTCCTTCTTTTTCAGCTGTAAACATCAAAACCTAGAGCATTCAAGATCCAGAGTTCAGAGAAGTAGCTGCAAAGTGTTTTTAGTAGGAACTACCTACATAAAGAATCACTGACAAATTCTGCAAGTAACCAGAAAAACATTTTTTGAAATAAATCTGTTTCTCTTCTGCTAACCCCTTCAGAATATTCAGATTTATACCAATTTGTGTAATAACAGACAATCCTTCAGTGCTACTCCAGTTTCCAAAGTACATTAACAGTCCCCAGACACGAGGCTCAAGGTCACCATGCACATCACTCCGATGCCCTTCAGCCCCTTCTTCCTTGTTTTGAGTTTGTTGGTTTCTTTTTTTAGGTTACTTTCAGGTGGTTTGCTGCTGCTTTGCCCAGTTATAGAATCTTACTGGTGGAGAGTATGGCAAAGTAGTGATAGTGTACTTTGCATTCTTGGTATTTTCCACTGCTTAGTTCATCATAATAAAGTTAGATTTGCAATGAGCTTAAAAGGAAAAAAAAAAAAACAAAGAAAAGAAAAAAGAAAGCAAGTGTTCAGTACATGACTGATTTATCTGTCTTCATGCAGGTTTCTGTATTACATAAAAAATAAGCATTTTAGTGTCTGAACAGATGGTGTTTTTTAGGATAGGAGTGTATTATGACAAACCCCTTCCTATCCTTGCTGCAGTACTAGCTCTCAAAACGCAGTATTAGTTTCCAAGTTCCTCACTACTACCCAGAGATTGCTGATCAAACAAAATTGCTAAACCCAGGCCCCTGGAAAGAAAGCTATCTGGCAGATGTTCCTGTTTTTAGTAATCCTCCTCCTAAATGTTATTTGCACATTGTTACAAATACAAATGGAAGCAGGTATGCAAGGAATAAATATGACTCACCTATAAATTCAGTGACAGGATCATGTTCACCTTCTGTTTTAATAGTACCTGCAATACTTTCATTCTCCAAGATTGGAAGAAAAAGCTGTACAAAGTCTGAGGTATATGGAGGAGCGATCACATCAAGCACCTGAAACAGCAGACAAAAGCGGATTATTCTTCCAGTTAGAGGGGCAGTAGGGACAATATTCACTGCACAATACTAGTCTTGAAAGCATGTGA
Organism: Porphyrio hochstetteri; assembly: GCA_020800305.1. Lineage (NCBI taxonomy): Eukaryota > Metazoa > Chordata > Aves > Gruiformes > Rallidae > Porphyrio > Porphyrio hochstetteri. The sequence continues at coordinate 12,178,201 of CM036921.1, read as the reverse complement.
GTAGCTGTGCATAGGCCCTGATGTTCTTGATAAATTAATTATGTATTCTTGTGCTACTCTATCCAGTACCTCCATACTTTCAGAAGTCAGGACTCAGGACTGAGTCACATCCTCACAAATACATTCTACATACATGGCTCAGAATCTGATCTCATATACTCAAGTGTTTATGAATCTGACACAATTTAATATCCAAACGCATAAAACTGATACGAAAGTTTATTTCTATACGTTAATAAACAGAATTTTTGCTGCTGACCTCTGTAACAAAGTATCTGATGAGAGAGATATCTGTATCTAGCTTCTCCAGGCATTTGCGGATATAGCTGACCACAGGTAGCACGTATCCTCGGCTGAGTAAATGCACCATTCTGTCCAAGAGAGTCTTCTTCAATTCCAGCTGATGGTGTGGGGAGAGAAGAGCCAACATATTAAAGCTTCCTCTAAGAAGTGTGCAATTTTTACTGCCATTCTTATTGGCCCAATATCTGCTATGTTACATTTTAACCACCATCATATTCCAAAATTAAACTCCTGAAACTGCTATGGCAGCAAAAGCTATTCTCTTGAGTAAGTGTAACTTGATGGACTAAGCGTACTATGATGGAACAGAAATACTGAATCCTTAGAGAATTACCTGCTCCATTACATCAAGCTGTGAATGTTCTGTTTCAAAGAGCTTGACAAGAAGTTGTAGAACCTGGGGATGAAGCAGCTGATGGCATGTACTGATCTGCAAACAAGAGAGGAAAGCAAGAGCCTCAGAACTTCAATTTAAAAACCAATGCTCTGATCTTTATTAGACAAGTTTATATTGATGTTCAGTGCCAGATGTAGTGCTTTTCTATTAGAAAATTATTCCACCATTTCTACCTGATGCCTAAATTTTCCTAGCATTAATACTGCTGATCTGACACAACCAGATAATTAACTCTGAACAGAACCAAGTTCACCCCTGTGTATTTACTGACTTCCTGCAAGCGACAGGCATCTGGTGAACTGGATGTACGTCTAATTACACACATCAAAACTGTTCCTACTCTCCAGCAAGGTTTCACATGCACTTTTACCTCATCTAGTAATGCCAGATGAACTGGAGTGTGATCAGTCTGCAGCTGGAAGTATCGTGGTTCTGACACTGTCCAATCCACCCATTTTAATACACCCATTGCCACCACTGGGAACCTACAGAGAAAAGAGATCACGTTGGCACAAAACCATAAAACAAACAAAACAACAACAAACCCAAACAGAACAAAAAAATCACAGTAAAAAAAAAATTAAAATACAAATATTTTAGTATGTTCTAATGGTTGCTAGAGTTTAACTTACAGCAGAATATATATATATAGCTCAAAAAGTTTTGCTTGAAAAGTTGCCAGCACATCAAGAGTTTTCATCAAGAAAGGGGTAGGGGTAAGACAAAACTCCTGTCATCTTTTTCCAGTGGCAGAAAAAAGCATGTTGTGTGACACAAGGATGAGCTGTCAGTGCAAGGAAGAATTTGTGTCCTCCTGACAGAGGCTCCAGAGAGTCAGATGTCCAATTTTGAAAGCTACTTTCAGACCACAACTTCAAGTATTCTACAGTGAGGATGTTCTCACAGAGCAGCCCACAAAGGCATTTGCCTTTAGCAGTTCTGCCTCTCCTAAATAACGCTGTCCTTCCAACAACTGAGGCTCTTGGGACCAGTCTCTCTGCTCACCTGATGCACTGATAGAGTGTGCTCAGTTCTGCAACCAACTCTGATGCACCTTTGTTCTCATTGCAACACAGGTTGTGAACAGTTTCAATGGCTTTTGAAGTTGACTTTAATTCATCCTTGTTTATGCTGACTCTCTTGTTCTGAAAAATTTCAAAGTTTGAATGGAAGAGGCTTATTGCAGGTTACAATTCCTTTCCTTCAATAACCAAAGATTACACCATGTTTCTCAAAATTGAAACACAAATGCAGATTTCAGAACTAATTATTAACGAGCTGAAGTCCAAGCATGTTTGCTTTATTTAATTCCCTAAGAATTACTTTACCCACTTCATAAAATTAAATTCCTCTGAAAAAGCACACAGGGTTCCAGTAGCACAGAACCACTACTGAAACCCTTTGGGGGTGGGGGGAGGCAGGGGAAGACAGCAAAAATACTCAGTGCACTCAGAATTTTTCAGTATTATTTGGTCATCAGGATTTATGGCTTTTTAGTCATTTGAGGCCAGAAATATTTCATATTAATGTAAGTAAATCAAGCCAAATGCATTATTTTAAATTAAGCAGCTTCATGACCATACATTTTCTTCAGCACAGTCAGGCCACTGTAGGTGAAAAACATTGTTGACAGAACTGAACATTACCTTCTTCCACATCTCTACCACACTAGCTGCGTACGCCAGTATGTGAATATATTTGTGTTTGTGGTCCTGGTTGATCTTAGCACCTGGTTTAAACAATGACTGCATGAAGAGGTCCAGAAAGGCAGGTACTCGAATCTGTGAAGAAAACAAATGACTTATTAGAGCCTGAGAATTATGAGAGGTGACAGTTTTGTGATACACCTTGCATGGCATGAGATACAATGCATTCCCCCTTGGAAGTAGGTTGTCTGGAAAGACCCAAACTTTTAATACATACACAGAACAGCCCCAAACCACCCCCTCCAAACTCAAAAAACCCAAACCAAATAACAACAGTTCCAGACTATATTGTTACTGCTAATTAATTCCTTGCCATATTCATCTCCTATTGAGACGTTAATTAATTATATATAAAAAGGCAACTTGGAATAATTAAAAAACAATCAAGGAGCTAATGCAAAACAGAATACAAGTAGTAGTTTCACATCTAGACATTACTTACAGAGTGGCTCATCATAAGATGACCTCATATTTCTGAGTGCTACTGTAACAGAATTAAGTTTCAGGGGTTGTAAGGAGATAACTACTAACCAGTTCTACTGGAGGTGGGTCCATGCTTGTAAACATTTTGAAGAGGACAGTGATGTCTGCAGGATTCAGAGCTCCTTTTGACAACATCGCACCAAGAGCCTGACATGCTCGCGGGTAGGAGGCTGCAGTACCCAAAGCTAGAGTGATCTGACTGGCATCATGTCCCCTAGATGAAAATAAACATATGTAACTTGTTTTCTTAATTCCAACATTTTAGTTTTAGCCTCATTGAGTCAACAGGGCACATCCTATGGAATGTAATGCCCTTGGGCAGAGCCCCTTATCTTGGTTTATTAGGGAAACAGACCTGCATTACCCTTGGGTTTTTTTGTAAAATGTTTGCAGACTAATAATTAAATATACTTTTTTAATAGACAGAAACTGCAATTCTTTGCTCTTCTTCTTTCGGGTCTCCCAGTACAGGACACAGAACTTTTCTGTTGCTCTGCAAATTAAAGCTTGCTACAAGAACTCCTCTGTTGCAGCTAAGAGTTCTCCTTTAACAGTAAAAGTTAATCAAGAATGAGCAAAAGACAGTAGTTTACAAATTCCAGTGACTAACACTGCACTAACACCACAGCTGCCACTTACTTCTCATGAGCGTATCGCTGAACCTCCTGAGCAATCCGTCTGACAGCCGACCCACCTTGCTCTTCTTGAGCTAATATGGACATCATAGATTGAGCAAAAAGATAGGTGTGTTCTCCATGGCACACCATCTTCTGCAAATCAAAGAAATCTTACCAGTCAACAAGGAATATGCAAGTTTGCTATTACAGCGATGCACTCACAGAAGCAGCAAAGATTTCACTAAAAGACAAAGAACCCCAACAGCCCACAAACAAAACTCAACCCACAAACAACTAAACAAGAAAACCAAAAACCCAAGAGATGAAAAGTACAGAAAACCATAGAGTCACTCTGTACTGATAAAGGCAAGAAGAACAGGCTAAACTGAGAACTTATGTTTCTGAACTGAGAGGAACTTCTAGCCTACTTGGGCCCAGTACTTTCCCTGTGGTATCTGAAGAGGTAAGTACAAAGCTATGTGAAAGTCATTATGCTATTTCCCAACAAAGCACACACGCTGTGTTGATTCAGATGGCAACTTTCACACAGACACAGATAATTATTTTAATTTGCCAGGGGACCAACTAGACTGATCTTTAGATCTTGCATTAAATGTGAAAGACAACAGTTCTATCTTCAACTGCTTACAATCCATTCCATAAGAGGTGTCACATAAGCAGCCCAAGGAATTCTTGGTCAGAGAATGATCAAAAAGCATAAATTTCTCTTTGAACTCAGATATACCTTTTCTTCATAAAATTCTGTAAGACTTGGTAAGATGTCAAGATTCTCTACAATTCCACACTAATGTGTATAACAGAACCAGAAAGGAAAGCACTAATTTTCTTTCCACACAAAAAAAGAGACCCAAAACCTGCAAAAAATCCCCCCACAAAAACCCACACAGCAAACTTACAGCAAACTCGGGGAGGTTTTTTTCAAGGTTTTCTTCTCCTCCATCTAAAATTGTTGCCAGAGATGTACGCAGGACCCTGGAAAATACTTCCAGTTGCTGACATGCTGTTGAAACACTGGTTATTTCCCCTTGATATCCAGCGTCAGATATAAGCTATTAAGAACAAGACCATAACATCAGAGAAAACTTATATTATTAACATTTATATTGCAGATATCCTAACAAGTCTAGAAGAAAACACAGAATACAAGATTTGGCTTGGCAAAAAACCTACTGGAATTCACACTTATCTCTTAGACCACAGAAACCAATAAAGATGTAGCAAAAAGAATGTAAACCATAAAGATATAAAAATATTCAAGAGCACAGCAAGATGTAACATTCTTTCTCTGTTACACAAACACACAAGACTGACTGAAATGCTCTGCTGTACCAGAAATCCAGAATTTTCAAATATATATAAAAATAAAAAGAACCCCCACTCACTAAAAAAACCTCGAAAAGCAATAATTCAAACTGGGAAGCTATACTTACTACTTGAAATCTGTAACACAAATTTCTCCCACCAATGTGTCTTGTACTGTTGTAACATTTGAATAAGCAGTATTAGCAGGAATACATAAAAGATACAGATAAGACCACAGCCTGTGTCTGATGCCAGAACAATCATCCTTTTATAGATATTCTCACGTACCTTCACAGTAAAATTAAGCATTAAACAGTCAGGATGGGCTTCTGCCAACTTGTAAAAAAGATCTCTCCATGTAGTATGTGCTATCATTTGCTCAAGCCAGGCTGGAGTCTGAAAAGATTAGAGCAACAGAGAGAAATGTAATAATATCTAGTTGTTAAGATCATTAAAAGTAAGTGTTTCACCTCTCAGGAGTCCTGCGAGTAGTTACACAGGACTCTGTCATACAAAGGAGGCTGCATTGAAAGTTTCAAAGTTTTCTAAGCCTCTGAGGAAACCAGTGAAAAACAGCTGGTTTACTCAAGGCAGCTGTATCTTAAACAGAGTTTTGAATACACAGTTTCCCTTCCCCCACCATCTACTACTCTATCAGATGAAGGTGTCTATGTAGGATCCACTCATATAGAGATAGCAACAGGGATTCCATGCACACCTCTCCTTCCTCTGTAAAGATGGAATCTGCTTTCCGAGGGTCAAAATGCTTGATAAGTAAGCTCTTTAAATGGTTTTCTACAGTCTCCTGAACTTGGACTGGCTCAACACCTGTATAGAAAACAAAAAACTTAGCAGATGCAATCAAATCCAAGACAGCCACAACATCTTAAATTTTTAAACACGAACAGAAGCTACCAATAAATTTACCAACACACTGAAGGTGAGAGGAGAGCCAGCTTTTCTACTACCAAGCCATATTGATACAGGCAGAGTTACCGGTTCTCAATTTTTTTTCCCCTAAATGCAGGCTGTTCAGGATTACAGGCAGGTCACACTAGTCCTTCTCTTTTGCTCTGCTCATCAGTCACGAAAACAGCAGTGCCAGTCATCTCACAAGACTGTTACTGGGCACGCCACCAACACACATGTATCTTAAACCCCAAACGGACTGATTGCCACAGTTGGTGTGCAAACTCACTGCATTTCTGACTACAGTCCATTATATTACCCTATCAGCTATCAGCAGCTTTGATTGCATACTACAAAACAACAGTCAAAGTGGTAATAAGTAGTTCTACTGTTCTGAGATCAGAGTTCTGATAATTTGTAAACAAAAGATTATACTAGCTAAGGGACAAAGATACCACAAGATGATGCTAAACATGTCTTGCAAGAGGCTGCTGAAAAATTTTTAAGCAGACTGGTAATACAAAATTCTTGTCCCAGAGAACACAGAGATCTATATGAGAAGCTTCAATCTAACCACTGATCCACTGAAAGGGAACAGTAACTACTAGTAAGGTAATGTTTTTTCAGTATTAATAATGCTATTACAAAATATCAAATATTGCCAACACCTTACCCCTTATGAATGAAAACAAAAAGAAACTATAGAAACTTATGCACTCACTTCAACTAAATTACCCTTTCTAAGACAGTTTCAAAGTGCTTCCCTTATTCTCTGAACAGAATAGACATATTACAAAGAATTCAGTCATATACAGGATGACAACTTTATAACGATCCACTTTGTATGTTCAAACTTGCCACCAATTCAGGTATTTCTGAAGAAAAAAAAAAGTCTACAGACCCAAATTGTATCATTTAACTTACTGTACCTGTCTGAATGAGCCACTCTGCCAGCAGATTTACAGTCTGTGCCACTGCAGTGTAGTTTTCAGAGAGCAACTGGATAACATTCTCTGGAGAACCTCCTGCCTGGAAATACCTGACAAAAGGATTGGAAAAGAACTAGTTAAAATTCATATTACAAATCAAAACCAACTCAACTCTAAACGAAGGAAAACAATGGCATCTTGTGTACATTTTCACGCACGCTTCCATACAAGGTAAGAACACTGCCCCTCTAACACAGGTACGGTTACACCCACCTCTTTAACGTGTTAAATATAGACGGCTCCATTATATAGTCTGGAGTTGAAAATTTCTTAAGGCATTCTTGCTGGACTTCAGCATCGTCTTCTCCTTCTCCATCCTCATCATCTTGCTAGTCACAAGAACATTCAGATCAGCCTCTTTCCTTGTCCCGTTCCCCCCCGACCCCTCAGCCTATATTTATGCTAATTTATGCTAATTTTTGCCCACAGAAACTCAGGTACCGCAGCTTACTGCTGCCAACAGCCTGCTCCGCGAACAAACATAATCCTTAACAGCGGAGCACAAGCCCAGGCTCTGCCTTGCAGCTGTGTTCTTTTTTACCCGCGCAAGCCCCAGGCCCCACGGCAGGGCAGCCTTCCCCGCCGCCCCCGCGCCCGGCGCTTTCCCCCTCAGCTCGGAGCTCCAGACAGGGCTCCCTGAGGGCGGGAGGCCTCGGCATCTCCTCCAGGATCCACCTGAGAAACAGGAGGCGTCCCTCAGGAGAAGATCTCCGGAGCGGCGCAGAGGAACAGGGCTCCCACACACAGGCCCGACACCGAGCTGCCGGTTCCCGTCGCACGACTGGACAGCCCCGGGCCGTCACTAAGGCACCCGCAAGCACTCACCGCCCCTCCATCCGCCTCGTTTCCCCACTCCGCCGCGCTGCCTTCGAAATAATCGGCATCTTCCATGGCTCCTCCCGTCCCGCCCCAGGCCGAAAAAGCCGCGGCGACAGAAGGAACCAGGCCGCAACCGCCCCTGGGCGGAGCGGCGCGGAATGGCGGGCACGGAGAGGGTGGAGCCGCGGCCGCTGGGCTGGGCCGGGCCGGGCAGGAGGAATCACCGCCCAGGCGGCTCTCGAAGCGGCTGGTGCCTGACACCCGTCACCTTCCTGCCGCTCCAGGACGGTGGGGAATTTCCTACCCCAGACCCGGGATGTCCCCTGCCCCGGGACGCTCTTGCCGGTGGAGCGGGGTGCTGTAACCGCCGTCCCCTCACGCCTCAGCGCTGGTTCTTGCCGGAGCTGGCGCTCACGGCTGTGAAGCCGTTGCTCGGTGAATTATGGCTGAAACCGTACGTGAGTGCCAGCAGATAAAAATAAAATATGGAAACGGAAAAGCTGGCCCTGTGGTGGTGGTTCCCAAGGCGGCGGAGATTCGCTCTGCCCCGGTTCAAGGAGTTCATCCCAGTTAGTCACTGCCGGAGAGCCAAGGCACAAGACAGCACACAGGGGAAAAAACAAAGCCAGGAGAAAAAAGAAGTCAATGGAAATTTAATAGCAAACCTCCCTACCCTGCAAACCTCCCAAAGCCTCCCCACGCAGCAGCAGTGAGACAGGGCTTGCAAGGGAAGAGACAAAGCCAGGACATGGTGCTCCTCTGGCTGCAGATGAGTAACGGCAGGTTCCTCGTAGGGTTTAAAGCATAAAGAGGATTTGGAAAACGGCAACAAGTTGATAGTAATGATCAACTGTTATGGTACAATTAAAAATCTAACACATGGAGGAAAACACTTGGGAGGGAAGATAAATTTGTGGCATTGAAGTGGTTAAGATTTTTAGGACCGCTTCTTAGTGGTAAAGTTTCAGGGCCAACATTGGTGCAACACAGTATCTGATGATACAATCTGACCTCAGGGAAAGAGATGGGCTTTACTGGAGACCATGTGAGAGAGAAACAGAGTCCCTTTGTCTCTCTTCAGATCAACTCCTGTTCTTCAGTTGTATGAGTTTAACTGTGAGAAAGGGGAGGGGGAGGGTGTGTTCTGGGATTTGGAAGGCAGCCAAGAGCATTGCTGATTAATTATTTAAAAGGTCCTTTATTCTCATTCCATTCCTAACTGAAAAATAGTAAAAAGAAATTATATGGTCTTCAATGCAGCCCGTGAAATCACTTGGTAGGAAAGGCCAAAAAACCCTGCTCATAAATAGGTTGTCACAGGATCTTCAAGAGATGCAGTCCTTGCTCAAGTGTGGTCACTGCACTAGTTAAAGAGCTTACCCACTTAAAATTTCAGTAGAGAAAATACACACCATCACCTGAACTGCTGCATAGCGCCAGTTGTGCTGTCATATGCTGCCCTACAGTGGTGAAGCAACCCTCTCTGAAACGTCTCCTGTGAGCCGAGGGTAATGTTCTTTTTGCTCTATCAACAGGAGGAAAACAGACTTTTTTCAGAATAAAAGGTGTGTATTGAAGTAGGGGCACAACAGCCACATTCTCTACCTGTGCTAGACAATCGCTCGATTGCCTGCAGTCAGGAAGATGGTAAGGTAACATTTCAACGCTTATGGAAGCACTGGCTATTTATATGAGGAAGGAATCGGGAGTGAAGTGACAGGCTGAGGCTGGAGGCCAATGGAAATATCCTTGAGAAAAGGTTTTGGCTTATCTCCATTTAGTTAGCGGGCAATTTCCATCTTGTAGACGTGAGAAAATAACAGTCTACTCACAGTGCGATTAATCAGTCAGAACTGCTAAGAAAGTTCCAGATCTGAGTTTAATCTATCCCAAACCAAGAAAGAAAAAGTATTTTCTGACATTAAGAAACGTCACTGTCACCTCAGGTTTTGGGTGGGGTTTTTTTTGGCTGTGCAGTGTTACATCTGAAGGTGATTTCAGAGTAACTGTTACATTACCCTAGAAGGTTCAGAAAATTTAAAATTGGAGAAAAAGCAAGTCCATAACTAATATTCTAATAAAACTGGATGGGAAAACCACAAAGCTGAGACTTTCTGAGGCTTGGGAGTAGATTCTAGTTCTTTACAGAAGGCTCAAATAAACATCCTTTGCGTGACAGATGTCCTTACGTAGGTAGGAAAGGCTTCCTTCCCATGACTGAAATTTGCTGTGCATGTCCTAGGTAGGATATTTAGGGGTGCAGTCTGGAGAATTTCATTGTGCCCAGACCTGAAATAGTACATCTGAGCTTCAGGTAAAGCATTTTCAGAGCAGGTAAAAGTTTTGCCCTGTGACAACAGTTGGACCTGTAGGACTTCAGTGGTTATTATGATACAGAACTTACTGCTTAGTTGAGTAGAAACAGCAAACAGTCCACAGCACCAACTGCCAGCAGATACATAGTGCTATTAGACATTAATGATACTAGTAATTTCAGCATCTGAATCTTAAAACTGGAAGTTCTTTTATCTTTATATAGTTATATCTCTTTATTTTTATTGCAGTAACAGAAAACAAATATTATTATTTTTTTAATATATAAAGAATGAACAATACTGAAAGCATTTACTTTCAACTTTCCTTGAGAAAACTAGGGACCTGTAACAGAGCCAGAATAGCCCTTTGCAGAAGAATTGCAATATCCAAGCATTCCCCACTTCACGTCAATAAACAAGAGGCAAAGTCAGATCAAAACCAACAGTTTCGAGGTATCATTTAAACTGTGATGAAACACTAAATATACCAGAGATCAATTTTGCAAACTAAACTTTTACAACTTTGAATGGAAACAATGCTGGTTGCCTTCTTGGGTTTAGCTTGTTCTCCCATATGGATGTGTGTTTTTTCAGATTTGGTAAAATGTTCATAAGGAAAAGCAGTTTGATTTACCTTAATGGCCCTGAAAGATTCTATTACCCAACAAATGCATGAAACAAATTTTTTCCCTAAATGCGTATTTGACTATGTTTTGTGTGGAAGATATTCTTGAGTCTCAATTCCCATCTTACGAGATTTGATGAGGCAATGAGGATATTAAAGATACAATTTTGAGCCCAATAAATATACTAGGAAGGGCAGCCTCAGAGTTTCAGCTGCATGCTTTAAAGAAGCAGTAAAGGCATCCTGGAAAGTAGATGTGTATGAAGAAAAGCCAGATCTAGAGAAGTGTAGAAAAGTAGTGCTTTTTTAATACTGTTTTTTGGTTTTTTAAACAGAAGTGAAGGTTGGATTCGTAAAGGTTGGGAATGACTTTTCTAAGTGAGTAAAGAATAAACCAAGTATCAAATACTCAAATTTCAATTCCGTCCAACTATCAAAATTTGTTTCTAAATTACTTAGCAACTGTGTTTCAAGATTTCCTACCTAGAGAAGGGCTAAATAAAATACAGCTTATGAAATCATCCAACATCATTTGGTTCCTTCCTAGAATAAAGGAAAAATCCCAAACAGAAGAGCCAACTTCCAGCAAAACTGTTTGCCATTTATTCATCTGTTTTTAAAAATATCCACCTTGGCGTTCTCTGTATGGTAATTGCTTTTGCTCCTTGTCATCTACAAATTCTTTTAGAATTTTTAGCCCTTTACAAATGAGCCCATACATTCAACTAGAGATAAGGTAATAACTTTCAAATTGAGTAGGAAATTACAGCAGCATCAAGTTAAGCTAATGAGTTTTGGCTAAGGAGTTCTTCCTGCTCAAGCAGGGCCTCAGGATTAGGCATTTTGGTTTGTACCTCGAGACTCACAATTACTGGCAGCAGTGTTATTCCAGCCACTGAACACCATGAGACTTTGCTAGGTAGCTGAGAAGTATTCTGAGACAAAACAATATTTTTAGGTTGCTGACATAGCATCATTCTAGACTCCTTAAAACATCAGCTTAAAAAGTCGGAATTACATTTATATACTGTGGATTGCTTAAAAGAGTAGCCTTACAGCATCCCAAGTACTCTTCTGGACAAGCTTATAGTGGAAACATTTTCTTGCTTCAAAGCAAGTTCCAGTTGATGTGTATACTGATCATTAAACTTCTACCTCACCTGAAGTATCTCCTGGTTCTATAACGTATGTACTAAGCACATTTTTTTGTGGTTCCTTAGTTGGAGAGATCCTGGCCTTCTAGAGAATACAGTCTCTGACCTTGAGAATTTGTATAAGGATCCAAAACTGTGTCACTTACCTGGGGAATGAAGAATTTCCCCCATAAATATATTTTTCATTTCCAAGGTGATGGATTGAGGAGTCTTGTTTATCTACCTTTCCCTAGTTCCTCTGAACTCTCAGTGAGGTTGTCTCACAATGTTCTTTCATAGCTGTTCTAGTCTCTCTTATCAACCATATATGCTACAAGAGTAGGCATGGTAGGGGGGGTGAGGGCAGAAGAAAGTAGCCGAATCCAAAGTTAGCAGGTTTTGGGCCATGCTGTTGGCCAGAACAATTGGTTGTAAGTTCCCCCTTAGTTTTAAATCACAAATAGTTTAACAAGAGACGTTGTGGCAGAACTGAGCTTCCTCTGTCTTACATAGATGGAGCTTTGTAGCCCAGCAGAGTTTTGCCCTGTGGGAGACAGAACTCAAGGTTAGCACCAAAACTTTCATGCAATCTGTTACTGCAATTTGGACGTTGTGCCTTTGAGCAAAAAGAGTATGGAGATTCAAAATACCGGGAAACATGAATCATCACACACACACATCAGGAAAGACACAGTATCTTATACAGCTCCAGCTTAATACCAGTTTGAAATACCTTTCATTAGTACTTCGAGGTCTTAGGCGGACACGTATTTGGGTATATTACCCCACCCCTTCATTGGCCTTTTTGTGAAAGCTCTTCTGATCCTGCCAACGGAAAACTGGTAACATTGGGAAAAAGAACTGGCACAGGCGCCCTTCAGTCACAGCCTGATGCAGCATTTCATAGCAGCTTCTTTCTCTGCCTGATCTCTGCTCACACTCATTAACATTTCAGCTGCACAAGCGGTACAATTCCAAAGTCACATCAAATACCAGAAAACTACAAACAGAAACACTGTACTTCACTAGTAATAATTCATGTAAAATTCACAGCCTTAAAACATTAGTTTGCATAACACAACAACAGAATTGAGGGTATTTCTGACATTACTACCTGTCATAGGCTACTTCTTTCTCTAAACAAGAGTAGTGTATTAAAAGGAAAAAAAGTATTAGCCAGCTCATTTAATAAAACAACTGGGTAAATTAAAGTGAAGAGACACATTCACATTTTAATTTTGAATTTGTTTACATTTGTCTACTGGTACCCCAGCCTCAGACAGCATCTTGTTACATACAAAACCCCTAATGTCAGCATCTTCTCCCTCAAAAAAGTATCATTCATTCTTTGGGACAATGTTTAAAGGCTTTGTTTTGTCCTGTCATTAAAATAAGTATTTTCGAGACAGACTCCGTAACTGAAAAAAAATTAGGAAAACCTGTAAATTCTGGTTTGGTAGGGTTGTTTTTTCTTTAAAAACTATCTATGACATATTTGGTCAGTTGCCCCTTGTTGCAGAGGTATCACTGAGCACTTGCTGTTGTTTACCTGGAGAAGGACTCCTTATTTTTTTCCACAGAACCAGGCTAAGTTTATCAGACCTGAAGTTAAGGGAAAAAACCCACCTTAGTATTTTTGTTTAAGGCAATGAGATTAGTTTGCCTCCCCACCGCCTCCTATGTTGCTCTTCCAAGCAGACTTCTGCTTTAAACTGCACCCATTTTGCTCAGCTCAGTACATTAAAAGTAGACAGGGTAGAAAGCAGTTTTAACTTTTAATACGACGAGATTCAGGCTAGAAAACAAATTAATTATTAAGCCAGTACTCATGGCTGAAAATTTAGCAATCTCTGCAATACAGTAAAATACTCTAAAGCAGTTGACCTACCAAGTAACTGAAACACATCCACTCACAGTATTTAAGCTAACTCATTATGACCAGGATTAAAACAGGTTCAGTCTTGAAATTTCCATCTTGTCAGTCACCAGAGGAGATTTTTTCAGTGTAGCGGCTTTGTCAGCAGTTCAGAAATCTCCCTTGTAGCTTATTTATTTGCAAAGACATCTCAAAGTTTGTCCTAAAACAGACTTTTTCCCAATGGATGACTTTTCAGAAATACCAAGCTGAGGAAGAAGGGTACAGTTTTGGTTCTGGACTGCAAACAGATGTTTATTTGTAAATATTTTTGCTGTTTCACAAACTCAGCGTATATTTTAGGGATGAGGATGTGTTCCTGTGTGAGATTTGAGCTGACAGCCATCTATGGCCCTGATCCTGCTTCTTACAGTCAGTAGGAATTTTACTGTCTACTTACACAAAGAGGTCTTGCGAGTGCCGGCACCGTTAGAAATACACACAGTATATAAGATAAAGTTGGGGAAAGAAGAGAACTTACTCTCTTCCAGAATCAGATACATCATTTTATAACTTACAACTACTTTATCGATCTTAGACATTTGTATAGCACCAACCACCAACAGTGTTATCACTAAGGCACTGGACCGGTACTCGTCTGTCATGGGGTCTATCTCTGTATCCGTGGACAATTTCCTGTGTAATTGGTTTAAATCTTGGTTTTTCTGGTACATAATTTTTGACATTAGAAAATAGGATATAGCACAAAACATCCTACATCATTTACAGGAACACTGCACCACAACTAATTACAAGGTGCTTGGACTCTAAAGTGATGAACATTGATATTTCTGTGCATAGATTTACTGGTAAAAGATAATTATCCTGCAGGTATCAATTATGTGCAACACACTGAAACAGAATTATCTTCAGTTCCTCTGGAGTTAATGACATACTGTAAGTTAAACCCTATCCTTGATGCCATGATTCAAAATAGTTTTCAGATAAATGAAGATAAGCCCTCAGGGCTCCTGTCTATGACAACTGATCCAGCATGCCTACAGATGCTTTTGCATCAAAGTCTGTTCCCAACAACTTGCAGAGCTCCAGTTTCAGCCTCTAAGAGAGCAGGTTTTGATGCTTTCAGAAGCAGCTGGGTTTTTTTTTAGTCTGTAGTTAAAAAATTTTAAAAAAGAACACAACCCAAAACCAAAGCAAAACCCTTCAGGAGTTACCACTATTCTACTGAATTGCAAGGCTGCTCAGTATGTGTACTGATGTACAAATTATTAAGAGTTCTTGGGTTGAAATAAGTTACTGCAAATGCACAGTAGCTGATTTTGAAACCACAACATCTCTACAATTTATTATTATTTTTACAAAATACCCAAAGTGATCAGACCATATTGTAGGTTACTGGCTTGTCAAAGGTTATGTTTTAAAATTGAAACCACTGCTGAGTTACAGAAGTGCCAAAGCAATCTTGAACCAGGTTTGTTGTTTTTGTTGCTTTTTTTTTTTTCTTTTTAAATCAACCCCCATCCAACAAAACAGTTGTATAACTTAAAACAGAAACAAGTTTGTGTTGGAAACTCTTTAAAAACCAACCCACCAAATCATGCTTGAACAGAAGCCTTGTACGGCAAAGGTTTAGCTTAGGGCAATTTAGTGCCAAGATATAGACCCTCTATGGGTTTATAATGGAAATACTGACACAACCTCAACTATAGTGATGCAAATGTGCCCTAAAACACTGTATTTGCTTTTATTAATAAAAGTGGTAGTGTTTACATTTGCAGGTATCTTACACTTCAGCATCACGATGAATACTGAATAGAATGAGTTAAGTTTTGGCTGTAAGGTCAGAAGTTTCCAAACAGATGAATGAGACAGAAGTGAAAGTCCTCAATCATGAAAACAAAGAAGTTCAAATAAATAAATAAAACAAAACTAGGAAATATGGGTAAGCATTAGGTTGGAATGGTTCAATTAGCTGCAAATTATGGCCACTAAATTAGAGACAGAAGAAAACAGTTACTTATTAAATAGCAAGCATTAAAGCTTTATGGTTTTGTATTTTAAAAAAAAAAAAGCTGTTATTTTAAAAATAAGACTTGCATTTACCAGGCCACCAAACTGCATAGACTAATAAAGAGACTAACAAAGGCAATACTGAGACATTAAGACACACACACACACACTCCATACTTGTGCAACTCAACCATATTCAAAACAATTGCCTTTTTTCCTCACTTAAAAAAAAAAAGCATCCCCTAAACATTTCTGTTCATATAAAGCTTTACGTTCCTTAAACTGTTGCTGTGTTACAGAGCTCATTGTTATGATGTATCTTTCTCATTACCAGAGGAAGAAGTTTATTTTTGTTTTCAATGGAGGTGCTTTGTTTCTCTTAGAGGAGAGATTACATTCCTCACATAACTACAGGTTTTCCCCGTTTACAAATTTGGTGTTTACACCAACTCCTCCTAAGATTAAAAAGATAAGGGTTGGCACAAAATTAAAGATTTTGGCTCCCATAACTTAAAATTAAGGCTCACAATGAATATCCTTTCCACTACACGTGTCCTATTCTTACCTAGTGGAAACACCAGCCCTTAGCCTACAGGCACTGGATACATTCTTAAACTGGAGGGGGCTATGTTGGGTCACGTTCTCCTGCAGTTCTACCAAGTTCAGGTGGCACCTTTCTAAACCTGCAGACAGGAAAGATCATGTTCAAAAGACAAGTAGCAACCGCAGCTAAAGTTTTTTAGCAGATTTAGTGTCCTTCTGGGAGATCGCTACTAATTTTGCATGAAGAGAGATGAGACAGTAACTCCATCAAGTCCCTGCTCTTTACGTGAAAACAGACCAGGTGATTGAGTTTCATTGAAAGGTTTTAGCCACAAAAGCAAGGGAAACTCACAATTCTGGACAGTTGCAGTTCTTAGTATTAAAAAGGCATCTGATACCTGAAGCAAATCTAGCTGCACAGACAGCGCTGACCACACCCCAATCTGAATTTAAACCGGACCTCTTCCCAAAACTAGAATGTTTACACAGTCTCTTGGGTGGAGGGAAGCTAGTGTGAAAGGCAGAGAGACGAGTATTTTGGTGTTTGGGTTTTTGCTTTGTTTCTTTTGTTTTCCTTTTAAAGTCACTGCAGTACGATCCAGATCAGTTTAGGGGTGTAAATGAAGGGGGGAACAAGGGTGTTTGAGTAATATAGGCTAACACTGTTCTAGATGTGTTATTACAGCTGTAATTTCTGACTCTGTACAAATTGTACACGTAGGTTTAGACACATGAAAAAGTAACACACTCACAGAGACATAAAACACCTAGGTATAAAATATAAAGCAGTGTAGTAGTTACTAAAATTACATGCTCTCTTATTGCTACAGTGATTTTTGCTCTTTTTCTTTTTTTACTGTACCACATGTTGTTCTAAGCATATAATTTGCATAAATTATTCAAGTTTAAGAAAAAATCCACACATCTTCACTTTAAGCTACTTATAATATAGTTAATATAAAACAAAAAAGGTTCTAAAGTATCTCTTTATTAAAAGAGAAATAAAAAGGTCATTTGAAACTGGAATTCAGTGGCCAAATCCAAGGGCAGTGCACACCTTGTCACTCTGGTAGCAGTACGCCCACGCAGCAGAAGCAGAGGTTGGTGGGGTATTTGGCCCAGTCTAGAGATGGTCACCAGACCTGCATGATGCCCTATGTGTCTGTTATTGTTCTGGTTTTGTCTTTAGCAAAAAAGGACTGTGAATGACCAAAGACTAACATTTATAATTTGTAGCAAAATTTGGTTTATGTAGAAACAAGCCATGTTTTGCATTTGGATAGAGATTTAAATGAATTAAAGCTAAAAATTAAAAAGCATGATGCTGCAACATCTGGTCACTTGTTGAAGACCTCACTTTTAAAGTGGTTAAGTTTGCACAATTTGTACTTTTTTCTTTTTTTTTTCTTTTTTCTTTTTTTTTTTTACTAAACAGTATTTTTCCTTCTTTTATAAACCAGAAAAACTAAACTACAGATAAATTTTCCCTACCTTGAGCTAATGCTGCAGATAGGGTTGACAAAGCTGTACAGCGCAATCAAACATACTTACATCTTAGCTCATTGTACAGGTACAGCCATAATCAAGGCACAAAGATCTTCTACAAGTTATTTTTTTTCAATAAAGTTGTACAAAATAATACATTTTACAGTCTGTACAAGAATAATAATCCAGCAGTAAAATAAAAAATGAGGGGAGGGAAGAAGAAAAAGAAGGGAAAGACTGTGAGGACTACAGTCCAGATAATGATTTTTATAGCAGACGGGATCATCAGTGGACAAACTGAAAACAGTGTGTGGTTAACTCTTTCTGCAATCACAGGCCATAAGCAGTTCAATTCATAAATGTCCATGGTTGTCTTTAGACCACCAAGACTGGTTTTAAAAATACCCTTCTGAAAGGTAGCAGTTGGTTTTTGCACTGTCTAGGTCTGTTGTAGAATTGTCAGTATTTCCGTTCAAAGCCACATTACAGTCAGAGAACCAAACTCAAGTGTCTGTCTTCAAACTTGGTCTGTGACTTGGCACCTTCTTTAGTCTGATGCAGTGAATGATACAAGGTGGAGATCACGGGTTATATGATTATGCCCACAACAGTGCTAAATTACCTAAAGTTTTCTCTCCCCAATTTTTGTTTTACGTTTTAATTTTTTAATCCCCAATTCTTTCAGGTGCTCCACATTCAGGGCCTTTAATTAACTAGTTTTTATTTCCTTGGGCTTTTTCTCTTTTTTTGTTAATAACAGTGTTAGGGAATCCTCATGGAAATGGCCTTTTAAGTGTTAGGGGCCATCTCAAACTGTCCGAGGGGTACAGAGGCAAGCTTAGAAGTGCTGCTATTGTCCAGCAAGGAGAAAAAAGTTGAGGGGTGCAAATCAATGGGAGATTCAAACAGGTCTCTTCCACCCTATGTGGGCAAGGGTGTGGTTTTTTTTCTTTTTTTAATAAGGAATAAGGAGTCCAAAACACAGAAAAAAGTGCTCTCCATCACAACAACTCGTATTGGCGAAGGTGCATGCGCTGAATAATGTCCCGACAGTCATTGAAAACCCTCCGGATGTTCTCTGTATCCACTGCACACGTGAAGTGAGGATAGCAATAGTGCCTTCCATCTCCACTTGCTGTGCTGATTCTCTGTTGAAAGTAACAAAGAGATACAGGGTTAAAAAAACTGACCACGGAAAACTCCAATGTTCTCAAAACTCAGCTGAATGAAGGTTAAGATACCTATGTGTGAGTTGTGTTTACAAAAGGTCTAAGTGGCAGAACACCTGCAATTTTTCATTCTCACCTAAAAGATGATATTTATAACGATGAGAATTATATGGTGAAAAGGTCACTGCATACTGGGAATTTCAGAGTTGAACAAGAACTCAAAGCACTATTTATATGCAGCTTTGGTGACTTGAGCCACTCCCAATCAAGTGGTCTGTGAAGAAAGTGGGACTTTGCCTCCTTTTACAAGGCTTCTGTCCCTGCTTTACGCTTACAGAAAGCCTCCCTCAACATTTTATTTTGCTCCATTTTAAAATGAACCTGCTGATTGCTGTGCTCACCATTACAATTAATTGTAATGATTTATTTATTTTTAAAAAATATCTGTGTTTATTATAGCTTCAGCTGACCACTAATGGGAAAGGTAATAGGAAAAAACCACTATTTTACAGAGGATTCTTCTGGTTATCTTTAGAAATGATGCATGCAGTAAAAATCTAGCTCCATTAATAACAATAGGACTTCACTCCTCTTTCTGTTTGAGGTTCTCACCAATTCTTCTGATATTTCACAATGTCTCAGCAAGTTTGCCAACAACACCAAGCCGTGTGGTGTGGTTGACACATGGGAGAGAAGAGATGCTGTCCAGAGGGACTGTGACAGGCTGGAGAGGTGGCCTTGTGTGAACTGCATGAAGTTCAACAAGGCCAAGGGCCTGCACATGGGTTGGGGCAATGCCAGGCACAACTACAGGCTGGGTGGAGAATGGATGGAGAGCAGTTCTGAGGAGGAGAACTTGTTGGGGATGGAAGGATGAGAAGCTCAACGTGACCCAGCAATGTGCATTGCAACCCAGAAAGCCACCCGTGTCCTGGTCTGCATCCCTAGCAGTGTGACCAGCAGGTTGAGGGAGGGGACTCTACCCCCCTTCAGTCTTATGAGACCTCCCTTTAGAGTACTGCATCCAGATCTGGAATCCCAGTACGAGAACTATACTGAGCTGTTGGAGTGAGTCCAGAGGTGGCCAAGAAGATGGTCTGAGGGCTGGAGCACTTCTGCTCTGGAGCCAGGCTGGGAGAGCTGGGCTGGCTCAGCCCGGAGAAGAGAAGGCTGCTTCTGGGGAAAGCTTCGAGCCCCTTCCAGCCCCTCGAGGGGCTCCATGAAATCTGGATAGAGGCTGGTGCCAAGGGCAGGGAGGGCCAAGGCCCAGGGGAATGGCCTTCAGCTGCAGGAGGGCAGCTAGAGAGGGGCTGGGAGGCAGAAATCCTTCCTGGGGAGGCGGGAGGCCCTGGCGCAGGGTGCACAGAGAAGCTGGGGCTGCCCCTGGATCCCTGGTAGGGTTCAAGGCTGGGTTGGATAGGGCTTGGGGCACCCTGGGCTGGTGGGGGGTGTCCCTGCCCATGGTGGGGGGATACTGGGGGAGCTTGGAGGGCCCTTTCCACCCAAACGAGTCTGGGGTTCTGTGATTCTATTTAATTATGTTGTATGTCAAACAAATATCTGAAGAGCAGCTAACAAGCAGCAGTAAAGCTCTTAAATGTAACAGTGTTTTATGCAGTGTGGATGTTAAAATACAAACACCACAGAGAGTGATGGCATTTTGCAATAGCAGAAGGTGTGCGAGAGCTTACATTTGAGAAGAATCACATAAGAAATACTGAAAGGAAGGAAATACTTACAAGAAACTCGTCTCTAATAAAATACTTGGCCCTTGTAACTCTGGGATCCTCACCAGGCTCTGGTGTTGCTGATTAATAATAAAATATCTCGTTAAACAGGTGTTTTTTTGGTGATAGTACCTAAAAATAACAACTTTTTGATTTGAGGAGAATAAAGGAATATTACAGTGGCCACAGTACCAGCCATTTGGCAGGTTAGAGAAATGACATGGGGGAGTCCAGAGGACAGATTCATGACAAAATGTGCTGTGGCCTACACCAGCAGAGTCACAGGATTTTGGCATAATGACATAATTAACAGATGTAGAGAAGACAGGATTATCTCCTTATTAATACTGCAAGTTTGACATTACAATTTGGCTGAAAGACAACAAAGATTACATCTATGTAAGAGCTTTCAAGTCTTAGATGAAATTACCAAAAACATTACAAAAGCAATTAACAAGAAAACTATAAATTGCTACTGAAACTTTAAAATCTTACCATCATCTGGTGTAGTGTAGCGAGCAAATTCTGGAAAGTAGTCTTCAATTTTAGATTTCCCTGCCAAAACCTTCTCTGCTAGCAAATCTTGTTTATTCAGGAAAAGAATTACTGAAATGGTCCGTAGCCACCTGGAGAAAATTGAAACCAAACACTCTGAGAGGGCAAAGCTAGGACCATACAAAAGGAAACACCATCCCCTTCTGGAGACAACAGACATATGACATACTGTAATTCTGCAAGGTTTTTTTTATACCTGAATCCAACAGTGTCATTCTGAGTGTACACACCCCAAGTTCAGTTTGTGTGCTTCTAGCATGGGCACTGAGAGTCGCCCACTTTGTTAAGCCAAGTACATGGAATCGGTGAGCACATCGCTCCTCATTGTGCTGCTCTACCACTGCTTTAATAGCCTCAGTATGGCAACTACCAACTGTAACTCTCTAGAGTTTGCTTCAGTTAGGTGAGTGCATCAGACATCAATGCAACAGGCAGGGAGTTGTGCTCAAGACACGCTTGGACTCTGCTGTGAGAAGCAAGTAACACAGGCTACACCACTGCTGTGGGTAACGCTGGCGGGCAGCAAAGCACCACGCAGCCACTTGCTCCCTTCCTCACTCAGCTGATGGGGGAAGAGGAAGGAAGAATAAAAGCAAAAAAATGTGGAGGTTGAGATAAAAAAATATAAATAATAATTGTTTTATAAGTGAAGGATAAGTAGAAGAGGGAAGAAAACAAAACAAGTGGTGCAAAGGCCAGCACTCAGCACCTCCTGTGGGTATACTGATGCCTACCCCCCAAGCTCCCCTCTTTTCCCTTGTATCACTAAGCACCACGACCTTATGGTATGGAACATCTATTTAGTTACTTTGTGTCATCTGCCCAGTTGTGTCCCCTCCCAGTCCATTCACTAGGGGGGCAGAGGGAGAAACAGAGGCAGCCTCGGTGCTCTGCAAACTCCGTGGCAACAGCTACAGCAGCCTGTGTTATCAGGCCTGTTCGGGGCAAAGAACTGAGCTGGCACCACACGAGCGCTGCTATGATGAAAATTAACTCTGTCCTAGCCAGGCCCAGCACACTCATCTTGACCGTAGTATAAGACAGGACAACTAACTGATGTGATGTGAGCAATTAAACTTCAATTCACAGACCTGTTGTTCCAGATACTCTTGAAGAGGTTTAGTGCTTCTTGAAGCCGATTGGTCTGATTGTCCTCTCGTATGACCATGTTGTAGCTACTGCTCGCCACCACGAATATGATAGCAGTCACATCTAAATCAAGAAATACCCATCAGTTACAAAACTACCCATTTCGGAAGAAATAACCAGGAATCCCAAAGTTCCATGAAAAGCTGCCAGACTTTCAAGCTTCACAAAGAGAACAGGCTGAAATGCTACTGCTGACAGCTTTCTAAGTACCAGAAATAAAAAAAAGAAAGCAAAGAAACCATTAAAGACAGGAAAGGCAGGCCATAGAAGAGAGGCTGACAGAGTGCAGAAGAAAGGAACAGAAGTGAGAGAAACTGAAGAAAGCTAAGAGGAGAATTTAAAGAAGATTTAAAAGCCACAACTCTGCCTTCAAGATGGGACAGGGAGGCCCCTGGGGAAAGACCTCAGGACAAATGGCACTTCTGATCTGTGGGAATAGTAATAAGAAAAATACTAGATGGCTGTGAATTCTTGGCTAATTGCTCTGGTCCTCCTACAGTTACTGTACGGCTGGGAGGCCCCTAACCCTTTCTTGGGAGGTATTCCCAGCACCACAGGACCCAGACTGCTGTGTGCCGATGTGGCTATACCGCTCCAGACCCCATATGCTGACTGCTCAGACATCAACAGCTGAGGAGATGAGTCAGATCATGAGGTAACAGGAGGAGGAAGGAACAGAGGTAAAACCCCAACAAATATCTTTCTTATAGCACACAAGAAAATACTGCACAGTACTTCCACACATACATAAAACGTTCAGGTGTGAAAGAGTGTTCTCTGTGACAGTAACCATAGCAAAATTTGATGAACTCAAAGTTGCTTCCTCCTTCACCTATTTTGTAGGATCCCATTATAACTTTTCTACAAAAAGCCAGACTTTTACACACTTTCCAAATTATTTTGTCCCTGCCACAAAGAAACAGACAAATTTTTTACCAACTCTAGCTTTAAGAAAACTTGTGTGGAGTAAAATAAACACCTGTAGTGAACACTTCAGGATATACACAAAACAACCTAATTTAAACTGTATGGGAATGAAGAGGATCATCAGCTAAACTGAGCTGCCTGGGTTGTGAGTGTAAGACTCCAGATCTTACAAAATGTGTGCAGACATTTCAGGCCCTACCCACATCCAGGCTGGTGTGTTGTGACATCAGCAGGAATCTAGCCTGCGGGCAGGTTACTTCCACGAGGGTATTTGGTTATATCTCTCTAAGGGCCTTCCCCTTAGGGCTGGTTTTCAAAAAACTGTATTAGTGTGCATGGATGCCCAGAAAAGCGCCAATTTGTAAGTTCTACCATAAATTTATTCTAGGAGGGCATTCTGGGGCCACACTATACGCTGCTGTAGAGGAGGAAGGACATGCTGTGTGCAACACCATGCCTAACAGGCCAGATGTTCCCTACTGACACTGCATTAATGGGTTGCTGCTAACCGGGAAAGACGCACCCATGACATAGCAACGTGGGTGCAATTATGCATAAAAGGAAGATATTATGATTTTATGTATATTTTAATTATCCCATAACTGTATTTTCTATAGGTACAAACATATGCAAACCTTCACTTGAAGACAGACTGTAGCTGGGAATTTAACACTCAAATAGCTGGCAAATAATGCACAATCACACAACCAAACCCCCTAATTAAACCAAGAGAGGGAGCCAAAGAAAAAGGACAGGCTGTCTTAAGTTTTCAAACTTGAATTCCTTTCCATGTACACTCTCTCTGAAGACGTTCTATGCAGTTACAGAAGTTTACATGTCAAGAAAAATGCCATCCTGTACCACCCTTCTGATAATTCCTCATCAAGCTACATGGAAAAGAAGACAGCTTTCACACAGTGAGAAAATTAGGAATGGACACGAAAATTTTGCAGAAAACGGTAAGACAAACATAAATTCTAATCATACCATTAAAACACTGGATCCATTTTCGGCGTTCGTCTCGTTGCCCTCCAACATCAAACATACTAAGAAAAAGAACAGAAATCGACTCAATACATTTTGTGTTTGGGTCTTTTCCCCCCAAATGCAAACAGGAAACCTAAGAAATCTTAGGACTTCAGGGAAGCTAAAAGGAGCAGAGGGTTATGAGAACCTGAAGAAGTAACAGTCCACTGATGTATACAAGCAACTTCCCATCACAAAATATAATTATTACTTTCACTAACACCTACACTTCAAGACTAAGAAATTCTGGAGTATGTAAACTGAAGATTCATCTTCACCCTTACATGGTAAGACATTAAAAAAGCTCCTGCACCAAGACATTTACTGAAAGAAGTATCACAGATCTAACGTCAGCAAGACCAGGCTGATCTCAGCAGTTTTTGTTCTGGCCAAGCAATCTTTCTAACCTGGGACAGTAAAGAGAACACACATTTTCTATTACTTAGATAATGTACAAAGTCTTTGGCCAAATGTTTCACTATATAAACTAGCACAGCCAAATATTTCACTATATAAACTAATCCTCAGCAAAGGTATCAGTAAAAACAGACCTAAAGCATTTGTTCTTTGCAATTTAAAACAGAAGCAGAAAACTGCACACCAGTTTGCATTTCTTTTTAAAGCCAGACTACTAAATTCAAAATAACGGAAAACTTGCATTCTATTAGACATCAACTTGAGAAATATAGTAGTCTCAATGTCTGTATGGTAGTCTGTCCTCCAGTTTACCCTGGTGTTTGTCTGCACTGCATTAAAAAAAAAAAAAGAAGAAAAAAAGAAAAAATAGAAGGAAAACCATGAGGATACTTACTGAAAATTTACTTTGTCCACTTGAAACTTGGTTTCAAAAATTCCTGATGTCAAAACTCTGCATCTGAGAAGATCCTAGAACATAAAGAGGAAGTCGCTGATTCAACAGATACTTCATAATTCTACATATATCCAACAACGGCAATAAACCCCTTTTACCCAGCTGTGACAGCGTGTGCTGTTCTGTAAAACCAAAATAAGAGCATACAGAGCTTAATTTAAGGTTTTGACCTTGAAAATGTATGTGCACATAGGGGTGTGCTCAACCTGTAAAGCATGTGTATTTTCACATGCAGGTTGTTAACTGCCAAGTGTGGAACAGAAAGAAACTTTCACAGGCCACTTAAACAGAGCGTTCAGAGCATCGCGGAACCATCCCTGGAGGGAAGGTGATGCATTCCCAGATCTCTGTGGGGAAGAGGCACGAAACAGGATCTTGAAAGTATCACCAAAAAACTCCCAACCCCAAAAGATAAATCCCCCTCTCCCCCAACTGTTTCAGTGCTTGGCTATAAAAACAATTGACTAGATCTCAGAATTTTCCATTTTTTCCTTCAAAGAAGTGGGAGCTCAACCACTTAAACCTTGTAAGAATTGGGGAATTGGGCTTTTCACAGATAAAATTTGAAATTTCCCGCGGAGGCAAAAACAACCATCAGAAGTTGTAACAATTTCAGGTTTTGTAGCTCACAAGTGCTACAGAATCCTATTAAACCCAAATTTTTATTTACTGTGTACTGCAAAGCAGCGACAGCCATGTGCGGTGCCTAGAGGGTAACTGATCTAGAAGAACCTAATTTGCACAGGCTTCAGACCGAGTACAGAGTCCAAAGATAACTAACTACAAAATACTACTCTGAAATCAAGTGAAGGTTTTAGAATTTAGGACTTCACGGTTTTGTGTTTTTCACAATGTAGCAGATAAATGGTAAAATTTGCAGTGGACAAGATCATGTAAACAGAACAGACTAAAAAAATTATATGCACAATTAAAGGTCTGTTCTTACTGCACAGGTACCAAACTCATTAGTCAAAGTCAAAACCACATGAAATCCAAAGGTTATACAACTCTGTTAAATCATTAAACAAAATGGCTATATTTTAACATCAGTTTTCTGATAGTAAGTTATCGTTGTCCAGCTATTTTAATAATCTGATTGGAATATGTATATATTTAAACATTGTTCTGACTTGTGTTTGAAGCAGTTTGGAAAGTCAAATGCTCCAATACACATAAACAAATTTGGAAATCTGGACTCTGTGGAGCTCTGTATCTCTAATAACATAAAACAAGTATGATGGTAAAAGAAAAAACAAAACAGAACCAAAACACTCATTACCTCAAGGGGAAAAAAAAAGAAAATAAAACAAACAAAAGAAAGTTATTTGATTATTACATGAGAGATCGGAGAAGACAATCCTGTTTTACCATATACTTGTGGGGGGTTTCAATACAGCCAGTGGTCCCATATAAGCACTGTAAGTATTTGTGCCTGCTTCCAGCAGCAGAAGCACATAATCATTTTACTTCAGTAACTACTGAAATACCTTACTTAAAGTAATTCTTCTCAGTAAATTCTAAGTACTTTACTGAGCACTATATAGTAAGTAAATACAAGTTAAACTCCTGACACCGTTCACCTCCAACACAAACCTGACGCTTCTTTTCAAGTTTCAAATCTCAAAATTTGAATTATAATAACCTGCATTTTTAGTGTTTTGTTTCTTGAAAATGGAATTATTTCAGGGATAAGAAAGCCTCACTTATAAAAGAACTCCAATTTTTGAATAGATGAATGATTAATATATTCTTCAATAACTTTAAAGGATACAAACTGCTCTCTCCTCATCAATATCATCTGCAAAAGTTCTGGGACATTAGCATAGTTTTTTGTTATTTATCCTATAGATGTTTGCTAGATGCATTATTTATGGGCAGAAAGTCTGGAATATACACATGATTTTACATGGGGGAATTAGTGGTAAAGATCTTCTGATTCTCTGTGACAAAATGAAAACTACAAGTTCTATTCTGATTTAAAAATAAATAGATAAATCTTCCAACAAGGTTATTCTTACAAAACCTGGTTTACAGTGGGAGCCAGTGGGACTGACAAGATACTGACCAATTTTACATCAAAAAAGTGTGTGATGATTATTCAGCAAGGAGGGAAAATATTACAAATTACTCATTCTAATGGATTTTTGAGTTTTAGTGTCACAGAAGTACAATGTAAGGCAGATTCTCATTTCATAGTACAATTACATGTATAAACATACTCTCAATCCAAATGACAAAGCAATTTTACCTGCAATGCTAAGCAGGTATAGTACCTGGTAATACCTCTTATTAGTGCCAGAAGTGGCAGCTGGAAAACTCACAAGATATTTATCCACAAAAACAGAGCAGGCAGACAAATATCATGTCATTTCTTAATGAAACTCCCCTTACCTGGTCAGATGGCGTATACTCATTTTGTTTGACTATGTCAATCTTGTCTAGAAAACTGGGGAGAGGAAAGAAAGAGATTAACTTTTCATTCTCCAAGCAGCCAAACTATAACGCTTTATTAACTGACAGGTTCCTGGAGACGAGGTGCTATATTTTAACGCCCTCAGATTAATGAAATGCTGAACACAACTAAATCTCTCCATACGGGTCTGCACTGAACCCTGCATTTCCTGCCAGCATCCTGCAGATGGCCAAAGATGCAGTTTTATTAATCGGGACCGGTAATTTCATTCCAACCTCCTCCTCCTGCTCCCACCATTAACAAATGTACAAGTAGTTCAACTGAGGTAATTTATTGGTATAAGTTGTACAATATAATCTGTTATTGCTATAACACTAAGACAATGACTCAAGTAATTGCCCCCATCTAATTTTCCATAAAGATTAGTATTTTTCAAAACTTACTGTCACTGTGATTCTTTTACTGAAGTAAGACCCTTAACCAATTTTATTCAAAGTTCAGTTAACTGAGGGGCAATATGGATTTTTCCGGCAATTTCAGGTACCAGTTTTTCTGTTTACTTTCTGGAGGAATGGCAGCAGTAGGCGAAATAGGTGTATATAAAAAGATTTATTTTACTCAAATTCAGCAGGCACTACCTAAACAGGATATCCTGGATTCTTTAAAGTGTTTTTACCAATTAACTGTAACCTCCTAACCATCTTTCACTACTACTCAAGAACAAAAAATTTCAAGCAACCCATTTGTTAACTCAGTTTAGTTGTGTTACTGTGAGACCCAAAGCTGTAGCAGAGCAGCAGCTTCAGAACGCAGACCTTCCCTTTCAGTCCTGCTAGGAGATCTAGTAACACCCCTACAGTTAACTTCACCCCTAACATTAATGAGTAATCATAGTCTTAAAACCGATAGCCTTTAAGTTTCCTTTTAAATTCCTTTGCAGAATTGTTTTTATGAAGCAGAAGTCGTAAAGAAAAGGTGAGCCTTCCCTTCTGATCCCTGTACAGGTAGGCACACCGAAGGTGCATTACCTCCAGTCACAGGCAGCAACGCAGAAATCAAATCCCCATTAAAATCAGCCAGGCCTTCCCCCCTGCTTCCCAACTGACCCCTCAAACAGGGGAAGGAGGAAAAATAATTGTGTGTTTTAACCAGGGACTAGATGACCATCTTGTTCCAAAGAGAAATAAAAGTAATTTTTGTTCAGTCTGAATTAACACAATTTAAACCACATTAAAACGTATCTTGATAAATATGCTACAAAAAACACGAGGCAAAGTATAAAGATTTATTTCCATCAGGAAAGGTGACGTGGAAATAGCTACACAAGGATAAAATAGATGGCAGAGAGTGTACTGCAATTTGCAAGCTCGATTTTTTCCTCATCTCTTCCAGGCTGTTAAATAATCTATTTTTATTTTCTTTAATCCATAGGAAAAATAATAAAGCTTTTTGTTTGGTACACAGAGGAAGTTAAATATGTACAACTATGAAATCCAACGAGTATGCGTGTTTCCACACTAGTTCTCTCCTCAGAGCAGAGGTTCAGAATCATACAACAATTTACCAGTTGGACGATGCTTGACAAATGTTGAGAAAATAAAATGTTAATAAAGATACCAAGGTGGTGACTACAGTGACCCAGCCTTTCTGTACTGAGTTTATCTAAGCACAACATTTCATGCAAGGTTCCGCGAGAGATGGAATTTTTAGTTTTGGGGGTTTTGTTTGTTTTGTTTTTAAACACTCTGCTAATCAGCTTAATGGATTTTGGAAACTGACAATTAGAAAATAACAACAAGATATTGCTAAAACATGGAACTGAAAGTACAAACCTCTTACTGTTGTTTATGCAGACTATTTTTAGGCCTATGATTTCCTTGAAAAACACCAGCCACATAGGAGCAGCAGTACTATACTTGAGATGAATTCCAATAGCAATGTTCACGCCAGGTAAAACAAGTTGGAATGGAATAAACATTTCTTCTTCCCAAAACAAGTTCCAATATTCAGGAACGTCTGATACTTGTAACAATGCTAATTCGAGAAGGAAGCCTCTTACCCTGTGGTAGTTATCAGAAGAACTACCCTGCTTCCAGTGGCATTTTAGGTAAAAAGGAGTAATGCAACACGTTAAATAAAGATTTCCTCCTGTGTACATGCCTTGTCACAGAAGTCTGCTCTAGCAATTTCAGAAGGGGATAAAGACTTTAAAAAAAAAAAGTTGGTTGTTTTTTTTTTTTTTTCAAAAAAAAAGTAGGGATCATGCTTTCAGTTGTTCCACTGAAAAATAAATGTGTCTGTAAGGAGAAAAGCAGAAATTCGATCTGGTCTAAAACATCTAAAATAAGGAGCAACAGCAGGAGCATGAGAGTTCAGAAAGGATCAATATGCTGTGTTCAGAGACCTCCACATCAATGTTAGTCAAGACCAAATAATTTATCCAGTAAATTAATAACCAAGTCCAATGAGAACAAAGCCTAATTCAAAATAAAAACAAATTCAACCTCATTAATTTCTATTTTTAATTCTTGTAATGCGCTACCCAAAACACCAGCAAGGCCATTTCAGTGTTACTCGGTGTGCTGAAATCACTGCTGTTATAGATCGTTCTGAGTCTACTAGAGATACACCCATCTGCTATGTCAGCACTGAATTTCACAGGGAGAAAGAAAAGCGACCTTGGTGAAATAATTCAAATAAAACTGTCAAATCATGAAACCAAATTTTATACTGTGAGCAAGTCTGCTACCAAGATATAAAGTCAGGTTTCTTCTGTAAAATTTCTCCCAGAGATTATATGGGAAAGCTATTTTCCAGAAAGCAAATAATTCATTCAGTATCGTTGCCAATTCTCACTTAGGGCCAAATTCTGGACGTGACTAAATCAGAGGATCAGTCATTGCTCTGCAAAATACTGTCACTTAGTATAAGGCACTTTTTCCTGTGTTTTATAATGTGGATACTACTATGACATGTTAAAAAAACGAACCAACCAACCAAAAAAAAAACCCCAAACAAAGCCAACCAAACCGAAACAAACAAACAAAAAAAGAGACTTTAGGTCATTTGTAGTCAGCAATACTGGAGAAGGAGCATCTCAAGGACAGCAGCAGATGTGTCCCTGGGATATTAAAAAAAATTTTAAACCATCTGAAACAAAAAATGTGTGCTCTTTGTCAAGAAGTGTCATTAATTTTAGGGGGTGCACTTCAGAGGCAGACTTCATAGAGACACACACAGCAGCTTTCCTTAGCTCGTGCTGGACAAAGGAATTAAGTCATACACGTATCCCAAATTATTTCCACATTTTTAATAAGCCTATTATGTCAAAACCATGCCATAATTTTCAGATCAAGGTATGTGCCAGTTCCTGATTTAGTCTGGAGCGCTCTCATACCGAGAGAAATGCTTTATCCCTATGTGGGGGAATTTCCTGAATGAACAATGCTGCTGCCAGACCAAGAACTGCAGCCTGCACTCATTCTTCCCCACTGGAGAGGTGCAGAGCCTATTAAATCCCCTACCACAAGAAACACCAGGTCTGCAGGGTTTGGGGAAGAATGGGGAGGGGGAGACCAGAGCGCCTTTCCCTGAGCATTTCCTGATAAGTCTTTTCAGTAAACACTAATTTGAAATTTTACTCTTTGCAAGCTGATGAAATGGTTGACAGATAGGAACTTTTTTTTCCTTTGTGAAGAAGAGCTTTTCAGTCTAGAACAGCGCTGGAAAGGCCTCTTCAAACTGACAACACGCCTATATTTAAAGAGCTTTATTTCCATCAGGTGGGGTTTTTTTTTTTTGTCAAGTCACAACCTGAATTTGTATACAAAACGTTGCTCTCAAAAGACATATTAAGATCTCATCTTCACTGTCAGTACCACACTGTAAATCACGAATTCAAACTTTGGATCCCAACTAAATACAACGTTTGTAATTTACAGCCCTCAACAGCAGCACTGGAACTCCGTATTTGTGAAGTTTCTTGCCCCTGAAAGCCTCAAGGTGTTTTACAGACAGTAAACCTGCTTGCCTCCATTCGTGCTGCATTTCCTGCCTCTACCTTCACATCCTGAAATGCACACCTTACCTTAAGCCGATTTTAACAGTAGGGAACAATCAAGGCACACAGGGAGTAAATTAATTGCCCAGTGTCCCTTGAGTCAGTGGAAATGGAATTTTCATTTCCTCTGAGTCATGCGTTTTTATCAAGATATTACTAAGAATTAACCAGAATATTACTAAGAATTATGAACATTTTACTAAGAATTAAAGTTCTTTTTACCTCGATCGCCTCTAAAAGAGTTGCTACAACTCAGGTTTCTACGTCCGAAAAGAAATCTATTTATTTACTGACCTTCCTAAAGACCAAAGTGTGCAAATGCCCAGCAGACTTTCATTTATTTATCTATTCCCTCTCAGGACTACAAAACTAACTCAAAGCTCCCAAAAAGTAGTTTTAAGCTGAAATTTAATTCAACATTAACAGTGTTTATAAACAAGAGTGTATTTTTTTATTTCTCAGAACAGATTATGCCCTTCTTCTACTTTACTCCCTTTTAAGTCCTTGCCATAATCCATTAGGTTATTCGGCAGCAGCTTTCTAAAAGCTTAACAGTTAACTGTTTGGTGAAGTCTCTCTTCAGCTATTTTGTCTGTGCTGAGGCCGGAGTCATGGGATTAGTATAAAGATACAATACTCTCTTCAAAGGGGGATTCGAGCAGAGATACATATGATGTATGTACACCAGGACATTACTAGACTTTTTGTTTTGCTTTTAAAGATATATTGGTATTTTCTAGGATTTGGAAAGATGGAGTTTTTACTGTTAAGGTGGCCACAGAACCGTAAAAATATTCAGAAAGGCGAGGCTCTTTTGTGCCCCTAAACAAAGCTAGATAAGAGGAGAGAAAAAAATTCCATCCCTTGCAATTACTTTAACTACTTAACAAAGAAAATTAAGAAAATAAAAAGCCTTTAGAGGCAGGCATGTAGAGATGGTACAAATATAGCAGATAGTAACAAAAATTACTGGTATAATTATGAGAGCACTATATTGCACGTAAAGACAGCTCAGAAACATCCTACATACAATACTCCCATCATGAAATCCTGCATGTCTGTTCTCAGGGATCAGGACCCCATTCAAAACCCCATTTATACTGGAAATAAACTTCAAAATGTAGTATAAGAATTGAACAGAAGTAAATCAAGGGGTAACTCTTCAGAAAACTTCCCCACGAAGCTGCAAATAATAGTTTTTATTTCCAATTTCAAGTCAACTGATAAGGAAATGACAATAACCAAAGTAGCAAGTCCCACAAGAAGATTTAAAACAGCTCCAAAGCTCAGAATTGAGTTCTAGACAGTATTAACATGTGCAAATCCCAGAAGAGTGATGGGGCGGGCGGCCCGGCTGTAGCTGCAGGAGAACCTTGCGGCATTCCAGCCGCTTGGAGGCGGAGGGGCACCATGGCTCTAATTTTGAAGCAAATAATGAGAAAGCTGAAAAGTATGACTCCATATATTTGGAATCATCTTGTGGTAATCAAGGTTACAGTTCCTTATATGGTGTGGAGAACATGAAGCACACACAAAAAATAGAATATTAAAGCTACGGGGTACAAAGAACTGTGACTCTTGCAAACCCCCCCTGCCCCGAGCGCAGCCCAGCAGCCAGGCAGCAAAGCCCCCTTATTTTTGTGTTGCCATGAAATACAAACCCTGCCCTCAAAACAAGGCTGGTTACGCACTCTGTTTCCTAAATGGCATAATTAAAAGAGTGTAATCTGCCGGGAGGCCGTGGGGCATGAATGAATGTTAGACAAACCCAGCAGAAGGCAAACTGTCCCGTCTAAACTTGCTGGTGATCAAGAAGAGAAACAGGGAAAAGGTAGGAGAAAAAGGAAAAAAAAAAAATTATCTATTTAGAGAGGTTGTAGTTGTCTTTTTTTTTTTCCCCCTCTCCTCTGCCTGTCTAAAGTTAGTCTGGCTTAGAGGATGCACTAACTTTCCCAATCAGTTTTACATTACAGCACAAGTCCAGAAATAGCTCCCAGCCGCCTTGGCCTCTAGCACGGTTGCCATGACAATGGAACCACAGTGCTATAAATAGCTCATCAGCACCAAATCTTGTGAGACACATCTGGAACGGGGCCAGCTCGGCCCGGGCCTGACAAATAAAAATAGGCACAGGCAGTTTCAAAGGCTGGAAAGGTACAACGCAGCTGGGCTTGTGCAGAGCGGCAGGCAGGGAAACGGGTTTGATTGCTGGTTAGCACGAGATTTATTTGATAGGAGATGGGGAAAAGTATAAAAGTTACTTTATTGCATGCTAAACAGTCAGTCTTTCTCTAAGGTCTATTTTTCTTTCTTTTCCCCTAGTCTGCAGCAAAACCGACTGCTTTTGAAACTGTAACAATGCAGCCTTTGCCCAGGAGACCATTAAAACAAGAAAAAAACAGCAGAAAAAGACATCTTCAGAACTTCCCCCTCTAACTATTTCTGGACTTTTTTGTCTCCAGGGTATTTAAGTGCTCCCGCGAGCCTGACGGGCGCCCCGGTGGGACCCTGCAGGGCTGGATGGGGGGCTGCTCCCGCCATGCCTCCACCAGCCCGGGATGGGATGGGACAGGACGCGATTCCCTGAGGCCTCTGCCAGGCTGCCGCCATGGCTGCACTCCTCACCGCACCCTCACCATCGCCGCTTCCAACCCTCACCAGGGATGAAACTACGGCCGTGGACTGTGCTGAGGCTACAAACCAGCCGTGTCTGAGCTCAGGCCGGGGTTCAGCAGCCACAGCACAGCCCAGCTGCCTTCCAGCGGCTCTGCTTGACAAAACTGCCTTTTGAGCAAGCATTTTCCTTCGCTTAGTGCGTGAGAAAACATCGTATTTTTAGCACAGACTCTTGATCAACCCATTCAATTACATCCAAATTATCTGTGTGGGAACAGAATGTTATGTCAAAAATGTTATTCAGTATATTTGTCAATATTACCCAACAGAAGACATTTGTATAATCAGGAGATTCAATATTTTCCACAGCATATGAAAGCAACAGTTCAGGAATCAGACTGAAGTTGTAAAGACTTTGCTATTTCAGAGACGCTGGAAATAGTAGTCAGCACGATATAACACAGCAAATACCACTCCCAAAATACAAAAACCTTACTTGCACTATCAAAACCCAATAGAGAGTACAGATGGTAATCAAAAAACCTGCAACTATAATAAGCATTTAAGCCACAGCAAAAGATCTGCTCTGTGCCACAAAAGCACAGTGCAGGCGCTCCACACAAACTGCACCATCAGCCCACAGGATTCCTTTAGGTCCCTCCGTGGATATTTTCATTTCTAAAAATTGTAGAGTAACTTCCATCCAGGCTGAAAGCTGGATGTAAACTTCCCTCCCCTTCCCCCTTCCTTTCACCACATCCAGTTTGCTCATTTGCCATCTGAACAACGTATGTTTCAGAGAACAGCAGTTTTTACAGAAGTATTTCGGAAAAACGTACTTTGTAACATGCAATGCAAGCTTGTTGTTAAGCTATTCCAAGGTAGTTTAATAGCCTATAATAAATTGCATTTTTTAAATTTAAATTATGTAAAAAAGAACTACAAATATATCCTTTTTTCTTTAGGAAAGCAATTAATAAAATATTATGAGATGGCCCTTTCTGGCTCACATAATGAACAAACTTTACAATTTTGCCTGGGAGAAAGATGAGATGCAGAGGGTCGCAGCGCAGAAAACCTACAAGATAACCCAAACCTGGCCAGCACTCCAGTCCATCCTTGTAAGAGCCCTCAGAATGCCTGCCAGATCCCCTCTGCCAGTAACTCTTCACCTTGCCCTGCTTACAGATCCCTCCTCCTCCTCCAGCAATGGCTTTGGAGGGATACAGATCATTCGTGCTCCTTTATGCTTCCCTGACCAGGGCATGCTTCATGCCCAACATTACCCGGGACCGTACTCCATGACCACCTTTCAAACAAAACTCATCCCGCACAGCTTCCCCCACCACCACCAGACACAAGCCCCAAACGCTCAAGGCTGCTCCAGCTGCCTTCACTCCTACTTTACAAACTTGCACAAAGGTATTTTTCACACTCTCACCACTACCAAAACAGAGCGATTAAAAAACAACTCAGTACCGCGTGCCTCCGAGGCTCACTCCGCAATACAAGCCTGTATATGTTCAATAACTTCAGAACAGCCCCTCACCCCGCCCCAGAAAATTACTTTGCTATGCCAGGAAGGAACGTAAGCTGAACCAAGGCCAAGGCTGGGCACAGAAATGAAAGGTAACGGTACGGATGAGATCACTACGTCGGGATCTGATTCCAGGGCAAGCCCGGGGCGGGAACATGGTGTAAGTGAGTGGGGAGGAACATGGTGTAATCCCTGTGAACTTTTTTTTAAGTAGGCTGTAAAAGATGACAAAAACCATGGGAAAAGGTGAAGCAATTAAACATTCACATAACAAAAGGTCTTACTTCACTTTGCTTACTGGCCCTCTTCTCCAACTCAAGTATGGCTGATTGTGAACTCCTCTCCCAGCCTGCTACCCTTTAAATATCCATATTCTTAATTATTTTTTGCCATGCCTGTTTTCTGGAAGGTTGAAAAAGGTCTACATCGACGAACAAGGTCAGCAACCAACATAACTGCATCACTCCACTCTGTGGGGGTTGAACTTTGAGGAAAACTTTATTTATATCAATTGGGTGCAACAGGGATCTTAGAAGCCTGTAAGAATACTGGCTGCTAACCTAGCCTAAGGAGACTGATTAGGCAACTATATTTAGGCAAACAACCCAATACAATTAATTTTTAATGGAATTAAAGAGTACATCTACAGCATAGAAATTTGTATGAAACTCCCCCAACATCTTTGGGTTCAAACCAGGAACTGAATGCTTGCTTCAATTTCAGGAGTATTTTTTAACATGGCAACAACAACCTTTGCATTTTATAAGTCTATGTGTATGTCCCCTACTGTAGGCTGCCCTGAGCCATCAGAACAGGTGAACCTAATGGGATATCCTTTCATTGTGTTTCAACACAAGTGTTTATATGAACCTTGTCCCCATGGTCTTTAGCTCCCTCCAGTGCCATCACATCAGTAGAACTGCTTTCAGCTGATAAAGACCACGGTGTATAAATAATTTTAAAATTGCATTATTCACACACAATTAATGACATCACTAATAAATGTAGTAAAAATTATGTCAATAACTGAAGATGTCAATGAAAGCGTACCCCTCAATGACCAGGATCAAATAACATAGCCAGAAAGTGAAACAAAAACCAGCCAAGAAAACAACTACCAAAGAGCTAAGTCCAAAGCAGGAATAAAACTATACTGACAGCCACAAAATGCTTTAGAAACATTATTTATTGGCATTTGCACCATGCTATTCAGATGATAAAAAATTAATAAACTCATATTTTATACTTGTTTCTGTAATTTGAAGAAATTGAACTAGCTACAAAAATGGACATTTCGAAGGCTCAGACAGATCCTACGTCTTTCAGCCTGTGTGTGGGCTGTATAACCTAACCCCAAACACGGAGAACGGAGAACCAGGCACTTCCCCAATGGTGAGCTGAAAAAAGGGCAAAATAATTTTTAACTGAAATTTCAGAGACAGAGGTAGGTGGAGCTGACATGGCCTCACGTGACAGAAAAGGAATTTTGATCCCAGGACTGAGCTTCCACAGGAACTAGGGAAGCAGGGACATCTTAGGGAAGTAATCGAGGCCCACACAAGCCAGAGACAACAGGAGGACAAAAGTGCTGCTGGGTTTTGAGCAGGATGGCAGGGGGGACCTCACAGCCTTATTTAAATACACTTGTACAAGGGGCTGCAGGGAAACGGTTCACATGTATTTAACATGCAAGAATACAAATCCAACACTGGAATTTCGCCTACTTAGACACCATCCTGACTGAGATTTTTGTTCAGTATTTTAGGATGTTAGGTTCCTTTCCAAAAATGCAGTAACTCTGACTGCTATGCTGCCCATAGGACACTCAGATCTTTCAATGCTTTTCTGCCAGCGTCATGCCTGTTGCTTGCCGCAGGCACTCGGAGCTGGCATGGCAGTCGGTGTCTTCTACCTGTCAATACCTGTTTGGGAGCCAGCAGTTTAAACAACTCAGAGCAGCTCACATTTCTGTTTTGGCTGTTCTTTGAGGCTTGCTCCTCTCTTTTTTAAAGTCCTTTTTCTAACTTGGGAAAAGCAACTCCGGGCGTCTGTAAAAGGAGGCACACAACCAGGTAGGCAGCATTGAAAGTGTCTGCAAAGAACACACCTCTCATTCGAAAGTGAGTCATCACCTAAAGTTCTTATTCTTTAAAAGATTTGCTTGATTGTGAAATTTAATATTGCACATACTTTAAAAAAGTAATTTTAAAATGAGAAAGTGATATGGAGCTACAACAGCAATTTTGTATTGTTAATTTTGAGCAGTACATTGACATTAATCTTTGGCTACTGTGCAAAGCATTGCCTGCAAATACCTGTTTCTGTATTCTTCTGCCATACAATAAAATGAAGAAGTCCAATTGAAGTGTTTGTCTCTCCCTGGTACACATTCCATTCAGGCAGACAAAAGGAGCAAGAAATCAAGCTTGAAGCCAAATTCAAAAAGTCAAACAATAAAGGTGAACATACTGCTTCTGTGGGAAAGCCATTCACAGGGAGCAACCATGTTCCTTAAAAAGCACAGCCCTCTTTTATCCTCACAGAAATTTAACGTATCAAACAAAAAGAACCATCAGTCAGCCAGTTACATGAGTTTGCTCTTTGCTTAGGTTTTTGCTGTTCTTAAAAGGAAAATCTTATACAGAGCCTCCACCTTTGCTTACTCCCATGTTGTTTGCGATACCATCGATAGGTGGTTATTGACTATGCGGTATCATTTGCATATTTAGTGCTTTGAAGCTTACAATTAAAGCGGACACCTCACAGAAGACTCTGGCTTTGCAAAGGCTCACAAACAGCACTAATTTAGCTTGTGACACGATATCCTGCTTTAGAATCTTGTAAATAAAACATTTTAGTCCTTCCCCTTCTCTTCCCCACTGACCTGATAACTTAACTTGACTTTCCTGAAGCAGAATTTTAATTGCTACAAAAATCTCACCTCTCAAAACGGGAGACTTGCTATCAAAGGCCTTAAAAATAGTATTAATCACTCAAATGTTTGTAAAACAGACAATAGGATACACTTTAAATTTGCAAAATGTATTTTAACATTTGCAAAGCATATTTTTAATGCTGGACTTTTCTAAGCTGTGTCCTTTTAAGACTAAAGGAACAGACAATTTAGACTGAAGCGTGCACAGGAAAAGTAAAATCCCTGACAAGGCACAACCTTAACCTGTTTCTCAGCCAAGAGTCACGTCTGCAGGTTTCAGTACAGTGAGGTTTTCTATCCCAGTTCCCCAACTCAAGACGATCAGCCAGGTGCTGCGCAACACGGAACCGAGATAGGACTGGGGTAAGTGTGAGATGTGTGTGGGGCACGGACATGCGTGAGGAAAGAATTGTTGGGCAAGTGCACAGGAAAAAGGAGGTGAAATTTTTAATGGACTTTTAAAATCCCTTATTCTCCAAGACAATGTTAAAATGAGGAAGTAGTAATACAGCAGCTACAGGTAGAATTAGTTCTTTTAAACTAGCTTTATTAACTCAACTTATTAGTTATAGAAAACTGTTGCAATCACCTAAACAATTACTAAATATATTATTCATAAAACATAATTGTTTCAGCATTGTAACTTATAAACCATCCACAGGAGAATGGATAGCTCTATTTTGAAACAACTCACACTGAGGAGAATATTAACGTTCAGGAGGTACTAAAGGTGACACATCCTCACTGGCCTCTATGTCTGCAGGCCGTACAGAGAGAGGCCAAGGACTGGGAAAACCTGGGTAGGGAGTGGTCTCCCACAGCCCCATCCTTCTCTTCTGACACGGGTCTCTCTGCTTCCAGGCAGTGCCAGAGCCTCGACCACAAACCACCTTCCAACTGAGGATGTGGAGAATGTCTGTGCTGAGGTATACCATACAAAGCTCTGCTAAATTTAAGTTACCACCATGTTCCCTGACAAGTTTAACTTTACCCCCCTCCGCCCCCTTTTCCTCAGGGTGTGGGGAGAAGGAGAATGGAGGAAGAGATTCTAGCCATTACAGTTGTGAAGCAAGTATAAAATGATGCAGTGAGGTCTGCCTAAGCAGGTAGCTTGAAACAAACATGGGAAGAGGTGGAAAAGAATTTCACCCAGCAGGCATTCATTCTGAAACTCCAGCAATGCTGGTTTCTGCTTTTTTTTATTACACTGAAAAGCAAATATCACAAAGCTATGAATAACAACTCATTTTTGCACTACAAGTGGGTGGACTCCCTCACACACACGGTCAATCACAACCCGGCAGCAGGGAAGCTTAGGGAAAGAAAAGTCAAACCCAAGAGCCCAGGTTCCAGAAAATTTCCAAATTCCACTGGATGACTAAAAGCCCTGAGAGTCCAGAAGAGGACACACACATCCTGACTATCTCTGTCTGCAGAGGGCAGTGTCTCATGTTTGCATTTTAAATGGCTGAAACCCTAAACCTAAATTATTTATTAAAAGCTTAAAATTTTCCTCTTCTACCTGAAAGGAGCATCTTAGGAGTCTCAGGAGAAGCACTGAACTAAAACAGACACTAAAAATCATGGGTGGACTTGCTGCAGTGGGAAAGATAAGAAGTAGTTTTAGGTGGTATTTCTGTTTCCCAAATGGAGTGTATATTCCCACCTGAACAGACATTAAGGGGCTCAGAGCCCCTTAAAGGGGCTTTGGCCACCCTCACAGAGCTCTGTTCGATATCCAAGCCTAGTAGTTTGCACAAAGACATAAACCTAACAACCTTCTTATAAAGTCTTAATGCAAAGAAGCACTAAAGGATGTGCAGCACCCTTCTGTGTTGCAGTCTTGGTTCAAGTATGTACCTAAAACTTTGTGGGTATCTGACATTCGCAGCCCACAGATCTGGCAATAAACGAGCAATTCAAAGCTGCGTGAGGAAGCAGAGACATGTGGCAGCTCCAGAGGAACGACCGTGACTCAGCTTCGGCCTGGACAGGCTCACCTATAGCTCTGATACCTGTAACCAGGAACTGTGTGATTTAAGGGTGCTGAAGACAATTCCAGGATTTCCATTACTATAATTAGAGCTTCCGGGTCATGGTTCACACTCAAAACAGCAGCAAGGACTGCAAGGTGGAAGAGACTCAGACCAGACGGGTCAGACAGGGAGAAAGTCTGGAGAGAAAGCTCAGTGGTTCTGGTGAAAAGGAGGTGTGTTCTTACATTGCTTACACCGTATCAGGTGCTATATAAACATAACCATATGTGAAACACAGCTTTTATCACTCTACAGTTTTTAAACTCCACTTCCCCTACTCAGCAGCAAATTACTAGACTTGCCACAAAAAAGGGTGCCTAACCACAGCAACTGATATATTACACAGACCACTAAATATAGCCACTCTGCTTTCTTCTGTGTTTTCCAGCCAAAGACATTTTTGCAGCATCTTGAACACAAGAGCTGCCCTGCATTTGATTGTGATGCTTGAAACTAGTGAGAGGTGCAGAGCTCTCAATATGGCACTTTTCTCTCACCCCATCCCACCCACGTTTCCATCCTACAGCTCCAGCTCGTAAAACTACAGCTCTCTTCTCTGTATAAATGCACACGCACAGGAAGTCCGAGGAACAGACTGCCAACAAGCAGATCAGAAAATTAAAAAAAATCCGAAATGCCAATAACCCATGCCAGAATCATACACTGCATCGAAATACAGGTTTCAGGGGAACACCATTGGAGTACTTTTGCAGATAAACATGTCCTTCATTTTCATTAAAAAAGAAGAAAAATTCTCTCCTTCGAACCCACTTCCATTTGAGAGACCTACATTTTATTAATACCTCTTATGAGTCTCTGTCTCTTTGCTTAAAGACAATAGGGAAGAAAAAAAAGAAATAAAAGCAGATATAATTTACATTCGGGTCACTGACTTTCTGGATTGTGGCTCCAAACACCGAGGCTTTACAAAGGAAAAACCCGGCCACCCAAGGCCCATGCTGCTCTGCAGGAGAACTTCCTCCTGTTGCCTACATTTTCACGGGTGCAAGCTGCAGATATTTAGTGGTGTGACAGTCAGAAGGTACCCCAAGGAAGGAACAGAAAAAAGGCTTCAGCTAACATCACAATTGGAAAAAACCAACTTTTCTAATGCATTACTGATTTCTAGGTAACTATGCAGGGAAACTTCCACACAGACCCATAGGCATGGATATGTCCAACTCCTTAGAGTAAAAATCTGTTTCAGTTTTCTGCATGTCCAGCATTAATCCATTATGATGCTTTGTGGTATGGATGTTAGGAATAAGTGTGGTACAGTTCAGAATTTAAAAGATGCGCTATTTAAACGTGGATACTACAACCCCATCTGCCCTGTAATCCATACAAAGATAAAAGTAGCACATGCTTGTGCAGATTCTGGTAATTACAGAGTTGTGTTTCAAAAAAACACAATGTTTCATACAATGTAAACATGGTAATTGTCACTTTATCTCACAATCTACACTGTGATTTCAATTATGCACAACAAAGGGACTGCTCATGAGAACTGAACCGAGAGGGTAAATTGCACCCCTCAATAATAGTAACAAACCTGTGTTCACTAGTGGTTGGTTGTTTGTTTTTAAAAGGTATTTGTTGAGTTGTTATAAACACCTCTTCCAGACTACTGAAAAAAGAAAAACGTCCTGGGTGCGGCACTGATCTTTCATTTGTAAGACTTGTCTTGAGTTTCATATTCTTTACAGCCACGTGACTTTATCAGAAAACCACAGCACACAATTTTGGTGTAATTAGCAGGACCTTCTTAAATACAGCCCGGAAGAAAGCTCTGAGGGAAACAAACACATTTCACATCATTAGGGAAAGTCAGAGCTGAAATGGAAGTACCAGCCTCTGCACGCAACAGCAGAAATACTACCTATTTTTAGCTCACAATTCCAATAAGAAAACAGCTGGGAGTCTAATGAAAATATCTTGGTGACAAATTTAATGGACTGAACACTAAAGTTACTATTTTTAAGTAACATTTCTAATTATCTTTCAAAACAAGAAGCAATTAAGCAGCAGTGGAGCTACAGCTTCCCAATCATCCCGTAAGGCTTGGCTCCAATCTGACTGAAACTGGGAAATGGCTCAACACCTTTCTGATCCTAAAAACTGGTTGAGGGCCAGGCTCAGGGTTTGCTTGGGTTTGTTGAGGTTGTTTTGGTTTTGTTCTTTTAGTCTAATGAACACAGTTCTGCTTTGACCCGTCCAGTCCTGCCTTGCTCTGTTTTTCCCAGCCCATTCCCCTATCACCCCCCTTACATGCAGGAAATGCCGCTCAATTCGCAAGCCGCCCATGTGAGAAGAAGGTGGAAAGGAAAACAGAAATGGAGCTCATAACGTCTGAAGAAAGCTGTTAAAAACAATAAATGACAACAGCTTGGATCAGAGTAGTTCAGCTCTGTGGAGAGGTGGACAATGCCATACTCCAGAGGCAATGGTGAAGGGTCAAGAGTCTTGCCTAGCACAGCTCTAAGACAGCACAGAGGAAATCACAACATGGAGCATAACAGTATTTGCAAATTTATTGAATGAGCCACCTAAGTCACAACAAATTGAGTTACTATCTGACACCTTCTCCAAATATTTCTTTAAAACTAGACATTTTAACTACTGGTTCCCTCAATAACCTAAGACTATTCCACACTTCATACATACATTTTCACCTATAATTCTATACCATACACATTGTCGTTGAAACAAAATTTTAACAGGGGTTGAGAATTAGAATGACATTGAAAAAATACAGATAGTTTACCAATATATATCCTTCACTCATTTGATTTCACTTAAAACCTCACGCTATCCAAAATCATCCAAAGGTTTTTGCGGATGTCACCTTTTATATTCTTCTTGAAGAGAGATTACAACACCAATTTACAAATGGGGGAACTAAGTTTCACCCAAATCAGGCCTTTGATAACAAAATGTGAATCCTAGAGCAGTTCAACTCCACATTAACAGAGGTTAACGACTCCAGCAGAAATAGTGAAGTCATTTGAGCTGGACCAAGAGAA
This sequence comes from Porphyrio hochstetteri, assembly GCA_020800305.1. Taxonomy (NCBI): domain Eukaryota; kingdom Metazoa; phylum Chordata; class Aves; order Gruiformes; family Rallidae; genus Porphyrio; species Porphyrio hochstetteri. Next base: position 12,134,624 of record CM036921.1, on the reverse strand, counting down.
GAACTGAGACTGTACACCTTACCTGCAAAATCTGCTCTTCACAGCACACACCCCAAAAGACAAAGCTCATGAAAAGGCCAAAATGAAATAACAGATCAGTAGACTTGACCACGATTGAGTCTCCAGAGTGAACCTATTTGATGAAAGACTATCCAGGGAACATCCACTCTTTATGAAGCCATGTACGAAGGTTGCCTTGCCAGATACAAAGCGTCAAGATGCCTAACTATTCCAAACTGTCCCTGATCTTGTAACATCATAAATCCAACTGAGTAATCAAAATCCAACTCAGATGCCTTTAAGAGCAAAAGTGGTGGACAGTGTGTTCCTCAGTAACTTTACCAGTATTACCAACACTGGCAATATGGGGTGGGGGGAAGGCAAATTAACATAATTTGTAGGGATTTTGTGTATATATTGCTATTTAATTTATTTATAGAAATTAATTTGGCTGCAGAAGATTTTATTAATTTTTAAATTGTGGACCCACAAAGCTTTTGGCAAGAATCACAGAGCACTATCCCTCCACCTGAACTGGGCTGGATGTTGCTCCTTTGGCAGACCCTCCTCGGCTGCAGCAGCCTTGTCAGAAATAGCCCTCACTGGCTTTTCCTGGGCTGCAGATCACATAAGCCCTCTGGGGGAAGGGGAGCCTTGTAGAGTACTCAAGGTACTTTACAGCCTTCACAGAAAACGTACTGGGCCGCCAACATATTTCAAGTGTAAATTACCATCCAGACACTGAACACCCTCCCTTGCATAATGAATACACTACAGCTTTATTGCTGGGAGAGACTTAATTAGTGTAGCACAAAACAAATATAGTTAACACAGAATTATATTTAACTATAGCCACTGATTTTAATGTTTCGGCAACAAAATCGATGTATAATACACTCCAGAGTCACCAGTGAAAGGTTTTGTAATTTGAAATACCATTTTATCAATGACATCCTGCCTACTAATTATTCCTCATCACATGTAAAATCACCTAGCAATTTCTTTCCATGTATTCACAACTTAGCCATGTACTAAAAAAAAAATACTTAATGAATATATAAGTTCAGTTCAGTCTGATAAACCTGTTTACCTAACATGAGCTTAACGTATTTTTCACTTTTGGTCTGCTCCCTCCTGAAGGAAGGATTTCATGACCATGTTTCTCTGCGTGCAAGCACATGGTCTCAATAAACTTTTGAGCCTGCTGGTAAATTTATACTAAATGTACTGCAGACATCTCTGTCAGGGGTCTCTCAAAAGAATAAATTCCACAACACCTGTGAATGCAGGCAAGCACCCAGAGAAAAGAAATTCAAATTTAAGTCCCCAGTGAAGGAAAGTCTTTGGTATTTTATCAAACACTGGAGTTCATGGAAGAGGAAAAGGAATGAGAGAACATGCAAGTCAACAGCATCAAGTGCTCCCTCTCCCTGGGAATGGCAGTGATGTATCTGCAGTGTTTCAGCCCAGGGAATAATTGGGAATCGAACCTGGAGCTTTCACACTGTACCAGCAAATGCACTGGCCTCATTTCATCCATATATCAGAATTTTTCTGTTGCCTCCCATCTTTTGAAACACTGTTGCTTTTAATTCCTTTTTTAAAGCAAATCTTTAATGAGGTTTTACAGCATCTTTTCAGGTCTTAGTTTATCAGTATTCCCCTGTCTTCTGATCTCAAAACACTCCTTTTCTGCAGCAATAGAGCACAAGCAATAAGAGCTCTCATAAAAAACCCCAACAACCCATGCCCCAAAAGCTGTCATGCTTGCTGACTGCAAACATCAGAAATAGCAGATCCCAAGGTCAGGCACAAAGTTCCAGCAACTACTCAGCTCACCAAGGCGAGTAAACGGCAAAATCCCCCAAATCCCGGTCACACCTGGCTCCAGGGTTGCCGCTCTGGGAGCGCCCGGGGAAGCACAACAGTTCAGCAAGGCATTTCCTGCTGCAGCAGCAGTTCCTGTAACTGCAGCCAGACCCGAGGGGTCCCCCCCTCGCAAGCACCCCGCAGCCAGTCTAGCACTGCACCCGCTGCCCACCAAATCCACCCAGAGAACGCAAGTCTGGCTGTTACTCAGGTAATGCCAAAATGATGCAATCAATGCCGCGCTCTCTCGTTTCCTCAAGCATTTATTTATAGCTTGTCCTGTGTGTTCTGCCCGTGGATCTTCCTCCTGAGGAAGGATTCCTAGGTGAAGGCGGCTCCAGCCCTTATGGAAGGCTCTTCCCCTTGTTCTGTATCATCTTGAATTGTTCAAATTGCAGATCAAAGCTTTTGCAGTTTGCACAAAGCATGGCAGGAAAGGGTGAGTGAAAACTAATTCTCAAGACCAAGTTGCTCTGATTGACTCTCACCACTTGACAACTACAGGTTATACACTACTACTAATCCAAGACCACTACAGACCACAATATAAGTCCAATACTAAGGATTCAAGATGTTGTTTTCTCTGTTTTTTTAAATAAAGTTATGGGAATTTTACAATAAAACTGAACACTTTTTAAAAATTACTGGGTAAAACAATAAATACAAGTCTGGTACATCCTAAGTGCGTGACAACCTTACAGAGCTGGCAGTAAGACAACTCCTCTTATTTTAACTTTTCATCCTATGTAATTCATTGTAACACACAGACTGACCACTGCCTTCACAAAAGACCCAGTGGATTTAAGGTTTACTGTGTACACAACGTCTACTCTTTTACTGGTTCAAATTTACTCAAAGTATGTGCAATTTTTTTGAGAACTGAGATTACAGGAGAAGTTTCATCTGCAGGAAATAGTTATTCTTAGGGTGAATCTGTTGTCTTTTCCCTACTATAAAAAATTGCATTCTGTGATTAGTAAAAATTTTTAAAAAAACCCAACCCAGCAGAAAAAAGGGCAATACTATCTGCAAGATCCACATACAGCCAAGGCAAGCCAAAAAACCTCGAGCTTTAAGCAGTCACATAGCTCTGCCAATTGTCTGACTTTCTGAACATGTCAAACCTTGTCGAACATCAGGCCTGTCTTGCAGTAAACACATCAGCTGCACATTTATCAGCTTTGCACTAGGAGCCAGATACGGTGTTTACTCTGACAGCGAGATGCCCTCACTCCAGGAATGTGTGGCATCGCTCAAAGGATGAAAGGCTGCTCAGCAGAACACCAAGGAATCCATGCATTCAGCGATATTTGTGAATCCTGTTGTTAATGAATTAACTCACAGTAGGAGAAACTCCATCTACTTCAAGAGTTCCCATAAGGATGAATCCAGGCTATTGAACTTTTCTTTATCTTTGCAATCATGAAAGAAAACCAAAATTATGTAATAATGCCACGTTAGGAGCTGCATTTAATGGTCTTGTGCAACAATGCAACATAGTCCTTTTGTGAATAAATTATTTTGTGTCAAGCCTGTAACACCAATCACTCAGAACGTCAGGGCTTTGAATGCATACATGGAATCCTGTTCACTAATACAGGAGTTATTTGCAAAATTACATGAAAATAGACTTAGGAAGTGTCGAAGTTTAACAAATAAGCAATGCAAACAATCAATGAAAATCAACCCTACAAATACCCTCGAAGTGACTGATCTTACCCCATCCTCAAAACCCCAACCACAAAACCCCTCAGCGTACAAAACACCTATTTAAGTAGTTTTCCAGCATATTCTCTCACACTATTAATTAACGACACAAAAACTCTGAAGGAATGAGTATGATAAAATGGGGAACTTGGTGCGTTAAAGTGCAGAAATGAGCAAAAGTTTAATTAACAGAAGGTTCTGGGTCAGGTGTCATCTCCTGCTGTATCACGTTCTGACACTTCCCCTTCACCAACGAAAAAAATTCCACTGTATTTGAATTTGTATGTTTGCAGACAATGGTGCCCCCCCCAAAAAAAGAAGCATGGAGAGGAATCAGAAATACATTCCCTAAGAAGTCCAGATACTCCTGTACCTAACAGACCTGAAAGCAATTACAAAAATATGCGTCTGACATTTGCTTTAAAAAAGCTCAAGATTATTTTATCTTCTGTTTTTGAAATAGAAATCTGAGAACTTATGCACATTCTGCAATTTATCTGTATTATTTATTAAAATGTTTAAAATTCATTTGGTGATGCAGCATAACACTCTATCAAACACCACAGTTTGCCATTTTTACCACTAGTAACAAGGAATCTGTTATTCCCTTCAGTGAATTATTTTTAACTCTGTGTTAATTAACTCTGTGAGTATAAGCAAAGAAATGAAGAAACTGGGCTACAGAACAACTTTGTTCATCTGCAGAGCTCTGAACTGTAGCCAAGTTCTTTTAGTACAGAATTATCTCATGAAGCTGCATCATTCTTAGGTTTATACAGTAGTAGTTACTCATACAACAACATTCTTTGATAACATCGACTTTGGTTTTAAAGCAGACTATTAAAGTAAAATATTAGCCAAGAGATACATCCTGAGCAAACTAACAACTGGACTCAAGACAGTATTCTTCTCCAGCTACAATGTCAGTATGCTTGTCAGGTAGCCCTGCCCTTGTGACATTGTCTTGATGTGCTTTTGCCATTCAAAATGAAGCTGAGCTGGCAGAGGAAAAGAGCAATCTACTGAACACATCACGTGGATGCCTACTTATGATCACAGAGGAAATTTACTATTTTATGGACAAGCTTTATTTAAATAAAACGTTAACATTCATGCCAAAGTTTCAAAAATATCTGTGAGCAACCCTGTGCCAAACCTGAGCAAACTTTGTGCTTGTGAATGTCACTGAAGGCAAGAAATAGCTGATGTATGAAAAAATGCTCTATTTGCCCGTGGAAGCAGATGCAACACGCTGAGAAATGACAATGCATTCCCACTACATCAGGCATCCCTGACCACTCCAGTTTATCCTTAATTCATGCAGGCATTAGCAAGTGGTACACTTAAACTAAAAGGCAACGTGGGATAATTTGGATGCAGGATTGGGTCAAGAAACAGGGGAAGAAGTTCCAACCCAGCTTTTCCATGCCCTTCAGACCAGGTCGGCCCTGCCTCCAGCTGAAGGCAAATCCCTAATATTTACAACTAGACACGGAAAGGAAGTTGCATCTGCAGGGAAAGGGCAGAAAGGAACTGACACATTAACAGATGTGTGGAACAAAGGAGAAATAAGAGCAGCAAATAAATGAAGGCAATGGGTATGGGGGGTGGTGCTGGTGGTTTACATGCTGCAGCATGAGTGAAAGTGGAAGCAAAATCAGATTTCTGGAGCACACACTTGAACCCTCTCACAATAATTCAGAATGAAATAGTGGGCATCACATAGACCTCCAAAGCCTGTGGTGTATGACTTCTGGAGTTATTCACATGTTGGACTTGCAAACATCTTTCTGCCATTATGTCTCATCACCTTCAGTATTTTCACTTACTGGTGCTCCTAATTTGTAAGGCTCAGGCAAGCTATTCCAGGACACCTTTTGTTTTATCTTGCTTCATCCTGGGATGTAATTTATTTTGATGACAGAGAAGTTTATCTGGGGTTGAGTGTAGCTTGAAAATATGAATTTATGATTAGCTGTGACAACAGTGGGAACATGTGTTGGATTCATAATCCATTTAACGGCTAAATTTAGGTAATCTGGTTTTCAGAGCACTTGCCAGCAGGCACATCCCTGCTATTGACAGTCAGCAAGAAAGGGCAGGCACATGGCGCAGTAGGTATAATTCAGCTGCTTATATATTTGGACTCAGTTTGTTGGTCATGACTTCACTAAAGTCATGTAAAGGCAGGAGTTACTGTGCTTCCCATCACCTACAGCAATCTATTTCTGCACCTAGTGTCCCACTGGATTACAAAGAAAAAAAAAATAACTTGGGCTGTGGTTTTGGGGGTTTTTTACTTGAAATGTAACCTTGTTCAAAGCATCATCCTCTATTCCCTCAGGCTGAAGAGTCGGGAGAAGATCCTAATTCAGTTACCTCTAAGTGCTCTGGAATAAAGTAAGGTGGGGTTTATAATCAAGACTAAGGATTAGAAGTTAGATGATCTCCGTCTACTCCTCAGTTTGCCAAAGAATTCACACAACAGTAGGCAACTCATCAGTTTTAAATCAGCAAAAGTGGACATGAATATTATTCTTCCTCACGGGAATGTTTAACAATATAATTGTTAACGTCCGTAAGAAGCTCATGTATGCCAGGAATATAGGCCAGGGAAATTCCTGTCCTGTTGAATGTGAGTATGCAGACACAGCTTTCGGAGCTGGAGGAGACAAGAACAACTACACTGCCAAAATCAGAGTGGAAAGAAAGTGAAAAGGAAAAAAAAAAGTCGTAATAAATAATATGAATAAGAAACTAGACTAACAGTAGTACTACTGATAAATCAGCCACTATTTAAAAAGGTGAGACTTTCAGCAAACACACTTTACTACATGTTCCACGAAGGGAATTTTGTCATGAAATGAGATCAACATAGAAGAAAATCATTAAGTGCTCAGACTGGGGCTCTTAATTGCACTCTACAAGTCAGCAAATCCAGAAATAAAACACACCATAAATCTTAGCTAAAGTATAAAGAATTTACAACCAATAACAAATTAGGAATTAAAAAACCAGCGCGTCCACATCTGCTGATCCTTTAGCAGCCCTGCACAGCAGTCGGTTAATAGCTGCACTCCTCCTCTTTCTTTGATAAGTATTTTAAAAACAAACATCTTAAAAAATACTTCTCATAAAACTCTTCTGGAGCAGTTTGGCACAGCTTCAAGCTATCAGAGTGGCTGTGCTGGTGTTGAAGTTTGAGAAACATGGCTCTGCACCTAGAGCAGCCACCTCCCCGTGCTTTCTCCTTCCCCGAAATGGCAGGCGGCAGGAGAAAGGCCAGCGGCAGGAAATAGCGTGAGAATGGGCTCCCTCGTGCTACTTCCAGCCCTTCCTGATATCGGAGGGTGTGAAACGGGTTGCAAAGACTGTCTCTCACATTATTTCCTTTTCCACCCCAGCCAAAACCAGGAAGTGCCAGCGAGGAGATACGCAGTGTGAGACGAAGCACAGAATCACACTGGTGGCCAAGGCACCTACCTAAGCCAAGGCGAACTAAAGCAAAAAATCCAGTATCTGCGGGCACAGCCTGGTATTAGCTAACCTACAAAAGGCACCAGCAGGCTTGCGTACCCAGGCTTTGCTTTTGATTTGCTACGTAGCTAATCCTACAGTTACTGACATCAAAGCAATCTTCTTCAGGGCATCCACAGACTGTGGCTCAGACCTTTCAGGATGGCACTAGCATCCTTCATGCCAACGTGAGAGCGTCTACCTGCTCTGACCACTCTGCTGTGCATTTGTGAGGCCTCAAGAACAGAGTTCCTCAAATTAAAACCGAGGTACAAGTATTAGCAACAACAGCACTTCAAAGAGATCGTGTTTGTTTATATTTGACAGAAGGCATATATTTGGCAAACAGGTCCTGGCACATTACAGTGGAAATGGCTCCTATATTCTTAAGTAATATATTCCAAGTAAGCTGCAATCCTGTGCCTTCAGGGAAGAAATATGAAGGATGGTAAATTATTTATTTTTCACTGTTTGGGGTTTTCTATATTCTAGATACTTCTGTGTTCTTCTGTTTATTATTAGCCAAGAGCAGTATCACATGGTAGCCTCAGTACAAACATTCACTCTCGTATGTATACATCCCCATGAGATGCAAGAGCAATGAAATTTGGTCTTCTCTTAGATAGGGCTCCCTCCTCACTGCTAAAATACATTCCTCTTAGAGAGAAATTGGTGACAACCTCACAGATAATGTTGTTCTAAAAGCAGAATTGAAATTAATTACTTAGTAAGTCCAGTTAAGAAAAGGGAAACAGCCTCCTTTCCTTTCTCTGTCTCTCAAGACTGCAAAATATGCCTAGGCAGGAAGTACAGTAAAGCTCATGATGAGCAGAAGCAGCTACTCTTCCAAAAGGAACAGGGTTCTTCCACAGTGACCTTTTCGTTTAGCCATTGAGCTTGAGGATGAAGGGCAGGATAGCAGAAGGGCTCTCCAGCAGACGAGGTTACTGCTTGGGCCTCACACCTTCAAACCTCCAAAGACCACTACTGCAGGTAAATGGAAAACCAATATGGTACCTGTGCCTTCTTTTCGGAGCCAGGGAAACCAGGGAATTGGTGGAGTAATGATAAAAGCAGGTATTAATGTTAATTTCTTATGGGGAAACATCAAAGAATCATAGCCAGTCAGCAGGAAGTGCTGTCCTTTCACTTGCTGATCAGGAGCAGGTGAAAAACCCCACTGCCAGTCTCTACAGCAGACACACCTCATTAGATTAAGAATACATTCATTCCCACCTTCCTGGGAAAGGACAAGAAGCGGAAAGTGGCTTTCCTTCCCCAATCTGTTCCTCTAGGAAAGCTAGTTCCACCAGCTAGCTCTCCTCTTTCTTCAGCACAAGCTCTGCAAGAGTTTAAACCTCCATCTCCACAATATCCTTCTTTCCAAGATGCTCCAGCATCCTGTAGGTATTCCATAAACTCCTTAACTCTGAAAGACTTTCTGTTGGCCTACAGCCAAGCTACCTACACAAAGAACCAGCTTTTAGCCACAAAAAGTAGAATCATAAGAACAATAATGCTGAACAGAAGGCAAGTAAGTCAGTCCTTACAGCTGACCCAGTAGCTCACCACTACCATTGCCCTACTAACAAAAGGTGGGGATGAGAGGGGGGAAAGGCCTCCTGCCAGTTCCCAGAAGGCAGGACCCCTGGCACAGCTGCCCCACAGGCAGCCTAAAGGCCTGCGCTGTGCCCACTGCCCGAGGCCAGGCCACACAGACCAGCTCCTAAACCTGCCACAAGCTCCAGAGAAGCTCCACACGCATTTCATGCGGGTTTGGAAGAAACAGAAATGAATTTCATTTTGTTATTAACATTTCTGAAAGCCAAGCAAAGCCCTGTAAGATATACAGTCCTCACTGTCCCAGCTTAAAAGACAGACAAGATCCATTTTTACATGTTCGGCAGAATCTCCTTGCAAAGCTTCCTAGATATGCACACACACACAATTTTATTTTTTTATATATGTATATAAATAAAACTGTGCCACTTTCAAGAGTGAAAATTTATTTTTTTTAAAAAGGCAGAATGTTAAATGAGCCTAGACCAAGACGTGAAGCAATTCACACTTCAAAAATGATAGTTAAAAAAATTTTTTTAATGTACAAACAACTGCAAAAAGAAACACTGTTCAGAATTTTAAATGGATTCGCAAAAGAATCCATGAATATTTAAGAACTTAATCAATTTTCAAGAGCAAGAAGGGATATTTGGAAGCTGGATTGATCTTGAAAACGAAAAGCCACTTTTCTGCCTTCCATTCCACCTTTCTTGTTTTAAACAGGGACTTCAAAAGGGGAAGTGTTTAGGACCCAAAGACTCTTCTCTGGAAGAGCTGACAACTCCAACAGAGTTTTCTCAACTTTCCCTTTTAACTATGCAGATTCAAATTAAAATAATCTTCACTTGATAAATCTCAGCTACATTTTATGCTTTGCCTTTGCTACAATTTCTTTAGAGCTTGCTCAGCAGGTTAATTTCAAGGTATCAATCATGTCTGATTTTATAGGAAGTAATTTTTGTCAGGTCCCTTGAAAATTTAACATGCTAAAAAGAAGTTCTGATTTCGAAGTCACACTAACCACCAAGTAAACATTTAGCCATTAAAAACCTTGTACTTTGCATATTGTGTTATTAAAAACACTGCTGCACAATCAAAAATGCCAGAAAAGTACGACCAGACCCAACAATTAAAAGCTCCTTCTGCAAGAAAACACTGTGATATACTTTATTATCAAATTGAATCAATGTTAGAATTACAAAATATTTTTGGAAGGAGACAACACTGAAAAAAGAATTCTAATTTGTTAGCAATGTCCAAGGTTTGTTTTTGGCTCAACAGCTCCTGCTGTAGAACTAAGTGTTCCACTAGATGGAGCAGGATGGTAAAACCATCACGAAGGCCATTTGCCTTGCTGACCCATGAAAAAAGTCAATGTCCAGCAATCGGGGATAATAAGAATTTGAGCTTTCTTCTGTGCATTCAGGTCAAAAGAAAATCTGTTCCTCTTCCAAACAGGGGCAACAAAAAACCCCCTTAATGCTTAATAATACTTATTTCTTCCCGTCATGGACGTTGGCTATTAACAAACACTAACCAGAAACAAACAGATAACCAAACACTACATGAAACAAAACTACTTCTTCCTTATTTCTATCAACTTTACACTAGAAAGACAAAATTTACTGACAGTTGACAGAAAACGAAAATCTTGTCGTATTTTTTATTTTGTAGCAACTGAACTTGAAAAAAGATCTATGCCAAATGATCAAACATTAGTCACTGAATGCAAGAGACATCACTATACATCAAACAAATTCACACTAGAAACAATGGCAGAACTTCAAAGAGGCTCCTAAAGACCTGGAGCTGTGCAAGTCATAGTAAAATTATCTCCCTGGTCTCTTTTCAAATGGAGCTAATTGTTGATTTACCCTTAAGTCTACCTCAACAAACAAAAGAGAACCTTACACATTTTATTTCATCAAATGTTCTTTAAGAGATGCTGTAGTAGACAAACTGCAGTTGAGATTACAAACTTGCCTTTCCTTGACTGCTAAACCTTACTTCAGCTGCTCTAAAGGAAGAGAGTATAAACTAACAAAGTTTAACCAAGTTTTAACCATTAATATTCCAAAATTAAGTCCTGCAGTTGAACATACACAACAAAAATACACCATTATCACAAACTATATTGCTGTATGCGATAAATAACTGCAAACAGGCAGCAGTCTCTCATGGCAGTATTAATTACCACAGTGGTATAAATAGCAGAAGAGAATGAATCATTCCCAGACATGTGCATGAAGGCACACAAGCAGAAGTCTTGGTGACTGATCACAGGCTGCTGCCCATGACTGTTGCTGCATTCTCTTTGTTTTCAGATAAATAAACTGCACTAAAATCAAAAGCTACAAACATGGGCACATTTTCCACTGATGTACTTTCAAATTTACTAAAACCTGCTCCAGTATCTGAAGCCATCATTTCAAAGGAACTGGTCTAAATGGAAGAAGCAGGAAATTTGGTCTTTGAGACAATACAATTATCCACTGCATTAAGGTGTCAGCCTGTATTAACACCATTTGAAAGCATCTGCAATGTTTTTAATATAGATATTATTGTCTAACTGACTGCCAGTTTTTCCTACCTCTCTGAATGGCTGATTGCCAAGAATTAACTACATAGCATACCCACATTCTTCAAGGTAAGGAAAAGTAAGCATCAGGACTGCCCAAATCACTGTCATTAACATTCAATTAAAAAAAAATGTGTATATCACAGTCAACATACAGCAGAATGGAACAAAAACAATACTTACTACTGTGCACAGTCAATCAGTTGATATTCATTAGATCTCTCATAGCAGGCTTTCACACCTTCATCTTGCCAAAGTGTTTTTGTATGTTCATAAAACTCCTAAAAACGTAAAAACAGTATTAGCAAAATGGATAATATATGCAGGGAACCTGCAAATGGGAACATATTGTTACCCCTGTTATCAGTGGTAAATGGCAGCTTATTTAACAGAAGACTTCCAACATTTTTTAAACTCACTACAAGTTCAGTCAGCTTTCGTGCCTGTTTTGACTCTGAAGTTTTGTGACATTTCAAGAGCTGCTTCTCAATCACTTTGAGTCCAACTATACATGGAATGAAGGGTTAACTTTTCACTAATGACAAATCTGTTGGTATTTTTCATAACCAATACTATTTGGTAACATTTGTTCTTTAACTCACAGTTCCACTGCATGTTACATTGATTTGGCTGTCAAGATTTTCTTCCTTCAATGAAACACTGTTACTCCGTAATTCTTACATTAAGGTTGCAAACAATTATTAGGTTTTACTTGACTTTCCAAGTTAGTGAGGATTTTAGATTTATCTATATATAAATATCTGTATCTTACTTAACTCTGTATCATTTAACTCAAAGTATTTCCAGAATTTATTATTTTACAGTGTAAAAGGATATTGAACTACAGAAGAAAGACAGTGATACAAATCTAGGTCATGTTTTGATTGTGCCAACCTTGAAAGTTATAAGCCAAGATATGAAAAAGCAGACAGCCAAAAATGCAGTGCTTCAGTTTTGCTGAACCTGCAACACAGTACAAAACACAACCAGAAGGTCATTTGGTTCTGGATACAGAAGATGCACTTTGGCTCCAACAAGGGCGCGTGCAATACGTAATTGTATTTCTGACTATCAATCGAGGAACTTGGAATTGAATTAGAAAGCACAGCAGCAGCCCAGTGACTTGACACACACCACTGTGGGCATCACTGTTACCAACAACCATGAGCTTTTCTTGGCGCTCTCTCAGAGCTTATAAAGTGGTTTGGACTAAATACTTTTTATTCCAATTTTAAGTACCTCAGGTAACTTACTCCAAATCAGCTTTTTGCATCCAGGGCAGACCACAAGCTTTAAAATAGTTGTTGTATACATTTTCTCCCCCACCCCCTCTCTTTACAGCAGAAACATTTTAAAGAAAATGAATGTATTATTTTAAATAACCATTTTACTGCTTCAAGGTTCCTCCATTAACTTAGCTTTGGATATCTTGGGATAGCAGTCCCTCACATTCTTTCGCTATCAGTGGAGTATAAATGAGACTTCCAAGGTTTGGCTTGAAAATCTCTTTTAAAAAACCCTTCACTTTCCTACCAGAATGTTAGCTAACACCTGAACTGTACCAGAACAGTAGATGCCTTAAAGGGCATCTTAAAAATGCATAATGGCACCTTAAATTTAGTGATGTGTATTTTCAAACCTTCCTCTTTTTGGCAGGTATAAGATGCAAATGTGATTGTGTGATCATACAATCGTGAATACCAATGATGGGAACAGCCTACCAAATGTAAATTTGATTCTGCTTTTATTGCTGTTGAATATTCACTAGCTGCACACACACACAAGCGATAGTAAATGCATATTACACATCTAAAATCTAGTCATTTTTTTCTTTTTCTTTTTAAGAGATCACAGAACTTATATATAGTATTGGCTGCATCTTGTCAGTTTGTTCCCTGCTTTTACAAATTGTTCATGACCCAATTAAATTTCTTTCACAAGTAGGTAGGAAGATTTTACTTGATTTCTAGTATTTTTAAATTGTGCCAGCATGTGCTGTTGAAGGAAGTAAAAGAGGAATCGAAATCTCAGTTCCAGCCCTTGGTTTTCTCTCTCTCCCACTGCTGGAATTATGTTCATTGGACGCTTTCATTTTGATGGTTTCCAATTTTTTGGCAGCTGGGGGACTGTCAATTACCTTCAAAATTCAAAACACAGTGAGGAAAACACCTTTCTAAAGCAGAAAGGAGTAGGAAGAGAATGTAAAAGAGAATTATCTGGAATCTCACTACGTTTTAACCAAACCCATTTTGGGGTGGCTTTATATATTTATTTCTGTAAGTAACAGTAGTCTCATACAGAACATCTTATGACTCACTCAACTTATTGCTACAAAGCTGGGAAATTGAAAAATTGAATCGTCAATTGTATGAGATTTTTTCCTGAAACAGCAGCTGATTCAAATGGACATCCACCATTTAAATTTCCCATCTAATCAAGATAACTTACACCAGACTTCAGATAGTTAATTGAACTATTTGGCAGAGATACGGTTCTAAAACAGACATCTGCTTCAAACTGGGGTCAGCATCTGCCAAGCCAATTATCTCCAAATATACCCCAAAATACTCACTTTGTTCTGCACTAGAGTAAGTAAACAAGTAACTAGGCAAAGACATGTTTACAGAAAATGCAATAAAGCACAAAGATTCTTCATCACCTACAAATATGCATTTAAAGTAAAAATAAGAGGCAGTGCCTTAATGAAAAACAAAGTCACAGCACAGCAAAACTGCCACAAAAAGAAAACACACAAGTCCTTCCTTAGTACCCTTTTCCCACTACAACTATGACATTCTGGTAGAGAACTGATATAAAGCAATTATTTCAACTTATAAACTCCATTATACCTTGTGCAGAAACATTTGAAGTTTCTGCAGTCAAGAGTCTTAAAATGGGATGGGAAGTAAATCCAGTTCCCAGCCCCAGCATAAACAGATTGATAATAAAAAGCCTAGGATTTAATTTAACAGAACAGTTACATCTTGTTCAGAAGAGTCCTCCCAGTGTTTTAAGGGCAGTTCTTAACATCTAAGAAAATATGTGGATTACAATAGTGGGATAACGATCAATGTTTGTGCCTTATTAGGCCAAATTAGCAATAAAACACTTAATACTGCCTTTAAGTCTGTCCTGCTAATCTGAACTAGAACCAGCAATACTTATGCAATCTTTTCCATATGATTATTAACTATCCATGTGGGATGGAAAAAGAATTTAAGTCCACATTTTTTGAATTTTTAATTGACATTTCAAAATTAGGATCTAGAACAAGTAATGAATAGTAAGACACTGTGGGTTTTTTGGGGGGGTGGGTTCTTTGCTTTGCTTTTGGTCTTTGTTGTTTGTTTTCATTTTGTTTTGAAAACTGACTACACAACTTGTCATACCCAAAAGCAAAGGCCTTTTATTAATAAACAAACTCGTGTCTTTAGGTCATATCAAACATATCTTCACTCATTTTAGGACTAATGCTGACCCATCTTAAGTGTAAACCAGGAAAGTTCACCAAAGAAAAGTTGGACTCAGTCTTACAGAGTTCCACTCCTTATTAGAAGCCTACTTACACGAGTGACTGGTTTTGGAATTAAGACGTAGTAGCTAGTTGCAAAAAAAGCAGATTCTCTCTCCTCCCCAATACACCTACACTAACCACAATTCTGAAATAATATTTTAAAAAAAGAATAACATAAGAAATCCTCAGCATCCCATGTGAGTCACGGAATGTAGCCTGGGGCTACTCTCAGGGAAGGCAAGTAAAACCACAAGATTTGTTATGTATTTAGGTAAAACAGGGGATTCAGAGGCTGCTAGGGAAAAAAAAATCAAGTTAGCAACAGGGCGTTTTTGGCTTGGATTTCTTTTTTTCCTGTTAAATAGTTCTAATTTGTATGAGATCTCTAAAAATAATGAGTTGGGAAACAATTTAACCAAAAGTAGCAGGCAAATTTCCTGAAAAGAAATAGCCAGAAAACTAGTCCTTACATGTCTGGTTCTTGTTTCCATAACACTGATTCATTTGCTGGCACATTCTAATATAACAGACTCTACAGTAGCATCAACACAGGTTTCTCTTGCATTATAAAATGGAACTCCTACCAAAATAGCTAAAATAAACAAATAATACTAAATAACAATTTGGTGTGAGATTACATTCCACAATAAACAGGTTTGAAAGGTTAGGTTCCAAATAATCTATAGTATTTACAAGCACGGTCCTATTATACATGCTCAAATATGCATACTTCAAACTGAAAAAAAATTCCAGTTATGTCATTTTCCATTAAAAAAAACCTGCTGCAGTTACACAATACACACCCAAGATCCTGTTTAAACTATAGCTGAAGCTGTGTAAAGCAAGGAAAGTCAACAGAAGTGATGACAGCATGGCATCACCAAGGAAGGCGAGAAGTGAATTCTTCCTAAGCATTATGTCAGGATTGTAACATTTATTTACCACCAAACCAGACTTCACACTTTTCAAAGCATTAACATAACCCCAAGAGAGAAATCCTTGTGTAGAACATCGAGTGACAACGATGCCAACGTAACACAAATCCGAACAGAACAAACAGGGTTTGATTTTGAATGTGTTTGGGCTGGGCAGGGGCATAGTTTGAATTCTAGGCACATTCCCTAACCAACAAGCTACGCTACTATGAAACTACAAAAAAAACCCCATCCAACCAAAAAGCCTCACACCTAACTTAGAGAAAACCCACTGTCTGGGTAAGTCTTCTCTGGTCTTCCTTAGATAACTAAAGTATCAAGGAGCATGACTTGCTGATGGCAAGGAAGCCTTATCTTTCATCATACCATAACACTGCGATACTTAAAAAACCGTATTTATGTGAAAAGAAATGTATTTCAGTATTAGTATTTTATTTATTAGACACTTTCTCCACCTGCTGAAAGTTTCTCAATACAAAGAGTCAAGAGGCAACATATGTAGTAAATTGCTTGTATTCACTTGCAGGAATCTACACAAAGATTTAGAGAAAAAAAAAGCATCAGTGGAAAAGATCATGTAAAAGGGATGCTTGGAAAACACTTTGTTCCAGAAAGATCTTAATGACACAATTCTGTATTAGAAAAGGTGCAATGCAGAGTGTAATCACATTAAAAACCTACTTATATTACAAAATTTCAGCAAATTTAATCAACAGCAGCAGGTATACAATAGCTTTATTAATAAGTCAAACCAGAGCAAGTGTTAAAGAACTTGGAGGTTGAGCATTTTTATTGTTAAATAATCCTCCAGAAACAAACTCCAGGCTTGGGAAAAAATAAAGGCACCAAGATCAGCTTTTGAGTGGCATTCTAAAGGGTAAAATATGAGTAGAATATGAAGAGAAAAACTGGACATACTGTCTACAAGGTTTTGTTCCCTCTGGATATATAAATACTCCTGAGACTTTTTAAAAAATGTTTATGAAGCAACGTTTTATAGGCATTTGGATGTGGCAGGGAAAAGCACTGGCACAGTTCTTGCCATTATGACACCATGTTCACAGGAACCTTAGCATGGATGTGCAACATTACCTTCTCTTTGTAAAATATAATATAGGGTGGATCTGTCATTAGGAAAGCTTATTTACTAATTCCAGCATAAGCCAATGCCATTGAAAAAACCACCTTACCTACTAAAAGGTGTGTACAACCATTACACAATGTTGTGGTTAAAACTGGGATTTAATTCCTGGGCAAAGTTCACTGTCCCATGGAGTTGTACATTTCATAATAAGAGTTTTAAATAGGTCATCCACTTACAAACCTAATGATTAAAGGTCTAAGCAAACCAGCTTCTAACTATAAAACTGCATCTTGGGTGACATTCGCTTCCCAGTGTGCTGGGCTTTTAAAAACAACATTGAACATTGGTTTCAAACCCCTCTACAAACCTACTCAGCAAGGTGGGGGCACATGAACTTTACTTTCCTGACAGTCAGGCAGTTCTGCTGCATTCCACTAATGAACCGTATAAGAACAACACAAGGTCACAGGATAGCAGGGCAGCATGGTACATTCCAAGACAAACTGCGCAAGATGATCTACTTCCAGGATAGGTAAATACACAACAAATTGATTTATTTTTCTTTGCTTGTATCTGAAACCAAGTGATTACTACTGATTGTAAGGCCACTCAGAGAAGGAACCTGATGGCATCTTGTCATTCTCCCTGGGTTTGGACAGTGATACAAGAATGTGTTAAATTTGTCAAATCAGACAGTTTAACAAGCCACTTACTTGAATAGGGAAACATCTGCATTCCTAATGGTGTGAACAAGTGTTAATTATTACTTGCTATTTTAGGGAAAATATGCTGATGATATCACAAAGGAAACTCATACCTACAAATAGTTGAAGATATTCTCCAGTTACTGGCATGTGTCCAGAGCTGAATACAAAACTCTTTGGGAGAGGCCGGAGTAGTCAGCACTTCCCATAACCGAGTCAGAAGTATTTTAAGCAAGGATTCAGACCCATTATCAGTATCTTTCCATGCTCAGAAAAGAAGAATGATGTTGAAGTACTTATGGTTTCTGCTTGTGGTACCTTCATGTTTCTAGTAGCACAAATTAAACTAGATGCAGCTGCAAGGAACGGACAATGGGAAGGGAATCTTATTTAAGAAATTCCTGAGAAGTTTGAACTTTCATTTTTCCCCTTTGTTAAGAGTTTAAAAACACCACAGTATTTGAGAAACATGTCAACACACAATTCCATATCCATATTCTACAAAGTGCCTTTGGTTAAAAGGCCTCACTAGCACAGTATCATGCTATTTCGCTTTTATTTCTACTTTCAGAAGAAGTTATCACCTCAGCCACTTAATCTGTTGATGCTAGGCCAGTGCTCAGATTTGATCCTTTCACAAAACTCCTATTTAAAGGACAATCACCCTCATTAGGGAGGAAGAACTCATTTTTGGTGAGAGCACTAAGATGGAAGTTAGCAGATGTGGACCCTACTCCCCATTTCATCAAGATTCCTCTGCAATTTTAAACCAAGCAATCAGTGTTCCTCTGCTTCTCCACAGTACACTCATACAAAGAAAGAAGGCAATTCATTAATGGATTAAACTTACTGATAGCACAAAAGGCTCACAAAAAAGTCTTCTCTACCATTCAAACTCTCTTGCGGGGCAATAGAGAGCAGTACTAGAAGCACTATCAGCTATTCCTGTAGACCTCTGAAAGGTTTATTAAAACTCCAAGAAATTTCCTTTGTGCCTTCAATTAGGGTTTTGAAAACATCTTTCATACTCATATTGTGGTTGCTTTTTATGGAATGAATATATAATAAACTGAAACTGTCAAATCAAATGACCATATTACCTTATGCACTGCTACAACCAACCAACATTTCAAATAATGGTTTAAACTGGGGACCATACACTTTGTACTTTGTGGTAAAAGTCTGCTTTTACCAGAACCTTTTACCAACAGAAAAGGGTCAAAGATAAAATAGTTCCTCCTCATTCTGAATTCAGCCAAATCCCAAGGACAGATCACTAATCATCTTACAATCTTTCTGAAGAAGCAGAATCTGTATTCATGAAAGTATTCATAGAGTCACAATACAGTCTACATGAATAAATCAAGCTCACATACACTTACAATAGATTAATTAAAAATTCTGCTTATTTGCTGGGATTTTTTTAAGAGTAAAAAGCTAGCCAGCTTCCAGGGAGCTTAAGAAATGTCGAATTTTACTGGAACACTGCAGAAACGTCGTGTACTCTCCAAAGGCAAGTTGAAAACCCTGCCAACCTGCCGATTCTCTGAACAGCAGGACTTTACCAGAGGAGATGCCTGCATTTAGAGAACACGATACCTGTCACAGCTCCAGTCAGCGACAGGCACAACACGTCTGCGGCGGGATCAAAACTCAGTCACTCACGCAGCAAACACACAAGCAAATACCTGTTCATCCACACACCATCATTCCTACACAAGTTCCTGCCACCTTCCATTCGAGTTTGGCAAGGGAAAAGGCCTGTGCTTGTGGATCTCTCTCAAGATTTGGGACCTGACATGTTTTTTAAATTCCGTAACAACTTTACAAACCAACGGCACACTCCCTGTTGCTTTGTTCCAGGTAAAAGTCTCCCTGTTGGGAAGTCACAGAGAGCTGCATGTAAAAAGGTAACTGTATATACTACAATATATTTGATTTGGTCCTGGAATAATGAAAAATAACTTTAGCACAGGGGGACACATGTAAAACCAGCAAAGACTATTCCACAGAATCAAAATGTACAATAGATCACAATGTTTTTCCTTATTTTTTTTTACTTTTTAGCTACTTCTATGTTCAAAGTTCATCCTTCACTCATCTAACATGATGCAAACAAAATCAGAATACCAGTTATGATTTAAGGAGTATGTTTACCATCACATTTCCAAGTCTTTGTATGTCATAGAATTCTTATGCCCAAAGGTGCTTTTTGTAGTACACCCAAATACAGATCCCCAGGGCAGCAAGCACATTCACATGTTGCTTCACATTCATATAAACACTCAGAGAAACCCTGCTCGAGCCACTGCAACACCAGGCAGGCTCACAGGTAAAATTTTACTTCATCTGGGCACACAAATATTTTGCAATAGTCTCTTACTGTGATTAAAACCAGAAAATGCTTAAGAATTTCTGTATTAAATTTATGCCTATTTCCTGTTTAATTCAGTTGACAGCTCTTCTATTTCAACATAAATTGAATTATCTGTTCTTGTTCTTTAAGACTGCTCAGAGGAAAACGAAGAAGATGTATCAGGAGAAATTAAGTCATGAGTTCTTCAAATGAATTTCTAAACTTACTAACCTGTAAATATGGTATGGTGAGAATTTACTGGATGAAAAATACCAATGCAGAATAAAGCATCAGTGTTTACTTCAAATGCTCATCAAATAAATAATAAAGCAAAATTGGGGGTAGGGGGATGTGGTACTATAAAGCCTACTGCATTACAGAAAAAAATGTGCAGGCAATGCCATTGTCTAGAGTCCTGGATTGCAAATTCTCCAAATTAAGGAAACATTTTATAGGATTTCAACAGAACTATGCAAATTCAAAGGACACATTTCTGTAATTTTCTAGCCAAAATTATCTTCACCGCATGCACAGAACAGGTTTTATTGTATGTAACAACCTGAGGCATAAAAAGTTATAGCATCCCGATTTACACTGCAGTTACTGTGAATAAAATCTGGATTAGCAGAAAGCAGGGCAGAGGTTGTTCCTGCAGATGACAACACATTTAAGGACTGAATTAGGTATAGCAAAAATTACTGCAGCAAACAAATCAAGAGACTAATCACTCTATCAAAAAGCAATGCTAATTAGTAAAGCTGCTTACCTCTCACATTTCATCTCAGAAGGGACACTGGCATTTTTTTAATCTCTTTTTTTAAAATACATGTATAGTCATTATTTAGGCTGTATTTACACATTAGTGTTCTTCTGAAAGACTGGCCTAAAATATGTATATAATTTTACTGAATACAGACTCAACATGGAAGTCCTCCTACAGAGATGCTGCTAGTTGATAGCTTTCTACTTTCTTCAGAAAAATGCATTCCTGAGTTTTTTCCTATAAATTAAAACAATTTCTTCCAGAAAAGAAACTCTAAACCAAAGTGAAAGCTAGGGCACCTGAAGGAAAATAAACCAATCACCAAAAATACACAGCCTTCATTGCTAGACTGAAAAAACCCCCCAAACTTTAAGATAAAGTTAAAATATGAACTGCTGACTTAAATTATCAAAATCAAACCTGCTGTGCATAATATTTAAATTTCCCAAAGCTTTGTGCTCATTAGTTCACATCCATGAAATATGTTGATTTCCAGATACACGCAGTCTGTATGGGTTACTTTCACGGAACAGATGACTATTGTATAAAGGGATGTAAGCAATTTTATAAGTTAATATGTTTTAAAATGATTGCTACTTTATTTCATCACCAGAGAGGCAATACACCTTTCTTATTTGCTACATTATTTGTCTGTGACCCTTGTTTTAGATGGAGACCAAAGTTCCACTTAAATGAAGAAAAACAGTGTATTAACTTTATTTAGTAAGTAATTCTAGCTGGATGAAGTATAGCAAAATCAAGGGCTTATCAAAATAAATTGTTTAAAAAGCAGCTTTTTAAATGCAGCTGGTGAATTAAGTAATTGTGTCCAGTCATCACAGCATTCTGCTTTGTGTAGGTAATATAGGTTTGTACTTTTCAAGGGTATTTTTTCTGTTTTCCAATTTTAAAATGAAGCTAACCTATTTTTAATGTCTAATGTCAAATTACAGAATGGCATAGCAAACTAAATGGACTAGAGTGAGTAATTTTACTACAAGATGATACAAATGGTTTCTTTGCTTCAAAAAAGCCCAGGCAGTCAGTGCTTTGATTTCCGGGAAATTTTAGCAGTCACGACATATACAGCACAAGTATTTTTTACTTAATTTGAATAGTTTTTCATTTAGATGTTAAAAGACAGGACTTCCCCTGTTGAAGTTTATGTATATGTACACACTGTTTCTAATCATGTATTTTACTAAGGAACTACTTCTTTAAAAAAAAAAAAAAAATCAAGTTCTCCTCTGTAAATAAAAGGCTTTGCACAGATTCTGTGCGCTCCCACAGAAATCCAAAGACTTCCTTGTTTCTTGGAACAGAAGAAACAGGACAGGTAAAATACATGGTACTGAAAGTGGTCTGCACTGAATTCACATACCAGCTGCTAAGGAACAGACACCCCCGTGTCACATAGCACATCCTGGAGTGTGAGAGCCTTTCCACAGCGTATTGTAGGCAGCAACTCCCAGCACTGCTATAGCAGCCATGCGGGACCCCCAGGGAATTCCTGCACACCCAAAAGCTTGCCATTCCACACAACAACTACTGTGATAGCTGAGAGATGGCCACCAGGAATTTGCTCGGGAACCTAAAAACTAAGGTTTGTAACAGGATTTGCTTTCACTTCTCAAAATAATGTCTGGCCACCGAATACATCCACCCCCATTCATGTTCATCCTCAATCTATTCTCATTTCAGTTGTTCATGAAAAAGCTTTCTGTTAACATAGTATTTCTTAGCATGATGCACTGGGCTAGTTCATGAGCTAATGAAAACTTAAGGTACTGAAGCTGAAATGGGAGTGGGGGCGGAAATCACTGCCAACAAACAGCCCAGCCATGTCAGAATTTGTTAGGTACTGCTGTTCATTTGTAAGGAGAAAACATGTGTATCAGGCATCTATCCATGTGGACAAACATCAGAGATTTCTGGAGACAGGTTTGCAAATAATTACTAGCTATACATGTTTCAATTATGAAAAACTGAAATGAAGTCAAGTGGCTGCCTACTTCAGAGTCCCCTAAACTAGAAGAAGGCTTCAAAAGAACTCTTTAATTAATCTGTATTCAAGAATTTATTTTGGCTATTAAAGGACAGGGAAACCAGCTTTATTTAATTCCTGTTAAACTCTGATCTGGTGAACTCAATTGGATTATCTGGAAGTCCATTTAGAAGGAGCTGCTCTGTAGAGATAACTGACGTAAAAAGTAGTAAAGATTATTTCAGAGGATCTAGGATCACATCACTCTGCTGATACTTTCTGTAAAAGTCCCCAGTCCTTTTTGTTATCATCAACATTGTTTAGTTGCAAATACTTCACATATCCACATTTTCTACCAGTCTTGCATCTCAAGATGCTTAAATGCATTATCACTAATTTAGAGATTGCAACAAGAGACATGGAGCATTAAAAAAGTGACAGTGAGGACAGCAACTTGATCAATAAAACAAGTGTGGACAAGAAAGGGCAAAAGCCCCAGATTTCCTCTCTGTGACAGGACCCAACTTCTGTACAGTATTATCCAGACACCCCAGAAACCAGGCTCTGTCCTCCAGCTTCCCATGGGTATAACCCACCAGAGAATAGGCCTTGCCTACTTCCCCACCCCAAAACCCTCATGGGAAATGTCCCCCCCTGGAGTGAATATATTTATCATTACGTTATAAATCTAGTGATGCTGTCAAACCAGCACAGCTCTCCTTTCATAATGTATTTAGACAGGAATAATAATACATCTATCATTATACACATCAGGGTGATTATCTACAGGGACAGATAATTTTCTTCTGTTGCTTACAGAAGAAAATTAAGGAACATAATTAAGGAACACTTTTGGCAGCAAAGAGATCCCAGTTCACATCTTTTCTTTTTGAGACTCTATTCTCTAGTTATCTTCTGGGAAGATCTTGCTGTCAAAACCCTTTTAAGGACTCCTACTCCCACCTCTGACCCTGCTGCGCATTAACGTGTTACACAGCTTGCGCCACCTCATTCGTACCATGCTGCCTACAGGCCATGTCATAAAACAGCCCTCAAAACTGATCCCTGTTAAAAATAACCCCTCCAAAATAGAAGAGAGAAGGAGTGAGGGTTACCAAGGTTATTTTTAACCTGGATCGGTTCAATGGTCTGATTTACAGTGGGGACCAAATGGAGGTTTTTTTGGTGCAAGCAAGGGTGGCACATCATGGTGCAGAGGAGAGGGATGGGATGGCTGTGGGCAGAGGGGTGCTAAGCTGGCTTTGAGGCTGAAGCCAGCACGTGGTAAAGCTCAGCCTCAAAGACACGACTCAGAAACCATAATAAAACCATTCAGCAGCACTGGTAGTGGGAGATTCAAAATAGCTACAATGAAGCAGTGTAATAGAAAATAAAGCAGGACCAAAAAAAACCTGCAAACAATTTCACCAACACCCTAAAAATCATCTCATCTCTTCTAAACACGTGTTGTCCTAGATCTAGAGAGCCACAGGCTGAAGTGATTCCCCAGCTATCTTGCATTTTAACAGCTAATATTCTGAGTTTACTACTTTCTAAATACAATCTTTCTGAACTTACTATGGTATTTTCCAGAGACATCTTCCTCAGCCGAGTTCAGATCAATTAAAAATAGGCAGCTGTAAATACTGTTCTGCTACTTTGAATATTTCATTAAAACCAGAGAATTATAAGGGGACTATAACCCAAAATAAATAGGTTTTATTTGACAGCTCAGTTCCTATTAGTTTATCATGGAAAGAGAAATGTTCATAGATGAAGAACATTTCCATGTTATTGAGGATGGAGAAAATATCCTAACCACTGTCTGGTATGCAGAACAGGAATAAAAATATCACCTCTATAACCCAGCTAACCCAACATCACCCAAGAGTTGAAGCAGATATACAGCTAGTCAGAATTATAGGAAACACTTATGGGGTTGGTCTCTGACACTGAAAATATACATATACAATTCTATTTTACCTGAAATGAGCTAAGTGTTTCAAAGGACAAGAGTAATAAAATAGCTGTTTGGAAGTCACAACTATGAGCATCAGTTGATTTTATTTTCCGTTTTAACTGATGGAATAGTTCTAAAAACATCCTGTAATTTTGGGTTGTGAGGTCTTTGTTCTTACACATCACATTGTCCCTGTAAAGCGTGTATTAATCTGGCTACACAGAAAACCAGAGTAAAATTTACTCCTAAAGTTTAGCTAGTGCAAGATAACTAAAAGAAGCAGTTCTAGCAGAAACTCAGGCAAGATCACAAGTTTACTGTTCAAGCAAACCAACTTTTCTATTTGCTTCGTTAGAAAGCCTTGATGATAAGCAGAGTTAATTTCATTTCTACACCAGTTACAGATTTCTTTGTTTTGAAAAATATTATCATGATATAATTCTAAAACACAAGCTCAGGACCAGCAATTTCACGTGTTCCTTCAGATCTGTACGAATATATCCAATGCAAAAAAGATTGCTACTTCATTTCTAAGGCTTTAACCAATGTACATTCACAATCAGCTCAATCATTAAAAATAAATGCTTCAGCTATCTCATCTGAGTTCAGGTATATTAGCTTGGAGGTTTTATTACTTCAGCTTCCTTTTCCTTTGCTAAAAGCCATCATGCTGGCCATTGACAATTTAATCGTGTGATAAGAACTTAACTTGAATAACGGCAACAATAACTGTCTTGTTTAAATGATCATCTTTCATTTAAAAAATTGGTACCATAGTGTTTTTAAAAAAATAGAGTTCTGCTTTCAATACTTCTTTATGGAAAGCATGATCTCTCTTATTCTCTGTGTTCATTCAAACCAGCAGAGCTAGACTTTTTTAGCAAGCCTTGGTTATTTAATAGCCCATCGTTTTGGCAAGAATATGTTTCCCAATGATGCAAATAGAATACTACACACAATATTTATCACTGCTATTCATATTAAGAATAGATTACACGGACCTGAATAGACTTCTGTTATTTCCATTCTGCTCTGCTCTAAGAAAAAAAAAGAGACTGCAATAAGCCTAATAATAATACAGATTGATTTTGCCCCCAAAATCAGCACAGCATTTTGCAAGCTAAATCAGAACAGCACTCCATTACCCATGCAGATATTATGTCCTCAAGCTATTCCACAAGTCCACAATGAGCTAAGGCAGAAAATACTATTACTAATTAGCATTCTCCACAGGTTTTCAACACGGTTACACTCCTGGCCTTTACCACTTCAGTCACATAGTTTTGGGCTTCTTTCTGTAACTGTCATTTTAGAAACTCTGTTGAAAACATACTTAAAACAAGACAAATTGGACCATCAAGTCTAAGAGTGAAACTCTTCTAGGTTCTTGCCAATGGTATCTAGAGTATGGTGAAACAACAAGGAAGGACTGCAAAAGGAATGACAGATTCAATCTAAATATTGCAATACTTAAAGTCATCAGCATGGTTCTGTGGACAGAATCCCTTTCCCTAAGTACTCCCTTCTCTTTTCCCCATATGCTACTACTTGTATTGAAGAAATCTAATTGTTTAGTATCAAGTGTGCTGAATTAATCAGCCTCCAACATATTAATTTTTCAGTTTTGAAAGGAATGTTTAACCTAGCATTGCACCATACCAACATTATTTTTGATTCAAGTTGGGGTTTTTTAATTCAATACAATATGCTCTACACAAATTTTTCTGTAAGTCAAAATTTGCAAAGCAAACAGATGGAGACACAGACTAAGAAAAGAGTATCAGAATATAAAAGCTGCTTTTTAAATCCCAGATATGTAGAACCAGACCCTACACCATCACACTGCAAAGCTCCTACATTCTTCCTTTATTTTCTTCCACCTTTCACACTGCACTGAATCTTGTAGTTAGGAAACTTAAATACCTGTTGTACAGGAGGGTCTAGAAATGACAGACATAGATTTTTTTTTTTTTTCCCTTTAAACGTAACTTAAATTGCTCCACACACAGAAGAAGGAGGAGACCTCAAGTTCTAGTGAAGCTCTGCAGTCAGAGAAAAAATTATATGATCCCAGTGCTAAATTCTATGTCTGTGCATTGCCTTCTGGAGAGCTTGTTAAATTACTGATTAGAAGAATATGAATGAGCATTTAAATTGAAGCAAAATGGCCTTGCATTTTAAAAGCGTATGGCACAAAGTACTTACAGCCCTCAAATAGTATGTCTTTGGTATGTGAGTGTTCTTCCTCCCTACCTTTATGTGCTTCCTATAGCTAAGAAAAGCAGCATCACATATTATAGTGAGGAAAGTTATGTCTTTGTAACAGCCAAAATATGATTCTCCATGAAGAAAATGGAAGAGACAGAAAACAAGTTCTACAACTCAAAACAGACTGCATTACATACTGCTAATATTGCTGAATTTTCCCCTCCCTTCTGCATTAATATCATAAATGGGAAAAGGTTTAGCTGTCAGTTTATGACTTCTCCCATCAAAGTACTGGAGGAGAAAGTAGATAATCAGGTTTTCCTTCGATATAAAGCATAACTAGCATAAGGCCAGCCTATCCGCTTACGGAAAATTATTTTTTCTTCAAAGTGCTTTTAAATAATCTATAACAAAGTCAAAATTATTCCTATAAAGGTATCCAAAGATCATGTATTTTTGATGCTATACACTGAGAGTTAGTATCTAGGGGTGTTCTGAATCTTAAAATGTATTTAAAATACATCATTAAAATCCAGGTTTTGTTTTTCAGGTACCAAAGGACTATAACCTACCTTGAGACAAATTCAGAAATCACATACATATTAGCTTATATAATCACTGAGGGCAGAGGGAGCCAACAATACTCCTTCAAAATTAGTGGCGAATATATATCCAGCTTGAAACCTCAACCCTACAAACATTTACATATGAAATAGTTAATCATGCCAACGAAGCTAGCCACTAGTCAAAGCTATGTGCACACCTAAACCTCTGTAGACTCAGGGCTTAAAAATTTAACACAATACCTTTGCTCAGAGAAGAAAAACTAGTTTTATTGGAGCAGTGTTATTCCTGCAGTTGTGTGTCATTCAACACAACAAAGACTCTTCACTAAACTTGAAACTATTTTTGGACCTGGGAAGCTGGTAAGTAGATGTCTCAAGCAACAGAAATAAAGGGCTTGCTACCATATATCCTACCAGAGGTAATGCAGACCATGTATTAATTTTTATATTAAAAAAAAGTTAATGTAACACATACATACTTGACCTATTCACATAAAATTACATAATTGCTTTCAGAGGAAAGGAAATGAAAAAGAAAGAAAGAAAAAAAAATGCTGCATTCCAATCGAATGAAAAAAAAAAAACAACCAACCCTCTGAAATACAGGAGACAAGGAAAATCAAGTATTTCAATATGAGTTAGGTCACAGGAACTTGTTACACATTGTTGCAGATCACAACCTGAACTATCACAATACAATGGGCCGCAGGAGAGCTGCAGGCACCCAGCCAGTTCAAGAGTATGCAGGGTGGAGTAAGGAGCCACTGTCTTTTCTCTTGAATATTCTCCTAACGCCAATCTCCTAAAGCCAACCTCAAAGAGTGAATTTTTTTGCCCTCTCTCCCCCCCCCAAAAAAGGAGAGATTATCCATGAAGGGACCAAACAGTCCTATGAATAACACTAACACGTATTAAAATGAAAGAAACATCAAATTAAAATTTTCAAGATCTCTAATTCATTTAAGATTCTTTAAGATAAAATGACTAATACTACTTTTTATGTGCTACACCAGAATCACATATCCCCCTGTCCCTCCACTTGTCTACGCCTGCAGAACAGTGGCAATTTCTGGATTTGAAGATTACAATGCCAGTATTTCCAACTGCCAATAGCATGTGACTTCTGTCATGCACACAAAGTAGGTGGGCTTGGTTGTTTGGGTTTTTTTCTTTTAATAAAAGCTGACCAGAGCAGAGAAATTCCCAGAAAAGGCAACAGTTGCGATAGGTAACTGTCACTGGTTTCACAAACTAGCTTGTTCAGTAATGTTTATAAATCAGTGTTACGAAAACCCTGCTGTGGTGCAAACTATCCCACATCTTACTATTACTTTCCTTTCAAGCACCTACTGTTGGAAACAAAATCCTGATGCAAATGGATCACGATTTTAAATCATCACCTTTATTCCTGTGCTTAGCCCTCTGCACAGAATACAAGCTTTAAACCTCTCCTGCCCAAGTATAAGGTACTTCACAGCAATTAATGAAAATACCTTCTCTGTGTGTAAGAATACAGTGTTTGCAAACTGTATTTTCATGGGCTTCTGCTAACAGCCTGGTCAAGATACAGTAGAAATTAATCACACTGAGTGGGCACAAAGTTATACCATCAACTAAGTAATTATACTTGCTGCATTTGCTCCGGGACTGCTAGTATTTTGAATGATTAACTAGGACTGGAAGGGCTGGGGCAAGGACATGGTTGTGTGGAGCCTTTGCCGAAAGCCTGGCTGACACAGCTGTCAGAGAACAGGCCTGAATCAGCAAGAAAACTCTACCATTCTTCTAGGAGAGAAATACAGTATCACTAAATGGCAGCTAATCATCAACAGACTGCCACATGTATCTTCACTCTTTTTGGGAAGGGCAATTCCCAACAATATCCAAACTGCCAGCACTGCCCATCTTAACTGTGGCTGATGATACCGGTAGAGCAGAAGAAAGGAGACAAGGATCTCTCTGTTCATAAAGGATCAGCCTGGATATTCTAGCTGCATGGCTACATACCTGATTTGATTAGCACTGACCGAAGACACCTACTGTAGTAATCCCCAAAAGAGCAGCTCACTGGTTTTGTAAATATTTACTACAGTGCTGTGAAATATAATCATTTGCAAAAAAGCATGACTGCAGCCAATTCAAATTATTTACTTACCGGTGGGAAATCAAAGTCTATCTGGTTAGCTAAATTTAAGATGTAGTCGATTCGAAACTGGTTCTCTGGATTGGCTAGTTCAACTGGAGGTGCCAAATTGCCCATTGCCGTCACTATTGTCTGCAAAAAAAGAAAAGATACAATATTGCAGAGTGTCTAAAGAGCTTGTTTTAAATAGTTAAAAACAACAGAGTGTTATTTACCTCTATAGCTTCTTTAATATTGTTTTTAATATCCTGAATTTTCATTTTCTTCTCCCTGTAATAAAAAAGGCATGATTAAATTTATAAGCTGTAAAAGCAAAAGATCTTCTTGAAACATAACACAAATTCATATTCTATCAAAACTGTATTTTTAATACTGAATAAAGTGCTCTCAGACACTCAACACTTACGTAACTATACTTAAGTATCTTCTAAGTTTTCTACTTAAACAGTAAATACCTATTTGTATCCAAAAGTCAGTATCTAATTATGCTTAAATCAAAACTTAGTGAGTCTTAGACTGGGACTAAGATATTCTGAAAATCAAACAGATTTTGATTCATTTGAATGCAAAGTACTAGATATATGTGAATGTAATTTAAAAAAGCATAAATTGGAAACAAATAGAGGAAAAAAATAGGTGGTATTACAAGTAGAAATAAATGAAAGGAGATCCAAAAACACTGAAGTACAAAAAAACCCCTAAAGCACAAAAATAGCGTTAGAGTAGAAAAAGGTAGAGCAGAGAACTCAGCCTGAGACGTTCAAATGAATAGTTTAGATGTAAAAATCTAAAATAAAGGGTTAACCCAAACATGTAAAATTACCTTCTATCTACAAGCAGAGGACTAGGCTAGTAAACAACTTGGAATGCTGTAGATGAGCACGATTTGGGATTAACTGCAGCCAAATCAAGAAGTGCAGTACACTGAAGCAAGCTAAAGCGTAACCCATTGCCTCTGCTGCATTTCTGTTGTGTTTTATGTCAAATCTGACAACTGCTACTTCCACTGCTAAATGGTGCAATCAAATTAAATGAATGATCAAATATTTGGTATAGCCAGGAATTTGCATCCTAAAGGTATTACTAGTATTGGGCCTGTAAATTGTAACTTAATTGTAACGCACCATGACAACATTTTGACATTATTATTGTCCAGCTACACACAATGTAAAATTTTTACTCTGATGTAAACCAACTTAGCCATGCAATTACTAAAAAGCTCCACCAAAATTGCCCAACTGACCTTTTAATCTTCATTAAAATGTTTTCACAGAACACTTGCATTATCTGAATATTTATACCAACTATTTTTACAATTTTTCATTTTGAAAACTAACATTTTCCAGCACAGTATCCCAGACTTGAAACAGCCAACAGTAGTTTCTTTTTTTACCCTTTGAAAGGTAGTGCTCACACTTTCAGTTTACAGACCACAGCCTCAAAACCTCATTTTACTGACTTAATTAAGTACTCATATTGCAAATGCTTTTCATCACTTTTTCCTTTCTCTAATTATTCACAACCAACAACGAAAACGAAACTGAAACTGTATTCACCAATCAAGAATGCAGAACAGCAGAAAGAAAAAAAGAAGGTACTGTTTAAGTAACAAGGCAGATGCAGATGTCGAGAGTGGTGGGAATTTTGGTTATCAAATGAAAGATGAACACAACTTTGGCCCAAGATGGGGTCAAGGAAAACACCACTGTGTCAGCCGCATGTTACACTGCCTCTTAGATGGATCTTGCTATACATTCTGCGGTTGCATTGCAATCATGCTTTCACAAGTGCTGCTCTTACAGATGGAAAACAAAGATCAGAAGCAAATCACCTCGTCTGGAATGACTCTGCTGTGCAGAGACCACATCCGAATCCTCAGCAGAACTCTACCACACAGCGACAGGATTACCCCTAAACTTCAGGTTCTAACCTCTGACCATCACATATATTCTCAAAACTTTGGGGCAGGATGAGGAAGGTCAGCAAAGCTTAACGAAGAAAGAAAACAAAATGATCATTAATCAGATGTAAATTCTTCATTTCCCTGGGTTTCTTGACCTACCACCAGAGTACCTTATTCCTGAAGACTACCATTGCTTTAGGGATTTGGCACTGATGATGGGAACAAGGCAGTAAGCCAGGAAAGGCCAAAAGCACTGAACTAAGGAAAATAAATAAGACAGGAAGAGAGAGGAAAAACTAAGGCCTTTTCACCCTCTTCCTTCCTATCTTCAATGCTTTCTATTGCCCCACGTCTCCATTCCAGAAAACAAGACTTACAGGTGGCGCAAAAACATGGCATTTTTCTGTTACTGTACATATGGCAGCAAAACTGTCAGCCACTTTTTTATTTTTTAAATATGTTCCTTCATTAAAAAAATGTAAATAATCATATGAAAGTAGGAAATGTTTATCACTGACAGTGTAAGCAGTTTCTCTGGCTTGATTTTGCCTCTGATTTTCAGTTAGGTCTTGAATTAAATGAACATTTACTCAGATCCCACCCTGCTGAGATCAAAAAGGCAACTCATATGCTAGAAGTTAAGCAAGACACCGTTAGAAAGACAGAATTTTTAAGAAGTCTTCTCAATATTTAGATTTTTTTTTTTTAAGCAAACTGTAGTGACATTGTCCATGCAGTAACAGTGGCAGATAAGGGCCTAGAAGCATTACTTAAATGTACATTTCCCTGACACTTACATATCTTAGAATAAAACACATTATTTTTATTATAGGTTTCGGTCAAACTTTCACAGTTACGCCTCTCCACCAGTTCTCATGCTACTAGCAGCACTGCAAAGTGATAAGGAACGTGGATTGATGTAAAACTGCAGAAACTAAACTACTGGATAACCATCATCATCATCTTTACACGAATACTCATAGTTCCTATTCCTGGTTTTGTTGCCATGGGCCTATAGCATGCCCAGTAAACAAGGAATCTTATTACACACCAATGAATGTATCATGTCATTTTTTGTTTTGTAATGTTTACTAAGCAGAAACTTTCCATGACAATGAGATACTGGAGTCTTCTGGAACTCAACATATTCCTCTATCATCAGTCCACCAGCTTACATACAAGTGCACCTTCTCTTCAAAAAAAGGCAAGGTAAAACTCATTCAGGAACTAATCAAGTGCCATAAAGAAAATCTACGCACCACTTCACTCTGCCAGAACTGTTTTTAAGAAATCCCACCCAGACTGCACCTCAAATTTCCAGAAGTAATTGCACTTTATTTTCCCCAACCACCAAGACTAAATAACGTAGAAACAGATTCTTGCCTTTTTCTTTCTTATTGCCAGGTGCTGGCACGATGGCCAAACTAGAAAAGTAAAAAGCTGAGCTCCCCAAAACACCTTCCCCTGGGACAGCCTGGAGTCGATCAGGCATGGCACCACGCTGTCCTGGCCAACGACCGGCTGATGTCTCTGCAAGCCTGTTCTGGATCTTTAGATGCCATGGGTTAATAAGGTCGTATTTTTAATCTTGTTTAAAACTTTTGCTTAGGCTCTGTAGGGTAGGCCAAACAAAGCATTAAGGTCTATTAGTTGAGGATTATAAGAAAAATCTCCAATCCTGCTGTTTTCAATATTTAAATGGGGCAGAGCAAAGCTGCACATAGCTTTCAGGAAAACTAATAAAGTCTATTTTAGGTACCATAAATAAGATGACATTTTAATTCGAATAATGTGAAATCAGAATGACACGAAAGGTCAGGAAAATCAAATATTCCTTGAAAACAAACCTAATCAGAATGTAGTAAAAAAAGCTCCACCTGTGGCTGAGCTTTACTATTAAAATAGCAATTTTTAGTCAGACTTTATCAAATCTTATGCAGTGAACACCTTACCAAACAGATTATCAGAAAGCAAACTAATCTAATTTGAATGTTCATTTCTGGTTTACCTTCCAGATAATATGAATAACCATTACTTGGGAAAAAATATTTAAAGTTTAAGAACTTTCCAGAGGAACAAGGAGCCAGCGCACCCTGTATAAACATCTCACAGGTAGAAAAGCTAAAAAAAATTTTAAAAATCAGTGCCGAAATGGTCAAAACAAAACACGTTAAAGAATAAACAGGAAAGAAAAATTGAGTAGTAGGTCCTGTGACCCTTTTATACCGCTAATCTAAAGTTCTGAAAGAAACAAAGTTTGAATTTCTTGGTCATTTCTTCGGGTTAAGAACCCACAGGCCTTACTGTAAAGGTCTCTTCAACAGGCAGAGTTCAAACATGAGAAGAACACAAAGAACTACCTAGTTTCAAATCAGATGTATGTATTACTTCTTCCAGCCAAAAAAATAAAAGAAAAAAAAGAGATAGAAATGAAGTGATAGGTTTCTTCAAACCCCACAAACCCACAGTAAGATAAATAGGAAAACAATCCGAAACATGCTGTCCGCACAACAAAAATTCTTTTTTTTTTTCTTTGAGAAGGAAAGATGCCCATGATAACACAGACTATCATCACTACATATATTTCAACCAACCAAGTTAGTGGGAAAACCCTTTCTACATCTCCCCCTAATCTCCTGACTATATGGGAAACTCCAGGCTTTAAATGTAGGCATATTTTAGGAACTGGACTTTAGATATGTCATAAAGAACAGTGTGAAGAGGTGATTTTAATGCTGTGGGATGCATCGTTTGCGTGAAAGTAAAAAGGCTTTGATCAGATAATATGCAACAGAAAAAGTCTTTTAAAGAGGATAAATTATGATTGCCAGTTAATCCCACTATGAACAAAGCCTAAAAAAGGAACATACCCTGGAACACCAATACTTACAATGTGAATACAAAATATCAGAACATTTTCTGCATACTGCAGATACAAATGATAGCTTTCGTTTTTGAAAAATGTCATTTTCTTTCTCAATTTGTCTCCTAACACGTGATTTCCTATGTGCAACCTTAGTGTAAGAAATAACGCTGCATAATGGTTCACAATTTAACAGTGTGTGTGCATTATCTCAGCAGAAGAGAGCCTGTCTGGGATCCTGAGGGCTAGGCAACAGCATGGGCAGAGTACAGCAAGTGATACCTACTTAAAATGACTGGCTTTGTTTTATATAATAATCCCCCAAACTCATCTTAAAATGCTCATGGTTACTTATGTTCCAGTTCTCAGGCTGCTGATGGAAATAATTAAAAGAGCAGAAAATTTCTCTTAAAACTTGTATTGCACAAGGCACATACCTGGGGAGTATATATAGAGTGTATATATAGGCCATCTTAAGAGGGCATATTAAAATGTAATCACATAACGCTAGGACAGAGCATTAGCCTTTGTCTTCTGTACAGGGCTGCAAACAGCCTGGCTTCAATCACCTTCAGTGATTGGTATAATGCATAAATTACTTTTACTTCTGAAGCGCTGTCAAACTTCACTCGCTCTCAACTTGCTGACATAACAACTCCAGCTAGTGAAAAGCTTCCCTTGCCCGTGCAAGGCACTGCCAGTTAACTGAATCCATATGCAAGCAGAAGAGCCAGAATCAAAATCTTACAAAACCATTATTTTGCCTCTGGCTTTTTATAGGAGAAAACAACATTGATGTGCTTCAACACAGGTCTGTATCGGTTTGCTTTCAGGTATTACCAGCAAACAGGAAGGCACAGGGGAGCAGCCACAGGCGGTGCCCTCTCTGCTCACCTCTGAAAACCCATTGCAATTACACCTTGAAAGCAAATGAAAAATGACAATGGATCGATTTCACTTTAAAACAAAATTCAGGTCTTTGACAGTCACACACTTGACAGGCATGTGGGCTTTAAACATTGCTATTCATCTAAATGAGGTGTCTTCGATGCAGTGGAACATGCTCAGCCATTTCATATGTGTTCCATAAAATGTACATTAAAGTGCATTTACTGCACTTTACAGAGGTGAACAACATGAACAGCACTACCTGCCAATCCACCCCATAAAAACAAAGCAGTGCAGTCAAGATCAGCAGACACAAGACCACAAGCAAGGAAATTCAATTAAGATCCAGATTACAGAAATTCTGCAGTACTTTACAATTCAACAATAAGATACATTCAGTTCAGCAGCCTGAGTTATTTCTAACAGAACGACATGGCAAGTATCTCAAAATACAACAGCTAGAATGGAAAACAGGGCAGGGGCCAAGTTACAGCCACTTGAAAATAGGGGAGAATAGGTGTCTAGAGTATTAAGATTAAAGTTGAAATAATTCATCTTAGACCTGTGACAAAGTACCAATTTTACACTAAAACTGCTAAAATGCAATAGCAAAACCCACTATCTTCCGCAGTTCGAACTCTTCAGTTATATCACACCACAGAGATACCTAACTAATTCTGCCAACTTCAAAGAGATTTTCTGCTTTGTACTGAAGTTCAAGAACGACGAGCACATGTGGTAGCGGGGTAGGAGCTACCCCTGCATCAGCTGCACAGCTGTAACTTTGTACCGCTCTTGACAGGAAATACGATTTAGTTGGGTTCTCATTTGCAGCAGATTTGAAAGAAATATTCTAACCACATTAGTTACACCACTTTGTACTTGATAACTCTGTCACCTTGTAAAGTGAAATAAAGTTATCCAAAGGAGTAGCTAGCTGACAATAGCAATCAAAAGCACTCTACACAGTCAATGCCACGCTGGTAACATTGAGTACGTACATATAGATCATGTCCCTGAATGTCACAGACCCTTCCTTCTACTGGACACATAGACATCGTTTGTCTCCCCAACACCAAGCTCTTCCTTTTACACCACATTTAGCCCCCAATATCTACTTCACTTTCAAGATTCTTGATTTCTCTGACATTCTGGGTAACAACAAACTGTACCATACAGCTACCAAAGACGATGTACTCTTAGAAGAATCAGAAGCAATAGAACAAGAATTGCTATGAGGAGAGACTATTCACTTACTCAGTCAATAACATCTTTTTGAAAGAGAAAAACCCAACAGGTTGAGTAATTTGGTCATGATATACTTGATTTAAAGATACAGTTAAAAATTATGTTGCACAAATCTAATTGCTATCTAAATGATTTGGGAGAACCTGGTTCAATTATGCCGTGAAGTATAATCACTCTCACATACACATGTGATAGAATATATAGGACAGAGAATACATACGCAGCTTCCACTTGTTCCCTTTAAAATATTTGAAACAACCACTATAGGCTGTTTTACCATTGCTTGTTTTACATCCACATCCTAATATGTGGCAATAAAAGCACAGAGATGCCTTCTATTTATGGAAGGACAGAATAATTCTCCGAGTTAAAAGGCAAGAAATAGAGTACTGAGGCACTAATAGAAAACACGTGACAGCTGTCACAATGTGTGTTACTGTCAAGAAATAAAATGTAAAAACGTGAAAGCAGAGATGATGTTGCTTTCAATCATTATTTACACTGCAGTGTCAGAGGGCTAGGGGTGTGACTTGTTTCTTATTTTAGGGAACAGACCCATGATGAAATGGCTATAAAACTCAAAAAAAAAAAAAGCATCCCTAAATACAAGCCTAATCAACCCAACACTGAGGTTTATTTTACCTGTGCCCATTGTGATATCCCAGGTGTAAAGATTAGAGGGAAACTGTACTCTGTGTTCATAGCTACCTGATGCAAAGACAGACTGTGGGCAGGTTTGGCTCCTGAGGAAGTTCAAGGAGCCTGGAGGGTGGCTGGATGCTTAAAGCAGAGAGCTCTGTCCCAAGGGTCGCCTGGGCAGGCAAGAACACACTCTGGCCAAGCCACCCCTGAGGTGGATGTGGCACAGGGATGCTATTCTGGCTCTGAGCCACCCTTCAGCTTCCCTTCGGCTTTGCAAATTCCAACGTAAACCAGTTTAACTGGTTTACAATCCTTTAAACCTGTAAGTGGCACAGAGAGACCATCACAGACCCAATATTAAAGAAGCATAGTTCTGCTTATGCTGCTCCACTTACCTCAGTTAATTAACTAGCAATAGTTTAGGTAAGGAGAGAAAAGAAGTGTTCACAACAAGCACTGTGATGTATATGAGGTTAACAAAGAACCGTTAATTCGTACCCTGCAATTAAACACCTTGGCAAATTGTGAACTTGGCCTCTAGTTCTTCAGGAATGTTAACAGAGGAAGCACATCAGTTTCATTTCCTTGCTCTCAGTGCAGGTAACTAAGCAAATCACAATACAGGGTATCCTCTAAAGTTTAGAATTCTCTCTAGGTACTCCATACAATTAACAAGGCTAGATTCTTCAGAGCAGACACTATGATACTTTCCTGGTAGGATGCCTCTCAGAAACAAGATTCAAGTGAAACTTGCAGAACCATCTTGCCTTGTACAATTCACTATTTTGAGATAACCATTTCAAACTGCTCTCAGGAAGCACAAAGCCTTTTTTTTTTAAATTTATTTACTTATTTTAGTGTAGTGAACATGGCCATTAGCACAGAAAAAAAAGGAAACATGTACTTTGGCCATCACCTTTTTGAAACATTTATGTCCCAACTGTGCAAGTGCCCTGGAATACAGCACACAACATCTCTCAGGACACACTCTCCAGGGCTGCAAGTTGTCTGCTTGTACAGACAATGTTTGCTTACGAAGCATTTCCGTCTAAACTTTGAAACATCGATTTGATGAGCACCCTGTGAGTTTCATTTACTCTGACACTGTTTTGCAAGTGTCTGTATTCTAGTAATTTCTTCAACCAGGACTGGAGATGAAGCGTTCCAAAGAGGGCAATCACATCCCTGAGCTCTTCAGGCGTTCGTGTGCAAGAACAAGGGGAATAACTCTTATAACAGCTAATGACCTCACTGGAACTTAAAACTAAAAAAGTACATGGCTGGATAAATGCCAGTATAAAATGGAAAGAAGCCCTAAAATAAAAATGACTGGACCACTGCATGCAGTAATTATAACTGTGAGTATAACACGAGTGAGTGTAACTGCAGAGCAGCACGAGCAGGATGCAGTGCGGAAGGGAAGGCAGTAATGATACAGGTGGAAGATAGTTAGTCTCAATAATGTCTTGATTTTTTTTCCACAATTACTATCTCCGTTATCACCTGAAACATTTCGGGCATATAATATGTAGACAGGTGATCTGGAGGTGCTTGCCTCCAACAATGCCAAACCCCAAGGTTTTTAATCTGAAGCCCTGTACATTAGCAGGTAAAATACAGATGGAAACAGAATAAAGGGAAGACTGGAATCCATACAATGTCATATCCAACAAGAAACAAGGTAAATCAAAAAACCGCGTTTCTAAATGCATTACCTATTTTATTCTCACTCCACTTTCCAATCTCTTATTTATTATGACTAAAGACCACTAAAATATGCAAAAAGCTTTCAACATGACAACAGAGCTTTTCTGTTTCACTAAGAAAACAATGTGTAACTGAGGTTTGTTAATGTAACAGCTGGGAAAACTATTAAAATATTCAAATATGCATGTGCTTATAAAGGTTCAAATTTAAAGTGCAATTTGACCACAGAAATTCTTGCAGATACACCTGACCAGGGCAAATATAAAACATCGCTGAGCTGTCTGATCAGTAACAGTTAACAACAGGCAAAGAGTTATTTGCTATCAACTGATTGTTAAAAAACACATTTTTGAGTTAGCATAGAAAATTCAAAACACGCATTCCACCATGAAATATTCACTCAACAATTAATTTCAATGTAAAACTCAGTTCAAACATTAATCAAGGAACGATACAAAGAAAGCTTCCCATTGTAAAATGACCTGCAACATGACTGCGTTCTCCTAGAAGTTTTGCTTTTGCTTCACTCAAAAAATAATTACCTAACATAGTTCACTATTTCTTCCCATTACTTTTTAAAAATGCAATGAAATTCTCAACAGCCCAAATCTTTACTACTTTCTAAATGCTGCTGGATTTAATATTGATAGCACGTAAATTCAGAAAAACAGTCTGAAGAGGAAAGCAGCTAAGGTAGTGAATGTAGACTTTCAGCATCCAAAAACCAGGGGGGACAATCTGGAAAGGAACATGGGAACTGTTTATTGAACTCTGCTGCTGTGACTGAAAGCTGACCTGAGATTTCAGTGAGATATTAATGCTAAATATTTTGTTCACCACACATTTCTTATGGCAGCATTAGACTGCTTTCACTGAATACACTATTTTCTTTACAGCTGTAAATCTGCAGTTTTTACCATTGACAAAGTCTGAATCAAGGGATGTTTCCAGAGTCACATCCAAGCAGGTATGCACAAGTTTTACTTACAAGCCTTAAAGAACTGCCTAAATGCACTGTCAGCAGAAATTAGAACAGCCCCTGCTGATCTCTGCTTTTGGGAAGTTTTGAGTTTACAGTCATTCTTAACAGTCTGTTGTCATATCTAAATATTGATATCTATTATACACTTTATTAAAATCTGGATTTCAAAAGAAAGCTAGTTTTGTGACAAACCTTATAGATGTCACCTTTCCGAGTAAACAATTAACACAACATTCACACTGAAATCCCCAGAAAAAACAAATCTGAAATTTGTCATGTACTGTTAGATTTTAAGAATTGTAGTTGTAGTTGTGTATTTATAATTCCAGGCAGTGTATGGATTTACTAAGACTGTGTATGTAAACTGCATTTTTAGAAACAGAGTAATTAAATATTGGAATGAACAAATCTGAAAATCTGTCCCTTACAGATCCAGGCTAGTGCACAGTGAGGCAGGTGTAACACAGCCCATAACAAAGCAAGGTGCTGACAACTTTGGCTCTAATCCATCAAAGCACTTAAGCACATGTTTAATTTTAAGCACATGAGTAATTCTATCAACTTTAATAGGGCTACTCATGGTTTAAGTACTGTGATGGATGGGGGCCAGAATGCGCAGAACCTTTAAGAATGCTGCATGGCCTATGTTATACGAAAAAAACATGGCATTCTTCCACTGAACAATTAAGTTATAAAAGCTTTGGAAGCAAAATTTACCATAAGTTGAATAGAGCTCTGCTTTTGTAAACACAGAAATGCAAATTACTCTGCAGTCTTTGAAGACAAAATACGACACAAATTCTCACAGCCAAGAAGTATGCATATCTCTAGCTTGCCCTTCTTTTTCCCAATGGCTGTAAAATGGCCATGTCATCTATCACCATCATACTTTGCTTCAAAACAGGAAGGATCACAGGTAAGCAGTCTTATGCAGAAGAGACCAAAAACTAGTTACACTTCTTTCCTAAGATGCTACTAAATGCAGTTTGACAACATGAGTATGACAGCCTTTCAACAGTAAGCTTGTGAGATACAGTTTCAACTGTACCTGGCTTTTTAGTTCAGTGATCTCTGTAACATCAATTACTTTGGTTACTAAAGCCATACACATGCCTCTTTTGTAGTGTGAGGTTTTTAAGTAAAAATATTATTTATTTAAAATATTTTACACAGTCAATGTTAATGATGGTAAAAAACACAGCACCTGCTCTGCAAATTATTAGCTAGGGCAGCTTCTGCAGATCAGAAGTGACCGCCTTGATCTCTAAACCACTCACTAGAAAATTCTCGATCTTGTTTTATCTGAATATGGCTCCAAAAATTGTTAACAAGTTTGAGAAAACAGTTTTCTGAAAAAATAAGAGAATGTAACAATTTGAAAAATCATTTACAGGCATTTTCCAGGAGGCCAAATCGGTCTCACTAGCTACTAACACACCCAAGTGATCTAGCTTTATCTCTGCACTTGTAAGTCAAAAAAGGTCCAGAAAAATTTTGGTTATATAGCCAGAATGTCCCAAACGTCCAGTGAATTTTAATAGCTTCTAATAGAATATGAAGCAATATCGGCTCTGAAACGAACAATGAAGAAGACTCAATTAAATGATCCCGCTACCCAGGGACCAACTCTCCCCTCCATACCAAAGGTACAGTTTCTGTGTGCTTACTACCACAACCTCAGTCAATAAAAAAATGCAGAAGGGAAACACACGAATAACGGAGAAACAAATCTCTTCTGCCAAACGTTTTCAAGAATTCCAAACTTCTTCCTCACTTTAGAGTGGAATAAAATCGCGACTGATTATTATTTCCTTCCCATCGTATCACATAAGCATGCCACTTGGTATAAAAGCAAAGCAGCTAGGTAACCTCTTTTACTTCTCTTGCAAGTCTAAGTTAAGGGGATTCAAAACTTCTTTTCAAGGGCAGGGAAAACAAAGGCCATGCAAGAACACCACTTGTAGCTCTGCCTTGATTCTAATGCCATCTCAGACCTTTAAAGTAAAATTTATTCTTTCCCTGATTGCTACCACTCACAATTTGGTATAGCTTTTGCTCTGACTGCTCCTAACAGAACCAAAAATTAACACAACTATTTCACTCCTTGATTCATCAACAAGTATGACTGACAACAAGTGTGTGTTTATGTCTTGGTTTTGCTGTTACTTTGAGGGTTTCTTTTCCTTTCCTGTTCTTTTTTTCCTTATTTTAACTTGCTAACACACACAAAAAAAGCACTTTTATGTGAATTGTTTTCTGAGATATCTTCAGCAAGGGAATTATATACTACTACTTATTAGACGGTATTTATAGAAAATGAAGTACACTACTAGGGGCCTTTAAATTTCCCTTAAATACAATTAAAAGAGAGAATGCTTTGAATCTATGTCACTGCAGAGTCTGTCGTTTTTGGCAGAATTCGCATCATACTAAAACAGTCTGTCAGGCATGGTACATGAACGCATTTTATAGTGCTACTGCAGTTTTAATAATAATTCTGACAATTTCTAACTAAAAAAGTTACAGTAGAGTTTCTAATTATTTTTATTTTTTTAAAATAATACATGTTGTTTATCTTCCTCTTCTAGCACTTCTGCTTTACTCATGAAGTACCGGAGCAGTACTGTGTGAGAGCACAAGCTTATTATCCTCATAGATAAGGGAATGGAGGCCAAGTGACTATGTCCCCAAAAAGCAATTCAGAATAACTGTGACAGAAGTAATGGTTTCTCCAAACAACAGTCAGGAGGTCAAAGCATCATATTAGGCTCCTATACTGCAGAAGTCAAAAAGCAAAGCAAAACAAACCCCACGCACATACCACACCTCCCAAAAAGCTACACGGCATTACTCTTTTCTGAGTGAACCCTCAGCATCACATCCAACTCTCAACTAAGGCTGTTTTTATTTCAGGTTATATCCAACGCTTTTACCGTATTTTCCTGCCTTTGAACAAGACATGCATTTCATCTTGTGAACATCATTCTGTCCTCACAGTTTCCCATAACAGATTGATTAATCAGGGCTCTGTTATTCTAGACTTAAACACACAGTTTGATTCTGTTCTAAACTGGAATTCAAAGCTGTTTCTTCTTTATTCAGGATGGGTTTAGAATTTTTTTTTTTCCAAAGTCCCAATCAATGATGTTCCCTTTCAGCTAGCACAGATGTCAGTGAGCAGGTAATCCTCAACAGAGCAAGTGTACCAACATTTACCAGAAAACACCTAGCTCCATTACCCTAAACACTGAGGTTTATTCTTACAGCTCGCATAAAGCTTCAGATTAACACCCAGCCTTGTGTTTATGAAGGACAGGCTTGTTAATAGCCTAGACACACAATTTCTTATTCATTTCTACATAAGAAGCAACCATATCAACAGACAACAACAATTAAAACAAGAAAAAAAAAAAAATCAGTCTGAGTTATTTCCATTAGAAAAGCCTTTGTATCACAAAATCAAAACTCCCACATACAGAGTTCCAAGTAACCTGACTGCACTGCTATTTATATAGCATCTCCCATATCACTAATATTACTACTACATTTTTACTGAGACAAGACTGTGCCAAAGCTCGAGGCTGCACAAGACACAGCCTGCATTGCTTACCATAGCTGGGAAGTGCTCAGACCAGCTACGACCACAGAACACAGCTGTGGGGACCCAGCAAGGCTCACAACAAGGCTTCCATCTAGCAGGCAGCCGGGAAAATCTGGCACAGTCTTAACCACTCCAGAAGAAATTTCAGCAGCAAAAGGCTTGTTGGTCTAAACCAACAGTCACTTTTTCTTAAGAAAAGCTCCCCCCCACCTTTTACTCGATGACATTCAGCCTTCTGTAGACATAACTGCAACACCGAACTGCAATAACCTTGTTTCAGTGATGCTTTCCTCTACAAGGAGAGAAAACTTTACCCTCTAGATTAGGATGCTCCAGTCCTAAAGCTCTGAAGTACAGTAACGCTGGCTCAATTAGAGCAAAGGGTCATTTATATCAAGTTAAGGCTGCCCTCGGGATAAAAGGTATAGTTTATATTTCTGTTAAGGGAACAACTGAAGTATTCATGTCTCCTATGCAACTCATGGGAAACTTAGAGAAGTCAAAGAAGCACAGACTCTCCTTATACAAAAGGATGTAAATTAAAAAATCTAATTTCTGTTATCCTAAAATCTCCTATTACTACAAATACCACCTATGTCTGCTGTAACTGTAAAATTACAAGAGGAAAAGTTTCTGTTTTACTTGTGCAACTGCACACATTTTTGGACAATCAGTTTCACCGCTTCCTGAAAGTTTTCTTTGTTTTAGTCCCTCACAAAGTAACAGACATGAAAAATCACTTAAAGAAATTATCATCCTGAGAAAAGCAGTCTTCTAAGTACACCCAAATGAAACTTTAAACCCATCAGAACTGAATTAAAATTGTAGCTGCTAGGACACTTGCCTCATGCTTAGTAAAGCTCCAACGTACTTAACCCACAGTTACTTTGACACAGTTGTATAAGCGAAGTCACTCTCTTAACAGCTCAAGAACTAACACAGAAATTGTGTAGCTATAATAATCTTTCTATGCAAGAGAGATCAACTACACTGAATTTCAAAGCCAGCACTTGATAAGATTAAATATAAGGCAAAAGTGCGAAGAATCGAACTTGTGCATATATATATATATTTATTTATGCATTTTTTTAAAAAAATAAATATATATATAAAAGTTCTCCAGAAGCAACCTGATGCCAAAACTGAACCGGTCTCAAAGGCTACACCACACTGGGATCAAGCCTGAACTCTTATCTTTTAGTATTATTTACCTCTAACAGGCTGGATTCTTTATTTCTGCAGGGATTATGTAAGTGCCTTTATAAACTATTTCCCATGGCCATGCTTCAAGGGGGAAAAAAAAAAATGGCAGTACTTATATGCATATATAATTGCAATCCAAACCAAAGAGGACAGCAAACCCAAGAGGAACCACCACTTTTCCCACGTCAAATCAGCAGAAGAGGTCTAGGAAAAAAAAAAACCAGCAGAGCATACTCCATGTTAATACTGGAACCACCTTGATTTGCAACCACCTGCATAAACAGCGTACTTACAGGCTCAAGCAACACTTGTACTGGTTTTAATTGTTACTGCGTGCTCCTCTGGTCCCACCTGGGAGGAGCCAGGAGAGAAGCCCTCAGATGCTGCCAGCTGAGAGTCTGGACAAGAACTGCTCTGCTGATGGGAAGAC
This sequence comes from Porphyrio hochstetteri, assembly GCA_020800305.1. Lineage (NCBI taxonomy): Eukaryota > Metazoa > Chordata > Aves > Gruiformes > Rallidae > Porphyrio > Porphyrio hochstetteri. Next base: position 12,089,710 of record CM036921.1, on the reverse strand, counting down.
AACTCACCCCATGAAAGCCCCCCAACATACTGTCAAGTTAAAAAGCCAAACACAAATGTAACCAAATTGGTCGTCTGTAAGATTATAATCTATTTTCTACCTAGAGTGCTAGGCAATGGTGAAAAGAGTATAAAAATCAAATACATAAATCGTTCCTGAAGTAACACAACACTTTTTCTGAAAGCAGCTTAGCAAGAGGTCTGGCACAGGGTTGAACATGTCCCAGGCAACAGCTGCTTTTAAAATATCCCACTGATTTCTAGAGTAACATTTAATGACATGAAATATTTTCATTTCTTTTCCAGTTATTAAGACATTTTCTACTACCAGAAGTGAAGATGATACACAAAAAAATATTTAGAAATAAACATCAAATATTGCCAAGCAACAACAAAAATACTCTCACTTCTTCCAAGCACAGATACAGTTATCATTACATTAAACCCATTAGCAAAATTCCCCAGCCAGTGTCAGGGAGCGTCGTTTCAGGCAGCAAGCTCCACCTACCCGCTCTCCTTGCCAGCCAGACTTTAGAAGACATTGTCAACTAAAGGACATCAAAAATACTTATTTTATTCCTAGCCATCTAAGGCTCTATTTACAGAACAGTCAGTCAATTTACTGAAAGGAGCACTAGCTTCTCTATCGCTACTTCTAAAATAAGTCTCTTCTGGATTAAGTCAATCAATGTAAAACTGTACTACAAGTAAACTGGTGAAATGTTTTAGCAAACATACTCCATGTGTTTAATAGGAAAAAACAATAATCTTCCTTGAGTAGAGAGGAGCTGAGGAAATTCATCTGAAAACACGATACCCATTTCCCTTACCTAAATACTGGAGTTCCAATTGTGCCCATTCACTTCAGCTGCGCAGTAAGAGAACAATACTTTCACAACTCAATTTTACAGTTCCCTAACTGGGTCACAGCAAGCTATTTTTAGTTACAAAAGCTTAAGTGAATACAATACGCCACTATGGGTTTAGGCACACAGTTAGGACCAACTCCTGAACCTCTCCTAAATTAGCCCTAAACAGATGGGTAGATACTGAAAAAAACTCTCTTCTCAGCTTCTTGCCTCATGTGCCTTACAAAATCTGCTTCTGTGCCAGGCAGTTGAATCTTACAAGATAGTATTTTCTAAGCATTTTTTTTTTTAAGTTGGCAGGGTTGGATTTCCACACGAGTTTCCTCTTATGCAAATTACTTCTGCTCCTCGTGGAGTTATTTCTATTCAAACTGAGCACAAAGTAGATACAGAGCATCTCTAACCTGATTCATTGCCTACTTAGTTCCCATTTGTGCAAACCTAAACCTGAAGATTCGAGGTATAGAAGACTTGAAACAACTGCTCAAAGTAACAAATGGGTTGTTAAACATCACCAAAATCAAAGTTTTTCCTATTAAAAATACCAACATTAAAACCCTCAAACATTTAATGTAAAACACAAAAAAGGTTTGGGTTTTGTTTGGTTGGTTTTGTTGTTTTGTTTTAAATCTGTTTAGGAAATGCTGTTTCTGGAATATTCTCCCCAGGCCACAATCTTACCACAATCCTGAATTTCCCAGGAACCCGACCTCTAGTACTAGGAAGGTACCAGCTAGAACCAGGAAAGTTCACTGATGTTTTGGACAAACATTCTGGATTCAATTTAGTGCCTTCTCCAATGCAACACAAATTAACTGGAAAAATTCCAAAGGGCTCTCACTGAGAAGTCTGGAAGTTACCATGGATGCAGCCAAGAAACTCTGACTTTACTGTACTCAACATCTAGATGTATTTGGACTCAACCAAGAAGAATGACCTTTTACTGAGCTTGAAACTGGAAATTAAATACACCTGAATAAGCACATTTATTATCATTTCCCCCGATAAAAAGGAAGTTATACTGCTGTAATTTAAGTCAAACTATGACAATGGCACAACTGTCATGTCCTGGCCCTGACCTGACATTTTTAAATGGTAAAAGTAAAAGACAGTCTATACACCAACCACATATAATAAATTAGCATGTTAGGCCAAAGACTTATGTGAAAAATAATTCTGATACTTAGCACATCAGTTAAAATATATAGCACTCTGCTCTAACTGCCCAATACTTTCACAACATATGGTCCTTTAAATATTAATAATACTGTTTAAATGAGACACATACACAGCTGAAGAAAATAACCTGAAGAGAATGTGTTTATTGCTGTCAGTTATAACACTGCCAAAAGCTTAAACAGTATTGTTTGGGCACAATTATTGATCCAACCAGCCACACCTTGGCTGCAACAGAAACACAGCCAAAGCTCTGCAAAGCTGGAGATACTACGGCTCTACCTGAATCTGATGGAGATCGGTGGTATCCCAGCTAATGAGGAGATATTAACCAGGCAACTGATTTGCAAGATGTGCATCCTATTCATGGACAATGAAATGAAAGAAGGAAAACACGAAACTTCAAAGGGGAAAGAAGACTTTTTACATTACTCGAATGTTAGTCTTTTTAAAGACACTGAAAAACATACAGAAGGTGACTTAACCTCAAAACTTGTTACAAATTGCAGTACTTGGAGTTCCTGAAGTGCCAGTGGCAGAAACTGGCAAGAGACCTGAAGAGGAATCACTGCAAACCTTTCTCTTACACTTTTACCCCCTAATCATCCACAAGTGCCATTTCTGACACATGATATTGAACTACACAAACATCAGCCTAACCTAGCATGGCATGGGTTCTTAGAAATTATCTTCCTAGAAGTTTCAGCAGTCCAAGATGTTTTTACCACTATGTTACAGAAAATGTGTGCCTGGTACCACAAATCCAATTTTAAAAAATTAAAAAGAATTTTATGAATCATTAGTATATGTACATTCTAAAAGATACTTTTTATCAGGCATATAAAACAGACTACATGAAACATCTCTCCACTTAAATAAGAGAAGCTACTTCTCTGCCAAGGGGTAAAACACAAGCTGGGGTGGAAAAGGAGAGAACAAGAGAGATGAAATAAGACACATCTCTCTCTCTCTCTCTCCCCCATAATACTAACTACCACAACAACAGCAACCACAACCACCACCATCACCATAATGTGCTTCAATAAAGAGACAAAAAATTTGTCTTTGGCTTGTACTTTTATATACCTGACTGTTCAGAGCAGTCCAATAGCAACTTACTGTCACAACAGCAAGGGTACTGCTGTAACTTGGCTGCTGCAGCAGCACAGCTCACCAGTACCATGCTCTGGGCTAAGCCATCTGCAGCTGAGTTTATAGCTCTGTTTGTCACCTTCTGAAACAACAGTTCTCAAAGTTTTTTGTCCCTCCTCATTTCTGTTACAGGAACAGGCTGTATCGCACCTGGGGGAAGGCACATTGTTACAAAGCTGCTGAAATGCAGCAGGGAGACACAGCTTAGGAGAGCTGGGGCTGCTCTGGGAAAGGTGCGTGTTAGGAGGGAAGGCTGGATGAGCAGGAGCCATCCCACCAGCAGCTGCTCAGCCTGTTGTGGGTCCCACAGAGGCACGAGGACGGATGCTGTGGCTCCTCCTGGGCTCCCTATCAGACCATGCTCCTTCTAGATGCATTCCCAGCTACGGGGAGAACAGGAAGCACATACCCCACTTTGGTAACCACTAACATAAAGCAAGAAATACGAAACTTTCCTCGGAAACATTTAACAGACAGACTTACAAAATCTTTGTCTCCACAAAAAGTTTAACAGAAAGAAAAACTAAGTCTATTCCCATAAGCTACAAGAGTGTACTTTCAACACATGAAACAATATGCAGAAATGCCCTATGAATCTGCTACCTGGAAATCAGATAACAACACATCCACCTACAGTGTAATGATACTCACTGGCATCTCCTCACACACTTTCATGCAAGAATTAAGCAAGACTTTTCAGGAGTTTGGATCTCCTACAATACAACTCAACCGACTGCATATGCTGCATGTTCCAAACACAGCTATGAAATGTTTAAGTCACGTATTTTAGTAGGTTATTAATAGCTGGTGTTGGCAGAGAAAAGCGACATTTCTCTAAAAACGTAAATCATATAAACCTAGTCATAAACATTTTTAAAGCACTGTACTGACATTAGCTAGTCAATCCTCAACCTTTCCTAAGGGGTAGATTAAGTATTAAAGTACATCCAAGGTGTGGCAACATATCAGTTTACCCTTAGTGGCACTTACACAATTAGAGCAAATTCTCTATCAGCTTTATCATTCGAAATCAGAAGCCTATGACAATGCTGAATTTTTACCAAGTGACTGAGGGGGAAGAAAAAAAAAAAAAAAAAAATCATAGTGGACAGCTACTGGTCTGAGTTGTGTACTACATATTAAGTCACTACAGTGAAACAAAAATTAATCATTTTCACACCACATGATAATTATGCAGTCCGCAAGGTCCAACGGTAGTGAAAGCATACTGTCTCAAAAAACATGCTTCCGAGAATCCTTCAAGTACGTGTCTGACCTAACTATACATATGACTTCTGGATTAGCAATCAATAAAAAAGGAGAGGGGAGAGAATCAGTAACTGGGTGATAATTTCACCTTGGGCAATCAACATTCATATCCAGCATTAAAATTCAGGAAATGCCCCAAGTCTCAATCATTAATGATTTAGTAACACCACACCCTGGAATATTTTATTACATATCTGTATTGACATCATGAGATCCAAACTTCAAACTTAATTGCTTGCCATTTTAAAGATCTTCTCGGAATTAAGGGACGCTGGCTACAACAGCGTACATAAACTCCACCTCTGTGCCAAGGCAACAGACAACTGAATTAAAAAAGCTGAAGCCTCAACTTCCAACTCCTCGACAGTTTGGAGACTTAGTAGGATATTTTGAAATATAAACAAACACCTTCTGGAAAACTGAATTTAGACATTTTAAACCTTAAGACTAAGAGGGAGTCCTCGTATTTACTGAGAAGCAATCCTTTATCACCATACATCCACTACAGAACTTTGCAAAATATTTACAGCTGCTCTCCTGAGCTTACACAATGCAGCTTTCAGTGAATTTAAGCACATGCAAATTGCTCCAGGAGTCAAAAGCACCTCTCAAAGCCCAGCATAGCACAGGAGTCCCATGCTGCAATTCCGTGACAAGAGCTTCAGCAGGCACCTGCACATGTTATACATCCTTTCTGCCATGAGCTCAGGGATTTCTGACAAGCAGGCTGTCCTGGCTGCTCCTACAGACTGGTAGTGGGCCTGGACCAACACCTTTGACACCCACCAAACCTCAGCAGCATAAGTGGCTTCTGAGTCCTTCAACAGGCAGTTTCTGAATAGCGACATAACCCTTTCTTCCAGCAGTGACCGAAGTAGACGAAGGCAAATGACACACAGCACCCATCAAGCCCTTCACGTGCACCAACTGCAAGGGGTGCGGCAAGACACCTTCTACCAAATCGTATTTCATTACAGGTCCTCAATTGAATTAACAGAGAATTCAGAAATCCAGCGACATTCAGATACAATTGCTTTTAAAAAACTCTAATCCCAGAAATAGAGTTGTCAGTGTTTCAGTGGTTACCACCTTTTGCAGTATTACTATTTTTAAAGATACTGAAGAAAAATCTGAAGTCATGTATTTACTTTCATTTTTCAAAAAAAGGACATTTATTTTTGTGACATAGATGTTCCAAAAAGTAACTGAGTGTCCTTCTTTGTTCAAACAAAAACTAAGCAAAGGCAAAAAAGCAACAAGCAAACTGTACGTACTGTCAAATTAGATGACACATTTGCTTGAAAACCTGAAGTTTGAGGCACTGCATTCATACAGAGTACCATTTCAAACACAACTACTATACAAAGAGTTAACGTACAATATGTAGCAGTTATTTATCATAGATAACAATAGTTAGAGTTCAATAAATTGGTAGAAGGATTATAGTGCAGTTTTATTACTACCTCCAACACTTTTACTGATGTGCTTATTACTTTTTTTATAGCACACTGCTCTTGAGCAACCAGTTTATAATATTTACCCTTTTAAAACTAGGTATACAGAGAATACATCAATATAAAAAAGGGCAACTAAGTTAACATGGCAATACTGGTGCAGCAAGTAACACACCACACGCATATATCTAAAATATATAAAGAGAGTAATTACACCCATCTTGCACGGTCAAAGCTACTTATAAGCCTAGAGGTACTTATTAGTAGCTAGCTGCCAAAATCCACACATTCTATGCGTTACAAAAAAAGGACTGATCTTTTTCTCTTAGATGAGAACAAAAATACCAGCACTACAAACAACTTTTGTATACACGTAACACACAGAGACACACAAACATACACACAACTTTACTATCTCTAAACTACCTCTGTTGGCTGCAGCATGTCAAAAGAAATCTTAGTCCAACACAAATAAACCTGAGATGTTGAATGTGGTAAAAATACTACATAATGCTAGGATGATTTTTCAGTATGTTTTAACCACTTCCAAGTGTAGTTCTTTTGTATGCCTTCATTAATTCAACTTACCCTTAAACCTAGATTTATCTAGTATTCAGCCTTTGAGTTAAAAGCAACCACCAGTTGACTGAAGCTCACTGCACCCCTCTCACACACAGGGCAGAAGGTAACTCTTAGGTATGCACCCCTTTGGGTCTGCGATGCCATGAACACACCGACCATAATTCAAACTGTGTGTGTTCTCTTAGTAACAGCTTCAAGTACCATACTACCTTTAAACCATCGTACGGTCCTGCGGAAGCAGGAGAGCAGGAAGTCACCTTGCAACAATAAGCTGTGAATCTGCACGCTGAGTGTTCATTTTTTTGTGTTTATCTGTGTCACACAGAAAATGCCTCCTAGGTTATACTGCTGCTTCTTGTTCATTTTATCCTGACTGCGGCAAAATAGAAGCCTCTTGACAACAACACCTATGTTGATACCTGGTGTGTAAAGACTGACTTAGCACAAAACACCCTGCACATAAAATCCTCGCTATGTCTGAAACATGTCTGACACATGTACACATCCTCCACAGATATCGAACATGTAACTCAGAACATGTTCTGGTTTGGGTATAAATTGAAGCAGGGTCTTGACATATCCCGTTTCTCAGAGTTTTGCAGCCCATCCCTTTTTTACTACTCTCACCCAGAAGAGGAATAAGAGCATTTCTAAAACCCCCACCTTCAAAAGAGTAGAAGGGAAGCATGAAATTGTAACTGGGACCAACAGTCCTCCAAACCGAAACTTCTGGGATAACTTCTTTTACTGACAGCTTAACGGCACACAACTCAGTGAATCCAGGGGGACTGTGACTGAGGGTAAACAGGCATACAGTGTCAGAACCTGCTTTGAAAAAATGCATTAGAACTACCTACTGCTGTTAGGAGTTAGTTACAGAATTTAAGACTGCCTTTTCATATGGTCAATCATTGGCAATGGTGTCCTAAATTAAAACAACCTCAAATTAAGGCAATCTTAATTCAGATATTTTCTAAATTATTTGTGTCCTCAAGTGTGTTGCTTTAGTCAGCAGACATGTAATGTATAGTTTTCTTTTTGAAATTGAATTGAAGCTGTCACAGAAATTTGACAATCTAAAATGAGAGTATTTTTTCCAAATCAGATTTCATTTTCATTACAATATCCTTTGCTAAGGTAGCTTGTATGGTGGTTGCTCAGATCACATTTCGCATAGGAGACAGAATATTACCAAGTATGAAAGGACCTACATACAATCTATCACAGTTCTCATTTGGAAGGCCATCCAGGTGATAAATATTTTAATGAAACTCAACACCCTGCAGGTGCATCAGCATGACATGAAGAGATAGTGATGGCTATGTATCAGCAAACACACAAACAAAAATCTTCCAAAACCTTCCAATTAATCCGCAGTCAAGTCAACACAGGAAGTCAATACAGGCCAGAGAAAGAAATACATATACTAAACTAACTCCTGCTCTCTTGGGACTAAATCCAGCCCTCTGCTCTATGAAGCATAAACATAATTGTGCTTCACTCACTGGAAGGAAAAAAATAGTATTTATTTAATAATCTTATGATTGCTTGATTAGTGCTTGGAAAATAAAAAGCACTACATAAGTGCTAAACATTATTAGCTTTTTCAGAACATCAACTCCAAACTCGCCACTCCCCATTTCCTTCTCTCGTAACTCCTTTCATTCATGTCATCAGAAGCATCTTATTTTCAGCAACAACTACTCACTTCATTTTTTTTTTTTAAATGCTGCTGGATGTGCAGAACTACCGTTGAGGTTGCTTGGCAACTACTGAGATGTATCAGAAAGAGATATAAAGGTCCAGAATGAATGGAATTGAAGAGAACTGTATTTGGTTTCATTAAGAGATACTAATGCACTCAAACTCTATCAATTTGAATTATCCATCCTAAGGTAAAATTTTGGTATTTCTTTCAAAATACAGACATCCATCATCACAGAGTCCCACTAAATCCATTAAGCCACCTCCTCAGGCACATATGTGTCTGCCTGTACAGAAAAGACTTCAAAATCAGGGCTTTTACCTGGGTTAGCAGTTCAGTACAGCAAGGAACAACCAGGTAGCACAGACATATAGGAAGTATTTTGAAGAATTTTAGGCCAGGGAAGATAGTGGAATACATCAGTCTGCCTTTCAGGGTACCATAAGTCACTGTGCTTCCCCTTATAGTTTAGTATCAAGTTGAAATTTCCAATGAAACAATTCTTCCTGAAAGTCGTGATTCAAACTAAGATCGAACACCCAAGACTCCTGCAGTGGCAAAGAACTGATTGCAAGAAGTCTGCCCTAACAATTCCAGGAGGTCAAAAAAACCTTATGCAGCAGAAGATGGAAACACGCCTAACAATTCTGCATGAAAGAGTTTCTTTCTTATCTCAAGATCTTCCACTAACTTTATCTGGATCATGTGAGCAATAATCAACCAGTCTGGCACAAAAGAGGATCTTCTAACATCACCTCAGACTCTGCCCAATCTTTGATGCTTCAGAAGGAAGTGAAAACAGGGACAAAACACAACTAGCAAACTATCTAAAGGGAAAAAACAAACCCAGAAGTCAGCCCTGATGCTCCCCTGCCTCTGATGCCTACAGGCAAATACAAGACTTGAGCCTTCAAGGTTTCAAACACCAACACAGAATCGAATGCATCATAATGATCTTCAGGGTAATAAATGCAAAAGTAAAAGCCCGCAGCTGCAAAGGCAGAGGGTAATTTGCAGCACATGAAGTAGGCTTTGTGCTTCCCAAGGCCAGAGGGGCCACCTCAAGCATGCACACTTGCCCCAGGAAAGCTGCATCTCCAGATGCTGCATTGAAATACAGTTTAAAAATAAACCTGCCCTTCCTTCCCCGAGACCTCAAATGAGGCCTCCTCATCCCCAACAAATTATTTCAATTAAAGTATCCGTAATGCTAAGGAAGTGAATCTCATGCCTGCCTTCATTTTGAAGTATCTTTCTCACAAGGCAATAAAATCATGTTTGAACACCGTACTTCTGAACCTTATACAATACCCGTGGCCTTTCTTTTAAATTTTTCCCAATCATTCCACATTCTTCATGAAGCGCAGACACTAGCATGCAATACACCATTTTAGTAACACTCTTACCAGTGTCAGAACTCCACTTTATTACTCATGTTTCACTTTCCCTCTTTTTAGGCATCCACACCTGGGTTTATCTTTTTGCCACACACACACAAAAAAAACATACTAAGGTAATTAACTAATTGACTTCCAAGTCTTTTTCCTGTCAGACTGACTCACATTGAGCTGTATTAAAACATTTCTGAAGTACAACTTTTAAACATGTTACTAAGATCCACCCCCTAAAAGAATAACCTGACCTTCCCAGTATTAACCCTTCTCTGCAAACTGGCCATGTAGATTGAATCAGCCCAGGATTCTAAGGAATGATTTTATCTATGTAACCGCTAGTTCCCTGGAGGTTTTCCAACAAGTGGTCCCACTGATCGCCTCTCTTAACCCCTGCACTGAGAGCTCTATCAGTAAGCCAGCTTTGACATTCCTGCAATGTATGATGCATAATGTAAATTTTAAAAACAAAATGTAACATGCTATTACATCAAATACCAAAACAGTTTATTTTATCAATCAGATCTATCATACTTCCCAAAAGGCACAGGTTCATTCAACAAGATCACACTAAATGTGAAGCTAAGCTGACCATTGTTAACATTCTTCCTATACGCCTTTGTTGCAAGAATCCATTATTATTAATAACAATAATATTAATAATAATAATTTCATGTAATAAATATTATTGCTATTAATAATAGCAGCAACAACAGTAATAAATTTTAATGCTTGTATGCAATACCAAGCATCTGGGCAATTTCTTTACGCAATGGAATTATCCCTCTTTTCCTAAGAATTATAAAGAAATTAACATTATCATTTCCCCTGGTTTCTCACATGTTTCCTTTGGGATTCTTGTCCATTATTTATTGGAAATATCCATGTTCTACAGATGATTTGAGTATTTGTCCTTCTCACTGACACTAAACTTCCTTTTCTATTTGTGGCACTGTACAGGATTGATACACAGATTTTTGATAAGGAATAAAACAGCTGTAGAATATCTGTCCTTTCTCTACATAACTATGTATCATTTAATCTTCTGTACTCAGTAATAAATCTATGCCTAAACAGTATTATTAAAAACAGAGTTAAGTGAAAAAAAAAAAAATACCATTTTCATATTGACCAAAATGGATCTATCAATTTTAACTAACTGAACAGAGGTTTCAATTGATTCCAGAGAAGTAAACTCTCAAAATTTATTCTGGGACTGAACTGGGTTAATTTTCCATTTCTGCTTAAGGGTGATATAACTAGTAGCCCATCCCCCCAGTACCTTTTTATTTTTAAATAATGTGTGTATAGTAAATATTCCTTATGGACATCACCTAAGACTACCACTGCTGCCTACTTTCCCTTCTCCCTCCTTCCCCATCCCTCCTGGACAACTCATGTTTCCAAAGCTTGAATAAAATTGTGAGGAAAAAAGCCAGAGATGTTATGTACATTATTTCAAAGTGTTTTTTCTGACTTCCTATGACTGTGCAAAACAAGCAAAAACCATTTACTAAACTCAGTCTTTTCTACTGTTTTCTAGCCCTTTATTTTCCAGTGGTGTCAAAGATACTGAGGCAACAGAATGCTATCAAGTTCATTGGTGATAAATGTAAGATTGCATAAGATATAATTACGTAAAATTAAGACTGTCCAATTAAGTGAAGGCAAAATACAGTGCTAATATGGAGCATCCTGAGTTCCTAGTGGTTTGGTGAACACAGTTCCCTCCATTTTCAAGTAAAAAAAAAATTGAAAGGTAAAATAGTTACATTGGCAAATTCTGAGTGGTTTCTGTGTAAGTTATGGAACGTATTTTTATCTACAACGTTCAGCACAAGCAGAACGTGTTCCTATGAGTAACCATTCTGAAACAACATTAATCATTTTTACATACCAAAAGTAAAATGTTGCATCTAATTTACAGGCCTCTATTTTAGCATGCTGCAAAAATTTAGTAACTTCCTTCACTGTAGAAATTTAACAACAAAAAAATCCCCAAACAACTCCATAAAGCAAATCTTCCAGAAATTGTGTAAGGTGTTTGCTGCAAAATACACTGAGACAAAGTATCAGAATATTAATTTTAAATTCTTACTGCCACTGACCTCTGCAACTGTTTTGTCAAGTATCTGGAAGAGCAGAAAGTGTAGGCCAGGACAGGAGAAGGACAGCTGCTCTTCCTGACCTGCACATGGACATGGAGCTTGTACTGTGGAGAGGTCAGAGCACTGTGAGTTTTCCCAAGAACCCCAAGTACTTAACTGAGCCTTTCTCCTTTCAGAGATCTCATTCATTTAAAGAGAAAAAACAAAAAACAAATTAATTCCTCAGCTTTGCATTGTGCTTATAGGGGTTTTTTCCCCATGAATAACACAGTGCTGTGATTATATTCACATTTCAGAAAGCAACAACAACAAAAAAATTAAACATATTAAATAAATTATTTTCAGCAAATGGCTACGTCCTTATGATTATTATTATTTTGATTATTTTTATAAAAAGTTATTATAACTCTTAAGTTTTCATCTTAAATGGTCTTAAACTGTTAAAAAGCAACACAAAATATGTGAAACTATGCCAATCACACAATTAAATTAAAATTCAGGAAACCAATTAGTTTAGTTTTTCCACAGTAATGCCATATTAAATCAAATTTAGCTAGAATATTTATAAGTTATTTACATTATCAGGGTTAAACAAAATATTACACAGTTTTCTGAGCTTACTGTGCTAATTACACATTTTAATCTATTAGAAAACTACAAAACAAGGAAGATATGTGCAAGGCATCCTTTCTCATTACAAACTTAATGAAGAAATTTACTTCACCAATACCCATTTTCTTGCAACATTTTCTAATTACTATCAACAATTATCTAGAAGATTGGATTGGATGAACAGCATAAAAATGTCTCAACTTAAAGGAAACTAAAGTGTATCTATGCATGGAGACCTACAGACAAAAGGAGACTAAATCACAGGGATTCAGGAGGCACCAGCAAATCCCCAAGCTATCTGTAAAGTCTCCATTCAAGGCTAAATGTAACTTCTACTGGGACTACACCAAACCTCAGAAGTAATACTGCACACCTTGTCTGCTTCATTAGTTCACCTACCACTCTTGGGAGGCTGCAAGGCTACAGCTGGGAGATATCATTATTTTCTGGTCCCTTAACTAAAAGGACAAGTGAAGACAATGACTTATTAAACAGACCTTTGGAGAATACAATCAGCAACAGGTAGCTAATACAGAAGGTCACAAGTTTAGTCCTACTTTTGTAATAGCAAACACCTTACAACAGAAGATCTCATCAACTACATTCCTCAAAACCTGGGTAATATGTTGGTGTTGCTAAGTAAGCAAGCTCGGCTGTAAACAAGTAATTCTAATTAACTGCATGTTTACATTAGTGTACAGCTGTAGAAATACCTACTAAAAGCTGGTATGCCTACACTTGTACTGTATCCTCAATACTCTTGGATTTACTAGGAACTCAAGATTCAATTGTCAAAGTAAAATGGAGGGCATAATATTTTTGACATCAGGATTCAAGTTACATTAAAAAAAACCCAACCCTCATCAGTGGAAATTCCTTCAACTTGAGAGCTTTGAATGACCAAGATTAAACTGAACAATGTCTCTATCTAAGCTCTTCATCAGAGACGGGACTTGGGTAAACCTAATATACAAACGCATGATCTATCTAAAAATAAAGTTAGAGATAAATATGCCTGCTGGATTATACTTCAAAGCATTAGCTATGCCTGCCTTGATCTAGGAGACACTCGGGAAGGATGCTGACTAAACTGGAAGAAGAGTAGTGGTTTTCATTTTAGAAAAATCTCTCAGAACCCCACAAACCAGCTCCCCCAGCCCAAGAGAAGAGAAATGACAAGACCCATCTTCACTCTTACTGAACTTATCCCACAGAGACCATAGCAAAGCAGGAAGCCCAGCAACCTAAGAAACAGCAACAAGAAATAACACTCATATCTAAATTGCTAGAAGTAGCTGAGAAAGGCACAACATTTATTAATAATACATTATATCTTATGGGACAAACACACTAGGTTTTAACATAATGAAATTGAAAACATTTCCCCAGCCACAATGATGGGCAACAGATAAAACGTAGCTATGTAATGAAGCAAGGGGATCTTCAGGGATTGCAATAATGTGAAGGTATAGTTTTAATACCAAAAAGATAACCTCCCATGAGCTTAAGAAGATAAAAGGTTTTCTGTTCACATACGAAGTAACTCAAGCATCCATCTGCATAAATTATTAAAGTAATTTTTACTGGAAAAATTCAAGTATTGCCCAGTCTGCCTATCCAAATTAAATGGGACAGGAAGAAATCCAGTGGGATGCTATAGAAGAAAATTCTCCACATAGCACTGATTCTATAACATTGGCCAGAGAAAAGGTCTAGTTCTTGAGAAGAGTTGAGGAAAACCTGATGTGCTGAATTTTTTTTCAGAAAGGATACTGAAGTGTGAAATATACACATATATTTAATATTCTCCATACAGAGTTATGGTTTTTAAATCTAAAGTTTTTTTAGTATTAAATACTGTTTGTGATTTATTAAATTACAAGTTAAATAGGATACGATATATTGGCTTATACTAGTAGATGTTTGCATAAGATAAGAAAATGGATAAAAAGCACACCACTTCCAATTTAACTCATTAATGTGCAGAGTAAAAATATTTCAGAAAATAGGAGATACTTGGAAAGCTACAGGTCCCGTGAGAAGGAATGCAGATGGTGTAGAGGTCTGGGAGGGCCCACTGCAGAAAAAATTTGGGAGACACAGAACAAGTTCCAGAAATCACACTTCATTAGCTCAGTTACCCACAGAGCATTTTGTTCTGAGACGGTGAAAGGAAACTTGCAAATTCTGTAAAACAGGCTTTATTTTCACTTGCTTGCTTTTACCAAAACTAATGGGTAAAATCCCACATTCACCATCAAAAGTGTAAATCCTCCCAGCCTCATTCACAATGTTTTCCACATAGTTAAGTCTTAAACTCTCTTCTGTCTCTTTCTTTTTTTCTTCTCAGATTACATTACTCATGCTTATTCCACTATTCAGTTATTGCCCTCCAAGCTCTCTACACCTCTAACTATAAAGCTTTCTACTAGGTATGCATACTTCAAAAGCTTTTGTGAAATTTAAACCTCAAAACAAATGCCATGTTTTTGGCCAGTCCCTTTACATGACAAATCATGCCTGCAACATACACAAATTTAGCTTAAGGGACAGGTTTGCTACTGGGTTGGGGTTTTTTTGTGGTTTTATCAGAAAACTGAAATACTTTACTGAACATACAAATGTCAGGTTGTGGGGTCAGGAACAGAAATTCAGAGGACAGAGAGCTCTGAACATGTAATAACATAAACCTGGTAGTTTAAATTTTGCTTTGTTAGGAGAACTCGGCTTTCCCACCAATCAGTAAGTGGAGATAAGATGCATGCTCTGCTCTGACAAACACCTTGCTTCCCATGCAATTATAAAAGTGAACAAATTTTTATGCTCAATTCTCACTTTCCTTCCTTCTTTTACCTAAGGAAGAGTTTCTTGAGAAAGCAAACACAAAAACCAGGTAGTTGAAAATCAAACATAATATAAACATAGAAGCCTATGCTTTCTTTCAGTGCTGTATTGTCAGCTCTCCACTTACAGCTATAGCCTGAGCCTAAACGAGCACCTAAACCGAGATAGAACTAACAGCTTTGGGAACTTTTAGATTCCTTCATGCATCACTTTACTGTAGTAGTTTCAGGAACCTAAAAAATATCATTTTGCACCCTTGAAAAAAAAAAACCCCAACGATTCATTTCATTTGCACATGGAAATATTTTAATGGCTTGATTTCAGAACGCCTCTGAGCAAGGTAACGGAGTTATTCCATTGACTATTAGAATATTCAGAACTCTTTGCTAAATAAGGCCCAGTGTAAGTAGTATAAACTAGCAAAATTTTCTGGAAAAAAGTAATCTTACAGCATTTAAAATCACATCTGAGTAGTACATATAAAAGCAAAACCTTTGCACAGGTTCTGATGGAGAAAGTCTCATATCTTAGGGCAAGACACCATAAGAAACTTGAAACACCCAAAAACTGGAAACTTTTTTCCTTCTTCCTTTATAACGTAACAAAATATTAATGCTGCTTCACTGAGTTCAGGATTATGTTTTCACAGAATGGAATTTCCCCCTTTGTTGAAATAGAAATATTTCCAAAGAAAAGATAGTTTCAAGCACATAAACACAACGTTAAACATCCTAACAATTAAGGAATTGCTTGTTTGCTTAGGTTGTTTAACATCACCAGATATTACCTCCCATTTCTTTCAAGTTAATGGAAGTTGTATTTATCTTGCATAAACATTTCACATAAACTTTTACAAGCTATATGCAGTATTCAGTTCTTAATCATAGTATTTATTTGCTGTTGGTATATTCTTGTCTCTTGACAAAACTTAATTACACAATTGTGTCAGTTCTTGGGACAAGACCTAAAATAGACTGAAATGCATATCCTGCTTCCCTCTCCGCCCACACCTTCACTCTACGTTCTGTAGCACATATTTTGATCAAAACCTGTAACTAGTTGTTCAGCTGGAATGGAACTTTTCATAGTCTTAAACAGATATGTACACACAAATTTTCCAGCACAGAACACCTCGCCTATGTCCTGGAAGAAGAGCTGAGGGAAAAAAAAATGCTCTTTGCCACCAATCTGCAAAAGCCTCCTGATATACACTGTGATGCAAAGAAAAAAAGGAAGAAGGTGGAAGGGGGAGGGAGATAACAGACACCAAGATCCCCCCTCCTCCAATTGTCAATGTTACTCAAACACCAGGATAAAAAAATTAAGAATTCCTGCCACTAGAGTAAAATAAAATACAATAAAGTCAGTTTGTTTCTTGGCAAGGAACTGATGTGGCCATTCGACAAACACGGTGTCGGTACACAAATCTAGAAGAACTGTAAAAGCAGAGCAATAACATTTGTGTATACAAACTACTATTAGCCATTAGGAGGGAATTCATTATGTTAAAAGACTTCGTTATAAATACTGTACTTTTCCCTCATTCATTACATTAACTTTCCTTCCATAGAATCCCACACAAAAAAAAACCCACCCCAATGTTAGAAAACAAAGCACAGTATCAGACAGCAGAACAGTAAAATTACCGAGACACAAGTCATTTCAGTCACAAAAAAGACTGCCACTGACACATGTGAGTAGCTAACATCATTTACTGGTCTGTGTGAAACAACAGTGGTGCTGCAGTTCAACTTTTGGTGGACGAGATGTATGAAGAAAAGATTAGAAAGCACCAATGAGTACTTTGCCTTCTTCAAAAAGTACTAAATCTAGGTCATAACAGAAATAAATATCATTGTTATACAACATCATTTGGGAAACTGAGGCTGACAGGCATTATCTGAAATTCCCTATAACCTCAAGAATTCCTGGATCATAAGTACTTTACTAATCACAAAAGCACATTCCCCTTATTTGTCAATCTTTGTAGTGGATTTCGTAAGTCACATTTCAACGATTTATTTCTATCTAAATATTTCTGCTTGTCCTAGTTTTTCCCATGACACTTCAAAATTGTCTATCACCCTTGCCAACTTCCTACTTTCTAAAACCGTGCATGACAATGACTCTCTCCTTAGAGCCCGTCAGCCACAGAGGGGAAAGATGACTTTAAAAAAAAGTCAGTGAAAGGCCATCATCTCAGAAGCAAAGAACCCCAGTCCCTAGATAACACAGACAAGAAATTTTTTTCTCCCTTCAACCTGAACTATAGATGCATGATCATTCTTCCAAATACTTTCCTTAGTCCTCCTGCCCTCCTTTTCCAAACTTTAATCCTTTCTGGTTTGTAAAGATTGACATCAGAACTTCTGCACAGTCCACTTTATCAGTGGATGCTCACAACAGCAGAGACCTACTCCTCTGGAGCAGCCTCATGAAAAGACAGTTGGAGTGTTGAGGAGGGAGGGAAGGAAAGGAAGGGAAGTCACAGGCTTCCTGCTATTACAAGCCAAATTTAAACCCTTTCTACATCACAAGGGGCTCTGTTGTTGGCAGAAGTGCGAAGAGTGGAAAATTTGGTTGATACACAGCCTTTGTTGTGTTTAAAATGCAGTTCTTCCATGTTAAAGCTGAGGCACACTAGAAATATACTGTGGGTATGCCACACTCCCATCATGTATGAAATCGCTGTAGCAAGATATCAGCTGATAGAATGGCCAACTGAGGCAATCCTGCAAGAGCAGGAAGCAAGCTAAGCCCTTCCAAAAACTCCATCCAGAAAAACCTGCGCTGTAGATGAGGCTCTGCTTCTCCACTTACCAATGCCACAGCACTGTTACTTCCCACACACTACCTTAACAACGGGAACAAAAGAAAATAAGTTTCTATCTCTAACTCAACTACAGATTATAAAAAGAACACTGAAATTTTTAAACAGTCGTTACTGTAGTTAACTTGGTTAGAACTTTAACCACCTTCATATTCACTTTATTATTGTTAACTATTAAGCATATTAATTACCTGGAACACTTGATTCCATACAGTTCCTGAAATAATTAATTAGGTAAAGTGATAGGACTGGACTCCCAGAGGAAATTCTTCTAGTTTTGTATAACTACATAGATTTCACCTTGTTAACTGCTACAACATGAAGGCAATTCACCTAAATGCATGACAACTGTCCCATCACTTATTTAGGGGCAGAATCCCGAAAACAAGACAAATACAGAATTGCCACACTCCCTGAAGGAAGCTGGTACATTAAGCACTGGATAGATATCCTATTTAGTCACCAGCAATTAAGAAGAGTATTTGAGTAACACTAAAGAAAAACTTTGAAATCCCTTGCTTGTAGCACATTAGATGCCTTTCGTAACAGGTATCATCTTTCTGCTTCAAACATCAATTATTGCACGGCAATCAAATCAAAGGCAAAAGAGTTTTAGACAGAACTTGAAACCAGATTTCTTTGAAGCCACATGAATAAGTCACATCAACAGAAATAATTCAAAACTACAGTTATATACGTGGACACTAACATTAAAAAATGTTTCTTCATCTCCAGCATACTATTGTTTTTATAACCTCTCTGCTGTCATTCATCACATCAACTGCGGTCGCGTATGCCAACAAGTTTATGTTCTAGAACGACTTTAAGAGAAGCAATGCTTTACTTTCCCTACTCTTCCAAAAAACTCCATTCTACCTCTCTCACTAGCGAAATCCCAGATGGGTTTTCCACAAGGTAAGTAGGGCATAAAAGGAATGAGTTGGGCTAAAAGGGTAGCAAGGAAAGCAAGGACAAAGGTAGGGAGCACTTGAAGAAAATAAAAGTTACTTACTTAATGACTAATGCATAATTTGCAAGAACTTCAAAACACTGAAAAACAGCCTTCTCCCCCACCTAAAGTGTATGTTATTAGCAAGTGAATTTGTTTGTAACTTACCCCTAGAACTAGATACATTGTAACTTATTTCTTGAACATTTTATATACACCAGGTTTTGATTTGTTTGTTTGGGTTTTTTTCTCCACACCTCAATGTTCCAATGCCACCCACAGAAGGACAAGGACAAAGACATACTGTCTGCAAGACAACCTGCCATTGGGTGGTCAACCAATGGTTCCTGAGCTGCAGAGCTCCCCAGCCCTCCCAGCGTGGCTCCCACACTGGGGTATGCTCCGTGATTGGCAGCAGGGCTGTGCTGGCATAGGGCTGCTACGTAATCCAAATCCCTTGCTATGAGAAGGCAGAAGCCAGCAGAGGCTCCGGAGGCCAAATTTGCCATGTTGCCCTGGAGTCCAGCTGCATGCTCAGCTCAGCCCCAACCTACACCTCTGAAGCAAGAAACTCGAGGAACATACCGCTGTTGCAAATCCCAGAGCATATGCCAGTCCCACCCCAGCTCTGCAGACTTTGTGTAATGGGTCTCTGGGCTCTCAGCTTTCACAAATGTGGGCATGCAGCTTGCAGGCTTGAGAAGGTTATCTACCCTTGTATGAAATACACCGTTCATTACACACCAGCACCGTCTTTTTGAGAGCATCTGTATGCTTAGAAAACGTGGAAGAACTGTGTTGGTTAAATAGATTGATACTTTTCAAGGTACCAAGGATCCTTGGCTTCCACTTTCATTTATGAACATTTTCCTTAGCACCTAATGTTGAGAGCTGCTACATCAAAGTCAACACATGCAGAGTTTTTAAGTCATGCACGTCTTTTCAGAGGTCTTTAGTAACAAGAGCCCCCAAAATAATGGAGACAACTCAGCAGTAACAGGACACGGGACTGGGCACTTATGAAAAAGAGTTGTCTTGGATAAAGAAAATGTTCCCTTTAAAGAGGAACTAAAAACATGTAGCACAGAATGTAATTTATTATGAATCAGTCTGAACTTTCTTCCAAAAGACTGTGTACCTTATCCTGAACTAGCATTTGGGGATTAGGAAGAAGTATTGTCCGGCCTCCTTGGCTAAACTTTTAGCTCAGACATTCTTACTACAGAATTAACTACTGAAAGACTAGTGAAGCTTAATCTTCCCAAAAAGGCAGGATTCACAAAATAGATGATAATGACTACTAGCTAGAGGATGCTAATACAAAAATACTATGCTTGAAAACAAGACACACAAAGCCAATAATATAATTTAAAAAAAAAAGTCACAGAGAATAAGCACTGAAACTCCAACACCTTAATTCAATTACAATTTAGCAGGTTTTGGTATATATGCTAGCAAGCGCCTTTGTGTGTAAACTAACATGCAGAAGAATCTCTTCCTGCTCCTTAGGAAGGCTAGACCTAAAGTTATCAAACACAAATTGTTCTCAAGACAAAACTGACTGAGACTTTCCCTAATCTAATGCCCTCCCCCTTCTCACAACTATCAAATAATTGAATAGATTTTAAGTGTAAACAAGAAAAGCTTTTAGAAACATAATTTAACATCAACAGCTGGACAAGCAAATGCAACAGAGGAGGGATGAAAATCTGACCTATTACCCTCAAAATTCATAGTAGTCTCATTTTGTGAGGAGACAGAAACAAAAGTCTTACTTGCTCTGAATAAAGAAAACTGCATTCATTTTGTACACTAACAGGAGGCATGTTTACAGCAGCATGAATCAATGTGCTATAGCAGAGGTAAATCAGTGTCAGCCATGTTGTGAAAGAAACTGCAGTTAAAAAAAAAGCCCCACACAATACTTAAGACTTAATCAAATCAGCTATACTGAACCTTGATATAAATAATTTTATACCATTAGCTCTTACTTATTATTGGTGCATGACTTCTTCAAGCTAATGTCTATTAATCTCATCTAAAAATACACATCTAAATTACAGACATCGTGAAACAGCAGCAAGAAGAAAATATACCAAGATACAAAACAACAGCAGCGACTACTATGTGGTGCACAGACATGAGGTAGGTTGTAAAGTAAAAGAACAAATGCACTTACTCAGCATTAAATCCATTCACATGCAAGATCCTCATCTGTTTGACTATTGTGCTTTTACCGGATTCACCAGCACCTAGAAAATGAAAGTAAATCAATTTCAGAAGGAAGCATGAGTGATGAAGGGACACACTAGTATTTTTTCTTCAGGGCAAAATCAAGAAAGCTGGTTTTCTCAGTGCAAGAGTGAAAAGTGAAAGAAAAAGAAATAATTGCCACTGGAAACTTCAGTTGTAGCTAAAAATAAATGCCCAGCTCGAGTCATGTGTCAGATCTGAATCTTGGATCGTTTCAACTGTCCATTTTTCCAGTGTCAACGTTAAAAGCAGATTGCAGGGTTTGGAAGCAAAGACGACAACTTCAACATTTTATGGAGAACAGGATAGGGAACATCAAGATCTGCTTGCCTTGTCATTGCCATCTAATGGAAAGACCGACTTAAGTCCATATGAAACAGAAGCATTTCTGTTAGATTCTCAAAATACTTTTAGTCTGGCTGTGATTATCATCCCCCAGTCAAAAGACTGTATATTAAATAACAAGAAATAAAATATGTGGATACTCACATCTGAAAAAGTAAGGCATCCCCTTTAAGCCTCCACCCACAAAGCTACAGAAGCCTCCTTCTCTAATTTGTGTCTTGTAAGCAACCTCCCACCCTCCCTCTCTACATGCTCTGAATCAATCACATACACAAGGTGACGTAAAGACCACCTTTTGTGGCTGCGTAATCCAAACAGGCCCCCCGGCCACAGCTCTCCTGACTCCCTGATATACCTGCAGTACAAAAAAAAAAAAAATACCAGTCCACTTTCCTCCAGTTTCTGTAAGTAGATATATACTGATGCCAGTGCACAGGGCAACCCATCTACCTATAGTACCTGCTTTTTCATATTCGCTCAGACAACTCAAACAGCAGCATTTAATTGAGCTGCTCCACACTGCCAGATCGGTAGCTTTCTATATAAAGCAAACATATTTTTGCAGTAGTAGTATCATAAGCTGGCAAAATTTAGAAAGATTTCCCTTTGCATCTCCTGGCTACTTGTTTATTCCTCTCATTAGCTTATGTCTCAACAACAGAAAACGTATGTCTGGCAGAATGGGCACAGGAACAGTTTGTATTTCTAGGATGCCAGGCCTCTGCGAGCTAACACTGACAGCACAAGCCTCCATTTTGAGCCTTGTGTTCAAAACTGTATTTTAGCAGTTATATTTCAAAGTTCATTTTCTGACAGATGCATTCCCCTTTGCTTTCTTCCTTCCTTCCTCTCCTTCTCCCTCGTGAATTCCTAATAGTACTGGCTCTTCTCTCCACAAAATGTGCCCACATTTCGCCACCTTAATACCGGAGCCTTACTCCTTCTTCTTCTCCTTGCTCACTGTTGGTTTTTAAGCGTTTAGAGAACAGTTTTTAATCAACAACTCTTTGTCCAAGTGCCATTTCTCCCCTGAACTACTATTTTATAACATACATGCTCTGTCTCTTCAGGCATACCACACCATGCAATAAAGACAGGCAGCAAAAATGAGTATCTCAAGTTAAGATAGAGACTGTTTCCTCTTCACGACTAAGTTATTCAGGAATAGCGGTACATGTTCTAGTCTGATTTCCATTCTGAATAATTAACAACAAAATTTCAGCTGTAACTCTGAAACACATCTTAGAAGCACTGGAAGTCCAAATCTTGACTTCATTTAGGCCAAAAAGAGGAGGACATAGTTTTTGCTTTTGCTATAAACACATACAATTTGCTCTTGACGTACTGGGGCTCTCTGGGTCAGATACAATACCAGTGAACCAAAATGAAGTATTACACCTAAATTTCTGAATAAATCTATTTCTCTATCTGGCTGCTCATTAAAGCACTGATATTAACCCCAATTACAGACACATTTCACTTCACCACCAAGGAGAGTTCCATTAACTTCAGCTGAGACTGCTCGTGGCAGAACGGGCAAGCACGTGCATAGCAGTGGGGCCTACAAAGCACAGCATAAATCTTTTACAGCTCTTTATTGTTATTTGAATGTGATGTGAAAATACTGAGAATACTTTCAAAGTACTTGGGTGGGATTTCTTTTTATTTTGTGTGTCTTATAAAGTAAACTTAACAAAATAATAGGGGCGTGAACTTTTGTTTTCACCGGTGAGTGTGTGTTATATACTGTCCGCAGTCACTGACTGACAGCTACTGTTAAAAAATGCAACAGCTGAACTATCACTCTAAAACACATGCACACGGGTGACCTTACAGCCACTGCTAAACACCCGCAAAATTTTATTTACAAGTACCTAAACTGTTCTTTAGTTTTGGTGGCTGAAAAAACCAAAACCAAACAAAACAGAAAGAAAATCCATGCAACACCATCACATTTCTGTTTTCTGAAATTCTGCCACTTAGGAAAGTAACCAATCTACTGACAAAATGCTTTCTATGTATCTACGTAATGTTCAGTTCTGGAAGTCTAAGACATTCCCTAAGAGCTGAAGTCCAAATTCTCCTGTTAAAAGATTTTTGTGGGAGCCCTGACAGATCCCTCAGTGCTGCAGGTGCTGCTGTAGTCCCAGCCACTCCATTTATGCTAAGCCTCTTTCTTCAAATTAGCATTTGTAAGATTTTACCGGTAAGGGTATACTTCCAAATTCACAACGTTCAAAAAATTCTTTTCTTTCCCCCCCATTATGATTGTTTCACACCAGAACTGAGTCAGCTCACTGAGGCCTAGCCTCTGCTCCACGCTAGAAGCCCTGTATAACGTGCACAAGCGGTCCCTCAGCATGACCAAAACAACCGCGATCTCGTAACTGCATCTCATTTTAAAACACTACTTTAAAATACTTCAAAATAATGAACCTGACAAACGTCGTCTTTTTTCTCTCTGGTAGTGATTTTTGGACCTTCCCCTTCCTTGAAGCCAGAACCTGCATTTCGAACGTATCTCCTGACAAACCTCGCACGTACAGGTAGCCTAAATTAACCGCAGAAATAATACCTGAAACCAAGCTGCAAACGTTCCCCTCCCTCCGAACGCGCGCTACCTTAATTAATGGTGCGACAGAAGTAAGCCTAACGAACTGCCGGGGACGGAGGACGTGCCCAAGACCCGCTGGGCCGCCGGCTCCCAGCCTGGCCCTGGCGCTGCTACCCCCGTCAAAGGCACGGAGCTCCCTCATCCCCACTGCCGGCCGCCGCGCTTCCCTCCGGGATCGACATCCTCCCTCCGTTTCCCCCAAACGATTCCCTGACTTCCTCCCTTCCTCTTCCTCCTCTCCCGGCCTGGCCGCACGTTCCTCAGCACCCCTGCCTCAGCCCCCAGCGAGAAGGGAGCCCCGGGCCAGCGGAGCCCCGGCCGCCTCCCCCGCCCGGCCCCCGGCTCCTGCAAGGCCGCGGTGACCAGCCTTCCCCGCTCCGCACACTCGGGGCAGGCCCGCGGTCCCTGTCAGCGCCCAGCCCTGTTTATGTCCCAGGTTCCCCCTCGGGCCCGGCGCTCCCGCGCCCCTCGCCGGCGGCCAGCCCGGCATCCCCGGCCACCTCCTCACGCTCGGCCCCGAGGGCCGCTCCCCGCCCCGGCCTGCCTCCCTGCTCTGCCCGGCGGCAGGGCGCTGCCCTCGCGGGCGGAGAGCGGCCCCGAGCCGCAGCCCCGTACCTGCGGGGCCTGCCCCCGGCCCCCCGCCCTCCCGCGGCGCCCCGGGTGGTGCCCGAGACCTCCCGGTTGTCGCCAGGCCGAGGAGCCCGTTGGGCTCTCCCGCACTGCACCGGTCTCCTCAGCACCCCCGGGCCCACCTCCCCGGGCGTTAACGGATCCCCGCGGCGCCGACGGGAGCGGGCTCGCCGGCCGCCCCCCGGCCCCGCGGAACGGGTGGGCCCTGCGGCTCCGCTCCCCCCGCGGGCCCCACCTCTCCCTCGGGCCTCCCCATGCCCGGGCAGGGGGCCGGTGCGCAGTCCCGCCGCCCTCCCCCCTGCCCTCCCCTCGCTAGGGAGGGGATGGCAGCCGGACCCCGGCCCGCTGCCCCCTTACCCAGCAGGAGGAGCCGGTGCGTGGCCCTATAGACCTGCTTGTCCTTCTGCAGCTGCTTCTCGATCTTCTTGTTGGCCTCCCGCTGCGCCTTCTCCTCGTTGCGCTGATCCTCCGTCTTGCTGTTCCCTAAACAGCCCATCTTGGGGAGGGGGAGGCAGGGGACGCGGGGCGAGGGGACGGGAGGCGGCCGGGGCTGCCGGGGGGAGGGAGGGAGGCACTCTCCCGGGCTCCCTTCTTCTTCCTCCTCCTCCTCCTCCTCCCCCCGCTACTCGCTGCTGTGGCGGCCGCTGCCCAGAGCCAGAGACATGGAGAGAGCCGAGCCCGGAGCCAGCCAAGGGGGGGCCGATGGCGATGACTTTGCTGCTGCTCCGCCGGGCCTCCTCCCCGGCAGCTGCAGCTGCTTCTCCTCCCCCGCCCCCCCGCTCAGCCCCGCGCCGATCCCCTCAGCGCACCTTTCCCGGGGGGGTGGTGGCCGGGCCCGATGCGGAGCGATCCGCGGGGATCTCCGCGCGCCCGGCTGGGCCGCCGGCTCCTCTAGAGGGAACAGAAATGCCCCCCCCTGCGCCGCACGCACGGGAGCAAATCCAGCTTCAGTGCCACCCCCCCCCAAAAAAAAAAAAAAAAAATAATCCTCTTTAGATCCAAAGGCACGGGCTCCAGGCGCGGAAACCTCCCCAAATCCTCGGCGGGGAGGATCGGGAAACGTCTCTTCCTCGCCTCTTCCCCCGCGCCGACGGGCTGAAGCGACGAGGGGGTCACGCCAGCCCCAGCTCTCGGCGGAGGTCGGGTCCCCTTCCCTCGCTGGGCGCCGCAGCTCCTCGCCCTCCGGCCGCCGCGGGGCGGGGGGGTGGGGGGGTCCAATCCAAGCCCCCCCCCTCCTTTTTTTTTTTCCTTCCCCCCCTTTTTTTTTTTTTCCTCTCTCTTTGCTGCCTTGCTGCTGCTTTTTCACGTTAGGTTTCCAGGCAGTTGAATCCTCTCGGCTTCTCCGGGGAGCGGGAGGAAAAGAAGGGGAAAAAAAAAAAAAAAGGCCAAAAAAAAAAAAAAAAAAAAAAAGCAGCAAGCCCACTTGATCTCTCCCCCGAGCAAAACCTGTCCCTCACGGGACGATTTTTCCCCGTCTTATTTTCCCTGCTCTCTCCCGCATTTTTTTTTTCCCCCTTTTTTTTTTTTTCCTTCTCTTTTTTTTTTTTTTCCTTCCCCCTATTGAGCTGCACCGAGGCGGCAGAGCGGCGGGGTGGGGCAAGCAGGCCCACACTGAACCCTGGGAGCGGGGCCGCTCACATGACAGCCCGCGTCAGCCCGCGCCGCCGCCGGCGCCCTCTTCGAACCGGCCCCGCCGCTCCCGCCGCCGCCGCTCGCCCCGCGGTGGCGCAGGGGCTCCGCACCGCTCCGGCAGCCGCTGCCTGCGCCTAGGGAGCCCCGGTGGGGAGAGGTGGGGGGAATGGAAGGGGGGAAGCTTGGGAATCTCCTGCGCGGTGCTGGAACTAACGGCACCGCCGGCCAGGCGCGGGAGTACCGCGGCAGCCCCGATGTCCTTTTCAGGAGGACTTGTCGGGATAAGAGCTGCCGAGGAGAAGCGTTTGCGAGAGTCAGGAGCTAAATTCATAGAATTCGGGATAAGTTTTAAGGGAGTCGCGCACTTTCTCCTCCACTGGAAACGCCGTTACTGCAGAAGCACCCGTACCAAATGCTTAACGCGCGTGTGTATTTATACACTTTCTCGGTTGATGAACTTTGACCTACACAACGATCCTTCCAAGCGTTGATACGCGTGAATTATTTTTTACCACCGCGGGTATTTCTGGACAAAAGCATCTCCCGAGTGCTTGGCTGCTCCCCCGGACTCAGCCCGGTTCCCTCCTCGGGGCTGCGGCCAGGGACCGGGGTGGCACGGAGAGAAACCAGCGAGTGCAACTCGATGCATGCAGCTGTTTTTGTGGTTATGGTTTCCATTTTGTTTTCTAATTAATTTATTTTTTGAAACCTCATTATATAAATGACAAAGTAGTTTTCGTGCATCAGCTTATCAGCTGTGTCTGGGAAGCAAAGATCGGTACTTTGCTCTTTGTAAAACCTGGTTCCCCAAAATACACAGGTAGGTTTTCTCCCTGAGATTAGTGAAATGCCCTTTACTATACATAAATTATTTATACTCAATTGCAAAATTCATTTATCTATAATACTATTCCCATGAACACACCTTCTGTCATCCAGTTACTATATATAGAACCACCCACAGTAATTATGTGAATAGAGCAAACAACTACAAGGTCATGGTGTCATCAGATACATCTCTTCAGTTGCCCTTGCTCCTGGCCTCAGGAGAAACAGGGACCACCACAACCAAATCTACATCTTTGAGGAATTATTGGTGCTTTGTCTATTTTTAAAAGTCACAACTTTGGGGTATGCAGAGCCTAAGAGCTCTGGACTCAGTGGAGAGACTCTTACTGCCTTCTCCAGCTGTTGTGTTAGGCCAACACAGTTTTAAAAGGTCTGAAAAAGACTTGGCTGAGCAATGCCAATTCATCTGAAGCAAAGAATATAATAATTCCTTGTATCTTTTATAGGCCTTTTATATATTTGTATTGTTTCCACATAATACACATTATTTAACTGTGGCATTTACAAGGTATACAGGAATCAATAAAGCAGAATTCAGGCTGAAAATTATAAAACCTCATAGCATTTTTATGGTCATCGGTATGAAGAGAATGCAGAAATGCCAGTATCTGCCACCTCATGCAGCTGGGAAAGTCTGCCCCAGGCTCTAGGCTTTGCTTCCCTCCAGGTGCCCAGCTGGCAGGGAAAGGAGTCTACCTCAGGTTCCAAACAGTTCACAAAGGAATACACAAACAAGGTAAAAACTATCACTGGAGATACACAAGAGGCTAGAATTTTGATGAACAGTGAGTGGTATTGGTGTAGGGATAGGGGAGCAGTAAATACACAAAAGCATCAACTGACAAGGGAGTCATTGCTGTGTAACTGTTGTCCAGCAGTGCACACCCATCCCTGTCCCAAATGCAAACCGGGATGGGCTCAGCAAGATCAAACTCTTAACAGCCTTCCGTCGCTGTGCTCCTGGTATATACACCCTGTGCTGCTGCCCCTTTTGGCTGAACACAGCATGAGGGGGTTGAGAAAACAGCCAATTCACAAAACTCTGGTCACTCCCCACAGAATTGAGAATTAGCTCCTTGTATTACAAGTGCTACTAAAGCGTGGAAGTGCCAAAACCTACAGAAAACAAAAAGAACACTCACAGATAAACCTATCAGCCCATCAGACTTTCTGTCTATCTGAAATATGTCAGGACACGAGGCACCAACCCTACTTCACAAACCCACCAAACTGACATGATTTGTTTTTCTGGGGCTGTCCTGATTAGCTGAGCATCATTTGAAGATCAAGCCCACCAATAGGTCAAGTATTCTCATTCTTTTCTATTTGTTTAAATAGCATAAAGCTACTGTGTGTCTTTAAAGTAAACCTTGTTTCTTACTGGAACCATCCTGTAAAAATCTGTGAGCTTCAGTTTCACAAGACTGCTGCCATCAGAAGGGAAAGCACAGGCAAAATCTGAGCCCTACTTCACTGCAAAATTCAAGCCCACTTCTGAAGAACCTTCAGTCTTAGGAACAAATAAATGCAAAGATGAAGTAACTGTATGTGTGGCCATAGTGACTCTGTGATAAAAAATCTACTTGAGGGTTGAAAATACCCAAAAGAGGGTGTTGAAGGACACTGTTGTTTGGTAGGCAGAAATGTTTTCCAAAAATGCAAATTAATCTGAATGTGGAAATGCACACAGCCATAGGAGATACAAGATTCATGTCTATTGACTCAATCCCTCACTACTTACATTAATGGGAGATAAGAGTTTACGTACAGAAGATGGAGAGCATCACACACTTGCAGATAAAATGCAGATTCCTCCGTTCTGCCTCCACAGCTTTTGCCCCCAAAATTCCTGTTTGGCGGCTGAGACTGGGGGAAGATTTGGAACAATGGCCTGATCCTGTAAATAAATGCACTCTACTCAGCTGAGCAGTCTTACTGAAGTGCATAATTTATGTGAATTTTACTCATCCCAGCTAGGACAACTATGTTGGCTAGATTTACACATGGTTAGAAAGATTTAGATATAAAGCAGGAGCAGACTTATCCATAACAGTACAAGCTAGAGAGAACTTGTTGAAAACTACATGTCCCTCAAGCTTCCCCCACCCTACATACATAAACTTCTGTCCTTGTGAGATTTGTATGTAAAGCCTGTTGGTACAATCATTCAAAAAGTCCTCAAGAAAAATACTATCTTTTCCCTATTTTCATATATTTACTTTACATTTGACAGACCACTGCATATATTTTAATGCATTTTCCTTGCAGTAGTGTCCCTTACGGTGCATGAAGACACTCACATTGATATAGGTAAGAGACAAGGAAATACTGTTGAGAAAGTCACAAGCAGAGTAGATTTTGAACCTGTTGAAAAATGCTTCTGAGACACATACTTCTGTTGTTCCATCCTCTTCCCTTTCTAACTGATTGGATAAAACTTTCTGCTAACAACTCTTGATATTGCACCAGTTTTACTCTCAATTGATCAGTTAGGCTCTGACTTGAACCTGAGTTACTCCGCTTTTACAAGTAACTGTGAGGTCCAGATTAGGATGTCCACTTTACACCACAGGTGCTTTCCAGACCCTCCACATGACAAACACCCTTATTGCAAACAATTCCCATTGTTAGGAAGTTGAAGGTACCGAGCACTTTGGATGCTCCAGCCTACAGAAAAAAGAAAGGGTTCATTAGTTTTCAGATGGGACAGTTTTACGGTTCCTTATGGGCTCATGCTGGCTGCAGTGACCATGACCTCATGAACTTTTGGCTGTGGACTGTGGGGGTGGAGTTGTGACCAAACCAATGGGCTCATTTGGAACGGAAGATACAGACGACATCATGCTTGAGCATCCCTTAGCAACTGGATCGAAATGGCACTGCAGCTTTTGAGGAGGTTGTCAGCCCTTGCCACTGGCGTAGCCTGTAATTCGGTTCCCACCATGGCTGAGGAGACACAGCAGAGAAGACAAATTCTGTGGCTGAGAAAGTAAAAGCGATAGTGGTGACCTAACCGTACAATTTCCTTTGTTTCTGTTTATAGGAAATAGCCTATTTTCAGCAAGTCTTCTTCATGGAAGGATACAGAGCTCCATTAATCTGAGGAACACTGAAACAAATGGTTCCTACAGCAACACCTTTATCTCTGATTTACTTTAGACTCTTTCCACTTGAAAACTAGGCTATAAACTTTGTGACATTCCTCTCTGTGGTATCAGGATGAACCAAAAGAGACCCAGGCTTGCATGTGTGGAAAAAAACCCCCAACAAAAGAAAACAGAAGAATACTCGCTGATTAAAGCTGTCAAGGAGAGGATCACAGTACCCCAAACATTTCCCTACAAACCTGCAGATGCAGTTAGAGCCACGCATCTCAGTTATCTCCTCTCCCTAGTCCTGTGAGACTGCCCCACTCCTAAGAGTTGACTCAGGAGTGGTCTCGAGGGGAAAACATTTTAATCTTTTTTCACTCAGAATCTACAATCCTATAATTTCACCCTCCACCCCCTCAAATATGCTACTGCAGAATAATGTCTATACCTTGCTTGGTTTAAAAAAAAGGTAAAAAATCTATGCATTCTTCTCCATGCTGTGATTCATTTGAAATTTATTTTCTTTGTAAGAAATGAAGATTTTAGAGGTACTATTTTTTTCCCTCTCTCTTGCTAAGGTTTTCAAGGGATTTAAAATACTGGGGAAAAAACAAACACTGAGTGAATTCATATTAGACAGGTGCAGAAGAAGTTCCCCCTGTGCACAGTACCTTTGAGGATTCAAACTGTAAGCAGAAATACAAAGTAGCTGTGATTTTTTGTTAAGGACACTACATTTCCCAACCCTTGGCTTCGCTGTCCTAAAAATTCACCGTGCTGTGGCTGAGCAGTTCAGAGTTCCCTTTTTTTAAAAGCCAGGATTACCTCTGGCACAGATTAACTCTTTCAGTTAAAGGACTTTATTTTTTAATAGCACATGCTGTGTGTTTTTGTACACTGATACCTCTCCAGTTTGAACTCAGTTGCAATTTTTAGCTTTAGAACTAGAGAGCTGTGGGTCTTCCTCCTGGGCCATGGAAGTGGCTGGTAGCTGAGTATCAGACGTACCAACCTCGGTGTATTTAATCCCCAGTAAACTTAGTCTTTTAGCTATTTATCTATGTGGATTAATTAAAGTTCCAATTTAGATCAGTGTTTTTTTCATCTGCTCTGAACACTAAAAAGGTTCCTGTGGCCTCTTGCAATGACTCCAGTTCTGCTCACGCTTTCCTTAGATGGAAGCATCCGCCAGGAGCTCTATCGTCCTGCAAAATCCTTTGGACTCTTGGGAGAACAAAACTTGGTGATAAAAAGGGAGACGGTTTCAAAGTCTCCAAGTTACCCTTTGACCTGCTGAACAAGGAACCCTTGAGTAATCTCAAGGCGGTTTAATGGAGAAACAAACAAATTAAAGTCAAACAATAATCTAAAAAGGAAAAATAAAGCAAACATATTGTTGTTTCCTTTGCAGCAGCCAGAACAAAAATGGCTTTAAAAAGCACTAAAAGGTAAACAAGGTGGGAAACAAAGCCATTAGCAGCCAGGGAGGGCAAAGCAGCGTCCTCCAGTAAAAGGACAAGTCTGTCTGTCCTCGGGAAAGCTGAGCCTGTCCCAGTGCAGTGCCATGAGCATTGTCAGGAAGAAATTAATGCATCGCTAATGTATTCAATAAAGAACAAACACAAAACACTTCGGCACAGATACTCCAAAACAAACAGAATGAAAAGGAGATACTTCCCTCTCTGGCAAAGAAGAAGAATTTTTCCATACAGAAATTCTAAACTTGAGAGGGATTTTTGTTTTGTTTTAAAATAAAAACAAGCCCAAAATCTACTAATAGAATTAACCAAGACCTTCCTTCAAACCAAAGGGAGAAAAAAGAACCCCTTGCCTCCCTCCTTTCACTTCCAGGCTTTTTCTCAGAAACACTAGAAGAGACTTTAAGGAACTCACGGGATTATGCAAGCAAAACACTGAGTAAGAGCTTTTCACCTAGTAGCTTTTCTAATTTTCCTGCAGGTTTTTCCTCCTGATATTTCTTCTCCCTACTCCTGCATTCTGCACTGCCCGTTATTAAAACACTCCTCTGATGGAGCAGCAGCAGCAGCAGCAGCACATCCTCGCTCTGCATAACGCATGTGGAATGCAGATTATAAAAAAAAAAATATTAAAAAAACCATAATGGAACAAATCTTTCCTCAGATTTAGTTTCAGTATTTGCTGACATTCACTCCAGGCTTACCCCCAAACACAAACTTTTTAATAAAGAATTGTTCTGCTTTAAGCCTTGTTACGTTCGGGTCACAAAACCCACCGAGGCAGTAGTAGGAGAGGCTGTTTCCCAAATACCAGGTTATAGTTAGCTCCTCCAAAGAAGCACGAAACTCCGGAGCCTTTCTCCTGCCGGGAGGGTCAGCAGGGAAGAGGAGGCTCCCGGCTTCACCTCCCCAGCACACAAGGCAGCCAAGCAGCCCGGCACTGGCCACGGTTCCCACCAGAGCAGGGTGGAAGCAGGGGCTGAGTGTAGCTTGTGCTCAGCCTGACCCAGCCTGCTCTCCAGCAGCACGGTGAGCTATCCCTCCACGCTGATATTATGTATTACTGACACTGCATTCTCATTTTATGGTGCATAACAGGAAAGGGAATAAAAGGATTGTTAAAATAGTTCTTGCTAAGTTGTCACACAGGTTTTAATGTGCTGTAAACATTCCTCTCCTCCTTTTACTTTTTTTTTCTTTTTTAAATAGAACGATGTTCAGGCTTTCAGGCTCAAAATAACTTTACATTGTAGTGCTAGTAAACCACAGTATTCTCAACACCAAGAGCCATTATTAGAGACAATCTGCAAGTAAAACACAACTGTGATTTTGCTCCTCTGTCTCTGCACTGCTAAAGACCTGAAAAACGTTCCCTTTCAGAAAGGGTATCTTCTCCCATCTTCTTCTTTAGATGAAAAAAACGTTGAGCTTAGATCTTAAAATCATACAGATGCAATTATAGAATAGGGGTCCTTTGTACCCTATTTTTTTCCTGGAAGAATCTGTCTGTCTGGCAAGCTAACAGCATCATTCCTTCTTAAGTGCCTTGATGCTCAATTAGAGTGCCCTGCACACCCCAGGGCAGTTGCAGAATTTAACCCATTTCCCCATGTTCTGGTGGGGTTTAGTTTTCTGTTTTAGATTTTAGAAATGTGTACAAACCAATCAAATATCTCCAGGTCTTTAGATGTGCAAGGGAAGATTTCTCTCGTTGCCATATCTCAAATCTAGAAAAGACATCCATTGCCAGGGCTGCCGGAACCAGGCAGGAGTTCAGGGCTGGACCTGGCTCCAGCCCAGGCTGGGTCAGAACCTGGGGTCCAAAACTGAGATCCAACACTGGGATTTTGCCCCTGCCACATTAAAAACAGCAGAGGTGAAGGATTACCCCCTCCTATCCACACCAGGGGTGATGCTCGGGACTGTCTGAACACTTAGAAAACATGAGAGGAGAAGAGATGAACATGAGGATCAAACAGGGAACAGGATCCAGGAGACCTGATCGACCGCAGATGGTTCGACCCAGCACAGCCACTGATCCATGCGTGACCTTGGATGAGCCACTTCCCCTTTCTGTGCCTCTCTTTTTCCAACTATCTTTCATCTGCCTCTCTCACATAGGTTGTAAGCTGTTTACTTCCGACATGTCTGCACAGTATCGAGAACCAAAGAGCCCCGATCTCACTGGTGACCTTTAAGCTACACGTTTCATCATAAAATAATTATTCAAAAGGGAAACAATTTTTTTTAATAGCCTGTCTTCCTTTTCTTAACACCTCCTCAACTCAGACATTCTCAGCAACGTTAGGTGAAAAAAATAGGCTCTGTTCAAAATCTTAGTACTTGTTCTTAAATGAAACTGCTGAGAAAGCTGCTGGTTTTCTGTTGAGTCCTTTTCCCACAGGCCCTCCAGCAAAACCAGGGAAAGCCAGAATCAGCACACTCACTACACTGGAAGTACCAGACAAAGATACTTTTTATTTTGAAAATAGAAAAAAAAAAAAATGCCTGCACACTTCTCAGTCTTTCTTTGTAGACCATAAAGCTCCAAACAGGGCAGAAACCCGGTGCTGTGTTCTTTCGCAGGTCACCTCCAGGTTTGCTTTATGCTCTCTGGTGTTAGAATAACGAATTTGTTTTTCCACTGCTCTGTGCGTGCTCTCTTGTCTGAGAGCGACCTATTCACTTCTGAAGCGATCAGCCTTTTACAGCTTCGGCTATGCTATGTAAACAGAGTGCAGCTGAGCCCCCGGACCGCAGAGGCGAGGAGCACGCTCCATCTCTGGGACCTGAACCCGCTTTCTGGGTGTCACCCCAAGTGACTGAGCTCCCCGCAAGCCTGGTGTGAAGGAAGAGGGAGAGCTCCCCTCCCCTTTGCTCAGTGGGATCAGAGCTATGCCAGCAGAAGGGAGTGGATGGACCCACCTTGCCCTCGGCACGGCCAAGGACCCAGGGATGATGCAAGGGATCCAAAGCTTGTACTCCACTGCCACCACCTCCACGGAGCTGCAGCTCCTCTGCCAGCCCACAGACAAAAAAAGTGACCCGTAACTCACTCTGCCCTCATCCACTAGCCCTGGGGTGACAGCATGAGGACACCTGTCCGTGTCTCCCCCCACCCTCCCCCGCCTGCCCTGTGCTGTG
Source organism: Porphyrio hochstetteri (assembly GCA_020800305.1). Lineage (NCBI taxonomy): Eukaryota > Metazoa > Chordata > Aves > Gruiformes > Rallidae > Porphyrio > Porphyrio hochstetteri. Next base: position 12,054,733 of record CM036921.1, on the reverse strand, counting down.
GGCCGTTTTGAAGATGCTGAGTTTCCCCCTGGCACCGTCAGCCCAGGCTGGGCCCTCCTGCATGGCTGCATTTCACACCCTATATATAAAATACACAGCCAGACATTTATTCTGAAAAATTCCTCCCATGAATTGGTGTTACTGAGGGATGTATATACTAACTCCACACATGTGAGAGCTAAGGAAGATTTGTCCAAGGAACTACTTCCAGAGGAAGTGCTGGGCAGCCACATTATTTGTTTTCTTTAAAATGATTTCAGGCTCGATAATGTCTCTTTATCAAAACTACACATGTGCTGAGCATGCACAGTGCTGTGTGGTGTGAGGCATACAGGAAGGGGTGGATTTAATTTATTTCTTTATTATGAATATCGTGGTGCTGTAAGGAGAATCCTGGCCGACAGCGTGAAATAAAGCCAAACTTTCAGAGGATATTTTGGGGCCTGAAGTTCCTGTGCTGCCTTTTTGAATTCAGTCCTAAACTCTGTATTTCTAATCCTCTGCTCTGTCTGGACCATCTCATGAATGGACGTGTATTATTACAGAGCTGAGCAAGTACCTCACAATGTTTGCCATTAATATTCATTTGAAAGAAAAGTGGAGTTTAAGCTTCCTGGTTTTGCTTTCCTTGGAGTGAGGAAACTAGTGAGGGAGTTTAAATTCAACATTCTGGCAGTCAAAATGGACCAAGGCAATTGTCACACACCAAAAATAGCTCTCCATCCAACCCCGTTTTGTTTTGTGACCATCATCCTGGCGATAAGGTTTGTTTACATTTATTTGGTATCATACCCTCCATGGTGGATCAAAGCATTTGTGTGGCTGGAGACACTCCGTACCCAGCTGAACAACAATTGCCACAAAGAAGAAACAGAGCCACCATGATCTACCAGCACAGACCATCTCCTTCCCAGGGTCAAACTGTACAGTAAAGACTTGGAAGAATACTATTCTAGGATTATATTATGAAATTAAAAACGTGAAGTGCTGAAGCGGTGCTTTCACAGGCTCAGAAAACAGGCAGCAGGATCTCACTGCCCCAAAGAGCATCCCTCCAGGAGTTCTCTTTAAGGAAGCATCAATGTGAAACCTGTAAGCAGGAGCAAACTACTCCAGTGAGAAATGGTACAAGCACACAGATTCACCAGCTGGATCCAAACACTCCAAACTGGTCTGCACGCTGAGAAGACAATGGAGTGAGACATGACAATAATAATGTACTGTGACTTGAGACCTCCTGCCCTAGTAACAATTATGTAATTGTTACAGTCTCTTAATACCTGAGTAAGAACATTTTCATTGCATCAAGTTCTCATGTCTAGACAGATATACATCGTGAATGAATCACTACTGACTAGCTTTGAAGACCCGAGCTGAAGAGCACTTCATGGTGTAAGCCACTATCTGGACACATCAACCCTTGCGGAACAATTTTCTGGAGACAGTTCTTTTGGTACATTACCCTCGGGTCTATTGGCTGTGAGAAACTCTGGTTTTCCAGTAGTATCCTTAAAAGACTATGAAATAAAGCCACACAGGCTTAGCAAAGGAACCTCTTAATCAGAGAAACTTGTCTTAAAATAAATCCAGACAAAAACCCACGGCAAAAAAGCTAACAGAGACACGAGCAAAGAACAAAACAAAACACATGCAAAAAACCAAACAGGCTCAAATTCAGCCCTTGGCCTCCTTATGCTATTTCTATCAGCCTCTGTTCTCTCTACAAAGTATCTCTTCCTTAAATAATTTGATCCCCTCTTCCACCCCTTCGCTTTGGTTTTGAAGGTTCGTTTTGTTCCTTTCCCAAACTGCTGATCAGCCTCTCGAAATTCTGTTCCTCGGTTATTGAGAAGGATTCCCAGCTTTCTCATCTGCCCTCTTGGAGGTGCTCCTCTCCTTGGCAAGGACACAGGGCACCTCCAACACCGGCCTGTATTTTAATTAAGCACAGACACTGCAGCACAGGGTGAAGGATTTGGGGAAGGTTAAAGTGTTCTCAAAAAAATGCGTTCTCAAAAACCACAGTTAGACTCACATATGCCCCCAAACAATCATACATTAGCAATTATAATGATCTTTAATTAAAAAAAGAAGTATGTTGCTGTTCTTACAGATAAGGATCTATAGAAATACTTGTATAGGTGCCATGAAAGCCTATTTTTCAAACTGCATTTTAGTGAGGGAATACTTAACTACCTTACCTACATGACTTGAATCCTAGTCTAAAATGAACCTCTTTGAAGTTTTCTTATTAAAAAAGCTTTAAAAATTAAGCAGTTTGAATTATTTTTCTATGAACCATATAATCTCCTTAAGTAGTAAAAAGTTAACTTCAGCTCAAGTCCTTCCACTTGGAAAAAGGCGACGAAGCAAGCAGCAGATTCACACATCTCACCCTACATCTTCTCTGAACGCAACATCTAACGCCTGATTGTTGGAATTTTTCATGGTAAAGCTTTCTGAGTGTTTATAGCCAACAGACTTTGGCTTTTATACTGGAAAATCTGTTATATAAATGTCACTCGCATTTATATCCTCAGTTATAACAAAGTCATTAATGCAGCTGATTCCTAAGAAACTTTATGTTTTAGCAACTTGTCCTAGCTCTGGTACCTTGTAACATAAACATGTCCAACGCAGAGCATAATAAAACTATACCTTGGTGATGCTTCATCTTTTAAGCCAGGGGTAGAAGCTAAATTCAGATACTACTCTTGATATGAACAGCAGTTGTCAGAGTGTTTTACATTTTATTTCCAGAGAGTCACGGTCACCTAACTACATTTTGTAGCTTCAGGCAAATTATTTTGTAGAGCATTGTTATCAAATATTTGATCCAGGTGGACTGAAGAAATGACGCCAAGTTGCAGCTTAGATCCTAAGGTCCCACAAGATGAGAGTCTGCATTTTGATGCCTCAGCGCTGAAATCGCTCTTCACAGATTCCATCGCTGTCGAAACGAGAACCCAAAACAACTCCCCTCCTGGTTTTTAATCCTGCTCAAACCCAAATATTGGAAGCAGGTTAAGATCTATGAACTAACAGATCTGGCCTCTTGCCACATGCTGTATTAAGATGCCATATTTAGCTCCTCACTCCCGAACATTTAACCTGTTCCCTCCAGCCCTTTCATCCACTTCCAGTACACTACTAACTATATATAACTATACTTTCACCCTTCTGTGTCTTTCTTCCATTCCTGCTAGCTGTTTTACATACAATTATTGCTGCTCTCCCATGGCTCTGGAGAAATGACTGTTAACTTGTGCTCCCTCTACTGTCTGATGGGCTTTGCAGCAATATATCGTGAGGAAACCTCAATTTCCTCTTGGCAGAAGGGTCTATTAGTTACTACAGTGTGAAAAGTAACTCTGTTACACTTATGAAAATGCCTAATTAGAATATTAAGATCCTAAACACATAAATCTTCAACTAGCACATCACTCACCCAGAACTGCAGGAATTACGGACATTTTAGTCTTGTTCTCCTGGGACTGCCCAATGTGAAACAAGGTTGCCTCATGAGGCAACCACAGCAGCTAGAATAGAATAGAAGAGCCAAACAGCCATAACTCCCATGAAAATCAATGTTAAGCCACAAATACTTAGGTTACTCCCTCCCTTAAAACGTCAGGCCCTTTCAGTTTTGATTATTAGACCAGACAAGTCCTCAAGAAGAGAACAGGAGGCTGAGTTCCAAGTTCTGGCCCAGGGATTTGTGCTGTGCTTAGTCAGACCCACGGCTTTTGCTTGACATGGCCCATCACTCCTTATTTGTCGTGGAAAAAGCATTGCCATGTTTTACACCAGCAGCGAGCATCCATAAAGTGTGGAGAGGAGGAGGAACAGGAGAAGACCCAGTGAGCCTTTGTAATTCTTTTTCATGATCACGTTCCCCCTGCTTTTTGCAAGACAGCAAATGAAAGCAATGAAGACAACTTTAAATTACAATCAGAAGCTCCTACCAAGAACTATGAATGAGCCCTAGAGTCAGCACCATCTACAGATTAAGCAGTAAAGCACCACAGTTACTGTAGAGAGCTAGACTGCTACAGTACTTCATCTGTGTTTTGATGTGGCTCACGCTGCTGGAGACCAGCAAGTAGTATCCTCTCAGTACAGTGAGGAGCATCAACTGAACAATCAGTACTGTACATTTGTGGTTTTCTTTGAGATATGACCTGACCAAAGGGCCACTGTGGACACATGGAACACACTGTATGTACAGATACCATTGGTCTGCTTGTCCAGCCTCCTAGATGAGTATGCTATCTATGCCAATGCATTATGTTGAACACAGCTTGAAGTTATCTGATTCATTGTGCATATGATACATGAAGACTGCTTACATGTTTATATGTGATGCCACAGTGAGGTAATATCTGTGAAGAAAATGAAAGAAAACCCCAAAACACCAAGCAGTGAAACCTCGACACTCTTGAAGGATGCCTTGTGCATGTAAAGCAAAGAGGTAAGGGACTCGTGCTGGAGTCTCTGAATAGGGACAGGGAAGTTTCTTTTAAGTTTGGGAGTAAAGAATACAGATGGATGGGAGAGCTGAACAACACTATCCAGATTTGATTTCTGGCCATTCCTCAGGGAAAGCAGGCCAGGCAATTTGTGAAGATGAGTTGCAATTTTCCTGTTACATAGTCCTTGATCCTACTGACCCTGCTGTCTCTGGGAAGAAGCCTGTTGCAGAACTCCTTGTACAAGGTTAGTTTCCAGCTGACGACAGGGGTTTAAGTCTCTTCACTTCTGTTGAAGAGGATATTTTCAGGGCTAAGGGTTTGGAGAAGGGCTGCAAACAGCCAATTACCTAAACAATTATCTTGAATCCTTAAGGGCATGGAGCACTCTGTCCCTCTGCTTGGTGGAGCGCTCAGTGCCCACAGCCCGGGTGCTATGTCTATCCTTCCCATGGATGATTCCACAGCAAAGAATATTTACTCTTATTTAACAGTGTAGTGGTCTACAGACTTGACTTACGACTCAGAGAATATATTGGGTGCAGATCTTTTAAAGAAATGACCAACAGGTTATGCCTAGTATTTAAATAAAAAATGAAATATTTTATTTATTTTAAGAGCCAAGCCTGTGAGAATAAAATGGAGGAAGTGGACAGTGCCTTCATGTTGTGCCTTTAGAAATGACAATTCTGGTTGATTTCTTTCAGAAATAATTAACATTTAGGGTATTATGGATTAAGTCAAAGGTTTAAACTGGATTCTGTCTGAAATGTCTAAAAAATAAGCCTTTAAGTCTTTGTTTATGTTGGCAAGTAACCTGGCTGAGTATAAAAGCCAAAGGTATGACTGACTACCTCACATATTTTACAACTGTTACACTAAATAGGTATTTCAGAATTTACATCCTTACAGAAGAATCCTTAAATAGACTTTCTTATGGGGCTTAAAACAAACATACTTTAGGACATATTTCCTGTTTTGTTACTGCATTTAACTATACTTCAAGAATTAAACCTACTTTTCCTTAAACAGAGACTTAAAAACATAATTTTAGGAGTATGGAGATCACAGAAAGCTATCTTCCTGTTTTTAACACACTGAAATTATTTAATGGATAGCCACAAATCTGTACAAAAATCAAAGCACTTACTAATGTTTTAGCAGTATATTTAGCCCTTAGACACAAAAGGCATGTCTGCATATTGCCCAAAATGGAAAATCTCTGCAAGTAAAATTAAAATAATAATTAAATCCCAGGTTGCTGATTAGTTGTGCCTGTTACTTTTTTTTCTTCCTGCTTTTAGACACTGAAAAAGATGACACGTTTATTTCCCTTTACCACCTCTTGCATTGCATGGGGCAAATTCACGGGGCAAATTCATGCAAAAGCGTGCAAACTGATTTATTTATCACCGACTTTCAGCACTGATGAGCAGCTTTCAATCTACCCGCAGTTAGAATTGCCTGTGAAATTTGACACTGTGAAGACCATGAAGTTAAAATTAATGAGATAGCTCTTAAAGAAACTTTTATGGATTTCCTGAGTTTCTAGGTGAGCAACCCAACCCTCCCACCACCGATTGTGATTCCTTTACTTTCAGCATCGTTGCCAGCTGATTGCACACACCAGTTACACACCTTAATCCTCACAGGAGCTTTGCAACAGCTTTCCAACTCTCTTACTGTTTCTTACTAAGAACTTTCTTTTACTGTTTCTTAGTAAGAACGTTGACGTTCCTCCTCCTCCTCCTCCCTAACTGCTCAGCTGCACTTTTCATTTACAGATGGAAAACAAAGCCTGCTTCTACAGCGAAGGAAAACAAAGATACAGTCTTATAAGCCCCTGGCAGCAGAAAGAATCTCCCCCAGCACTTATTTTAAGAGGTGAGGTTCTGTTTCTGCACAACAGGTCAGAGCTAGAGAAAGCAGCAGCATCCTGCTGGAGCCCATTTCTGCAACAAACCAAAGAATCGTATTTTAATCAGAAGTCAGTCACGGCTTCTACTTTACTTTGATACACTTGAAGGTAGTTACAGTTCCGGGAACTAAACTCAGCCTGTTAAACAACCCTCTTTTCTTCACATTTTTTCTGTGACGTGCGATACAACTTCTTTACACACAAGAACCGGGAAGGAACTGGATTAAGTTGATACTCGGGGTGGCTGGGTTGGTGAAATCCATTGGGGAATAGCTTTCAAAAGCACCTGGAAACCAGATTTCAAGAGGTACCTTTGTATCTAAGGACACAGGTAGGCCTCCGAAAGGGCTTCAAGCAGGATCTATTTACCACACCCACCACAGTATTTGGAGAGGAACCCTATTAGGATCTTTGCTGTAGTTTCAGGCAACTAAATGCCTCTGCATACTCCACATTATACGAGCTAGAATCTACGTTTTATTTTTAAGAGACGGTGTGACTCAGAAACATGAAGCCACAGTCACACCAGTTGTTGCAGGAATTCACGTTTCCACTCCCTGTGCTGCAGCAGTCACCAGCCGAGCCGGGCCGCGACTTCCCGGCCTGGCTTTGGAGCTCTTTGCCTGGGTTCAAAGAGGGGAGGCTGAGTGTTTATGACTGCTCCCTCCTTCTGTTTGCATATTTCAAACAAGCACCCACAAATGGATACTCGGGAAGGTATTTAGTTGGGAAGCTTACACACTGTGCATGTGTAACATTAGCACACCACAAATGCTAATACTGTATATTTAATATATCTAAACAGAAAAGCACCTGCCAGTAGGCACAGAGACCTTGTCCTTTTTTCAAAGTATTATTTCTGAATGTTCACTGACTACAGCTGATACCTTCCTTATTCAGCTTTTCACTTCCTTTTTTTTTGTACCTGAAACTGGCATTTTAACTTGAACCCCTCTGAAGAGTAAGCTGTGCCTCCCTCCAAGGATCAGTACACATCTTCTAACATAGTACAGAATACATCTGCCCAGGTATGATTCTAATAAAATATATATAAGAGCGTGTATGTGTACATCTGTATCTATAAATCTGAGATTGTGATAAGGCTTGACCTGCAACTGCAAGCACACAGAGTCCATCCAGAAGGGATTTGGTTTCTCCCCAAGCACCCAGGGAGCACAACCTGACGTTCACACTCAGGCCAGACTCATGTACATAATTCTACAGAAATCTGCTTTGTTCTTAAGTGTTCCTCTGCTGTAGTTACTATCCCCTGTGAAAATGTTCTTTCTGCGGCCCTCAGCGTTTTCAGAATAAAGAATCCAGAATTAGTTGCAAGACCTGTGAGCATTCACTGTAAATCCATGAAATGGATGTACAAATTTAGCCTATACAGTATCCAGCCCAAATCCCACAAACTGCTCTGAACTTCCTTTTTTCTTTCTTTTTGCCAGCTATCTTTTGCAAAGCTGCCATCTCCTGCTTTCTTGCAAATTCATGGTTTTCAGGGGGTTCTTGTTTCTGCTGCCTTCTCAGATTACAATTTCTTTTGTGTTAATTAAGCTGAAAAATTGAAAGAATGTCGCTGACTCTACAAAGAACACAGAACAGGCTTGCTTGAAAAGCTAAAAATAGATTGTTCTGTTCGGAAGACAGACGACTCAGTCTTCAAACTATTTGTACAATGTGAATTAATTGCAGATGGCCAATTCATTTTTTTAGACCTCTGTGACAGAAATGAAAGTGCTACTGCGACTGGTTATGTGCATAAAGCTCCTTTCAAGCCCTTGGGTCTAGTCAAAAACCGAAGTTCCATATCAGTATTTTCTGGACATCGATTTGTCCAAGTTTTTTGATCCAATTCCCTCTCCCCGGTCTCCCGGTTCCCTCACAACAGCTCGGATTTAAGACGTGAGACCAATGTGCACAAACTAAGAGCTAAAACAGCCTGATCACATTTACTTCTTGCACTCAAGCTGTAGGTTGTGAATCAGTTACATTCCTGTGATAAAAGTTATATCTGATTGTGATGTAAATGTTCTAACCAAACCCACAGATTATTTATTTGAAATTAACGCTGCGCATCTTTTTTATGCCTCAATATTTGTTTTAATTACTATTTTAATTGTTCCTTTTCTAGTCTTTTTCCTTAAAAACAAACAAAAGTTTAATTTTTTAAAAAAAGTTATGGATTTAATGGGAAAGAATTCAGGAAAATCTAAATGGAAGCTGATACTCCATCCTGGCTTTTAATGTTAGATAAACGGGAGGTTTCCAAAAATAACATCTATTAAGACCAGGGTTTATAAACTGTAGCTGTGAAATAAAAATATCATTGAACTAGATAAATTGTTTGGGATACAGAATGATCTGTACTAGAACTTTACAGCAGATCCTGACCAGCATGAGGCCTCCTTTGTGCTAGAAAACTAGAAACGTTGTCATTTGGGAGTATAAATAATGCCAAGAAAAAGAAACTAAATATCAGAGTCCCTTTTCTCCAACTCCAGTGTCTCTCCTTTGCGATTTTACTACTTTACAGTCTCTAAATCCTTGTTTGCAGTCTTGCTGACTTGAAAAATGTGTAAAAGTTGATCCACACAGGGTCTGAGCTATGCGGGCTGTAAGAAAACCTCCCAAGAAGTTTCAGGTGCTGTGATATCTGGCATGCTGATAGTATCACAGATACTACATTTTTCTGTTCCTTTTTTTAAATAACAATGTTGCTGCCTGCATTTCAAAGTATTTATATTACATCTTAACGTCTTTAAATCATGACTGGAGTTTTTTAAAGGCATTAAGGCTTGTAAACCAAAAATACAGCTTGATACAGAAGTGAATTTAATTTTCTGCCTAGACAAATGATCATAATCGCTTAAAATTAAAATACCAGTCCTCTCCACTGTTCAGGCTCCTTCTGAAATACCTCTTATGAAGTTACTTAAGCTTAGTGGTTATCACAGATTAGAAGGGAGCAGACATAATCATCCACGCTATATTTTAAGCTATATTCTTTTGCTGCAACTTCATCCAAACCCCTACCACGATCAAGGGAAACAATTTGTTTTCAAGCAATCCAAACCAGGCTATGAAGTTCGGCTACAGCATCTTCCTTCTGTTTTTATGGACTACAAAAAGAAGTTTCAATAGAGCCGTAAGTTCTCTAACACGAAAAAAATCCTTTCCAAGGAAAGAAACTCTATAGGATGCCTTTTGAAGATGAGTTCTGTCCTGCATGTTTCAAAGTGTTTTCATAATTTTTCCTGGAAAATATACAGGTGATACTGAAGTGGAGCTGAGGACAATAAGCTGCTAAATAACAGAAGTCATATCACCTGCCTTCAACTACATCTATAAAAAAAAAGGTTGAGCTCTCCCATCAGTTCAATCCAAGCTAAGGTGATGGCGAGGGGAACACTAAAATTGTCACACACAACTTGCTCCTGTAATGCAGTTATATGTGTCCCCATTTAATTTTGGTGGAAAACTGAAATTCTTCGGTCACACAATCTGCTGCTGTTCTGCAAGACATCTAGTTAGGAAAATGCTGTTGGGGAAACACCATCAGGCAGCAGCCAGCATACACCAACCAGATGTGTCCTAATGATGAGATGCTTGAAAAAGAAGAGCAACAAAGCTGATTTTTTTTTTCCACTGTGGATTTTTTTTTTTATTTATACTCTGTGGTGGGGCAGCCTCCATAAGGATCATGTCCTTACAAAGGCACATCTACCTCCTCTCAAAAGAGAAACATCTTTGTTTACTTAAACTATTTTTGCTAGACCTAGTTTTTGCTGGTTCTAAAGAGTTTTGCCTTGCTTGTAAAGTAAACACCAACATCTCTGACAGAAGCACCACCTTTGAGTGGCCACAGAGTGTCTTGGTAGACCTCATAAAGGTGACATGCACACACGCATATGTATCTGTCTATATGTTCACTGCTTGAAGTGAATCACGTAACCCAAGGTCTTTCTAACGAAATGTGCTTAAAGCATTATCTATTAAAGATAGAGGACAGCAGGAGTGGAAACTTTTTGCAACAGAACCAAGGCTGGGGTTGTGATATAACCAGTATGTTTATCAAATGTCGGGGCTGCAGAAGAGGAGGGTTGGACCCAAATAGTGTGTTCCAGGGCTGGGTCCCCTCTTGGTTCCCTTTCCAGTCCCCATAGGGTTTGCAGAACCTCTGGCACTGCAGACTCCATGCAGAGCTGGAGGAGCAATTCTTAAAGATGCTGGAAGAGCCAAGCACCAGCCCCTGGGGTGACTGCATTTGGGTGCGTGTGCTCCACTGAAGACCAGGCCGAGAGGATTGAAAGTTCAAGACAACACACAAAACATGGAAACATGGATGCAGAATACACACCACCACCACACAACCAGTCTGTCCCTCATGGGAACAGCCAAGAGACCAACCACTCCGTCCCTGCATGGTCAGATAAGAGCAACAAACCAAGGGAAGTAAATTACTTGTTGGAATAATATTCTATAGGTTAAGGTACTATGTGAACAGATTTCTCAGACTGCAAAGGCTGTTACACATTTGTAATGAGAAGAGTCATTAAGTGTCTGTACTTCATTAATTTCTTTGCCAGGACACCACAAGAAGGTACAGCTTGGCTGTAAACCCACAGCTCACAGAAAGGCCCAGCAACTCAGCGTGCAGCAGCAACATCTTTGTTATAAAGCCAGAAAGTGTTTTTTTCTGTTGTTGTTGAAGTGGCTTTTAATGGGTAAAGATGTAAACGCAGTGTCTGTGTTCTCGTCCTGATGCTTGAGGGGTAAGGGGGGGAGAAAGAGAGAGCAAGACAGAGAACACTTAAATCCCCTTTCAGCATTTTTTTCTGAATTTGTAAGATTTTGGGATAGCAGGTCTTTTGGTACACCTTCTCTCTCACGCTTTGACTACACGTTCTGAAATAATTTTTAAACCCCAAGGAATGTCAGAACTCAGCACTTCCCAGCTGGCAGCACAAACAGAAGCATCAGCCCTGCACTCCTCTGTCCCCTCTCCTGAGCCCCACATTTGGATATAAAGGAATCTTAGCAACTCCTGAAGCAGAATGAAGTCACAGAGTTTACACTAGTTCTCACGTATCTACAGTCCCTGTCCCAGCAGAAACTTGTCTCTGGATGCAATTAGACATCAAGGAATAGCCAGCTTTAAAACGAAGATGACAGAAATCAGGTTCTACCATTTATGAAAAATTAAAGGAGAAAAACCTTCTTTGTACAGGCTTCTCAAGTATTGAAAAATCAAGATATCCCACTGTTCCTCAGGATGAGTGAGGAACTGCAGCATTCATGTTTTCAAAGGTCGCTGCCTTGTTTTTATTTCCCCATCACGTTGCATGAAAGGAGCACTTTCTTTCATTTTGTTGAAAATCCAAGCCATCAAATAAATATCAACATGGCTAAACTAAAATAAATCCATCAGTCTGTAAATTTTTAAATAAATCAATAGACTGTTATGTTTTGAAGCAGTATAAGACAAATTTCTCCCCCTCTATAATTCAAAACCAGCCTTAACCAATTACTTCAAACTTTTCCCCAGACGAGACACATCTCCTTTGGCTCAACATTTCACATGAGAATTTTCAAGCCAAAAAGAAGTTTCTTCCACAGACAAAATTGGAAAGGAGAGATTAAAATCGCCCTAATGATAGGTACTGGCTTGTGCCTTTCAACTATGGATCCATGCCCGTATCTCTCTAATTGTGACAATATTTTTCCAAGCAGAGTATCATGTTGTATGTAACACTGAAACTTCCTGGTCTCTACTCCTTCTCTGCTGCATGGTTACCATCTTATTTTTATAAGCATTCCATTCTGGGGCTGGCCCTTCAGCTCTGGCAGAGCCAGGCAGCTTCTGCTTTAAAGCGGCTATTTTGCAACTAGCTGCTGCTTGCTGCATCTTTCTTTTCCAGCCAGCAAGTACCTGCAATGTTTTTCCTCTCCAGTGCCTGAGAAAATGGCACACTCTCACAGGTGCTGTCCCTAAAACAGGGCACGTGGTGGGAATAGCCAGCAGGGACCTGGACCGCACAGGGAATCATCCAGGTGGTTTCATTTCTGGTTTGGTTTTGGTGGGTTTTGGGTTGGCTTTTTTTGTTGTGGTTTTGTTTTTGTTTTTGTTTTTGTTTTTTGAAGGGCTGCAAAATGGTTGGTTCATTAAAAACAATAAAATAAAATTCTAGATTAACATCCTGCTCACATTGGCACTTCTGTTGCTGGACTCATCAGGCACTTGCAAAGGAAAGTTTTCATTGTCATTGTCAAACCCCCCAACTCAATGGATCAGCATCACGGGGGCTGTGAACGGCACCACCGGGCACCTCTCAACTGGCCCAAAACCAGCAATCTGCAGGGCAACAGCAGCAAACTTTGCTTAATATTTTAAGCAAAGTAACTACTGTATGATTTAACTTCACTTGGGCTGTTCTGTAGTGAGCATCTAGCCCTTTACAAATAATAATTAATGTTCTATTTTTCCCTTGAAAGCAAACAAACAAAAAAACCCAAAAGAGCAGATTTAGAGCACCCAACACCCCACAGTGCCTGGATGGGAGGGCTGCCCATCCGGCACTGCTGGGACAGGAGCCTCTTCGTACAACTCTGTGCCCACACAGGACAAAGCAGCTAGACATGGTAGTTTTCTTCCCATTTCCCTCAGCCTTTTAATTGCTGTAGGTGAAAGTCACACACAGAGGTAAACACCAACCAGGAGAAAAATTCAACCCGAGTCACTGTCCCAGAGGCACCTCAGCCCCTGATGCACCCAGGAGCCTGCAGTACATTTTTGGCTGATCCTTACTCCAGATCAGATATCGGCACCAAGGCACTAGTAGTCTATCATGGGGTTTTAGCAGAAGTTACTCGCTGCTCTGGCAGGCGGTCACTAGATTACAAGAATAACACAAATGACAGGCTGGCTGTCTCCTTGCTGTATGGACAGCCTGCAACGCTTGGATAGAGCAAAGCCTTCAGATTAGCATAGCTCAATGTAAACCCAAATAACACATATTAATAAATAATGCCTCTGAACCAGCACATACACTGCTGACATGCTCATCCTTATCCTCTACCAGCTATCCCACTAAGGCAGGGTGTCCCATGCATGGGATCCTCTGGTTATTGATTTTCTAGAGCACCCCAGCATCACGCCTTCCCCATCCATATTGCTGCTTCACGCTTCATTGGAAAACTCTGAATTGGTGGGAAAACACTGGGAACCTGCCTGCATAAAGGCTGCAGGCGTACCTTGCAGTGGTGACTGCAGCGACAGCGTCCCAGATACTGGCATGCAAACTAATGTAACAAGCATTCGGATTTGCTTATAAAATTCCCATATTCAGCACTGCCACAACACATAGCTTTAAAAATTAGAGTGGGTTTTTTCCATATATGGGAAAGCTGACCTGCTGCTGCTGTACCAGCGGCGTCCCGCTCCCCAGGCAGCGTGCAGAAGAGGAGCCGGAGCCTCACAAACTCTGCCTGATGCTTCGGCCCTGCTCAGCAGAAAGTCTTGGTGCTCCCTGGGGTAGGCTGGGGCGATGCTGTGCAAGGAGCCTACAGCCACATTATTCCTGTACTGGGTTCACTGCCAGTTTAACCGAATCCACAACAAACAAGCTTTTCCAGTCCTATTTAAAGCATTTTTCTTTCAATCTAAAGCATTTTTCCAGTCCTTCAATCTAAAGTTGCACTTATACATCCATTACTTCAGTGCCTAAAGGAGGGCTGATGTGAGGTCTAAGCATCTGTGTCCTCCTCCAGCCTTGGGCTTTACTCCCTTCAAAGCCTACCTGGGAGCTCAAGACCTCCACCCCAGACCCCCATGTCAGGTTGAGGGACCATGTTGTTGGGCCAAGTTTTACCGCTCACACGTGATGCGTGACCCCTGCAAGTGGCTGTTCATAGGGCCAGTGCTAAGGGACCTCTCCTTGGGGCTGCGTGAAGGCTTTGGCTGCCGGGCCCCTGACAGAGGGCAAATGACCACGCACAGGGGCTCCCTGAGAACTGCTGGCAGCAGCTGTCAGTGCTTTTGGGGAATATCCCGTTGTTTTTTGCATCTATAGAAAGTGCAGAGAAACCAGCGCCAGCGACCGCGGCAGAGCAGCTGGGGCCACTGCCGGCAGCTGACGAGTCTTCTCTGGGAAGAGTTTCTTCTGTGGGTTTGGTAACATACATTGCCTTTAGTACTCCTGACACAACCAAAAAGCCTATCTGCTCACAAAATCCGAACACCAGGTACCCATACAAGCAGCAGTGTGTATTTATAAACTCCTCGCAGAAAAGCAGGATAAGCAGCACTGGGAATATCCAGCTGCAGCTCCAGTTACGCCAGACAGCTGCTCTGACACAACCGCCGGGAGAAACCTCGCTTCATTGCAGGGGATGCCCTTAGATACTTGTCAGAGGCTGCTCTGGCAGTGAGATGCTGCTTAAGGGAGAGAGATCTTGGAGAGGTGATTTTTGAAGATCCCAGTGATGTGTGCTGGATACCTGGCTACACACTGCTGACTGCGAGGGATTTGCAGAGGGGGGGAAATAAAAAATACATCTGGATAAGCACTATTAACCAATACACAATCATGACTACGTATTATTATTATTATTATTATTTTTCACAGCTGTTAAAACCAAGGAAATCAATCAGACCTGACTTTCAAGCTTCATGTGTATATTCTACAGGTATCAGACCTGCACAGGGGGAGCAGAGCTGGGGGCTGACAACCACCCTACCCACCCCAGAAGGAAACCCCACCAGCAGCTCTCCACCGACCACATCAGCTACAGCAGAGACCAGAGCTGTGAGCAAGAGCAGAGACTTCCAACAACTACAATTAGTATCTCACTAGAGGAACAGAACCAGCACGTTCTGAGAGAAGGAATTAAAACTGTAGGTTGGTAATTGCTCTCAGTTTTGTTACTGACATGGAAACAAACTATTTCTGTAACTGAAAGCCTTGCATCATTTTAGGAAATGTTAATTATATCAGTAGTTTTACTGTAATAAGTTTCTTTTTCCTTTCCAGTTTTCTAAAGCTTTAGGAATATTTCAAAGGGAATCCTTCCCAAATATGCAAACAGCCAGTCAATACGCTGAGGGGTTTTACCAAGCTTCCTTCTCCCTGCATCTCTCACTCAAGAAAAATATTAAAAATACATTAAAATAAATAGAAAAGGACCAGAGGACTAGAGTTTAGCAGGTCTGGTACTGCCAAACAGCGATAGATAAATCAGATTCCTTGCTAAACTAGCCCTACGTGCACTCATCCAGCGTGGCCTCCTGATGCTAACGTGCTCCCTCGTAGCAAGAAGCAAATGAAATGTCTGCTCCTGCTCTTGCACACAGGAAAGAGCTGTGCACAAGTTGGGAAGGAGTGAGCAGATCTCCAGCGAGCTCCGGGCAGGGGCTGTTCCAGCTGCTCCGAGACACTGGCTGGTGGGGTTTACTTCTCTGAACTGTGTCAAGAATAAATTGGGTTTCTGTTCGTTCCCCAAAGACTCTCAGGACTGTCCTTGTTTTAAATAACTGTCTCTCCCTGGGTGGGTTGGGGGGGGGAAATAAAAACAAAATCCCTGGGGAAAAAAGATCGATAAAAAATGCCATAATTAGTATCTCACTAATTGCATTCCTTCTTTTATTTAGAAGTGCCATGCTACAGCTTCTCAGAATGTCAGTTTTCCTTGTGCTCATTTTTTTAGAATCTAGGAAAATGTTTGACGTTTATTTGCACTAAGATTTAGGACTTTCAATTTTTAGAGCTAAAACCCAAATTATTTGGTATTACTTTCTCCCATCGTTTAAGATTCCTGAACTTCTACTCATGACTGCTGCTATCAAATTCCCTTCTTTTCCTTTAAAAGTAGACACTGCAACGGCATGTTTAGTATTACAGCTCACATTTAGGACAAAGCTGGCTCCTTAGCACTGAGCCAGTATAAATGTACAGACTAACCTTCAGACACATGTAAAGCAGTGTCATGCGTCTCCCTGCCTTTTAGCACTGAGCTTATACTAACAAAATTAAGTATGTTAATCTGATAATCACGTAATTCCATTCACGTGAAAAAAAATGAAAGAACTCTAAACTAATTTCTAAAACTACATCAAAATTATTAAAAGCATCGACCATTGTCCATCTTATTAATCTCTGTATAGATTTGTAATTATAACACAAGGAAGAAACATATTATCCAATAATTTAAATTAACATTTTATTTATGCTCTCTGGAACACATTGCTTTAAGGAAGAGGGGAGCAGGTTCCAAGGAAAAATGCAAATATCTAAAAGGTTGATACAAAACTCCCCACGCCCCTTTAGGTCCTCACTGTGCTAACATGCAGTGAGAAAAGTTTACCAGGAAAAATTATAATTATCTTCTCTCGAGAGATTTTTGGCTTTGCAACTGCTGCCTTAATTTTTTTCTAACAAAAGATAATTCTTCTGTTAAGTTTCTAGAGAACAGAACTAAATTCCCTGTAAAAATAAGTCTGAACAAACAGGGAATGCAAGAGCTCAGATGTGGCTTTATAGAGATCCCCGTCAAACAATCACTAATATTTTACATGCTCTCAAAACTCTTTAATATATTCTCTGTATAAAACAAATACAGTCTCTCTGATATTTTAATAATATAAGTTATCCCTTCTAAATAAAATATCAAGGTATTACTGTGCTCTAGGTTCTGCTACTGGCATATTTTGTATTATTTTAGAGGGTGGTAAAAAATCCCCACGGATGTTTCAGTACTTGCTGTGCATGTCTGTACCCTGAGAACAGGCTCCTCAGCATCACACCGCTGGCAGGAGTGTGGGTTAAATTTTACTGCTCCCAGTGAACAATCACAGGATTGATTTCTTGAAAGCTCAGGCAAATGAAAAAACCAACAAAAAATACAATTGTGGAATTTTGTTATCTAAACCGAGTTAATCTCAGCTAGCTGTTACCAATTACCAACATGAAGAGACATGCCACCTGCTTTCTTGGGGTTGGGAAAACAAAATATTAAAGCAGTTATGAACAGGAACAAAATAACTCAAGAAGGCAATGCTAACAATTTACCAACTGACAAGTTACTGGGGCCATATGCAGAAATACAGGAATTCCATACACTACAGGTAGACACATTTATGCCACAGCACTGAGAAAAATGCTTTTCCTTTTTTTTTTTTTTTACATTCACTCCTGTGCCACCAATGTTATTTATAATTAAACACATATAAATCAACAATCCACCACCACAGTCAAAACCAGTAAATGACTGACCAATGCACCCCTATTTCTGAGAAGCAAAATCTTTCATGCCTATGCTAGGCAGCAAATTAATACACCTTTTAAATAACTCTTAAACTTCTTCACAAGATTTATCAGCTCAGTTTAATTTCTTTGCAGACTCCCAAGGGATTAATTCCAACTACGTTTGAGCTGTTTTCTCCTAGCTCTGCCTTAATAAATTATGGAGTGCAACAAATAATAAGTATGTAAAAAGGTAACAATTTAAAAATGACAATTCCTGGAAAAAACGCTCTTTAAGTGTTAAATTCCCTAAAGAATAGAAACAGGCAAGATTTGTTTCAGACATCTGACTATTAGTCAACTATTGTTAAAGTGATCCAATTATTAAATAGGCAAGAATTATTTATTTTACTTATATAAACTATCCCTCTTTGCTGGGTCTGGAATAAATTAACACATCCACATGTTTCTTTGCTTACTATGCCAAGAAGAATGACTAATATTTTTCTATAATAATATTTTGATAAGAAAATGAATGTTCAGTTTAGATTCATAACAGGAGTTTATCGTTTTTATGTGCTGAATCAAATATGAAATGATCAAATTAGAAGGCTATGAACAAACTAATTTAAAACCAAAACAGCCCTGCTCAAATACAAAAAGTATTTTTTTAGCTACTCTACCAAATGAAAGCATATTTGTGCTTTCAAAAATATACTGGTTAAAGGATTTAGACAGGCTTCATATGAAATACATTTAAACTTCAAAACTAATTTAAAATGATCTAGAGAAACAAGCTGTGGAATGTCCAATCCTTTAAAAAAAAAAGTAATTAAATGCTCAGGGCTTAGTTTGCTAAATACAATTAGGGGCATGTGCCTCCTTCCTTGCTTTGCCAGATAAAACGCCCTCCCCCTTCACCTCCACTCATACCCACCTCGGAGGCTAACGCCAGACCTGAAACAAGGGGGAGGCATCAACCTGCACGTTAAGACCAATGATTTCCAGATGCATCAGTCACGTCTCAATACAGAAACTCGCGTAATCTCATTTATCATGTTTGGTTTTGGTGTTTATTAGCCAAGGAGCATACAAACACAGGAGTGCCACGGGCAGGGCAGGTTATTGTGCGCAGCTCTGCTGGGGGCTGTGCTGGGTCCAGCCTGCCAGGACATTTCCTCCATCCAAAGCCAGTCAAGATAACTAACCAGAGAGGAGATGTTGCAAAACGCAGCCCTGAAACACCCAGTGCCTTCAACCCCGCTGATAAAAAGTCAGGTGGGATTAAAACTGTAATTGCCCCTAAACTACAGGACCTTCTGTTTGTCCCTGTCCTGTGGTGGGGCAGCCTCAGGACCCACGTCTGCCCATCCATCACAACTGTTTCTGCCTCAGTTATCTAGTCCTGTCAAAAAAAGCCAAGTTTATAGCTGGAGCTGCTAAAAGGTCTCCAGGGAGATGTCTGCAAGCCCTGCTGAGCATCTCCCTTGCTCCCCTGTCCACCCCACCCCAGTGGCCTCTCCTCCTCCCTGACCCCTTGCTGAGCATCTCCCTTGCTCCCCTGTCCACCCCACCCCAGTGGCCTCTCCTCCTCCCTGACCCCTTCCCAGCACCACCATCACACCCAGAGCCCTCAACATCTCCAGCTCCACTAAGAGAAGAGACCAGGCAGGACTCTGCTCCGCAGAACAAGCTACTGGAGGTCTCTCTGCCCTTTCCTATTGCCCAGTTTGCTGCTCCCTCCCTTTGCCATCCCACAGTCCCTTGGAGAAAAGCCTGCAACTTCTCATATGCAGGGAGCCCGGGTGCCCCCTGACACCCCCAGGCTGGCTGCTGCCCCTGAGCCGCATCTCTACATCTGTGGGAGGTTTATCATCAATCTGCCCGGTGGGTTCGCTGCTGCCAGGACTGAGGGGCTGGAGCAGGATGACAAGTCTGAAGTCTGCACTCCTAGAAGCGACAGAAGGGTCTTAAAAACCAACGCCAGATCGCCACCATTAAAAAAAACCCCACAACCAGACAACAAAACAAAACCAAACAACCCGAAACAACAACAAAAAACCCCCATAAAAAAGCCCTCCCCACCCCGCCCCCCCAAAAAATAAAATGTGAAAAGACAAAAGAAGTGAGAAACAACCCCAAGGACCTTCTAACCGGTGTGTCCCAGGACTACGGGAGAGGCTCAGCAGAGGACTTTGTCCCCCTTCTCTGGCACAAAGTTTCAGCAAACAAACAAGCAAACAAAATCCATAAAACCGTCAAAAAGCAACCAGAGCTCATCCTGCGCGGCGGGCAGGGTGCTGCTCTAATGTTTGCAAGCCGCGGAGGGGTTTGCTTTGGGATTTCTTGCTGGAGAAGGAACAGGGAGCAGGGTAGAAGCTGATCAGAAGGGAAAAGTTCCCAAGAGGGTGTCGGCAGTTACTGCACATTTATTTCACCAGATGCTATTTTTAACCCCGCTGTTACTATTTTTACCCATGTCAGTGTTTTCCATTCGCTGAACTCTGTCCCCACGCAGGCAGAGCTCCGCTCCCCCCCCATCCCACCGCGGCCCCGCTCCCCCCCCCCTCCGGCTTCCTGCCGGCCCCCCGTCCCGGCCCCTGCTCCATCCCCCCCCCCGCCCCGCTCCTCCCTCCCCCTCTTGCATTGCATTTCAGGCTGTGCTTTTGGATCTTTAGCCGCCGGCAGAAAAGCCCCGTGGCTCCCCCCCTCCCGCCCCGCCTTTGCACGGAGATCCATCTCTCCCCGGATCTCTGTATCTATATAAAGCTGCACGCAGCCAAGTCCAAAGGCCGCCAGCGCCCGGCACAGCCCCGGCCCGAACCTCACTCCTCTCCAAACACGTTCCTGCCAACGGGATGAAAAGGCGGAGGGGGGGGCCGGGGGGGACGCGGGGAGGAGAGGAGAGGAGGGGAAAAAAAAAAGAAAAAAGCAAAGCAAACAAACGCCACTGTTGCTAAGTTTTGCACTTTATACCCTTTTATATTTACAATCCTCTCTGGGCTAAAAATAGCAACACACGAGCCATTTATAACTGGCCGGACGTGCCCCGAGCCGCCGGCGGGGCCCTGGCCGGTGCAGGGAGCCGCGTTCCTTCTACCTGAGCTCATCCCCCGCTTAAAGGGCTCGGGCAGCCCCGTCCCACGGCGGGCATTGAGTGCCGCTGCCAGGGCACGTCAGGAGCGGGGCGGGCGGGCAAGGAGAGAGAAAAATAAAACAAAACAAAAAAAGAAGAGACAAGTCACCCGCGCAGGCTGCCCCGTGCCCTCCTTGGCTGCCTGGGAAATGTACACAGTGGGGAAAGCTGAGGTGGTCCGGGGCTGGCAGGCGGCCCCGGCGCATAGCAGGACCTCGCCTGGCAGACAGCGAAGTGGGGGGGGTGGGCCGGGGGCAGCCCCAGCTTGGCTCCGTGCCTGAGCAACACGTTAATGCACTCCAGAGGAGCGGTGGGAGCCACCGACCCGGGCCCAGAGACGTGTCTGAAGGTTGCTCCGGAAACAGCTTTCGGGGTGATGCTGGACACGGCTCCAGAAACGGCTGCAGAGGTGCCTCTAAAAACAATGCTGGAAAGAGCTCCTGGTTTGACTCCAGGCAACGCTAGATGTGGTTTTGGGGCTTGAGGGTGGAGAGGGGCCGGAGCCGGGTCAGGGGCGATGCTAGAGTGGATGCTACACATTGGTCTAGAAGGGGCACTACAACCGGCAAAGATGTAAACACACAGCGTTACCAGCAATGAGTATTCACACAGGAGATTTTAACAACACGGGACTTACTCCTTCCCTGTTACTCATTCCCTCTGAATCCCACGTTAAAAATTTCCACCAGTGCCTGTGCAGGACTCACAAACTGCCTGGACAGCGCTGAGAGCTGCAGGACCAAAATGAAGTCCCAAGGGCACGTCCCAGCACCCAGTTCAGCAGGAGCCACACCTTCCACTCAGGGAAACCAGGTGCCACATTAATGCCACCTCCCACCTCATACTGACACGCAGTGGTGTTTTAAAATTTCCTGCCTTGGAAGCACAGGTTTCCTCGCTTCCTTCTCTTGTTACCAAAACAAAGCATCCCGGGGTTCAGAGGGAGGAAGACAACTTACTCATCGCCAAGCAGTGAAACAAAACACACCACCACCCACAAACAGCAGTATTTTAGCACTGTTCATCACAAACGTGCAAATCCCAGACACTTAAAAATAAGGGGTCAAACTCTCCCCAAGTTATGAGATTTTAAAGGAAAATACACCTTCCAGTTACGAGCCTTTTGGGCACACTTGAAATGTTTTTCAGTACTCTGAGGAGCTAGAAAATGTGGTTTGTTTGGACTGACAGCAAAAGTTCAGTGCCAGTGCTCCATGGATTGTAGCTGAGGAAAAAAGTAATAACCATAGTGGGACCCAGAGAAAAAATGATTGTAACACTTGGCAACATCATTACCTAAATTTATTCCTCCTAATAGCCCCGTTTCGGTTGCTTTTCTGATATTATTCTTGATTTTGGCTTCTCAGTGGGAAATCACATCACCTCATGTCTTGTCTGCACAAGAGTTTTCAGGCTGCATTTTCCCTCCATAGTTCCCTTTACCACGTATACACTCACATCGCTTTGTTTATACAGGAACAAAAAGTGTCTATGTGTACCCATGCCTTTCCAAAACTTCACATATCACCAAAACAGACGTGCAGAAAGCTGGTCAGGCTTTTCCTGGAGCCGTACTCATCGTATGCATTATAAAATTTTTGTTATAGTATAAAGAATTCTACCAATTTCCAGTCTTTAGCAGCCTGGCACAGGCAGGGGTTCACACTAACTACCTCCCATCATCTGACACTAGCAATCAAGCGTCATTTTCAAGCTCCTTTCAGAAAGGCTAGAGAAGCACCCAAAAAAAAAAAAAAATCACAGAAAACCATGATCCTGAAAGTCATAAATATGAGAACACAGCAGTGGTTCTGCAGGAGGAGATGGTTCAAGCAGGCAAAGATAAACTTTGCCACATTGCTATCAGTGTTGTAAAGGTCTCTGTGTCTGTAAAAATCCAGATTATCTGTCCTTTTGGTCTTCAAATTGTTGCTCCACAAGCATGCATTCAGAAGACAGAGGGAGATGTAAGCACCCCTGGATAAACCTGCCATGAGAAACCTGTCCCATTGCGGTTGCCATGCAAAATATTTTTCTGAGCAAGAGTGCATCCAACCCAAGTTCTAGTAGGACTTTCTAACCAGGCAGAGAGGGGAAATCTCTGCAAGAGGCCCCAATTTCCCATGGAAGTTATCTGCCCCCAGGTTTCAAAAGCAAAAACAAGAAAAAAAAAAAAACAGAATACAACTTCACTCAAGCTATGTATAATTCCTGTGCAGTAATGTCAAAGAAACTGACATGATTAAGGCAAAGTACAGCTCAAGGAATAATTTTTTTCCTTAGGTGCAAATAATACCCTGTAGCAATGTAAAAGCCATGGCCAGAGGAGCCATGTGAACCCCAGAGCTGGGCAGGCACAGCCCCAGTTTTTCCAGTTTTTCCTTTCTTCTGAGTGCATCTCTAAAGAGTTATTTTGCTGAGTTATTTTGTCCTTGTCCCACCCGGTCCAGGCTCCTGGATCACAGCCTCCCTGTACTCCCGCCCTATGCACTTTGCAGAGCCAGCTGCCTGCCTCTTCCTCCCCAGCCAGGAGCTCCTCTCCCTCCCAGCCCTTCTCGGAGCACGTCTCCATTTTCAACTGCTTCCCAGCCACACGAACACGCAAGCCCCCTTAGTTCTTTGCTCCTTGACTCCACTGGCTCCTTCTCATTTTCAACCTCTTCTTTCTTAACCTGAACCCCACCCTCCGTCCTTGCAGCTTTGGCCCCCTCTTCTGTTAGCAAAACCAAACTCCCTGGTCATGTTCCCTTGGAGGTTTGCCAACTATTCATTAAGTTCCCACCCCCAGCCCTTCCTCTTCCCCTCCCTCCTTTTTTTTTTTTTTTTTTTAAAATTTCTTCCCCCTCACCCTCCTTTTTAAAGGGTGATGGCAGAGCAGTTGCAAAGAGAACGAAGAGAGAACACATCCCTGCCAGATGCTTGGTGGTGTCCTCTGCAGCAGAACTCTATGGGCTCCACCCCAGGTCTCAGAGCTGCTTCTGGTGTCAAGAGTGCCTGTCTTGGGCTTCTCTATATTGAAGAGTAAAGGTGCAGAGATCTCACTGCCCAAGGACTTGCCCATATCCAGCCCCAGCCTGGCAGAAGCAAAGGGGAGGGAGGATAATAGGGAGCATGTGCATCCTGCAAAAACACTTCAGTCTTAATAACATGCATACCCCCAGAAGAGGTTCTTGGAGATCGTTTCCACTCTGAAGCACTTCCACATTTCTACCAACACTCCTGACCGGGGAACCCCCTTTAGATTTGCTATTGCTGCTTTCAGATGTCATCTCCTGCGAAGCCAGGACTGGGCATTTCACGTTCAGAGAAAGGCCAGAAATCCAGCATCTCTAGCTGCGGGCACGGCACATAGGAATGCAGGGCAGGATTAGGGATTTGAGAGATGAAACTGTGACTGCAGCAGTGCGCTTACACACATGCAAGAATTCAAGTGGGGACAAACAGGGAGAACTCTAATCCCAGAGCTGTGCAGGGTATGGGGAGAGGCCAGTCCCCACAAACCAAACTGGGTGGGACAGCAGTGAAAACCCAGCTTTGGATGAGGCTGCATTTATTCTGGGGTAATTCCTTCTGGAATGGCATCATCTTGCTCCTTAAATGGATTAGAAGGTAATAAACCAGAAATAAAATTGTATGTATACACAAATCCTCTAGGCTGAAAAAAATAACTTATGCTGGGGAATAAGAGACAGATGAGAGACAGCAACCTTCCTGTGAATACAAAGCTCCCCATCTTTTAAAGCCTGCCTACAGACATGTAACATGTAGCATTTCACACATCACCCTCATGTTTTGGTCCAGAAAACTTTCTAAAGAGCCTGCTGAGTGTCCCACCTGGGGAGGGGGGGAGAAAAAAAAAAAAAAAAAAATCTACATGTAACAATTGAGCACATCTTCCCCAGCATACCAGGGAGCATGAAGGCAGCTGTAATAGGGACTGACTGGTGTAACTCAACTCCTCACAGTGCTCCTGTGGATTAGTAAAACTTCCAGCAAGTCAGTTTTGCTTTGTGAAAATCCACAGGCTTTAAAACTTCTTTAAATGGAGGAAAAAAAAAAAGCCAAGTGATCCCAGGCTACTGGATCTCCAGATGGCCACTGACCTTTATGTTTGCTTATTTTAAAGATGTGCCACTATTTTTTTCTTCTTACAAGTCAAACAATTGAATGATTTCTAAATTCTCTCCCCTCTGACCTCTTACTGCCCTCTGTTTTATTCTAGAAATACCTATTTAAGACTCAGGAGTGGGTATGCCCCATGTATGTTGCAATCATTCATTCCAAGGATTGCCATCACTATGCAATTGCTATTCCCTCTGGATCCTGAGAAACCCCCAGAAAAGGATGCTATAAAATATACATTTGTATAGTATATGCAAGGAATATGAAACAAAGGCTTTGAAGTATTGTTACAAAAATAACCCTGAAGAATTAGGAAGAAAGGGCATTCTCTTTACAAGGGGGGTGTTATAAAGTGATGCTGTTCACTCCCAGCAATGCCTCAAAACTTCATTTTGTGACTCCAAGTAATTATTAGGTGCTGTGCTTGCACTACACCCCTAGAATCATTCTCCTGGGCTAAACTCGCTTCCCCAGACACATCAGCATCTCTCGGAGACTCTGCTTTTGAACAAAGATGACCTGACCTGCTTTAATCATTCATGCTGGGACACCAGAGGGAGAGAGTTTAACAGGAGGGAATTCTCGAGAACAGAGGAAATCACACAGCCAGCTTTGTCCGACAGCTAAAATAGATGCTGCAATTTTGGAAGCGACTGTGGCTTGATTGCTCAGAAGTTGAAGAGCCCAGGGCTTGCAACCTGGGCTCCCTCCAGCAGCTGCATCAAGGAGAGCTGGAATTCTGCTGGAAAAACCACAGCCCAGCAAGTCCGGGGGCTACAGGCTCCTTGCACAACCATAAGGATGCTGGTATGCTTAGGATGGTGCAACACCTCTGGCAGACCACAACTGCTTTATATTGCTGTAGTTCTGTCCATACAGTTTATACCATTACAAACAGTGTACTGGTCCACAGCCTACGAGACATGTTTGTCCCAGTACCAAGTGATTACCATGTCTAAATGCAGACAAAGTCTCAGTTAAGGTAATGAGTCATGCCAGAGAAGACTCTGCTCCATTATCTCTACAGCCTACACTAAAGCGGCACCACAGGAGCTGAAGAACAGTTTATGAAGCCATGTGCTGGGCTCTGCTGGCACCAAGCATCCCAAACTACAAACCTGTCCCATCACTGACCTGAAAGCTCAGGTCTGCCCAGGACTTCTTCCACCCTCACTTCCAACCAAACTGGTCCTGGGAACACCTTCCTTACCACAGAGCAATTAAAAAACCCCTCTAAAAACCAGCACACTTCCCTTTGCACTACTGATGGTTTAAACAGTCTCACAGATTCATGTGAGCACTCCAGATCACCCCAGAATTATTTACTTGCTCGAAGCTGAGCGTGCTGAAGAAGAATCAAACCCCACCAGATCAACCCCGTGTCACTCCATCAGACCTTTAAAGTGTCGCAGCACTTGAGGGCGCTGCTGCAATAAATTTAACTCACCCTAAAAACCTCTACTTAGTTTTATTATGAATTACGGACTCCTGTTAAAGCGTCAGTGACCCGTGTTGACATTGACTTATATTATTGCTGTTACACAGTCGTCCTACCAGTTTGGTAAACAGTGAGCAGAAGTTAGTCCTAACACTTCAAGGTTAGCAGCTAGTTATCTTTTCAGATATTCACCCAAAGTGATAAAGTGGAAGGACAGCAAGAAAACAGTTTAATTCAGAATTGTTTGGGAGGATTTTTTTCCCAGTCTAATTTATTTGCTCTGGGTGAAGAGGTGTGAGAAATCAGACCTGTTCAAGGAACTGAAAAGTGAAAAATGGGGTTCAAGATGCAAACACCACTTTTTCTGAAGGGAGATACATGAGTTGCTGCAGTCCTTTATGGGCAAACTGATCACACTGATTTGCTCTGGTTTTCCCCAGCCTTTAATAGCATCCTCCCTGCCAAGGCTCTTTGGCCCCCACGAATAAACCCACAGCCCTCCCGCACCTTCCACTTGCTACATCCCTCACGGTGTCCTTCCCACCTCCCTTCTTGTCAGCGCCAAGTCCTGCAGGAGCTTATGTGCAGTCTGGGATGCTCAGTGCCAGATCCAAGATCCACCCACATCAGTGATTGTTTTCTTCAGATTTCCCCCCAAGTGCACATCTACCTCCAGCGCTGGGTGATGGGACACCTGCACTCTCCATGGGGTATGGCAATGGCTCATTTTTCCCAAATTAATGGAACTAGTCCCCTGCTTTTTCCCTGCTCAGGTGTGAAACAGGCTGGTGGAAAAGCTGCCTTTTGACTGAAATTACAACATAACAGCCTGAGAAAACTCTGTTCAGAAGTTCTGCCAATGCAATGTGGAGTTTGATAACATCCTATTTTTAGTCACGGGACTTCTGAATTCCATTCTCCTTCTCAGTTGTGAGCAGTGTGCTCAGTAGTCTATTCATTACATGGCTGTCTCAAAAAATATATATATTAGGGGAGGAGAAAACTGACAATTTTACACTTGAACTTCCAACCAGTGCTGACTGCTTAACCGAGAGAGTGTAAAAGAAAGCAGCTAAGACTGAAAAGAACTTTCACAACTTCTCTTTTTTAATATTCCTGCAGCACTGGGTTTCCCCATCATTTTCTTCAGTGGTTGTCTGTGTCCTTAAGAATTTAATGTTTACAATCATCCTTGTCAGTGTTTCAGAAAATGCCCTGACCTTAAGTTTGAGAACAGAAATATCCTAAAGCAGGTGTGCTGGACAGCACACCCTAAAAGGATACAGACTGCTCTGCCAAAACCACAGCATCATTTGTGTAAGGACTACTGCTCCTGTGTCAGAAGCCATCTGCAAGTGTAAAGAGGCAGGGACAAAGTTAACAATGAGGAGGCAATCAACAAAAGATGTCCTAAAATCCACGTTTTCAAAGAGACGATAAGAAAACAGAGAGCAAAGCCACTCAGTACTTTATCTGCAAATGAATGAACCCTTTCTTCTAGAGTGTTCTGTGATTATAAAGTTCAGCTTTAAAAATAAGTAATAAACACTGACTGTCCAATTTTAACAGTTCTTCCAGTAGTGACATGATATCGATCTCTGTTTATAGCTGGAAACTAGAGCAGCACACTTCACCCTTGAGTTCTGGCTTGCTGAAGCCTTCAAGAACGCTCAATACGACCAGACACAGCAAGCAGCCCGAGGAGCCAAGCTGCTCCCAGGATCAGTTACCTCCCAACACAGCTCCATTTGGAGAGCTGGAAATCTTTCAATCTCCTATCTTTTCCGGCCGACCCAGCAGAACTGGCATCTTCTGCTAAGAGCCAGCATAGTAATTTGCTGAGCTTCAGACTTAGCGTTTTACCAAGACATATGAAAACCTCCTACATCTGCTAGGTTCAGACCTTCTAGGAACAAATCCAATGAGATGCTTCATGTTTCCCGCTCCTTGCAAAGAAAAAAAAAATTTTTAAAAACATCTCATCTATAATTGACCTTGACAGATATTGAGAACATTTGGCACCTATTAAAACCCCTTTAAGACGAGACCCTCTGAGCTATAAAAAGAAATGCAAATGGGAACTTGATACCACGCTTAGTTCACTGGAAACACTACTATGGTAGGTTCAGTCAGTTATTTTCCATTGAAGTTATCTTAAAATATGCCCAGCATTAACTTTTTAAACATTTATTGAGTAGGTGCCTTCTGTTCCATCCTGCACATCTGCTTTCTGCAGGCAAACCGTTAAAAGAGAACCTGGCACAGTGACCTGCATAGTGTTGTCATAGTTCCTCAGACTGTCCCACAGAGATGCACAGAGGATAGTCAGAGAAATACAAAACTCCAGCAAATTAACAATCATTCCTACTTCTAACTTACACAAGACCATCGAAGCCTCTGTCAGAGCACACTTAGGAGGCAGAGTAAGGAACTGCCAGCAGTGAGCATCTCTGTCTTGGTGGATACCAAAATGCCAACAAAGCTCCTACCAAAGGACAGGAGGCAAAAATACACTGAAGGTTTTAGAGGCCCAAGAATACCACTCCCACTTGAGAAATGGAAAGGTCCAGCTTGTAAACAGGGCAAGCCAGCACTTGGAAACTCTTACTAATTAAAATCTGCTTGGCAGTCACTTGAGTTAACCCCATTTGACGCAAGCAGAGCCAGGAAGAGACCTCTTCCCCAACACCATCCTCACCGCCACGGTCAGCTCCTGTGAAGGTCCTTCCCAGAACTCAATGTGCTGAGACACTTGGTTTTCTGTAAGCATCTGGGTTGACACATCATCACCTCTTTCTGGAGGGGATTTTGGGAAGCACTGGAATGCTGCTGCTTCCCAAGTGACAGAAGCAGCATTTTCTTTACGTACAGCAGCACACGCTGGGGGGGATGAAGTTAAAAGGCAAATAGAAATCTCATCTAACAACGCAACATGGACAACTTCCTAATGACCAAGACGTGTTTTTCTTATGATGTTTTCACAGGAAAGCTCAACAGAACCAGATCGCCCACGCAGACCAAAGAACTGAATGCACTCCCAATGTTGTTCCCACGGGGAGTTGGCAGGGCCCTCTCCCACCCCACAGGCACACCTTTAGCATCTGGGCTACACAGAAATCCCACTTTCTCTCCTCAAACACAGCTCCAACAGTATCTCTCAGGCCTCCGGTGTGAAAGGATGAGCCCTTTCTGCACTCTCAATGCAGAACGTGCTCGACTCCAAGCACACAAAGAGCTGTGCTTGCTCAGAACCAGGTCTTGCCCAGTGCCGTGATCCCTCTTGAGCTGGAGCACGCTGTCCTGCGCCGGGCTATTCACCAAAACACAGCGAGTGAATCACGAACCGGGCAGCGCTACCTGGCCTCCAAAGCACAGGCGTTGCGATGCTGCAGGGCAAGGCTTGAAGTTGGTTCAGAGCCTTTCACCTGATGGAATTCTTGACAAAAATAAAAAACACTGGAACAGCCTTTCTGGTTTTGGCATTAAAAAATCCTGCCTAGCAGAGGGAATGCCCAGGTGCATTGATGGCTCAGGATAGATGTGCTGGGATGGACATACATCAACCAAACCACAGACTTTCCATCTCAAAAGCAGCAGACAGGTCCCGCAATCCTAACAGACTGAGAAGCAGCACAGGTTTAATAGTTAGCTACTGACCATGCCAAAGGTATTAAGTCAGTAACCATTCAAAAAAAAAAAAATCTTAGAATTTCTCTGGAATAAATTAAATCCATCTATTTAGAAACCAATACTCTGAAAACTAAATAAGAGCTTTCTAGCAGTCAAAATAAAGTTCCACCGTCATGTGGATTACCCAATAGAAATTCAGTGTAACAGAAATGAGTCATTTGTATAAAACTGTTGTAAATAACAAAGCTTATTTATTACTATTAATAAAGATTATTTGAAGCCTGAGGATTAAAGAAAACCCAAACAAAGCACAAAATAGCTACACCTAAGCACTGTACCGACTACCAGTGGCACAAGATTTGCCTCGCAATCACCAAGGTTTTCAGGATGCCACCCTGACGGTGTTATTCTTGCCACTCAAAGCCTTCTGTACTGAGAACTGTATCCTCACCCTGTGCGGAGCTCCCACACCCTCCAGGTTCATTAAGGGGCAGTTTCCCTTAGCATTAAACCTGGTAGAAAAAAACCCCAACCAAAACCCCAAAAAAACCAACCCAACAAAAAAACCCCACAAGCCAAATGCCTGTCAAGTTACCAAACACTTCCCATCCTGGACAAGCCTCCAACATTCACCAGGGTTGTAAGGATGAACTCTTCATTCTCCAGTGAAAAACAACTGTTAAATAATTTAGGATTATATGGAACTATATAACCTTGCCAAAGGGATTCAAGTGTTTGATTGTTTTAAAAAGGAAACAAGAGTTTCTTGCTCTCTGCTTTTCTGTTTGCCCTCTCTCACATTTCATCTACCAACTTCCCTGCTATCATGGGGGGTCCAGGTGGGTCCCATGATAGCTTCCCCAGACGTTCTCAGAAACTGAGTTTTTGAGGCATCTTGCCTTGTTTTTTGTCCACAGGGCTTTAGATTTGTAAGAAGGTGCTTGTGACCCTAGGGCTTATAGTGTATCCTGGTGGATTCTTCATGATTTACTGCATTTTCCATGTCTGGCTGTGACAACACAAGCAGATGCTCCTGAGAGTCTGCTCACGTCTTGCTAAAGCGGCCACCACAAAGGAGCGTCCATGCTAGTCCTCAGCATGGCTGGCTTGTAGAAACGAGTCCTCCTCACTCCTCCAAGGAAGTTTCAAGTCAAGAAATAACTCTGTTAATTGTCCAAATTAAAACTGAATTCTCAAATATTAAAGAAAATTAACCAGTCTGAGGTGAAGCCTTAGGCGTGTAGTATCTATGGTGGTGGAGAACTAAGCTTTCCACTCCTCATGAGAAGAAATATTATGGTCATGCCATACTTTAACCTGTACTTTAATATATAAACCTGCATGAAAATTCTGTTCTGTGAGAAAAATACACCTTAGAACATTCATATTTTCAATCTGATTCTGAAGATGTGACTTCACGACGCAAATGCAGCATGCTGGCAAACTGGTTTTGACTGTGCAAATCATGGGGTTTTTTTTAACAAAATGTTTCTGGAAGCCAAGCAAAAGTTGGGCTAGAAATCTCTCAGTGGAATTACGTTTTCACTCAAGCAATACCACACAGTTTGGAAGCCTCAAAAAATATCTATTAAGACAGTTGCTAATTTAGAGAAAAATATTACCCCCTCTGGAACAGTGTCTGCAGTACTGTTCATTGCACCACAAGAAAAACATTATTCTACTGCAGTGTGTGAAGCTCTGTAACAGAGATGACGCCAGATCAAAAGAATCCAACTTACAAAGAAAGGTTGAGGTTAAGGTTTTGCTTTTACTGTAAAAGATTGAGTCCAAAAGGAAGTTTAACATGAGGCAAGGGGTGGAAAAAAAGATGAACTGAACCAACAATTAATGAACTTTTTTCCTCCCGTGAACAATAAAGATTTCCAACTCCAGAAGGAGATTTTCCAACAACGCTAATTGAGATAAGGAAATGAAAGGACTTTAGGAAGCATTACTTTTGCACATAAATATACGCATAGTGAGAACATTATCAGAGCAGATTGCTTAAGTAAGACTTAATTACATGTGCAAAGTGAACCTACAGGGAAACTACTTCCCTAAGTTAGAAACTTCAGAGCTTTCAACACCAGAGAGGACGAGTCAGGTGTGCACAAACAGCAGCTCAAAGTCAGGATGCATAAGGGCGCCGTGAAGCCACATGCAGCAAACAAGTAGCAAAGGGTGGGGGGTTGCATTCAGCACTTGCTGTCCAAGTCTCAATCAGTCTGGGATGTGCATGGTGGAAGACACAGTTGCCTGAAGAGTCACGGAAGCAGGAGGGGTACCAAGGAAATCAGCAGCCTCCTTGACTAGGGAACAGCTGAGGGGCACAGAGGACCTGACATGGAGTTTCAGGCATCAGAAAGGAAATTAGATGCTTACCCCTTTAGGTGGGTTAATTAATTCTGTTTAAGACAGCTGACAAGACAGAAAACCCAGCAGTGACAAGAAGTTCACTAGGTGCCACTTTCGCACTGCTGACAGGGGTGGGATTGGGAACAGGCTCTGAATAAAGCTGCTGTAAAATGAACTGAGAATCTGGAGAGAAGCAGCTGTACAAAAAGAGGCTCCGACTGCGTGCCTGTAAGATAAAAGCGAGATGAGTCTTCAGAAAGCCTTCTGTCTGCGGTACCGTTTGTGTCTGAAAGCAGACCTGCCATGCTGCTGCTGTGGAAGGCATGCTGGGGCTGAGAGCAGCTTCCTCCCTGCACCTCAACCCTCCAGCCTGTGACCTGTGAGTGGGGACATGGAGCTCAGCAGCTGCTGTGGCTCTCGGCTCAGTTCTCTAGCTGACGATGCTTAAATGTTTTAATAAGGATCAACTACGTAGCCTTGAACAAAGACATGGTAAAAACCGAACAAAACCTCTCCTGTTGGAAGGTTGTTGAATTTTGTAATACTGCACATGTAAAAATCTGAATTTTAGTTTGGTATTAAAGTAGGAGTAAGGATAAAGTCATCTGTTCACATACAGCTTGCTCAAATCCCCGGCATTCCGCCACAGCCAGAGCAAGGAGGGACCATATGCTGTCACATCTGCACGTGCATAGGCCAGGAGGCATCAGCTAAGGAACAAGCACATCAGTAAGGATAAAGCTCTGCCTCCAAAAGCCAGGCCACTCACAGCTAAACCCCCAGCAAATTTCTCCTTAACTGCAGCATCATTAAGCAGAAAAACCTACCTCTAAGTCATCCTCTAAAAAAACTACAAACAACTACTGCCCATCCCCAAGCAGGGCTGTGCCATGGTATGGTGGAGACGTGCTGTCACCTGGACTGCAGCTCCCCACATCACCTCTCTAATGCCACCGGCCGTCACCACGTTGATTGCTGAGTAATCCAGATTTGAGCCAAACTAAGCAGCATGTGGTTATACAGGACTAAAAACATATGTTTTCAAGGGGTGCCCAGATCATTAGCAGCTAATTCTATATCTCCGTTACATTCTCTGCCATATGCTGGGAGATAATCTCACCAAGCGACAGGGATTTTCATCTCAAATCCTAACAAATCTGCTCTGCGAGGCTTCATGATTTTTCTTGTGTCACTTGTTAGCTAATTCCTCTCAGCTGCTCCTCCCTGCTCTTTCCATGCCTTGTGCCTGTTCTTTCACAGCACCCAAAGGCTCCCACAACCTGACAACTTCTTCACACCATCCTAGAAAAAAAAAGTTCCCTCCTTTGCCAAGGGTAAATGCAAAATTTACCTCCTGGATAAAATTTACCACCAGGCAGGGCTCTGAAAGTTCGAGTCCATCATCGGTGGGAGCAGGCTCCTGCCCTCCTTCAAGCTCCTGTGTAGGGCTTCGTGCCTGTGCATGCAGCAAACAGCCCAAGGAGCAAAGGAGGAGATGGGCTTTATAATCAACTTGTTCACTGAAAATCAGATTTAACAGGGGTTTTTTTCTGGCAAAAATCAAGGTGCCTGCCTGGAAGTGTGGTGGCACTTGTGCAGCCGTAACAAGCATGTATATACACAAACAGAATTTGATCTTTGGCATTAAGCAACAGTAACAACAAAACTGGAGGTGACTGCAGTACAGATGGACAGACGGCTCTGGAGCCCAACCTGACTCCTCCTTTCTCCAGGATGTAAGTGGAGGCATTGTGAACCTGCCTCCCTTCCCTGCATGAGGGGTACAAAATCTCACACAAGTATCATCCTCTCTGTTCCCAGCACAGTGTTAATCTGTGCTGGACTCAGACTGCCCCAGGGGCATCTCCTCAGTGAGGAGGAAGGGAAGAGGAGCAGCTGTCAGCAAGAGCTGCTGGTGTTTTCACCCCACACGTCCAATCCCTCCAGATGAACAAGGAATTGGACTTGAAATGATCTTGAACAAACCACGACAAACCAAGCTCGGGGTGGGGAGAGTGGTGAGGATTTAGTGGTCCTGTGTCCTGCCAGCCCTCAAAGCAGCAAGCATTGTGATGAGAAGTTCCTGCAAGCCCGTAGCTTGCACCAAAGCCATGAGTGGTGCCGCTGCTGGCAAGGAGGGACGATCGGATGGGCTATTTTTATCCCCTCTTCATTCCCATCCCTGTCAATCCAAAACAAACCTCAGCTAGAGGTGGGAAAGATGGTTCATGATGAGAAAAGGATTCCCTGGCTTCATTTGCATGTCACCACTGGGTACATGGATGCATGCCACTGCGGTGGCACAGCCGCATCAGTCCTGGCTCCCCAGCTTCCAGTAACATTTCCAGACTAAAATAGCAGACCTACTGCTTGATTTTTAGCAGCCGAAGAGCAGCAGTAAACCACGCAAGTATTATGTAAAATGATCTTTTTCTAAGTATATGTTTACCGTGCAGAGAAGTGGATTTAATTACAAACAACTGGAAGTTTTTAACAGTCTGGATTGCCCCCTACTCCCTTTCTAAAAACCAAGGTTTGGCAGCAGCTTTTGGGTTTCATTGCAAGTCTTCTAAGTATTTCCTTGGAAAGACTTTACACTTGGTCCCAGGCAAGAAGTCAAAATCAACATTTAAAAAGCATGCCCTGCATAATTTCCAGGATTCAGCAGCATTAAGGTATACTTATGGAGCCAGGAGGAGAACTGCTTTCTGTGCTTTCTGACTTTGTGCATAAAGCTGGTCTTCAGACAAGGAAGTTTATATTCCAAATAATATTTTTAACTACATGCGGTCAACTACATAACTTATCAGGCCTTTCCTTACCCCCCTCCCAAAATAAGCCTGAATGGTAAATATCTTTGCAGTATTTGGTTTTTTTTGCCTAGACCTCTACCAGGAGCAACAGATTCTCAAACCTAAACCAGAATTATTCAACGGCAGAAAAGTTTCAAATAACATTTTCTTAAACTCCACCATACAATAACATTACAGTTTGGGCTTGATAGTGATACTTGGGCTAAATTGGCTGGTTCTGCACTGAAATTAATAAAGCTTGATTTAATAGCACATCACTGCTACTTTGTCTGGAGAATGGAGCGCTGTCCCCTCACCGATGAGACAGCAGCATCCCATGGGCTGGGAGAAGGGACGGCTGACACTGCCCTCACTCCTGTGAATGGTCCCACTGAGATCACTGGCACCACGCTGGAGGCTGCAAAGCTGAAACTCCTCGTTTGATCCAAAGGCCAAGAACAAAATTTCACCCATTCCATCTATTTGCTCACCAAACAGGCCTGTGCAAATGACTCCTGACTTTCCGAAAGCGGCACACATGGCACATTTGGCTATACATGTTTAAGGACTATCTGCTTAAGTTCTCTCTCAATTTTGGGGGAAAATGCGGAAAAGAAGGGTTATTTTCCCCGTGAATATTTGAATTAGCTTTTAAAAACAAACACATATTCTTTCAAAGCATCTGCAAATCAAGTCTTCTATCACTTAACACCTAAACCACAAAATGCTGAAGATGAGATTAAACTGAGATTAAACACACAAGGTGGCATTAGGGCATCACCCTTAGAGGAGAACTTTTTAGCTTTTACAGTCTAAAAGGTATTTGTTGTACCTTTTTGATCACCAGAGAAAAAATGGGGTCTATCAAACTGAGTTTCCTGGATGGATGTTGGGCAAGGAAAGCATCGAGAAAGTATTTTATGCAGTATTTTTCTTCCAAGCAGGGTTTTAACAAAGTCTGAATACAGATTTTCAGCCCACAATAGCATGCCCTTGTCCTCAGTGTCTCTGTTTCTTCCCCTTGCAAAGCCCCAGTCCCACAAATCCCTGGTGATCCAGAAAAACCTCACAGCTAACCAGCGATCCCAAGATTTCAGCTTAGAAAGCCACCAGAAAAAAATGCAAACCCCACATACTAAAAATGTTGTTCATCAGGGGCTAGGGAGGAAAGGAAGAGGTTGTGGTGTAGCACGTGACAAGGGACAAACCTACAGAGTGGGGTGTTTTCCCATTTCCCCAGCAGCATCCATCTCCCCATCAGAGCGGTTGGCCAGGTGCAGCCCAAGACCCCTGAGCCCTCCATACACTGGGGACTGGAGGCACTCTCCAGCAGTGCCATGGGACAGTCCTGCTCTGCAATAGCTCAGGGACAGACAAGCAAGAGAGCTGCTGGTTTGCCAGCCAGCATTGCTGGCCTCCAGGCTGTCTGGTCTCCTAGCTATGCAGACTCAAACCTGTTTGTTATCTCTGCCAGGAAGCCAGCAGAGCTCATGAGTGAACCAGCGATCTCGAGATTTCAGCACAGAAAACAACCAGAGAAAAATGCAAACCCAAATAGCAGAAGTAAGCGATGGGATTGCAGTCATCAGCATCCTGCTCAAACTGCCACAAGCAAAATTAAGAGCTGGAAAGGACAAACATAAAGCAGCCACCTCACTTCCAAGCCTCAAACTTGTCTCCTACAGTGCAAAGCAATAGGAGCTCAAAGGCATTTAACCATATCTTCTGTGGAGATGGTGACTGTACGCTCTGAATGGCTCCCAAGCAAGTACACATAGCACAGGCATCAGTGAGGGCACTCGCTCATACACTGAAATTAATCCTATAGCTACTCCTCACTTACTCAGCTGACAGGCATGAGCTTCACTGTTGTACTGCCTCATGGCTCCTTCCATCATGCAACGATGGAGGTGAAGATAGAGCCCCTTGGGTCTGAGCACTGACGAAGACAACAGCCTGATCCCTAGGGTACTCTGCTATTTTTCTCTTAAAAAGAGAAAGGATACTTAGAGGAAGAGTAAAAATGTAGTTCTGAGGTCATTTTGAGTTGCCATGAGAAAACAGAGCTGGGTTCTCCACAAACATGTGCCAAATAGTCTGTGATGTAAGGCTTTAAAACTGTCTTCTAACAGTAGAGCTGGAGCCTGGAGAATCCCTTCCACCAGCCTTTGGCTCCTGCTCGTGCTGGCACACAACACACATTGATCAGGAGCAAGACCACGATCAAAATTGTTTCAGTTTATCAGGGAAATCTCAAATCTCTGCAACGCAACAGGCCCAAATCACCGTTCAGGCTCACGTTGCTGGCTGCCCCAACCATGGAACGGTCCATAGGAGCAGCAACCTGCGATGCAACCTGCTCATCACGGGTCAGGAACAGCCCTCGGCCAGGTACTGCTGAATTTCAAAACCCAGTGAATGCTCCCAAAACGCAAACCTTGGATTTTTAAAAGCAATGTATTTTGGGCTGTGTTCCTATGGCTTCACACAGAGGAAGCTTGCGATAGCAGAGATGTGAGAAGTGCTGGGCACATGAGGGGATCACAGGGCTGCACAGGAGGATCCGACGAGGCCTCAGAGAACTCTCCAGTCACATATGAAATCATGCTTTAAAACAAAAACCTACTCCACGAAAATCCACATAAACCCACTTTTCCAGCCACACTGGCAGATTTCCACCTTCAGTTGAAGGGAAGCTGTAGTGACGCTTCCACAAGCAGCTCTCAAAGCTCCTTTCCACCAGTGCTGTGACAAACACCATCCCCGTGCCGGGGTGGGATGGGTGACGGGTTGGGCCCTCCGTTCATTTGTTTTTCCACTGAACCTGATACACTTCCTTGAGGTCAAAGGCATGAGATTGTTCAGCGTTGCTATGTGCAAACCAACCTGCATGAAGCTGTGCTGGGGTGGAAGTGTGTGGATTTGATCTCTGAAAAGAGTGCTGAACACATAGACAGCCTAGTGCTGACCTGAGCCTTCTGGGACAGACATGTACCAGGGGATGGGAGGCACCAGGTTTGGTTGGTTGATGCATTGTCTGTGATTTTAATATGGAAATCCTTCCTTGCCAGAAGATTTAGTTGTGCTTAGGATGGGGACAATGCAAAAGACTAGTCCATCAGTTGGAGGACCCCCCACCAAGCCTTCCTCCAATTTGAACTGGAATTTATCTGGGTTGTCCTAGGAATTTCAGCACTTCTCTCCCCCGCCTCCCCAACACACTGGAGCAGAGACTGAAGTGGCTGAACAGAGCAAGACCTGAGGTTGTAAACCTGCATCTTATTCTTTGTTAGTAAACGATCCATCCTCCCCAGCATCCCCTTCCTTCAGTGGGAAAAATAAATAGTAGTGACTTTCTGATATCTGCTTAACACCCTCTGCCTCCCCACACACCCCCTGTTCCCCACACAGAGTGTATTGTTTTTCTTCCCTGTTTGGTGACATGGAAATCTTCTGAAACACTGCTCAGGGACAGATGCTGTGGAGTTTCGTTGCAGAGGGAACACATTAGAGGAAGTAACGAAAACTTCAGCTGGGCTATTTATAAAGCATACCATGACTGGTTCCTCAAATGCTTCACTGACCAGGGGAACAATGAGAATAAGTCAAGGAGTTCAAATTCCCTTTTGAGACCCAACCTTCAGCTCCAAACATCTAGAGTATTATGGATGTACACACCTGATAACTGGGCTTTCTTATGACAAATGCCCTCACCGAGGCTTTTTTCTTGCCTTTTCTAAATTACAGCAATTAGAAGGAAACTCAATGAAATCATGTGTATTTGTGAATAAGCACACTCCCAAATTTAAGGGAGCCAGGGATGAAGTGCTTATGATTTGAACTGACTGTGCTCTTCAACCTTTTTCCTCAATGAAGGCGAATGCACCTTACAGAGGTGGGTGGGCATCAGGTAAGCAGCTCACTTAGGCATAGAGCAATGGGGATTAACTCACACGAGTACCACAGAGGCCACCCTTCAGATGGAAATGCTGTAACCAGGGTGGATGTGCCAGGGTCTCTTCTACCATAAGGTTCAACCCTGCTGAACAGTGTGTTGAAGTGATCAGCTATTTATGAGAGACACTCAAAGGGCATAAGCCCTTGGGCAAAAACACCCAGTGATTTCTGGAAGAGTCTCTGAAGGTTACAGGGGATGACAAAGGAGAACACAAACCACCAGCTAGTACAGATGTTTTTAGCAACAACACTTGAAAGCGTTAAGAATTAAAGCATCAGCCACATAGTTGCAGCAGTGTCACTGACAAACTAGCAGGCTAACATACCCATACACCTGCCCTCCCAGCTTTACATTGACATTTCTGCAGGAGTAACAACACACATGACCATGAACGTGTAGTGTCTATCTGGAGTCAAGGTATTCTGCATCTCTCCTGAGTCTCTCTCATCCTTCCTTCCCTCCCTAGGAAACTACATGAGGAACAAGGGTTAATTGGGAATTATTAGATTATTCTGATAGAAAAAAATAAACAAAAACCACCAAAAAAACAAACAACCCACAGGTAGCCACCAGGTATGAAAAGCAGAGTGGTTGCAGCAGGACCCTGACTGCAGGGTTTTCCCCCAACCCAAGAAAGGAAACCAAAATTTTGCTGTAGTCCAGACGTTCCCCCTTCATGCACCTGCCAGAGTTGCCCCAGACACCTCTTCAAGGCAGCACACAGCAACACACACATACATCAGAGAGAGATGCTGGGAAACACGAGAGGATCTGAACCACATTTTTGTGGGCAGCTCCAAAGACTTCACGAGCACCTCATGATCCAGACACGAGGAGTTTGCTTGTGCTTTATTACTGCACTGAAATTCAAACTATAAACAAGATTAAGGTGCTTGGCCTCCACTCTCGTCTTTTCCCATTACTTTATTTTACTTATCTTGACGGTAGTTTTTGTTTTAGGAAGCACCAACTCAGGTTTGATCCTCCCCTCTCTAATTTCTTTGCTGCTGGTCCTTTCCATCATCTCTTCCCAACCACAACACTGCCAGGTCTAGAGAAACCCTCACACAGGAGTCAGTTCAATTTAAGCAACCCCAGTGCAGAAAGGAGCCAACAACTGCACAGAAGCATTCAGGACACTGTGTCTGCTCTGGAAACAGATGGTGTTGAGGGAAAAACAACCTTCTGCCAGCCCTACTGCACCTAAACCAGCAGCACTAAGAGCTTACCACACCAGCCACTGGTTATAAATATAACAGCACAGGTGAGACCCAAGTGCCACCATCTAATTGACATGGTGCTCAGCAGGTAACCAGAGGCTATAAATATATTTCCACAAGTGTGCATTTCCCTTTCAAGCCAGGCCACCCATTCATGCCTGAAAACCCTCTTCCCATTCCCAACCAAAAACTTCACAGGATCCAGCTGCCCTAATAACAAACTTCTGACTCTGGTCAACTTGCACATTTAAGGAGTCTTACTCCAGGCAAGAGATGTGGTGGCTTCACTCACTACCTGAGATGCTGGTAGGTGTCGCAGCCATCCTTTCTACAGGAGGAAAGGAAAAGCTGCTACCTTCACTCAGAATAACGGAAGTGGCACAAACAGCTAAAAAGCAGCAGTCAAAAAATGAGAGCACTGTTACGGTGTTGTTTTAGCTGTTGGGTTTTTTTATATAAAAAAAGCCTCTGCTAACTCTGAAATTAGGTCCATAGCTACACATAGATGTATCCACTCTAGAGCAATGGATGATGGTCTTTACCCCACCAAGCATTTAATGAGTAAAAACTTAGATTACTACGAACACAGAGACTGCATGTATGCTGGGAAAGGAGCAAGATGCTGCACATCAGTGCTGCTGTGACTGTACAGCTGTGATTGGCAAGCAGGGAATCCCCAATTCCTCACCCCCTTCCCAAAAAAAAATCCATGGTTACACTTGCACAGAGCATCCCTTCAGCACTAGCTGCAACTGAAAACAATCATTTTGCAGTTTGGGTCTCTACAGAGAGAGCATCATCCTAGCGTCAATAGCATCATCCATTAGCAGCCCTCCATGGTAAGGCTGTCCCAGCAGTGCTGCTGTAGACTTCCTGACACCTTCCATCGCCAGACCTTGTTTGAAGCAGCTCAAACTTTGCCAAACTTCAAATGCACTGGCTGAAGTTCCCCATGCCATGTGTCTGCCTGAGGCTAATGATTTTAGTGTTTGTGTGGAGGTGGTACA
This sequence comes from Porphyrio hochstetteri, assembly GCA_020800305.1. Lineage (NCBI taxonomy): Eukaryota > Metazoa > Chordata > Aves > Gruiformes > Rallidae > Porphyrio > Porphyrio hochstetteri. Next base: position 12,013,445 of record CM036921.1, on the reverse strand, counting down.
AGGAAAAAGTGAAAGAGTCAAGGTCAGGAGCTCAGAAAAACCCCAAGGAAAAACCCAAAGCAAACCAAAGAAAAAAGCAGGGAATGATGAGTAGCTTGTCTGACTCCTTTCTATGAAATTTTAAAAGGGGAGCAGGAAAGAAAGTACCTTACTGAGTGATCTAAAGCAGAGAAGACACTACATTGCTCTGAGGTTGAGCAAACACCAAATCATACCCCAGGACCTGGAGCCAGCCTACTGGGTAAAGCCTTGTGTAAGGCTTGAAATCCAAAGACTTCCAGGTATTTTTGTTCAGGGCAAGCACGCTCCAGACCTGGAAGATCTGTCTACCACCAGAGCCAGCAGCATTCTATGCCACAGAGCACATTTTATATGCAGCAGTGGGAATGGCATAGGACTCGTCTTGCAGAAGCCCTTCATCATAAAGGAAGACCCACAATTAGCATACCACCTCCTGGTGTCCACAGCAGGATGAATGGTCAGGTCTGCACTGGGAAGTATGGGCAGATAGAAACCACAGAGATCCCCGTGTCCAAGTGTCCTTGTAGCATCTGGTAATTACTGGTAGCCCCACTGGAAAGTACCATAACTCCCGCACCATTAATCACAGCCCGTTTGAAGAGCAAGGGGTAGCAATGCCTTATCGCAGCAGGGGGTAGGGGGGCAGGCTGGTCAGTAGAGCAGCCCCTTAGAAGACACTCTCATCACCAGCATCTCCTAGCACTAAACCCAGGATTTTTTGGTCTTCCTATTACTGATTTTCTTACTGGAGAAGTGAAATACCAACTTGGTGTAAGATATTCAGTGTCAAAAATCCTGCTTGCAAGACTTGGCAAGTGCCAGGATAAAGGTTCCCTCTACATTTTTAGCCTATTCTGTTCTGTAAGTCTTTCCAACAGCCATCTAATAAGGATCAGACACTTGTCTGCGGGGTGTATGCCCCCTCTTCTAGCTCACAATACATGGGGCACAAAACCCAAATCCCTTCTAAGTTAATGAAGCCATTGTCAACAGGGACAAGCTCCTGTGAGACGTGATTTTCAAGTGCCTGTACACGCGCCTGTCTTAGTAACTGGGTGACTTCCCCTCCCCACGTGCCTGACCCCAAGAGAAGCAGCGCCAGGATAACCACCTTGCCGTAAGCAAACAACACAGGGAATCACAAGCAGAGGAAGGATATCTTGTGGGATTGAGTGCTGCCCTGAAGAACCAGACCAGCTCCATCCCGCTGCAGAGCTGCCGTGGCTGACAGAGCAACATGGCGCTTCCCACTGTCTGGGTTGCACTTCTGAGCACCTAAAGCTCACGCTGCAAAAGTGCCAAGTGTTCACAGCCATGGGGTCCATGCTCTAAACACATGAAGTGTTACTAAAAAGCAGTTGAATACTACAGAGAAAAAATATTGCTAGACAAGGAATGGGCATTAAAACCCAGTGTTAGCTCTGAGCAATTTCGGCTTTAGTCTTTGGCGGCATTTTCCTCTCTAGCATCCACAGAAAGGAGGAAGAGCCATACCACCTCATTTCACAGTAGTGCCAGCACCGACATTTAGGAAGCATTCAGTCCCTGCAGCGATCAGTCCTACAGAAAAGCCCATGAGGAGTTCAACAGCCCTTTATTCAGTACAGGGTATGGATGGCGCATTGTAAATAGGGCACAGGGTGACACATTGTATGAGGAGGGTAAGAATATTGAATAGCTGCTCATTCACTGCACAACATCCATCTTGTGCCCTGAATGAAGTACCAGCCCTGTGGAAAGAAAACACAATGTAGAGCATACAAGACAGCCTTTAATTACATGGTATGGAGGGGCTTACCGTGCAGCATACCCAGAGTGGGCGGCTGTGGTTAGTCTTCACGCGGATATTTCCTAGCTTTTTAAAGTATGTTTATTTTCCTGTATAATATTCCCCCTATTAAAACTTCAAATTTGCATGCCCTGTATTCATATTTGTACCAATCTAAATATTTCTGTTAGGAACATTTCTACTCAAGCACTGAGTTAGGTCAGATTCAGAATGGCCATTATTGTATCGTCGTTTGATATAAGTACTTTAGATGGCAAGTGCATCTGTATCGGTATACTGATGTCCATGGTTCCTTTGCAGTATGGGAATGAGCTACAAGTACTTTTACAGAGGTACAGGGCTCGGCCTGAGAGAGTGAAAAAAACAAGGACACAAAGACTGGCAAAGCACAGAGAGGAGACCGGCCCAAGTTCACTCTCCTCCAGCAAACAGATCACAGAGGAGGAGGAAGGTGCTGATAATGCAGCACACACACGAGGGGAGCTGAGTGAGAGTCAGACAGAGGGGGGTTTTGTTGGAAAATGCTAACTGATCAAAAGCACTAAAACTCCTCAGACAGAACTACAGTTCTCTCTGTATATTTTTGTTTAAGACCACAACTCCAGCTGAATTACAAAGTCTTAAAAAAAGGAGGGTGAGAGGGAGACAGACCCACATTACTGCCACCAGTGAGGAAGCACAGGCAGAATGGAATTGTTTTACGGCAAAGTTTAAAAACCTTTCCCCCATAGGCACACGCTTTTAATTTTAGAGCCAGGATTGTGCTCAAAAAAACCCAACCCCCACGCACTGAAAAATCAGCCTCCCGCACCCTGAACTCACACACTATGTTGCCAACAGTGACTGTAATCTTCAAGTTGTAACTTTACCCTACACTAAACAAAATCCAATGAGATTACTCCTGATTGTGCATTTGCCTTTCACAAACACAAAACAAAAAACACTACTCTGCTGCAAGTGCAAAGCCAGGCCGTTGCTTCAGAAATAGAGTAGATGCAAGATATTTGCTCTACTAAAATTAAGAAAATTTCCAGGAATAATATAAATACCTTACACATCTGAGGTGATGGAAAAGAACAAAAATAAAATAAAACCAACAATAAAAAAGGAAAACCCTCTTAAAATCAAGTAACAAGACATACAGATGGCCACTGAGTAACTGTACCCATGTGCTCCGCATCTCTAAGCGCTCTGGTAAAGTGAGGAACTTCTTCCAAGAAAGGAACTGCAACGTGGGCACATTATCTGTTGTGCTAAAGAGCACTAATCGGAGTAAGGCTCTGAGTAGCCTTACAGCCCCAAGCTCTAGTCTGTATGTTGTACATACACTACAAGATCAAAACAGAGGCGGGCAGAGCCCCTGCACTCTGCAAAGCTGAGCAGACCATTGGGAGCAAACACTCTAGATCTGCAGCCCCTGAAAATCATACAAGCTAATGCACCCATGCATTAAAAATAACTTAGCCTTGGGGTCAGACCAGACCTGAAGCTTTGGTGCATTTTGATTTAAATTCTGTAACTCTCAAAGAAAGAGCAGCCACCCGCGCAGCCCTTTCCTGCCCACATCAGCAATACACTCCTATGGGAGTATATCAGCTGGTAGCATGAGTAAGAAACCCTGAGTACCCACTGCAGCTTTGGCCATGGAGCCTTCAGCTCCAAGCAAGGAGACATCCCTGGCTCTGCGCTTCTTCAGTCTTGCCCCCCATCCTAACCCCAATCCTTGGGAGAAGACTCAGTTGCAACTTTAAATCCCAGCAAAATGCTTCTACTGCCCCCCAGCATCCTTCAATATTGCTGTCCTGTGCTATTTCCACATGCACTCTGGAAGCATCCAGGCAAAGTCTGAGCACAGCGACACTTGGCTGTACATAAAACATAACAAATATACCCCAAACATTTTATTCCTGTTTAGAACTAGAAAATTCACAAAGTAACAGTGAGAGTGGGATGTGGAGGAGAAGCAGCAAGGGAAGGAAGCTAACTGGAAAACTGTCAGTCTCTGTGCAAGGAGCAGGGAAATGGGTCTCTGAGGCATCACAAGATTTACAAGTGGGCCAAAAAGTGACTTCCTGCTATTCAAGTGCAGGCTGAAATATAATAAAGCACTGCCAGCATAACACTGACTCATATCCATCAGATTTATAAATCAGTACTTCGACAAAGAATGCGCTCTCTGTTGGTTTCAGCACAGACAACTTCAAACTCCTAGGATACGTTGTTTAACCCAAAGTTTAACATCACTTCTGCAAAAAAACAGGTTTGTGACGCAACATATTAGAAGCAATACTAAAAACCAGGCAACTGAGATATTGCCTACTGCAGATCCAGAAGCTTATCAGCCAGCCTTCATGGCTTAAAGGCTTGCAGACCGTCATCAAAATCAGCCCCACCAGTTTTGTGGTTTGTTGGGTTGGTTTGTTTTCTTTTCATCATTATTTAATCTACAAATAAAACTCAATTCTCACAGCTCCCTCTTGAAGAATTTTTTTTCTTCACAGAACAAACTCAAAATACATTTACAAAAACCTCTCAACCCAAACCATAAAATACCTAAGGTGGAACCTGTGCTTGAAAGGAGAGCTGTGTTGGTTGGAGGTGCGATTCCCTAACAGCACAGGCACTGCACAGAAGCTTTAGTCTTTACTCCAGCATTGCTCAGCCCCTTTCTTAGAAGAAAGTACGTCTTTATGAACATGTAGAACTTTACATCAACATAGCCACAACCACATCAAAGGAAGCTGTACTTGTAGAACAAAAAGCTTTTACCGCTGAGACTCAAAACCCTATGTCCAATATTGTTTTCTAAAGCTCCTCAAAATCCAGCTCCTCTATATTACAGGCTACAAATACGTACTGAAGTGACCAGGGCCAAATCCTGCCATTTATCACATGTGGTACCACACATGCCTCAGGGGGTAGAAGGCTCTTAAATTATTTGCAGGCATCGGAAAACATTATTATTCCAAGATGTGGTGAGTTTAGCAATCCACTTGGGCGTGATAATCCGTGCTCCACCTTCACTGCACTGGCAGAAGGGGGAATGGAAATGTTTCCAAACCCCTTGGACTTACCTGGAGGCCAGCACATGGCATTGCTATGGTGTTGGGGTTACACACCATAGGAGCTCAGACACCCCATGAGTAGATACAGAGACGGTGCCTTGCCATAGGGCTTCCCTCAGGAACGGAGCCCAGTGCGAGAGCAGTCACGGTGCCACAGCATCCCGGGAGCCCCGCAGAGCTAAGGGTGGAGGTCAGCTGCCAGGCCACTCGCAGGTGCGGGCATACGGGTGTGCGAGGTGGGGATGAATTAAACAAGCCTCAGCTTTCGAAGCCGAAACTTCCCCGATGTGTATTTTGGCAGGCGGAAAAGCCAACCGCGCGAAGAACAACACTCGTGGCAAAACTTGAGCTTCTTCCCTACGGAAGGATCGCACACCAGCTCCCCTTCTCCTGCGGGAGCGGCTCTGCGGGCACGGCGCCTTCGCGGGGACCGAGCAAGTGCCTCTACGTGGGGAGCAGGGCCGGCGCCTCACCCACCGGGCGGGCTGCGAGCCCCAACCACCGCCCAACAGTGGCCACCGCCGGGCGCGGCACCGCAGCCGAGCCCCGAGCTCCCGCGGCAGCGGAACCCGACCGCAGCGGGACCCGACCGCAGCAGCCCCCGCCGCGGCGCCGGGAGCGCGCACACAAGCACACACGTACTCTCTCCCCCTCCCCGGGGCCGGTGACCCCCCGCCCAGTGGCAGCGGAGCCCGGTCGTGGCGAGTCGCGGCCGCCCACGTGAACGCGCGCCCCGGGCCGGCCCACCCGCGGCCGCCGCCCACTCCGCGAGCGCGGGGCCGCCGGGCACCGGCGCTGACAGCGGCTTCCGGGCCGCCCCGCACCTGCCGGGCCGCGCCGCACCACCCCGCTCCGCTCCCACCCTCGCTCACCCAGCAGCAGCAGCCGGTGCGTCTGCTTGTACTCCCGCTTCTCCGCCTTCAGCGTCTTGTCGATGCTCTTGCTTCGCTTCTTGTCCGCCCGCTCCTTGGCCACCAGGTCCTGCCGCAGCCGGTGCCGCACCTGCGGGTCTCCGTGCTCTCCCGCGACCGCGGAGGGGGGGACGTCCGCCTCGACGCGGCCGCCGTAGGGCGCAGAGGGGTGCGCGGCGGCCAGGCGGGAGCGCAGACTGTAGCACAGCCCCATGGTGCCGGAGCCGCCCGCCCTACCGCGCCTCGGGCATGCTCTCCGCCGGGCCGGGCAGGGCGAGGCAGCGGCGCCCTCTTAAAGTGGCCCCGCTCCGCCGGGGCTGCGGAGCGCGGTGTCCCGTCCCGCCCCTCCCCTCGGCCGGTCCCCCGCGCCGCGGCCGGCGGCCACACGTGATGCGGACATGTTTACCGTATTCTCTGGAAAGCAGCCCCCGCCGCAGCCTCCCGGCGGTGCCGGGGCGGGGGGAAGTGCGGGGGGAGCGGCACGGCAGCGGTACCCCGTCCCGCTCCCGCCGGGTGAAGACGTCCCGCTGCGCCCGGGGCCGGCTGCAGCTCCCCTCCCGTTGCTTCTGCCCTCCCGGGAAAGCCACGGGCCGGTCCAGCCCTTGATACCGCACGGGCTTGGGGGGCCGGGGGAGCCGCCGGTCAGCTCTTCCCGCTGCCAGCACGCCCGACCCCGCAGCTATCGCTGGCTTTGTATTTCACCCCGGCACCGGTGAGGCTGTCGCTGTGGCCATGGATCCAGGTGACATCTGGGATGTCAGGGGCTGCTGCTGCAGCAGGCGGGAAGAGCCCTAGTCCACGGGAGAGCTCATGTCCAGTTTGAACACAGCAGCTGAGCTCCTCCATCCCAGCATCACTGGAAAGAAGGACATGACCCTGAGACGTGCGCCATTTGCATGCCCCAGTTTTTCTTCACTTCCTGCCACACACTTGTACTTTCAGCGGCTTCTTGTTATTTTTTATCACACCCATCATCCAGTGGAGAAGTTAACGATGGAGCTTGCTCTCTCACCCTCCCTCTCTCCTCTGGAGGCACCAGATCTGCTTCCCTACAACAAACTTCAAGTCCACCTCCTTGGTCGCTATCAATTTACCTGGCCTGGGGTGATGATGCTGGTGGTGGTAACATCCCCCTCCCTGGCAGCACGCTCCATGCACAGTACTGCCAACTTTGTCATACTGTATTTTACACTCATCTCCGGCCAGCTCTGAACATTCACTTATGACTAATACTCTCTGGGGCCTGGCCACACATCCTGCGCTCTGGAGTCAGATCTTTCCAACCAGCTATCTGTGCCATAGCCTATCTTCTGCAAATAGCCTGTCTGGTGTCCACTGAAATCTCCGTTTCTCCTTTCAATGCTTTCTTGCAAGTTAGATGTCTTCTTGATATAAATTCCTCTTCCAAAATCCTCCTTGAGTCTGCGTCAGCAGAAGGACAGATTTTTTAAGAAGGCTGCAGTGACCCTCTCTTCCCTCTTTAATAACACCATCTAAAATCCTATGTGAAATCTTTGAGTGTTTCTGCTGCCAACTCAGCAGGACAGCTTCGATGGGGTAGGCGCTGCCCGGCAGGAATGGCAGAGCTGCCCACGGAGGTCCCTGTTAGCCAAATGAGATGACCAGCTCTTCTTTTTGCACCTTTTGTTACTCCTAGTCATGGGACCCGACCTCAAACCAACCTGTTTGACGCTGCACTGAAGCAGAGGAGGAGCAGAGCTCCTGGCAGGCAGCGGCAGCATTTCGTGAGGCTCGCCCTGAGCCTCGTCCTGCAAGAGGGAGCTCGGGCTTCTCTGCAAACTGGCTCCTTGGCATCCTGTTCCCAGAGTGGTTCCAGGAACTGTCAGTGGCGGCAAGTGGGGATGCCAGAGCAAAGTTCCGGAAACGTGTTTAAATGATCTGTGAGTTTGGGCTCAGGCAGAGACATGAGCAAATGCCTCACAGTGGGAACATGCCTGGAAAGATTTGCACCTATTCCGTAAGGAGCCACGGGGGGTGTGCGTGTCCTTCATAAGAACACTAGTTATTTCAACATGTTTAATTCTGTTTGACTTGGCTTTCTTGAAACTGATGGCCTGAGTCCTGTATCTTCACTCCTGCAAGCTATCCAGTGGTCCTTTCCTGGAGAAAGACATCACCTGAGCAGTGGGAGAGAAAACGTCTCACTTCCCATTTATCATGTCGCCTATGCACCACTCAAGGCACCTAATCAATACCCTGCTGCCTGGCTATTACAAGCAATTAGTAATTGTACAAATTAAATCATTACACAGCAGACAAGTTCACTGTACACATCGCTGTACACCCAAGCTTCAGCAGCAATTGTTGCGTGTTGCAGGAATTAATCCGTCTCACACCAGGACTGAGATACCCACAACTCGCTCTCCACTGTTCCACTGCCCTTGCCTCTGGGACCCAGAGTTCATCCTTCTGATGAACACACCCCTGAGAATTTACCAAGCAAATTTAAAGGTCAGCCTAGAGGATTATTAATAGCAGTTTTCCTTTTCTTCCTGTGCTTTTTGGAGAAATACTGAAACAAGGGGAGGGCTATACTTACAGGCAGGACAGCTCTGTGAAGCACCCTGTGCTGTGGGGATCTACAGCTTGCCAAAGGAAAGCAAACTCTTACAGGCTGTGAACTAAACAACCAAATAACCCCAACAACCCCCCCACTCCCCCCAATCCAAACAAGACCAAAAGGTAAAATCTGAAACTAGAAAGCAGTGCTCAGCATGTGAATCTGCAGGCAGACAAGCAGAATTTTCCTGCTTGTGCATTTGATAGCAAAACAAGTTTAAGATTGGTCCATCTTGGGTTTGTTACTTGGAAAACTTTCCCAGTGCAGGTGACAAGTTCTGCAACACACCCCAAGCCTCTCTTCACTGTAGTGTCCATCCTCTCCCAGGTATGAGCTGAAGTAGAAATCAGAACATAAAGTAGGATTTAAAAGTGGAGGATGGGCTGGGCCTCGTCCTATTCTCCTAAAGCCCTAGAATAACTCATAAAATGTACAGATTACTTGTTTCAGGAAACAGAAATTTCACATCCTGCTATGCTGGCTACAGCCTTGCCTGTAGTTACAGCACAGATGAGTAGTGACTCAAATTCCACCTGTTAGCAGTGTCAGAGGCATGGTTCATCGGCTCCCGGGCTTACACCAGTTCTAGTGGGTGCCAAAAAGTGACAGTGAGGATAAGGTCATGGATTTCATCTGGGTAACGACTGCATGACACGGTTTGACAGCTTTTTGAAATGACACACGGTTTCAAAGAAAATTACCTTGAAGATCAAACCATCTTCTGCCATATATGAATATTGATCCTCCTCATAGTACTTGGGGCATGTATGTTGTGGGCCAGACCTAGGCTTAAAAAGCACAAATTCCGTGTGTTTCACAAAGTGCAGCCAGACCGTGTATTTCTAGAGGGCACTGGCCATGCCTGTGGACACAGATGACATATCATTCCCACTCCATCCATGTACAACAAACTGCACAGCTCATGGCAACTTGTTCAGCTTCAGTCAAACTCCGTAAGAGACAACCATCACAAGAAGCAACCATCCACAGGTGCTGAACCAAGAGCTTGTAAAACTCAGCTGCCTGCTGGGAAGTGGCACAGCTGTACCAGCCCAGGAGTCGTCCTCACATCGGGGCATACGAGGCTTTGTGCAGCAGTGTCGTGGCTGTAGAGTTTGCTACTCCTCCGCACATCCCCTCCACCACTCCTGCTCCTCTGGCAGCCAAGCAGAGCGGGGATGACTTAAGACCCTGCCTCTTCCTGGCTCCCAAACAGAGAAGGAAGGGAATAGAGTTGTCCTTCCCTGAGCACTGGGCTGCAAATCTCTCTATATATTTCTTGTTCTCTTGCTGCTACCATCTGCAATGGGGAATACAAAAGTGGAGAGGTTAAAAAGCAGAGCGGGCCATCTGGGAATGCAAAAAATACCCAGGAAGAGAGGCAGTAACTGTGAGACTCCAGCGTTAGAAGAAAAGACATGGACACATGAGCAAAAAAAGACTTGGATCGACACCAGGAAATATGCCAGCAAGGAAATGTAAATGAGTAAAATTTGCATATATTTGTGCCTTGGGAGGGAAAATAATTGTTTGAACTCAAACTTCCACCCCTGTTACCCTAAGTGATCTATACATCCAATGTTCCCTTCTTGTTGCAAAACACCCATGTGCCAGACCCTCTGCGGAGCCCCCGGTGCTGCCCTCCCACCGGCACTGCTCCCTCGGGGCTGATCCCCACTCAGTGTTTCCCGAGGGGGTGGGGGGTGTGGGGTGTGGGGTGTGGCTGCAGCCTGGCACCTCTGCTAAAGGCACCCCAATAAAGGAGGCAGCTCTTCAGACGGGCCCCAGAACTGCTGCTGGCCATATGGCTGGAGCAACAAAGGGTGCTGAGCACCCCTGGAAAATAAATTGTGCCACCCAGTTGCAAAACAGGCTTTCAGGGCATCTAGGAGGGGAATCTCCACGGGTGAAGTTTGCTCAGTGTCTGCATGACTGGACACCCATTACAGGGTGTGAGTGTTTGCCTTTAATTTTAGCAGAAACAGGTTCTGTCCGGGCTCAGCTTTTGGTCCTTTGCTTCAGTTCAATACTTATTTTGTTGCCATTCCTCTGTTTCCTAAATCCAGATTTGAAAGGGTGACCAAGAGCCTAATTTCAATCATGGATTCACAGACCCACAGAAGGGTTTGGGCTGGAAGAGAGCTTTAAAATCCATGCAGTCCAACCCCCCTGCAGCAAGTAGAAACATCTTCACCCAGATTGGGTTGCTCAGAGCCCCATCCAGCCAAACCTAGAATGTTTCCAGGGATCGGGCATCTACCCCCTCACTGAGTAACCTGGGCCAGGGCCTCTCTGCCCTCATTGTAAAAACTGTAAGAGTGTTTTCTTTAAATCTAGGCTGATTCCTAAATCCCTGTTTAAGTATTGATGCGAACTGTTAACTTCTTTCAGAAATGCAAAAGTCTGATACCTGTAACCACAAAGCCACTGCCTGTGGCCTTTTCACATCTCTTAACTTAAAAGCCAGTTTATCTGTAAAATAAACATCAACATACACTGACAAGGCACAACAGGTAGAATTAGCTGCATTTGAATTGTATTTCAGATATAAAATGATGAAAGCTATTATTGCTTCTGGTCATGGGAAAGTGTTCTGAAGACATGGCCAGCAAAAAGCTGTGCAGCTGTTCCTGCACAGCTTCCCACCCTGGGCTCATGAGGATGTAGGTTGAGCAAAGCCACCTTCATCTAGGAAAATATTCAGGTCCATTCCATGTGCAAAGAGGACGAAGACTTTATGTGGGGAGACTGAAACATATAGATATGGTTGTAGGAGGGATGGTATCCTGGTGTAAACATCAGGTCCTGTTGATACCCTTCCAGTCCATTCTTGGTTCCCAGAAGCCACAGGGTGAAGTCCTGAACTCCAGGAGCAAAGCTGTGCACTTTGCTGTGTGTAGTTGTATTGAAAAGCATCCAACTTCCTAATATCCTGATGGATGTTATGGACATGTTAGTTATCCTGAATTTATTATCATGAGATCATTTATCATCTCATCCCCCATTTGTCTTCTCTGTGGTTCTGACAACACAGTGAGGGATAATAGTCCAGCTGTGGCAAGAAGAAGGGCGTTCAGAGGTGGCAGTGGGACTTGGATACCCGTGTCTGAGCATTCTGCATTCAAATTGGCATTGTGGGTATAAATTAAAGTGTGACAATTTGCTCCTGGCTCTGTTCCTCCTGCCAGATGCCTGAAGGCACTCACATGGGTGTCTTTTAGTAGTAACAGCAGCCTGTGCTCTGGGGAGCCAACTGCTCCCTGACAGGTAGGCTTCACTGGGCACAGAACCAGCCAGTGTCACCATCCAAACTCCAAAGTACAAACTCTACTCCGTCTAGTACAATAAAAGTTGCTACCTTTCCCCTTGGCTATCTTTTTATGGACGTTTAGTTGGTTTTCAGCATCATGCCCTGGTTTTCCTTCAGCAATATCAGAATATTTGCCCTTTTTTTCTTTTTGCCCACTGGAGATGATGTGTGAGGTTCCATACAGTGGCTTTCTGGGCCCTGGAGTTGTCACTGAAAAACATATTTATGGCTTCAGATGGAAAAAAAATCACATTATTAGATTCCTTCCATTCAGAAATCACTTAACCAGACGACCTACCCAACTCCACTGATTTTATTGGGCTTTATGCACATGTCTGGCATCAACCTGCTGTGTAAGAATTGCCCTGAGTTGGGCTAGAAAGCCGCTGGGCTTGCACTTGTGCAAACATCAAAGCAGTATTTTGATAAAGCAGCTTATTTCCATTTCTTAACTGCTTTTCCTACAGACGGCAGATACTTCCTGCTTCCCCTCCGTCCCTCCCCAGCAGATAAAGTGGCACGTTTGTTGTTGAGATCATTGTGGCACCTTCAGCAAGCCGGGGTTGTCATGGGACTCCCTGCATAAACACAGCAGGTTTTCAAGGATAATACACGGCATAAACGAGCAGTCTTGTTCTGTCAACAAAAGCCTGTGTGTTTACAAGGCCCCTCAAATGTGTTTTTAGAAATACTTGGGTGGGTATTTTTAGCTGCAAGAGCCTCCCCAGCCTCCCTGAACACACCAACACTGTTCTTGGCGCCATTCTCCCCCTCTCCCAGGGAACACTGCAGCCGTCTGATGGTGGAACTCCCACCCAGAGATGTTTCTGCAGAAGCAGGGCCTCGAGCAGCACCACGGCCTCTTGTTATTCAGGCTGCACTGACATCTGTTGGCTCTTATCAACCAAGGTAGGAAACAACAAACCTGCCGGTTTCCCGCACCAAGATAGTGCTCGCGGGCAGAAGAAAATAACCAGGCGAGCCACCCTGTGACAGCCCTGGCTTGTGTCCAGGAGTGATAATTCATAGACGGTACTGTCCAGTGGGCAGGTCAATGAGTTTAAAAGCTCAGGGCCTATGCTCTGGGGCCTCTATGCTCAGGGCCTCTATGCTCAGGGCCTCTACGCTCGGCGATGTGCCATGTTCCTCGTGAACCACACGATTCCCAGCGATCGCCCATCCAATTCTGCGGCTCTCCTCACATCCTGAAATAGCACAAGGTGCCTTTCTGGAGGAGAAGGCTGGAAGCATCCCAAAGAAGTTGTGTGCTTCGCTTCAAGCGTGTTGTTCAGCCCACGTGACTAATGAAACCAGTAGGACACGAACACTCATTTCTGAATCAGTGTCTGAAAAGATCACACAGCCTTTTGGAAAAAACAAGTAAGACCCTGAGCAAAACATTTCACTTGAGCTAGCGAAGGCTTACTCAGATGTACAATTTCAATAACACAACTGTATATTCAGTGTATTAAGAAAGAACAACTGGATGTCCTGGAATTTAGCCAGCACCCTGCTTTGGTTAACAGCCCCGTCTTGCAAATACTGTGCTCATATGTCAGTGCTCTTATTCACAGAATTAACACAAGATTTAACTGAAGTGGATGCCGTGCTGCCCACTTCTCTGCCAGGTTTAGTGATGAAGCAATTACAGGCCTTGTTTTTTTCTCTTTTTCTTTTTTTGACATGACTAATGCCCGAAGTGTGGCAAGTCCCAAGTGTGACTGTGCAGCCCAAGGGGTTTCCTGAGAAACGCTCTGCAAACATGGTGCCCAGCTGACTCGGGCCCTGATGTGACCACAGAGCTTTGTGAGCGAGAGAAAGATCGAACAGGCAGCAGAGAGATAGGGTGAGCATGGGACAAAGTTACACGGAAGAGTCTTTTTAGGATGGACAGTATGGACTGGAGGGGCAGACTTTGGAGAGGTGAAGACTACCATGGATTTCCTTTCTGAAAGAAATCAATTCCAGAAATCCTTCTCCCTGCTATTCTTCACAAATACCTGTTGAATGCTTGGGTCAATGACATTTAATTTTGGCTTTACAAAGTATAATCTCATTTTTAAAAGTCAAATCTGCCCTTTGACTTTAAAGACAGTTTGCGATGTTCAGGGTTTTGAGATAATTTAAAAGAGAATTAGCCTATTTTTACAGCTTTATAAATCTCTCCTGGTTGGCTCCAGTGCAAGTAGGTTGTTAGATTCTACCAGTAAAGATTTCATCATTTCTCTGAGCACCGAAGTTTAGTATTCCCCACGGAAGCACCGGGCCAGGCTGACTGCCTGCTAGACTGCACTGTTCTCATGCAGCTTTAAAGGAGAAGATGGCAGAAAAACAAGAGATCTACTTTCCTGGTAAAAAAAGCACTGCACATGAAAGCACTGCTGGCCGCGCAGGGCAGGGGAGGTAGGGAAAGCTGGTATCTTCATCGCTGGCAAGCTCCAGAGCAGCCTGGCAGCTCTGCCATTCAAGCTGTGTGCCAAGACGTTCAAGAGCCAAGGTAAAGAGTTGGAGCTGCCAGGACCAAGGAGGCTGAGCAAACCTAGGGCTCTCAGGAAGGTGCTGCAGCAGCATGCCTCAAAGGAACGGCAGGCAGCAGCCCTGCAGAGGAGTTTAAGCTCCCACTCACACCTTCCCTTCATATACTCACATCGCCTGAACACCAGATTCCCGCCTCTCGTTAAGACTGCAGAAAACTGAGGCATCAAATCCCTGTAGCTGCAGTTGCAGTCATAATTCTGACTGTTTGTGCACTGCTCCCAGAGCAAGATATCACTGGGGGTCTGGAGGGGACCAGTGCAAACAGTCCCCAGAGCACAGCAGCTGCATCTGCTCTGCATCATACACTGTCACTCAACCCCGGCTCCAGGAATGCTGTCGGAGTTTCCCCAAACACAGGCCTGCCGATAAGTCAATCAATCACAGCAGTGCAGTAAGGGATTTTGTTCCTCTACTCTTCACTTGCAGTAGTACAGCTTAACGCTGTCGGTTAATGAAATCTGAAACTACAGTGCGGGCTGTGGGATGAGGAAAGCACTGTGACTCCTCCGGGGACAGCCACACATGCACCCGGAGTGTGTTGCGATGTCTTCCTCTGCTGCATAGCTGGGAGGGGAGTTTGGCTGGCTGCAGAACATGGCCCGTGGTTGGAAAGCCCATCCTTCCAAGAGTGTGAAAGCTGTGGCTGACACAGAGCTCGAGTCCTCTAGATGTCACCACTGACACGGGCTTCCAGGTGTCTGGTACACATCCCCCAGAGTGTCCACCAAGACAGAGGCAGAGTTGCTGCCTTTGAGATGGCCAGTTTTAGACCTGTTTTGGGTTGCTAATGAGGCCCCAGTGTTTTAACACCAGCCTCATTAATAACTTTTAAAAAACCCACCAAACCCACTTCATTTCTTTCTCACCCTTTTGGCTGTTACTTCACTACTTGCTTTCTCACATATGGTGTCTCATCAGTCCAGGTGTCTGCGTGTTCTCCTGTCCTAGCTAAAGCTGCGGCGCTCAGGCTGGAGGCACGGAAGGGGAATGATCACTAGTTATAACCTCTCCTCTCCTGGTGCAACAACATGAACAAACCCACCAAAAACCCAGCCCTTGGAACAAAGCAATGTTCCTTCTTATCCTCCTCACAAGGTGTGTTTTGCTGTTACCTTACTAACTGCTACATCTATCAGCTTCCTAGTGGTTTCCATAGAGTAGGAACTGGTTACCTCTTTGCCTGGATGGAGCTGAACCACATCTGGTTGGAATGCCCAACAGAAGACTTGTGTTTGGTGGGATGGAGAGCTACCCTTCACTTGAGAGTGTCCATCCCTCTGTGCTGAGCTGAAGACCTGCAGCATGCACTAACCCAAACGGAAAGGCCCTGAGAGAATGAGAACATCAGTGTTAAGGAAAAAACCCTGAAGTCTCTCATTTCTAAAGTCCTGCTGGAAGTGCAAAACATTAACAATTTCCCCTGCTGTTACTACTGAGAAGAACATAAGGGACTGGAACAATGAAGATGACGAAGTCTTTTCAAGTTAAGAAACTGTTTTGTCTGGCAAAAATGACACCAAAGGCTGCACTGCATTACACCATCAGCAGTGGGTGCAGAGGCTGCAGGAGGGAAAAGACAAAAATCTATCATTTTCTGGATGTGAAGGCAAGTGCTGCCAAAGGATTCTTGCTTCCAGAGCCACAAGCCAGAATTTTAGTATTCTACACCAAGGAGATATTTTTTGCCAAACCTACATCCTACCTCTGCATTACGATTTCAGCCATCTTGTGTACAGCTAGCTAGAAAACATGGGGATCAGATTTGTAAAACGTTTCGTTTTCTCCAGAGTTAGCCTTTGCCAGAAAAAAAAAATTTTAAAAATCCCAAGAGTAGATTTCCATCTATTTCTTTAGAAGACTGTCCAAAATTTTGCTGCCACATCCCCATGACACAGAACATACCCAGGATGCACAAAGATGACACCTTGCTGAGAAGTCCCGCCAGCTCCACAGGACTTGTGCCTTCCTCACAGCCCCGTTTCCTGCTTCTCTACTGCCATAAAAATCAACCTGTAAATCACTGTAGCACTTTCCTTTCAACCACTTAAGTACCTTTAACCTACTTCCACAGATTAAACAACATAATTTATGCTGGGAGAGCTCAGCATGTCTGGCTGGAGGCAAGGCACAGGCAGCTTTCCTTCCCATTACACCAAGGTGGAAGTGCCAGAGCCTTGTCCCTGCCATACGCTTCCCGTGCAATAGCCTGCTGATGAATAGAGATCTGTGTGCTGTCAAATCGAGAGCTGCTCAGTTGCCTGCCACGTGGGAAGCTGCACACCGCGTTTCTGAGCTCAGCAATGCTTTCAGTACAGCGGGAGGGCGATGACCTGGGCTTCTCAAATGGTGTCAGTGATGTACCTCAGACTGTTTCTTACTGATCATAGAATCATAGAATGGTTTGGGCTGGAAGGAACCTTAAAGATCAAGTTCCAACCCCGCTGCCACGGGCAGGGACACCTCTCACTAGACCAGGCTGATGCTGAGTTGTTTTTGAAATACCTTTAACTTCCACAGTGGAAATATCCCTCACGAGAGCTTGCTTTGGCTCTTGGGTAGAATGAAATTTATGATGATATTTAGAAGTTCCCATCATAACTCGCAGACTGGAGACCGATGCTGAAACCCCATGCCTATGATGGCAGGGCCAAGTTCTGCACCCAGGGTCACCCAGCTACACTAGCCCCACGCAAGGGAAGGACGATGCAGCGCAGAGGAAAGTGAGGGAGAATGGTACATTCTCTTCTACTAGTTTCTAGAAACTATTCTATAATAAAAGGGCAAACATTCGTATTTTGAATTATGGCATTGCTTTATCACTTTAATCATTCCTTTGTTTATATGATACAAGAGTCTTTGGTTTCTGTTCAATTTAAAAATGTGCTTTTCCTTGCAATGATGTCAGTCATATCTTAAGTGGTATTTGTCACTGGACAGCAAAGGAAGTTTCGATGAGCTTTATTAATTGTGCTAATGACATTTACTTGCTCTCCCATGATGAAATATTTCTTTCTATCTGTGCTCTTTCCAACAAGATTTGAGGTGCAGAATGCAATGTGAGCTCTCATTCAGCCCTCACGTGTTACAGAGAGGTTTGTAGGACTGAATTAAATTCCACTGAGAATAGAAATAGCTTTGTGATGAAACCCGTAAACAGACGAGCCCGTGTAGCCTGCGGAGCGCCGTTCCTCTTCGGAAGGACTTGTGCCTCTGCACAACTGATGCTCCACAGAGACCCAGTCACTTTGGACAGAATGTGTAATTAAGGCACCAGACCCTGAACTAATTCCTATCCCAGTGTGGGAGTAGCACGCAGCTGCCCAGGGCTGGAGGAAGCCCTGGGAATCAATGTGACTCAGGGTACGGTCCGGCCACCTGCGTTATTTCAACCGAACATATGCATCCATTTGCTGTCTAGTACAAACATGTTACAGCATTCTGGCAGGTCTTTGGGATGGGAGCTCTGGTTCACCCCGTGATTAATTCCCTTTAAAGCTAACAATAACGTAAAAGGAGACTGCACCCAAGTACCAGCCTCAAAACAGCCTGTAATTGCTTTTTTGGCAAATTATTGTGAAGAGCTCTGCATTTGCAGAGCCACAAAGTTCATTCACAGATAAATTTGGGAACAAAATCCCAGACCCACCATATATTCTGTTGGGTTATCTACTAGAAAAGCACCAGCCAAAGGTTAAAAGGAAAATTCACAGATATATTTCAGCTTTCACAGCTTAAGTAGTAAATGGCTTCAGGAAACAGTACAACAGAAAGAGGATTTGCTGAGGGAGCCAACAGTACCAGTATTACTATATGAACCTCCTTGTGTTCTGCCTTGCCAATTAATCCTGCCCTGAGTATTCCTAAGGATACATGCTGAAGCAAAGTGCTGTGCCTATGTACCTGTACTGTTCCATCTCCAGGCTAGCGTGCTCAGAGCTAGATTGGGGTCATCATGCAGTGCTGTCTGTGCGAGCTCAGAGCTCACACTTGGAGCCACAGCTGATACACATGGCTTCTGCACCGTTGAAGTGGGCACAGTGGTATGGGATGGATAGGTGGATATTTGGAATGTTCATCAAAAATATTCATCAAAAGCATTTGAGATAATTTTGGGACACAATCATGTCCCCAGACAGCTGTTTTCTCTCTCAGTCCAACCAATTGTGCCCATGCGTTAGGTCCTTTCTCTGGAATAAACTTTCTAGTGGGTAATGCAGGCAGCTGTAT
Source organism: Porphyrio hochstetteri (assembly GCA_020800305.1). Classification (NCBI taxonomy): domain Eukaryota; kingdom Metazoa; phylum Chordata; class Aves; order Gruiformes; family Rallidae; genus Porphyrio; species Porphyrio hochstetteri. The sequence continues at coordinate 11,995,003 of CM036921.1, read as the reverse complement.
GTGCCCCCTGTGATGCTTCAGTTGCTGCTTAGAATTTTCTTTAAAGTCTGTTCACGTGGCCTGTTAAACATTTAAGACTGCATCCTAGCCAGACTAACTGCATTCACCTTAAATTCAAATTAGTTATTCCTGGAAAGAAACCAAAGCAAAGAAACTCTAATTTACAAAGAATGATCCAACAGCCACATTTCACAATTCTTGCTCAGCAATAAAGAGTCTGGATTAAAGTGAAACCTAAGGGATCAATAGTTCCCATCTCAGGGAAAATGAGGATTATTGGACAGAAGGCAAATCCCAGCATTTGGCTTGATGATTAGAAATGAATGCATTGGAAGTACCCACAAAGCAATCAATTAACATGTTTGTGCTTTCCACTTGAGAGGACTAGAGGGGAAGGAAACAGAGCTTGCTGCAAGGTTGCTCCCCCTTTACTAAGTGACGTAGGCAATTGCTGCCTGCCCACATTTTGCTGTTGTAACCACAGCACAGCAATTATGGAGAATAATTTAGCTTCTGGGTTGATTTTTCAGAACAGTTTTGCCATTTGCCTTCATAGCAAGTAAGGCAATTTATTCATGATCAGAATAATGCAGCGAGGTGATGGGAAGAGATGGGGGAAAACTTATTCCTGGAGTAATCTCACAAAGTTCAATATAGATGCAGCAGGACTGAAATTGAGCCATGTTAATAGAGATGAAGGAAAAAAGGAAGGAAATTTAGAAGTTTGATTTTCAGGAGCTACATTGGCTTAAGAGAAACCCTGGCGACGTTGCACTGTGTGGAAAGTTAAGGCATGGTCTGGGCAGCAGAACTGGGCACATCTGGAAGGAGGGAGAACTAGATGCAGAAAACTCTCCAGTGCTCTCAGACATATTTATTTGTCAGAAGCTTGGAAGACTTTTTTTTTTTTAGAAGAAGAATTTTCTTGTTGATAATTTCAGAGAAAAAGAGAGCATGAGGAAGAGAATGATGATGCTTGGAAAGGAAGAGTTGCTATAAAAATGTCATGTTGTTGGCACAGGGACACTAGTTGCACCTCACCATCATCAGCAGTTGGATTTCTTTTTTCATAAAGGATTTCTTCTCCTTAAAACAGTCTTACCCATAAAATCTACATGGCTAAAATTTTAGTATATCATATAAAACTTCATTTATCCTGCTGAAACTTCAGCATTCATACAGCTCTTGTATACGAGTGCAGCTTGGCATGGAAAGTTCTCCTGGAAAAGAAGAATAACTTTGTCTGTTGCTCTATTACAATAAATTTCACAAACTGACTTTAAATTTTAATAGCTTAGCTTTAATTATCTGATATGAAGTGGTTTTCCCATGCTTATTATTTTTGGAAGCTTGCTTTGAAAAACAGTCTGTACAACATACCCTTGGTTATTCTTTACTTTTAAAGACTAGCTTGGTAAACTTTGCAAATAAGTACAACTTTGGAGATGAAACAATTGGACAACATGAATATATGACCTAATTTATAAGTGTTGCTTTTTTTGGCACAACTTCCCAATCATTGAAAGTAGCACTCTGTAACTGCAGTATTAGCTTGGCAATACCTACTACACTGAAGAGGCAGCTGAAATATGTGCTTCTCTCTTTCATTAATAACCCAAACTCTTTAGAGACCCACAGCTTGAAAGAAAAACCAGCAATAAAAAGTTGTTGTGTTACAAAACGTGCCAGTTCTTGTTTCACTTTAAACTAGCATTTTGTCCATTTTGTATCTGAAGAGACTAAATTAATATTTCAGGGTTTTTCATGTGCTATTGATTATATTTAAAATATGGGGTTTGTTCATCAAAGGTTATTAGCTCAGTTCTACTTTCATTGGTGAGGCAAGAACCACTCTGATTCCAATGAAAGTTGTTTTACGTTTGGGGCAGGAGAGAAACGCAAGGAAAAGTGCGTCCCTTCACCTTAAAAAGCAAATTGAACCCCCTCTCAGTACCTTAAACTCAAAGTTTACCCAAAGCTTCTTGTTATTAGAATTGTAAAAAACAAAAAAGCTGTTTGCATTCACATTGGCCTCTCACTACCTCCAAGCCCTCAGCCTCATGTTACCAGAGCATTTCCCCTTCAAGGCACACCAGCAATCCACACTGACAGCTTGAATGTGATCTGAAGATCAGGCAGCCTACATCATAAAATGCATTTCAAACCTTCTAAAGCCTCAAATTCACTATGTTGATTACTTAGTTTTTATTACTATTGACACACTAGGTGATTAGGAGATGCCAGCACCCCCGCTTACCACTGGAAGGTAATGTGAGGAGCTGGGCTGACTGACCGAACCATCACCACTGGGTCACTTCCTTAACCTTGGGGTCATCTTCGAACTGCATGCAGTCCAAGGAAAGGGTCTAGGATGCTCTGATTCTGACAGTTAAGAGGGAAAGAAATGAAATGCGGAATAATTTTCATAGAGATAAAGTGTTAAAGTCACAATCAGAACCCAGTAGTAGAGAAGTCAAGTTCATGGCTTTCTCACAAAAGCATGGTGTGGTTTATGGAACAACAGAAAGGAGAGATGGCTTTGAAATAAAGTACCTCATTCCTACTATCAACAGTATTGCTGAAGAGACATAGGATTTCTTTTAATCCCATCATTCAATTAATTCAATTAAAGTCACAACTTATTTCACCGCTGTATCTCCCTACACAACAGACTTCGTTGCCTATCCCATCTTCCTACTGATCTTCCCATGGTTTCCAAGACTTACAGCTGACAGCAAGAGGCAAAAGACCTCTGTTAAATTCTTGACAGGCAATGCTGTGTGATCACACCTTAGTTCCTGCTCCACTCAGTTAAGTGTTGTGCACCAGACAATTTGATCTCCTACACACCTCAATACAGTGTCTGAGGGACCCAGCTCTGGGTGTCTCCTCATTATTTTGTCAGCCTGTGCATTTCGCTCATCTGCTGCCTCTGCTGTGGTGACAGACAGGAGAGCTTCCTCTGCATAAGACAGGGCAGGATTTTCTGGTGTGGTTTTATCCAAACTCTGCTTGGGAAGAGAATGTGCTCGTGGTTGCCCTGGAGCCTTCCATCTAGGTGATGTAGCCTATTAAATCCACAGAGGAAGGTACTTGCTTCATCATATATTTTGCTTTCTATAATACATGTTTTTCTGTTGGTACAGCTAAACCAGTATCTGCTGCTTTAGGAGGCACCCACCCCTTACTCAGAGCAACCAGTCTGAGCAGTTCCTCTTCCCTCACGATCCAAGTGGATTTCAGACTGGTTACCACTGCCTGCTGCCTAACAGCGAGAGCATTTTTCATGGCAATTATATGCTTTTAGTTGGTAGTAAAAGCCTCAGAAACTGATTTACTGGAGCAAAGTGCCGTCACTGATAGCGTTGTTCCAACCACCCCCAAGTTAAAGGACTTTGGATACCAATCCCACTTTTTCATCTGATAGCATTTTTACCTGGACAGGGTCCAGATGTTGCAGTTCAGTGGCATCTCTAATCACCACTGAAGCTGTTTCTGTGATTATTTGATTCACAGGACATTTAAACACAGGCTGCAGTTCCACTGAAGTCCCTGAATGGCTGGTAGGGAGGACACATCACTTGGACTGCAGATAACATCAGTGTCGTCTTCTGAAATTTTTTTAAACTCCTTCAAACAAAATCAGATTCTACTTCTGTCATTCTCTTTTTATTGTGACATAAAGGGATCTGTACACTGACCTGACCAAGGCCAACATAAAATTACTTGGGGTGTGGGAAGGAAAGAAGCATTTCCCATTACTGCTTACATGCCATCCATCAGGATATATCGTGATTCAGGCTCCCTTTACAAAAGCATGAAGAAACGCAAAGCATGTTTTTGGGGATTTGAAACTGGAGACATACCAGTTCATAAACCCATTTTCTTGTTCTTATGTCCTAGGCTGCACATGGGAAAGCTGTTTCTGTGATGTTGGAATTATAAGGTGGGCCACCAAAGCATGGCTTTACCTCAGAGATGCCATACAAAGAAACGGTGTAGTAAATACATCAACCCAGACTCACTGTTAGCTATAGCAAAATAAAGCAAACAAACAAAAAGGTATTATAATGAGCCATCCATTAGGTTACTTGAGCCTTTCTTATTGTAATAATCCTTTTGGAAGGACTGAATGAATCTTTCCTTGCCACAGAGAATTTATGTTTTACTGGAGCAGACTTACTGCGCATTTGATTACCATGGTAATATTTGCTTTGTCTTAAAGCACCCCAGGGCCTTTTTCTGTATTGCTGTAGTTACATTTCTGGGGGGGCAGAAGTATGAGAGATTTCAAGTTAACTGTATCATTTTCCATGTTTTCATTTGAAAAGCTGTACATTTTCAGGCACTGCTTTCTGCTCTGCAGGCCCAGTAGAGTCGATGCTGGTAAAGTTCTGCCTACCAATTCCTGATTTTGGAGAATTTCTTAGTAGCATCACATTTACAAGAATTTAAAAAAAAAACCAAACCAAGGACAAAGCCCTAAGTTCCCAAAACCACTGTCTCATTCTGAAGGCCAGGAACAAGAGGAGGAAGAGGAGAACAATGACAAGGTACGTGTACTATTCCACTAGCTGAATTAAAACTCCAACAAACAGCAGAAATGCAATTGGGATAAAGTTTGTTTGCAGCATATACAGGAACTAAAGAACCAGCACTGAAGACAAGTTTTGCTTTGTCTAGTTCATTGTGTAGACCAAGTGATCTCCCACAAAAGATTGCCCCACACTAGCTGTGAAGGGTCAGTTCAGCGTTTGGAGACCCAGATGCACCTCGACCTTTCTGGAGCCTCCTGTGTACTGTCCTGCATATCACCACTTCCAGACTGGATTGTGTTTGCCTGAATGAGAAAGCACATTGAAGGCATTTGGAGCCTTGTTTAGCAATAGCTTGGTTTTAATACCACCCTCCACACTGATGTTTGCCTCCTGCTTTTTCATGGGACTGCTAATAGGGAAAAAAAGATAGTGGTGGTGTTGAAACTGGTTACTCTCAACCCGAGCACTGGTAGTGGGTGGTGTGCAGCTGCATTATAGGAATGTGACATCCTGGTGTCTGTGTGCAGACAGTAAGTCCTGATGTGACCAGCTGAAGGCAGAACTCTGTATGGCTGACTGAGAATGAAGAGCCTAAGGTGGACTGGCATTATCTCTTATTGACACAAAAGTGTTCAGAGGAATTGAGAGCTATCAGTTTTCCTTTTCTGCTTTTCCCTCTGCTCATTTGAGTTTCTTAATGAACAAATCCAATATTCAGAGGCCAAACACCTCGATAGCCATGCCAACACACAGGACTTATGAGTGAGAGCAGTTCCAGCTTCCTGCACCAGTGCACTAGAATCTTTTGTGGAAGATGAGGTTGCACCCCCAGTATTCTCACATTCCATTTTTAGGCAGCCCATCTTGCAAGTGGAAGCTGGCTGGACACTCCTGTGTGCACAGCATTTCCTGCACTGTTCCTGCCAACATTAGCGAAGCACACAGCCCTTCTTTATCAGGTACAATACCCTAAGGGTGATAATTACATGACTAAGCGTGACGCAGACCAAAGCACAGTTGCCTCCTAATCCCATCTTAGAAACGGAGGTGGTTCTGTGGTAAATTCACAGCCGTGGGGACCACAGAATCTTGGAGGCAGCTTGCCTGCCATTCATGGACCAGTACTGGTCAGCCACACACACGCCATGAGAGGGACCAGTTTCTCTCAGTATTACCAACACAAGCAAACACAAAGGATCTTTTCTTAAGATGGGGGTTATTCTGGGGGAGGGAGGGGGGGCACACCTGGTTTTGTGGCAGGTGCAGTATCTCTTCACTTTTTGACTATTGCTAGGCAATGTGCAATTGAAAGAGGAAGTTCCAGTGTCAGATGAGCTCTAAAAACAAAGCTCCACCTGACTGTGATTCACAAGAACTTCATGCCAGTGAAGTTATGTATCAATAAAACATGCTCACCTGGTCAGGTAAGGCTGTCTAACCTGACTGCAACACACCAACTTGGTATGTTTTGGATAATTCCTGCAGGTAATTTTAATGAACCTTCCATTTTCACATCTGCTTCCTACTGAAATGGGACAATAATGGCTTTTGGAACAGAAAATGAAAGGCATGGGGTCTTCACACACACAGAGTGCCAGAGACCATGGCCAGAAGGGCCAAGAATCATGGTTAAAAAGGCACCCGCCCATAAAGGATAGTTCCTAAAGGACTATCTGCCCTCCCATATCCCTTACAGACATGCCAAATCAGGCTTTTGGATGCCCATTTATTTGGTGCAGACACACAATGTTTTTACTTTGGAGCTGATTAATCCTTAATTTTGCTTTGCACAAGGGAATCAACATGTAGCTTTTCTGATAGGTCAGATTTTGAGGCCTATTGAAATTTAAATGGCAACATTTCTTCCACTGAGCGTTGGTGTTGCTACTTGCAGGTTCAGAGCATCACACATTACAGCTGCTTGACTTTTGTTCTGCTGATTTGGTCCTGCATCATTTGGATGGCTCGTGACCAGAGGCATTGTGCCTTGCGTAGTTCCCCATTCCTTACTGCTTATGGGAACATCCTGCTTGTCCTACATTTCTTTGCAGAGCTAAATATCTCCCCAGAGGAATCCTTCCCTACAATCCCACAATCAGTTCTCATCAGCTTTGGCTTAAAACCACACTGACTGCCAAGCACAGCCCTTGGCGTGAAGGTAGGGCTTCCATGTTTTCTCACTCCTTAGTTAGGTGAGCCAGCCCAGGAGAGAAAATGAAACCTGTATTTTTATTGCTGTGCTGGATTGTACTCCCCTCAACCTGTGACATCCAGGTACATACAAAGGACAAACCAAAATTATTTGGCAAAGGCATTCATGAAATACATGCGTGCTTTGGCATGTACATTTTCAGCCTCTGAGGACAGGCCAACTGGAAGGTTCAATTCTTGTTGTTAGAGCCTGGGACCTTGTTCCAGGTCTACCTGTTTATCATAGCACAAGAACTTGGCTTTATAAGAGAGCCCGGAGTGGTGAACGGCCAGTCCTGGGCTCTGCACACTGCAGCACTGGAAACACATGTCATTTGATTTGTCAAATTTGACACTTCGACATGGGACATGGAGCTCAGAGGGGATTGTGCTCTGTCACCAAGTTACTTTCTTCTTTCTACGCTAAATGAATTGTCAAGGAAAACAGTTGTTTGTTGCTGCTGAAGAAGGATACAGCGATTAGACTTCACCCCCCATTTTCTGATAATGCTCAGACCTCACAACGTCCTGTGCCTACCGATCCAAAGCCACTCTTGCCTCCAAAGTCTTTGCAACCTGAACTCCCTAATTTACCTGTATATAAGATACAGGCACTGGGGCAGACATCCCCTCTAGAGCATGCTGCTTTTGGACTTTAGATAGTTTATGAGGATCTAGATGTCTATCCATTGCCAAACAAGGAAGGGTGTTTCTTGTGTATCTCTAAGAGTTCTGTGGAAAAAACAAGGTGCAAATGTGGTTTAATTGCAGATGCTCTATGGGTTCACAGTCTGGCTGTTGCTAAGGCAACCTGCAATTGAGAGACATATGAAGGATAAACACAAATCCCTCCAAGAATCGATGCTAAATGAGAATGGTGAGGAAACAACCCAAGTTCATCCTAGTGTGGTTCTCTGGCCTTCTCTAGCAATACAGTGAAGCATTTAGTCCTGCTATCAAAATACTCTAACGATAGTTTTACTAATTATCCGTTGTGCAAACACGAGCACTCAATTTTCTTAGATGGGGACCTGGTCTGTGCCTGCAGCTGCCCACATGCCTTTACTTCAGCCCTGGAATTAGAATGGACTTCTCTGATACCGCAAGCTCCATAACAACACGCAGAGAAGGGATGGGCAATGTATTGATGCCCACAGTGGAGACCTTGCAGCCATTCTGGAGGCAACACAGTCATAAGGACCACATGCAGCTCCCAAAGCAGATGCTTTGGCTGACAAGAACCTACCTGTCTTTCTACCAATTGTTCAGCTTATTCTGGTTGCTGTTCTAAGTAAGTGGGCTTTGGGCAGAGACATGGAAGAGAGAGTGGAATAGGGCACATTCCTGAGTATTCAGGAGCAGTGAATACTTTATGGGGCTGCCCATCTCTGCACTTTCAGCCCCCATTACTAGGTGACAAAGTTTAAGGCAAGAGAAGTCACCTACCAGGAGAGGCATTCCATAGGCAGGGATAATTATAGAAAAGGTGTCAAGATGGTATGCTGATAGCATCATGCCCAACAGATTTGTTTTCTGCTTATTACAGAAGGGGACAAACCACATAATCTTTTGGAAGTCCTTGGTGCTCTGCTCAAAGGGATGCTAGGCAAATGCTGGATCTATTTCTGTACTGCCTTAGTTTTAATTCTCAGCTTCAGTGGCAGCGTGGTGGCGTGCAAAGTGCTCTCCCGCTGTGCTCTTCTGGTTCTCAGCATCAGGGGAACAGAAAAGTGAAACAAATCACATCCTTCAGTGCAGATTTTCAGGTGGAATAAACTGTCGCACCTCTACTGAATTTTGCTGGGGGAGAGTGAAGGTTTCTTCAACCTCAGTTTAATTTACAGCACTGTGCCAGCCTGAACAAGCCACCACATCAATCTGCGCTGGAATATTCTCCCACCAATCCCATAGAGCTGTACCCTGCCTCGAGGTAGGAGCCTTGTTTTAATAACAGAGATTACTGGAACAATGTTGTAGGAGGTCGAAGCAGTACCAAGCTCTGCTGCACATCAAGCTGTGGTGTTTACAATGCGGAGGAAGTACTCACAGTATTAGTGGGATTTGCACTGATTGGTTGTTTTGAAAACAACAGTTGCATGAACTTCCATTCCTCTGTTTTGTTTGGTTTTCTGATTATTTAATGTCGTTATTTAAATGACTGCTAGTTCAGTCAGCAGGCTAAATAACCCATTATTTGCATGGGATAAACAGGGTGTGAAAGATTCTTTAAAACAAAAATCCTGTTTAGATCTTTGTGTCAGCAAATGGAGGAGAAGATTTATGAAACAAATACTATTTTCTCAGCTATCTCAGTGCTTAGCTCTTAGTTTGCTCTGCTTTAGGCCCTCTTCCCCTAGGATCCCTATTACACAACACCAGAAGCATTATTCCTTGAAATTACCACTGGCCCAAGTCCATTAGTTACTGTTGTTCCCGCAGTACTACAAGGAGGATCTTCCCACATCCCGATACCGCATGTGTTCCAGGCTGGGAACAGGCTACAGCTCCTCCAGTTCTCAGTGTGCTCCTGTCCATGGAAACAGCTGGGGAGAGTTTTGTTTCCTTGCAGAGGAAAGCACAGAACAGCATGTTGGATGTCGTGAGTTTTGACTGTCCTCATCTTTCTTGGTACTTCTTGCTTAGTGCCACATCCAGGTTTTCTTTCCACCTGAGATAATTTCACACTGATCTTTAAGAACCACACAATTGTTGTGGGGGCAATGGAGTTGACAGCTGGTTTGTCTACCGGGGTCAATACCAACTGCCACCACCCACAACAGAGATCTTTGAGAGCATTACTCGGGATCACCTGAGTGATGGGTTACTCACCCATGCCAAATTCTTGTCAGCTATGGTTTTTACAAATTTAGATTGGAGGGGAGGAAATAAGGAGAGGAGGAGACCTCTTGGGAAGCAGGCACCATCAATGCTTTGCTGAGCCATTAAAACCCCTGCAGCAAACTCAGGTCAACAAAAGCCACTTTCTGATGCTGTAAGCACACAAAACAGCAACATACAGATGTCTCTTCCCTTGCTGTGTCCCCACATGGTATCAGTGATACTGGACACTGCAGGTGCACACTGAGCTCTGAGGGCTGCACACCAGGGCACGAGGAGGATTAACGGTGTCAGGGAGTCTCATCAATGCTCAGGGTGATCACCCTGCTTGTACAGCAAAGCAGAATATTGCTTCCATGGGTTCACTCTCTAAATAACGACTTTGCTTTCTGACTTCCACAAGTACAGGTCTCACTAATACAGCAAGATGTTGTCTGCATAGCTACACCACTGTATCATACAAGTTAACTCCAAGGATAGACAGTCTTATTCCAGGAGATGTCTTTTTTTGCTGTGTTTTTCTTCTGAAGTGCTTCTTACAACTGTTCTCAAGCTGCACAAGCCAAGGCAGGATAATTTTCCAGATGACAGTACATTATAACCTACAAAGCATGTCTTCTTGTTTACTTGGCTTGCTGTGGGGCTGCAGATGTGCCTCACTGCTGCCATCAACACTATACAGCACCATATGGATTCCTGTGTGCTTCTCCCTGTATGTCGGATAATCTATGGGCTGTGGTGTCAGAGGGGAAAAGCAGTGGCTGAAGTCTGGCCAAGATATTGCTGTTTTCTGTCCACTGAGATGGCCTTCCAGTATTTGCTGTGTCTTGGCCCCTCTCCTGCTCTCTGCAAAGGTTTGTGTGCTGCAGTTTTTAGGTTTGGAAATCTGAGAATGCAAAAGACCCAAGAAAGAGCTGGGCAAAGAGTGGCAGAGGGCTCCTGCCCTTCCAGCTCTGCAAGGGCAGAGCATCTACAAAGTGAGAGCAGAAGGACACAGTCAATAGTACTTGTCACTGTTCTTTGGGCTCCCACGAGATGCTTGCTCAAGAGCAGTGGTAGGATGGTGAGAGGACTCCACCAACAAGTAGATGCAAACAGTTCTCCAAGCCTCAGGTCACCAAGGCTGCTTCCTCAGGATTGGGTTTCATCTGCCCGACAGCCAGAAAAGCAGCAATCAGCTGTGATCTGCACAATAATCACCACACCCTTGCCATGCTCTGGAAAACACGTGTTTTCTGTCTGTTCCCCTTCAAGTGCCTTCACTTCCCCTTCTGCATCCTCCACACCCAAGGTTACAGAGGGGTTAATTCCTCCTGGTAGAAAATCACCACTCAACTCAAAAGTGTGCAAAGCCAACAGTTCAGCTGATGCCCACATACAAAAAACTGAATCAATGACTCAGTGTTACGCTCCTGACAACTTTATGGGCACAATTAAACAGTCTCTTTGCATGGCACATGCTGCTGGAAGCATTTTGGAAACCTGTAACCCAGGTGTACAGAACAGAAATCTCTGCTGTAGCCCATTCTCCTCCTGGTAGCTTTTCTTTCTCTCTACAAAGCAAAACTTAGAGTGCAGGACTGAATTACTGAGTTCCTCCTCTAGCACAGTGGACTCCCTGAGTCCTCACTCTGCCCACGAGCAGCCTGGACACCAGTATTCAGCCACCATCGTGTAGAGCCCCAAGTGTGGCAGAGGTGGCAGCCGGCACAATGAAATATTTAAAAGCAAGGAGGAATAAAGGGGGAAGCGATATCCCAGAGCTCAGTTTGCAATTGGTAGAGTTCAGCTTGTGCTAACTAACAGCAAGAAAAGACCAGAAAGCATCTTGGAATAGATCCCGATGAGCAACTTCCATTTATACCCCCGAATCACCAGTTGCTAAGCACTGAACCGCATGCAGAGTATGCAGCTGTAAACATCCATCATCCTTTGCAAAGGCTCCTGTTGGCTTTTCTCAGGGCTGAAGTCAACTCACATAGATCTGCCACTGATTATTGGCACTGTGAGGGTAGGGACATGCCTATGGACAGACACGTTAGCTCTGCACATCTCACCAGACATGTCTCTTTTTCCTTTGGAGAAACGTCCGTGTTCCTACATCAGAACTGCAGAAGCTGGCTCGAGGCATTGTACGTTATGAATATAACCCTGTTCTACTCACATTGCACATGGAGAACCTCTCACCAGCACATCCCTTCCAACCTGGTTGAATGGCTTTACCTGCCTGATTTTGCAGAGACCTGAAGCTGCCTAGCACAATCCTACAGCTAAAGCTGAACTGCAACTACTTTGTTGGCTCTTCTGTCTTTCCAGATGACTTTGGACCTCGGCTTTCTGCCTCCCTCCAGTGGCAAGTACTCGAGGACCAGAGCAATGCTTGCACAAGATCACTTGCAGGAGGCAACGCAATCAGTCCTGGCTGTCCTCAGCCACTACAGTCCTGCTCTGAACATGGGGGTAAGAGCCAGGGAGCTCTTGCTGGTGGAAAGGCTGTGTCTTTTGACACTGACTGAGGTCATTACAGAAGGGAAAGGCAAACACTACCAACTCAGGACTAACCCAGAGATCACCATTCTGCACAGCAGATGCTATCACTGACTCTTCTTTCTTTCATTACACTTTAACATGTTTTCCAGGCTACTTTTACACATTTTGTGGTTTTTCATTTATCACAGGTATACCACCAAAATATCTTCTAAAAGAACTGAGAACTGAATAGAATTTGCTTGAGTCATTACCTTATGTTTGACTAAGCTGTATCATCAAGGTGTAGCCTTAGTCTGGAGAAATCAGGAGACATTCCCATTTCTCCTGACAGTTTGCTCCACCACCTAATAATTTTCTCCCATTAAAGAAGAAAATAACCCAGCGCTGTCAAGTTCTTCTCCTTGACAGCAATCTTAATATTAACAATCCAGTAGAGTGCCCATGATTTACATAGTTTGGAAATAGCCAAATGACATCTAATTTTGTGAAGCCATAGTATCAGAAAATGGGCTACTAAAGAATACCCCATTATACATCAAAACATTATACAAAATTTTTGACCATGGAAATCTTTTAACTCCTTTTGCTCAATGGTAGGGATGTCTTGGGATGGCAGTTCTGTGATTCTGAAAAGTGGAAGGGCTCAGTAAGTGCATTGCCACCATTCAGAGCGTATTTATGTGTTCAGAAAACAGCAGTGTTTAAAAAAAGAGCATCCCCCACCTGTTCTGTGAGGACTGTTGGGGAAACATGTGCCTGAGAAGAGGCAGCATTCCCTCCCGTTTGTCCCTCTGCCCAATCCCCAAGCTGTTAACCTGGCATGGTGGCTGCAACCTTGGAGGAACTGTGTGTGCTCACCAAGATTTTGACTTTCTGTTGGGAGACACCTGCCTGTTCGGCTTCTCCACTGTCTTGCAGCCAAAGACAAACAGATCAGTGATCAGATGAAGGCCACCTGCACGTTAGGGGTTTAGCTGGTGCCATCATTGTGCTGGTGCACACAGCTAGTGTGAACACACAGCATTTGTGTAACCCAGGATTGACCCCTGTACTTTGCCATGGGCTCTCCAAAAAGTCCTGGAACTCAAACAAGTTCTCTACACATACCCATACGAAAGCCTCACAATAAGCACAGCTTGTTGGAGTCCACTGCAGGTGCCTCTGCAGATGGAGAAAAGATAAAGTGGTAGAACTTCCCTTGAAGAGCGGAGGGGAAGTGCATTAGATGCAGATCCACATGATGACCCTGATCCATGGCCAGCAGGGATGTAACTGGGCTGCCCTGGCACGTGTTCAATTCCCTGGGCACCGCACCACTGCTTCTCAGTGGAGCACCACTGCACAGCCTTTCAGTGTTGGAATTATGAGGGACTTGGACTTTACAGCTCAGACCGAGGGAAGCCTTCTCACTGCCTTTCTAGGTGAACAAAGATTGACCAAACAGTTCCCGTTATCTGCTGCAGGATCTCACAGATGTTTCCTTGAAGAAACCTTAAGCAGAATACCAAATGTTTCAACATCACATACAAAGCTGGTCCAGAGCCAAACCTTTACGGTGTTGTCCTGTGTTTGCCTATGGTATTGCATGTGCCCGTCAAATCCGCTTCCTGTTTTGGATATTAGATCTTGGGATGGAGAGCTTCCAACTACTAGCCAGGTCCAAAGTAAGCTGTGTGTCACAAAAATAAAAACAATAATATCAGAAGAAGTATAAACACTCAGATGAATAATTGTCTCTTTATTATTTCCTGGCTTGCAAGCTTACATGTGTTCATAGGAGGGGAGCGGAATTGTAAGAGATGTATATGAAATTCCTGCTGGCCAGAGATGTGAAAGTCTGTTACTCTCTCAGCCTTTATATCTTACACACCAAAGCAATATCCAACAAAATATGCATTTAAGACCTATCCTTATCCCTTATAATAACCATACAATGGGCTTTGTATTAGGTTAGTGAGTTTGTCCACTGCTAAGCCTGCTGAAGACAAAGGGAATGCTGCTTTGCCATCGCCAGCAGTGGTTCAGACAGCTATGAAGAGTGACTAAATGCTATGAAAGTGCTTATGGAGTATGATTCAGAAAGAAGCATGTTGGTAGGATACCCAGTTTTATGAGGAAGAGTGACACAGTCTGATGGGGAAGAAAGTCACGCGACTGCCCATAAAAAAACAAACCAAAAAGATTGGTATTTAAACACCAGAACTAGAGCCAGTGTCTCCTTGGCTTAAGACTTAACCTTACATCTTTGGGGCAAATACACCCAGATTTGCAATCTGGATTCATTCATTAGGGCTGGTTTGACAGGAAATAAAAAAATGCTGTAAAATACAACAGAATACAAGTATTTGACTAGTTGGGGGAAAAAAAAAATTTAGGGTAAAATAGGAACATTTCTCATTTCTTAAGTCATTTCTATATGAAATCTGAGTTTTCTGATAATTTCTATAACACTAAAGTTGCGGACTTCATGCTGCAGAGCTGTCGCAAGGACAGCATAAGGTAATGAATTCAGATACAGTGCATGCTTAATTTAGAACAGTTATTGCCTTAATTTTATTTTCAACCACTGGATGAAACTAATCAAAATAAGACAGAAGAAATGTGAGAGTTTGAAGTAAACTGCTAGCCCTGAGATTGCACCAGAGGACCAGCAGCACCTCCAAGATGTAAGTAAAACATCAGCATCATGTTGTGTCTGTCCCTGTTCTCTCCCCCCACCAAAACGATGGCAAAAAGCCGTGGTGGTAACCCTGGCTGGACCACACCTCAGAGAAGTTAAAAGCCAACAAGCCATTACTGCCAAGATGATGCACAGAAGTGGAAACAACACACCCTGTGTCTCTACACACAGCCACGGCCTGCAGGAACGACACCCCGCTGCTCTCCAACAGCCACACCAAGAGTTACCCTCAGTTAAGGGGGGGTGTGTGTATTTTAGCAAGATGTGTACAATTTTCCACTCTGTCCCTCCCAAACATTATTGCTGCCCAACATACTTCAATGTACGTGGAAAATTATTTTCTTCCCAGATGTTCCTATTTAGAACTGAGTCGTGGCCTTAAACTACATTAAAACTACCTTAAAACTACTAATGAAGAGAATAAAAACATTAACTCCATGTTCCATTATGCCACAGTGGTACGAAAAAGTCACCCATATGCACTGAGACACCCGACAGCGCACACATGGCTTGTGAGGGGAATTGTCTTTCTAAATCCTCTACACAGCTCTCAACTCCACCGCTTTTCCATGTGTTTACGTGACTTGAACTGGTGGCTTACACCTCTTTCACAGATTCACAGAACCATAGGGGTTGGAAGGGACCTCCAGAGATCATTGGGTCCAACCCCCTGCCAAAGCAGGTTCTCTAGGACAGGTTGCACAGGTCGGTGTCTAGACGGGTCTTGAATATCTCCAGAGAAGGAGATTCCACACCCACCCTGGGCAGCCTGTCCCAGGGCTCTGGCACCCTTACTGTTACTTTGAGGCTGCCTGTGAAGGGCAGGAGGACCCAGGGCAGCGAAGGAGAGATATTTACCACTTCTGTTATCTCCATGTAAAATCAGCACCACCTAGTAACTGTTTTTAGCTTCAGAGATGCTCGAAGGAGCACTTCTGAGCCACAATGCTGAAGAAGTAAGTGGAGGTGAAGCAGCAGAAAAGATGGAAGCTGAAGGCAGTATCAGAAGCAAGACGCCAGAGAAGAATCCTTCACTTGCATCCCCACTCATTTTCCCAGCCTGGGGAACCCTCCATTAGTTGCAACAGGTCACATGCTCTTCCCATCAATTCTGAGCAGATGAGTGTTAAATGAAGCTCCTGTTCCAATTGCTGCCAGAGAACTGCTGCTGAGCAGGCAGGAAAACCTAAACACAAACCCCATGCTGATGGTTACAGGTGGATCAGCGTGAAACACCTTAAAAAAGAAAATTAAAAAAATAACTCTTAATAGTTTCTGGTGCTCCAAGAAGGACTTGGATCACACATGGACAAAATCATAACTGACTTTATCACTGCCTATAATTATCTGAAAGGAGGTTGTGGAGAGGTGGGCAATGGTCTCTTCAGCCAGGTGACAGGTGATGGGACAAGGGGAGATAGCCTCAAGCTGCACCAGGGCAGGGTCAGATCAGATGTTAGGAAAAAGTTCTTCACTGAAGGAGCTGTCAGGGGACTACCTGGGGAGGGGGGCGAGTCACTGACCCTGGGTGCGTTTAACAGATGAGTAGATGAGGTACTTAGGGATATGGTCTGGCAGAGGACAGAAACAGTTGGACTCTATGATCTTACAGGTCTTTCCCAACCTGGTGATTCTGTAAAAAGGAGATGGTGTAATTCAGTTGTCAGCTTTACTGCATGGACAAAGCACGTGTGCCAGCGTGATCGTGTGCCTGACTCATGGGACTGGCCTCTGCCGCAGTGTCAGTCGTGCTGTATGCAGGAACAGATACTCACTCACACTGTGCCCTGTCCCCACAGCCTCTTAAAGAGAACTGAACTTCAAACACAGCAATCTGGGATCTGCTTAGTGCCCCTTTTGATGTGTAAGTGTAAACACACCCTTGGAACTTCGGGGGGGTTGCTGAGCAGGTGCAATTTAGACGATTTAACTGGTGTCCCTTCAGTACCCACAGATCAGCCTCGCATGGGCCTGGCATCCTGGGTGGTGATTATCAGAGAGAGAGACTGCCAAAGCTTGTCTGAGAGCCTGGGCTAACGTGCTGGTACCGCCTCACACCCACAGCGCTGCAGAGGCTGCATTATGCCAGCTCTGATGTATTTAATTGTCAGGATTAAAGTGCTGGTTAGCAGTCTCACCCTTTTTCCTAGAAAACAGAAATGATTCATTTTAACTTCCCGCCCCCCCTCCCTCCATCACTGTGGTTCAGGATATTTCATGGCAAGGAACATAGGAGTCAGAGAGGTTTTATCAGGCTCCTTTGTGCTTTGCTTTGTGGTGTCCAAGTCAGAAAGACTTCACTGTTTCATGTGCTCTCTGAATCACAGCGTTTCTGCTTCAGTTCTTTGATTCTGCCCATTTATTTTATCTGTTCCAAGGCCAACAAAATCCTTCTGGGGACAGCTATTATTTATACACAGGTATGTATTTCTCACTACTGCTTAAGTTTTTCTTAGTATTCAAGTGAGTAACTTTGCAAAGAAGACATTTGTATAGCACAGGGAATGTCCTTTAGGACCAGCGTTAGAGTGGATTAGCAAGGATTTAAGACTTTAAACATTTTGTTCATGAACTGTAGACAATCCATTGACTTGAAAATGAGAAGTAAATTGAGTTAAAAGAGAAAATATTTATCCACCCTAAAGTTTCACTTGCTTTCAGAGCAAGACTTGTTCTCCAGAGTTTCAAACCATTAAGAATGTCTGTTGGAACCATCCTCTATATTTAAAAGATCTGAAGATTCCTCTGAGAATAATTATAGTCCAAAATTCCAGCTGATTTGGTTTCTTATCCCCCCACACCCCCAGATAACAGTAGTTGTCAAATATTTTCACAGTTTGGATTTTCT
This sequence comes from Porphyrio hochstetteri, assembly GCA_020800305.1. Classification (NCBI taxonomy): domain Eukaryota; kingdom Metazoa; phylum Chordata; class Aves; order Gruiformes; family Rallidae; genus Porphyrio; species Porphyrio hochstetteri. Next base: position 11,977,419 of record CM036921.1, on the reverse strand, counting down.
CCCTGGACCACTAAATTGTATTGTGCCATCAGTGCAAAGAACCATTCGTTCTGCCAAATCTTGCTGGGATGGAGGAGGCATCTGGCTGCGCGCACATTGATCTCATCCAGCTGCTGGCTGTGTTACTTCACAGCTCAACCCTCAAGGTAAATTTTCATACATATGGAGAGGAATTTTCTCCTCACTCCAATGCCTGTTTGCAGTGAAATTAAGGGTCACTAACGTACTTTGTCCTGATTTCTGTTATAAATCCAGAATTGATTTGTTTGCGTTAAGGAATCAGCCTCAGCATCCACACTTAGATTTGTTTCTCAGCATTGGAAAAGGCTAAATGACACAACTAAGGAGCATTGTCTCTACTTCTCACCCTACACCAGACAGAGGTCTGAGTTAGACTTTATTCCTTCACTGACTGCTTTGCTCCATCACCAGGGACATGGTGGGAACTCCTCCTGATCCACAGCCACTCTTCTTGCTTTGTCTGTTTGCTCTTCACCCAGCCTTAACAAGAGGCCACGTCTGTTATTTTTGAGCAGTCACATTTTCACTCTTTAAAATACTCCAGCAAATCCTATGTGCTGCTTGTTTCCAGGAGGTTTAACAGGAACCAGGTGGCTCAGCTTTGGTTCTAGGTCAAACACAGCTCCTGTGGGCAATCAGACTGTCCAAGGCACTGCTCTGACGGAGATACAAGTCCACCCACCCTTACTTCATCGTTTGGTGGATGAGAAACTTAACATGAGCTGGCAGCGTGCTCATGTCCAGATCTGGGGCCCACAATACAAGAAAGATGTGGAACTGCTGGAGAGGAGGCCATGAGGACGATCAGAGGGCTGGAGCACTTCCCCTATGAAGAGAGGCTGAGGGAGCTGGGCTTGTTCAGCCTGGAGAACAGAAGGCTGCAGGGGGACCTCACTGCAGCCTTCCAGTCCCTGAAGGGAGCAGAGAAACAGGAGGGGAATCAGCTTTTTAAAAGGGTAGATAATGGCAGGACAACGGGGAATGGATTAAAGCTAAAGGAGGGAAGGTTTAAATTAGATCTTAGGGGGAAGTTCTTTACAGAGAGAGAGGTGAGATGCTGGAATGGGCTGCCCAGAGAGGTGGTGGATGCCCCATCCCTGGGGGTGTTCAAGGCCAGGTTGGATGGGGCCCTGGGCAACCTTGTGTAGCTCCAGGCCTGGAGGTTGGTGGCCCTGCCTGTGGCAGGGAGTTGGAGCTCTGTGATCCTTGAAGTCCCTTCCAACCCAGACCAGTCTATGATTTCGGGGGTAAGCACAGCAGCGGCACTCAGCTTTTACAACAGAGTATGAAACTGCAAGCCCCATCCCACCCACAGAGGAGCTCACAGTATGGCTCAGCCCAGGACTTCCACAATTTATGGAAAGCACACCAGAAATTCTTTGCAGAAAATGAAAACATTGCCTGAACACTATTGTCTGACCCCTATACAACAGCCATGGCTTTTTACTGCTACGATGAGCCTTCCCCTTCCTTCATGGAGGACTAGTCCAGTTCTAAATGATTCCTCCCTGAGCGTTTCAGACACACGGTCTCATTTCTGGCAGCCTCCCCTACGCTAAATTCTCTCTGGTGCCTGGAACAGCTGCTTATTCCTCCAGCTTGCGCCTTTGAGATGTAAATAGTGTAATCCAACTTCAAGAGGCAAGGAAATATTAGCAGAATTTAATGTAAATATTGTATAAATCATCCCAAAATAGCATGGCCACGGGATGAGCCAAAGACACTAACTGAAAGTTAAACAGACTAAGTAAATATAGACTAAATATATTCCCCTCCTGGAATTGCCACTGGAATGGATCCAGACAGGAAATAGGTTAAAATGCAGTCTTGTGGCAGTGATATTAAAAAGCCATTGACCCGTTTGGTGACATTTATAATGAATTTTATGTACTCCATACATTTTTAATACAGGCCGAGTTAAATATTATCAAATCTATAAAAAGATTATGGAAAAAATGTCTGGTTTCACATGGGTGGACGCTGCCTGGAACTCTCTCTGTGGGTTTTGTGTAAGAGAAGTGTTTGAAAGAAAACATGAAAGGGAAAAATAAAAATCCCCGCACTGCTCAGCTCTTGAAAACTATTACTGGCTTGTCCAGAGCCTAGAAATCATCACACATCAAGGGAACAGAATTTCCAGGACAAAAACCACAATGGGAACCCAGGAATGAGGTGTACTAATTCCATCCCCTACACGTGGAAATGGGGAAAAATCAATTTGATTGTCTAGGGTGACTTTGTGCAGCTTCTGGTTCGGTGTAACATAAGTATAAAAGGACCCTTGTCTGGAAGCTTTTTTAGCAGGTCCTTAGTCCTGCTGTAGCAAACATTCGTGCGTAGGAACTCAAAGATACAAGAATGCCCTGACTCACCTAGAGCAGCCCTGGAATACAGGCACTTGTCCTGACATCCCAAAGGGTATTTTTCAAAAAGCTCTTTGGTCCAAATTACAATCAGGGTGGGATTTCCACACCTCCCACTCTCATACTGGACCCAAAGAAAGCCGAAGGTGTCTGTGGCCCTTCCACCCCCAGACCAACACAACTCATCTAGACTAACAGAACCCTCAGCTTCTCTAACTGGCTCTGTTTGCATGATTTATGTGCTAACATTTTCATCCTGAGAGGCTGGAGAGGGCCCGAGAGGGTGAGCGACTCCTGTTGTGCAATCCCTGTGCACAAAACCTTCTCAAACAGCTGTGGCAAGTTAACCAAAACTCCCTTTCTTTGCAGGAACATCCCCAGTCTACAGGGCAGGAAAGTGACTGTGAAACACAGAACGTGGGCTCATACCGATTGGAAGTGTTTTGCCTCCTGTGTTCCATCCGCTGCTTCCTCAGCCCATGGCAGAGGTGACCAACCAGCCCTGGGACATCTCCGGACTCTCTACAAGGGGTGGTTACAACATAATGAGTTCCTTGGACACAAGCATGATGTGGAACTACAAGTTCAAAACTCAATAGCTAAGAGACTTCAGCACAGTCCCCAATGCTAACTGCAGGCTCTTGAGTCCCATGTATAAGGCAGCAGGGAGTAAAATGACAGAACAAAGGTATGGGAAAGTGAGGAATGTGCACGCAGCAGCTCTCACATCAGTTTCTTTCTGTCTTCCAACATCATCAACTCTGTTAGCTGCAGTCAGTGCTGTCCCAGGCACAGGAGGAGGCCTTTGCAAGCACCCACCAGCCCAGGCTCCCTACCATCAGTGAGGAACAGGTCATCCCTGTCTGCAGGCAGACAGCAATATCCTCCAGAACAGCTTCTCTCTCTGTGTTTCTGGAAGGGACAAGGCTAACTCACCTCCTCAGGCTACACATAGCCCTGGAGCTATAGCAGCTACACTTAGAGCGCCCTGCCAGACCCTTCTCTGAGCCATCCTTCACCACGAGCTTTCAGCAGAGGACTTCCACCCCTTTTACACAAGCAGCATACGATGACCCAACACATCGCTAAGCACTGGCCAAGAACCCGACACACGTAACCCGTGGTCGCAGGACACCTGTCTGGTGAGCAGACGGGCACGCAGTGCAGCCGTGATGCTTGTGCGTGGCACCGTGTTTGTGCCTCTACCAGAGCTCTGGCAGCTGCGCTGGTACCATACTCACACTACATTGGTGCCTCAGAAGAAGCATGTTCATCTCCAGTGTGCCACATAAACACCCTCCCAAGGTCCGTCCTGCCCAGCAAGAGTTAACCCTTACACCATGTCTGCACAAGTCCAACTTTCACCTGGGGACTGAGTCCTTGCTAAAACCCTGGTGAGACACCTGCTGCCAGTCCCCAATTCAGACAGCACTCAGCAGGGCCAAAACATGTTAAAATACACCCTGGCTTGATTTGCCCCAGGCAAGATGCACCAAACCCCCAAGGGGCCTTTCCTGCAGTAAAGTTTACAAGCTGCAAACACCACAGACAGGCTCTTCCCTGAGTACGTTGACCTCAGACAACCCATAAAACCACAACTCCACTTTAACAAGCAAACCAACAGATCACCCTCACCCTCCCTTGTCTACCATGCAAACCCAGAGGATGCTGCTGGCACAAAGATGAAGAGATGATCTGCTCTAGGCCATCAGCCCAAGCCAGGCATCCATGGCAGAAGAGCTTGCTAACTCACCTGCTGCCTGCATCAGCTCCCACTGGCCCATCCTCAGGTAAGAGCAGCACAGCTCCAGGGAGGAAACAAGGAGGAGGAAGATGTGTACTCACTTGTGCTTGATTGGCAACCTCCTCTTCAAAGTGCTGGGCCCACAGTAATTTAAGCTCTAATTCCTATGAAAACAATTTAGAGGCACTGCCCTGGCTTTGTGCTGCTTCTGGAGCCTGGTGCCGGGTCCTCTGGGAGCCAGCTTCATGTCCCATGGTCGCTCAGAAGGCAGCTGAGAGTCAGGGGATAATGTGGGAACTGAGCTCCAAAGTCTCAGTTCTCTGCTTGGATACGGAGGTGACCCTCAGTGACTCACCAAGCGCTGTGTTGCCTCATTGTCTCTGAAGGGTCGGTCCAGGTACCCTGCAGCATGGAGGACCCAGGCCCTAGCAGTTTTACCACACTACACAGCTGCATGCTGCCCAGTGTGTTTAAAGTCGTTTAACTGGCACCAGAATATACTTCAAGTGCAGCCAGCTAAACCCACCGAGCTCCTCTGGTGTCTGGAGCCATTTCCCATGAGTAACCGTACTGCTTTGTCCCACAGGAGGGACTGAGTGAAACGTGTCAGTCATTGCAGAGCATACTGCCAGGGTGGCCACAGAGGCAGGGAGAACATCAGCGGCTTTTGCGAGGCTCTGGCTTTAGGCTGCACAGCCATTAAAAGGGGGTGGCAGCTGCAGAGACCAAACCCCAGCTTAAGTGCTCCATGCAGGCTTGTATCTCTTCGGTAACTGATTCCTGACCCAGAGTACCTGTTCCCAGAAGGTTCTGAGGATTGCCTCCAGGTCGCACACTACAATGCTTCAGGGCAAATGCTGTGGCAGAAGATAAAACTGCCCATGACCTGAAAGCAAGTCAGTGAATCCAGGAGGTGGTGGAAGGGGGTCTTGGAGGAACTGCATGTTAGGACGTTAAGAAACAGGGTGAGCTTAATGGGAACAACCCCTCTGTGAGCCACAGATAGAGCTGTTGATACAGCTCACACCTTGCTGTCGTGTATACTCCTAAGTGGCTGCTTTAGAGAAAAGACCTCTCACCTACACAGAAGGAAATAATAATGTACACTGGGAACAGCAGGATGTTTTACTCCAGATTTTTTTAAAAGCAAGCCTTGATTTTTATTGTCTCTCTGAAATGGCTCTTTCTGAGGAAGCATCAGAGCTCTTTACTCTTAGGTGTTGGATTGATTTATTTCACACCACTTAAGCAGACTTTAGCCAGGTTTCAGGTTTTGATTCCTAAGTATTTATTCTGTTTGCTTTTCAGGTATTTTATATTTTTTTAATATCAGATATTCCTTTTTAAAGATTCCTTCTATTGAGTGGCTTCCAAACTCAAAGCATATAGTTCTGCTGGATTTAGACACAGCAAACTTGAAGACTCTGATAATCTGTCATCAAAATCTAATCTCTCCCTTATCTGGTCTTGCTGCATCTGGTGAACAATGTTAGAATCAAGCCTAATGCCACAAAACTGCAGGCTACTTCTTATGTAAAGGTCTGACTCGTTTTGGCCAAACACAATTTCAAAATCAGAATTTGAAGAGTGTTTCTACAGGTTGGAGATTGAAGACTTGATTTCAGAGCAGTGAAATCAGAACATTTTGCCATTAGCTTCAGTGGTCAGCAATGACAGGAACTCTTTGTCAACACATTTCCCAGCACAGGTTTTGATACCAGATAGTGCTTTAGACTGAGTGTCTACAATAACCAAAGGCAGAACTCATTTATATGAAGATCTCCTAAAACTATGATCAAGGGGATCAGGGAATCAAAACTGCACAGGAGAAGCAAATATAGGAACTAATGAAGATCTGGGTTGGCGTTTTTAAAAATTAACAAAAAGCCAAAACAAAACATGTTCTGTCCAAGAATCAAATACAGCCACAAAACCAAACTGAGAAATGTTTTCTTCTCCCTGCAGCATTAAACTTTCCATGAGGTCTTTAATCAAAAAGACTCATGCCTAAACCAGATGTGTACCTCATTGTTGGAACACCACCTAAAACCAAGGACCAGTTCCCTCCAGAGATCACCTCCGACACAGGGAAAGGTGTAATTCATCACGACTCAGCCTGACTTTATCTGCAGCACAGCCAAAAGCATGTGCTGGGTGGGATTTTTCACTGTCAGTGCTCTGGTTGAGCCAAGAAACCTTTCCAAAGACTGATGCTTGAATCACTGGGCAGGGATCAGCCCTGATTAAAAGCTGGTCACTCTGTTCCCAACTCTGCTGCTGACATTACATAAACTGGGGCAAGTCATTTTCTGTGTGTGTCCAAGCCAAACTAGTGCTTGTAAGGTCCTTCTAACTGTTCTACAGTAAAACTAATTGATGCATCCCTGATTACTGCTGAATCAAGCTAACAAAGTGAATCAGTGTGAGTCCTTCAACTGCCCCAGACCATTCAGTGCAAGCCCTTACTCCATCACACCTGCTTTCAGATGTGAGGGCGCTAGGAAAAGGAATTTGAACAGAGTAATGATGTTGCACACAGTCTTCTGGAGCACTCAGTGTTCTCAGACATGTAAATAATACCATGAAACGCCACATGGGATATGTAAGCTGCTTTAATAATAATAAATTTATTAAGTGGCAAGAAGCCACTCTGCTTTGTAAACCAATTTTACTCAATCACAGTCCCCCTATTATTTTTTTCCTCATTTAACATGAATACATTCTGTAATCTGCACGTGAAAGATTTATGTAGAGATATGTTCTGGACCACTCTGCTGATTTTACTGGTCAGAAAAACATTAAACATGCGTAAACAGCACCTTGTTAAAACTATAGGCCTCTTCTCATTCCATCCCCTTTGCTGCTAAGCTAAATTGTCACTGAATAAGCCAAGTCTAGTGAAGTTTTTTCTTCCTTGTCCCGTTTTTGGAGATGTAGTGGGGCCTGCAGAAACGTTTGGTAAAACCTCACACAGAATACGTAATTCAGAAGGCTTTGTAAGCAATACCTGCAGTTGCTTCTTCAGATTAGAGAGAGCTTCTCATGCATTAATGCACTTAGTTAGATTCTGTGAGGAGCTCAGGAGGATGCGCCCTCTTCCTGGTACAGTTAGTTGAGCCTGGACTCTGCACCATTGATGTTCTTCAGCAACTGTGTGCACCAATAATTTAAAAAGAAAAAGAAAACCCAACAAGAAATCAGGCTGTTTTTATCAGAAACAAGTAATAAATCTTATCACGATAGTAAAAAAAAAAATGGCAATTTCCAATGCGTGACATTTTCATTGCTTGAGAAGGAATCAGTGCAAAGTGAGGTAACCCACACACCCCGTCACTGTGGGCTGGGGCCATCAAACCAGGCGCCGCCGTTTCGAATCCCTCTCCATATCCTCAGCAGGAGAGTCTCCATTGCACCCTAGAGGGGACACCAAGTTTAGCAAAGGGTCTTCGGATGCCCCTCCGAACAGGGACAGCAACAAAGCCACGCCATAGCCAGTAGCTCGCTCACCCTAGGAAAAATAAAAATAATCAGTTCACACTTCATAGAATCACAGAATCGTAGGGGTTGGAAGGGACCTCGAGAGATCATCGGGTCCAACCCCCTGCCAAAGCAGCTCCCCAGCTCATATTGCTCAGATAGGCGTCCAGACGAGTCTTGAATATCTCCAGAGAAGGAGACTCCACCACCTCCCTGGGCAGCCTGTCCCAGGGCTCCCTCACCCTCACTGGGGAAAAGTTCTTCCGCATGTTGGTGCGGAACTTCCTGTGCTCCAATTTGCAGCCATTGCCCCTTGTCCTGTCCCACAGACACTGAAAAGGGGCTGGCCATTTGCCCCTGCATCCCATACTTAAGATATTTATAAACATTAATAAGGTCCCCCCTCAGTCTTCTCTTCTCCAGGCTGAACAGTCCCAGCTCACTCAGCCTTTCCTCATACGGGAGATGTTCCAGGCCCTTAATCATCTTCATAGCCCTTCTCTGGACTCTCTCAAGGAGATCCCTGTCTTTTTTATCCCAGGGAGCCCAGAACTGGACACAATACTCCAGGTGGGGCCTGACCAGGGCAGAGTAGATGGGGAGGATCACCATCTTCGACCTGCTGGCCACACTCCTCCTGATGCACCCCAGGATCCCATTGGCTCTCTTCAGGTTGTATAATCTAAATCTAGTTTTCATTTCCTCAGTAAGAGCAGCGATGGGTCATGGCCAGAGGGAATACTTGGGGCCCTTGGTAGGTATGATCTGCTTGTGCTTCTGCACCCTTATGGCTATCAGAATCTCTCCTGGTTAAACCAACACATTGGATGATTCACATGAGAACAGAGCTCACACTGACTCAAGCGTGGATTTATGCTACTGGTGTTCAAAGTATGGAATGTTCCAACCAGCAGGAGCATGGATTTGGAGTATGAGCTGAGGAAGCTGGGTTTAAAATAAAAAAAAAAAAAAAGGCGGTGGAGTAAATTGGTCTGGTTTTTAGGAAAAAAGAATATACCTAAGTTCTACCCAAGGGAGACGGGGCAATCCCCCAAAAGCAAGCAAATATTTTCTCTACGCAGGTCAGTAGGCACGTGGTCAATCCCCTTATAACAGTATGGGTGAGAATGGAAGACTAGGGTTCCCACTGTGAATGAGCAGCAGGCAAGCTGTCAAAGCTCACAATGATACAGATGTTTCTGACTAAAGTGACTGTTAGAATACTTTAAAACCAAAATGAAAAATACAAAGAGGTGAAGCCACCAAAACACAGAAATCCCCAACACAGATGAAGTGTCAACGCTTTTCGAAAGAACTTTTCACCTAAGTGATGGCACAGAATTCAGGGTATCTGCAGGCCTAAGCAGCTTTCTTCACCCAGTTCACTGGCCAATGAAGGTGTCATAAGTCATATGAACATACTCACTGCATGAACAGGTGCAGCAATGTCCACATGGACCCAGACTCCAGGCCAGTCGAAGCCAATGTGAGAAGCAATGAAGAGCCCAGCACAGGAACTTGGAGTATTGTCTCGATCCTGCAGAAATAATAAAAATACAGTTGGTCTTGCAGGAAGAGAAAGGTCAGTATTTTATTCTTGTCACAGAAAAGACAGTTATGCAAATCTAGTTCAGAGCTTAACGAACAGCCGTAACACCGAGTCCTGCGAACCAACTGTCAATCCCCTGACTGAACCCCTGGGAGCAGTCTGGCCCTCCGAGTCCTCTCCCACCCAAGGTCCTTTCTGCAGTGCTTGTGGAACTTAGCACACATTGTAACTCTCATACACAGCAAAAGCAGCTGCAGCAATACCCCTGAGGCCTCTGTCCTCAATTTCCCCATTTCTGCATTCCCAGTTACTGTTTCTGCTGGTTATATATGATCTCAGAAACATTTCTCTTTATGTCTTACAGTCTCCATCCAGGAAGTTGACATTCATCTCAGGGCCATTCTTAAAAGGCAAGCAGCCCAAAGATACAGGCTACCCCATTTAAAACCAACACTTGTGAAGAGCTTTCAGCCAGCTATCCACATTACCTAGAAAACACACATTTTTATGTGATAAATAAAGTTTAAAGAAAAAGAATCTTACTGCCACGGAGTTCTTCATATCAGCTACAGCAGAGGTAAATTCGCTGAAGTGGAGTTCAGGGCAGTACACAAGAGGATGGACCAAGTCTCCACAGTTCCTGCCAGCTTTAACACAAGCCTTCTCCCACTCTTCATTATTGGTAAGGACAGCAGCATGATACTTTCCTGTAGCAATTCCCTAGTGAGATGCAAGGCAAAATCAGGAAGGACTCATCTTTGACTGTGCTGAGTGCTATAATGCTGTGCTACACCCCCTCAGCACAAGCAGCTGTTTTCCATCTCATCAAACCACCAAGCAAAAACCACTTCAAAACTACTTTACGAGAAGGCAGCAGTACAAGTGTAGACAAAGATGCTGTAGCTTCTGTTTAATCTTTTTCTATGTTTGAAAAGCCACTCTGCAGTAAAACAGCCTGCATTTGTCTGGCCTATTCAAACCACTGTCCCACAAAAATATTTCTTTAGTTACTGACCAAGCAAATGATATCATTTTACAATTATTTATCCTCAGAAATAGATCAGCAATGAATTATAAACAAAACATCCAACACACACCTAAAGGATACCCCAGCAATGTGTGTCAATCACACAACAGTCTAAACGTAACATCCCCATTCATTGGAAAGGTTGCTTCCTTCTTCCCAATGTACAAAGCCACCAGCACACCAGTTTTCCAGTAGGACAATGATGGGAAACTTTCAAAGGATTGATGTGTACACCAATCCCTGCAACATTCATGCTTCTAAAATTTGCCACCATTTCTCCCCCTGACCAATTAATTTTCTAGAAAATTAACGCACAAGAATCACTGCTCATCAAAATAACCTTCTACAGAACAGGAACAGATTTCAAGAACTTTGTACCCTTGTCCCATTCGGTGTATGACTTACACTGCAAGTCATTTCATGGACGAGAAAACTCCTCATCACCATCATGGAATCAGTTCTCCTAATTATAAAGCTAACGAATTGCAAACATTAAATACTGGATCACTTCCATCAGCTGGTGACCTCATCAGAAGAATACTACTTTTTCTCTAAGTACTTAAAAAGCAAAAAAGTCATATATAGAACAAAACACACCCCATCTGGGTACCATGGTTATAAAGGCAACAAATTCAGGACACACATCACGTGCACAGAGTGCCACAGCTGACTGGGGTTGCTGCTGGCAACTTCCTCTTGCACAAGTTTAGGAAGCCAGTGCCTGGCACAAGAGTTCATGGTATCTGCTCTCCCCCAAAGCCTAGCAGGACTGAGGCGAAGCAGCGTGCGATGCACAGCCAGTAGAAGGATGCAGCCCCTGCCCTCTGTATCAGTACCTGAGCTCCAGTAAGAGTGGCCATGTCAAGAATGATATCAGCTCCAAGATCTTTGCAGGCGTAAGCTACTCCATCAGCCAGGATCAGTCTACCTTCTGCATCAGTGTTATTGATTTCCACAGTTCTAGGAAGAAGAGAGGGTGTTTAATACAGCGGCGCTTCAGGCTGGAAGTTAAGACTCATCTGTCCGGGATAAAACAGGGGACAAGAAGGCAAACTCCATCCTCCTGGGGTTTCTTATTTGACACTGCAAGTCTAACCCTTCTAACAGAGAAAGGGTAGAATAGCACTGCCCTCAGGGTCAGGTCTTCCTGCTGGGCTGGATAACACCTAGCATGTCGAACTGGGATTTTACAGGTTCCTGCTGTACAGAGGTATCAGGCTCTGCTTAAAACCAACAGATCCATATACATCGGTAGCCTTCCTCTGCAAGGCAACAGACTACACAGAAAGCTCACTGTATTGGGAAAAGCACTGAAACCCAAGTGCTTTAAGGAACCTTAAGCTCATGACACATATGTACTTTGATGTATATTTACATACCCAACAGAAACTCTAAACACACTTAACACTTACTACTACTGCTGTCTGAAATATTATCAGCAATATTTAGGGACAGGTTCACAATCTGTATGGCACTCAGATAAACTGAACCAAAGATGATTGCTCCCCTCAATGTTTCTGTGTAAAGACAGATACAATCTTACTTTCCAGAGTAAAGGATGTGAATGTCATCAGGTCTTGTTGCACAAGGTCCGACTGCATTCTCAGCCAAACAAAAAACAGCATGAAGATTGTCTTTAAAACCCTGTAAGAACAGGAGAGAAATGGGATTTGATTCACATCAAGCGAATTTATCAGGACTTGAATCAGTGAGGGATTATAGCTTCTGGACAGCAATGCCGTTAATTACATGGGAACCCTGTGAGGAACATCCAGTGTCTTGAAGCTGAGGCCAAGAGCTATCGAAAGCAGGTAAGGAGGTAACATCTAATACTGGTTTTAGAGTTCTCACCAGAGAGTAAATAAAAGCCTGTGTGCATGTGACAGGCAAATGGGCAAGGGATCTACAAAGCCCTTGGCAATTAAGCAGTGATCAGTACAATCTCCCAGTGGTAAGGTGCAGTGTGAAGCTACAACTGGAAGGTTTTACATCTAGTCAAACCTCATTCTTTGGGAAGGGCAAGTTCAGCTCTCTACAGCCAGCTTCAGTAAGAGCTTCACAACTCCAAAGCCCACTGAACTCGCTAGAAACTGCCAGGCTCACCAAAACCAACCCCCAAGGCACTAACCTACAGCATCCCTGTATGAAAACCAGCAGGACGCCTCTCCAAAGATGCAAACCTTTAGATGCAAAGCTTTACTCAACTAATTTTAATACAAACATACCATTGACTTACAACAGAGATCACAAGCAACAAGGTCCAGACTGTGTAACTCCTACACCTTTCACAGCCACAGTGGAAAAGTCCAAGCAATGAATGCTTTCAATGTGACAATTACAGAGGTTCATGCAAGGACATTACACAGCCAGTCAGGATGTTTGGGAAGATTTTCCAAACCCTACGTTTTCCACTGCTTTTACTGAATTTCCAGTAACAACAAAGATACAACTGGGGCCATATCAGAAACGGAGCTCCTTCCCATCATTTCTGCCAAAGTGGAGAAGAGCCTAGAGTAGCACTGGAAAACGATAGCAGTAATAAATGCTGATAGGCAGCCATTTATGAACTGTGCTCTCCCTAAAAAACCAACCCCAGGTGAACAGATTCCACCTCTGAGAATCGTGTTGAAAAGTAACTTGGATGGTTATCGAAGTTCCAACCCTGGAACGTGGTGGTACTCAGTGTCTCAGTGGACCTCCCAGCTGCCACCAATACAGCTTGCTGCCCTTCAGCATCCACCTTCACCACAGGTCAGATATATGCTACCAGATCTATCCTCTCTCTTCCCATGTAAAACCAAAAATATCCACGACTAAGATGAATTTGGGTGAGGTTTATTTTGGGGGAGAGTTGGGTGCCTGTATGTTGTGGTGGTTTTGAGTTTGTCAGGTTTCCCCCCCACCCTTAGCCTCCACTCTTCTGGCATATCCCATTCTGGTTTACTTTGGTTTGACATCAACCACTTCCATGGTTATGGATGATATTTTAAACTGTATGATGATTTTATTTATACAATGGCTGCACTGTGTGAAAAGGTCCAAGGAACAGAAAGGGAGACAGCAGCATTTAACATATAAAAGCATAGTTCCTTGTCAACAGGGACAGCTAACCTTAAACCCATCACATTCCTATGGAAACCAAGGTCAGATTCACTGTTAAACTCTTGATAAAATGCCCCAGCTGAAGGAATCTGGACTTGCTGACTCAGCTCACGTTCTGAAGTCTAAAGGGAAAATACATCAATCAAAATCTTTCAAAATGACAGGAAGCATCTAGAAGCTTTAAAGGTCCATTTATGACCCTTTGCTCCTTCAAAACAGTCTGTGCAGCAAAACCCACGTTCAGTCCATGAGCTCTCACTGGACCGCACCAAAATATTCCTCCCCCCAAACTGGAGATGTGGTTCATCTACTGTCAAAAAGTGAAAACCTGCTTCCAGCATCAGTTGCCTTTCCCCAAATCTCATTCTGTCTGTAGCTCTTCCAAAGCAGGATTCACTGTGACAATACTCAAGTTCAAGGAGAATTTAAAAATCTTAATGTTTTTTTTCTTCTCCCTTCTTTTGGAAAGCTCACAACAGATGAAATGCATCTTTCTAGGAAAAAAAATCACTTGCTTAATTTTGCTACCCAAAGCCTTTTAAAATCATGTTGTAAGCCTGTTGAACAGCATGTAGGCAGATAAGATAGATAATAACCTCTGCCCCTCTTCCCGCTGAGCTCTCTATCCAAACATATTCCCAACTCCAGTCTCTCTGACAAAGCTTAGCTAATTTAAACCTCTCACAGCTTTATATTATTCCTAAAAACAATTTTTAAAAAGTCCTAAAACAGTAACAGCAACATATTCTTTCCCCTGTCTCTCTGAGTACAGTTTCTGCAGGGATTTCATTAATCTTCTTACAAGAGGTTGTAAAATTACACAGTGACAACCCACCACATCCAGGTCTTGCCCAGACTGTCCCAAAGCTCTAAATTCTAGCTGCTGTCCCTCACACATACTTTTCTGAGGCATTCTGATGTTCTTGTCCCTCGTGTAACGTTCTGAAGGACTTTGTTATGGAAAGCTAGCTGTTCTGCCCAAGATGCAGCTCACAAATCTGTTTTCAATTTTAAGTCTCTGCAAATAACTGTGAAGTTTACAATCTTTCCACATCAAACATGCTGCTTAGGGCCAAGGCACAGAGCTAAACTGTTGGGAAATGGGAATTTGGCACTGATCATTCCCTGGACAAAGCTTCCATCAGATCTATGCATTAATCTGCAGCAGTAAATGTTCTTTGAACTTTGGATACTCCTTGGAGGTAATAGCTGCTCTGTCAGCAAGACTCAGTCACTGGATTTGTGGAGAGGGCAGAGTTTTATTGGCAACAGCCACTTCTTTTCCCCAGTTCATATTGTTAAAGTGCTGCATGCATTTTTTCAATTCTTATTTCCATACCTGGCTGCTTCTAAGCTCCCCTACTACTTTCTGACCACAGAGGCAAACCAACAAGCCTCTCCTGATGTGACTAGAGCTGCCACTTCCCCAGCTGGTTAATATTAGAACTGGCACAGGATTTGGAATATGGACAGACTTCATATCCCAGAGTCACTCATCCCCTTCTTTGCAAAGGGGACGACAGCTGCCCCAAATCCCACAGCTTAAACAAAATCAGCACTGGGTAACTCAAGTATAAATCTGATTGAAGGAACTAGAAACCACTCAGTCTGCAGAACAAACCCTGAAACTCAAGAAAGACTCTTAAAAAACACAAAAAAAGGCATGAAAACTATTTCTCACAGTAAGAATTTTAAATACTTCCCTGAAATAGCATGAAGAGCAGAGGGGCTCGAGATCACTAGTGGCAGGTCAGAACTTCACGATTAGACTGGCCCCCATCTCTGGGAATACATCCAAAAGCTAGACTGCTCCTTGGCAATACTGGGATACATGATATCAATTAATACATTTTACTTACTTGCTTTACAGTGGCTTTGAAGGCACCCAAAATAGCAGCTGCTCCACCACAGTCTCGTTTCATTCCAGGCATAGTAGTCTGTTTAAACAGAACAATAAATTTTTATTTAATTTTTTTTAAAAAAACATAATTTCTCAGTAATGCCTGCTAAAACTAGTATTTCTAATGCTTCTGTAACTTGACAGTGCTGAGCCGTAACAGAAACACAGAACACACAGTGCATCTGCTTATTGGTGGGTCTTGCCTCAGAACTGGAAAATACTAAAGCTCTGTTACTAATTTATTGCAAAAGAAAAAAGTTATTTATAAGATTTGCACTGAGACCAACTCAAATGAGTTCTGGACCTATCTGTAAAATCATAAATTAAAAAAATCTTTGGTTTTAGCTTTTTTCCTAGAAGTGGGAAATACTTAAGAGGGCAAGAGATCAGGTAGCAATTTAACTGCTCAGTAAAGTGTTCCTTGAACCCTGTTCAGCCTTCTCCCCTGAGAGTTTCTGGATGGAAAATCCATCTTTATGGATGACAGCAGATAGAGTGTTTGCTCAAATAAATATCCTCTGGTTTCCTACAGACACTAACTGAATTATTTCCATCAGAAAACAACACTACGAGCAAAGGCAGCAGAACAACAAGTGCTTACATACCTTTCCCTTAATGCTGAGTCCTCCAGTGTCATACACAATACCTTTGCCCACCCATGCAATGGTCTGTGTAGCACCATCTGGAGTATGACTAAGAACAGCCAGGGCTGGAGGATGCAGAGCTGCCTTGCCAACTCCATAGATACCTGGAAAACAGAGAATTAAACTGACCATGGGGAAGAATAAGAATGACTGTGAGGGCAATATGTGGCTATTTGCTGTAAAACATATTGGAATACTATGGGCAATGAAACTGTTTCAAAAATGTGCAAGAAAACATTACAATGGAGATGGAAAGACATTCAAATTAACTGCTAAGAAAAAAAGCTGTATTTTCAACAAGATATACCTCCAAAGCCTCTCTCTCTCAGCTCCTCATCTCGAATAATGGTAGGAGTAATCCCAAGATCCTTGCCAACTCTTTTGATTTCCTTAATCATTAAAAGAAAAAGGACATTGTCAGTCATCATTTCTGTCCTTCCACACATATGGGTACCTATGTAAGGGTTCTGTGTGATTTCTGTGTGCATACAGATACAAACATTCACAGTTTTGGGAGCGGTGCTGCCTTTCCAATGGCCTAATTCCCCTGAGACATCCTTGACTTACTATGGCATGAAATACAAATCTGACCTTTAAGCTCCGCCAATAACACAAATCTTCAGAGGTAAAGGCCAGCTGTTCTCTCTATCAGCTCATGATGCAATAGAACAGGAGTATTTTCATTCTTAACAGCTTCCCAGATCTTTAGGATAAAATTCACTTGGAAACACGTCAACTTCTATCCCGTAATTTCAGAAAGTTTTACACCATCAGGCTTAAGACCACGCTAGCACTGGCAAAGAAGTCAGTGTCATGACTGAATCAAGAATTCATGTCTTCTGACCCCCAGTGCCTTACCCCAAGCTTTATGCTCCACCTCCTTCCCACTTAGCAGAGTTCTATGAAATACAAAAGGTCAAAGAAACAGCCTCAGCACCCCTGGACAGATTCTTTGATGTGCTTCCCTCTGCTGACATACAGGTTTTGCTAAGAGATGGCAACACTAGTTTTGATTACCACAGTCTAGACTTACAAGTAGTAACTCTTACTCATCAGATGTATTACCTACCTCCAGGAAGTTATCTGTGTTCATCTCATTGCATGGGGTGTCCACAATTCGAGCAGCCAGCCTGACTCCTTCTGTAGCACTTGCCAGGCACTAGAAAAAAAAGTGAGGACACCTGAAAACTGGCCCTGGGCTGGTTTTCTGCACAGCTTTGCATTCAGTCCTACATAGCCTGTAGCAGATGCATGGTTGCTCTGGAGCACATTACTGCTTAACTGCAACTGATCACAGGCAGTTGTGCAGCATGAAATGATGTCAACCAAGATAACCATCATTTTTTTGTATGTGTTATTTTTCCCTGTGCTCTAATTTCTAAGCAACTCTATTCCTCCCCACAGTGAACTGATACTGCACAATAAAGAGCCTTCTCCATTATCAAAGGGAGACCAACAATGCAATGTGAGGTGGGGGGAAAAAAGATAACAGGAAGACAATTCATGAAGCCACATTGAATATGGAAGCTGCTTGGGCTGGAAACCTACAGAGATTATATAATCTACAACATGGGAAAGTGCAGGATTTATACATGGCACATGGAGTGGCTGAGGGCAGTAAAGACTGCTACATTCTATATGGTAGGCCCATGGGGAATGCAGAATATTTAATATTTGTGTACAATATGTGTGCATCTGCTTCCTCATTCCTGTGGCACAACAGACTAAACCTCACCTGGACTGAGTAAAACTTATCTATGCAAGAACGGAATCAAAATGGTCCACAGTGAGCATGCCAAGGCTGCTTCCTGAAAGAAGGATCCTCCTGGCAAAAAGGACATCAGGGGTGTTGGTGACTAAGCTTCAATTCTTAACTCCTGAATCAGCTCAAAACAAAAAGCCTAGGTGGAAGGAAGCTTTGTTCAAGCTCTCCAGTAGCCACACTACACTGAAGGCCACACACAGCAGAAGTCAGGATGGGTTTCAAAGGAATCTGATGTGTTGGTTAGTTATTCGTGCTGAGGTATCTGAAGTTTGGCTTGGCTGGACTGGCCTAAGAACTCCGTACGTTCTGCACCCCAGCAGGCTCATACACCTTGGCTTGCTTTGGAATGGTGCCCGATTCCCTACAATTATTTTTGATTGCTTTACTTCCCCCTAATGGGATAAGGACCTTCTCAGGAGCCAAGCTAGGTTTGAAGTGATTACAGCCGTGCAGGTAAATGGAGGTGCTCTAACCCAAAGGTCAAGTCCCAGCTGTGCCTGGGTTTGGCTTCCAGGATACACAAGAGAACCTGGATAACAGCAGCCTTGTAAAACTGACAGTACCTTCTAGCCCTCACCATAACATATTCTGGACAATGCAGTAGGTGCAAAATAGAGCAACACGCCAAGGTTCAGCTAAAAAAACCCTACTGCATTCCTCTTCCATGTTCTTCATTAGCAGTCTGGTGCTGGTTGAATTTAGGTTGGCTAGGAAGAAGCCAGTAATAATTTTGGCACTGATATCAAAGGGGAAGAATGTGAGGTAGAAACCACTTCAGCTTTGTTTTGTAGTTATAAATAACCCGAATGGTTTGGAATCTACCTATCTGAAGGAACTGTTTTTGACACCAGCCATGGCTTTTTTTCTTATTTGGGGCATGGAAAAATTGAGTGATCAACAGTTGTACTCCTAGCACGTCTGTCACCTTCCTGAAAACTGATCTGACACCATTTGCTGCAGCCAATTCAATCTGTAGAGTAAGGGAAAGCTACAGAGGGGAAGATAGTGAAATTGAAAAAAAAACCCCTTAAAGTTGCAATTCTGCAAATTTCAAATGCAGCAACACTGCCTCCTTTGTCAAATCCACTGCCAACACTTTTAAGGGATTTGTGTAACTAGTCACTGACTGACCAGCTCAGTGAGTGTCCATCTGTACTGAAGCACAGAACCTGGAGCACGGACCAGGAAGTCGCCCAAGAGTTGAAGTGCAAACCTTGGAATAGCTTCTAAGTTAGCATCTCAAAGAGGAATCACCTACCATTCTAAAAGTTACTTGTTATGGAGTTTCATCTCTATAATAGTCACATGCAAGGGAAACAGTCCTCGAGTATCTGCTACTGAAAGAAAACCTGGGCATATTTAGCCAGAATGGCATGAGCTGGAGACCGTTATGTATAGCTCATCTTCAAGCTGTACTGTTTCTGCTATGTTCTCTAGCTCTGGTAGAAAAACTCAGCCAGAGTTCCATCAGACAGAAAAAGCAGAGGCCATATGTGATCACAGAATAAGCAACTGCTAGTTAGTTCACTGTAAGAATCACCTGCACAACCACATACAGATTTTGCCCTTGTGTGACTTGTTTGGGGTTTTCCACCCCAGAAATCTAAGTTCTGAGTAACAACTTCAGCCTTTGCTGCAGTAATATGTTCAGTATTTCTACTCACAGGTGCTGTGAACTCATCAATCCCAATGAACTTTGAGCTAGGATAGTTTATTACCTTAGATACCACACCTATTCCAAATGTAGCCCGAGACAGATGTATTTCTGCATGCAACAAATTAAAGAAAAAAAGGTAAGATATTTCATAGAATCACAGACTGGTCTGGGTTGGAAGGGACCTCAAGGATCACAAAGTTCCAACCCCCCTGCCACAGGCAGGGCCACCAACCTCCAGGCCTGGATCTACACAAGGTTGCCCAGGGCCCCATCCAACCTGGTCTTGAACACCCCCAGGGATGGGGCATCCACTACCTCTCTGGGCAGCCTGTTCCAGACCCTCACCACTCTTTCTGTAAAAATCTTCCCCCTAATATCTAATTTAAACCTTCCTTTATTATTTCAGGGAATAACAGAAACAACTGATGGTGGAAAACCCCAAAACTTACTTTAAGTGTTGCCACTTCTATTGGTCCATTGTTTTGCCCGACCAGGAAGAACTCCACCGTTACCGTTTTCTTCTCTGTGCGTCTGGATGCACTGGACCGATGTGTGAACAAGGGGAAAGCCCTGGCCAACGCACAAGCAGAAGCGAAGACTTCAGACCGCTCACAGACCATCTGAAACACCATCCAGAAGCCAAACAAGTCAGACAACACTAGGGATGTGGAAGATTACATTTAAAAGGATCTGGTACCTGTGACACTATTGGTGAAGAGGGGCAAAAAAAGGAGGGGGCTGGAAATAACTGATGTCTGACTCAAGAGGTACTCATATGTCATGTTTTGTGTGGACTGGGTGGCAGTATGTACAGCCCCACACTGCACTGGTTTGCTCGTTTCCTGTATAGAAATGAATGACACTGCTGGACTTGACTGTGTGGGAATTAACACATCCTGACAAGGGAGCTGGACTGCTTTAATTATTTTAGTGCTGTTAACACAGGTCAGGACAAATAGCATAGGAATCATTAATGCGTTTTCAAAACAAATAGAGAAATGGTATGAGGACGCAGCCAGTATTAACCTGAAGCTTTTTAACGTGTCAACTATTTTTCTGAAGGTCATTATAGAAATTACCAATGGAAAGCAGTTTCAGTTAAACATTCTCAAAGTTAACTATAAGGGAAAACATTTAAGTAGAGTTATTACTCTTGCAAATAAGTTTTCCCAGTAAAGAGTATAATTACATTTTGCTGCTGGCATCGACTATGTGAGCCTTCTCCAACAACCTACAAATCTGAATTAATCTGGAGGAGCCATAGAAACAAATAGCAAACTCATCAGGCTCATACAGAAGATGACCAGAGCAGTCCAAGAGCTTGTCCTGGAAAAGACCCACACTGGAGCATTAATTTGCATTAATTTGTCTTTTAAAACTCACTAACCCAAACAAGGTGCCTTAAATGGGTTATGCAATATAAATATAGCACCCTGCATGCGGGCTACGTCAATCTTCTAAAGCATGTACTAATGTCATAAATACTACTTGAAAAAAGCAACTACCAGTTTCCTTTGCATGGACATCCCCAGTTTAAGACATTCCATGTATATCCAACCTTAATTCCCTGCAACTGCTTGAGCATGCATAAGCTGTTATGGTTCGGTCTTGTTTATGCGTCAGTTCAAAACCACTTATAAATGTCAGCATAATTACATGGGTAAAACTTGCCCACCTCCAGTCTCCTTGGATACAGCTAAAATCCCGAAAAGTCGAGAAAATACTTGACTAGACATATCACCAGAAGCGTTTTCAAACAGCCACTTACAACAATACATCTGTTGACACCTCCTGGAAGGCAATTTCTAACCAGGCGGGTGATGAACTGAGCTGCAGATGGGCTATTGTGTCGGCTGACCCTGGAAGGCAAAGCAGCCACAGTGGCGTAATTCAGGTAGAGAGGACAGCTGTCCGTGGGGTTTGGGTTCAGAGTGCTTAGCGCAGACTGCCAGATCTGGGGAAAGAACAAGAATTTAAAGAGAAAGAACTGTATCAGACTTTTCTTTCCAGCAAAATTCCCACTATATTTAGGCACCCGCTAGTTACAGGGTTTTAGGTGTTCCTCTTTTCTAGGTGTTGGTCTTTTCCAACCTAAACGATTCTGTGTGCACACAGTACCATCTAGAGCGAAAAGAAACAGGGAAATACAACAGAACTGTTTACTAACCACAAAATACAAGCATGCTTTCCATTACAAGCATCTCTTTCAAGCCATGTGAATTACAATTTAGACCCTCACCACGTAGTGAGCGCAAATGCTGCTTCAGAGACCGGTTTTCTAGCGATAAATAGATGCGCTGATTTACCAGTGCTCAGTTACTGCTCCACATAGCAGTTTAATTTAAAACTAACAAAAAAAGCAGCATAAAATTGATCATAAGAGACTCAGCAGCCCAGCAAAAAACCCAACAGCATCAACCCCAAACACCTAAAAGCCTCCTCGCGTTACCGCAAGCCGCCAAACCACCGCCACGGGCCCGCTCCCCACCCCGGTACCCGGCGCGGGGCAGGGGAAGCGCTGCCATCCCGCCCGGCCTGCGCGGGCAGCGAGGCTCGGCCTGCCGCCGGCCATCTGGCCCCCGGGAACGCGCGTTTCGGTAATTACGCTAATTGCAGACACCCCCGCGTCGCGGAGGAGGGCAAAGCACGTTCCACCCGCCGAGGTGGGCACCGGGTGTGTGGGAGAAGCCGCGGTGCTTCACCCACCGGCGGGGAAGGGCTCCGGGGGTTCCCCCGCCGCAGCAACAGGCTCCTGCCTGGATCCCGATGCTGTCCCCGAGCCCGTCCCGCTGAGCGGCCCCGGGGCCGGCTCGTTTCCCTGTCACTTCCCCGTTAAAGGCCGCTCCAGGGGGGTTTCGCGGGGTAAAACCCCTCGGCTCTGTGGATCAAGGTCAGGCTCCCCTCCCGCGGGCTCGGCAGGCTCCTTCCCCACCGGCCCCTCACCGCAGCAGGCCCGGCGCCGCGCAGGCAGCCGCAGGCCGGGCGAGCCCCCGCCTCCCCCGCACCACGAGGCCGCTCGGAGCCGGGCTCTCCGCCGCGCCGGGGCCGCCGCCTCAGGGGGCTGTGGGGATATGTGTGTGTGTGTGTAATAGAGATGTGGGGGGTGCGACGGACGGGGACACCGCGCTCCCGCCGCGGCCCAGCCTCACCTCCTCGGTGACCCGCGGCTGCAGCTTGCCCCGCAGCTGGGCCCAGGGCAGGCGGTGGAGATTGTGGAGCTGGCCCAGGACGAGCAGCGGGCGGCTTTGCGGGTCCGCCTCGCCGGCGCTAGCCTGGAACTCCAGCTGCACGTTCGCCATCTTCCTGCCCCCGGCTCGGCTCAGCACGGCTCGACTGGGCACGGCCCGTCCGCACGGCTCCGCCCGGCGCGCACCACGGCGGAGCGGGCGGCCCCCGGCGGCCGCGCCGGGCACCGCAGGCGGGCAGCGCGCAGGGCCGGGCGGGGCACGGGACCCGGATGCGGTGAAGGGAGCCGGGCGGCCCGCGGGAGCTGCAGAGCTCGGAACCCGGGGTGCGTGGAGCCCGTCCAGCCCCGCCCCGTTCCGTTCCGTTCCGTTCTGCAGCGGCCCCTGGCAGCCCCGCTACACGACCGCCAACCTCGGCTCTGCTCCCGGGCACGGTGTGCGGCTCCTTCGCGTCGGGGTTCCCCCGCCCGGACGCGTGTGCAGCGGCGGCGTCTGCCTTGGCCGCGCTGGGAGCTCCGGGCTAGAATAAAGCCGTGTGGCAGACCTTTGTGTGTGACCGGGGCTTCGGGAAACGCGCCAGGAATCGGAGCGGCGGTGTCGGGGTGGTCGGTTAGAGAGGAAAGCAGAGAGAAAACATGCGGGTGCTGTGCGAGGGGTGAGGTCCCGCTCCTGGCATCAGGTCGCGCCGTAGGTTTCCAGGGAGGGAAAGGTGTTGGTGCAGCCCAGCTAACACTGCGTGCAACCAGAGAGATCGAGCCCAGAGCCCCTGTGCCCTTCATGATGCCGTTTTAGGATGGAAATGCTTCGTTTTGAAGGTGTGAAGTTACATAGGGATAAAAACGGGAAGAAAAAAAAAAAGGTTATTTCCCCTTGTCTTCATGAAGTTATTGGATAAAACGTACATCTAACAACTATTCCAGAAACAGGGAAAAGCCACAATCAGCTCTAAAGTACAGTATGGGGACCTATCAGAAGAAAACAATTTCTAAACACCAGCTTTAACAGTAAATTTAATAGCATTTATCCTCTTCTTTTTAGTATTTGCTAAGCACCTGCTATTAATGTTCAGTGGGTAGGGAACTGATACTTGTTAATCTGCAGCTATGAAATCTAAACATCAGAAAGGGAGTGCATTTCCTCTTACTGGAAAAGTGAATGCTGATGAGACACCTCAAAAGAAGGCATTAGGCTGAATTCCAGAAAAGACTTCCGTACAGTAAGGTCACTCAGTCTGAGGGACATAATGGAAACTTTATTGCCTGATCCATTTAAAACCAGCCTGAATAAAAGATGCAGGAAGATCTGTTGCAGAGGTCCACCGTGCATCCTCACAGGCAGGGCAGGTTAACCCAATGAACAAGCTCCAACTTTGAGGAGTCTCTTTGCTGAGCCACAGATCATAAAACTCTGTTGGGGCTCACTGCTATTCCAATACCTACAGTCACCATAGGAGATGTTAAAGACAATAACGCACAGCAGTTATTACAGGATTGAGCTTTTGCAAAGATTGAACCAGGCAGTAAGCTCTAAGTCATTGGGTGCCAATTCTGCTGCTGGAGGAGTATGACTAAAGTGCTGTCCCCAGTTCCCCATTATCCAAAAGGCAAACAAAGCAGTAGGAAATACTCCAATCCTTGAGCTTTCCCTCATTAAAGTTAAGGACAGCAGAGGGCAATAGACTGAGGAAATCAACTCTATCTACAGTATAGAAACTTCCAAAGTATTTACCACTAATGGTTGCTGCAAACATTTCTGTTCACATGAGCAGCAGTGGAAGCTGCACCATGGACCAATTTTCCATGTCCACTCCAGTTATTGACCCTCTACAAGAGTTTATGGAATTAGGCCTCTGAAAATCTTGCAAAATCAATCATCATTAATATGCAGAATCATAAAGGAGTCCCCATTTTCATGAATTTTTACCTAGGAAGGCACCATGTAGAAACAGCCTTACCACACACAGCAGAGGGTTTGAGTGAGCTGCTGGTCATTGAGACTGAATTATAACAAGCTAGACACCTGAAATGATGTAGGAAGCTAGATGTTTTGTTGTGGGGTTTCTTTCCTTTCCTGGATAATCTGCTGTAATAAATTTCAGCTCAAGTTACACAGGACAGTTGACATCTGAGTTTAACCTCTTATGCAATGCGTATTAAAACTGCGTTTCCTGTTACAGAATCTGGATAGAAAATATGCAGCCAGTGACCTCAGTGGAGTTGAGATACCATGGGCATAACTCATGGAAAATAGCTCTTGACAATGCAAGTTATTGTGCTACAGAAAGGCACAATTTTTTTCAAAAATATTTAATGTCACTGCCATGTTCATTTGATTATGAAGAATATATACAGACACATTAACATCACACAAGTATGTTTCAGTTTGTTTTTTAAAAATGAGTATACACCAGTTAGGTTGGAAGTGTTTTATTACTTCTTTCAAATTCATTAGCCATGATAAAATGTCCAAAGCACCAGTCAAGACAGAAATAAATAACACAATCTCATGTTAGAGAGAAAGTTGCAAATACAGTATATTAAATTATAGCAATATGCTGCTTCACACCAACTGATGTAGACAGCACACCAGGGAGACAGTAGTTTTACTCACGATCATCGAAAAGATCCATTACCAGAACAGGGGAGCTGCACACCCATCTACAAGCATCATTCATTCTTTTACCAATTTACTTTATGAATTTAATCAAGGGTTTGAACTGACAGTTTTGGAAGTTCAACATCCCCTTTTTTGCCTAGAGGTAACAAGAATGGTACAAAGCTTTCCACAATAAACCAGAGGAAAAGCCACAGCTTTCCCATCTCTGTAGTCAGTTTAAAGCCACATCTTGCATCCTCCTTAGTACATAGTAAAGAAACTCAGGGCAGGCAACATATATGACAGTAATGTCATAGTATCACGAAAATGGCATTCAGGGGCTGAGCAGAACACCTCTGCAAATTTGTGGGGAGCATGGTATCAGTCAGAAAATGAAGGGATTAAGTTACAGTCCCTTTGGGGGGGAAAAATCCATACAGAAAAGTCATATTAAAAATATTAAGGCAAGGCCTCTACAATTGCACACCACTTCAGGCCTGAATTAAATCATGAGTATTGTATTACTTAGATGTTGCCCTAATTTCTCTTTTATGGCCTACAGCAAAGTTTTCCACTAAAAAAAATAGTGGAAAACCCCCAAATTCTCTACCAAAAACCTAGTAATATGTCACTCACGTGACATCTCTCATGGTCAGTAAAAGACCATAAACACCTCCTCATCCACTCAGCCATTTGAAAGAAATAATTTTCTGTCAGGGAAAAAGTACATAATGTAATGTATACTGTAGTGGAGTCACTTATACAAAAAACATAACACATATGGACAATGCCCTGCAAAACAAACAGCTTATACAACTAAAGCCTGAAACATCTGAGACCCACACAGCAGGTCAGATGGAGTAGAATGCCAAAAGGAGAATCTCTAGTTTTTAGGTTTAATTTCATCACTGCTTTTATGTAATGTCTGTACTTTAAAGAAATTGTACATGAAAAAATATGTATGATCATTCTGGTGAGGGAAAACGTTCCCATGATTACTCAAGCTCAGAAAAATTTTTAATTAACTGTCTTAAATTATGCCAGTGATTAAATCTTGTTATTTACAAGATCAAGTACTACTCTGATTCTTAGTAATGGTGCAATGCCTCAATTAAGATCACAGGGGTTGGATTACATTCTGATTGCTAAGAGCTTTCTTTTTTTAGCTGTCCATCCAGCTCTTTGGAGGTTTTCAGTCTGGAAGAAAGGAGATGAAGTCAAACATTTTTGTGCCTCAACATATTTTACAGCTAGTTCAATTTTTGTTATCTAGACCCCTGACTTGTTAACATGGTTTAAAATTTGAAGCCTGTAACAACTGTGACATAATACAGAAGACAACACATCTCTGTTCACAGTAACACACTAATTACTGTACTCACAGGTAAAAATTTTTGCAATTACTGTGGTTTCTGTAAGTACTGTGTGTCCAAACACCTCTACACAGAATGCCAAATTGTTTGTGTGGGAGCATCAAGTTTCCTGACCTTTTCCTTATAATCCTTACAAACACCTCACAGATCACCAAACTTGGACTTTGAAGAATTCTACAGAAACATTGCACAGACTTTGCACCACGAGGGCTTATACATTCAAAGGCAGCTTTCTGGAGTGCAGGTCCATCCATTCACATTGGGGAAAAAAGTTCACATAAACTCCAAAAATAAGAAAATGAAGTGAAACCTAGTGTGACTTTACACCAATAAGAACAACAATAAGGACAATTACTATAACAAACAAAATTAAAATAACAAGCATCTTCCGATTCTTCTTTTGATATTGCTCTGCCTACAGAAACAGAAAAGAAAGAGTTAATAGCTAGATTTCTGCAAAGCTGCAAAGTACAGGCTCTTCTTTAGTTTATGTTTTTGTTATTTGGTAGCTTGACATTTCATACAATGTATATTGCAAGCAGCTCCCACAATATAACTCTGGTCTGCACCTCAGACTTGGGGGAAGGTAAGCATACACCAAAGTTGTATTTATCCATGTGGAATGACAGATCCATTATAAGGAGGAATGCCTCCTCATGTTGGTGAAACAATCTCACTGTGACATCTTTTCAGCAGCCTTGATAGGGCCCTATGGCTCCACAGGACATCTGAGCCACACAGAAGAATGATGCTTCATTTGGAAGAACACTTAGCTCTGAAGACCATGGAGACAAGGATCAGGCAACTGGGTATGTGAAAGTCTGAACAGGAAAAGTCAAAGATGTTTTAACTTGTTTTGTTGGTATTAAAAGTTCCTGTGTTGTATTTGAAGTACATTCAAATTCACAACAAAACCTCATTTTTTAATCAATTAGGCAGTTTTGTTGTAC
This sequence comes from Porphyrio hochstetteri, assembly GCA_020800305.1. Taxonomy (NCBI): domain Eukaryota; kingdom Metazoa; phylum Chordata; class Aves; order Gruiformes; family Rallidae; genus Porphyrio; species Porphyrio hochstetteri. Next base: position 11,950,067 of record CM036921.1, on the reverse strand, counting down.
CTGATTCATCTGTGCATTTTAATTTTAATTTCAATTAGAACTGAAAGCTTTCTTTTTGATTTGGTTCTCAGTTTTCTGCTTCATTCCTTCTTTCTTCTAACCATGTTTTCTCACCCCTTTCCTCTTCTTCTCAGGAGAATGAAGAGGAGGCAACATGGAGAAAACTCTCCAAAAGCCAAATGAAAGTCTGCTAACAGAAGCTAAACAAAACAAAACTTGCATTTGTTTTAAAATTAAGAAGCCTTCCAAATTTAAAGGGAAAAAAATATTATTTATCTCCTTTACAGTCCCTGGAAATTAATTATCAGATTTGCTAAAGAGGAGTTTTTGACTTGAAACTATGTAACATGGAACCACTGTGATTACTTACTTTAGGCTTCAAGTATCAAAGCCTGACTAAGTATCATGACTGATTCCAATTTTCCTGTGAAGCACAAGTTGGTAACTAGTGATTTGTATCACCAGACTTCTACAGTGAATTAATGCAATTCCTGTGAAACTGCTGTCTCAGGAGTTTGTAATAATTATGCCAATTAAAACAGAAAAGAAAAATGACATTATGGATATTAAATCAGAATAAAGTTGCCAACAGTACTAGAAGCAGCAGGGTGTCTGCCTTTATTACTATTCAGACTTGTGTGTATGGTTTCCATAGCAGGTGAAAAAATTCCTGAATATAGTGAAAACAAGTATATATTACATCAAAATTCAGACTCAAGTCAGCAATTCAAACAGGTGCTCACAATTAATTACCTACCACTAGACTAGAAACAGCACTGATTTCAACTGATTCACTTATTTTCCAGTTCAGTTTGTGCAAATTGCTTGCAGTTGCTTAAGCCTTGTTCATCAATGGTCAATGCCTTATTTTAGTGATCCCCAATTTACTTTTGTCTATAACAAAAATAAACCTAAAACCAACCTATTTTGCTTTCCTTCAAATGGCACTTTTTTGATGTCTGTATTAGAAGTCTACATTAATATGAAGTTGAGTCTGTAGTAGTAATATGTCCATGTTTCCAAAACAGAATGTTTTACTTAAGAGGCTTTTACATAAATCTCTCACCCCACTTTATTTCCAGCAATGGAAAGACTGAACTGAGCTGACAAGTCAAAACTTAGCTTAAAATCAAACCAAAACAAAATAGCCGACAAAACAATCACAGAGCTCTCTGTTCTGCTGCCAATTCAAGCTTCAGATGTTCATAGTAAAGCTTCACATTAAAAGCATAAGGCTGAACTTAACTTCTAACAAGCATGAGATGGTAAGAAAAAACATTAAATATTATTCTAGCTGCTCAGACAATTGAGATAATGTTTTCTAACTAGGATATATCAACTGACTGAAATCTACAGTGAGGTACCCAGTAACCAGCTCTACAAAAGCTGGGCTCTCCAAACAGTAGGAATTGCAGATAGGTCCCCACCAGGTCAGCAGTAGAAAGATCAGAGCACATTACTTGGATGCCCAGAAAATTAAAGAAATTAAAACTAGGCATCAAGAATGACATGAACAGCAATGGCACAGAAAGATCTAATCAAAGATGATTAGAGGGCTGGAGCAGCTCCCCTATGAAGAGAGGCTGGGGGAGCTGGGCTTGTTCAGCCTGGAGAGGAGAAGGCTGTGGGGGAACCTCATTGCAGCCTTCCAGTCCCTGAAGGGAGCAGAGGAACAGGAGAGGATTCAACTTTTTAAAAGGGTAGACAATCACAGGACAAGGGGGAATTGGTTAAAACTAAAGGAAGGAAGGTTTAGATTAGATATTGGGGGAAGTTTTTTACAGAGAATGGTGAGATGCTGGAACAGGCTTGCCCAGAGAGGTGGTGGATGCCCCATCCCTTGGAACTGTTCAAGGCCAGGTTGGATGGGGCTCTGGGCAACCTTGTGTAGCTCCAGGCCTGAGGTTGGTGGCCCTGCCTGTGGCAGGAGGGTTGGAGCTCTATGATCCTTGGGGTCTCTTCCAACCCATGCCATTCTATGATTCTATGATACTACAGCACAGTTGGACATTTTATGCTGTACAGTGATAACTTCTAATAGGGACCCTGCCCCACTGAAAAATGACTGAATAACTTAATGGCTATTACATGATAAAAGATTATTAGATATGCAAAGCAGCTTAACTATTCTGTCAGCTTACCTTGTGTAGTTGTTTTAGACCCTCTTCAGTTTTCATACATGACTGTTCAACATTGTAGTCAATTCTATCTAGAACTGTTCCCTAAATGAAATGGGAGAGAATGAGCACCAAATAATATTGAGCCTAATTAAAAACCTACATAAAGCAATTATTATTATTAGGAGGAGCAGAGTAATTTAACAACACTCACAGCAAACAGATAATGAACTATGTAAATGCTGATTTATACAAGAACTACTTGGGACTTTAATGAAGGATCTCCTTGTTCAATGCCTAACTGGCAGTTCTGTCACCATCTCATGTCACATCTCTTATTAATCAGTTCAGGTGCTTTTGGCTGACACATTTAACCTAGACTCAATCTCTGGGAGAAATAACTAACAGAACTCTGGGATTCTATGGGATTTTTTAGTCTAACACCCATAACCAGTTGAATTTTATTTATTTACTTTTCATTAACTCCTCCTCTGGCAGATTCCAAGCAAAGGAAACCTCAGCCTGAAGAGGTAAGTTTGGAAAAGTGAGAAGCACATGAAAACAGGATGTCAGACCAGGAAGAGTCTGGAAGCCTTAGCACTACATGGAATCTCCTGTTTCTTACTAATACTGCCATGTCTATGTACCTGTTCTACTATCATTGCTCCCAGGTCCCTAAATATTTCATTGAGATCGGAGATTGACTGTACAATCTGACGGATTTCTCGTTCCCGCTCTTCCACCATTAATGTGTTCTGCTCCACCAGTGCTAGCTGGTCATCTGTGAAACCCTGTTGAAATAAAAGATTTAGATGTTAAACTAACACTAATAGCACAAGAACACTAGAAATGTTTAGAAATATCATAGGATTTCATAATACAACAGTCCTTTAGTTGCCTACTATGGAAATTCCTATCTAAGAAAAAATCTTACAGTATTTTAAAAGCAGTTTCAGGGCCACTAAAATGACTTGAACAGTCATTCATAGTTTTAGCAGAGAAAATATAATACTAATAAAGGTAAATGCATCACAGAAATCCGCAGAAATAGAATTTCCATGTAGTCTGATATTTTCAGACTAAAATTAAAGGTCAATAATAAGTTTCTGTATTTCGAATTTGTGCAATAACAGCTTACTCTATCGTAAAGTGTATCATCCTCCCCATCATCCATCAGTGGGACTGAAGTGTCAAAGAAGTGTTTGGATCTTTCTTCTCTATTCTTCATACCTATAAAAAGCAAAGTGTGTTTGAGCATAACATTTATACACGCTAAAAATCAGAGTAAAACTAATGCCTGAAGCACCAGCTAGAAAAGCACAAGAAAGAAAAACTGGCTACTAATTGACAAATAGGAATATTTATATTTTAACTGTCACACAGGCTTAGTATTTAACAAAGCATAACAAATTGAACAAGCCTTGCAAGACTGATTAAATCACTGATTTTAAGTCCTTATGATCCATGAAGTTAAAAAAATTAGGTAAGTTAAGAGCCTTAAAGTGCAATCATTCTAGGCTGTTTTCTAACAAATCCTGTTAGGAACACCCCTCTGAATTGTAATCCCTAAGTTCCACCTGTTGCATTTATAGTATGACAGAGAAATATTGTATCAGTATTAAATTTGAAGATTTGTTTTTGTGGGTTTCAAGAATTGCACACACTTTTAGAGTTCTAAACAGAGAAATGCTTTGCAGACCACAATTTGAGAAGCAATGACACATTAAAAATGTGGATGGGTGAAACACATTGGCCTCATCAATACATTTAACCATGAAGTTTCACCTTTAGCAATATGAAAGAGTAAACCAGTTTGAACATGGGCTATGAAACAAACTCCCAAATTCTAACCTCCATGCTAATACTCTCCCAGTGTTCCTGCATGCATCACTTAACCTTTCTGTGCTTCAGTTTTCCCAACCAAGAAAAGCAGCACACCTTAATTAGTGCCTTCCACAGAAGGTGCCCATGTATTACTGTATCTCTTATGCTTACGTTTGAGATAGTCAGACTGTGCATGCCTAAAGTTGGTGGATAGGTCCTGAAGGGACTGTGCTAAGGAAGACACTACATTCCTGAGAACACGTGCTTCTTGTTCTGTACAACTACGTGACCTGCTCTGCAAGACCTGGACTGCTCTCTGACATCTGTGAAATAACTGAGAAAACAATTCCATTAGTAAATACAGCCACACACACTTAAATCACATCACAAAAGTTACAAACTGAAGTAGTTTCTACATTTTAAAAATTAATTTCTTACTGCCCACAAAAAGGTATCAAAACACAGATGAACGAACAGCTTAATGCTAACAGTGTAGCACTACTTCTGACTAAAGACATCTGCTTCATTATAACTGCTTGGACTGGAAGCCTTAGAATATCTATCTGGTTTTCTCCAAGATATCTGTAAACGTGATTTCATGAAGTCTCCCAATCCTATTCCATAAAGAAAAGCAAATGCACAGGTAAAGGGAGTTTAAGTGACTCAGGAAGTTCACTGAGACAAAGAGCACAGTACCAAGCACAGAGCCCAGGGCTGCTGGCTCACTCTAATACATATTACAAAAGAAATGCTTTACTCAAAGGAAACCACGGCCTCATCACAATGCGTTACAGCTATGTCAGACCACAGGTCTGGAGTTGGAAGCAGTCTGTACCTGTGTGATCTCTTGGGTTGTTATTTCTATTGCCCGTTCTTCTTCACTGCTGTCATCCAGTGTTGGCCTGTTTAGGTGTTTGTCATGAAGACTGGCTAATTCTTTCATCTTCTGTTTAACCCTGGTGATATCATATTGAATCTATACCAGAAAACCAAACAATGAAGAAAGGGAATGAGTAATGTTTCTGAGGAAAAGGTTCTGACAAATGCTAGACAAAAATCATTGCAAGAAATCTGGAATATCTGGACCTACATTATGTGCCTTTATTTCATTTGCAATATATGCTTCAAGAGAGTAATTCACAGCTTGCCTGACATTTTTCTCTAAACAAGGGTGTCTGTTTAGAACACACATTCATTTTAGTCTTTCATCTAATCCTACTTCTGTCATAAAACTCACAGCATTAAGAATGTAACTGACAGCACTAATAAATACCTGCAGGAGAAATTAAAACTCTGTTGGGTTTGCCACACCACTTACTTCATCTGCTCCATCAACCCATTTGGGAGGCAAACGCTTTGTTACTCCAATTGCTGCTTCAGGATCCAGGCTTATTCCTGACACCAGTGCCATACGATCATCGGCAAGCTACAGAAGATGGGACAGCAAATTAATGTTACTCAAGTTACATCTAAATCCTTCTGCATTAAGGAAGGCAGGCATGTGTGCCTTCCCATAAAAATTAACTTCAGAAATGTGTTTGCACATGATGTGGGCATGATCAGGCTTCATACCTCCTGGTTTGACCCTACATGCCAATGACCTACACGCTCCCACTTCCTACAGGATCTGAAAGATGAATGTTACTCTTAGAATAAATTCTTAGCAGATTTCCAAGGAGAAAATATGGCATTGCTGCAAGAACTCTACTAATTCTCATGTTGGTACCTTTTGTATTAGGTGATTCACAGCCAAGGGATCCCTAATCAATGGTGTTCTGTGGTTTATATTGGGCCAGGCAAGTCTGAAAGTCTCATATGGAAAAATCTCCAGTAAGTGTATAAAAGTAGTATCCTGTGATTACTCTCAAACAATGTTGCATTTAGCCAGATACTGACCTGCTTGGCAGCTGAGAAACACTCTTGCAAACTGACATGCAATTAAAATTGTTAAGTTACTCATTTAACAGAAGCTAAAAGGTGCTAAACAAGAATAGCCAATCCACAGTTCCCCTATATCACAATGATACATGCTTGTTTCAGGCTGCACAGCTGAAGCAGCAAAGAAACTTGCAGGAGAACTGGTGGAGTAATTCTCCAGAAAATTCCAGAGAGTCCACAGATCCACAGAAGGGCTAGAGAGAGGAAAGGAGTAGAAGAAACCCTTTATAGTTAGTAGTCATAGTTTTAATAACTCAGGTGCAAAAAATCAAGTGTTTATATTATTGGAGACTGATGCACACCGATGTACAGCAGCAGAGTAATAGCTGCAGACAAGCATGATACTCTTCTTGGAGACTATTTTTGGGAATAGAATCCAATTGGTAGTGTTGAAATATTAAAAAGTTTTAGAAAAAATGTAACAAAGTATTTTTAGATCACAATATGCTTGTGAACTCTATTTGAAAAACAAAATTCTGATAATACTTTTGGATGCAGGTTGAGTAACTTCAACCTCAAGAAAACATAAAATAAGACAAACATGAAGGAATAAGCACTGGCAACACCAGTGATAAGTACCTAAACCCAAACTTCAGGGAAGCTTCATACAAACCCCTCACATCCTAGTTTCTCCCAGATTTCTAACTTCCCTTTATTGAGCCTGGAAAGCTTTGTGGTTCCCCAGCCTCTCACCTTTTAAAAAACAATCCCCCTTCCTTCCTGGGCAATTCTTTCCTGAAAGCCAGTTTCTTATCCCACACCTTATTTCCGGACCCATGGAGTTTATACAATTTATGCACAGCATTAAAAAGAGTTAATAGCTTCATTGTGCAATGTCACTATGTCCCATATGTAGACAGTAAGTCAGACTAGTTTTTACAGGTATCTATTAGCAGTGTAACATTAGATCACAAAATGCTTGTTTTCACTATGCAGCCTTGTCCTTCCACTGGACATGGAGGCACTTCATCCTATATAATGAAATTTTAAAATTAGCAGAATAAAGGAATAGCTCAAAGATGTAGGCTTGATGCACCATGGCAGAATAAAATGTGAAAAACAATACCTCATCCAGCTCCTGAAGTGATTTGTGGATCCCATCAGCCCCATCCAGTTAGAGACAGCAAAAGATAAAATGGAAAAAAGACATAGGACAGATACAGGGTATGGTCAGTTGGGAAAATACTGATTTGTTGTTTAAGCATGATGGTTTACCAAGAACAAAACAAACTGTCTTTTAAAACACAGCTATTCAATAAATACATCGTGTTATTGTACATTTTAAGTCAGCATTTTGCTCAATGCACAAACTTTTATGAAAAATATTTCAGTTGCTTGGTAAACAGGAAAAAAAAAAAGAGACCAAATTAAGAGCTTGATTTGTTTTCCAAAGTAACTGCACAGTGAAGTTACTAGTTGCTAAAGTCTCAGGTAGAGAAACTGCAATAGGATATATTGAAATGTGACAGCAAGGGCAATTTGACTGCAGCATTCAACATCCACTGGTGAGTCTGAAGGTTTGATTGCAATTAGAAAATGCACATACGAGCTCTGGTAAGACACTCTTTGACAAGCACCCCAGTTATCACAGAATAAAACAGACAGCAAAAGACAGAAAGTGAAAGCAAGCATAGTATACACTCACTTATGTGCACATTTCAATTACACTCTAGTTTCAGGTAACATTTATCCTACATACATCTGAAAAAATACAAAAGGCTAGTATCTGCAGTGTATCTGCACCTTCTCTACTTGTCAGCCTTTGGACTGTACAGGGTATATGTGAGCAATAGGATATTTCACCAAAAGATTAATAAAGCTGGCCTATCAGATCTAAAACAAGGACAAAATGCCTGTGGTTTAGCAAAGCAGCAGGCTTCAACTAATGATCCCTTTTATCATATACCAAGCTTTTGAAATAGGGATATACTGCTAAGAATGCTGCTTTGCTTATCTGAGCTTAAGGAGGGATTGAGTGACTGCATGAGACTGCATCTTCCAGGGCAGAGAGTAACTTCTGAGAGAGCACGCTCCACAAGAAAGGATTTCTTCAGAAGCCCAGAGTGCAACCTAAGGTAAGCCAAAATCCTATGAACTACACCTTGCAATGCTGCCCTGCTGACATGCAGCAGCTCTGCTGTGGGGATACCACCCAAAATAAACTGGTCAACTCCAACTCTGGAAGTGAGGGGGCACCTTGCAATAGCTACCACTGCCATCTCTGCCCTTCTTCCTTGCAGTAAGGAACTAGGGAACTCTCAACTGTCCCCCAGAATCAAGACTGGCTTTGACTAACTTCATCTACTCCACATGAGCGACAACTTCCAACCAGTTAGCTTCAATTAATGTTAATAAACACTTTAAATAATCACTTTATTGCCCTGTTCAGTAAAAGCATAGTTTCACTACTCTGCAGCCTGTATATGAGTTTAAACTATCAACTTTTCTATGTGATATTTAAAAAAATCCAATGATCTCAAAGAAATGACATGGATATTGACACCCCACATTAACAAAAAGTAGATGCAGTGCCAAATTAAACATGAGTAATACACGTTATTATTGACATTTCCTGTTCTGCAAATGCAATTTAAACCACAGCTTGTTAGACACAGGTGTAAAAGTTAACAATGAACAGAGACCATTCAACAGCAACTCATATAAAGTATGAAAATACATATTTGCATATAAAATATGTAGAATAAAACTTGCAGCATGAAGTACTGCTTTTCCTAATGAAAATGCATTAATGCAAAGCAATTTCGAACAGAGACTGACAGCAGGTATTTACTGGGGCCTGTAAATGATGAGCTTGAACAGAAAGCATAAAAACATGGATAGAGTTGAGCTGCCACACAGCCCATCATGGTCTAACGTAAAACTCAGAAAAAGCCACAGGCTGCCACTGAGCAAATGGCCTTTGGAAGTTTCTGTAAGGAGGAATTGTACTAGAATTTACTGACTCCCCTCTCTCATGGATGACTGAGTATTATTTGGATTTCGGAGGGGAAAAAAAGGGGGAGCAATGGACATCAGAACAAATAATGGAAAAATTCAAGCAACAGGAATAGTCTACACTAGGTATTTAACAGTGTCCACACTTAGGTGAATAGAAGAGTTCTGCACTACGAAACAATCTGGGTATTTTTCTTTCTGGGAAACCGTAAAAACCCAAGGGACAGAGAACTTCACGCCAATGCTAACACGAAGTTATCAAACAGTAACTGCGTTCATTATTCACAAGGTGAATACAGGCAGGATCAGCACAGAGACAGATCTCTTCTATTCACTGTACATGAAGCAGCAGGAAAAAAGGATCAACAAGGTGGCAAGGGAGGGGCAGAGAGGGTAGAACAGAGGGTGGAGGGGATTTGATGGGGGGGGCTCGGAGAAGGGGAGCCGGGGAGAGCCGGGGCGGCTCGGGGAAGGCTGGGGGGCCGGGCAGAAGAGCAGGGCACAGCACGGCTGCCAGGCAGCCCTAGGCGAGCGAGGTACAGTAGGATGAAGGGAGGAGACTCACCGCAGCAGCCATGCTACGTGAACTCAGAGGGCTGGAGGAGCCGAAACTACTCACTTGCTCGGCCAGCAGCTGCCGGCTCTGCACCGCGTTGTTCCGTAACAACAAGAACGCGTCCGTTAGACGCCGGGTGGCCATGGCCTACAGCCACGGGGCCCCCCGACCCGGGGCCGCTCGGCGCCTCGCTGCAGGGCCCTCGGCCCTAGCTCAGCCCGGGGCCCACGGGCAGAGTGGGCGGCCGCCCGCCGGCCACTCACAGGGCCCGGGCGGAGGCCACAAGCGCCGGGCCCCCCCGGCCGCCGGCCCCCTCCATTCCCCCCGGATCCGACCGCGGCCCCAGCGACAGCCCGGCTCACTTCCGCGTTGTGCATCGCTCAGCGCCTTCCGCCCCGCCCGCCGCCCCACTCCGACCGGGCCCGCCGGCCGCGGCACCAACGTTCCGGCCCTCCGAGGGCCGGGAGGCTGCAAACCCCCACATTTAAACCGAATGACCGTGAGCGCCCGCCCCAAGGCTGCCAGAGCCCAGCCCGCCGCCTCTCCTGGCTCGGGGGGGGGTATGGGGGGCGTCTGTGCCGTATATTGGTTGCCCGTAATGGGAGCCAGGTGTGTGCCCATGGGCAGTGGCAGGCAGGTGTGTGCCCATGGGCAGTGGCAGCCTCCCTGCCACCACGCCTGTCCCAGCCTTCCTGGGCTGTCAGGGAAGCTCGGCTTTGTACAAGAGGCCCTGACATTCCCATGGCTTTTTCAGCTAACCAGCCCCTTCCCGCTGCTGTGAAACATTCTCAAATCATCCTCAAAAGGCACAAGTTTAGTTCAAAGCAGAATACTGCAGTAGGACCATTATGGTTTGATAGATTCTCTTTTACTGTTTTTTCTTCTGGATCTCCCCACCTTCCCCCCAATTTGCTTTCAGTGAATATTCTGTTTTCTAAAAAGAAAACTCAGATTTGCACAACAGCACAACACTTTTTGCTGGTGTCAGCCATTCAAACACCAGGATATTCCCTGAGAGTAAACACGCCGTTTCAAATGACAGCGTTGGGTTTGACTTTCTGAAAGATGCTTTCTAATAATGTGGACAGAAACGATTTTTTTTTCCCCCTGCTGCTCTCACAGGCCAGCCTGGCTCTCCCGTGCATGGGCTAATGTGACATGGGATCTGGGCTCCCTCCTGTGCATCCTGTGCATTCTGTGCACCTTGCACCAGCACCCCAAGGGACATCTGACATGTCCCCTGCAAGAGCTGCAGCCATGGCCAGGGCAGCTGCTACACCCTGGCCGTCAGGAATGTCCCTGGCTTAAAATCTCAAAAAAGAAAAAACAACAAAAAAACCCTGCCCCAAACAACTACTATTTACACATATGGTAAGAACAGCGACTATAATCACAACCACATTTTCTGGAAATGTTACCCCGTTTTATCTAACCGCCTGGGCAAACTTCTACAGTGAGAAATAATAATAATAATAATAAAAAAAAAGTATTCCTTTGCTATTATAAGACGTTTGGGGAGTTTTCTTGACCAGCCCTTCTGCCTCAGCAGGAGAGACCCGAAACTTGGAATTTAGCAAGGAAATAAGCTCCAGTCGTACAAGGACTAATGCACGCGGTTCATTTTTCGTGGTCTGGTGAAATCTGTTTTCATTTTGGCTGCCTGACAGAGGCTTTAAAAATATATGTACGTACTTCATTTCTTCATGCTAATTTTTAATCTACTGTAACAATTTTTTATTCTCTGAGAACAGTTTTAGCTAATGGACTCCCAGCCTTCCCTTGGCACTGCTGCTGTGGCTGGAGGTCGAGAGGAATTTCTTCTGCCATCAGCGGTTCTCCCCATGATCTTTTAGTTCTGGATGTGTGCATGGAGAAAACTGGTTGGAATATCTGACATGCTAGGATGATGAACATGAACCCAATGGGAAGTCTAATGTGCTGGAAGTCAGTATATGCCAGCAATTGATGTCTTTTACTTCCTGATTTTTGACAGCTTAAAAAAAAGTTTGAATGTTGGGCAGGCTTGGAATTTAAGCAGAGGGTATAAAAAGTATTTGGGATTTGTAAACAGAGGGATAAAACTCTGTAAGGAAGGGGTCCAGACCTCAGTTGGTGAATAACCACTTCAAAGTTGGTATTAGGAATAAGCAAAGGGAGCAGAAGGAATGGAAAAAAAGATTAATCAAAGAAAACTACATCTTAGAAGTTAGGAAGTGTAGGCATAAAGGGAAATGTGCCAGAAGTAAAGCCAAGCTAGACCTTGCAAAGGAAATTAAAACAAATAGCAAAACGTTATTCAGGCATACATACCAGGAGATGAAGGAGAGGAGAGGTAGAGGTGATGAAAGGGGGAGAGGCAGGGCACCAACAAATGCATGATATGTAGTGGAATTGTACACAGGGGAAATGAACGCATGGAGATAGAAATTATCCAAGTAACATAGATCATAATGTGATGATAATTTGGAGTAGATGACTGTTATAGGTCCCTTGCAACTGAAATGTTCTAATTTCTGACCCAGACATCTAACAGCACTGGCCTATCAAGATTATATCTTGCCAAGTAGCAGCGTGACTGCAGGAGCAACACAAGACCATCTGAGAGCAGGAAAAACTGTCCCAGTGTTTGAAAAGAGGAAAAATGATTGAAGTCTGATCCAGATAAAATACAAGATGTTTGGATAAATTTAGCAGGAAAGAATAACACCAGATGATGGCAAATAGAAATAGGCTGAAATACAACATGCTTTTACTGATGGTGGATAGTGCTAGGCTATGTAAGGTAACTACCTGACTTTGTAAGGTAACTCGTTTTTTAAACAGAGAAGAGCCAGTAGATCTACTCTATCTGGCAACAAATAAACGTAGGGTGGAAATTAGAAGAAAATGCTTAACACTCAGAGGCATGAAGTCCCAGTATATCTTTCCTACAGGCGTGGCATGGGCAGATAAACACATTATAATGCAGCACTCAATCCATTCATAAAAAGGATTGTATTTTCCCCGCCTAAGACAGCACATATCCCAAAATATATCTTTCTAACCATATACCATTAATATTTTGGGCTGTTGCTTCTTGAAGTTAAAGCTCACTGCCATAGGTTTGGAGCCCATGTCTTCCTTTTCCCTTTTTTCTGCTTTCTGAGTGATGTTCTTTATGAGCCATGAGACAGCAGCGCTGCTGGCACCCGCGCATTCCTGCACCCACCACCTCCCACAGCCAGGGCCTGATTCAAAGTGGGGGGAACTTTCCAGTTACAACTGTGGCATTTGAATCAGGCTTCTGGAGGAAGACAAAAATACTCTGTATTTCAGAAGAACATTCTATTTTGAGGTGAATAGCTAAGCTTTTTCTCTCTTTCTTTCCTTTTTTTTTTTTAATGGGAAGATAATCAGAGCCATATTTCAAAGCCAGCTTTTAAACTGTGCTGGCAAACTCCTGTCTCTCCATCCAGACCCTGTATCACCACTATTTAACTGCTCAGGCTAAGCCAAGGGCAAGTAGACCTTATGCTTCAGTGACCAGATGAAGGTCAATCCCCATGACATTTTATCTTGTATAACTGAATAGATACACAGGGTAGGTGAATTATTGCAGTCTTTTGAAGCCTGAACAATCCTACCTTGTGCCAAAGGTAGGATTAATGGACCATTAAGAGCATTTTGCCCTGGAAAATCCCACCATCATTTTGCAGCTGGGACACTTGGCTGCCAGAAAAGTTCTTCTGCAGGAAAGTTTCTAAAGACAAAAAAAAAATCATCAGCAAAGCGTCTGGGTTAGCTCAGCCATTGCTGGAGGTTCCTTTGTGATGGAAATTGAGGGGCTCTCAGAAAAAAGAGACCATATTCTTGCCTTTATCCCGTAGCGTAAGATTTTCAGGCTTCAGGGCTATCAATCCCTCAGTTTCCAGAGCGTGTTAATCACTGAACCAGGATTTGTTTGGCCGGTGACTGAGGTTTTCCCCAGTCCTGGCCCTGGCTGTGGTTCGGGCAGCATCTCTGTAGGTGGTGCTGCAAGGCAGCGAGAGGCGAGGGACAGGCTCCGGAGCGACTTCAGTTAGGGCTCTGGCTTTCTGACCCAGCTCTTGGCATTCCAACCTTCTTAAAAGAGAACTATACATAGTTGCCCATCATTCCTTTATTTTGATGAGCCATAATCTCGGCGCACCCACTGGAAATACGAACAGAAGCGAGCTGTTACTGTGTCTGGGTTGAACTGGCAGCGTTATGTATTCCTCCTGGAAAACTGCGGTTCAACAAACCAGCTTTTCTTATTGATCTACCTCTACCAGAATTTTAACAGAGGATTGTATGAATTAGAGGAGAACATCTGAAAAAAGAATAATAAATTGGTCATGCAGACACCCTAAGTAGTGGGTGTTTAAATTACAGAGAAAGAAATTCCCATCTCTAAGTGGGCTCCGACTTCTTTTGCTCTACACTCAGTTGAACTGGAGTTCAACTGCTCTTCTGCACAGTGAGAAACAGCATAGTGGATCCTGCAAAGGTGCCTGTACTCCCTCCCTGCTGCTGAAATGCAATCAATCCGGGAATCAAGCTTACTTCAACTGGGTAGGCAGTGAAGACTGCTTAGAAGGCTGGGAGGAATTTTTAAATCAAAATTCAGCTGCAAAATATTGGTGTTTACAGGCAGACATACTTCACATGCATAATTAGACAGGCAACCTTGTTCAAAGGCAGATGAGAAAGTTGTGGTCTGTGAGCTCGTAGCCTGGTCTCGTGACTGGCCAATAAATGCCTGTGGTACTTGAACAATGGAACAACTTTGTCATCGAATATTGTGCAAAATTCCTTTCCTCAGCTGGGCACTATATTAAATCTTCTGTGTCACCATGGTGTAGGTCACCTCTGCAGCAAAGATAAAAGATCGCTCATTGTAGGCATTTGTATCTCTGCTTAGCCTAATTACCTCTCCAGTAGTCACATGGAGATATTCTGCATTTAAATTGATGTATCAAATGTAATAAATTGTTACTGGTTTCTTTCTTGTAAGATACACATATCCAAAGATTTTAGATCAAGATGGGATACCTAGCTATCATCAGAGATGAGCAAAAGTGGCAGGGCTGGATGTACAGCAGGGCTTAGATGTTCATCCACAGAAATAGCAGTGTGAATTCAAGATGTTTCTGCTTGTCATTGACCATCACGATGATGTTACCCTGCAATTTAGCTAGCACGGTATGCACTGTGAGTGCTGCTCATGTGGTTTCATGCAAGTCGATCGGTTTAGTTACTAATATAGCAACTTTCCTTGAGAGGTCAAGCCACCACAGCTGACACAGCTGAGGGCATTTAGCTCGAAGCCACTCTGCAAACCCAGGTTCGAGGGTCGAACAGTACCATGTCTGGAGTAGGAGAGGAGGGAAATGTGGTGTTTGGACCCTGTGGCAGAGTCCCACAGTACTTGAAGTAGATGCATATATGAAGAGATTTTAATCAAAATAAATAGACAAGGGGAGTATTATTATTCCTTTTTCAGAGATGAGGAACCAAGCCATGAAAAGATTCAGTGAGCAGCTCCCCAGCAGATATGCATAATGTAAGAGCTGGCAATAAAGCACAGGATTCATCATTACTGCCATTTTACAGATGGAAAAACCAAGTCACAGAACAACAGTGGCTTGCTCAAGGTCACACAAGGTATTTATAGCAAACCCAGGACCCAAACCTGGAGCTGCTGAGTCCTGGTCAGCATTTTTCCCAAGGGAATCAAGGATAAGGAGATTAATGTCAATAGTTTCCCCAGAAGCAGCAGAATTTCAGAAAGACAAGGAAGCCTGTTCCAACAGAAGATGCCTGTGTTTGTGTTAGAAGAAGTGTAGACTCCAGTATCCCCAGCAGCTCACACTTATGTTTTTGTTATCCTAATGAGTGGCAACATTCCACTTCCAGAAGGTTTTATCTCTTTAAATTAGGTGGTGGTTTTTTCAACTAATAAAATTAGTTGAGGCAATTCAGAAAGATGTATTATGCTAGATCACAGTCTGACATTCATTCCAGCAATAACAACTGTTATCAAAGAAAGATCTTTCTCATAAACGTAGGAAACAAGTCAGGCTAATAAAGACATGAATAAGTTTTTGCACATTACACTGTAAAAACAATCAATGAAACAGTGGGGAAAAAAAATCTAGTCAGAAAGTCTGTATAATGAGTATTATCTTGCACAGAAGCTGGCTGACTGCTTTAGAGGGAACAGCATTTAGCCATAAATCATTCAGAAACTAGAGGGAAAGGATTGGCCCTGCTAATTTCAGCACCCTGAGGGAGCAGCAGAGGGCACGGAAGAGCAGGTTCCTACTTAAATCTTCACTTTTTGGCCTGGATTTTCCTGTAGAATGGGGAACTCTAAATACTGATTTTCGTAAGGAGCCGGTGCCAAGCAGCTCATGAGTGGGTATCCTCTAAAGAAGACATCATAGATTTCCAGGCTTGTTCTCTGTCATGTAGGACTGCTGCTTGCAGCTGACGTGTTATGCCAGGATACTGCCCTACATGGTGTTTATTGCTATTCTCAGAGGTGCTTAGAAATGGGAAATGCTAGAATCTGAGATAAGTACAGGGATGATGTAAGAGCATGAGGAAGGAAACGAGACCAAGCAAAAAAGAAAAAAAAGTTTATTAGACCAAATGGAGCAAAGCGGGGAGGAGGAGTCAGAGCTGCAGCTGAGAATGGCCATGGGGAGATGAGGAAATCCCCTTTCAGCCTTAAATTGCATCACAGTAAATAAAAAAAAATAAAATTAATTAAAAAGCAACTCATAGATCTGAAATCAAAACAGAGGGGTTGCAAGAGACAGGAGAACAGCAGCTCCAAGAAAGGAACTGCTCTTGTTTGCTTCTCTTCGATTCCTTTCTTCCTGTTGCTCAGATAAAAGAATTACAGTGTCTCTAGAAACACCATCTGTGAACTTCCAGTCTGCCAAGCAGGGTCTCATGGGAAAGCACATCTTATTGTCCCCAGTTTATATGTAAAAATCTGAGGCGAGGGAGAGTGATGCTGATTTGACAGTTTTCATCTGAGCTATCCTTGTTCGATCCCTCTGAAGATGTGAATGTCCGACCTTGGATGACTCATGCAGCCCAGACTCTGCTGGTTTACCTCTCACTGGTGACCCAGTGGCTGGCTTTAGTGCCTGTGGGCTGTCTGCAGCGGTGGTGGACATCCCCTTCAACCATCTGTGCCTTGAAGGCCACGCTTACCCCCATTGCTGGGAGAGGACCATCCAGTGCACTCTGAGCAATGGCAGCAGCAGGCAGAGTAGGCAGAGGGTTATTTTCATCTCCCACCTCTGTGCTGCCCTGTACAGGCTGGGTGAGGAGGCTCTATGGTCTCCAGGGCATAAGGCCCATCCCTGTGCTCTGCTGTCCTTGTTGCACCTCTGCTGGGAAAGATACTCCAGTGCCCTTTAGCTGTGCTTTTCAGGGGTGGTCACATCTTCCCATACTTGGGGTACATCCACCACTGACCATGGGATGGTCATGGGATCCTTGGAGCCCCGAGCTCAGTCGCAGGAAGAAGATGCTCATGGCCGAATTGTTTTACCTGAAAGAGATGGATCCAGCCTGTGCTTGTCCAGGCTGGCTGGTCATCCTGACACAGCCACTCCATTTTCCTTGCATGGGAATGTCCACCCTGGCTTCTGTCCACTGTCTTCCTCCTTAAAATCCATAGAAGAGGCCATCAGAAGCACCCAGCCAGCAGGAAACATGGAGCACACGGACCACCGTGGGATATAGGGAGCCTGAATCTGGGTTATTCTTGGTCTTTCAGTGTGCCAGCTGACAGCACTGCAAACCAAACCGGGGGTGTTCAGTAGCAGAGGCCAAGGTACTGATCCAAACGCTGACCTGCCTTCCTGCAGCATGGCTGTGGAAGGTGGTGGGCTGGGAGAAGTTAACGGGACATAATTTGGCTCCACGTTTTTTCTTGAGGTATTCTGTGTTAGTAGGCTCAGCAGCTTTGCCGATCCCCATCTGGGTTTCCTGACCAAAGATGAGGTGTGAGGAACTGAACCGCATTCCCTGGGAAGAGCTGATAGAGCCTCCCCTGCTTCTCCCCCTCCTCTGGTGCTTCAAACCAAAACAGCTGCAAACTTCTTGTGGCTGGAGATGTGCTGAGTGGCCTGGCAGGAGTTCAGGGAGAGGTAAAGGAATCCCACCCACCAGTAGCGAGAGCTCGGTGCCACCACCAGCCCTTGTGTGCCCTAAATCCTGGCTTCCTGGTAATCGCTATCTCCATAAATACTGGTCAGCCAGCAGGAGAAGGGACTTGCATCGCTGGACTGTGTTGTACTGTGTGAAATATGAGGTGACACACAATACACTGGCATTAGGCAAAGGAGTTGTCTGCTGATGTGGTGACACGCTTGAGGCAAAACTGGAAAATTCGATCCCTTCCTGGCCGCAGAGCCCAGGCGCTGCGGTGAGGCACGGCTGACTCGCTCTTCTTGGGGACGTCAGGGGGAAAACGAAACACGCCGGCCAGTACCATCTGCAGAGCCCAGCCAGGTTTGTCCCTGGTGAAGCTCAAGGGAGGTGAAGAATGCAGAGCTGCTTTTGGCAGTGTTGTATCAGAGGTGGCTTTGGCCAATAGTTCCTCTGGCTCCAGACCCAGCTCAAAATGTCTCCTTGCTGCACCGACTGCCTGTCACCCCATCCTCCTCCCCACAGCTCCAGGATTCATTCCGATGGAATCAAAGAACAACAGAGCTGTGTTTGTGTTCGGTTCTCCTGACTGTGCGGTCCAAGCACGGCAGAGACCTGTGAACACCATTCTGTTCTCCCTACATTTCTTCTTCGCCTCTCCCTCATTTCTGTTTCCAGATAAGTTTTTTAAAGCAAGATGGCAGCTGTGCTACAGAGATCAAAGCCCTGGATGAGAATTCTCCCTCTCCTGCTGATCTGTTGTTCATTTCTGTTTTCCTGGCCACCGTGCCAGAATGATGCTGTCTGTAGAGCCACAGTGAAACCATATCACCACAGTGAGCGCTGGCAGCTCCAGACCCAGATTCGCATATCTGATCTGTGCGTGGTCTGACAGCAGAGCAAGCACACAGGGATAGCAGCAGACACAAACAGCTGGTGGGCGAGAGGAGAAATCTCCCTCCTGCCGAGGACTGGGTTATGAGCTGCACCTCGGTGAGATGCCTCCTGTAGCTCAGAGCAGTCCTGTAGATACCCACCTCCCCCTGAGGGCCACTCCTGAGGGTGTCCCCCTTCCTAACTTAAGCAAGATCCAGGAGATTATCTGTGGGTTCCCATGCAGATTTTTGTAAAACTGATTTCAAAATACAGCCTGACAAAGCCACACAGTGAATGCTAATGTCTGCCAGGCCAAGCACAGCGCTCACACAGGGAAACGAGGATCTCTGACATGTCTGTGGTGCTCCCTTGGGTGGATGTGTACACACACACTCATCCAGAAGGATTTCTGCTTGTTTATGTAACACAAGTGTCTTGAAACGGATCTGAAGAGCAAAGGATTAATGAATAACATGCAATTAAAGCCTGCACGGGAGGTAGCAAGTAAGAATAGCTCTAGCTCTGCTCCCTTTCCAGGACTCATTTCATGTGCACGCTAAGGAGTGCTTGTTTAAACTAATACCCCTCTTTCTGTTCTCTGGGACAGATTTTTCAACAGGGCTTTAGAAAGGCAACTGCAGAGTAATGCCTCTCGTAACACACGTGCCAGCTGCTTGCAAGGCGGTTTGACTTGTGCAGGCGGCAGCGGTGGTACCCACAGGGCTCAGGATCTATCGATCTCTGAGCCAGCCCCTGCTTGGAGAAGGTTAATCTCCTGGGGGGGGGTGGTATGCCTGGGCCTCCCGAGACACAGATCCAACACCCTGTGCGTTGATCAGTGCTGACACACATTTCCTGCGTGACCTCCAGCGAGCTGCTTGGGACTCCGGGAGGCAAACTGTGCCAAACCTTCCCGGGGCGGCGAAGGTATAAGTCTGTTTTTGTAATGGAAGTGGAGAGAGGCACAAATGTCTGCCAGGTCCTTGGCCCCTGCAATTCCCAGCCTGCTGTATTACCTTACGCTGGTGATTTAATTTATGGCAATGAACTGTGAACTGCGGTGGCTGTGAGCTGTGAATTCTGCGATAGCTGCTGGGCTGTGACAGCAGCTTCCAGCGAGCAGACATCGGCTCCAGTGCCTACATGTTGGACCACTGCAGCTGAGTCTCACAGATTCTTTCCCACCCGGCTGGAAGCCTCTACCATGTACCCAGGCCCTGGGTAGGAACGCCTACATTCCCACCCTGGTTTTGGGGTCTCTGACCATGGTTTGGTCATACTGGGTTTGGGAGTTCATGTTTATGCTGGTGAGACTGAAAGAAGAAGCAGGGACAATCTTATGGGTGAAAAATAAACTCCGTGCTGCTGTTGGCGCAGAGAGGGAGAAACCCCAGGGAGTTTGGAGCCAGATTCTCCAGTTCAGCTCATTGCCTGGACGGTGAATCCATGGACATGAAATTTGTTTCTATTTTGCAGGTGGGAAATCCCTGGCACAGGGAGGCTGAGTGATCCTGAGCTGTGGAGAGGCAAACCTTTGGCTGAGTCAGTGATATAAATAACCTCTCAAGTCTGAGCTGTCACCCACAGATCAAGACCTCCATACTGCCAGAAGAATGTGCTGCAGCATTCAGCACACATATTGTTCTCCCTCAGAGGAGCAGAAGCGTGCACATCATTAAAAGGAAATATTTTATGCTGATCATTTCCACATGCCCGCTCTCTATCTATCTGGGTTTTTAAGCAGCACCCATTCTGCACATAATGTCATGCACTTACATCTCGCAAGGAAGATCAGACCTCTTCAGGCTAAGGAATGGTGTTCCAAAGCCCTGATAAAACTCTTTTATGGAGATGAATAACTCCTGTGGTTTCATGCTTCCTTTCCCTGAAATGCTGTTAGATGAGCATCAAATCCTTTTGTATTTATTTGAGGGAATTTCCTTCTAGACTCTGCAGGCAGGGGAAAAAAATGGTGATGGGAGGAGAGTTGGGACTGAATGATGCTGCTAAGAGGCAGTGCCTTGGTGGGAGCTGGGGAGCACGGCTGCCGCCTCATTTATATCCATCTGAGGTGCCATGAGCTGCAGACTAGGTTAAGTTACCTTGTCTGAAGGACTGAAATACCACATCAAAGCGCCACGTGGATCAAAGGTGAAAGCAACAGGCATTCCTGGCTGGCTCATCTTTCAGACCTTTCTCTCTCTTTAGTTTCCACTTTGAATCTGATAACGCAGCCTGAACGCAGCCTTTCATATGCTTTCATTCCTCAAGGCACAGGTGGTATGGAGCGTGTATTTCCTTGTCAGTGGGCTTCATGGGGCGTAGGATTTCCAGGGCTTGGCTCTCAGGCATCAGAGCGGTGGAAAAAGATCTATAACTCTGAACAAGGCAGAGCCAGAGTGATGGAGTCAGTGCAGCAGAGCAGAGGCTCTCCTGCCCCGGGGACCGAACGGGGTGTAAATCTACAAAGAGCTGCTCAACAGTTAAGTACCAGTATTAACCTGCAACACACAGTGCTCAGGGCCCTCCCAGAGAATCACACCCATGATCTGAGACTTTATATGCAGACCAAAGCGTCTGTGAGCCCTGGAGAGGGCACATCAGGGCATGGAGGGTAAAACTGTGAGAGGGCCACATTGATGACACACAGGTCCCAGGGACAGTTGGAAGTACACTGAAATTTCTTATGCTAAGTGAAGTAAATGCAAAAGTAAACTACTTCAGGGACTCAGATAAAGATTTTACCCCATGAGTGTGTGACTTTTGGTCACACAGAAGATGGTTGGAGGCAGATGAAGCTGTGTTGCTCAGTGTCTGTGAAAATCTGGATGTTAACTCTTCCATAGTGTAGGTTCCTCCTGCAGTACTACTTGTCAGAGAGGATCAGAGCTATCACGGCATGAACGAAAGGCCTCGTGACCTGAAGAAAAATCTTGATTCTGACATTTTTTGTCCTTCAGACCCTTTCATTTACGTCAGCAAACTTTTATTGAGTCTGTAGTGGCTGTCTCTGCGTAGAAGGCTCCTTCTGATTGATGTTCTCAGCTGGGCATTCATTGCTTCGCTTTGGTGTCAGAATATATGTCAATATATGGGCTTAAGGCAGATTTGTGGAGATGTCATCTTCTGGATTCAGAGCTCTGTACTAGTACATGGGGCCTAAGCAAGTAGCTTTAGAGATCCAGACCCTCCTATATCTGTGGGTTCATGTAATATGAAATATTATGTTAAAGCTGAACTGGATTCTTTTATGTCAGGGTTGATCTCCAAGGTTTATAAAACCATTCAGACTGGCAGCGAGATGAACAAGGCAATTGCATCCCTCCTTCCCCTACTCTAAGCTACAAAAGGAAAACATTGTGACTCATCAGCCAGAAAAGTTGTGTTTTCTTCAGCAGGAAGCTTTGCAGATTCTCTGCTCCCAGATCTTGTTACACTCTTCCATCCCACCATTCTGGAAAAACTCCCACGGAAAGACAGGCAGATATTTTAATCAAGAAACGGTCCTTATTTCCATTAGCAACAGCTGTTTTCCTTTTGATTTAATTCTCCATTCTGGAGTCTGTTTATGAAAGCTGCCATTAATTATGTTTTTCATCAGTCAATGCTCAGAGATGGCTAATGGCCCAGCACACCTAATTAGTCCTTCATGTATGATGATGTTTCAGCAAGTCTATAGTTAGTGTGTAGGGCTGATATCCGCTGTGTAGTGGAGTTGCGAGTGGGGCTGCGCACACTCTCCTGGCGTGTGTCAGATGGTGCTACAGCTGTGTTCCTCTGCTGCTGCCAACATGTGGCTTGCTGGGGGCTGCAGTTATGGGGGTGTGATAACAGCCAGGCCAGAGGGGCTTTGAATGTCACTCTGAGCAGGCTAGCAAAAGGGTAGGAATTCAAGCTGCCTCGGGAAGCTCTTTGAAGACAGGGATTGCAGAGACTGGAACTGCAGCTGCTTTTGTTGTTGTTTCAAATGATGCACTTGGTAAGAAGCGATGGCCACATGGACTGTGCCAGGGTGCTTATCTTTAGCTTCTCCTGTGCAGAAACCTTCTGGCCATCCATGCAAAGGTATTCCCAGCTGACCTGTCTGTCTCAAGCCACAAAGGTGGCTACTTGTCATGCAAAGAGTGTTTAAAGTCACTGTGTAGACATCGGCATGACTCAAGCCCCTAACCTAGTGACGCGTCTAGGTTTAGGTGAGTCCTTGGCTAGATATAGCAAAAAGCTTGACACCACTGTCCAGAAACCATGGGCACAAACACCAACTGATTTTTCTAGGTTGACTGAATTCTTTCCATACCTTAAAGCTGGAGCTGGAGTTTGAACATCAGGCTTAGTTGGAACTTTGCCTTCGTTTTGGAGGTGTTTGCAGCTGCGAAGAATAGCAGTAGTTATTGGCAGGTAGCCTCAGGTAAGAAACATTTCAAATCCTCCAGCACACAGATAGCTTTGAAAAACATCCACATCTGTCATGATTGTGCACTGAAATCCAGTCTGTGTGTGTGCAGAGAGTTGGCTGTGTTCCCTCACCAGTCTGTCACCTGCAGAGTTCACGGCACCGTGGAAAACTGCCTGCAATGACCAGGGGCATGTTTTATTTACCTTGGTAGCAAAGTGGCAAACGACCAGCTCAGGATTTGTAGTCATGCATTGCATAAACCAGTCAGTCCTTCTTATGCCCGAAGGAGTCTGCTGCCCATGATCATTCTTCACTCACTTCATTTGCTCTTGCTGTGAGCCCCACGAGAGGCTGCGGGAAAGGAAAGCTGATGTGGCAATGTTTGCTGTGTATAACCATAACAATGTACTGCTCTGGAACCATGTCACTGCATTTGAATCATGAGAGATGCTCTGATGTTCTACCTGGTGTTGAAGGCACTTCTCTGCCCTGCAGAATCACATCTGACTTAGCAGAGGGTTTTTTTGTGAGTATTCAACTGGCCGGTTTCTGACTGTGTGACCTCACTAAGCTTAAAATCTTTTGACTGAAGAAGGAATGAATCTGCCACGGTGCCAAACAGACAGAGGCTTCCTCAGGAGGCACCTGCTTCCAAAGCAAATGAAATTCACTTTGATTTTCATGGCCTTTTGAAAGGATGTGAGCAGCACCGCGAGGAATCATATAGGACCAGCTCAGAAGCAGTTTAGAGGAGCATACAAGAGCACCAAAAGTGTTGTCATTTGAGATGAGAATGAGAAAATGCATGTGACCTGCTAAAGAGTATGTCCTGCTCCTGAAGCCTCCAGCTCTCATGCTGTGATGGGGTGCAACTGCAGACCAAATAGGTTTAGAAATAGTATTACTGTAGGTTAACATAGTTTTTGGACAGGGGAAGGAAGGCAGTGTCCTGCTGTTTGTTCATTGTTCAGTCACCTCTTTGCTAGTTGTTTGATCACCTCAGCTTTGAGCTCTCATCTGAGATGTCTCAGCTGGAAAGTGCCGGATTTACAGAGCTCTTGCAATGGTGACAGAAGAAATGTTCTAGCAGGGTGTTATGGTCCTGCTGTCAAGTCCTTCACTAGAAACCCAGAGTAATCCCAGCTCAGCTGATGGGTTACTGTCGTGTAAGTGAAGGCTGCGTTCATCTCTTGGACGTCACCTTTTGGCCTCTTCTGTTGGCAAATGAACCCGATGTAATATTGCAAAAACACATCCTTTGAGTGAAAGTGATAAGGAAGACAAATGTTTGACTTTAGCCAGAGAATTTAGAACTCAGAGTCCTTTGAAGATTGCCGAGTCCTGCGCTGTGTTAGTTGTCCATATCTATCTAGAAAACACTCATTTCATCACAGCTGATGACATGAAACCAGACTTGTGAGCAAATGGCTAGGTTGAGTTAAATCACCTCTCTATCTGCTAATGGCATTTTTGCCTTTGCTTGATGATGAAGGTTATCTTGCTGTTTGGAAGTTATAACCTACAACTCTTAGACAGCATTATCTGCAGACTTGGGTGAGATAATTTGTATGAAAAATCCAGGGAATCTGAAGCTTACTGGCCTCTATTCACACGGAGCTGAAATGCTTCAAGACTCCAGCCGCCTTCGCACACCACGTGCCTCCTGCTAGATGCTGGGGAAGGACTAGCAGCCGGCAGATGATGGATAGCAATGCCGCAGCCGCTCTAAGGTTAGGAGTGACATCACCGATAGAGAAGCGAGCAGCTTGAGCTGTTTATGAAACTGCAGTTGGGACGTTTGCCCCAGACTGCATTAGCCCCTGTTCCCTGCCTACCCTGCTTCTCCCCACTCAAATTCCAAACTCCTTCAAGGGAAACAAACATCTGCAGAGACACAATGTTAATTGTTGTACTTAGTGCCGCTGTTTACATTTTTGGTCCCAGCAAGTCAAAGCATGTCAAGGCTATCCTGATGGCTAAAACAAGCCAGAAATCTTGTTCAGGCTGAAATAACAAGGGGCTGGATCCTGATCTGGTGGGTGCACTAAGGCGTTTGGCTTTGGCCCCGAAGGATGGAAATCAGAATGAGGAGAAATCAGAGGGTGCAAAAAAAAAAGTGGCAGAGAGGCTTGTGAGGAGGTGAATGGGATCGAGTCATTGGGGAAGCATTACAAGGTTAATGCAGTTTTCCATTATCTGGAAACAGTTGGGGATTACACAGCATTTGTAAGCTTAGAAAGGCCGGCTTCCCCGGGTTCTGCTCCCATCAAACCCAGCCTAATGGCTCCTTATCAGGAATGATGAATCACACTTGTGCCTACACTTTGGTCCCTAATTTCCACTTTTCTTGCATCTGCTTAAAGTCCTTTTTAATTTCAACATGTGCAGCAGCCTCTGAGCCAAGCACGGCCCCAGCATTCGCAGTCATTCTGGTAATTACCGCACTCGCCGGGTCCCTTTAGGATGCAATTTCAATGGGGTGTGACTTTCACAATATTTTTTTTTTTGTTGTTTCTCGAGCCACTCCAGGAAGGAGCTGTTAAACACGAGTCTCAGCAGGATCCATCATGACTGAGGACAGAACAGAATGTAATGAAACAGGGTGAATACGTGTCTTGCCGGGCAGGATATGTTCTCTTAGTTATATGGTTGATAAAGCTTTGGCTGAGGTTCAAAAAGGTGTTCAGCTTTCATCTCTCTGTCTTCCTTCCTCCACTCCCCTAAATATTAAAGGCTGCACTCATACCTCCCGTATTCGTGGCTACTTTAATTGTTTACAGGTTTTTTTAATAAAGGATTTGACCTTTTGCCTGTACAGTTATACAAACCTTTCTCTGTCTTTGTGGTTGATGGCCCCTTCATCACAGCTTGTCCTCAGCTTCCCTGTGCCCCATCTGGTTCCGTCCGATGCCGTGTAAGGGAACAGACACTACATTATTGTAGCCTGAAATATAGAGTTTTCCTGCTGCAGAGAAGGAGGGATGGTGCCACACTGCGCTCCCCTCTGCCTATGACCTCAGTTGCGCAAAGCCATGTGCAGGCAGTGGGGTATTGGTATCCAAACATTTAGTGACTGGTGGGTTTGTCACCCTGGGCTTGCTGCTTGGACTCAGCTTGCTCTGCTGCTCTCATTTCGGCTCAGGTGAATGTGACAGGGCTGTCTGGGAAGCTAAGGTTTCACTGGAAGTGTGTGGCAGCACTGGGAATTGAACTCAGATCTCCCGTGTCCCCACTTGGTCCATTAACCACAAAGCCATTTTCCCTCGCTAATTGAATGCAAAGGGAACAGTCATCTTTACACTATTTACATGCTGGGAGAGCAGAGGCAGCCCTGAGAGAAAGTAACACATCGAAGAAAAACTAGCAGGTAACAGCCAGGTGAAGATTTTGGAGGCTCGGGGTGTGCCTGTTTAACCCTGAGCATCTCTGTAAGGGCAGCACGGCAGCTGGGTTCCCAGATCATGGGGCAATGACCAGGTGTCCAGGAGTGCAGTAAGGCCCTGTCCAGATGTGCAACCATGCCAGGAGGAAAGGGAGATCCTCTATCCCCTGTAAGGCTGTTTCTTCCCTGCACTGATTGCTCCCTTCATGGGATCCCGTTGTCTTGAGACAGATCTCACAGGAATCGCAGCAGCAAAGGAGAGAAAAATCAATCCCATGCTTCTGCTTTGGTCACGTTGCTGTGCTTGGTGTTGGTATTGGCCAACCTCTGATCATGAAATTCTCCTTTGTCACAGCTTTGGCCGTGTTTGCTGTGTGAAAGGATGATATTTGAATTAGGGCCTGTGTTTATAAACAGACACAAGAATGACTGATATTAACGTGAATTAAACCAGCATTTTTAATCCCACAGCAATTAATTAAATGGGGGCAGTGACAAATCTGAGCATAGGTGCCCAATTAGGTGCTGTTGCACAGGCAACGGAAGAAAAGTTTGTCAGGTGGAATGTGCTTTGGCTCAGGCCCTTGAGAAGGAAGAGCCTTTCTGCTCCAAATAATCATTAATTTGGTTGCTATCAGAACAGGAATTTACTACAGTGTCTCTGGCCAGCCTGTCCTCTCCTTCTGAAGAGACTGAGGTTCTTGTCCCCTCCAAAATGCAGCTGTAAAAGCTGTGAATGAAAAAATGTTCATTAAGGATAATGTTGGTAGCTGGGAACCAGTGCATCAGTGATGAAATACGATGTTTATTTTTCCCTCTGTGTTAAGCACATTTAGGGATGTCCCCAGTGTGCAAGATGAACTGGCAAATGATCTGCTGTGTCCTGGCTTCTGCAAGGGACCAGACATCAGTGTCAGCTTGTGAGCAGCCTCTGCTCCTGGTTCCACATCTTCTCAGGTCAGACAGAACGTGGATTGTTTCCTCTCCCTTAGCCCAGCTCCCACCACCCACATCTGCCGGGGGCCTGATCCCTTCCACAAGCAGTTTGAGAGGTAGGAGGGCAGGGATGCTCCTGGAAGCCAGCGAGAAAGGCCAGAGCTGGACCACACGCACAGGAAGTCATGGCTGAAACGCGTTGGCAACTGGTGAGTGTGGGGGCCCTGAGGTGGGACAGCTGCAAGTGAAGTTGGCTGGCAGAGCTGTGGGTGTGTGGGCAGGCACACTGCCTGGCAAGGCCAGGGCTGGGCCTCCGTGCTGAGATTAGTCCGTGAGCACTAACTTTACCCACAAAGTATTCAGGAAAATAAAAGGAAACCATGCTTACGTTTGGGCTCTAATGGCTGGCTTTTTCCATCTCTTATTCTTGGTCATGAAAGCAGTCAGTCTGCCTGGAAGTTCAGACATGAATTCTTTAACCTGGAAGGCATTTTGGGTAGTGTACCGTCTCCCAGCTTAAGACCAAGTCAAGCATCATGCATCAGTGACCTTCATTTTCCAGGCTGGTAGTTCTGGCTTCCCAGAATGAAGAGCAAAGGAACCGGATAAGTGAAAGGAACAGGGGGGGAAAGAAACCCAAATGGAATGGACACGTTGGTTGAAACATCCCATTTCTTGAAAACCTGATTTTGAGGTATCTGTCAAAGCAATCCCTGTATTTCTTATGATTATTATATCACATGGCCTTGGCGTGGTTTTCTGGTATTTCGCAAGGACCACCCAGAAGTGGGCAGGTTTGGTTATTGGATTTACTAAACAGAACAAGAAACACAAATCTCCTGCCTGCTATTCAAAAATAATATCGCAAGGGAAGCAAACCACAGGGAGACCACAGGGAGGTGAAGCCCATTTTCCACTTGCTGAGGGAACTGCCGTCACTCGCTGCAGAATGCAGTCTCCATATGCTGGGAATGATTCCCAAAAGCACTCCGTCCTTGCCGACTCTGCTTCCTTTCACAAGTTGCATCCACTGGGATGTAGGGTAAGGAAGTGGCTCTGAACAGGATACTCTGGGGTGTTTTCTCTGTGCAGTGAGGTGGAGAGAACAGCCTGTAAGAGAAAACACCAAATGGTGTTGGACTAGAACAGAGAAAGCCTGTTTCGCCCTGTCAGTGTTTCTCTAATTATGGATCCTGGACCACCCGATGGCTGGAGAGATCATTTTGGGGTGGAAAGGGCTGCTCCCATGCCACAGGTTGCTCTGAGCTCCCTTTGCTGTCAGTCTCCTGCTCCATTGCTGCCTCCGCCAGTGGGATGAGGAAGAGCATGTGCTGATGGAGAGAGGGGACATAATTTGCCCCTTCCAAGAAGGCATGGAAAAGGCACGCGGGAAATGGAAGAAGATAGGTGGCCAGAAGTGGCTGGGAATTTAGGAGAGCTGTGGAAAACCAGGCTTCTCTTTGTGGTCTGTAGAGGGACATAAGAAAGATATGCAACTGCAAAGTAAATATGGCAGATTGCTTCAGAAGCAGAGATAAATCAGTGTGCCAAGGCCCTGAAGGCATCTGGATCTGGAAAGACAGAGGCAGGCACTGGCTGTATGTGAAGCTTCACGTTGTAAGCCAGCTATGAAGGACCTCAGGACTCCCTGGCTTTCTGTTACACCTCTGACGTATTCCATGGCAAAACCTAAAGCTATAACCAACAGGCCAGAGTCTTTCATATCATGACCCTGCAGGCAGCAATCCCAGTGATTATTGTCTGTGCTACAACCTAAAATGTGCAGTATCAGAAATCCCTGGGTACACTGGGCAGGGATGGGATGAGATGGGATGGGATGGGATGGGATGGAAGGAGGCATCAGAGACCGTTAGCTCTCCATACGTGGTCACAGTGACTACTCTTTTCAGACTCTCAGCAGCTAAAGGGTTAATGAGAAAAGCTCCCTCCTGTGACCTTTCACTTCCCTAATGTGTTTGCTGATTTCTTGTTCTCCTAGGCATGATTTTTGTTTGGGAATGAAATGTGCTTACTCACTTATATGCATTTATTACATAGACACCATGTCTGGGTACATCATCCATCAGTGGGAATGTCATGCTGTGTAAAAACCCCGCATCCAGAGTGACAGCTGAGTTAGTGTTTGTGCTGTGCAGCAGCCCCCTTGCCAAGTTTCTGCAGCTGGATGGTTTTAAACAGAACTCATTTATGGCTCAATCCACCAGCAAAGGACTCTACTGTCGCACGCTGCTCTCCTGGAAGCTGCCAAGCTCTGCAGGCCATGGCCTGTCTCACAGGGAAGGGCCACGGAAGGGGCTGTGATCAAAAGCTGTTCTCAGCTGATCTGTTATTGACTTATCCCATGAAGTGACTCATTGCTCTCTGTTCTAAACAGATTCAAAAGGTGCTGGTGCTCATTCTGCTGCTGAGCATTAAATGGCACAGGAGCCACTCACTGCCATCATCTTGGGTGCAGCTCAGGTCAGAGGTGCAATATTTGGTACAAAGCTGTGACGGCACACAACCTTATCATAGAATCATAGAATCATATAATGGTCTGGGTTGGAAGGGACCCAAGGATCACAGAACTCCAACCCCCTGCCACAGGCAGGGCCACCAACCTCCAGGCCTGGATCTACACAAGGTTGCCCAGGGTCCCATCCAACCTGGCCTTGAACACTTCCAGGGATGGGGCATCCACCACCTCTGGGCAGCCTGTTCCAGCATCTCACCATTCTCTCTATAAAAAACTTCCCCCTAATATCTAATCTAAACCTTCCTTCCTTTAGCTTTAATCCATTCCCCGTTGTCCTGCCATTGTCTACCCTTTTAAAAAGCTGATTCCCCTCCTGTTTCTCTGCTCCCTTCAGGGACTGGAAGGCTGCAATAAGGTCCCCCTGAAGCCTTCTCTTCTCTCGGCTGAACAAGCCCAGCTCCCACAGCCTCTCTTCACAGGGGAGGTGCTCCAGCCCTCTAATCATCTTCATGGCCTCCTCTGAACCCTCTCCAGCAGTTCCACATCTTTCTTGTATTGTGGGCCCCAGATCTGGACACAGTACTCCAGATGGGGCGTCATGAGAGCAAAGTAGAAAGAGATTCATTTCTCTGCCCATTACTTGCAGCTTCTGCCTTTACTCCTCTGTACAGAATCTTTTCCCTTTTCTTAATAATGATTTGGAGTTTTCATGGCAGCAGCCATGAAAGCCAGTGGCAGTCATACAAGTCAACCTTCAAGCAACACTTCACAAAATACACAGCGATGTATTTTAGCACACCACATCATTAATTAGAAGAGACAGACTGGGCAGGTTTGGAAAATACGAGCTGTAGAGTTCAATTTTTAAAAAGGACTCTGAAATGCCCATGGAAATTCTCTGCATTTCCTGCACACAGAAGAAAATACAGCTAGAAAAATTAGGCCGTGTATTGATTAATCTCAGAATTGAAATAAATTATTGATATTAGTTACAAGCAGACTCTGCTTGCGACGGTTCTTCTGGCTATAGGCTTATTAACTTAATATGGTAATAATGGGAGAAGCAGAGAGGGATTAATGGTGCAGGAATACTGAAAATCCGAAAACAGTTTCTAAATTTATCCCTGTAATTTTGTGCTTACAGTAATAAGGGATTTGATTTCCTCTGTCTAATTCATAAGACACATGCATTGTGCAAGCTAGCAATCATTTCCTTAACTCATGCGTTGAGAACCTAACTCCTCGGTACACCAGTAAGTCACCAGTTTTACCAAGGGCTGTAGATATGGTTCTACTGGTGACAACATCTTGGGCTCACACATTTAAAGTCTAGGCTGATGTCTGTTTAAAATCTGTGCTTTTATAAATAAAAGTTAATCCTATTTGTATGAATTTAGAAGCTTAGTTTTCCCCAGCTATGGTTTATGGGGTTTTTTTGAGGCTGTGGGGTTTTTCTTGTAGAATTTTTAACTGAACATTTTCTGATTACAATTTTTTCACTTGGAGCGTTTGCTGGGAGATTTCTGAAGGTAACACAATGTCAGCAGGGCCTCTGTTTGAAGTGAAAATATTCATACAAAAATCTAAATTGTGCCTGGAAATGTTCAATATATTTTTAAATAGTTAAAAATCATCATTTTCTTAAAGTTGTGTTTGATCCAGCTCCCATTCCTGCTTTGGAAATGCTTTCAGTGAAATGATTCAAACCAGCCTGATTTATTTTTAAAGCAGCAGCGATCATTACAGTAGGGTGTAATTATCTTTAGTTCCAAGATCTTTGATCACAGTGCGTTCACATCTAAATCTGAGCTAGGATCTAGATCTCTTTTTTATGCCTTAGGCCATAATTTGTGGGGCTTCTTTGACAAAACAATTCCTTTTCTAAGGTACACGCACACAAGAGCAGCACCATGTTTTCCTTGGCTACGTGGGAAGATACAGCCCTATAAAAAAGTCTATTGTGATTCCTTTTAGTGGGAAAGGAGAAGGAAGAGGTCCTGTATTCCAGTCCTGGGATTCTGGTATGTCAGAAACAGCATCAGGTGAGCACCAGGTACGTAAGGTTAATGGCGGCGATGTGGAAGCTGTGTGCTACGGGAGCAAGCTGCTTCCTCCATAAAGAATAA
Source organism: Porphyrio hochstetteri (assembly GCA_020800305.1). Classification (NCBI taxonomy): domain Eukaryota; kingdom Metazoa; phylum Chordata; class Aves; order Gruiformes; family Rallidae; genus Porphyrio; species Porphyrio hochstetteri. The sequence goes on along the minus strand of CM036921.1, from coordinate 11,918,313 downwards.
TAAAGATGCGACACTGGGAATGCAAAGAGAGGAATGGTCTAGAAGCTGTGCCATGGGGGTCACCGAGGGGCCGTTCATCGCTGCACTGATGGGATAGATGTCTGCACGTCTGCATTTACACCACATCTCACTTGAACGTGCAGAACAACTGAGGTTGTGTGGGAGCAGGAATGGCCCGGTTTTTCAGGCACTGTTCACAAAAGGAACTGCTCTTTCTGTAGGAGTATTCTGCTTAGCTCTCTCCTGCTTAGCTTTAACATGTGTCCCTAAAATAGACAGCTCATCGTGCCAGACTCCCACAGAGGGAGGCTGGGGCTCTGCAGAGGGGGAGTCAGAAGGACAGAGTCATCCCTGGCTGTTGGATCTGAAGCATCAACAGGAGGGTCCTACAACATGCTATGAACAATCTCCATCAACCCTGTGCAGCCCCTCAGGAGTGGAAGCGAACCTTTTCTCATGCCAGTTCGGCTGGCAAAGCCCTAACGCTCCCCGTGAAAACTGCTTATGTGAATGCAGCTGAGACTGGGACTCCCAGGTCTCAGTAGGGAGATCTCTCTGAACTGCCAGGCACATCTATACCACCACGTTTTATCAGAGGACTTCCACATTAAGGCTAACTTTTCTGAGTAAATAACTTAAGCGTGGCTAATATGTCGCTTCATCATCACTGCTATCATGATGATGGATGACGAAAGCAACTGTGTTCCTCAGTTGTTAAGTTTGAGGAAAAAAGAAGTTAGGTTTAGATGTATGGTACATTTTCATGTTAAATCTGTATAATCAAGATTGCGCAGCCTCAAAGCTTGGCATCTTCTGCTAGGCAAAATTATTTCATTTCTGCTGAAATCTTAAATCACTGTCTGCTTATAGAGAAATGTCAGGGGACAGAAGCAGCGAGGGGTAGATGGGAGTAGGCTGGATGCTATCAGTTTTGACTGAGAAGGCACAATAAATCTATTTCTAGCAAGAAGAAAATTGTCCCGTCGGTGAATTAGTATTATCCTGCCTCTTCCAATACATTTTCACCTGATGGATTGGGGAAGAAAATGCCAGTATTAGTGCACAAACTATTTCCCCTCAGAGGGAAAGTGACTTTATATCAGAAACACGTGATAAAAATGTCTTTTGTGTTTCTGCTAACGTCTCAGATCCAGCACTGGCCCATGTGCTCCTTATCTAATCTCGATTGCCGCATTAGACCAATCCATGCTGTTCTACTTGATCCTTTCCATAATTTCAGACATGGTTTCTGTTTTCTTTGCACTTCACCAAGGTAGCATGGAACTGCTTGGAAACGTTAACATCTGCGAAGGAAGAAAAAAATATTAAAGGAAAGGAATTAATCAAAGCCTTGAGATTTATGGGCTAAAGCCTTGGATTTTGGTCCAGGTAGTCGATTTCTTTCTAAGCTGAGGCAGCAGAAAGCAGTCAGGGTGCTGCTGGGGCAGAGTAACAGAGGATTCTCCAGCACAGGAGCCTTGGGAAGAGCAGAGCTGCTCTGGCTGGCTCTGCTGCGTGTCCCCTGTCCCTGCCTTCATGCATGGGTGACACACGTAGCATCTGCCAGATCCTCTGCCGGGCCAGCAGCTGGCTGCAGCTGGGCTGTGCTGCAGCAGCCCCGGGGCCATCCCAAAGTGTGCAGGAATCCCTTTCCATCCAACTTTTGCTCAGCTTCAGGGAATCAGAAGCAGAGTTTACAGCATGAGCCCAGGGCAGCTGAGAGCTGATTCAGGTTTCATGATGATGGTTCTCCTTTACCTGCGAGTCACGATGACATTAGGAAGCACTACTTCTCAGAAAGGGTAGTCAGGCACTGGAATGCACTGCCCAGGGAGGTGGTGGAGTCACCAACCCTGGGGGTGTTCAAGGAAAGACTGGATGTTGTATTGAGGGATATGGTTTAGTGGGAGCTAGTAGTAATAGGTGAATGGTTGGACTGGATGATCTTCTAGGTCTTTTCCAACCTTGATAATTCTGTGATTCTGTGATTCTGTGAATATGCTTCCCCCAGCATGGCAGGATCATTTGGCTTCCTGGGAACATCCTTTTGATGCAAATGGAATGGGCAAATGTGTGTACCCAGAGTAGAATTATTGATGTGCTGAGGCCATCTGTGACCTGTGAAATCCCAGGGGTGAAAGCAGCTATGCTTGGAGAGGTTGAGATGCTGGGGCTCATTTATCTTCAGGCACGCTCGCTGCTTTGCAGCCAGGCTTTACCACTGACGCAACGGCGGCAGAGAATTATGAGCCTTGCCTGTGATGTTGTCACCTGTCCTGACATATCTAAGAAGATAATTAAAAGCTCGAATCACCAGTGCCTGAAAGAAATGAGGTTGTGATGTGTGTATGTTCCTCTTAAATGTACCCCTGAGGCTTGCAGCACTCCTGGAGATAGCAGTGCTGTGGGAACCTCTCCGCTGCTCATGGGCAGCTGGGAGGATTTACCTCTGGCGTAAACAGTTACTAAAGAAAGGATCAAACTTCCTAACAGAGAATGAGGCCTCAGGAAAAGCCAGAACTTGAACAAATCTAAACTTGTGGTTGAGGTGTGCGAGGAGGAGGGGATGGGGCTATCTTCATTTGAATGTTTTTCTACATTTCAGCAACGATGTTTCCAAAAGCTACACCTTGTTTTTCTTTTCTTATATTTTCAAGATTCGTACAGCTGCAGGAACATCATTTATGCAATGCTTGGGCTATTTCTGGTAGCGTAAAAAGGAGACTCTGATTTGAAAGCCTGAAGGCATGGATGGTATGGTGGAAGAGTCACTTGGTGGGAAGGTAGCAACGCTTGTGTAAGAAATAAGTGGAAAAGCCTTTGAGGTCTTCAAGAGGTAAAATCAAAATTGCCATGTGATGACATCCATGGCTTAATCATCAATTCTTGTGTCTTTCTAGACTGGATTGGCAGGAAGAGCTGCTGGTCACGTACAGAAATTTGTTTGTACTGGAAGGCCCTTCACCTTTACTCTGCCTTTCAGCGCTGCAATTATTACCATTAGGATTACTGTGGTTAATGGTATGTGTTTTGTGGGAACAACAAGAAATTAAGGTTTGAAATGGACAAGTCAAACATCTTGGAGAAAGTTGTGTAGTTCACAGAGCACCTGGTTTCCAAAGGGGCGCTGGTTCCTTCACGGTGGTACTGTTACAGACTGGATACCCATTACTGGAGATGATAGTGGGTGTCTGGAATGGAAACGGTGTGTTCTCTTGAAAGCTTCAGTTGTCACTGTATGTTACTTGCAGCATTAGTATGGCAAATTGCAATACAATGTAGAAACATAAAGGGATTTACTACTACAGAACTGGATGTGCTATGTGATGGAGTGCGGTGATATTAGACACCGTGACATTTCACGAATGAAACAAAAGCTCTTACAGCTCCTTATAAAGGGCTCCTTATAAGGCTTGAAGCCAGTTACACTCTCAGGGTGACTCTCTGAGGACTATTTTAAATGTTAGAAATTTAATGAGGACTCTTAAAAATCTAATTATATACTGACTAAAATTAATAAAACCTGCAGGAGCGAAGATAGGAATTAATGGAATAAGATCAGTGCAGTTATGCTGATGAGCAATAGGATTCATGTTAACTTTTGAAAATCATAATCTAAAGGCAAACAAAACCTTGTTAATGGGACTTGAAAGAAAACTGATGCCACAGACTAATAAAGATACTTCTCCTCCTTAGATTAAACATATTCCATCAGTCCAGACATTTGCTCAGCACACTGCAGAGAGGAAGGGGAGCAGAAAATACTTACTCTTGATTGTAAAGGATGGTTATTTGACCTGTAGTGTGACTGAGCAACCTTGTGTCTGCAGCCAGAGACTAGGGACAGCCAGGTGGCCTCTCTTGGCCACCTCTTCTCCTTCAGCATGTGCTAGCCAAGCCGTGGTGTTTGGGAATGGTGACAGGCAGCCCCTTACATCAATCACTCCCTTCCCTTGTGCTGCTGGAGGATTGAACCTGGCCAGAGTGGACACCATGATCCATCCTATAGATCTAGATAGGTATCTCTAAATCTTAGAACCTTGCTTCCATCTCCTAAATCCCAGAACCTTGTCCTTGTGTGCAGGTTGGATTCAGCCTGAAGTGCCTAGAAATCACACCTGCCCTGGTAGGCAATTCATGCTGTGGCCCTCTAGGAAAGGCTTCACGTAGACTTGTCTGGCCGATGTTGACTTGGCATCAGCACACAGTCAGGGCAGAGAGAAGCCGCAGAGCTCAGCGTGGAGCTCCAGGCCCCATGTACACTGTGGGTGTGCTGTACGGTGCAGAGAGCACATCAAATTCTCTCCTTCGTGAACTGCCAGATGGCTCCATCACCCCAGAGCTGACTCAGGTTGCTACAGCAGCAAAGTGTGGGTGAACAGCAGAGCTGGCTTAGAGCCCAGCCTGGGGTTTATTTTTACATAGATGCAACCACTGTCCTTATTTGCCACTTCCAGGCAGTACTGTACAAGTGCAACGCATTATTCTTCCCAGTATTTTATTACTGGAGAATCATGGGTCTTCACTGAGGGAATATTCTCATGGCTGAGCTCAGACTCAAGAGTATTTTGGCCTCTAAAACTTTCACTAGTGTTGACATGGAATAATTTCCCCCTTATTCATCACTGGACTTTGTGATTCTGCACTTACATATGGAAAATATTAAAGGTGGTAGTCTGACTGTGTTTTCTATTATTTATTTTTTGTTTTGAAAAGTATTTATCCACATTTCTCTGGAGCCACCTGCTCAGTCACGGACTCAGAATTTGCACACTAAGATCTGTACATGCTATATGGGGTCACACAAGCCAGCTCACACATCTCTTTGCACAACTATTAGCTTGTGGTTGCTACTTGACTGCCACTATTGTTGTTATTATTATTCTCCAGTGGGAAATTCCTTTCATTATTAATAAGCACTATCATAGATATGACCAATTTTCCATATTATCAGCATCTGAACCCTGGTATCAAAATAATGCTATTTAATTTCACAGAATCATGGAACTGTAGGGGTTGGAAGGGACCTCCAGAGATCATCGGGTCCAACCCCTCTGCCAAAGCAGGGTCCCTAGGACATATTGCACAGGTTGACATCCAGATGGGTCTGGAATGTCTCCAGAAAAGGAGACTCCACACCCCACTGGGCAGTGCTCTGTCACCCTCACTGTGAAAAAGGTCTTCCACATATGGGTGCGGAACTTCCTGTGCTCCGACTTGAAGCCATCGCCCCTTGTCCTGTCTCCACAGACCATTGAAAAGAGGCTGGCTATTTCCCCTTGTGTCCCACACTTGAGAGATTTATAAACATTAATAAGATCCCCTCATAGCCTTCTTTTCTCATGGATTTATAACTTTCCTGCTCGAGCCTTTCTTTACTAATTAGCTGCCCTGAAAATATTTGGGATTACCATGGACAGCACGTCCGATAACGGGCTGTAGCCTTCACACCTGTCATCCTCCACCCAAATTTCGGGGTAATGCCAAACAACCAGCACACACATACCAGCCCAACTAATGATGCACACCGGCTGCTTTGTGCTTAATTAGAAATTGATCTAGGTTCATTTGCAAAGACAAACTGCACTGTGTATTAGCACCCCTGCTTTTATCATCAGCTCACAAGCCCCGTTTGCTGCACTGAATTGCTTTGAGAACTTTCGAAGGGACCTGCAAATGTTTCTCATGCTTATACCGTTTGCCTAAGTAAACCCATGGCAACTGTGTTATCCTTCCCCGCCGTAAATGCTGCTAGCACTGGCGCTGGTATTATGATTAATACGATCAGTGGCACATGTTTGCAAAGCTGGGATTTCTCCAGTCTCCTCTGCTATTAGTGAGCTGTGGGGATGGAATGTGTTGAAAGCAACCACAGCAGCAATAGCAGAGCTGGAGAAGCCCTCAGGCTTTGGCATCACAAAGACCTCTATGGCCTCAAGTTCCACTTTGGAAGCTTACGACACGTAATTAATGGGACATCTACTGATTTTTGATCTGGAGGTTCATTTTAGCCATGCTTGGCATTTAAAAAAAAGTTGAGCCGATGAACACTTGATGTTGCAGAACGGTGCCAAAAATGTGAGTCTCCAGCATTCCTACTCCTGATTTGTTTTGACAGATATTTCAATTTCTGAAGCTGTAGTTAGAGCAATAAAAATAAAATCCACCACAGAAAAACAAACACCAGCTCCCCTTCCAGCAAAACTGATATATTTTTTTGAACGCTGGAAAATTGTACAGCTAGAGCCCATTGAATTTCCACAGGAGGGAAAGCTCATTAGCCAACACATGAAAGACAGCGAGCAGATTATTGTGAAAAAGGTATTTGTACAGTTACTTCAGTAACACTTTATTTAAAGTTTCTGGTTGCTGGCACTTGGACAGTTTGTGTGACCTTGGGTAGGGAATGGTTATTGCTGAAAAACAGACGCTCTAAGAGCACTTAGAGAGCTGGAGGGATGGAGTTCAGTGAACAGGCGGGAAAGCTGACATGTCTCTTTTTATTCCACCAACAGATCATCTATTTAAAGAGGTGTACGGAAGAGGAAAAGCATCCCTGGAGTGGGAAAAGGAGAGAGTGAATGGAGCATGCCCAGGACTGTGTGCTGCTAACGGGGAGGGAGGGAATCTCTGATTTGCCCCCAGTCAAAGGGGATTTGTGCTAAGCCGAAGGATGCCGGTCGCTGTGTGCATAAAGAGCACAGAGGAGCTTTCTGTTATAACTTCCTGTTCTTTGTTTAAGAAAATACATTAACCGGAGGAAGAGAGTTCTCACTACAGCCCTGATTACTATTTCCTTTAATTCCATCAAAACGACTTCTCCCTAACCCAGCGTCCCCAGCCAGACACTCTCCCCAGCCTGTGGAGTGTTTGAAACCCCTTCATCTTCGCTGCCGTTAATGTTTTGCAGATTTCAGCAAGGCTCCTGGGCTGCGTGTATGAAAATACAGTTTAAGCAGTGACAAATAGAAAGCATATGCTTATTAAAGTTACATTACACAACTCCGTACTGCTTTAATGTCATCTGCTCCTAAAACAACACACCGTGGGGACTTGTGCCTGTGTGTGTTTGGGAGAAGGAAGGGAGGTCTGGGGTTACAACCACTCATGAGGACAGGCTGGGGTACAGATTTGGGTCCACACTGATTATGCCAGGACCACTGTAAGCTCGAGGGCACATGGGGACTTGATCATCTTCTGATGAATAGGCACATGTAGAGTTTGCACATGTGGGGCTCTAGGCAGGACAGCCTCTGGCTTGTCTGAACACACAACAGTGCCCTCACCGTGAAAAATGAGGCAGAAATATGGGATGCTGGGCCAGGCTGACGGCTGGTGCTTGCCTGATTGACTTGCCAGCACTGTATCAAAACCTACACGCTCCAACTCTGGGTTGAGTTGGATCCAGATATGCAAGCCTGAGTTCTGCAGATCAGGTTCACCTTGAACGAGTATTTCTTTCTACCCTGAGCAGGATCCCCTTGGCCAGTGGAGCTCGGCAGGATCTACTATGAAGACAGAGCTGGCAACAGAGATTTACCCCCACGGGTAAAGCGCCTTCCTCAGAGCTTTCTCAGTCAGTTCCTAGCAGTCCTTGAATATTTTCAGTCTAACGTTGTTTTGCTTAGAGTCTGAGGCAGGTTTCACAAGCCAAACTTGTAATCTTTTTGATTTGAGTCCCTGCGTGCTCAGCAGCACACAGCACATCGTTGGTATGCGGCACTGGTAGCACTCAATTGAGACAAATGTTCTCTATGGGAACTCAGAGGCTGCATCTTATTTAATTTTGTCATTTTCAATTAAACTTTGACTGTCCTTCCATTATCATTTTGAGTCCTGTTTAGTGCTAATATTTAATATACATCCCCTTCAAAGCGTGTTTCTTATTTCAGCCACAGATTTCACACATTCTTTCAAAGATAAATAGAGTGTTTAGCTTCTTGATTTCCTCTGCAACTTCTGCTGCCAGTGAATTGTTGACCAGTCGGTCCAATTAGGGTCATATCAGTATTTTCATACATTTGGAACGGGAAGGGTGGAGGACAGAAAAACAGCCAATGAAGGCATTGAACTGCTACATGTAAAACTAATAGAAGGAAAATGAAATAACATAGGATATTATCACAATTTTTTTTCAAAAATGCTTTCTGAAGTTATCTGTATATTTTAAGTTTCCCACAGTGATACACTTCAAGTTTTTAAAACAACACAAACATTTGCCTTGGCTAGCAGCCTCGTGTGAAGAATAAAAATTATCAACATAACTAAATAGCTTAAAAAGACAAGGTATTGTCCCTGAGGAGAGGCAGAGAATGTAAAAGTAATCTGTGCAGGAGCAATCCTATTCACGTGTGGCCAGCAAAAACAAGCCAGTTGAGTCAGCTATCTCTTTTAAATGGAGAGATTTCTTTCTTTACTTGTCCATCATCTCTCTAGGGTTCACATGTACCATCTAACTGGACTACTTTAAGTACAAGTAATATTTGTTCTGCGTCTCATAGATGCTTTTTCAGTAATGATGTGACATTTATTTGTTGCTCTTCCTCAAGAATTAATAAAAAAAGCCAGAGGGGCTGTGGACCTCATGATCCACAGGCAGAAAGTTGTGTGTGAGCAGGTTATCTGAACTGTACAACCCCCCACAAAGGTAGTTTTTGTCATGGTTTGGGGCCTACTGCATTCACACAGGTCATCGAAATCCATTTTTTCCATCTGTCATTTGTTCTTCAGCCTTTTCTGCGTAAAGCAGCAATAAAGTTCAAACCTCTGCCACACTGAATTCTTTGGCAGCAATTTAAAGCTGCCCAGAAACCATTGTGAAAGCTTCCATAATCAGATAATGACTGATATACAGCGCGTGTCGATAGAAGTGTTTGAAAATAAAATGCAGGGCGCTATAAAATGGGTTTACTAGATAGTAAATAACATTTCAAATATGCAAAGGAATCACATTCCACCCCTGCTTTCTCTCTGCTGCCTTCCTTCTCTCCAGCATCTGCTCTGTTTGTGGGAAGTCCAGCGCAGGAGAAGGGTTATAACTTTGGGGATATTTGCACCATTTCATACGAGACATAATTTAGGTGTCTATGTTGTCTGGCTGGTCTCGCCGTGTGGCTTTTGCAGCTGATGGGAAAAGACAGACCCTCCGAAGCCTGACACAAAGCAGGAGCCTCACTCAGGTTCCCCATCGCCCTCCGCTCTCATTGAGCACCAAAATGACCCAAAAGACCAGAAGCTACCCTGACCCAAGGAAGAGAAGAGGCTGCCCAATCCCTCATGTCATGCTCCAAGCACTGCCTGCTGTTCCCTCCTCTGTCCACTCAGAGCCTCGCACATCACAGAGGAGGTTGGATGAAAGGATTGCATTGCCTGCTCCAAGCTGTGGCTTCCCAGCAGCACCCCTACTATCAGCTGCCTCTCCAGTCATGGGTCATCTCTTCCCCAACATTTCACCCCTAAGCTCTCCTGGGGCTGAATTTGTGCTCACACCAGGCCAAGCACAATACCCCTGGGCTATAATATAATTTGCCTGTACTACCTCCTGTTGTGATTTCCAGGTGAGCCTGGAGATGGTAACCAGTTACATCAAGAGGATTTAACAGAGGCCATGGGATGCAGGAAAGCGCCATGACCCAGCCTTGGCACCAGGGTGCTGGGTGAAGCCGGTGTGTGGGTGCCTGCTCCGCTTGGTCCTGCAGAACCTCTTCAGCTGTTGGCTCTGAGAAACATGGAAGTGATCTAAGAAAGCTTAGTTCTGATGAAAGATGAGCGCATGGAGTTACTGTCAAAGGTCCTGAGATGCTGCTTTGCTGCCAAAAAGGAGAAAAGATAATCCAATACACGCAATAGAAAAGCGATGTCTGATCAAACTGAAACTGTGAGAGTGACCCTGCTGATGACAAGGACTTGTTTACATGGAGTTACAGAAGAGTGAATGGCCAGTTAGGGGGAAATATTATTTGCCTGGGAAAGCTTAATATTTGAATAAGGAAAAAAGATTGCTGCTTATCTATAGGAGATCACCGTGCCCTGTTGACAACGCCACTATGAATTTTTCTCTCTCCAAAGCTGCTCTTTTTCAGATCTGGCAAAAGGGAAACAAATGTATAATTGTCTCCTGCAGAACCTCGAATCCCAGTTTCAGCACAAATATGTAGTAGCCCTTAACAGGGGAGGAGAAAAATGTGATTGTTTGGAATGAATGTCTGGTCGTCTTTGAACACTATGGCATACTGTTTGCATCTTGGGCAAAGGGTTCTTGTGACTTCTAACTCATTGATAAAACTGACTTTAAATGCTTTTTAGCCAGCAATGAAACTTTACGGGGTCATCTCAGAGCCTGGAGCCTGAGGGAACAAAAAGAGGAAATTGCATGGGAATTTTGTGTAGAGATGCAGGGACCGACTGTTCAGTGCCAGTGTAGGTATTAATGCATCAAGGTACGCACGCTCATTCCTGACCCATGAAAAAGCAATTTAAATTAATGAGAATACTCTGAACTTTAAAATAGAAGCATGCTTAACTACCTTCCTGGGGCATTATACGGCTGCCCCAGTGTTGGCTGAGGTTTGGTAATGCTGAAGTCAGCCTACTTGATGCATTCTGCCCTCTTAGCGGTTTGCAAGAGAATTTTGTGAGTGCCTCTGAATGCAGAATCCAGCTTGTAGATGTGTGGATGAAAGGCTCTGTATAAATGTCAGCCTTTATTATTGTTACAAATTTCCGGCTTCTGTTATTAAGACATTTTATATGGATCTTTCCCTGTCTCTCTGTCTGTGAGTTTGGATTAAATGCCTGCCACAAATCTCCCTGGCATCCCATGGAGGGGATTGCTTTAACTTGGTGCTCTTCTAACCTTTCCTTCTGTTCAGGGAATAAACCTCCTTTAAAAAAATTACCTCATAAAAATGGAGTAAACTCTGAGCTCTTTGTTTTTCTCAGGTCTAACCTCCAGGAAGACCATAAATTAATTTATTCTATAAAATACAGAGAAGTAAATCTTCAGCATAATGTGTGGGGAATTAGCCACTTAACTCCCATTAACATTAATGGGAACTGAATATTTATTTACCCCACAGCACATAAATCTTTGCCTTGTAACTTCTACAGTTTCTAACTAAAACGTTTCCATTGTTCTAAGGATCATGGTTATCCTGCAGGAGTGTTTACTGGGTTGTCAGCCTGTGGGAGATATATTGGATGTTTCAGTCCTTTCCCTTCAAGTAAGCTGTAAAATCCACTGGGGCTCTGTAACATGAACTTTCTGAAACCTCTGTGTGATAAGCTCACATGATTCAAACCTCCTCTGCTTGGTGCTGGTCCCATTATTCCTGCTGGGAGCTGGCATTATTTGACATGAATAAACTGTTCTGACTGATAGACTCTTCGATGGATGGATGGATGGATGGATGGATGGATGGATGGATCTGGGGATGTTAGTGCTCTGACATGAGTCTCCACCTCTTCCACAATCTGTGTTTCTTCATTTCTTCCTTCAAACCTGTGTTTTCATTGTAAGAGAATTTTACTCTCAACTCTTTCTTGTCTACTTAAAGTCAAGACCAGCCAATCAGCCAAACACCACATAACTCTGCTTTAAGGAGAAATTTCCTCTCTCATGGAGGGAGGTGAAGGAGCCATAGCTCAGTAAGACCTATTGGAGCCTTCACAGCTGGCAGTGGTACCTGAAAGACACTGAGATGCTCTCAGGATGGACCTTAACAAAGGTAGGAAGATCAAAACTACCAGTCCTTGGCTGAAATCCAGGCTTTGTAATACTCCATGGCAAAACTCCCCACGACCTCAATACACCAGGTTTAACTAGCAAATGAAACTACTTTTCCTAAAGCACTCAATAGAAAGCTATTGCTCTTCTGTGTGGTTTATTTGAACTGCTCTGAAGAAGTTAATAAATCCTCTAAATTTCTAGTTAAAAATAAATAAGTAACAATGGAGGCAGGAAGGCTCCATCTTGCTTTCTATCGATTTATGAAGTATTTTAGAAATAAAGCCTTCCTCTGCACCTAAGTGAATTGGACAAAAAGCAATGGGTTTAAACTGCAGGTAGAGAGTTTTGGGCAAGACTTCAGCAAAAGGCTCCCAGGGGCAAGGGTTGAGAAGCACAGCTGCAGAGTCACAGGCTGCTGGCTCTGGATGCAGGCAAGGTAAACTGTGAGGAAGGACTGAGGTGGTCTAATCAAGGCTGGACAGCTGAAGAGTAAGAGAAGAGTTGTTATTTCAGACACTCGTCTCCAGCTCTGTCACTCTGATGGAGGAAAAAGAGATCTATCTGAGTTCAAGGTGGTTGGATTGAGCCTGTTTAGTCCTGTAAGATTTCGCAGTAAACTAAGAAAACATCCAATGCTGTCCTTCAAACAGCAAACAATCTGAGTGTGGGGCAGAAATTACTGGGGAAGCTGTATTGAAAGAGCAGAAACCTTGGGCTGGGACTGACCCGTGGCTGAACCCATGTTGAGAGTCCTATTAAACTATAAAACCATTGAGAGGAAGAAACTGCATGGGAACCCACTCCCCAGGTACGTGTTTCCAAGGTAACAGCTCCCCTCCTCTGATCCGACTCGCCCCCACTCTGTGTGTGTGTGATCCTGAGGAGTCACACCACATGCTGTATAACAGGGAACCTGCCTTCCTTCCCCATTTTTGATATTTTTTGAGGGAGCTGAGCACCTGCGGGCACTGCACACAGCATCTCTCAGGGCAGTTCTACAGACAGCCCATAACTGAGCTAAGCACCTAAGCTGTGCATGATGCCTTTTGCAACGGCATATCGAGCCGATGGCTTTTATTATCCCAACCAGCACAGTCACTGCACCTGCCAGGTTCCTCCCGAGACTGAAATGAGAGCAACCTCAGTGTCTGTTTTCACAGCTCCAAAGCAGAGAGAGGGATTTGCCAGGAAACCAGTTAGCAGCACTACACCATTTGTTGTGGATCCATTTCCTTTCCTGAAATCAAAGTATTTATTTTCAAGGCTCAGGGAACAGGATTCCGGTGTGAATTATGCCACTGTAAATGCACTGGACCCCTCGAGGCAATTAGCAGGAAGACTTCTGGTTCACACCAGCGCTTTGCTGCGCACTGATGCACACACGTGAGAACCACATCCATCCCTGGAGCTTTCAGGCCACAGAGGCTGGATGCATGGTTAGGCTTAGGGATGCGAGACCGAGGACATCTTTAAACATCAAATGGTTGCTGTTATTAGGTATTTTAAATACCATAATCATAAGCAATGGGTAAACAGGCAAACCCCCATGTTAGCAAGCGCAGGCCCAGGAGATAGCTTCGATTTCAGGTTTAGCTCCTGTGAAATGTATTTACTCAGGAAATCTTTACTCAGATCTTATTTACTTTTTGTTTTCTCAAATGTGGCACTACTCATCAAAACTGTAAAGAAGATCCAGCTGCAGTTAACTGTGAACACATACTATCACTGTATGTACTCCTTCCTGAATGATCCATTAGCAATCTATATTGGGTTTCAGTCACTGAAATGTAAATATCTTGAACTGAAGTTGCTTAACAATGCTCAGTATCTTCCTTCAAGAAGGGTAGAAGATGACCAAAGGGAAAAACTAAAGCAAAAGCCAGATAGACAATTACAATGACACGATCTTATCTCAGCTGTTTCCTATGGAAAAGAATGCGGTGTCTTCAATCATGAGAAGATGAGATTCTCATGAAGGCTAACCCACATTTTGGCACCCTAACCCTGGTCACAAAGGCTCCTTCCAGCACAGTGGTCACAGACAGCTCTTCTTTCAGCAGTGGGTCATGATCCATTAGCACAATGCCATTCCTTGGAGAAAAGGATAGCGCTCCTGGGCTGAACCACCACAGCATCCCTCTGGAGCAGCTCAGTTTGCATGGCTGCAGTGCTCTAGCCTGACCCAGCTTTTACAAGCCAATTGAGCCCTAGCTGATGGTGGCACAGCCATATCATTGGCTTGATCATGTAGAGGTGTGGTTATGCTGTTGGGCAATATTCCTGACTAGTCAGACTCTCGTATGCTCAAGCAGTGGAGAAACAAATGTGGGTATCAGACATAACCATTTTTTTTCTTGTTGTTTTTTTTCCCCCTAAAGTGCTGGAGGGGTTTCCAGCAATAGATAAAATCATTTTTTTTTACAAAATTGAAATGCAACATTAGTTCCAGAGCTTGTTAGGTCCTGAAGACTGTAGGTGGGGTTGGGAAAATGACATTCTCAGCTCTTCGCCAGCAGCGAAGCTATTAGAGCATTTATAAATGTTATCCAGCTCAGGGCTGCTGCTTGTGCCATATTCCCAACAGCAAATGCAAGCAGCATCAGGATCCAACAGGTTCCCAAGAATAAGCCCAGCAATTCAACTAAAAATAAATACAATTAAGCCATAAAAAGGAAAATGTCTGTAAGATTATCATCCTTGCAGCTAGTTGGAATGCACTTGGGAAATATTTTTGTAGATCATTGCAAATAAAATATGTTTTACACAGAGCAAATGTTGCCAAAATATAATAAAATAGATTTATTAAGTAAAAAATTGAAATTGAAAAAGATAAAAAATGGAAATAACTTTTTCACATGGCTAGACAGGTTGCTTACAAATATTTTCTCTTTCTGTTGGAATCAACTAGTTGGTGTCTGGCCTAAGGTTGTGTTTTGCAACCTGCCAGACTGGGAGCTGTGAGAGTGGATAGCAAACATCAGATGTGAGATCCAAGGAATGTACCTGTTTGGAGTCTGCTAATCCTTCATTCATATGATGTTTTAATGACTCATGACCTCTATCATAACCCATCCTCTCTTAAAATTTCCATTGCTGGGATACTCATGAGCTTGTTCAGATTGTCTACACAGTATTTTGATCTGAATCATATTATATATCGCTTCTGGTATGTGTCTGGCTAAGTGAAACTTTTCAAACAGGATACTAATGAGCATCACACAGAGAGTATTGTATCACCTTCCTCAGTTTCTCGAATACCTGATCTTGGAGTATGAGTGGTAACAGACTAACAGAAGTTCCAAAACCTGAAAAAGTTTTCATTAATTTATCAGCTAACATTATCTGAATACTGATAAATTAGTAATTCCATATAACACCCACGAGTAATTTTAAAAAACAGAGTGGGTAATGTGCTCAAAGTCTGAAGGGTAGTGCCTCTGCCACCTCTAATCCGATTACAGGTTTCTTTCTCATGCTGCTATGGGAAGATGCCTGAACATACTCTCACTGACTACTTGTGTAAGGGCAGATCAGGACCCGTGCTTTCCTTCTGCTCCTGATTCTGAGCACTGTCAGCAGTGGCACTGAGCACCCCTCTAGAGCTATCAAACACCTCACAGGCCTGGGCTCATTAGCAAGATCTGTAATTAGCGCTCTCATTGCTGTGACTTATGTGCTCGTTACACTATCATCTTACAGGTTAGTTACACTATCATCTTACAGGCTTCCAGTCAGGTAAATGTTTCAGTGTCCATTAAGGTGAATTCTTCCCTGGCTGTGAGCAGCTGTGTGGGCACAGACACCTTTTGGGTGAGTTCTGAGTGCACAAAGCCTCAGAAGATAAAAACAAACTCTTGTCAGGTTTGGTGGACAACTGAATGGGAATATGACTGGGAATTCATTAAAAATCCTGTCACACATGCCCAATGCAGAGCCATGACTGGCTTTGGCTTCGTTGGAATGAAAAGACCAAGCCTGAACTTTGCTGGAAAACTCCCTAAGGCCATTTCATTTACAAAAAGACCAAGCTTTTGAGAGCGTATAATTATCCTTCATCCCTGCCATCTTATCCTGCATTAAATTTAATCACTCACAAAACTTGGCAACATTCTCACACCCATTTAAAGAAATTAAGTGGTTCTGTCATTTTTTAGCACTCTTGATATGAAAGTGTTTCAACTTTCACTCTGTGACAAGAGCCTCTGCCTCCTCCCCTTCCCCCCCAAATATACATTTTTCCTGAGAGAACTGAGCTCAGAGGGAACAGATGGGCTAAAAATAGTTGATTTTGGCCAAGAGTGTTGAAAGTCACCAGTAGTTTCCAGTGCCTCTATTTTTAGAGGTGAGGGCTGACCACTTACTGGAAGTCACATTCCTTCACGTTTTCAGTGCTGGGTACCCCGTATCCCTGTTTCCAAAGTAATAGATCAGGAACAACAGTCACTAAAGGGCTGTGGTGGTGGGATCCTCACCCTGGGCCTGGACCCTTCAACACTCTCTGCTGTCCCAGCCCAGGAGAAGCTCCCTAGAGTTGCTGCACATAGGGTTGACCCATTGACTTGCTGATGTGCCGTTTCACCGAAAGAGCACCTGATGCAATCTGAATTTCCACCCTTCAGTCATTTGGTGGTAATTTTAGAGCATGGTAGAATCAAACCTGTTACCTGGAAATGAAAGTCTCCTAAAATATGAACCCAAGAGTCTTGCCCATGCTATGAGCTATCCATGCCCAGGCTTTGTTGCTGGTACCTGTACTAGGTAATTCATTAATGCTGTCTTACCTGGGAGATAGATTTGATACATCTCTTCCCAGTAATAGACTTTTTTTTAATAGACCATGAAGAGGACAAATCATTTGAATATGTTTCAAAGATAAGAGATGAATATTTGCTGCCCCTTTCAATAAATGCAGTGTGTTAAGTATGACAGTGCAATTAGAGCTGGGGTGGAAATTCTGAGGTCTCTAGGTGAATACATTAACTTTGGCTTTTCATTGGCAGGCTGACTTTTTAACTGTGATATGCTGTTGATCCACCATGAAATCTTGTCATGTGCTTGGTAGTTACGTGTTTTGTTGTTCTTCAAGTGAACACAAATGGATTTGGGTGGAGAATGTGCAGAGGAAATTTGGGACAATCAAGTAAAAATAAACTATTGTTACATGTGACAATTTAAAAACATAAAAAGGTTCATAAGAGCTCTATTTCCAAAGGTACTGAGCACCTACAGCTCATGTTTTCTTCAGTGCTATGTACTGAACTTGACTGGACCCAACACGGCACTACATTAAATAAATGTTGGGTTTTACAGCCAGTGTGAAAGAGAATCATCTGTGAAGCAAAGGTCAACGAGGTCAAATTTTCTGTTGTATTTATTGGCAATAACCATCTGGAAAGAGAATGAGAGCATCTACAAATACCGGATTATAATGTTAATATAGTCCCTTATCGCCTTATAAACGATTTGTATCCTGACACGGGAAGTGAGCTTCAGTCCCAGATGAATTACGAATGAGTGACTCCCTAATATAAATAAAAGCAGGAGGATGGGCCCTGTCGAGCAGTCTGAGCACAAGAGGTGGAAATAGGAGCCAGGAACTTATCTCAGCTTTGGAAAATGAACTGCTTTGGACTCTGGTCTAAAGCTCTGTTAATTAAGTGGGAGTCTTTCCAGCAACATCAGAGGACTTTATCACTCTTTATTAGGGCTACCATATGTCCACCTTTTTTTCTTACATTTGTCTTCTTTTTCTGCCCCCAGATGCCAGGTGCAGCCCACATCCAAGGTTCCCCACCCCTCAAAAGTGCAAATGTGTTTGGGTGTCACAGTGGCAGATGCAGAATGCCAGGGGGAGCAAGTGGCTGATGGACATGTGGAGGGGATGGAGGGTCAGGGCAGGACAAGAGATATCGTGGGTTCACAGAAGGACCTGTGCTGGGAAGGCTGATGAGGGGGAGAAGGGAGTATTTGGGGATAAGGAAATGGGGAAGAAAAAAAGCAATTGGGGTGGGAAAGGTAAGAAATGCAGATTTCTCTGGGAAGCAAAAAGGGATACAGGGTGGGCGTCCTTGGTATCCTGCCCTGGCTTTTAATCCTTAGCTGGGGCTCTGAGAGAGGATTCCCACTGACTTTCCCAGGCTGCCACTTCTACTTCTCTGCCCCTTGTGCTGCCACTGCCTTCCTGGGCTGGGGTAGAAGGTTGCTCTGCTATGTGGCCTTGGAAAGGTCACCAGCTTCCCTGCTTCAATGTCCTACCAGTCTGGGGAGCTGTGAAGTTCACTTCATGTCTATAAAGACTTAAGGAGAAAATCGTGTTGTGTTATTAAACTGTCCCCTTGGAACAACAGGAAAAAGGCTTGAAGCCTGAACTTTGACGAAAAATGTGTTGGAATAAAGTAGTTTAATAAAATTCTATTTGGGGGTGGTTTGTCCTGTCATAGCAGTGCAAGTGACTGAGAAAGCATTGCTTCAGGTCCAGCTCCTTCTTCTCCTCAGGGTGTCTGGCTGTGGTGTAAGAAGTTCATGGTAGGCTACTGTATGGTGGGAGATATCTAGGTGAGTTCTAAGTGACTTCAACCCAGGTGTGGGTGGACAGCACTCACCAATATCAGACAATGGATCCTGGGGCTTTGCCCCCACTGCCATGTGGATGATGTCCCTGAGCATTGTACCCAGCCGACTCTGCAGGATGGGAAGGGGTTTCACATTCACTTTTCACCACTCTGTGCCACTGTTCAAGTCCCTCTTCTCTCCTACTCTTCAGGTCTCGGGCCAGATGTCCTATGACTTCATCCCTCCTCAAGAATTTCCAGTGTCATGGTTGAAGCTGAACTCTAAATGCACACGTCTGGAGCTGGGGCTATTCTTTCCTTTGACAAATTGTTCAGACCTCACACCTCTACAGCTAAACAAATGTAATCCAAGCATCAGATCATAAAATCTTGGAAAAAATTTATTTGAAGTGCTGGCATGGCTTCTAGTAGTGCACTGGGGGCAGCTCTCCTTTCACATGTCCCCAGAGGCATGTAAAGCATTTCACTCCTAGTAACTGAGCTATAAATGTAGGTCTCAAGCAGAGCATGCTCCATGTTACAATGTGAAAAACCTGAGGGCTTTCATTTTTTTGTGCAGGAGATTATCAAAGCACCTTTAAAGGGAGCCAGATTTCCTGCCTCACCTTTCCTCTCCCATTGCTCCGACATCCACTCTTCAAGAAACCAAAAGGTGTCAAACTTTCTTCAACACGTACAAACGAGCCACACTGCCTGGGCAAACATAGAGGAAAGACTTTGGTCTCTTGAGGGTTTTCTGCTGGCTGCTTCCAGGCAGGTAGCAGCTCTCTGGCGACGGGGTTCTGCACTTGTGTTACCAGTAACACAACGACGAAGACGCGCTGATAACCACGGGCAGACAGGCTTGTTTTCCTAACCAGCTTGTACTCCACCGCGGTGAAACCCAATGCGCTGGGGCAAACTTGTCCCTTCATGTTTTAGGGGAAAGAATGTGATTTTGTAACTCACTAATCTGTGTTTCCCTCCAGTTACCAGCAGTGCACACATGGCAATGAAGGAGTAAGAGCTGAGGGGAGTCAGGATAACCATATAGGGTGGATCCTCACTTCTCAATCAGGTCTCCCAATTACCTGAACTGTTATTAATTAACTACAAGGAACGGTTTATTGAATGCAAACTTTTGGCTTGTCCTTGCAAATGTCCTTTGGAGTTTCAGATGTGTGAGGACTGATGGAGAGGGAGTGATGGTGCCAGGTCATGGGAGAAGCTAGTAGGTCTGAATGCAGGTCACCAAAGGTTCACCCCACCACTCCAATGCCAGGAACAACTGAAACACCAGCAGGTACCTGTTGTGAAACATGCAGGTGTCAACACTTGCTTTGTTCTGTGAAGGAATGAAATTGGGAGCTCTGTGGGTTTTGGGTTTTGGTTGGGCTTTTTTCCCCACAAACAATAAGGGAATGTTTTTCTTACTCTGAATGAACACCTGAGGTTATAGCATCCATCTCTCTCCGCATAGAAACCAGGGACTTATTTGCTTCCTCATCCATTCATTAGAGTACTAGTGAAAGGTTTTGTACTGTTTAAAAAAGAAAAAGACTAGAAAATAACTTTCCATAGTGCAGGTGAGGGGCCTGGACACCAGACACTGTCCTGGATGCTCAGGACAGGAGAGACAGAAAGGGCTACGCTCCTGCTCTGCCTCCTTGCTGAGCAGTTTCACACCTTGTCTTGAGTTAAATTTAGCAAACCCAATACATTTGCACAGAAAGCTTCAGTTTGAATTAACTGCCATTTTCCAAGAGCACAAAACCCCAATTCACCGAAAGTCGCTGGTTACTTGGATATAACTGCCACTGGTTTGCTGGTGCTCATGACATAAGGCAGGATCAGACTCGGCAGTGGAAGGATAAATAATCAATTTTTGCCTGCTGGAGGAGCAAAATTTCAGGGTTTTGATGTGAAAAGGCACCTGAACAACTAGAAGCTGACATTCCTAGCACCGGAAAATTTGACTCTTGAGAGAGGGCACTGAGCTTGAAGGACCGAAGAGAGGTCACACTGCTCTTTTTTGTGGGAAGACAGCGGCTGCACCTGCCAGCCAGCTCATCCCTACGAACACTGCTGAGGCGGGTGGATGGAGCTCGAGGATGTGCCAGTTCTTTTCTGTGAGGTGGCTTTCTGCCCACTGCAATTACGGAAAGAGGAAAACAGCAGTTTTGTGAATAAAGCTGGCAGCCACCCAATACAGCCTGAAGAAATAACCGTACCTTGGAGAAGCCTTTCTTTCTCTTTCTGGGTTGGGCTAAGCACTTTAAAGGACTTTAGCATTTGTGTAGGTACCTTCATTTCAAGATGCTCATTACTGATAAAAATCTATCCTGGTCCCTGTGCAGTCACCAGCCTGTTCTGGTGTGAAATGCCTGAGATGCTGGTGTGGGAGGTTTGCCTGCTCTAGACACTTCTTAATCTGGAATGGTTGAAGGCTGGTTTCAACTCAGAAACATAAGGTTTAAAAATGCTTCTAGGATTCAACAGTAACCATTGTAACTCTGGACAAGTTTATTATCCTATATGGTTGCTGAATGAGGCTTAATTCTTGACCTCAAAAGCTTCCTCTGGCACTAAATTCTAACTTTTAATCAGGCTTTGTGGGGAAAAAAACATCGTTGGATAGGTTTTGACCACAGTCCCTTTTACTGTGGCTGGATGCACAACGACTTTGTTTGTTTAGTATGAAACATCAAGCACAGAGCTCCTCAGCTCTGTGGATCATGTTGGCTTAAAAGCAGCATGAGCCATTATCCCCCCTGCCTGTATCTCCGTCATAACAGTACTTCTGCAGCCTCCCCAAGTCTTCCTCCCTGTGATTGCAGAGGTACGCTGAAGTCTCTTTGTAGCCCATACACTTTGAGCTCCTCTGCATCGTGTATTCTAGCAAGTACTTCTGCAGAGTGGTGAGGCGATTGGCCACATCCCACACATCTCCTGACACCAGGGAAGTGAAGTAAAACACCATAAAGGAGTAATAATCCCCCACAGGCTGAGCCTGGAGCGGGGAGGAACAGCCCTGAAGTTATTACTGCATATTGGCAACATCCTCATAAGAGCAAAGCCTCCTCCAGTGGGTTTATGAATAAATCAAATGCATGAACATTGACACCATGTGGTTTTTAAAAGCAGATCTTTGTTCAGTATGGTTAGACACTGTATTACCAAAGTTTTACAAACAGAAAAGACACAAATTCAGTCTTCTGGAGTAAGAGTTTTGATTCATACTGAGAAAAAGCCAATATTCATTTGGTGAGAGGTCCTAGAGGTTTTATCTATTGAAAACCAACAGAAAAAAAGATTCAAGAAGAGCAGAAGAATCATTAAGAAGAGAGGATGAAATGAGAAGGAATAAAAAAGAATGTAGAAAGCTTGAAGGAGTTGGAAACAAAAGTTGCATAAAGGTTAAAGGAAAACTGCAGACAATAAAACCAGCATTCGTACAAATCCTTTTCTGAAATTATGGCAGAAGGGGTAATGTGCAGAGGAACATTATGCAAAGAAAATAAACACTGTCAGAAAAAAAAAAAGGTGTATCCAGGTTAAGGCAATGTAAATAGCTTTCTGAGCTACACACACCCTTTGTGTCATTCGTTCCTTCTGAAGAAAGGTATTATATTTTAAAGTCAATAGATGTGTTTATCTAAGTCACTCCTTGCTCCTTTCACAAGGAAGGCTTTGGGGTTTTTAATTTTTGGTTCCAGACAGTCATTTTTCTTTGTCTCTTTTTCTTTCTCTTTTAGAAAAATGTAATACATTTTTCGTATTAAGAAAACAAGAGCTTGAAAAATTACTTTTGGCACTTCCCATCCATGACCCATTTGCTGCTTATGTGAGGAAGAAAATGCAAAAGATGGTTCTTGCTGAGCCTGCAGCCCCTGCCAGATGTGAGCATAGAAAAGAACAGAGACTTTAGCCTATCTAAACCTACCCTCACCCCAACGGCCTCATCGTGTCTGAACACAACCTGCAAGAACGTTTACCCCTGAAGCATCGCCATGGCCACCTCCTGCTGAATGTCATCCCACTGAGTGCGTGGCTGCTGCCTGCAGAGCTATGGGCATCCCTGCCAGCACACGTCTCCACACACAGCCAGCCATGTGCCTGTGGAGATGGATGCTCCATAGGAGCTGCATCTCCTATTCTGGGAAAGTTTGTGTCTTTTCTGTTTGCAACACGTTGGGACTATATTTTCTCAGTATTTCCTGTGGCATAAACAGCAGCCAAAGGCAGCCCTGCCTGAGCACAGTGGGTACCACATCCCCTGTGCTCTTGGATAGGCCCTTCAGGTGGTTTTATTCTGTGTCAGGAGGAGATTGCCTTTTGCCTTGCTCAAAACAGCTTGGCTGAGCTGGTCCTCCCTTGTAAGAGCAGCACCTCTCCTATCACAACCCTTTGTTTCCTTTTGGAATCTCTTCTCCAATGTACTTTATAAAATAAATTGTGTAACATGGATTACAGAATTCCTGATGTGGCCAGATGAGGGGAGCAGTTATCTCCTTTGCTTTGTAACCCAGACCCCATCCGTACATTCTCCAGCTCTGTTTGACTGCCTTGCAGCTACTGTTGCCAGCAGGTCTGTTTCCTCTTTAGCTTCCCTGTGAACATTTCCATCCAAAGTATATTTTGCATTTTTATTGGTCCTCCCCAGACATGTGGCCTTTCACCTATTGGCATTGAATCCATCTGCCGATCTCAGCAGAGCATGCCAACTGCAGCACCTTCCCAGGCCACACCTCCCATGCATCGCTGCATGTTTCCAGGTCATAGCCCATCACCGTCCCATGTTGCACGAGGAACAGCATCCCCTTCCCTGTGCCTGGACCGGGTTCTGTCCTGTGAACCATGCAGCCACTCCCAAGTCTTCAACACTCCTGCCACAGCACAGCAAGGAGCCTCTCCATGCTTTCCTTTCCAAAAGCCCCTCTCATTTATATGGTGACTGCTACTGCCTGCTGCCCGGTGTGTATGTGGCCCCACTGGCACCCATAGTGGGGATGGTGCACCCTGGGGACCTTCATTCACCTGGAGACGGCTCCAGTCCCCACCAAAAACAACAGAGACTTTGTTGAAGTGTGAGGCTGGGGCTCTGCATCAGCTACCCCACTCCTGGTCCTCCTCACTCAGCTGGATCTTTCTCCTGCCGTCAGTGAGGGGGTTTCTTTCCATGGGAAGGGGATCACAGGGGGTTAAAGGGGATGCACCACAGCCCAAAGATTTTTCCATGTTATGAATGAGCTCACCCAAGGTTTTTCACTGGCCCTGGAAAAGTTCTGATCCACTTTGGCCAGGATTTTGGTTAAAAATCAAATGAAGTGAGGAGCAATGGAGAGATGGTGAAGGTGTGGGAAGAGCTCAGAGTGATGCCTCGGGTGTACTGGAGGCATGGTGGTGTCTGGAGACCCATGGGCCTGATCATACATTAACCTCTGCTGCAGGACCTGCTCCTCTGCTGTGGCACGTGCAGCTCCAGCTGACACTAACAAGAGTCGCATGTGCATCTGGACAGAATTTCAGAGGCTGAAGCAATGCCTCGGCACATGGAAGCTCTCACCATTTCAGGGCCTACTCCTTCCTTTTATACAACAAAGCAAAAAATCCCCCCAGATTGTTCTTGTCCTGCTATTTTTCAGAGATCCCAGTGCCGTAGGCAGCCTCAGAGCAGTCCCCCAAAATGGGTTTCTGCTTAGTTTGGATCATGAACAAGATGTCAGAGAAAATTACACTGTAATCCTGGGAGATACAATAAAGCTGTCCCGTAGGTTAGGCCCCTGCCAGTTGGAGGCAATTCTTAATGCAGATTTCACTCTGCAAGTGTCACATTTGCTACTTTTCCATGAATGATTCCTGATTTTCAATCGACCTTAGTCTTTAGGTTCATAAAACTTTGTTTTGCCTTGAAGTCTTTTGGCTGCATGGAGATTTCCCTGAAAGAAAATAGGAAAGAGACCTCCTGAAAAGTGAATTCAGTAAGATTTTGCACAGGGTGCAGCGTTGTTATCAAATGGTACATTTTGTGCTGCTTCTACTGCCCAGGGGGATGTTCCTGTAGATAAGGTGCTATGTTTTAAGAAATACAGATCCAGCCTGTATTTCTGAAAGGCCTAAGACCAAGCTTGTAAATGCTTCAGGACTCAACTCCTGTAAATACAGTCTTTATTTTTCCTGTTGTGTCTATTCAGACTGTGATTTTCAAAGGGACCCAGGGGAACTGCTGTATGAACAATAAGTCTGTTCTAGTTTCATTAAATGCCTCACTGAAGCCCTTTCCTGGGAGAGGAGATCACTCAGCCTGCTTTCCTACACACCAACCTGGGCCTATTTACACAAGCTGACAGACTACCTGATGGAGCCATTATTCTCTTTTCACATATAGTCTAAACTATTTCCTCTTGCTGGGCACTGAGTGGTTTTAAATCAAGATGTCTTAGTTCATCGAGGTTAGGAATAGTCTTATAAAACACTTTATTTCTTCCTTACTCCTATGTAAATCTGTTTTATTGGACAATTGGAAAACATAACACTTGGCTTGTGTGGATAACCCCCCATGTGCTTCCAAATACAATATACAGTGGGGTTTATTTCAGAATAAGCTTTTCATGAAAGCCTGTATCCAGGCTGAGCTATGACAGAGCAACCTGGCCTCCTCTTTGAAATCACACCCAAAAAGCTATCTTCAGACAGGAACTCTGCACAAGGAGATACTCCAGGGCTGAAAGTCAGGGCACAGGTCAGGTTTTAAGCCTAAGAATCCAGGTTAGACCAGTGCCCTAATCAATGGAAAAACCTCCAAGGGGTTTTAACAGTTCTCTGCTGCCTGCTCTGCTTTGTGAAAGGAGGTGCCCAACCGGAAATTAACCCCTCATACTCTTATGCCAGTTACTCTGCCATGTAGCGTCTTGCAGCTTGTCGCTGCCTTCCCTCTCAAATCCCTTCTGGAGTGCAGAGTTTGTTCTGGCTGGGATTTTGGTTTACAAGGATTAAAGAGACGCTGTGCAGTGGGCAGCGAGCCTCAACAAGCGCGGAGATAAAGGCAGCATTGGAGGTGGTATGGGCATAGTGTGCACTGGGAGCGCTGGGGGAATGGGCCAGCTGGGGACATGGGAGGAGGTTACACATCCTAAATACACATGCATTAATGATAAATGTACTGACTTCCACACTTTGAACAAGATGTGCTGGTCTGCTCCAAGCCCCCATCCCGTACGTTGCAGCGTTCGCCTCGCTCGAGGCTCTGCTGTGATACACTGCAACCATTATGCTCTGCAAAACTACTTGTCAGCTGCCCAACGGCTACACAAACAAGGCAGGAAAACACTGTTTGAATATTTAGAATCATCAACAGGCTCCTTTAAACTACTGGCTAATGCCTCTGTGTGACATTTAGTACTCTGCATTAAGAAAGAAATAGGTAAGGGAATCACCACCTCATTTTTACAGTCAGGCACTTATTGTCATTGTCCAAAGTTATTTTCATTTTATGCTACTGCATCAGAGGACACAAAAACTGGTAAGGATTTACTGCTGAATGCTAAGTCATACTTTATCTTACTGTTTAAGGAGCAAATAATGTACTACAGAGAGCAGAGACCCAAGTGAAAGTTCGTACGTTACTGCCAAGTCCAAGCAATTTAGTTTTGCGACTCAGGAAGCATAATTGTGAAATTGGCTTAGAAGTCATTATGTTGTTTTATTTTTATGTGTTGGTATGTTTAAATGCATGCTTGAGGTTAATTGCATTTGCCTTAAGACCCAAAGGTTCATCTCAGTTGCATACTGAAGACTTTCATTGCAATCGTTTGGGCTCCGAGGCTGTTTTTAGTGCTGAGAGCAGAGATCCTCTCATAACTGTCTGTACGGTTTGGACTGTAAGTAAGATGTGAAATGCATCAAAACACAATAAAAAGGACATGGGAACCCTTAACACTGACACACTGTGGCTCTGCCCTGTCTAGCCACCCACCCACCCTTCGAGGAGGACACAGGATGAAAGGCATGTGGAAAATATCTTAAATGCAGCTCCTGAAAGGACACAGACTATGGATTTAACTCAGTTTGTCTCCAAACCCAGAGACAAAAAATGTGAGATTCTGAAACAATGAGGAGGGCAACAATTTTGTATTGTTTTAGGGAGCTTTTTGCAAACCTCTGAGGCTACGTGCGAGTGCTGAGTGTTTCCAAGTGTAAATCTGATCGCAGGATGCAGCCCATGTGGTGGATAAACAAGCTGTATTTTTAAACACAGTGTGAAATGTGGGGGCTGACGTGACCATTATCAGAGCCTCATGCATGAGTTATGAGACATCATAAAATATTTTCATATTGCAACAATGAAAGCTGAAGCTGCTCTGTGGTAGGCTTGCTTGACCTGATGGCTCACCCTTCACTGGGTCTAGCAGGAGGGAGAAATGTTTCTCAAGAGCTGTACTTCTGAATGCTAAGCTGTTCTCTCATAAATGTCTTACCACGAAAAAGTTTTCCTATGGAATAACTGATGAAGAATTGACACTTAAGACAATGCAGGTGACATTTGCAGGGATTTAGGGACATTCCACCCTGATTGTTGAGCAGCCAAACCCGTCACCTTAATTGGGCTGAAACAGAGTTGCGGCGTGAAGTGCAAGGAATAGGTCACCTCCTTTTATTAAATAGTTAATTAATATATTTTATTCTGGAAATGAGCGTTCCTAGGGGTTCTTCAGGCTAATGGCACATAGCTGGATGGAGGTAACAAAGTCACTTCACCTCCTTCCACATAACCTGTCTCCACCAGACATTGTGACTCATCCTCTAAATTCATAATGCCACAAACTTCCTTTTCCTTTGATAGTTTATTTCATCTTAATTTATTCCATTGTATTCATTATATAAATAATTATTCTTATTTGCATAGCCAGATTACATTATGTTGGAGCCTGAATGTAGCTCTTAAGCATTTGGTCTCATTCCTTCCCATGATATTGATTTCCTAAGTGATCTTGAGCTAATCATCTGATTTTGCTGTGTTTCCCTGCTGCTGTGGAACATACTCTGCAAATACAGGAGGCTTAGATGCCTCTGAACTTCTGCAGACTCCTGGGAGAATCCTAGCCCAGGTCATTGCTCCAAGCAGATGTAAATGCTTCTTTTCACAATGTGCAAAGTGGGGTGAGCGGGGAAGGAAAACCCAATGGTGCCATCACTGCTGCAAGCAGCGGGGCTGAAACGCCCTGACCGACAAAGGAGAAGCAGGGGACCATGTCTGTACAAGCATCTCAGGGGCATTAGGCACTCAGGCCAGCGGCGACCAGGTATTGGCTTGCGGACTTGGCTTGGATCCGACCAACTTGGAGCCACGGCAGCGTGTGGCTGGGTCTGGAAGGGCCATCAGTGCAGACATACCCTTCCAAGCAGCCAGGCCAGCTCTGTGATTTCTGGCACTGAAGAAACAACTTCAATGGCATGAACCCACGGGAAGAGCTGGACCTTGGAGGGTATTTCTGAGAGTCTAATTTGTCTTCCTGTCATGAGCATAAGGCTCAATTACTTTTCTCCTCCTTGCTCTATTTATTGAAGATTATGATACAAATGCTTGCAAATGGTTAAATATTCTGAAATCTTTTGGCTTGGTGGAAAATCCTTCCCTTCTTGTCTTCACAGCATTTTGCTTTGGGGACACATAGGCACAATGAATTCATGTCTGTGGTGCCTTTGCATCGAGCTGATTCCAGTCAGCCTAATCACAAAGCTGGGCAAAGGAAAAACTGAATTTTCAAACTGATGACACATTTATACCAGAATTGTAACTTTATAATATTAATGTATCATTTAACTTACATGTATACTTTGGAATGTTTATAACTACTGTAAATCATAGGCAAGAGCAGCCAAGAGAGTGCCACACAACATTCCTAGCACAACTTGTAAAATAAATACAACAATCGCAGAAGAACAACATTCCCTGTTACAAAAGGGAAAGCGTAGCTGCTCTGCTGCAGATGGGAAATGTTCTCACTGCAATCTCCACCCAGCCCAGGCACACGCACAGGCAGTGGCGTGGCGTTCTCTCTGCACTGTTCCCAGTGCTCCTGCTCAGGTTGTCCACAGAGATTTCAAAGGACTGAATGCCATCAAGCCAGCATCAGGGAAGCGTTGTGTCGCTGGCAAGTGACACCACACATCTGCGGGCAATGCCGTGCGGCATCACTGTTCACTTCAGTATGACAGCCCAGATGCTGTGATGCAATTTTCCTCCCTCCCTGTACGGTGGCTGCTGAAAAGCCATCCCTGCGCAGCACGAAACTCTCTGACCTTGTCTTGAAAAGAATAAACCGCTACTGTTTCCTGACCCATAAAACTCTGTGGCTGATTTCTGACCTATTAACCTTCAGTTTTTCTTTTAAGGTTTATAGTACTTTTATGACTTGACCAGTGGACCGTAAAATACGCATTTAAATGCATTCAACTCAGATAACAATCTCATCATTAAAACAGCCTAGCTTCTTTGTTTGAAATTAATCACTCCCAAATTCTTCTGGATTCATCAGCACGCTTATGAATACCTTTTCTTTCTCCCTGAAGCTGGCAACATAATATGACTCAAGGACCTTACATACTTAAAATACAGTAAAAAGGATTGAAAATCTGATTGAAAATTCCCCTCAACTTTAGAGCCAAATCTATAGAAAAATCAAATCCCAGGTTGAATTCAGGACATCTTCAAACATTAGAAGTGAATCAGCTTCTGAGATTGAGGTGAAAGGATGGCTGCTTTTCTAGTTTTATTATGCTAAAAATACAGTTGAGCAGCAAGCACAATGCAGTAACATTGCACAGGCAGCAAAACGCCACAATAACACCAAGGCCTGGAGACTGTTTTAATGTACTTTCTGGTAAGTTATTTAACATGCTTTTGTTGGCAGGGCAGATGGTTTGGGGCTTTGGATCAGGCCTGGATTACTTAGAGCAGGCAGTAGGCAGTGCCTCTCACGTAATGGTTGTTCCCAAACACAGCCGAAAGCCAGTGTAACGGGACACTTGGTTCTGTTTCTCTTCTCTAGCACTGACACCACGAGTATCCCAGTGTGTCCTTATGTTTGAAAGGAAAAAACCTCGCTGTTTCATTGCATCTGTGGATGCTGAACTGTGGTCCTGCTCTCACCAAGAGGTCCCAGCTGCCCCTATCACCAGCAGGAAGGATGGGACCCAGTGCTCTCTCCTGGGCTGCAGAAGCCAAATGAATTGTGTGAAAAGCGAAGCTGATGTCAGAAATGAGTTGGCAGAGCCCAAGGCAGGCAGAGTTTTGGCACTGTCATCTGCCAAAAGCAGGTGGTGAAGAGAGGCTGTGTCCAGCAGAATCAGCCCCCTCCGTCTGCTTGATGTTGCTGCGTGGTAACTTCACCCTGGAAACCTTCTGCCAGGTTAACGACCCAAAAAATATATTTCCTTTTCTCCCCAGTTGGATCATTTCTTGTTGTAGCCAACAATTGAAAGTTTTATTTTAACACGCTGCCTAATTTATAATGGGCCCTGTCCATCATACACAAATGCTCATTTTTTGAGTCAAATATGAGCTGTGCCTGTGCTCTTGCACTTTCTCTGTGCAATCCTTGGCCTCTGCTTTTAAGAAACGTGACCCTGGGAGGTGTTTATAGAAGGTTAAATATAGGTTTATCTGTTCTAGTCTTTCCATGGAAGATCTTTTTCCTTCAACACATGGAGATTAAATACACGGGGCAATATTAGTTAACACTTAAGTTACGGCACACTGTGAAAAACGCCAGGAAATTCCGTTTTAAAGTTGACGTTCCAGTCCTAACTCCTGTTGACTTTATATTTCTTTTCTCTCAAAGGCATGAACTGAGGATAGGGTGTCACTTGAAGCTGAGTGACGCTGCTTCAGACAGGCGTTTGGAGAGACACCTCGCATTAATCTCTTTAGGTGCTCTCTGCGGGTTCAGCCCGGTTGTAGTGGAAAGCAAGAGCAAAAATCCCGCTGTTCTCAGCAGCCCAGAACCTATTGAAAGCAATATCTGCGAGTGCAGTGCATTAACTCTGAGTTAAATAAAAGAAAACGAACCAAACTTGAGGGAATTTATGTCAGAGCAGCTGTTTGCATGCATCTTCTGCTGGTCTTAACTCTCACACTTTGGGCTTTCCTGTTAGCGTTTACAATGACTACATTGCATCATGGACCTAGTGTTTAATATTCCCTCTTTCAAAATATGAAGTTGCAGCTGACTCCCTGTATCCTTCTGGGATAAATGCAGAAAAAGTTTTACTTAACAGCTGCTATATATTATTATTATTACCTATTACATCATATCTTATTACAGCTCTATTACAAGTTTCCCCTAAAATCTAATCACATTCTGAAATTGTTTACAGCGAAACTAGCAATGGGCTCGAGACGTAAAGTTCACATCCCAGCATGGGTCTGAACTTCCTTGCAGTTCAGATTTATTCAGATGCAGTGTTTAACTCTCTTGCTCCTGAAAGACAGGCAACTGCAAAATTTGGGTGTGCACCACAGTGCTACAGCTATGAATGTATGTTGGGAGCACCTGAGATGTGCCTGTTCAGAGGGGATTGGAAGTGGTGGCAGCTGAGATAGGGGTTTATTTCCCTCTGTATGCTCTGAGGCTGGAAGGCAGAGAGATGAGGAGAGAAATTCTGGTCCCATGTATGGGAACAGCAAAGCTTTCATTAATTTCAGCATAGCCGGAATTTCACTCAAGCCGAAGAGATGGATAACAGATAGACAGATGGACAGAGACTCATTAACTCGTTTGAGCTCAGCTAGGCTTATTTCATTAAAATGCAAGTGAGCACTGGCAGAAGTGTGTCGCCGTGCCCATTTTGAGCTGCTTATGGCACACGGCTGGAACCCTGACATGGGCAAGGACAGAGGATTTGGAGTGGTTTGAGGCTCCCAAGACACAGAGTAAAGCTGTTCCGTGCTCAGATCTGCCCGCTGAAAAGCATCCAGAGCCTGGACCTCCAGGGGGAAGGAGCTTCACACGATGCCCAGACTTCTCTTGCCTTCCCCTCCCACCCTCCAGCCTCGTGCAGACTGTGAAACAGCCCCTTGCAAGACAGCAATGGTGTTGCTGCAGGGAAGCACCCACATGGCTTCTCTTACAGGAGCAACTGCTGCTACTGTGAGTAAATCTTCACAGGATGGGTCCCTTAGCAGAAATGCATGCTCATAAAGGTGGAATAAAAACAATCCAGGTCACCAGCCTCATCCACACACTGACATTTCCATAGGTCTTTGCTTTACAGCTATGATATTAAGTAGTTTGGCTAACTTTTGAGAAATGTTACTATTTTCTCGACAAAATGTCAAGTAAGTTTTCAGGGGGGAATACTTCATAACTGAAGTATGTTTTCCTAAGGGCAATAAACCACTAAGAAATTTACTTTTTTTTCCCACCCAGTCTTTGAGCCAAAACTTTCACATGTTTTTCAAAGAAATAAAATTATAGGTGTTTTTCTGTAGTAGGGTGAAGTACCACCTGGGTGGCAGTGGTAGAAAGCTGGGCAAACTTTATAAATCTAGAAGGGGGAGATTGTTTTGGCATGACTTGGGGTTACAGCCTGGGTTTCCTATGCATAATTTTAAAAGGAATTGCTCAAAGCATGAGGAAACTCTCGCTGGTACACTCTGCCAGTGTACAACTCTTACCTCTTTAGACTCGTGGAAGATTGCCATGGCTGAAGAGAGGACTTTTTCAGTGTAAGGACCAGTGGAGTCAAGAGTGAGACTAATTATTTCTGTAGCTGACAAACCCACACCCCATGCACATGCTGGCTTAAGCCATGAGTTGGTCAACAGGATTTAACATGGCTCCTGTTCTGAGGTCGAGGTGGGTTCCCATCATCTGCTGGCCATCAGGACGGAAGCACTGGACTGGCCTTTGGGACACATCCACTCTACTCTCAGCACTGCAAGACCAGTCAGGGCATGTGGGGGTTTTATAACTGCTGGTAAATAGCTGAGGGGCTGGAAATGAGCTTTGATTTTGGTCATTTCAGTCACTGGCATCGCAGTGCTCAGAATGTTTCTTTTTAAAACAATAGAGAAAATGAGTATTGGTTCACTGTACATCAGAGAGGGAAGGTGAAGGACAAAGAAACTTTTGCTAAAATGTCTAACGGTGGTGCAAGACCCCTCAGAGTGAAGCAGTGCCTTGCTGGGCTGCCTGGCACCCTCACCCAGCAAGCCAGGGCCTGAGTATTTTTTAAAAATTAAAAACCAAGCAACATAAAGTCTCTCTCCTG
The DNA here is from genome assembly GCA_020800305.1 of Porphyrio hochstetteri. Lineage (NCBI taxonomy): Eukaryota > Metazoa > Chordata > Aves > Gruiformes > Rallidae > Porphyrio > Porphyrio hochstetteri. The sequence goes on along the minus strand of CM036921.1, from coordinate 11,885,760 downwards.
GAAATCAAACAGAAGGAAAACTAAAGCTACAAAGGAAATCTCATTCTCTGGCCTGCTCTACGTGCTGGCTTCCTACATGCCGGGCTGAGGAAACTCTGAATCCCGTGGAAGAAATCCATGGAGAGGAAGCAACAGCCATCATACAGTATAAAAGATGGGGCTGGTTTTAATCAGGGCTGACTCTTCACAAATACAAATGGGAAAGGGAAGTTTGAGTGGGGCATAAGGCTAAGCCAATAAAGCCTTTTTTGAGACAAAATAAGGAGGGCGTATTTCAATCTGCCGCTGTGGAGAGAGAGTTGAACAAACTAATGTGCCTAGATGTACAAACACTGTCTGGCTCCAGGCACGTGAACTTAGGCTGCCTCCCCAGCTCACGGTGAGCAGCAGGCTCCTAATTTAGGAGCTCTGGGTAACCCTCATCGGAAGGTGAGTCTCTTTGACTACACAACCAGGCCAGATCTTAATTGAATTAGACATGTAAAATTATACAGTATGCAAGTCCACACTCCAGCATCCCCTCCTCACCCCCTCAACGTGACCACACATCATTTGTTTAGGAGCTCCCTAGCATTTTTCAAACTTTACTGGGGGACAAAATACCATTTGTAGAACATCAAATTAGTGAGAAAGGGGTGAACAAGGCAGTGTGTGGCTCTGCCTGCATGCAGGATGGGGCCAGCTTTCCTCCTGTGGTGGCAGATGGGGTCTCCTGCCTGAGTGGGGTAAAAGGTGTTTCTCATGCTGCTGGTGAAAGTTTCCAGCAGATTTAAGTGCACAATTTTTAACAGTTCTCCTGCAACCAGCATCTGTCAGTAACCTGTAAATTGCCACGCTTCTTTTCCTGAAATCCTGGTGTATTCAGAGACTGGCTAACTAGGCTGGAAACAAGGGACTGCTGGAGACAGAAGGCAAAATTTCAGGAGAGCTTGATCTGATGGCCATGTGGGGGGTTGGCACTAAATCATTCAGTGGTGCAGCACAAAGGCTAAAAAATTATTCCAGCAAGCTGTGTAAATGCCTTGGGTACCAGCTGATGTTAGGGCCAAGGGAAAAAAACCCACAACTTTCTGGATTTCTGTAACAGATATTGGCAACACCTAGAGCAGAATCTTCCAAGACCACAATAAAATCTTCAGTGCTTACAGGACTTTTTTCAGCATAAAGCTGTGGTTTGTGTGGGTTGCTCCTTAGCGTCTTTCAAGTAACTAGCCTGCTGCTACACAAACATTTGGGGTATGCAGTGGCCTGTGTGGATGCTGCCTTGATTTATAGTAAATCCTGGGAAGAACTCCTATAGCACCTGAAAGCAATCTTTCAGCAACTAAAGGAAGTCGAGTTGACTTTTAATTCTCCAGTGTTCAGTAAGAAAGCAGGAAACCATTATAGAGATATATATATATGTATATATGAGATACAGTAGGGCAAGGGAATTATGAAACCAGAGATATGTAAAGTGCAAGCTATTAAAATGCACCTATTACTGACTACTAAATGGCAGGTGAGATCTTTTCTGAGCATTGTGGTATATTATTGGAAATTTATTCCACATTTTGCAACACTGGCTGCTCCATTAACTGATCTCACTAGGAAAAAATCATCTCATAAAATAAATATGACCCCATGGCGTGTGCTAGCCTTTCAAGGACTGAAATCAGTTCCTAGAGATCAAATGGTTTTCATGAGCCTGGAATTTTAAGGTCTGTAGAGGGTGAATTTTGACATCAGTAATCTTAAATTGGGGTCAAAATTAGCACAAAATTTAGAAGGTTGATTAAAAAAAAAATTCCACATTTGCTCGATAAATTATCTGAAAGAAGTTGAATTCACTATGCATGCAGAGATTTCAATAAAGTGAATTGCAACATTTCCCTGGGAGGAATTATATGCCACACGAATGCATAGGTGATTAAAACCCAGGAAATTCATAAAGCCAAATAGAAAGTTAGCGATTACACAACTTTATATGATCAGTTTAGTAACTTACGTTTGTGTTGGACCAAATATACCAATGAATGTATTTTTCCCCCAGTGCCTAAGAATAAAGGGATTGGTTTCTCATAATGCAATCGCTATTTGCTGAACTGGATTTGGAACAGATCTCCCTAAGTATAAGTCTTTTATTAAAAAAGAAATTATTAAAAAAGGATCACATAGAAACTAGAACTCTTGAAGTGAAGTGGTGTTGCCTGTGATTTCCAGGACACAAGAGATCACCCCAGTCTCCTCCTTGGTGACTCTCTGGTTTGCCAGAGCCAAAATATTGACTGGGAATGAAACAAATGAGGGATGCAAACAACTGCTTGTGCAGAAAAATCACTGGTGTAAGACTGTTTCCTTCAAAGTAAATAACCTTCCCAATGGTTCATGGTTCTTCACTCCTGCAGCAACCAACTTTGAGCAATAAAAGGAAGGAATACCAAGTTGGTCTGGAATACTATTTTCATTCCTAGGAGTGAAGAATGGACTTAGCCAAAAGAAAAAAGACTAAACCTGTGCTGAAGGTAGGAGGGAAGTGTGCAAGTGACAAAAGCCAGTACCTCACCAGCTCTACGGCACAGCGTGCACATGCTGCTGAGAGAGAAATCGCAGATATGATGTGAACCCAGCGTGCAGAAGGTGGGTTCTCAGAGCCCTCGAGGACACATCTGAACCTGAGCTTTGGTGCTGCTGAACCAAGCCATGTCCCCAGTCTGAGAAACTGCACTATTTTCTGCACTATATTCATTCCTATCATTAATCTTTCTCTGCATCTAATGTCCTAAGTGGTTTCTGAGGAGGTTTGGGCTGGTTCTTTTTCTCCCAAGACATAGAGCTTTGCACAGCACTACGGAAAACATTTATCCAGCAACACCAGTAATTGCAATTGTGGCTCACACAACTCCCACCCTTCCAGCCTCTACCTGCCACCACACAGAGGTAAGCGATACTTCCATGGAGGCAGTGGCTCTCTGGAGTTACAGGTGCTTCTCTTCACCCTGGCAAGGAAATCCACAGTATAGTCTCTGAGACCCAGGTAATTTTAAACTAAGTTTTTGGGGTTTAGTGAGTTCAGGAGTCCAGCTCACATTTGAGCCTAGGTCCTGTGCGTGAAGAGCCAACTGGGGTCTGCAGGAGGAAGAACAAGGAAATGTAGGTGTAGGGGAACAGACCTGTGGTTGGAATCACCCCTTTGTTCACCCAAGGACCAAGGGATGCTCCCCACAGACCTGAGGACACCCTGCAGTGTTTCAGTTAAAGTGGTGTTGAAGGAGGGAGACTATTTGCTTTTATCCTTTGGGTAATTGCACTGAAACGATTTATCCAAATAAACATGGAAACCAGCTAATCTCTTCACCCTGAATAAAAAAATGCCTTGCATTGCTTCTTCCCTCTGTGAAACACGACATGTGGCCGGGTCGTTTGGTTTTCCATCCAAAAACCCTGACCTCAAGTTCTGTTTTCTTAGGCACGCTTACATTTAATTAAAAGGAAACTATCAGACGTAAAAGTAACCCTCTTAGATATGCTATATCCAGTCCCAGGTTAGGCCTGTTCATGACTTCTCCATGTACAATTTCCTCCAGTATTCCACCCTAAACCAAGACCCAGTGTGATGCAACACCACTTTCAGCACAGAAGATAGGGTAATGCTGGCTTGACAAGTGAAATTAATTATTGCATTCCATTAATTTTGAGTCATGCGCCCAGCCCATGGAAGCTAGGAGAACCTTGTGAAAAACAAACTCACTACATTGTACTGTAATATTATTTTTGGCCGGAGTTTCAGGCAGCCTGCTGGGGTCCTCCTGACCGGTTGAGCTTCGCAGCAGTTTCTCCATGAGCATCAGTACAGCAGCTGCTGTCTTCAGAGAGAGGAAGAGAGGCTGAATCTTCATCCGGGACTATAATAAGGACAGCAAGGGCCTCCTTGGGATTTTTAAATGTGAGAATGACCTGGGAGGGTGGTGATATTGGCTCCTGACACTTCTGAGTGTTGAGTTCCAATGACATATTTACTTGGAACTGCTAAGTGACTGCTTTGAGCATTTTCTGTGCAAAACTGAACTCCTGGGGCATGGCATAGGAATGGCTGTGGCAGTGAAGGGACTCGAATCCTGATGAAAACAAAGGGATCTCCATAAAGGCCCCATGACAACCATATGAGATCTGCACCGTAGCATATGAAACCCCGCAGTAGCATCTTTCCACTTGTAAAGAGCAACGGCTTAGTGTGACTCAGAGCAGAAACACGGCCCATCCCAAATGTTGTATTAAATTCTGAGCGTGAGTCAGCCCAGTTCCCTCTGGGGAACACAATTACTGTCAGCGAGCGTCTGCTAAACAAGGCCCTGCTCAGGGATCACGTCCATGGATCTCTCCCATGGGAACCCATGCTGGAGACATCCAGGCACGGTGCTGGCCTGGCACCACTGTCTCTAAGTCCGTGACTCATGGCGATGGCTGTCTTGCAGTACTGACTTTATCAAACCACAGGTGCTGATGCAGATCTACCAGACTTCTGGAGAATGGGATAAAGCAGAGCTTCCCAGGCTCGTCCGCAGGCTGGCCTTGTGCTAGGACAGAAAGATGGCTGGACCCCTTCTCCTTCAGTAGGGACAGTGGCTAAGCACTGAGGAGTCAGAACTAAGAGACAAGGCTTTTGCACCATCACAGCAGGGAGCAGACACCATGTCCATTGCCTGAAGGCCAGGGGAACACTCCCTGTGCTTTTCAGGCTTTTCCTTGGCAGACTGATCTTGCTTGGCCTCTGCATTAACTGACTGCACTTACTTGGGTAAACAAAGTAAATGTTTTGCCCCAGCTGTACAACAGTGCACACTTAGCAGCGCTCTGGGGCCTTTCCGTATGTGCTGCCAGGTTGAGGATACACGAGCCTTGCTCCTCTCAGAGAGCCAGGACATGCAACCAGTGTCTGCCCCAAGGCCACCCAGGAGCCTCCACACTCATGTCTTCCCTATGAATGTCAACAGAGCGCTTCCCACCCCACCTCTCTCCCTTATCACCAGTTTTCCATCTCTCTCTGACAGATAATGAAGCATGTAAGTGCTGCCTCATCTCGAGTATCTGTCTGGGCCATCAAAATTTTTCCCTGCAGTGAACGGAGGTGCTTTGACACAGTTCAGGTGGTGGATGTTTGCATGCTTCAGGCCAGTGGCATGCTCTGCTTCTGCCTCTCCTCCTGAGCAGCTTTCTGCTGTCAGACTGCTCAATTTGTGTGGGAAGAGAAACGAGGAGAGTGGCGACAGAGATAAAATTAACTGCACAGGCAATCTAAAAAGCCTTTCACTGAGCGCAAGGACAAAGCGAGGAGGATTTATCAGTGGGAAGGCAGCAGTCATGAAAGACAGCAGAGTGATAAAGCTGAGGGGATGAGGATGAGCTCCATCTCCCCTGCACAGCCAGGCCTCACTGCCCTGCCACCAGCTCCAGGCACTTGTCACTGTCACTACTGGGGTTCCTCAAAGGAGCAAGAAAGGGGCACTGACCTGGGGATGTGGGTGGTTTGAAGGGACCCTGTTGATGTTGGTTTTCAGTTAAGAAATTTTATTTTTGTAGTATTATTTTAAGGAGAAAAATTCTGATCTCAACAGAGTCACAGCTTGCAGAAGACTGAAACATCTTTGGTCCTGTTTCTTAATTTTTCAAGTATGAAAACTCTCTGCAATAATCTTCCTTGGAAATCACTGATGGTTTGCGTGACTGTGGCAGCTTTTCTCTGCTTGTCCTTGGAGGAAGAAGAAACAGAAGGACAATTCCAGAAAGAGAGCTTTCCTTCTGAGCAGCACAGCAGCTTCCCTTTGCTTTCAGTGCCCTGAAACAGGCTCTGAACTTTCAATTGTAGAAGATGCTACATTTGCATGCTGGTTCAGACCCTCAGGAGAAGCTGAAGAACCATGGTAAAGGCAAGTCAGTGCACGCAGGCATCGACTGCACATCAGCAGGATGCACAGATAAACTCTATCTTTTGTAGACAAACCTCCCATGGCACCAGGGTGAATGATACAAAAGTCTTCCTAATTTCTTCACTTTTCAGATGAGCATCTTAAACAAAGAATTCACATCTGGCTAAGTAAAATTGCACACATTGTCTCCCATGTGGCAGCCAAGAACCCAAAGATGACAAACCCAAGCCGCATGCATAACTAGAGCCCAGCTCTTCCCATCCCTGCATTAAGCACGGATCTGGCAAGAGCCAGCCAGCCAGCACAGCCCTGATTGATAGGGAATTCAAAGTCATAGTAGCTCACTCACAGTAGGGAGCAACCTAGTCTTTCAGGTGTGAAAAGAGGGGTAGTAAATATTAAGAGGCTCTGAGAATACCCATGGAAAACAAATCAGAAACATTTTGCAGAATCTCATTAAGTAAAGTGAAATTTCATTTAAAATAGTTGATAGCAGTTGATAGCCTTTATCATATCATTTTTGTTGCATCAAAATGTTTCAGTTTGGTTAGAAAAGGCAACTTTAACAGTCTCAGTTGGAATATTTCTGATTTATGTTACAATTCAATCTTAGAATAGACACGACTTCCTTTCCTTTCCTTTCCTTTCCTTTCCTTTCCTTTCCTTTCCTTTCCTTTCCTTTCCTTTCCTTTCCTTTCCTTTCCTTTCCTTTCCTTTCCTTTCCTTTCCTTTCCTTTCCTTTCCTTTCCTTTCCTTTCCTTTCCTTTCCTTTCCTTTCCTTTCCTTTCCTTTCCTTTCCTCTCCTCTCCTCTCCTCTCCTCTCCTCTCCTCTCCTCTCCTCTCCTCTCCTCTCCTCTCCTCTCCTCTCCTCTCCTCTCCTCTCCTCTCCTCTCCTCTCCTCTCCTTTCCTCTCCTTTTCCCCTTCTTTAACTGCAGTTTTCAATATGTTGAGAGAAATGCCGTTTTCTGACCCAGAACTTTGGAAGCTCATGCTTTGTCCAGGGAGGAGCCAGGGCTACATTTACACTGGTAATTACAGACCTGTGACTGCCCTGTCTGGGGATGGTGCAGGGTTTGTGCTGATGGATTTGGTAGACATTTCCATGCATGTTGTGCAAACCGCTGCGGATAATAAACATGGGGAACCACCATGATGGAGTGAGTCCCTGTTCTCTGAGGACTCCACATAAATCTCTGCAGCCTCAGCAACCACCAGACAGTGCCCAGCTCTAATTAAGGCCTTGGAAGACTTTTGGGGGCATATGGTGGGATGTTTCTTAATGGTTCTTGCAGCAAAACCTCAGCCTCTGTCTTGGCAGCCACCCACAGTTGACTGCCCAGTGAAGTCACTAGGAATTTAGCATGCAGAGGTCTTGTAAGGTCAAGGTTAGTATGGATTTTGATCTACTTTGGTCCCAGTTTTTGGGATGCCGGAGTCCAGCGTGCACATAAAGGCTCTGTCATTGCCTGGGTTGTTGAGCACACGTGTGAGGCAGCACTTCACCTCTTAAGGTTCACAGAGGTGCCCACAGTGATAATGATGCTGACTCTTTGTGGGTTAGAATCACATTACACTGATGGCAATAAACCTGGATGTATTGGGACGCCAAACAATTCTGCAACAGCCTGTGGGAATCAAATCTTAGCCTGACAGATTTTTATCAGAGGACATGTTCTTGCAGCAAAAATGAATGGTTATAAAGGCTCTGAAATAGATGGTATATATTGTTTAGTTTTAAAAAGGGAGACAAACATAAACCACATTTTAAAACTTATCAGTTCAACACCATCCTTGGTGCAAAATGCCATGTTATATTCGTTAGCAGGTAGTTTTCTGGGATCACTCATCCAGGGACTGGGCATTTGGTGCAAACCTTTGACTGTAACAGACTGCCTTTTAGACTTCTTCCTCATGTATATCGAGCTTGAAAACACAGCTAATAAAGGCCAGATGGCTGCAGGCTCCTTCTCACACCCATCAAATTGATGGGAACATTCTGGAAGGAGTGGATTCTGCCTGAGTCTTTGCCTTGTGCATGACATGATGATAACAACATTTCAGCCTTTGCACTGTTTGCTCCTAACTCGATTCAAATGTTTCCTGGATTTCTAGCAAATGAATGAAGTGCAGCTCAAAAGAAAATATGTCCAGCCTTTATTAGAAAAGGTTGTACTCATCACGAATCATCTAAATACCTTCTTTCTGACAGCGGGGAAATCCTTTTATTGCTGAGTTTGTTTGGAAAGATTTGGAATCGTTCATTATAAAATCGCATTCATCTCTGCCAGAACATATAGAAACCAGCCAAAGTCTGGCCCCACTCAAGTCCATGGGATTTTTTAAAGTTTATTTCAGTAGGATCAAGGTTTGGTGTGAAATGGCAGAATTACTGGGCAGAATACTTTAATCTGCAATACGGCAGCACACCATGTCTGCTAATGCAACCCACTGAAGCATGCTCTCCAACACTGCAAAGACCTTGCAGTTAGGTTCTGTCTGATAAGAGTAATTAAGAAGACTAATTAATGCCAACATATAATTCTCTGGAATGCTGCAGATATCACAGGTATTGCATGATTGCACAGGATATTGCACAGGATTAGATACTGTCTCTGTTGGTAAATTCCTCGTGGTTAGTAATCTCATCTTTTCTATTTAGTTTTTAATAAGGAGCTGCCTTCATTCTGAAGTCAGCTCTGTTTAAAGCTGCAAGAAAAAAGTAATTAAACCTGACAGGACTCACTTTCATGACATATACGTAGGCTATCTCATGACACAGAGACCTGGTCATATTTTTCTTATAAGGAGCTGATTTATTTTCACCAAGTATCTCTACTAGAATCAGAGTTCTGTATTGCTGTGGCTAAGCAAGACCCGCTGCCTGTCTCTGGCTCTGTGCTCTGCAGCACTGCTGGCTGCACACCCCGGCTATGTTGACATGTAATGGTTTGAACATTTGACATTTATATGTAGCTGGCATTCGTTTTGTTGCCTCCTTCTGGAACCATCTGGTTTCAGAAGAAACTCATAAGCTGATCTTGAATCATGCAACCAGCAGACAGCAAACAGATACAGCTGTAGGACTCTGACAGCACATTTGTCACACTGCTGTGATAGCTGACACACATACTGCACTGCACTCTCTTCTCCTGTCACTGTCATACAGACCAGCATTTTAAAACAAGGATTTGATTCTCTGCAGTGGTGGGAGTTTATGGTTTGCACTGACTCTGGCACATCCCTGTTTAGGCTGTTAGCTCTGTAGGAACCAGCATGTGCAACTGCATCCCTGCATCTGGCATATGGCAACAAGTCACCTTGCCAAGCTGAGCTACAGGGGACAGCTCCAAAGCCCAGGACGTGAGCTGCCTTCCAAACTTTGGAAGTATCAGGGGGCACATTTCAAGTCGCAGCCTTTCATCTTGCTCTGTAGAATAACTGATACGCGAATGGAAAGTTTCTAGGAACAAAGTCTGTTGTTGCAAACAGAGCAAGGTGAGCAGTTGCATTTTTCCTGGCTGTGGTTTAGTTAGGAGGACAGTGGCTCCCCTGTCATTCCACTTACTTGTCCTTTCCTTTTTATTTCCAGTCCCTAAATCCCTGACACTGGTCTTGTGACACTGAAGCAAAGAGATCACTTTTCTCAATAAACAGGACAACTAAAAAAGGCAGGAAGGTCAGGCTATTAAATCCTAAAAACTTTTACTCACACACTATGTAATACCAATTTAACAAGAATCTTACTCTGTAATTAAATCCCCAAAACTCATCATATAACTAGTGCCTCCTCTTTCCAAATTAAACATTGCTTTTTCTATAATTGAATAATATTAGAGTATTACAGCAATCTGGGTTAAGTTTTCATCATTGGAATTCAGTTTTCTTTTCAGCTTCCATAGATATGTAGACAAACATGTTACACACTAATGCAAAAGAATGACTTTTACACCACAAAACTCAGCAAATAATAGTATCTGTCACGGGAGGGCACCTGCCTCAAATTCTCACCTGGTTAAATATGCCAGAAAGGATAAGTATGCACTTAAGATGACTGGAAATGCTTCCTTTCAATTCCAACTCCAAGTCCCTGCAAAAATGTTTTGTTGGGTCTGTACCAGCCTTCTGAATCTTTAGGGGGGTGTGTGTGTGTGTGTTTGTGGGTGATGGAAGAGGAACCAGAGAAATAAAAAAAAGACAGGCTCTGTCTGCTAAGGATTTCACGGACATATAACAAGAAGCCATTTCTGCACCAGGGCTCCTTCTATGTGCATGGAGAAGACAGCAAAAGACAGGATGGATGCATGGGTAGCTATGGATGCAAAGCAGGAACAGAACTTTGTTATCAAGACTGGTCTGAACTTGACAGAGGCAAAGAGGCAGGAATTTTCAGTGCCCTTTAATGGTACTGGCTCTTCAGGGATGGCTTAAAATCTTATTCTTGAAAACTGCATCTCTGTAAGGGGTAGATAAAAAGAGAGGCATTGCAAAGACCCAGGAAGGTGCACCCACGTCCTCTGCACTCTGTACAGCAGCCCACAGGAATGTCTCTGCTGTCTGCACTGCTCCAGGGCATCTGCCTCCTTTGCTTCTTTACATCCTATATCAAAACAGCACAGGTCAAGCACCACTGACTGATGCCCCAGATCACAAAGGAGTGAAAAACTGGGCTGTGTAAATATTCAGAGAGTCTCAGGCAAGTGAGCTCTCCCAAGCCTACATTGTGAGGAATGACCTGTTCTGCTCTCTGATACACACTGTCTCTCCACAAGCCTGAGTCCATTTCCTCAGTCATAAACAGACTTAGATAAACATAAATGGTGTCAGAAGGATTTTACAAGGAAGAAAACTGTCTGCAAGAAAAGAAAGACTGCTTCAACCGAAGGACATTCCCAAGTTCTTTGGATTTTAGTTTTATTTAAAATGATTGATAGATTACTTAAAATCATTTAGTGCAGCAAAAAATTCAACTGGAAATCCCTCTCTATTCTGTGCACATACATTGGAACAGAATACGTATTCAAAAGCCACGGGATGATTTCAATAACCAGAGTCGTTTGGTAGACTAAGCTATCTTCAGGGAAAAACATGTTTACTGTGTTAAGATTAAAAGTTCTACGTTAGTGTCTGGGATATTGTCCAGCCCACCACTGAGATGTGCAGAAGGCATTGCTTGTACTTCTGTACAGCACCAAGAGCTATGTGCTCTCTGTATACTTAAGGCAGAGTTCTGCCTGAACTGAGACTTCACACAGCTTTATGAAAGAAAAACACAGAGAAGTAGATATGCCAAGTAAATTAAGACACATTACTCAGTACCTGCTTCCATGTGAGTGTAGCTGCTAGTCTACATTGCAGCTACACCTAAGCAACAGGAGATTCAAGCCTGGCTTTTCCAAACACCAAACCAAAGCCTCTCGCACCGCAGTTACGTGCTGGAGCACCTAAATTTCCCTCCTCTCTACTTTTTTCTTCTTCAAGTGATGTTTAACAACTTGGTTTAGCCTTTCCCTGCAAAAAAGCACACAGCAGAGCTGCTCACACCCGTGCCTTGTGGGCCTCTGTTGTTTTCCCCCTCAGACTGCATTGGGAATATACTCAACGCCAGGTATAGCATATGTTTTTCCCTGGCCCCTCAATTTACTGAAAACCTTAGGTGAAGCTCTCTTCACACAGAAATGCAATGAAATTACTCTCCACAGGGAAATTTTTCCTCTTTAAAAAACAAACTGAAAGGAAGAAGCTGTACAAAACGAAGCTCTGGGAGCTATTCATACAGGTGAATTTCCCATGGCTATAGCTGTCCTAAGGCTGGGGAGCTGAAAATGCATCACAAGTAAGAGCAACTAGGATAGAGGAGAATTACCCTGGCCCATTTTCCTCTGATTGCTGAAACTCAGTTGCTCACTAGGAAGAAGCCACAGAAATGGGCACATTTTATTGCTTTATGTATTAGAAACCTACATAAATGGGCACTTTTTATAAGCTTTGCACTGACAACCACCACTGTCGGTGTCAATACATCTTAAAAGCTGTGACAAAGCACTGGAATGATGGCAGACCTGTGATTGAAGGCATGACAGCATGGGGCTCAAGAGGGAGCCTGCTTCCGAGAGGCTAATGGCAGCAGCCACATTCAGACCATATCACAGGCTGCAATAACAATGTCTCCCAACCGCATGCTGTCCGCTGGCATGCTGGGGGGACAGAAAGGGAGCACGGCTGCAAACTTCCTGCCACGGCACGGGGCTCTCACTCATACCATAGTGATGGCTATTGGTCAGTAACTCTCTGTCACTGATGGATTTCAGTGATCTCCCTGCAGATCACTGAGGTGGCTTCCAGGGGAGGTAAGCCTGGGGTCCCTTGGTGGACAGCACCGCAGAGTTGGCACTCAGAAGCATAAATGGTAGGAGAGGATTTCTTGCTGTTTGTTGCCATGTCATAGCAGACACACTGAGGTCCTTTTCCAAACAAGACGGAGCATTTCCAAGGAATTTAAATCTGGTGGAAAACCTCTCTATCCTGACTGCCCTCTCTGAGCTGTGTGAGCAGCACACCACAACTAGAGGGGGGTACTGGTTGTGAGGGGAGAAAAGAAACGTTTAGCAGGCTGCAGTGCAGGAAGGTGCTGACAGAGCTGCCTGTGTTCTGGTGACTGCCTGATGCCCAGGACAGGGCAGCTCCTGAAGAACCAGGCTCCAGGGACAAGCTGGGAGTGTGGCAGCGTGTGGGATTTTGGAGGAGCTGGGAGGGCAGAGTTGCAGCTGGAGAGAACTTCTGAGCTCAGACTGTGTGGTCTTGATGTCCTGCTGAGGCAGGTTGCTGTGGAAGTGTTGAATTATTACATGCCCATCAAGCCACGACTGCCAGATCCTGAGTCCAACACTGCATTGCAACCCGTACCCAGACGGACTGATCCTGGGATCTCTGAGCAGCAGAGCTAGGACAGCCCAGTTGCCCCCAGTTCAAAAGAAAAGTGGGATACCAATTATAAACTGGAAGATAACTCTCTTAGGCATGTATCCTAGAGCAAGAAATCTTTTAAAACATTTATTGCTAATTTGTGGCAATCTTTCCAGCACAGTTATGTTACTGCAGAGTCCTTGTTATAGCCATGGAACTTTGTATCAGAAACATTTCAGTAACTCGCTGCCCAACTAATTTGTTTTATAAGTTTCCCCTCCTGTATTTTCATTTATTCTCCTAGTATTTTTCCTGGTTTTATACTGAAGGCAAAAAGGTCAGTGTCTGTTCAATCTCCAGTAACCTAATAAAATATCTATCGATGCAAACAAAGAAGAAGTAGGTTCCAGATTTTTTTTCACCATCTTTACAAAAGGAAAGGCAGCAGTAATTTTTAGAAGGGTTTTTATGTTTGGGTTTGTTGGTTGGGGGTTTTTTTTATTATTATTCATTTAACCCAGCCAACAAAAAAGTCATTCTTAGGTAATATTTAAGGAGATATTTTACTCAAGTTCTGAACACTCTTGGAATGTTTTCAAAGGAGAAAATGAAGGAAAGTCCATCATTAGCAGGCAGTAGAGAAATTTTCAGATTACTTTCAGTTTCTTACTTATTTTGGCACTCCATTAAAATAATTATATTTGCTCTAGTAACAGAGAGATTGATTGGACTGAAAATTTCATTGTTAGCATGTTTAACATTATATTTACCCCACTTAGCAGCTTTTGATTCACAGTGAGGCACCAACAATAAAAAATGGAAAGTAATTTCTATGAGGAAGCCTCAATTTTAGTAGCTTTAGTCTAATCGCTATAAAGGGGAACTCAGGCTTAATCTAATTTTTCTTGGGATTAGAAGATTTTTAATTATTGCCTGGAATCGAGTTTTCTAGCCTTGCATGAAGCAACACATTAAAGCTGGGATTTTAAAAGAGCCTAAGGAATGCATCTATCATTAAAATTCAATGACACTACTGGCAGCTTAACTCCCTGCCTCCTTTGAACATCTCAGAGTTTCCTATTAATAAAACAACATATGTAAAATCCAGAAAAAAATATTAATTTTGACCCCCTTTGGATATTAAATGGGCATATTGACCCAATTCAAAGCCCTCCTATACTCCTGCAATCCCTTCCTGCACATTTCACTTTCCTGTGAGCACTTTTCCTTAGCCCTAAGGTTTTATAATTGCAATCCAGTGTTTCCTCCAAATGGGATATTATCAGGACCATAGCAAAGGAATTCTCTGGTCACTTCCAGAGACAGAGAGAAATGAGCTTCAGCTTCAGCCAAGGACCACAAGATGGGCAATGTTTGGTTGAGAACATGGCCAGGAGGTAACGCAATGTGTGTGCATGTGACAGTGAGAGTCTGGAGGACCTCAGCTCATGTTTATGCTCACGTTTTAATTGATAATGATAATTTTACACACTAAGTCACCTGAGTACTCTGGCAGACCATCCCAAAGCCAAAACAGCACATTCCTCTCTCAGGCAATGCCAGTGCAGATCTAAGACCAGTCCCTAAGGCTGCGCTCTACTAGACCCCAGGGGATTTGCTTAGACAAAGCTTCTGCATGAAAAGTGGCATTTATCTTTAATTCTTTCTCCCCTAGAAGTTTCCACTGGATTCCCATTACAGACAGAAAGTTGGCAACCATTCAGATTAAACACCAGAGTGAATTTTCTTGGCTCCAAGGAAGACGTTTCTTGTGTCAAAAGCTAAATTATGTTGCTGTTTTTCCACCTGTTAATGTGTAGATTATATAATAGAGACAATTTTCAATTTATTTTTTTCTTCTTAGGATTGCAGCAATATGGAAGATGTGATCTTCACAGCTTCTTCTTTGCTTCACAGGCTAATGCCAATGCATTTGCCAAAAATACCAAAAGCTAACATCAGAAACCACGAGGATTTTGCTTGCTGCTTACAGAGACGGTTTTGGTGGTAAATCTTAGAGAAGTTTTAGTCCAAAGCCCTTTTTTTTATTATTTAGGTTTAAATCTTTGACAATGCAAGAGCTCAAGCCTAAAATTTGGATGGCTGTGGGTAGAACTGTTGGAAATCCAGATCTGTGGGTCCCAATTTGCATGTGTTTGAGGATCCTTGATTTCAGGGCAGCCAGCCTGCAACATCTTCTGAAACTCCCCTCTCCCTGGCATGGTGCAGCAGAACACTGGAAGATCAGTCCCAAGACATAATGAAAGGGCAAGTACAAGGGGCCTGAACCCCAAATCAACAGTCTTGACCTCCAAGTTGATCATGGGCCATGCTATAACCAGTGCCTGATTACTTCCTTTGATGGACTCAAGCTGCACTGTAGCAATATGGATGTCACATCCTGAGTTCACTAACGCAGCTGGGCTTTATATTTTCAGACTGCTATTGACTCTGCAATGGCCATTTCTTTTTACTTTTTAATCTCTCCTTAAACAAAGTCATAGTTCTTACACAGTCACCTCTGAGACAGGGAGAGAAATATTTTCCTAACAATTACTGCAGTCAGCTTAGTTGGGCATTTGAAAGTAACAGACATTTAAAAATATACAATAACAGTAATCTTTAAAAATACTTTATTTTAAAAATATTATTTGCGGGGAAAAAGTCCTTGCTCCCTTTATTCATCGGGAAATGCCACACAATTATCTTTATTTTCTTACTGTTTGTGGGATGAATTGAAAATCGCTGGTTTAGATGAATTTACCTAGCAGCAATTAACATTTAATTTCCTTTAAAAACATAGAAACAAGATTAAAATGCCCATAAGGGGGTCATTCCTGCTTGATTAAAGTTTAGAAGAGACCAAAAAAAGTTGATGTTCAATGCATTAATCAAGAAATAAGAGAATGAAAATTTATGCTTGATATTCCAGAAGTGAACTCAGAAGTGGCTCAGAAACTGTTTTACCTTACTTTTATTATCAGAGGAATAAGTGTCTCGCAGAGGGGGAGCAGAGCCCACCAAAGCAAACAGCAGATGTTGAACTCAGTGGGTCTCAGATGGGGGTCATGGCCAGAAAGGTGAACCAATACCCCTAAAGAAGGGATACAAACAGGGCAAACTGTGTGATTCAAATTGTAGTATCCCTTATGATGACCTGTATTAGCATATTCGTTACTGCTACGATTACCTGACACTAACCTCCTCATGACCCTGCAAGTCCTTGTCCTGGAGTTGCCTAGAAAAGGTAAATATTTCTGTGCATGCTAGAAAAATATTATCTCAAAGGCTCAGCAGGAAGATTTATGAAGGCCATTATATTCTGCTGTCCTTTATTTAGAACCCTTACAAAGACAAAAAGAAACAATCCTGTAAAAATTCCAGAAGGAAATATGTCACTACTGAGCATAAAGATGCATTAAATAATGTGGCACTGCCTGGATGAAGAATGGTATTTTTCAAGGGAGTGTACGGCTACACACCCAGCAACATGTATTTATTTAACAAGAAATATGAATTTTACACCTTCATAGCGACCTAGCTAAGAGGATTAAGCAGCGTTTACATTCTCCAAGCTTAAAAAGATCTTCAGGAGTGGCTGCGTGCTCACATTGTGCATGCCAGGAAATGCTGATCTATGCACCGAGGTTTGTGCACAGACACTTACTGGGACATCCAGGGAGCAAAGACGAGAGTGTGGCTGAAAGCACGATGCTTTTTCTGCTTGAGGGACTTGTGGCAGAGGATTGCTGGTGGTTTCCTTGTGAAGAATATTTACCTCTCTGCTTAACAGACTGCTGATACCAACGTTTGCTTTCAGGTCATGCCTTTAGATTGTGCACCTTAAATCACCGTGGTTTTTACAAACTAAAGCAGAGAGAAGCTTTTTCTGTCACCCATGTTGTTGCATTGTTTTTTGCAACCAAAGATAATGTTGATCACATTGTGTCTTGTACACATGGGCAGAAAGCACGGGGCTTGAACAGCAATCTTTTCTGTACCATGCAATAAGCACATCCCGGCTGCTCTGATTCCTTTACTCAACAGCAAATGGATCTATGTTTTAGACCTGCCTATAAATGTAAAGGTATACAGCTCATCTTTAAACCTTTTCTCCTCTGTAAGGATCCTGCACAGCTCTCTGCATGTAGAACTGGGACCTCTGTGTACACAGTGACTGTGCAGTGGACACATAAACATGCAGGAGGATAAACACGCAGACAGAAGCATGGCGTTTTTATTGCATTTTGAATCCTTGCAGATTGTCTGAATAATCTGGCATCTGGTCCACAAAAAATACTGTTCCAGATTGTCCAAAATGCACATGTAGTTGAATAATAAGTTAATGTGGCCAATTATGACTTGTGAGTAGATTGGGTAAAAGTTGGCGTATTTCTCCCAGCATATGGTGTACTTGTTTCAAACTTTCAACTTGTTTGAAAGAAAAAATGACCCAAGATCCACATAAATAACTGTCCCACAGTTTGTCCTGACTGTGTATTTTGTCTATTTTCCCCACTAGCAACCAGTCCAAGAAACTACTGAAGGCTAAAGGCTGATGTAACTTCTTTTTTAGGGCAGTGATTTCAACAACAGCAACTGTGTATAAGGAGGGTTGTCATTTTAAAGAAAAAAAAACTAGAGAAGAAGAGCAAACAGCTAGAAAAACAAAAATGTAAAGTGCTTATGCAAAAATCTGTCATGGACATCTGGACCACCCTTGTCCAACTCAGGAAATGTAACACCAGCCATGCCTCTAAGTGAAAAGAATCAATTGCACTTTCTGTTTTCAGAGGATCAAAGGTCCCTCTCGCAGCTCTGCATTTCAGGCTGGGCAGTAACTGGCAGAGCTGGGGTCTTGGTGTGGGTCTCTGTCTCCCCTCTGTCCTGCAGCACATCTGTAGCTGCGGGCTCATGAGGTGTTCCCAGAGTTCTTGTCGCCATGACTTCTAGCATCCATGCAGTCAGGAGGCTGTGTACCATGATGCTGCCATGGTGATGCAGAAGCAGGGAAAGGCTGGCCCTGAAAGCCACACGGGTCACCCCTTTCTGTGAAAGCTTGACTCTTGAGCCCAACCACATCACTGTTTACAGCACACATCCATCTCACTGAGATACTGGGGTTTAAATCTCACTAAATGTGGATTTACCCCTAAAGTTTTGGGATACGCAAGTACAGAGCTCAGATTTATAATCATCTTATTTTTGGAATACCTAAACTGTCACTGATGTGACACACTGTGTTGGTTCCAAAGGACTGGTATAACTAAACAGAGATGCAGTTTGATTTAAGATTAGATACTTTTGTAAAAAAAAATCTTTACAAAATATAAAATGAGAATAAATTTTGCCATATTTATAGTTCAAATACTAAAGAAATCTTTCTCCCCAGCACTACAGGCTCTAGACATCTGTTTTTCATGCTTAAAATACAAATGCTATAACAGCAAACTGGTTCACAACTGCAGGAATTGAAGCTGTCTAGAAACAAGAATAAAAAGGACTTGCCCTCCACGGCAAGCAAAAAGCAGAAGGAAAAAGTGTCTTGCAATTAGTGGTGGAAAATAAAATTAGCTTTTCAAAATTATTATACCCATATGTAAGATGGACTCCCTAACCACTGAAGGCACAGGCAAAACACAGTCTGGAGTACTCTTCACACTCTAATCCCTAAATAGTTGGGAACGACTGGGACTTTTTGGGTCATAAGGCTCACAGCTATCCCATACAACCACCTCAGAAAATACCAAGAGAGGGTTTGTGTTTGTGTGTGTGTTCCATCTCATTCCCCCAGCAGAAGGCTGTACATCCCGTTAAAAAGCAGTTCTGGTCCACCACCTGTCCAAGGTCACCTCCATCTTCTCCTGGGTCTATTATTTTTATAATGAACTCTCTGCTGTCTTAATCCTCATAAGAGTCATTGATTCATGGTTTCAGATGTAACATGGACAACATGAAAAGAATAATCTATATAAAATTCATACAGCCAAATTCACTGGCTAACCGGGACAATACTCCTTTAAGTTTAAAGCCTCCATTGTGCTAAATACCCAGATGTTAACAATCTCTTCTAGAGGCTATTGAGTGCAGGAAGGACATGTTTTTAGCAATTAGAAAAATAGTAGTACACTTACACATGGCAATATTTAGCAGAGTTTGTTTGGTTAATAGGTCAGCAGTTTGGGACAGTTGGTAGTTGTTATGGGGCAGCAAGGAAGGTTTGTGCAAGAAGATGTACTGGCAAGCGTAAGGGACAGCCAGATGCCCATGTCCTAAATAACCCAAGGCACTCAAAAGATACCCTTTATTTTACTGTCTCCTTCTACCTTTAAAAAAAACCACTTTGCAACAGGTATAACAGTGGCAGAGAAATTGCACACATAGGAACCAGAAAAAAATCCATGTGGTGGCACGTTTTGGGCACATAAGGACACTACAGGTGTAAGGCTCAAACCGTGGTTCATATCCATAAATAACTTTTGGGTAGAGCAAGAATTAAGTAAGTGATTAAGTGCTTTCCTGATTAGGGAACCAGCTGTTATTTGCAGACTCCTGTGAAGATTATTCTCATGCTCTGCAGGAATATACCATGCTAGGGGCTGGCCCTGAGCCGTGAGCAGGTGCATACTGACACTACTCCTAGGGTAGACATGTCTGCTGCAACGATTTCCAATGCGTTCCTCACAGTAGCATGAATTTGACTGGTGGCCTTTGTAATTTATCTTTGCTGGTATCATTATGTGCCTTGAGAACATTTATCTTCCTAAATGTAAAAAGTAAATGATTGGTTTAATGAGGAGAAAACAAGCCTTATTATAAAAGCCCTGGACTAGGGACCACAGGAAGGCTTGGATTTTTAACACACTCCCATCTGTTTTAACAGCTGGTTATGGTTACTATAGTCCCTGAACAAAGAAACAGTTATTTTACCTTTCTTTAGTGATGGCCTGAGTTCCCTCTTCTTTCCTCTCTCCTTGCAGAATGGCAGAGGCCACGTGTGGAGCCACAGAGCTAAGCAGTCAGCCAGATCTGAGCAGATTTCTGAGCGCAGGGGTG
Source organism: Porphyrio hochstetteri (assembly GCA_020800305.1). Lineage (NCBI taxonomy): Eukaryota > Metazoa > Chordata > Aves > Gruiformes > Rallidae > Porphyrio > Porphyrio hochstetteri. The sequence goes on along the minus strand of CM036921.1, from coordinate 11,865,894 downwards.
CAATCAGCACTCCTCACACTGAGCTTGTAGACTGAAAGCTGGATTATATATAAGGATGCAAAAAGGGGATCATATCCAATCCAAATAATCCATCCATTGATCTCAGTGGTGGTTTCCAGTCTTTTAGGATTCATGGACCCCCATGAAGCCACTGTCAATAGACCTGCTTTCCTTGGTTGTTTCTTGTGGACCCTTAGAATTAGCTCACAGTCACCATGAGGGCCATCGAAAACATACATAAAATCACACATCTAAGGAATTTATAAGATGCTATCACCTAAATTCCTGCAGTTCTAATGACTGAATGCTAATAAATATTGCTGAAGTTTTATTACTCTCCAGGCAACCAGATGAGATATATCATTATGCTTGCTTGCTTGTTTCTAAGCTACATGCTGCACTGAAGAAACCAGTCTCAGTACAGACTACGTCTGTATCTATCGTAGCTTCTCCTCTAGCAAAAGTCAGAGCTAGTGCTGATTTTGCAATTCATAAGAATAAAAGAAATTTCTTCCCAGATTGTTATTCTTCTGCCTTCCTGGGTATGGGCAGAGAAAGAAGAGAACAGGACCTCCCACTAATCTGAAAAAGCTAAACCCTAGAGAGGAGTAAAATGAGATTTTCATGAGGAATCAGGGCGTTGGAGGTGTCAAGTGTTGGAGTATGACTGTCCCAGCTCTCATGCCACTAGAAGGGAGAATGGAAATTAATGCTGGGCTGCTGGGATTGCGAAGGAAGCAGCATAACCACAGAATCAGCACCAGTTTTTTTGAATACAGGCCCAGTTTTTGCTTTGGAACAAGAACTTGGACTCACATGAATTGTGTGAGGGCTTGGCCTTGAAAAATCAATGGGTGCTCAGTATCTGGCAGGATCAAATCCATGGTGAACGAGAAACTTGGCCCCAGTGTGAAACAACACTTCTTCTGCTTTCCAACCCCATGGTGTAACCACCAGACCACAGACGTCTTTCCCACTTTTTGCTGTTAAGAAGGAAGCGTCAGTTTTCAGGCTTGGAGAAATGTGGTGGACTGAGGGCAGGAAGGATCTGTCATTCATAACAAAACGTGGGCTAGAGTTTCAAGATCTATTTAAATTTTAAATTTCCTTAATGCTGATAGAGTCCGGGGGCAGAAGAAGGTTCCGTCGCCTGTGGCTCTCACTGCAGCACGCAGCGAGATCTCTCCTCCAGCTGCCTTTTAAAGTGCCTGTAAAAACTAATGACACACTTAATTCCTTCACACTTTGGAAAACAGTGGCACCTTGCGCAAGATAGAAAGCTGACTCATTTTTGATTCTTTTTTCTTCTCCCAGCCCCAAAAGGGACCTTGAATTAATGCGCATTCCTTATGAGCACGATGATATAAATCACAGCAAGCTTCTTTCATGTCGAGATGTGAAGCCAGCGCTGCACAGTGCCGTGCAGGGCACATAATCTCAACAACTTGCAGTGCAGTGAAAGCAAACAAAGTTGCTTCTGGTGTAATGTGCTACACAAACTGTTGCAATTATCTCCAGGGATGTGGGAGCTTTATCTGATTCAAACTTTGCTCTCAGACATTATAAAGTTAATTGTAAAAAGTGCCAAGGGGGAGGCAAGGAGAAACCTTGTTAACCTTTTCTTTCTGTGGTTTTCCCCCCTCCTTGCATTTACATTGGCCTTGAAGAACTGGGACATTTTGCAGATGGTTTAGGGCCTATAAATTCTTATTTAAATCATCACGAGCCAAGTATAACAGGTAGCAGTCCAGACTTCTCTAGAAAGGACAAACCCCAGCTAAGCATGTAAATAATACTCCAGTGCTTTTTAGCATATAAATACATACACTGAGCCAGGTACCCTGGAAGGTTTATTCACATTTTCCCATTGTTACTCTGGAAAGTGCTCTGGATATGACTGCAACATTTTGGTTTTTTTTAAATGCTACTTCTCAGTGCAGGGCTCAAAGTGACAAGCTAAAGGAAAGTGGTATTTCCTTCGCTGCTCCACTGTCAGAAGGTGCTCGTCTCGCATGGCTGGTTAAAGTCAACCCAAACACCATCCATCTCTGCCTGTATCTACCGGCAGCCTCAAACTGCAGAGTCCAAATAGGCTGTTGCCAATCACAAAAAAGCAAGAGGAAATTCCCAGCTTGAGATCAGGTTGGCGCAGGGAACGAGAGGTGATGGAGGAGGGCAGTGTTTCGTTTTCTTTGCTAATGGTGAAGACGGGCAATAATGTAGCATGCTGCACAGCATGGATTGTTCTGTGCTGAAAGGCGAGAAACAGGGTACTGGTTACTGCAGGTTGCAGCTGGGAGATGTCCTGAGGCAGGCACTGATGACACCATTTACTTGTTTGAGCAAAATGTATCATGATCCCTGCTCGTGGTGTCCATCTGGGGAAGATAATGCTATTGTCCTTTGGCCATGTTATGAGAGTTAATGAATAAAGGTTCTGTAAGTTGAATTTCTGATGAAGAATCTTCTTTATGCATTAACTGGTTTTATTTAAGAGTGACAGAAATAGAATCTTCACTTTTGTATATATTTTTTTCTGAGAAATTCAAGAATCCTTTACAGGTTTGTTTATTTTTTATAACTTCTTAGTATCTTTTTTCTGTCCCCACATGCCAACTCTGCATCATGGTCCATCTGTTGGTGAGTCAGAGAGTGTTAAATGTATATAGCTCCCTCCAGAGTTTCCCAGGGAGATTCAGTGAGGTTCTTGCCATGAGGGATGCCTAACTCTTCTCCCACAAGTCCCCCAAACCAGGGATTTATTATTCAATTCCATCTAGTCTTGACTGAGACTTGACAAAAGAAGACATAGATTGGACATCATTCATAGGCACCAAGAAAGACAGTGGCTCTGCCTTTAAACTCCATCCTGATGCAGAATGACACTTTACAGGTGACCATCCATAGATGTTGAAACTACCTGGGTGGAAAGAGAGTCTGAATGTTAAAAAAGATCTTTTTTTAATATTGAACTTTCACTAAAAATTCTACAGTAGTCTTGTTCCCAAGCATACAGGCTATCCTAGAAAGCTGTTAAGGCATACTAATAGCCATAGCCCTGTAAAATACACCCCTGAAACTGAAACAGAGTGCAAGTGGTTCTGCAGGGTAAACATTTGCTGTAAATGCACACACTCAGCACTTTCAGATCACCCAGTATTTTCAGCTCTGCAAACGTTATATCCCTCGGTATTACCTCTTCAAGATTGAACTTCAGAAGGAGAGCTGCTACAGCTTATGGACAGGGCTTTGGGGAACCCAAGTACCTCATCAGAGGATCCCTTCCTTCTGATAAACAGTATTTTCAGAGCTGCTGGCTTATTAATCTTTGGTTTCCTGGCCTGATGCCTTCCCGTGTGGTTGCCTATCCTTGCTAGTCTGGCAAGGGGAAGAGAAAATATTTGGCCTTCAGGGGCTAGGCAACTCATTGCCCTGTATTGCTGACAAGAGTGCACAATTCTGAGTTCAAATATTTTGTACCTGTTTTGCACAGGAATGAATATTACACAAGGTGCCAGGCAAGTGAAGCATAGCTAATGCAAAAACACCTTGGTCTAGTTCCCAGTTACCCTGCAGCTGTGTTAGTATTTACAGCACCGTGAGTAAAGTGCTCCTGAGTCAGGATGGGAACAACTTATATTCACTTCGAATGCATAAATCAGGCCACAGAGTTCTGCTGGAATTACAGGTTATTTGCAATTATTTGTCTCCCTTGACATGCTTTGCCCAGCAGGTAGGCTGTAATTATTTAATAATAAAAATTATAGGCATTTTTATATTGCTGGTCCTCTGCAGGAGCTGAAGATTACCCAGCAATTTTTACACGAGTTGAGAATTTAAGCCTGATGTCCTGGCAGAACTCCAGGCTGGAAGACTCGATCGCCTATCTAAATCCTCCCGGTATTTCTAACAGGCTGTGGCACTCTTCTCATCCTCCCCGGGGCGGCGTGCTGCGAAACAGCTGCATTGCTGTGCTCGAGCAGCTCTGCAACACAATGGTGGCAGGAGGAATTCTTCCAAAGAAAAAGTGCTTATAACTTGGTTACTTTGATAAGGTCCCTTGGGAGCCATAGGGATGAAAGAGACCATATGAAGGAAATCTATTGCTATGCCCTCAGAATCTGATATATGATAAAAGCTCATTATAGTTTACATATGATTATTAAAATTTTCAAACACCTGCATAAAAATACTCTGAAACTGCTTTGGTTTTACTCCCTCCCTCAAAAAATGCTCTCAAAAAACTCAAAAGAAATGAAGAAGATTAGCATTAGATGCTAGAAGTGTCATACAAGAAGTGAATTGTCGAAACTTAGTTACCAGCAGATTACCTGTCCCATCATTTTTCTGGGTTTCACTGGATGGGGTCTGGAAAGAATATGTCCTGTTTTGTAAAGGTAACTTCTTGCAAAATTATTCCTTTCTCTCTAGCATCATTAGAAAGGACAACATTTTTTTGCCTATGCGTGTGTTAGATAATTTATGTATTTGTAAATATAATAAAACTACAGTGGTTTGGACATTTACCGAGAATGACTGGTTTGGGGAATTTGAGAAACAAAAAGAGATAAAAACATCAGCTAGAAAAAGGAGTGCCTGCATTACAAATGGACTTTGTTATTTTTATCTTGGCAAGTATCATCAAACTTCAATTCTTTATGCACCCATGACAGATAAGTTTGTCCCACATCGCATTAAAGATGTTATATGTTATTTTTTGACAAAGTAATAAACCCACTACAGTGAGACCTCACCCCAGCGCGCTGAGGCCTCTGCTCAGCAAATGTGTGACTGCAGAATCAGGCTCTACTTCTCATTGCAATCAACAGTTTTACTGCTGAGAACTTGGAGACTAGCTTATTTTTGCCCTAAAGTTTCCCTTTAGCCTGTGAAACAGCCAGTTTCACTAGGAAAAGGGAGTTTGCAGGGTTCTGGGGTTCTGCTGGGGGGATACTTTGATTTTGATTTCTTTGCCCATTTGCAAAAAAATGGAACCTAGTTTTTCAGTCTGGAAAAATGCATTAAACTTGTAGTTCCAGTATCGGCATGAGTGTTAGGCTATAAGAGCAACAGCGGCTTGGCCTCTTCCCCTCACTGCTCCCAAGAGCCCACATATTATCACACCCATGTCGTTTTACAGTGTTTGACGGACAGTGAACAAACTGGTTCATTGCTAATCATCAGTGTGGACAAACAGAAGCTTTGTTTTGTCCTAGACACGTCTTAAGTTCAGAATTGTGCTTAGCTTTGTGCCAAGAGGTGGTTATAAGCCCTTTATCAGTCGCGGCTCTGTCCCCTGGGCCTCGTCTGGGTAATGGAGAGGGAACAGCCCGCCATGAGCACAAGGGCCCTGGGCACTTGAACTCACCTTCAAAGGGTCCTGTATTTTTCCAGTGTGGGATATTGAGAGCTTTTTAAGGACTCTTCAGGGGACACACTGTGTCTTGTGATGGCCCCAGCAGCCAAGGGGGAAGATGAAGGAGGGTTGTAGGCTCTGAGGGAGCTGTGGCCTATGGAGGGCAGGAGGGCCTGGTGGGGATCTTCCTCTCTCAGCAGCGAACAGAGGAGAGCCGGCCCGAAGCCCTGTAGCGGCTTTCTGGGGTGTCAGGGAAGCCGGGTGAGCCCCACGGCCGCGGGTGGGGGTGACCCCCGCCTTGGCCGGCCGCGGGGACCCCTGAGGCACAGAGGGGCCCACCACAGCCATGGCGCTCATGGCGCGCCCATGGCCAGGCCGCCGGCCGGGGCCGGCCCCTGAGAAGAGCCAGATCCTGAGAGGAAAGTGCCGGTCTCCGCGGCGGGAACGCCGGCCCCGGTCGGCCGGCGGGGCAGCCCTCCTCCTCCTCCCCCGCGAGTGCGATGCGCGGCCGCATGTGGGGCGCAGGCGGCGGAGTCTCCACCTCTTCTGGCAACTTGAACCTGTGGCTGCCAAGCTCCATTAAAGCTATCAGCAGTCGGGGGGACGCGCTCCGCAGCGAAGGCGGGCTGGGTTGTGGTGTTGGTTATTTTTTTTTAAGTATATATTTCATTTTTTCCCCCCGTTTGCAAGGATTGGGGCTGAGCGCAGGGACTGCTCCGGAGCCTGTCCCGCCGCGCTCAGCCTCCCGCCGCCGGGCTAACCCAGGGTCCCGCCGCCGCGGGCACCAGAGCGCCGAGGGCGGCCCATGGCTGCGCCGCCGGGCGCCGCGCCCCGCTGAGCTCCGCGGGCACCGGCGGCGATCGTACATCTCCGGCCGCCGGTTCGGCGAGGAAACAGAGCTGCCACCATGGTCCGGTGCTGGTGGCTCGCCGGACTGCTCGTAGGTAGGTGGCACCGGCGGCCGATGCCGTTCCAGGGCGGGTGGAGGGGAGGGGGAAACGGATGCCGGAGCCGGGGTCGTCCCTTCGGGGTGCTCCCCGCCACCTCCCGCTTCCCCCGGGCGCTGCGAAGGGGCAGGAGGAGGCAGGGGATCGCTGGGAGCGTGCAAGGAATTAGGGTGCAAGGGGACTGTATGGAGGGCGCCAAGAAATAGCAAGGAGCGCGTAGGAAGTGTGCAAGGAGCGCGTACGAAGTGTGCAAGGAGGGTGCACGGAGAGCGCAACGAAATGGCAAGGAGGATGCGGGAAAGCTGCAAGGGGAGCGCAAAGAGATTGCAAAGAGGGTGTAAAAGAAAAGGCGAGGAGTGTGCAGTAGGACCGCAAAGGGTGTGGGAAGAGGGTGCCAGAAGATTGCAGGAGGGCGCAAGGAACTTGCGAGGCGGATCTCCGCGAGGCAGGCTCTGGGACGGGGGTCCCCGGGGGTGTCCCTGCCGCCCCGGGTCGTGCTGCTGGCGGGGCTGGAGGCACCTGGCGCCCGGGCTCAGCTCGCTTGCCTCTGCCCGGCTCTCCCCTCGGATGCCCGTCCGGCCCGGGGAGCGTTTCTTTGCCGTGCGCACCCGGAGCGTTGGCGGAGGAGCCGGGGCAGCGTGCCCCGGGCGTGCTCCGCGCTGCTCTACCGCGGTTTCCCTGGGGAGGGCACGGGCGGGGGGAGCCCCGGAGGGAGCCCGGAGCCCTGGGGATGCTGCCGAGCTGTGGGGCCGGAGGGGGGGACACGCGGACACAGCCTCACTGCCGAGGGACTTCGTGAAGCCATCCCCGTCCCCGCTCTGAGCGGCGGGTGCAGATGCCAGAAGGGCTGGAGGTCCGGTTCTTGAGTTGCCCAGGGCGGTGCTGGGCTGGGGCTCAGCCTCTGCCTCCCAGTTGAGGGTCCCAAAGTGGTGGGGGTCGCAGCTCCTCTTTGCCAACCCCGAAACCCTGTTGGGCTTCTCCTGTGCCATTGCAGTTTGCTCCTGTCCGGAGCTCAGGGCATGGTGAGTGCTTGAGCCGAGTTTAGATCCAGAAAAGGCTCCGAGGTGATTCTCTGTGGTATTTCACTGGGGAGTTGTCTCAGGGAGGACCCAGCACCTGCCCCAGCAGCAGACTACAAGTAGCCTGCTCCAGGGACTTGCCACCGGGCCCCAGCTGTGCAGACAGACCCTCAGAGAAGCGCAGGCTGCATCTTTGCCGGCTCCTTTTCAGAAAGGCATCTTTCAACCCCACAGCTCTTGGAGCAGTTTCAGAAAGAAAAGGTTCTGGCTTAAGAGACCATATGGGAGAACAAAGACAACTGGGCTGTGAAAAAGGCAAAATTATTTCTGTTTATGACAGGGAGCAGAGCCTGAGGGAGGCTACTCCATCCTTGGACAGAGTATTTTCCTAGGAAATGCAAAGGAGACCTTTGGTTGAGACTGCACCCCTGAACAGAAGGCGTAGGTGAAAGGAGGGGTGAGAGGGTGCCCTTGAGGCCCCCATACAGTCTGGACACTGGAAATCCAGACACCTGGGTTTCCTGCTGCTCGCTTCCTTTCTACTACTTAGTTTACTCATCTGAGAGTTTGGGGCAGCAGATCCCACACTGACTGCCTCTCCAGCACCGGGCTTACTTCAGTGATCATTGCTAAAGGGTCATGTAGTGACTGCTATCGGACACTGTTTGAAATGAGTATAAAGGACCAGTGTCAGAAATAAACCTCTCAGCATGGTACTTCTGTAGGGTTACTTTTCTGTTCTACTTGCAAGGGGTCTTTGCCCTATGTTGTTCCCCAAAGATGAGGCTTAACAGGTTGAGAAATATGTATTCTCTGTTTTTTAGCTCAGGTTACTATGCTCAGGGATCTGTTACGCTTCATTATGTAACATTACTCACTTAAGTCTAATTAGAATACTTCTTTCTTAAGTCCTCATACAATTTATTCCAGTCCAATCTAATTTAAAGCCTTTGCTTCTTCCATCTGATGTCAGTGAGAGAATTTCCATTGATTTCAGTAAGAACAGAAGCTGGACATGTATTTAAATAGCAAAGTCAGATCCAGAACTCATTAAAACCAAAGCAAGGTTTGCCAGAGACTTCATGGTGAGCAAGACCAGCATTCTGCATAACGCTGAACGTAAGCATGAGGATGACACCAGTGCATAATTAGTTGAAAAAGCACTTTTGTTGGGTACCTGGATCTGAGTTTGGAGTCTCCTCCAGAGAAGAACTGCTCATTCCTGGAAATGTCCCCAGAGACTTGCTGAGTTTTACCTAGAGCTTTCATTAAAGTCTTCAAATTCCAGTAACACCATAGATCTCGTGTAGCTTCTCCTACGTGGTTTTAACATAAAATATCTATCCTTGCTTTCAATGTTTAAGTTTGCAAATTACAGTGTTGAGGTAAAAGAAGATCAGCAGTTGCATTTGGTCATGAGATTAGGAAGAGAATCCCATAAATGACAGTACTGCATTTGATACAGGTGTGTGTGTGTGTATTTACACATGCATACATGGGTACTTACTATTAAATTAACATCATGGCCTTTGCTTCAAATAGTTGTTTGGGCAATGTTTACTTAGCTAATTCATTTGTACCAAGTTGGTGGGGTTTATTCTTCATTTCTCAAGCTGGCCAAAAAAAAATTAATAAATACATAAATTATGCTAGGTTGTGTGGTGTGAGTCTGTTTGTTCTTTCGATAATTATAGGTTAGTCATGTTTCAAAGTATATGGATATAGATAAAAACAGGGCTGAGATGTAAAAAAAGCACAAGTGAAAAAAAAAGTCGTGTGGTTTCTATATTTTCCCCACAAGCACAAATTGTTGAGTAAGGAGATTTTCAAAAGCCAGAAATTGCTGTGAAGAAAACCAAAGCTGGAATCCAATGCTAGGGGAGGCTGCATCTGGCAGAACAAAGTTTGGAAAGAGATTTTGCTTTCAATGGGATCCTGTGTTTCCCCACAACACAGCATATGTCATCTATAAAGACAACGCTTTCATGGATGAGATACAATCATTGCTAAAATCAACCTCAAAATTAGGAAGCACCTATACAGTGCTGTTACACAATTCCTTTGCTTTTCTTACCTATTTACCAAGGGAGATAAGGCTATGAAAAAAAAAAGAGAACACCTAACTTCATGATTTTAAGATGGTGCATCTGAGATATAATTATACCAAGAACCTGGCAGTGAGAATGTGAGAATTCTGAAGTGTAACCCTTCTTCTGTAGGCTAAAAGTGCTGCCAAGGGAACTGAGAATGTGATTCACAGAACAGCTCCTTCTCTCTCTAGTTTAAATTGTGTAAGAGGTTAGTAATCTGCAATCTGCGGGCTATTTTTCTTTAAGGGGTTAAAAGGTCTCATGCTCTAAAAAGCAAAACTAGGAAAGTTCTGTTTCTGTGTATTAGGAAAGAAACTTGGATGTCTATTTGAAATGCCAGAGTGTTGCATGATAAGAGGGTTGAAATCCATCGTTATTTTTGGGTTAGCAGGGTGATGGTATGATAATCATGTCTTTCATACTGATGTTTTCTCATTTTCAGTGAATAGTTCATTAAATCATCATGGTTTGAATTTAGCTGAAAATGAGAATGCTGCAATGAAGCTCAGCTCCCGTGGCCCTGTTAGGTAGACATTTGGACCAGTGCAACCACGGCTCTTGACTTAAAATTGGTGTGATGGCACATAAATGAACAGGAGAGGTCTCACCACTGAGTGTTTGAAGACATTTGCCTCAGTTCAGATTTTAAAATAATGCTTTAAACTTGACTGTACCAGTTCGGTCCATCACTGAAAAAAGTCCCCCGTGGTTTCTGCTGGGTTAATAAGAAACACTGACAAAAGTGTGACATTTTGGCCTTGTCTGACTCAGAGACAGAGGCCTTTGGAAGCAGGTTTTCACCCCATACTCAGAGATCAATGTATACACCCAGCTCCCCACAGAGACAATTGGATTCACCTCGTTTGCACTCTTACTAAATCCACAAGCACTGGATGCTGGCAGGTTATGGCTTTTAAGTGTCTCTTCTCCCCTGTTGATACAAAAATACAGTGACATTTATTTTTGAAGCTTTTTCAGAGAAAAAGTCATTTTTCGAAGTTAGACTCCCTGGAAGAGATGGATGAAAATATAAATGACAGGAAAGTTTTGCTGCAGAAAGGCTCTTAAGTTCTGTTAGTTTTGAGTAGCACAAGTCCCGTTATTAGATTATGCAGCGTGTAGGTTGAACGTCAACTTTGATTTTAGCATCTGTCGGCAGTGTTTAAGAGAACTGGAACACATCAAAACTTGGCTAATGTTGACAGGCAAAACAGTAGACTGAAATTTCAGGCTATCTAGAAACCACACCCAGACCCCAAAACACATGTTAGAAGTAACTTCAACTCTGTGCTTCAGCTGAACAAGTAACCTTTTTCTGTGGTCCTTGTGATTCTAAGTTAAACACCGTGTGCTTATTTCTGGTGTGGGCAATGTATCAGTTTACCACCTTTCTGCAGGGCTTTTTTTCCTGAGGATCCCCTCCACTATGACTGCTTTGGAATGCCCTTCTCATCCTTGGCATCACAGGAGCCGAGTAGCTTCTGACTATTAGATCCCATTAGATCCTATTTTTATTACTCTAAACAGCATCTTTGCAGCAGCACCAAGAATCCTATTGTGTTAGGTGCTAGATAAGTAGAGAACAAAAGGATCATTCTTGCTTTAGTGGGTTTATAATCTAATTTCCTGGATTTAAGATTTTCAACAGTCAGTACTTGACATTGTAGGTACCTACTGGTATTCCCAGCTGTGTCCAGCAGTTCAGTACTGATTGCAGTCCCTGATGTCCTTTCATACGTGTCCTTGTGCATCTGTCCGGTATTTCTAGTCCCATGGAGACCAGGCAGCAATTTTGATGGGCAGGATGGCAAACAATGTGCTTACACAGGAGAGCAGCTGTCTCCCATGGGAGCAGGGAACTGGGACAGCTCCATGGCAGTGGGAGAGTGAAAGGCCACTCAGAGTATCCTGCCAACTCCCTGCCAAGGGCGGGTTATTCCCTGCTGTACTAATGCTTTGTTCAGTCCCTCAAAATCCTGCCAAGCAAGTGGACTTGCGCTGCCTACTAGATTATGCCTCAAGAAGTTCACCCTGATATACAAGCCCCATTTTTTCCTCTCTTCATTCACTCCCAACAGAACTTCTTTATTCACTGCAAGGAATTCCTCCCCTTCCTTGGTGTTTATGCTTTGTGAATATTTATAGGCTGTTATCATGTCCATCTTGGCCCAGCCGTCTCTCGGCCAGGCTACATGTACTCTGCTCTTTTAATCTCGCTTCGTAACTCAATCCCTCCCACCCCCTAATCATTTTTTGTTGTTTCTACTCTCAACTCCGGCCAGTTCTAGTTGCTCATTTTGCTTTGGGTAAACACTATCTTTATGTTAATATCATGTGGTGGGTGGTCCTCCCTGCGCTTGTGGTCCATGCGAGTGGTTTAGATGTTCGAAATGAGGTTGGCCAAGCCATGGCCTGATTACTGGTTCTGCTCTTCAAAGCACTCTGGGGAAGAAATATGCTTAGCCATCGCTATTAAAAATGGCCACAATAGCCACTAATAAAGTGTCTGTGTGGGGGTTCAGGGGAGTTGCCAAAACAGCATGGGAGCTCTGTGCATTCGAAGTGACGGTGTGCCATTAACTTTCAAACCATGTGCTGTATTTTCTAATGAGTTTCTATCTCATCTAAGTTGAGGAAGGTAGAGGTAATATTCCTCATTTAGTAAAAATATGAATTCTGGTTATAATACAATTGCATCCCCAGGGTACAAGCACAAGCTTTGCTTTTGTTTTTGAAAATAAATGCTTTCCTCCATGTGTTCTCACCAGTCTCTCACTGTCTAGGTACCCAGGAGGTGAGAGATCATCTCACTATGGTCTCACCTATCTCATCAAATTGAAATTTAAACTTCCACCAGTGTTCATGGAAAAAGCATCGCCCTTCTTTCTTTATATTCCTTTTGCTTTTTGCTGATGTGTTTCTCTGTGCCAGGCCTCTGCAGCAATATTGATCAGAGTTTACAACGAGCTGTGATGTGTTGGTGTCGCCTGAACCCATTTGCTTTTCCCAATGCTGAAAAAAGAATTCCTCAGGTAGTTCTTACCAATGTAGTGAAGGTAGCGAATCATTGCTGGGGAGCCCTGTCACTCCTCCGACTCAGGCTCACAACAGGACCCTGCTCCTGGCACTCCTTCCCTCTCTCCCAGCTGGGCTGCCCGGCGTGGGGCTGGCGGCAGGATGGGGCTCTGAGCTAAGGGCCGGTTACCGCTGAGCTGGCCGCAGCGGCTGGGCTGACTGGGGCCATTGGGCCATGTGGGATTGCTTGGCTCTTCTCCAGTGAATCTTCTGACCAATTTAGTTCTGGAAAGACCATGCGACTCCCCTTTCTGAGCCTGCAAGTATCTTCTGGGAGGTGGGTGGAAGAAGCACAGAGAGAAGTGACTCCTATACCTGTCAGTGTGGGGACTAAAGCTCTGTGTGTGATTGGAAAGCATGGCATTTGGACTAACATTAACCACAGGAGATCTCTTGGGAAGAAGTGCTTGCCTCCGCCTCTAGTGCTTTTCTTTCTCCTCGCACCACTGAAGTCCTCCATTCTAACTCTTAGTTCATTCACTGTGAGAATATCCCATATCTTCTCTCTCCTTTGTATCCCTTCATTCTCAAAGCAGAGCGTTAATGTCAGCTTATGGGGATGGGCATTTTCTGAGTAAGGTGCTGGTGCTGCGCTGGTCCAGTCATGGGATCTTCCCTGTGGAACTGGGGTTAAGCCCCACAATCTCATTTAAAGGGTTAGGCTGGGTTTTATTTAATTTTATAAAAAGGTAGATTATACTGAAGAAGATCTTTGACGTGCAAGAGAAGAAGAAGAAGAATACCTTCTTCCTTCTGCCTTGTCCTATCACAAATCCCATCCCAGCATCATCTATCACTGGGCCTGGCACTTATGGGAGAAATAAATGATTCCATGAATCCAAATATTTACTTCTCTAGTGCCTTAAAAACTTCCATTCAACTCACCACAAGCACTTCACTATATTAACTGTGGACATGAGATGAATCAAGCAATGATCACAGGCTCAGGATAAAGCTAGGCTGAAACCACAGAACATGGTGTCTGAACCCGTTTGCCAATGTGTTGGAATTCTGTTTTGAAAATTTCTCTGAAATCCCTAGCTGCTTGGCAGTTGTGAGTCGGCTGAGTTCCCTCTCAGGATCTGCAGAACTTCATATATGATGCAGCTCAAGGCGATGCTCTACAGTGACGTGTCATACATTTATGTGCCATCCTTCAAAGAGTAACTGAGAAACATCTGATGAATTCAAAGCATTTTAAAAATGGTATGAACCAAGCATCAGACTGGTGAAACAGCTATATGTAATTACACCCATTCTGCAGACAAATAAGAGAAGGGATGAATAATAGAAATACTTTTCCAGAAGCCAAACAGTACTCCAGTGAAAGCGCTGGCATCCTCCTTCAACCACTTGACCACATTCTGGCTTTAACTCAGGGAGGCATTACTAATCAGGAAAAATGCCCATGCACTGGCTTAATTTCAAGCACATGCTTAAGTTTCACTGAAACCAATTAGACTTAAGCATGTGCTTAAGTCCTGTCCTGAACTGGGTTCAGTTTGCAGATAGGCAAAATGCAAAGTTCTGCTGTGATAGTTTTCTACCCCCAGTAGGTTATATTCAAATTTTATAACTCTGTAGTGTTATAATATAAAATGGATCTCTTCCCACAGAATTGTTCTCTTGGGAATGTCTTATTCTGAGCAAATTAAAAGCATTGCTAACTTAATCTCCACCCAAACACAAGAAAAATTGATTTTTTTAGGTACAAACATTTTCTTTGCTTTTAAAAGAATGCTTATTCCTTCAGTGGCTAAACCAAAATCCATCCTGCGTGGTCTCAGGAGAAAAAAAAAAGCTAAAGAGAGACTGTTTTGCTCTGTTAATGAAGCCTGTGTGGAGAAGTGTAATTCGCTTTTGCAGAATGTATTGATATATTTCTTATCGTCCGCTTCATCCCAGTCTCAGCATTCCTCAGAAAATATCAAAGCTTTTATGTCATCTCTAAATGAAGAAATGTGTAATGCTCCATGACTTCAGGCACTGATCTTATCCCTGTGAATGGGTGACTAACTGAGACATTAGAATTATAAATGGGAATCATAAATTCTGGCCATAGGAGGCAATAACATGTAGCAGATTAAGCAATCTAGCTCTGGAGAAGAGCTGATCTACAGTAACTAATTTGGTGCAAACGGTAATGTGTGCATTTTCTCCCCCATTTATAAAGAAACAGATGTGTGACTCAACTTTGCTTTTTTCCAAAGTCAATCTGCTTGGAGGAACACAAACAAGGTTTGTTTCCAGCCAGGCATATTACAATATTTCTGTCCTGGATGGTATTTTTTTTCCTTTGAAAGTGAGAAGTGGACTGGAATCTGGAGTGTGCAGCAGTCATGGAGCACAAGGCCACTGGCAGGCTCTCAATTCCAGGCTTGGCCATTGCCTAGGAATCTTTCCTCTTAATTTTACCAGCAATTTACTGTGCAGAGGGTTTCCAGTTCTGCCTTTCTAGCGTTTGCTGAAAGCCCCTTACACAAATAAGCGTATGGAATAGTCGGTGAGCGTTTGCTGCTGCTGTCATCTCAAGGCTTGATCCAGTTTCTGCTGATTCCAGTGGAGAACCGCCGTTCCTGGTTACTGGCATTCCCAGTTGCTTGAGTGCTTGTGCAGCCCCATTGCTCAGAGACTTTGGGCCAGTACTTTGGATGCAGCACGCACCGGAAAGCTGGAAAAAGATACTGTTTTGTCTAGCTGCTGTACTGAGGAGCTCTCTGGAAACGCTTGTGGTTAATCAATACAGACAGACGGGATAACCAGGGAGTGGAAGAGATCACAGTTGGGGATTATTATTTTTTTTAAGATTTTCCTATGAATGAGTATTTATGTCTTGAAGATGAATTGTGAATAATTCCTTCCTCTTGCCCAGGAACTCTACAAAGCAGTTAATTTGTGTGTCTCTTACGATGGAGAGAGAAGCTGCTCTGATGTCTTTCACCAGGGGCTGAGTAACAGGGTGACATATGAGTGACAGCCACTTTATTCTGTTCTTGGAATAGAGATGTGCCCTAACTACAGATTTTAGGCCTGGAACTCAACTTTTCCAGCTTGAAAGGATGTTTGGATCTGGTGAGGTGGCTGGGCTGGAGTATTTGAGAGAGAAAAGCAGCCACAAAGTTTGGACACAAGCCAACAGCTTTTGATTTGAGGATGCATCCAGCTTGGAGTCTTGTGTACAGTTAAGTAAGACAAAATCCCCAGGCATTCCCATCATGTCAAATATTTACATTCTGGGGGCTTTTTTATTTTTTTTTTTTCTTCCCATGGAGTTTGATCCTGATTATAAAAATTCCCTCTATTGAATGTGTCAAACGGTAGTGATTGCGTTGCCAAAGTGTCTGTGCTCTCAAACAATGTCGGCTGGGAGTGTTTCTGCCAGAAGTAGCAATAAGGGTTTAGTCAAATATTGAAGCTTCTGCTGCAATAAACACATGCAGAGTGCAGTCAGTGACCTGAGAGCAGGGCCATACTCTGTGCTGTCATACCAGTACAGGTATAGCTACAGCATTTCAGTATAGCTATAGGCTGCCCCCACACCCTGAGAGTCTTTCTGTGGTTACAAGCAGGAGCAAATTGGACCCTTCTAGTCCGTTATCGCTAATAGACTTATTTTTAGTTTACTGTATTCTCTAGGATAATGATCTCATGTTTGTTTTAAGAATAAGTTTGGACTATCCAAAAGCTTTGCCAGTAATTAGGCCTCTTGATAGGTCACTCAGATGAAACTTGGCTTGTTTTGCAGAGGAGTAAAAAAAAAAACCCACAGGAGTAAGGAGCACGCTGGAGTAAATTTGCTGGAGACCACCAAGTGATGGCAGAACCAGGACAAGGACGCAGAGCCCCGACTCCTAATGGGCTTTACTAACTGAGCACCCATGGGGCAGCCCACACGGGCACTGCAGCTGCCAAACCAAAGGTTTACCTAACAGCAAAGGGTTTTGTCATCCAGTTTCCCCTTTACATCTGAGGACTTGCAGGATCTGCTTTTTAGGAAGCGCTAGTACAGGCAATCGTGAAGGAGCCGGCTGTGCCTGCTCGCCACATCCAGCCCTTAAAGTTGATAAAAACAACACAGCCCTGAGTCTGCTCCAGAAAGAGCCCTTAACACTAGTAATGCGTCTTTCCAGCCACTTTATGCACTCCAGTGCATGGTGAGGTAACAGAAAATGCAGGGCTGGTTTCACTGGCCTTTAGGTAGGTAGGCTGCTTTGTTACTGCTCTGCTGCTTCACTGGGGGCTTCACTTGCCATGTGTGTATTCCCTTCGTTGTAGTTTCGGGGTTTGCATGCTTAAATCTGCACAAATACCTTTCAAGGACCCCGTTACTGTGAAGTACAGCTGCCTTTGCAAATGGCAGTGCCATAGTGAAGTGACTCTGAATTTGTCTGTCAGGCATAAGCCCTAAGTTATGTATCACTAGATGAGTAATAAAATAGTATTTGAGTGGAAATCTCTCTGGTTTGCCACATGTTCAGGAGCCTCTGACTTGCACAGCAGATGTTTAATTACTGAGTTCCCATTTGACTTGGTCTAGGACTTGTATTTGTGGCAAACTTGGATGCTGAAAATTTGTAACAGGGACTTAACCCCATGTGAGTGTAGGATGTGTTGATGCCAGGGCTGAGAGACTCCTGTCTTGAAGTAGATTGGCTGTGGGAATTGAGGGAGCCTCCCTGGTAGACCCCAGCTGTGAATCTCACCCTGAGTGTTTATATTTGTGCTATATCCTGAGCTTGTGAGCCAGGGAATTTTGCTGACGCTGCTCAGCAGCTCATAGTCTTGCCCACAGTTGGCGGCAGATCTGTACGCACTAGCTTCATCTGCAGACACTTCTTGCTAGGAAGATGATTGCACTCTCCAAGCTGGGCTTGGGCCTTTCATGATCTCAGCTGTCACTTCTCCCGGGGGCAGGCAGAGGGCTTTGTGTGGGCAAATCTCCCTATAAAGACCATGGGATGGTTCAGGTTCTAGAGAAGTACGGATGTGGGACATGGGGACTGAGAGGAGCAGTTGTGACTCTGTGTCTCAATCTCCTTCACCGAGGCACGGGGTGTGCAACTGTCGAGCATCCTTGCTCTGGGAAGGTAACACAGATGTTGGATAGATGCTGGTAGGTGGGCTGGAAGGCAACCAGTCCCCTAACCATTGGCATGTAGTGAGTAAAGCTTGGCTTGGAAATCCCCAGCACGCTGCAGGCAGATTGCAAAGTACAGCTAGAGCGAGCGAACCCCAGCTGGGCTCATAAACCCTGGGCAGCCCTGGGCTGGGCTGAACACCGCCCGGCTGAGGGACCCGGCTCTGCCAGACCCGGCAGAGAAAATCGGTGGGGTTTCAGGAGGAGTTCCGCCCAGAGTTCATTTTCTGGTGGTATGGAGAGGCAAATCCCAAGCTTCTTACTGAAGCAAACTCATGATGAGTGCAACAGAAGTTTGCTTAAGTCAAGAGTGAGTAACATATAGGAATATATACACACATATATGTGTGCATGCAAAGGTCTTCAGGATTTAGCTGAGTGTTCACACATTCCCTAAGCCAATAACATCCGTTGTTATGGGAAATGAGGTAAGTGACAGAATTACTGTCCTTATGGCGGGCGACAGGCGAGGCTAATGTTCCCATGCTGTAATGCCCTGTTTCAGTTACTGCCTCAACAATAGCCTGGGAGAGAGAGAGAACACGAACAAAGAGCGCTCAGTTTTATTTGAAGGTTTCATCTAAAAATAGTGGGATTCAGCTGAGACCCGAGTTGGGGAGCAGTGAAACAAAACCCCTGCGCCCTGAACTAGGAGCTCGCTGCCTGGCTAACCCGGGGAGGAGGTGTGGAGAGGTCACCCTGGGGCTCTTCTGGGTAAGGCAGCCAAGGGGCTCTTTCGAGGCAGTGAAGCAGCTGAGGTGGTGCCGAGCCGGTGGCAGGGCCCGAGCTGTGCCCGCCAGTACCCGCAGCCCCCCACAGCCCGCCCCGCAGCGCTCCGCAGGCACAGCCCCGGGGATCTGCGAGGGCGCGGAGCCCTCAGCGCTGGGTGCCGGCCACAGGAGGGGTCCCCAGCAGAACTCCCCGCGGGCCCTGCCCCACCGCCGAGCCGCTCAAGGCGCTGCCTTTGCGGGAGCGCAGCTCCGGGGGTTGGGGTGGGAGTGGGTGGGGGGAATACCCGCAGCGCGGGGATGGGGGGAAACGGGCGCAACGTCCGGTGCTGACGGCCTCCTCTCCTTTCCTTCTTTCCACCCCCTCCAGCAGCCTGCGCGGCCGCGGAGCCGCCGCTGCGCTGGGAGCCGCGGTGCCGGCAGCAGCTCCGCCACCTGCAGGACGGCGCCAGGATCGCGGCGCGGCTGCCGCCCCGCCTGGAGGGGCGATGGGTCTCCACCGGGTAAGGCACCCAAACACCCGGGAACGCAGCCCAGCCCCCTCGCCCCAGCCCAGCCCCAATGCTCCTGCTCCCTCCCCCGGTGCTGCCGGGCTGGGCTTGGCGGCCCGGGGAAAGCAAATAGCTGAGGAAAAGGAACCCACGCAAAAAGCCTGTCCTCCTCTCCCCCACCCAGACCACCCTGCCCAGCTGGAGGGAGGCCTGAGGTCCCCCTGGCACCCCTCGCAGCACCCTTGTTACCCCTCTGTCCCACTGGGGTGCAGCTAATGAGCACACCCCCTACAAATGGGCAGAGCAGCCTTGATCCCCCCCACCCTCCTGCCCTCCTCCCTGGGGATGGGGCACAAAGTGCAGGACTCTGTCTGGCACCATCACGGCTTGGTAGCAGATGCCGAGATCTTCACATCACCCAAGGGTGGTGTGGGAGGCTCCTGCCCACGCCACTGCTCCCACCCGTGCTCACCTCTTGCCTCCCACACCCCGGGGAGGGATTTCACCCTACAGACCCCCGGGCCATGGGCTGCGGGTGGCTCAAGACTGCCTTCCTCCCCAGGTGCGAGGTGCGGCCGGGACCTGAGTTCCTCACCCGATCCT
Organism: Porphyrio hochstetteri; assembly: GCA_020800305.1. NCBI lineage: Eukaryota > Metazoa > Chordata > Aves > Gruiformes > Rallidae > Porphyrio > Porphyrio hochstetteri. The sequence goes on along the minus strand of CM036921.1, from coordinate 11,846,448 downwards.
ACCTCTTCTACACCAACCGCCTCTTCAAGGCTTACCAGTTCTACTACTGGGACCCCTCCTGCCGTGACCCCTCTTACTCGCTGGTCATCAAGGGCAAACTCCGCCTGCGCCAGGCCTCCTGGATCACCCGCGGGGCAACTGAGGCCGACTACCACCTCCACAAAGTTGGCATCGTTTTCCACAGCCAGAAAGCCATGCGGGAGGTGGCTGCCTGGATCAACCAGACCTCTGGTGAGGGCTGCAGGGGGTTCCTGCCCCCAGGGCGCTCCTGGGCTCCCGGAGCCCTCTACGAACTGCTGAGCGCGAAGACGGAGCGCGACTGCACGGCTGCCTTGGGCTTCGCCATGCACGAGCTGAGCCTGGTGCGGGTGGAGCAGCATTACCAGCCCTTGCTGCAGCCGCAGCAGAGCGGGAGCCGGCTGGTGGAGGAGCTGTACCTGGGGGACATTCACACGGACTGGGACGAGAGGCTCCACTACCGCCCGACTGGTTATCAGCGACCTATGCAGAGTGCTGTGGTAAGGACGATGCTTCCCTCATACAAGGCCGAGCACGTACTATTTCCTGGCTGTTAAAATACCCCCTGCCTGCACTTGGTCCCTTCTGTCCTCAGGACATGCCGATGAGGAGGTGCAGGCTGTGGGTGCGGGTTCCCGGGATGCTCCACGGCACGTGGGGCTCACTCTCTCCCTTACTGTGAGAGAGCGGGGCTGGGCTGGGTGGGAGCTCTGCAAAACCAACATCAGAAACAAGCCTGTGTGAGCACGGGCCTGGAGTTAGCAGCTTTGCTTTGGCTCTGTGTTTTCCTAGGAAATGCAGCTTCCCCGTTTCCTGCACCGAAGGCAGGGAGAGCTCTGGGCTGTGCATCATCAGAGGCTGCCTGCTCTGCCCCTTGTCTTCCTCTCCTCTCTTTGGCGTTGTGTCATGTCCTCCAGGTTGAGAGAGGAATGAGGAAGCAGCGGCTGCCATTAAATCATTACTCCTTGGTGTAATGCCATTAGATGAGGAAGTTGCCCTGAATACAATTATGTTATTACGCAGAAATCAAACTTTCACTTTGACATAAAGCTGAGCAGGAGACTTGGTTGCATTTTGGGTTTTATTGTATTTTGCAGGAGGTTAGCTGATTTCCAGGAAAGCACGTTTCTATCTGAATCAGAGCTAATCAGCTCAGAGCAGGGAGATGGGGTGAAAATAAAACCTCTCTGAACTTTACCAGACTGAATTAACCAGGGGAAAAAAAGAATATTCTGGGGACATTTCCCCCCCACCCCAAACTGCACGAACTGAACCCTGAAAATCACAGAGCAACATCCCCCTCCCCATTTGAAAGTAACATCATCAGATGGGTTAAACTTCTGTAATCTTGGGCCAAAACCATATAAATGAGCAAAACCAGATGGTAAACATAAACACTTAAAAAAGTTAGTTTAAAACCAAACCCAAAGATACTGAAGTTCCCCCTCTGAACATAGCTTAGTAGTTAATCAGCCAACAGCTCTCCAATGGACCAGCACATGATGTCACCACTTGGCGATAATTAGAAGCTGCCATACATTAGGAATAACTTCACACGGCTGCTTTAAGCAAGTAAGAGTTTTGGCTCCACGTCTATAGTGATAATTTTATCGGGCACAGGATTTTTCTTTCTTTTTCCCCTTTCCTGAACTAAAACTCCTTTGCTTGCACCAGTGAGGGTTCCGTAGGTATGCTAGGAATTATTTTTTAACCCTCTTTATGAAAATATCACTCTTTTTCCCTTAAGTTTATATCTGGTTTAAAGAAACCCATTCTCCCCAAATTACCTTTCATTATCAAAGAATTTCCTGTCTAAGGAGAGCATTTATATTTGCCAACTTCTGGGATTATTTAGCCATAATGTACTGTGTACTGTCAGTACTCATTAACGTGACAGTAGCAGTAAAGCAAGCTGAAAAGGGCTAAATTACAGTAGACTCCAATCAACTTGCATGTAAATTACCCACCCTACAGTTAACTACTGAGTTATTTAACCTCGTTGCCTGTGACAGTTCAGGAGAGATTAGCTTGTGTTCTGGAAAACGAGACAATGTTCAAACCCTGGTTATTTGAAAAGAAATCGGTTGTGATATGTGAAGTGTAAGGAAAAGTTCCAAGCTGCACAGACCCCCCGGCATTGGGTTGGTTGTGGGGTGGGTTTGGCTCAGAGCTCTCACCAAGCACCAGCGGAGAAGCAAAGGTTGGTCCTGTGTTTTGCAGGTCCTTTTCTTCTCTGTCTCTGGTGCAATGCTGGTTCCAGCTGCTCCGCAGACCCGCTGCCTCCATCCCAAACCATCACCTGCCACCCACAGAAACACGGCCACGCAGACAGGAGTGCAGGCAGGGGCTCTGCATAGCATGGTGGGAAGGGAGGAGCAGTGCTTTTGGCTGATGCAGTGCGGTACAGCCACAGGAGCCTCCCCTGTGTTGGGTTTCACAGCCCTTTTCATTGCCTGAAAGGCTGCATCCCTTTTTTCTGAGCCGGTACAGACACATGGCAGCTCCCAGCACCCTGCTTCTCACTGGGGTACGTGTGCCAGCTCACAGTGGGAAACACATGGGGGAACAACCTGAACAGCCCGAGGGAGCGATCCCCATCCCCAGCAGCTCTGCTAGTGCCCTATCCCCAGCAGCCCTGGCACAGGGCACAGCCCTCTCCATCCTTCCCCACATGCCGGAGCAGCTGAGAGACAGGGCAGCGCTTTATCTCACTCAATCTGCTGGATGTCTTGGGCCAAGTATGCACCAGTTGAACACCCTGGTGCAGCAGTTTCAGCTTTTAAAATGTCCTGAAATGGTTTTTTTGTCTGTCAGTTTACCAAAACGTTGGTTTATTTGTCTCCTGCAGCACCACGTGCACCCTTGCCCGGCCTGCGGGATTATATACCGAGCTGATGAGCACCACCCGCCCATCCTCCCTGCCAGAGCCCAGCTGCCCATGCAGCTCAGCGGCAGCTGGGTCAGCACCCACTGTGAGGTCCGACCCGCCGTGCTTTTCCTTACCAGGTACTTCATATTCCATGGCAACAACCACACCTGGGAAGGGTACTACTACCACTACTCTGACCCGCTCTGCCAGCAGCCGACTTTCACCATCTACGCGTCTGGGCATTACACCCAAGGCATCCCCTCCTCCAAGGTGCGTGGTGGGACAGAGCTGGCTTTCAAAGTCACACAGGCTCGGGTGACGCCAATGGACCAAGTGACAGTGACGATGCTCAATTCCTCGGAGCCTGGAAGCTGTGGGCTGACAAACTCCTGGGGAGCTGGGGTGGAGCAGGATATAACCCCCTCCAATGGGTGTTTGGCTTTGGGCATCAAGCTGCCCCACACTGAGTATGAACTTTTCAAAACGGAGCAAGACACTGAGGGCCGCAGCCTGCTGTATGTTGGCGAAAGGCCCACGGACGGATCCAGCCCCGACAGCCCAGAGAAGCGACCCACGTCCTATCAGGCACCTCTGATTCAGTGCGCTGGAGCCTCAGAGGAATTCTCTAACTATGTTAGTCTGAAATACTCGGGAAGAAAGGATGCTAATGGGAATGAAGCACTGAAACCTTTGCCTGTGGCCTTTTTATTGTTTGTAGCACTTCTGTTTTTAAGATGGGACTAGTTATCTATTGAGGTGCAGCACAAAATTCAGACAGTCCTGGTGCTAACGTCATTTTTACATCCCTCAAATGAGCACATCTGGAATCAGTTTTACTCAAGATTTGGGAACACTTTTTAAAAACACCCAACAGCAGCAAATGGAGCCAAGAAGATACGCCTGACGACGTGCCGCTTGTCCTGTGGCTTTATTGCCTCATCGCCCCTCTTTGTGTACAGACTTAATAGAGTGACATGGATGCACTGCACATTGCAGTAGATAATTCAGCAACGTGAGGGTGTGGGGGGGAAAGCAACATCAATTGCAATTGCTGCTTTGAGCTTTTGACATTGCTAAGATTTAATCAGGAGCTTGATTCAGATGTAATTCAAACATCCGAAGTGTCAGCTGCTGAGTTTCTTTGAGGTTAAGTTCCCTCTCCTCATATGCCTTACTGCTGTTCTTGCACATTTAATCTGCAGAGTCAGTCAGCAGCAGATAAACAGTCAGCAAGAGCTCTCGCTAAGGGCACAGCTCATCACGCCTTTCTCAGATTACAGGCGTTTTCAGTGGTTTCTCTGTGCCTGTACACAGTGCAGCAGCGCACCATCTCCCGCTCACACCCGAAGAGCAGCCCTCAGGGTGTTACCTCCACGGACTGTTACGCCTGACAAAAGATGCAGCAAATGGCAAAGGCTTCTGTGCACAAGTGCTCCAACCTTCAGCATCACCTGGCTGCAGACACTGCGTCCTTCTGCATCATGCTGGTGTTCCCAGTGCGGTGCTGACCCGTGCTCTGGGACATCCGCAGCGTCCCCGTGTCACCGCAGGCAGAGGCACTGCCAGCAGTCCCGACTCCCACTCGCCATGTGCTGAGTGAAGCAAAAGGGCACTTAAAAGTCTTCTCAGGCCACACATTTCCCCAGCTCCTCTCCAGCAAGCGAACTGACACACCAGTTGTTCACCCAGCTCTTTCCCATCAGTGTCACCTCCAGCCCCGTTCCTCTATAGACGCTTTATAAACCAGTGTCTGGTGAACACCAGCTGAGCAGGGACTTGAACCAGACAGCACAGTCCAGTCAGAGCGATTCCTGCTGCCTGAGGATGAACTGGGAAATGATATTCCCTGTCTGCTGCAGCTAAGAAGCATGTAACTCACTCGGAGAAGCCTTCCTCCCAGTAGCTAAATCCTTTCCACATAAGCCTATGTATCTTACTCACAAAGGATATTTTGGTAAACCAGCTATGCAATAGCTACCTACTTAATGCTGTATTTACAAACTTGCAGCTTGTACTTACATAAATTATGGGGTTTATAACAGAAAAATCCTTTTGGGGGATTTGTACATTAATAATTCCAATGAGATGCTTATTAAATGCATACAGTTGTGACGTAGCTGTTGTCAGCATGTTCACGTGTTCCAGGCCCCATCAGATACTGATCATGTGCATACAGTTGCACTGAGGTGATGTGAAAAGGCCAATGTTGGCTGCCCCGCCTTCGGCACCCCTGACAAGCAGCGAGGGTGACCTCTCTGGGGTCAGCTCTGCAGGCAGAACGCCTCCTTTCTAGGGTTGTTGTGTTTCGTTGCCTGCTGCTGCGGGGAGATCCATGGGCAGATGTGACCAGAACTGGAACTGCATCCTGGAGAACGTGGTGTCTCCTCTTGGAGTTGCTACAAATTGGGGTAAGGCTGCGGTAGCGTGGCCACGTCTCACATAAACCACATGCACACAGGGCAGGTTTTCCTTCAGCAGACCCGTGCTAGAGCTGCTGCTTGCTGCAGCATAAAGGGCTCTGGTCACCCGACTCTGTGAAGCTATGTTTGTGCAGGCCCAAAGATGTCCATGGTGGGAACAGGGAACAGGCTGACAGAGGCTTTGTTGGGGGGTGGAGGACGGGGAAGGTGATTCCTGCCCTACACTTAACCCCCAAGAATGAGACTCATGGGCAGATCCGTTTCCATACCATGAAATGAAAAGTACTGAACTCAGCAAGTGTTGGGATTCTGTGTGGTGTAAAAACTCCTCCAAGGCCACAGATCCTCTGCAAGTGGTGATGGGATTAATGTGACCTAACAAGTTACATCACCATATACTTACACAACGTACACAACAAGCCCTTGAGCAAGCTCCCACTGCTCCCATGGTGGGTCAGTCACCACTCAGCTCCAGCAGCCCCACAAGCTCAGCCACGCTGACCACACATCCCTGCAACAGGCCCATCCAGAGCCCCTTTGTCCTCTGTTTACCCCTTTAATTCCCCTTCTGAACAACAAATAAAAAAGCCAAGCAAAAGCTGTTTGCATAAATATCCCAACTTTTATTGTCTGTTCACAGTTTTTGGAGAAACATTCCTACACTACACAGTTACTCTCTGCTAAGAACTTGTGCCTTTTCCCAGTTTGAATTTGCCTGGCTTCAACTGCTGCCAGCCAGAGATGCTTCTTGTGGGGCTGTTTTTAAGGTCAGGGAGCCACAGCATTCAGCATTTTCTCCCTGTGAAGGTACCTGTGCACTGTAATCAAGACGTTCTCCATTCTGGTAGATGAACTCAGCCGAGTTTCTCTCTCTCCCTCTCTGAGGCATTTTCACATTCCACCGGTAATTTCTGAATCCCTTTTTTGCATCCATTCCAATTACTCAGCTTCTCTGTTAAAATGTAAATACCCAAACTGCATCCAAAACTCCCAGCTCTCACAGCTGAGACATACAGAAGTATAATCACTTACTGCTACTGGTAATTAAAAACAAGAACACATTCTTACTCATTAGTCTCTCACCCTGGGACTGCACTGGGAACACACATAGAACTCTCACTCGCTCTGGTCCCAAGCATGGATATTTTTGCCATGCTGGTGCTTTATCAGTAGGGATTTTGGATCTATTTCCAGTGGTGAAGTGAGACTTAGGAGTGGCATCGGGTCCCTCTGAGCATCCCTCTTCTGCTCTGATTCACCCTGAACCACCTCAACAGGTTGTTGGAAACCACCAAGCTTTGCAGGGCCCCGACATACACACTTCCCTCGAATGCCAAAGGAAACTGAACACCACAGCTGGAATTGAATGATTTACATCATGATTTACATCACACTCATTAATGCTCCCCTCCTGCCCAGGGGGGCCGAGCTAGCCAAGCCCCTCACCCCGGTGTCCTGTCCTGTTCGCCATCCCTCTCCTCCACGGCTCTGTCTGCCCCAGCACCTCCCTTAGAAACACCAACACAAGGTTTCTAGACCTCCTGAAGGTAAAAATGTTTAATGTTCAGCATTGCTAATGACATCACCTTTCCAGTTCTCTTATGTCATCACTAGCAGTTTTACCACCCCCATCTGGTAACGGTCCTTATCCCACCACAAAGATTTCTCCAATCTTTGTCTCTCCACCCCACACATTCTTCTTTTCCTCTGGCGATTGCTTTCCTGACTCATTTGCTACACTTCACGATTCCCCTTGAGCTGATTGCTGTCTGCTTCCCTTTCCCTTGTTTGTTTTATATTACTTTACATCTAATTTTTCCCTTCATTTCATCACCGAAACAGGATGGGCCGTTAGCCAAAGCTGTCCCCCTTCTCGATGGCAAAATTGGTGGGGGTTTGGCCATTTAATAGCTTTCACTTAAAAAGCTGCCAATTCCAATTCACTTTCCCATCTTTTTGCTTCTTCGTATCCTCCCTCCAACATAATCCAGATCCTGCCACAACCACCGACGTGTAGCTCAGAGACTCATTTATCTTTGAACAAGACAGAAGCAAAGAACTTCATGTCTCATGTCTGCGTTACAAGGACAGGTCTAGGACACAGACAACAACCATCAGCCCTGACTCTTGGGCTCCTTTCACCTGTACAATAAATCTGTGCCTTTTTATTGTACCAGTGAAGGAAAACCAGGTGGAGAGAAGCACTGACAGGTTACTGCCAGCTGGAAGTCAATGGGAACAGGCACACACGTTGGAAAACCCTTCCCCATTCATTCCTACATAGTACTTTCCAGAAGTTTAGCAGCTTTTAACCACTCCAACAAGCAGAGAAAAATAAAATGGTTTTCAAAGACTCCGACCACATTCAGCAGCTTCCTGTGGTGAGTCTGAGCATGAAACTCTTTGTATCCTCCTTAAAATCAGACAACGCAGGCGCAGAAATTTAAAGCAGGAGCTGGATCTGCTGGACAAATGGTCATGGGGCTGATCTCTTCACGGCTCAGTTCCCAGGAATTGACTTTCCCAATTAGCCACCTTCATCCCCCACTGTTTAAAAAAACCTTCAAATGTGTTTTGCATGCTGTATTTCCCAAACAATTCCTAAACTGAAACACAACACACGGAGTTCTGCAGCACTTCTGGATGTGTTGGGAGCACTGAGCTTCCCTTGTGAACAGTCCCCTCTGAAGAGAAGTTCCCCTAAAGAACTACACTGTGTGGGACAGCAGGAAAGGACTGGGGATGGAAAGGAGATGACAACTCACTGCTCCCAACTCCCCAGAGAAGAGGAAGAAGGAACGGATTTGCTGGAAGCAGCAGCAGAAAGATGAGTATTTCTCAGGATGGGGACAGGTGCTGGGAGCAGCGACACATCATGGGAGCCTGGGCTGCCCCAAAGTGTTCCTGTGGGCCCAAATTGTGGGATGAGCAAGGCTAGGAAGGTGATGGGAAGATGGAGAGGCTGAGATGGAAGATAAATCGGCAGCAGAGTAGAAAGGGCATTTAATGATGCCAAACTGAACATCAGTTTCTTTAGCAAGGAGCAGTGGAGGTACAAGGGTGGCTTGGGTTGAACCGAAGGGCTGAGGGAAGGAATGTAGTGAGATGTGACAGCTCAGGCAAGATAAGATAATCAGGAGTGGAATAGGGCCGGGGGTCTGCTGCCTTCACAGAAACGCTCCTCTGGGCTCAGAGCTGAAGCAGAAGCTCCCTGTGCTGAATGCACTGGGGTGCAGCCTGCCAGTGAAACTTGGAAGCTAACAACACCCTGCTGCTGCAGCTCTGTTACCACGCCGGACGCTTGGGTCAGGAACAGGCGTCCATACGCAGAGCATGGGGGACTCAGTCCTGACACACACGTGGCTTACGTGCAGTAACACCCTGACGCCGTTTTTAACTCTGAAAAACCAAATTATATGTCTCTTTAAGAAAATGTGAGATTATGTGAGGTCAGGCACACCGAGCTGGACAGTTTCAGACACTACCTGAGTGACCCTGGCTCCCTTTCTGTCCAGGGACCGAAGGTTCGGTCAGGCACTGTGCCATGCTCCCAAAAACCATCTGAATGACCAGTGCCCAAAGTTGGTTTTGCTGTTTCCTAACTTGGGGGTGCTTGACTTTGCACAGCCTTAATAAAGGCCTTCCAGAAGTAGTTGTGTGCGGATAATTGTGTGGGAATTCTGCCAACTCAAACACGAGGGAGTTCAAGAGGCTTTTCTAATCTTGTGAGTTTATCCACTGAAGAAAAAGATTTGATTAAAAAAATGAAGTACAGCTAAACCAGGAACAGTGCTATGGGCAGCGCTTCAGCTCTTCCTAAGAACTTGGAAAGCTTGGAAAAAAGTCACAAAATTAGGAACTTATTAAATAGGGATGAAGCATACTGGTGTGGAAACCACAGCCCCACCAGATGTGTAATGTCAACTTGTGATGTGTGGCTTCAATTAATTCTTCTTAATGCATTTGTTTTCTTAACTTCTTTTGTTTTGCCATCTGGAAAAAGCCATTTTCTAATGACAGAGGAACGATCCCAAGTTCAAGTTGGCTTCAGGGAAGAGCAGCCTTGTTTCTGTAGCTGCAGATCTGCGTCCCCTTGTGTGGCTTTCCCTTACGTAGAAGCTTCGGAACAAACTTAGGCCTGGACTGGGAAGCAAAGAGATCGATGGGGAGTTTAGTGAAGGTTTCATGAGTTTTCCTCTTCAAAGTACAAACGGGAAAGCAGTGCTGTTAGAAGGACATGAAGCCACAGGAAACTGCGGACTGAGTGACAGGTAGATAGTCCTTTTGGAAGGGTACGAGTCCATGCTAATTAGAGTATCACATGTAAGAGATTTCTGGCTGGCTGTTCTTGTGTTATTTTACACCCAATCTACATTTATCCAGTAGAATAAAACCCCAAGCCATTAATAAACCAAACAAGCTTCAGAGTGAAGCAGGTTTCAGGAGTGGAACCACCGCAATGACTTTGTCCTCGGAAGCTCATCAAAACACAAGTCAGGAACAGCCCAGCAAGCAATGTGGCTCTCGCAGTGACACCCATCACATGAAGGACCTCAGCACACACCAAGCTGCCAGCCTAACATGAAGAAGTCCTGGCTGGACATGGTCAAAGGATCATCTTGACCAAGAAATCCCACTAAGTATCTAACTGCATCAGGCCACTGTACCCCACTGACACCCTTTAATGAAGCACATCTCGGGAACTGCACAGAGCAGCCTTGCTCAGTAGTTGCTTTTCTTTCTAAAATGCCTAAAGATTGGTTTAGAAACTGCTTCCTAATTAGTAAATTAGATTTGTAGGCACATATTTGATTACAAAGAGCAGCATCTTCCACACATGGTACTGAATGAGTCTCCACCCTGTACAGATAACTTTCCTCTTTTTCTGTTAGTGTTGCTGACTCAAAAACAACCCTGCACCGAAATTCATTCCCCACCCCTCCCCTTGCAGCTTGCTCACCAGAGGGTGTCAGTACTGGATGCTAACCCATTTCCAAACAATGGAAGAGCAGCTCCCTGACCCCAGGCCTCTCTCGTGCCGCAGTGAAGTACTCTTGCAGCTGTAACACAGCCACAACAAACATGGAGCTCAGAGCGCTTGTTTTACATGTGCTTTAATTTCAAACAGAGGGAGTTTGGGATGTGTTTTTTTCTCAGTTACTTTATATAGAAAACAGACCTCAGGATATGGCATTTCAGGACATCACGCAGAGCAAGAGAATAGTTTCAGAACCTTTGAATACTACAGTTAAGTCACCATCGTGCCCGAGCCCTAAGGAAGTGTTCCAACCGAGAGCTGAGTGTCACACACATTTTCTACAGAAAAGGGGCGAGAGAATTGAATTTTCTTTCATTAGGCAACTGCAACACCGAGTATCTTAAGACATTAACAATCCAGCCTTGTGTGCACACCGCTATGTAACTATGCTAAGGCAAGATCACAGTAAGAATTGCGAGTTGACATGTGCAGCGAACAGAAACCCTTTGTAGTTTATTGTGAGGAGAAACTGGCGATTCGCAGAGTGAGGTTCCCACTTGATCCCACTGACAGCATTTCTAACAGAACAGAAACGTTACAGGGAACACCACCCCGAGCCGTGACAGGCCTGTGCTTTTAGAGAACCACGACGGGCCATCAGTCCCTCTCAACATGACACACAGGGGATCATCTTGCTCATCAGTCCCTCTCAACATGACACACAGCGGATCATCTTGCTCTTCAGTAACTGAACAGTCATTCACGTGGGGCGTTCACAGCTGACAACTGCCAATGCAGAGCAACAGCTCTGCTCATTCATGCACAGAATATCTGCTTTAAGATGTGGATAACTGTGGAAATAGTGGAAACCATCTTCTATTTGTTTCCCAGTACATGACTTCGAGATACTTAGCTATCTATTTATCCCAAATTCAGCAAAGAGTGTAAAGCTCCACAAAATGCAGGCTACCTGAGCAGCCTCTACGGGCTCTTACAAAGGTTAACGATAAATGTATATATGCAAGTGGGCAGCTTAGAATGACAGTAAGGACAATAATTAGTTTAAGCAATAACTTATTTCTGCTATCACGTATCAATGAGAGTTTTCTAATCTCTGGTACAGGAGGACACCAGACAATAAGCTTATTTAGAAACTCTGTTTCACACTTAACCTCTTCAGATACATGATGCCCCCAAGAACAGCTCCCTTTCTGCAAGCAGGTTGTGAAAACATTTGGTCTGGTGTCATCATGTAAGGAACAACTTCGGAAAGATCCAAGCGGCTTAGGAACATCCATCCAATATATTTTGCCATGTAGCTACAACAGACTGGCCTTTTAGAACCCAGAAGGAAAAACATCCTTTGATTTCTCTCTACTGCATAGAAGGGTCTAGTCAAACAGGTAATAAGGATTCTGCCAATCAGTTGTTTTCTTTTAAGCTCATCAAAACCAAAGCATTACCCAGAGAATTCAGTGCTGCTGCCTGCTCAGGCTGTCACCAGAAATGATTAGGAGAGACCTCAGATCCTTAACTAACCAGGGTCCTCTCCTTGCTGCTCCCCTCACTCACACATTTGTAAGGCATCTAACAAAGCAGAAGAGTGTTTTCTGGGACCTTTTTCTAATCCTGGAGTGCAAACAACAGGAACAACTTTGCTCACAAATGATTTAAAGTTCCAAGTTGTCACAGATCCCCAAGAAATGACTGCTGAGCTCTGGAAGGACAGCAGTACTGCAGGCTTCCCCCTCAGCTGTGTGTGCCAGCAAAGTCAGCTGTGGCACTATCAGTGCATGTGAAACCTGCCTGGAACTTTGAGATACACCCAGTTTAAAGCTTCGATCCTCCTCCTTTACCCTGCAAAGACAGTGATTTTACTTTATTTTTAAGCAAACTTTTTTTGGAGGCTGTTTCTCTGCAGAACAGAGAGGTCTCAAAAAAACTTGTGGGTTTTTTTTTAATAAGAAATTAGGAATTCATCTCTTTTGAGAACAGATTTTCGGAGAGATCAAGATATTTACAGCCTCTTAAAAAATACTGCAGAGCTCAGTCTCCCTTCAGTAAGGGTTTTTTCAAATACATTCTTCAAACTTAATTTTGCAACATCACTTACAACCTCATCTTTCTGAAATGGTTCTTTTAGTATCTTTCAAGTAAAAGTTTTCATTAGCTTCTAGTGCCCAGAGAGTATCTTTTTCTTGATCAGTTCTGCCCAATTTGTCAGACCAAACTCCCCGCTTTGTTCTTTCCAGCTCATCTCCCAGCCTCTCTTGCCCTTTACAGCCACGCTTTAGCAGCTTTGGTGCTTCCATCCTGAGCAGACAAGGCACCAGCATTTTAAAATGCCGAAGATACACCTCTCATTTCTGTTGCATCTCCTACAAATACTTCCAGAGTTGTGTTTCTAAGCTGAACACACCAGTTCAGATTTTTTTTCCCTCCTTAACCTCACATAAAATTTAATTTATTTGCACTTGGGAAGCACCCTTAAGACAAGTGGAACAAGTACAAAGGTCAACAAGGAGACTGGCTGCAGCCCCAAGAGCTTTCACAGGAGGTCACTGGCATAATAAAGGAATGAAAGAAGTCACTTTTAAAAGACCTATCTTAATCCCAAAAGGTGTTATAAAAACTTTTGTCACTGATGGTTTTTGGGCCTACACCACCTAAGAATACACTGGGGTTTAGCTGCTCAAAAGCTGTTTCACCTACTCAAGTTGAACCTGATGCAACACACATTTTGTACTGAACGTGCCCAGAAACGATGTTACCTTAATGCTGAGGTGCTACCAGCCCCTTCACTATTGACCCCAACTAAGCTCAAAATGGGAGGTCACCTTGTACCTCAGCAGGCAGCACAGCCACTCTGAGCACTGCTTATATGTGTCATGCTCAGGATGGGGCAGTTTGATTTTAAAATTAGGCTGGAAAAAGAAAGTTCAACCTGGATCAACGCTGCAAGTTTCCTCACGCCATACACAAGCTAAACTGGAAAAGCAAATGCTGTTTCCTCCCCCTTTGAAACTCTGAGAGCATGACAAAAGTAACAAAGGAAACATTAATTTGGGGGCTTTATTTAATTTTTCTTTTCTTTTTTTTTTCCTTTTTTTAAGATGCTACATAGTCAAACAGGATTGGTCTTTTACGGCATAGGACTAATTTACTACTAATATTTTTTTTTCCCCTAGATATACTTATTTACATACAAAAACAGTTTCCTGACCACTGTTTCTCCAATGCTCAGATGATCAAAACTCCCAACAATTGTGTAGTGCCCAAAACACCAGGAGGCAGAAGAATCTTGCATCACTACAGCAGCAGATTTTTTTAGTTCTAGTCACTGGCTTTAAACAGGTGCCTTTTCATACCATAGAGTATTAGTCAATTTTGTGACAAGAAGGAAACATGAGATGAAATACATTAAATAAGTTAAATATGCATTAAACATCTCTGAATAACATTTCAATTCAACTAAATGAACCAACAGCAATGTAGCTTGGTCCCTTGATGAGAACAAGGCATTGACCTTTATTCCAAACGAGCGTCATACCAGTCAATATATGCCTCTTAATGATGCCTAGCACATTCAGCATTGCCACATACAAGTCTTTTCAGCTTCTCACTATTCATTTAAGTGCCAAGAAATTGGTAACTTGCACAGAGTTGAAGACACTGACAGAAACTGTTAAATTTATGAGCAGAATGGTGGATTAACGTTATTTTACAGAAGTTATCAACACCTCCTGCCTAACCCAGCTCCAAACATCCAATAGGGCCAGCTCCAGCAGTGGAGGAATAGGTTTTTTTTCTATTTTTTCCTTTTTTTTTTTCCTTTTTTTTTTTTAAAAAGAGGTAATCCAGCAACATGTACCAGGGTCTAAGAATGTTTAAAATGACATACACAATATTCCATTGTAGTGTTATGATATGATTTTCTCCCCCCCCCAATTCATCACTGAAGCATATTCCCTTTCATTCGTTCACTCCTTGTACATTTTGAACTTTCTAGATTATGTTACATAGTATTTGTGCAGGGGTAATTTAAAGGCAAGACCTGTGAGATGTCATACATTAATTTTTCTTTTTTTTAAACATTGTTATGAATAAATTTAATCCAATGATATGGCAGAACCATCAAACCGATTTACAATTTCCAGCATGCTGCCTCTACAAGGCTATTTTTCCTATAATTACACCAAAGACAAAGAACAAAACCACCAAAGCAAGTAGTCTGGAGCTGAGCCCTTCGTCCTTGACAGCAGCTGCAGAAGCAGATATTGGGTTGTTTGTCTGGGGTGCCTTCCTCATCCGCAGTCCATCTTCTTCCTAAAGGAAAATAGGTTGATTATTTCTACTAAAAAAAAGAAAAGAAGCTTTAAATACTCACCCTCAGCATATTTATTTTGGGTGGGCATAATAAAATACATGAATGCTAATCTATAGCTAATTTAAAGCTCTATTTCCTAGATAATCCTGGAAAGGATAGTGAGGTAGGAAAGGAATCCTGTACCTGCTTGATGAGCAGAGCAAAAACCCCATGCCCTTGGAAGTTCTCTCCTGATGACTAAGGTAACAGGGGTAGCAATAAGGAAGCCTGCAAAAAACCTTGACCAAAGTCTGGAGACAGCTCCAGATCTTCAAAAACAATGATGGAGGGAATGGCATGAAGATGCTTTTCTTGCTCTGTAAGCAAATGTAGTGCTGTTGGGCAAAATGCTTTTCAATATAACTAAGATTGGTTGTGAAAAATACACAACTTTGAGGCAATTATACCATCATTCCCCTAGTTAGATGTCATAAGCAGATTTTACCAGCATTTCAAGGGAAATCTATTTCCCCCATCATATTAACACTGACATTTTGACATGGAGCTAATGGCAATAATTAGGAGATTTTCTTGGTACCAGTTTGACAGCTCTCTTCATTTAAAGATGTATGAGACAACAGATGAAACAACATCCTAACATTATCATTTCATGTGGAGATGATGTTCCCTACATCTTGATCTAAACTGTTGTGTGCTGCATGCCAGCACACTCCATTCCACACACCCAGAGGGGATGGTAAGGTGAGCTTTTTGTGACTTCATCTGGATGCAGCTGAAGCAACTGTGCTAGGCATATGATACTGTAAAAAGTGTAAGACACTGAGGCAAAAGCCTCCAGTCTATGTTTAAAAAAACCCACTCATAGAAGTTACTGCAGCCTTTAAAACTATCACATAAGTGAAATTCGAAAGGCTCAGTGTATGGCTGTGCTTTTAACTTTTCAATTTAAAGGGACACATGGAATCATGGAATCACAGAATCACAGAGTGCTTTGGGTTGGAAGGGACCTCAAAGATCATATGATCCCAACCCCCTGCCATGGGCAGGGACACCCTCACTAGACCAGGTTGCCCAAAGCTCCATCCAACCTGGCCTGAAACGCTTCCAGGGACGGGGCTTCCACAGCCTCTCTGGGCACCCAGGGCCTCACCACCCTCAGAGTAAAGAGCTACTTCCCACTGTCTAACCTAACCTTGCCCTCGTTCAGCTTGGAGCCATCACCCCTTGTCTTGTCCCTGCACTCCCTGGTGACCAACCTACTCTCCCATAGGATCCCTTTAAGTACTGGTAGGCTGTAATTAGGTCCTGGAGCCTGCTCTTCTCCAGACAGAGCAAGCCCAACTCTCACAGCCTGTCTTCACAGGAGAGGTGCTCCAGCCCCTTGATCATCTTTGTGACCCTTATTTATTCATTAACAGTCACAAGTGACCTGATACCTCACTACTGCTCTATGTCTGGATGGGGACAATTGACTTTTGTAAGCAAGGAAGTGTTCTTTACCTATATGGTAATTTTACTGCTAGAAACAACACATTTTCATGGTAAATATTTTAAGTTCCTTTTGACAGTGACTGCAGCCTGATGCTGACAGCACCTGGTGGCTGGCAGCAATTTAACATTGTTTTCAATGTTTTACAGATGTTTCTAACACTGCACAAAGGAAACAAACAGCTCACTGCTTTAAGACATCAGCTCAATTCTAAGTATCTCCTGAGAGCGTTTATTCAAGACTGATTTGCAAAAAAGGAAAACATAGTGCTGATACTACTGTGAGATGCTGGCAAAATAAGAACACAAGAAGTTAAAAGTCATGTCTCAGCTGTATACATACGTTATTTCAAAGTGCAAAAGAAAACTGGCTTAGAAATGTTTAAAGAATTTCTTCATGCATCAGCCAGCCAAGCAGCAGCAGAGCTGACAGGACAGAGTTCCTTCCACTGGGCTCCACCAGTCACAAATTCTCAGTTTTCACTGGTGCTGTTATCTATGCAACTAGACATTTATAACAATGAAACCACTGAAAAATGTTTTTCAGCAGAGTGATACAGGCTTCTCAATCACTTGATTTCACAGCAATATGCTGGCTATGACAGGAAGCATATTTCCTATTGATCTGTCTAACTGGTCATTTCAACTCCCTGTTATAGGTGCAGTAACTAAACCACTCGGCATTTGCCCAATGCTGCCCTCAAGCTCCCACTAGTTTGAGCAGCCTGGGCCAAATCCAACCCTGAGTGCTTAATTCAGACTGAGAAAATCAGGTGGGGAAAACCAAGAGGGGATTCATCAATTTGGGTTGCTATCCAGCCAGTTTCTCTGACTGCACAACTTCTGTGCTCCTTTCAAAAGAAACTTGGATTTCAACACTTTTTCCCAGTTCATAGAGAGAAACTGAAATTATCTTTAAATTTGCAGACAACATTAAAATACTGTGTCAAGGTCAGGAAAGCAAACCTTTTGAGCTGGAAGCTTGTTTTTCAGGAAAATGATAAATCTGGGAAAAAAAACCCCAATGTATCTTTACCTTAAACTGTTTATTCTCCTCCCGTAACCTCTGAACTTCTACTTGAAGCCTCTTATAGTCTTCCATTACTTTCTTAACTTCAGTGTCATCCAAAGAAGAACTTATTGATTTAGACATTACAGAGGAATCTGTCTTTGTTGCAGTTGTGGATACAATTTTATTTATTTCTATGTCATGCTGTTAAAAAAGGACAGAGTGGTTTTTGGTTAGTTATTCACACCACACACCTGGTATATAGGAGGAGAGTCAGGTAAAATTGTCTCTGCACACCTGAAACATGCCTGCATCAAAAGAAATAAATAACATTTTTCTTTACTTCCCCCTTCTGAAACCTTTACTTCCCCTTTCTGTTTCACAGAAAACACCAGATCAGCAGCACTAAGTGCAAGCAGAATAACCTTGACTTTTCAGTCCCTGCATACATAGAAAAGGAAACACCCTTAAGTTTTGTTTTTCTCTAATGAATTCTAGGTATTAGAGAAAAAATACGACTAAACACAATAGTTGTTACATCTCAGTTAATTCAGGGTTTTTTTTTTCCTCCCTTCCTCTCATTACACCTCTAAACTGGAAAGACAAAGTACACTGGTCTAGACCAAAAGCTCCAAAAGCCAGAAGAGCAGACAAATTAAGACCATGATAGTGACATTGTACTGATACATAACTGTAATTATACGCTGTCAGGGCAGGGTAGAACAATTGTACCTTCAGTACCGGCATACTAGGAAATATTTTCCTGTTCATCCAATCCATTATCAGTTCTACATTTGATGCTACACTTTTCCATTAGAAATCAATGTGTTCATTATCCTAACAGAAAAGATCCTACATTACAGCTGCTAAATCATCCCTAACTGCATTCTTGTCTTCCTTACTCGCCTTCCACTGATTTACTTGCTAAAATCAGTGTTGTATCAAGGAAGTAAAGGGGAGTGTCAGACAGGCAAATTTATATCACTGCTACAACTGCATCAGCACAAACTCTGGGCTTTACGAACATAAATCAGCACCTTACAGGGTTTTAAAATATTATTTATCCTGTGATCTTTCACCAAATGAAAAAAGATCAACTCAAAGACTTCTTTGTGCTTGTGTTGCACTGACACTGTTCCAATTAGCTGCTAGTTACATTAAGCATCACTAAGATTTTCAATAGTTTATATTGTTTTCAAAGGGTGATGCCATCCAGGCAGTGAAACAGAGGGTTCTGCCTTTTGCTTACATAGCTGTCTGTATAAACATGCCACTTTACATGATTTACTGTGCTATTAAGTTAATACAGTCAATATGCATCTGAAAATACTCACAGGCTTATCATTTTCCGCTGGTAGCTCAAACACACACCTAAGTTTAGAATCCATGAGTTCTTCGGGTTTTGCTTCTTTCCACTGGAATAATTTAACATCAGTTGTGTTAGTATAATAAGGCAGATGGACACCATGGTGTATTATGTCAGCAAATCACACCATCTCACTCAGGAAAAACTCTACAGGTGTTTATCACATTAAACACATACGTGATGAGAAGTGAAACCAAGTATGTAATGAGTCATATCCTAAAAACCAACCAGATCTATGAAGGAAATGATTCTAAATAGCCTGAAACTCCCACAGCTAATTTATGCAAGAAGTGGGAATCGTGTACAAGTAATTAGCATAGATAGGGGGAGCTATGGTCCTGATTAACAAAAAAGGGAGGAGAAAAAAAGAAAAACAAAAGGGAGGGGCACATTCAAAGGAAGGGAAAGGTAACAAAACCCCAGATCAGTAACAGTGGTAGTTTCAAGATCTTTGTTCAGTGGAGTTCCTATTCAAGCTTTTCAAATTTCACATTAGGTTTTCTTCCCCACTAGTATGAACTGCAGGACTGTTCTTCCCCCTCGTTTTCCACCTCCTTGTTTTTCAGCATTAATGCCTAAACAGTAACAGATGTGCTGCATACAGAAAGTGACAGCTTCTCTTCATCCTTCTCTCCCCTTCAACTACGGAGTCTTCCATAAAACAAGTCTCCTTCCAAAATTTTTAATATGGTTTAACAGTTACAAATCTTTGCTCACTATCAGCGTAACCCTGCACTGAAAATACCGATTCCTTAGTAGTGACATACAGCAAGAAGCGTCCACATTTACGTCCTGGAGTTCTCACACGCTTCTCTTTACTCTGACCTTACTTCTGGTAGCACGGTACCGCTCAGCACATCTGAAGTAGGCGTCAAATTATGGCTAACCCCTGAAGAAGTATTTGACTGATCCTAAATAGCTCTTCTGTGGCTGAAGTCAGAACTCTATTTCGAGCTCGCTGGCTGCCTGTGAAGTGCTGAAAGCTTTATAGTACTCCAGTAATTTGTCTCACCTGTTTATCAAGAATAGGAAGAGATTTGGAGAGTGGTAACAAAACTGAGAACTGATCAAGTGTTATAGGAAAAGAAGTCATAGGTCTGGAGAGCTCTGGAAAACTGAAAGGGCAATCTAGGTCCTAAAAAATATCCTCTGCTAGCAGAATAACATTTTTCATAGTATAAAGTAACTCATAAAAATTAAAGAGTTAGAAAGAAAGGCAGACTGGCTTATCTCTCAAGCGATGCAGACATTTTATTACTGTTATTACTATTGCTTTCTCCCACTGGATCTTATTTTGAGGTCATTACAAATATAGTTCCATAAATCTCTTTCAGAAGCTAAATTCTTAACCCCACAGTAGGCTGCAGCTTTAAAGGCTGTTCAGAAGGAGATGCATATTGTAGAGACTGCTTAAAAAGCCATGATAAAAAAAAATATACAAACCTCAGTGTATGTAATATGCCAACACACAAACACACACACACACACACTCCAGAGTAATGCCCATTTATTTTTTCCTGTTTTTTATTGTGCCCTCAATAGCTACTGAGTATTCTCCCAAGCTAACAAAAGCTAAACCAGAGAAAGGTTCCTTATTCCTTCTTGCAGTAGCAAACCTCACGTTATAGGAAAGCCACCAGTTGACATATTGGTTTGTTCCTTTCCCAGTTGTCATAAGATAGCCTAAAAACTTATTTCTAGGTCTTCTGTCCTTCAAGCACCGACATGCTTCTCTTGCTCTCATTTGTAAACCCACAGGACAAGACCTGTGAGGGCCTTTCACAACAGACATGGGCAGGGATAAAGAAAAATACAGTATTTGTAAATCATCTTCCTGGTTCTCGCCAGGAAAAGGAGCTGCTCAAAGGAAGGCTCACCACAGTGTAAAGGCATAAAATACAAGAGATGCATGAACTATATATTAATCGAATATATGCATCAAATATATTCTACTGATTCTCAGAATATATAGTTCAATTTGGCCTTTCTAAAAAAAATGATACATTGAAAAAGTATTGCAAATACTTTGTATTTATTTCATGGCTTGGTATTCCACTACTGACAGGAGTGCCCCAAAGAAGCCACCACAGACACCAACTGCAGCTTTCAGTGCAAGACTCCTGGGAATTGAAATAAAGAGAAACCACCTTGCCACGCACAGAGATGGAAATCAGGCAAAGCTTTCAAGGCTCATTCAAGTGTGGTTTGACAACAGATCTTAAGCAATGCAATAAAAGGTCTTATATAAAATTATACAATCAGAAAGAAATCCATTTTAATTTATTTTAATACTTACTACTGCTTCCATATCTGAAGTATCAGCTGGAGCAAACATCGACTGAACCATAAACTTGTGTTTACTTTTCTCATTAGGGTCATAGTCAAAAGGCTGTAGCATCACTGCAAGAAAACCCCAAACACATCATGTTAACATTGCTCTGATGCAGAGTCACACACTGATACAGTTACCAGATTTGAGAAATACAAACATTAAAGTGCTTTCAAGTTGTATGTCCGTTCTGACCAAAGCAGCAGCTGAGATTAAGAACCTCAGTTTAAAATAAAATTCTAAAAGAAGGTATGAGAAAACTGACTTAGTCAGCCTGTCTAAATTTTTCTCCAGGAATTTTGGAAATGCTGATCACTATGCAGTATTCCATAGCCAGCTATGGCAAGATGGTAATAGCGTTTTATAGTAAATAGGGTAATTTGCATCTCTTCTGGGACAGAGGAAAAAAATTGTCAAAGAAAGCATCTTTTTTCTTCCTCCACCCTCGGGGCAGAAGTAACAACCTGCATTGTGATTAGCTGTAGACACATGGTACTGCTGAGGGCTCTGGAGAAAGGCTGCAGGGGCAAAGTCAAACATTGTAACCCACAAGGTTCCAGTCTCCGGATGGAAATTTCCCCAACAAAGTATAAGACTCATAGTGTCTGTTTTATCCCCTACAAGCATTTCTCCTCCAAAAGTAAGGTGCTGAAAGTTTGTTGACAATTTATAGCTGGAAGTTCATGGTTAAATGTTGTATAAACATCACCTCTGAGAGGTATACAAGAAATGTATTTCCACTCAAAAAGTCACAGACATTCCAGAACTTTCTTCTGCAGAAACCCACCATGTTCAGGGGGCAGAGAGAAATAAACGGAAGGTCTGGGGGGTGTGGGGATATTTTATTTGATGTTAGGATTTTCCATGTCTTCTCTTTTTGAGTAAAGAACTAACCTGTTAAAACAACTTAAGAGGGGAGAGTTTTGTGTTTCACTTACAGGGAGTATTCTTTAAACACATAGGTCACTTGGAACCCCCCCAATTTGCAAATGACCCCTGGCTATTCAGCTACCATGACATTAATGAACACAGGATTGGCTTTGCCATGACACAGTCTGTATGTGAAAATAAGCAAAGCTGTTTACATGAACATGGTAGCAGATACTGCAAAAAACTACCACTCCCCCAATTTAAAATGAAGTTTGCATATGCTGCAATTGCTGCTAACGTAAAGATGGTGTAAGGTTTAAAAATTCAGATTTTATGACCCATGAGGCTACTTCAGTCCCTCCATCCAATCACTATGAAGAGAAGTAGTTTAAGAATTAGGATTACTTTCAAGTACTAGTGCTATTAACATTATGTGCCCAAATTCATGTGCACTAATTACAGGGGTATGTGTATGAAAGCAATATCTAAAAATCCTATGTACAGCAAATGAACACAAGGAGAACCATTCACCCCTCTGAATGGGCAGAATGTTATGGTTGTGCCATGTTTATTATGCACACAATCTGTGGCTATCAACAACCACACACCTTTTAAAGCCAGAAGGAAGATGGCAAGTTCTCTCAGATGAGGTGCTTCAAAAATTTTTCTATACTTTTAACTCACCTTGCAGTAATTAAATACCAGTCCAAAATAACTGTTTGTAATTTAACAAGCTGCTTTTAAAGCCATGTTTTCCATACGGCAGCGACTGCATTGTGAGAGCACAGGTATTTCAGTGGTCCACAATAAATCACTGAAGAGTAGCAGCATGATTTTTTTCTCCCCTGTGGTACACACCTCACTTATTTCAAACCTACATAATGTGTAAGTTCCAACTGGACAGTGAAAACTCTCCACTGTTCATGGAACTTCTCCAGATCTGCAGGTTTATCAGCTTGCTTTGCTAAGGGCAGCTATAAGCTCATTTGAAAATCATTATTTCCCAAGTGACAGTGCTGAAGCCATTCTTGAACGACGAAGGACTGCTGCTCTGAATTCCATTCACTGAATCATAAGAGCAAGCAGCTAGAGAGGGCTTGACAGTACAAATGTTGTTAGCACTTGTATTTTTAGATCAATACATGAAAGCCACATTGACACAAATTATTCAGCAAATGTCTTGGAAGCCAGATGGGAAGCTCAAAAATACGCACTTTGCTCAAAAGGAAAGCAAACCATTTCAGCATTTATTGCCATACTATTAAGGGGTTCTGTGAAAGATCAGTTCCACGTAACTACCCTAATTGCTGGAGAATCTGCTACTGTAAGTGTGGCTGCTTTGTTTTGATTGGAAATTCCATACCTCGTGTGAGAGCTATGTGAAACACCTATGTTCCTACAAAATGCCTTATGTCAGTCATCTCATCTGGTCAAAAGTTTCTGACCTGCTTCCTTCTGAACCCAGAGTTCTGAGAAACAAGTGATTAATGTGAGCTTCAAGTTCAGTAGCACCAGCATCCATTAAGTATGAGATTGGTATTTCAACCACTTTCTAAACTGATCAGCTCACAGCTAAAGCATCAGAGATACTCTCCCACTGACAAAAAACTGCAAAGTCATTCAGAGATCAATGAAATGAGTAATGCAATTTGTATCTCCTAGTCCACTTGCCTCTCTCAAAATTCAAACACCAAGGACCAACCCTACTTACATCCTGTTCTGAAGTGTTTCCAAAGAAATGGATACCAGGTTTCACACACACTCCTGTAAAAGCCCTGTGTTTTACTCAAGGCTGTCTGTAGAAAGTGAAGGAGAGGCAGGGACCACCTAATATGCTCTTTCCTTTTCCTAAAACAGTTTGATAGCTAAGTTAATAATAATGTCAGAAGCATCATACTCTCCTGGTTTTGCTGGAGAAATCCTGCTTGGAAGGAGGTAAAACCTTACCCCTATTGCCTGGTATGACCTAGCACTCCCTTCCAAGAGGAAGACAGCAACCTTCCTCTAGTTTCCAGCTAAATTTATTAATGACCTGTTTACTTGGTCCTGGACCAACTCTCCCCTAATGCTTAAATATCAAAGGAGAGGAAGAGTCATTTACTTCTGGTGCACTCCAAGACATCAGTCACAGTAACTCTTGGCCTTCTGGTAAACTAAGCAAGCCAGACTCGGCAGGTCCTCTGGGCCAGGCTCCCCATTCACTCTCTGCACCTGCTCTGGCTTGAGCTCCTCTCCATGAGCTCCTCTAATTATACACCCAGGAAATCTCTCTGGTGCCTTGCACAACAGCATTTATACTCTCTTATCTGCTCCATTAGCCAGCCTGCTTGCACATACTACATTTGTCTTGGTTCACAGCCACATGATGTCAGCATCTTGGTCACCCTATCCTGCCCCCTTCATTTAAAAGCTAGTGATAATAGCAGGAGTATTTTATCCTCCATGTATGTGATTTTGCAGCTTTTCTGATGAAACTCAGCTGATTTCTCTTACTGGAGCCTTCAAGGACACCCAGTTCTGCTGCACATCTTCAACCTCCCAACTTTGCATCATCATCACAGTTGTTTGTGTACTCTTTTTGTGCCAGAACTGCTATAAAAGCATTAAACAAGATTAGTAACAAGAATCATTCTCAAGAAATGCCACTAGTAACTTCCTGCTATTACACTTCCATCCTCCATATCAGTGTTTACTCTTTAAGTAGCCCCATGAATCTATTTTTCTCTTCTAGCTTCATTGATAATTTTCCCAAATGGCATTGCATGAAATTCTTTATTGTTTGGATAGATCAAATCTTCCACATCTCTGTCACCTTCACATCAAACATCCCAACCAGCTACGGGGGCAAGCCTCAAGATCACTGTGCAATGTGATCAGCTCTGCCAGAGGTCAGGAGAGCACGCTGGCATCTATAGAAACATGCAGGACCCCACTGCACCACTTCACATTCAGTCCATGTTTACATAGTTCTTACTGTAAATATTTCAGTAACACTAAAAAACAGGGCATGGTTGGAGTCTTAGTGAAAGGGGCAGACCCACTGTGCTGTGGCTGCAGAAGCACGCTCTGGGAGGCAATGCAAACTGCCTTTTCAAAGTCAGGGAAGTTTACAGAAGACTAAAAAACCCCCTCCTTGGATATTTGACAGCATCCTAAGGATAACGTCAGCTTCTCCCCATTTTCAGGAAGTGTGTTCAGACTGCTCTCTTCAGCGGGACACAGATGGTACCACCCGTCCTTCCACTCTCCCCCCATCACACACCTATCTGCAGGCTCATCAGCATCTCCTTATATTTTTTCCCTTTTCCTTGGTAATCTGTTCATTCCTTCCATTTAGATTCCAAGCTCTTGGAAGCCAGAAAATCAGGTATCTTTGTTGAAGTAAAATGTGTTAAAGAAAAATGGAGTGTGTGTAAATAACCCCTCTTTTCAAAGTCCTTCAGCCCAAACGCAACAGAATCAGCTGACAGCACACACATACGCTTCCCAAGTTACATAAAGCTGGGCTGTTAAAATTACGTGTCATTGCATAACAGGTGAAAGCACGGCTACAAACCTGCCATCGCAGCCAGCAGCGCAGGCTGACACGGCCTTAAATGCAGATATTTAGGCATAGGCTGCTAGGATTGGACACCCCACTAGAATAGAGCAAGCTTTACTTTCCTAGCATTTTATAGGTTTTAAATTGGGCATCATACTAGTATGGAATAAAGTAGAATCACGTTCTGACTGCTGACTTTATCTTAGGGCAGAACATCTTCTCGTACAACAAAACAGTACAGACAGCTTCACAGGAGTTTAGAGGCACCCAGTTACTACAGCCCAAGGCAGGTAAGGCTGCCCCAAACTCAGCCTCTGCCAGTAAAATGATGAGAATCTAATAAATTGTTCTAAAGCTTTATGCCACTGCTCCCGGGCCCCATTTTTTGGGGAGACAAGGTGCAGTACCAAGGCAGTGCTACCAAGAGACTGTGTTAAAGTCAGTTGGCAATTCTCAAGAGGACAGATTGCATATAGTAAATACAGCCCAATTAGCTGAAGTGTCCGGAAGTTATTAGAGAATTAGCTGTGTTCTAATAATTCCTCACCACTAGTATTTTCACTAGGTTTGGAGGAATTCAAGTCCCATTTTTATGCCCTGTGTAAGATGCATTACATGACTGAAAAATAACTGAATCAGAGGGCGAGAAACAAATTCTATTTATTTTTTACTTCCTTAACTCCAAAAATCAGCCCTCAGTTCTTAAGCAACATTACTGCAAAGCAAAGCTCCAACACATCTCCCCTCTTTCTGTGAATTCAAAACCAGTTCTGTTCTGCATATTAAAGCCCCTGTTCAAAAGATCCCTTCTGCCCATTGGAACCAAAGACAGCACCATCTTCACATCCAAAATCAGGTCCCACACATGGTTTAAAGGAGCTTCCAGGACAGCAATATATATAGCTCGATGAAAGAGAAATTCAGCCATAACACATGATGACACCTTCAATTTTGAATGTCTTAAGAAATTAAGAATTAACATTAACAACCCCAGAATTCTGTAACACATCTACATATAAAGTTACCTTAATATATTTTCTTAAAATCAATGAATGTGTACTACTTGCATTTTAAAATATAATGTTAATGCAAGGACTGGCAACTTAGTAATAATAAATAATAATCCTAAATTATGATCAGCATGAAAACATGTACAACACAAACGCAAGCTTGTGATCAAATAGGCCACAGCCATTTGCAAACCTGAATCGTAAATCACTATGAATAAAGCTATCAGAAAAGGAAAAAATGTCAGAGCCACATAAACAAGAGCAAAGCACAGCTTAGTGTTAGCACAGCAGTCTCTCATAATGGGATACTTGAAGTCAAGTCTTGGACTAGATCCATGTTATATCTGGTATGCTGCTGGGAAGAGTTGGGCTGGAGAAGCACGTAGGCATGCTGGTAGTGCAACAAAGAGGGTTCGTACAACAGCGCCTATACTATGTTCTGCACGAGGTTGAGGGAAGGGTCACTATAAGCAGAAGTTGAAGGAAATGCTCAATGTTGAGATCAAGATGACATTTTTTAAAAGCATGGCTTGTGCCAGCAAAAGAAGAGGGCTTTTGATTTTGAAGGTTCATCTGGGAGATGAAAAGGATCCACATCTTTATAGCATGGAGATAATTTGTAGCTAGAAACCATGCTAATTTTCATTATCGCTTCATTGATTTCTATGCATTTAATATGCTTGCCTGCAGCAAGTAGAGAAGACAGACAGCTTTACTTGGGAATTGTCCGAGTTTTAGAAATCTCAATTTCTCTCCAGAGAGTGTTTTCATTTACATATTAGTCATTCCAGAGCTTACTGGATACGTGCTACCCTTCTGCAGTGCTCTGCCTGCCCCACCTGTGGCTACCAGACTGCTCCGGTTATCTCCTCACCCTGACGTTCCCCAGACATTAACTGCAACCATATGAAAGCCCAACCTGACACAACAGAAATCCCAAAGACAACAGCAACTTACAGGATTAGGTTCTCCTAATATAACAGTGCAAAGTATTTTTGAGATCAATTTTTATTTTGTTGAAGCAAGGTCTGCAAGGGTGAGGGGTTTAAACATTTCACATTTTATTAAGTAAAAAATGAAGTCTTGATTTTTACATTTTGATTTTTTTCCCCCAGTAAAAAGCAGTAATTTTAGCTTCCAAAATTTTTTACTCCAGGCTAAAAAAGTCTGTTAAGAGACCTAATAACAAAATGTATAACCTATCAGTATTTTAAAAAATTATGCTAGTATTAAAATTTATTTAAAATAGTAAAAAAATTAGCGTGTTTATAGACATAATTTTCCTAACCAAAAAGTCAGGCTTCATTTAGGCAGTATGCTACTACTACATGCTCTGACAGAATTTTTAATAAAAACATGGATTGGAGAAGTCATTGAGAAAATACATTGCTTTCAAGTACGTATCATCAGCAAGTTAATAATATACAGACATTCTGTTTATGGGAAATACTCAGCTCTTTATGCTTTCAAAGTCAGTCACTCCTTTGCCTTTCCATTACCAAACTTAGGCAAGTCAAGAGCTACTGACTCATTAGAGAAAATCATTAACTTTTCCTATGGAACAGCAAAGATTTAGTCACTTGACATTTATAACACCAAAGCATATTGCATCTGCAAGGAACACAAAATAAGCATGGTTTGAAAGTAAATGTTTTCATTATTGGTTATATTAGGCAGTTTGGGCACTGCCTAGATGAGTTTAAACTGGTGTGTGGCTGCAGTCCACCCAGTTTTATTCTTCCCTTGACATGCCTGTCCAAGCACTCGTTTGGCCTGGTGGTGAGCTGGTTCAGGAAATCAAGCTGGCAAAAAACTAACTGTACAAAAATAATCCCACAGGGAGGGCAGGGCTGATTCGGACAGGCTGGCTTAGGCTGTTATTGAACTATATAAATCATTGATGTATTTCCACTCAGCTCCCTCACGCCCTACAACAAGTTGTAAACCCAAACCTATTACTGCTAGACTGGGAAGAATAGAAGATCTATTATGAAATGGCTGCTTCTCCAGGAAATCACAACCACTTGCTTTTACAAATATTAAACAAAATACTTGCAGATTGCAAAGCATTCCAAAAAAGCACTGATTAAAATAAGCTGTTTTCAATCACAAAAAAAACGCTTGGATGGCTTACCAGAAACATTAATTGATGTTCCTGCATCGATAATTCCACTGTTAGGCCTTACACAGTATCTACGTGGTGCTGTGGTCTTAACTTTGAAGCACACGTTTCTGTCTGTGGGATTGCCGAGTTTCAGGTTTGTAGTGACAACATCTGTGAAAGGACCTGAGGAGAACAAAAGCAGACTTGAAATCACACAGAAAGTACTTCTCAAGCAGAGGCTAAGCAGGCTCTAAATCTCTGTTCACAAATCTTGTAAAGTAATTAGATGTTCAATTTCCATCTGTGGCACGTAGAGGTAATCGTGCACATAATGCTGAGGATGCAGTGGGGCTGGGAGCACTCTGACCTGCAGTGTGCTCCAACACGCACAGGGTGACAGCTGAAGTTGATCATTAAGAGCAAAATAAAAAGGGGGAAATCAGTTACACGTGGTGCCAAGACAACAGCATGGCATTCGTGTGGTGCCAAGCTCTCTGCTGCGCTCCATTCTCACTATTGGATCTCAGTAAACCCATGCTTACAAGGATACCAGTGCTAGAGATGATAGCTAGAGGAGTAGGGTACCATACAGTAACTAGAAAGGGAATAAATAATAATTTTATTTTTCTTTTAATAATTCCCTTGAATACTAGAAATTATAAACCAGAAGAAATCTTCACAAAATAGCTTACCTCACCCAACACAGGAAATAACCATGTGGAAATAGTAAATTTTTGGATGCTGAGTAAAGTTTTCCACATTAGCAAAGCCGGAATCAAACCATTGTGAAGTTCTACACCAACGAGTGCACGCACCTGAATTTCTCACAGGCACGCCACCCCATTGAACCTGCCCAAACCCCTCTTCTTAGAGGAAAGGCTATCTACTGATTTGCTGTAAGACAGGTAGTAGCACTTGCTTAGATGGTAAAGAAGGAAAATTAAAAGAAATACAACTGCACTTCAATCAACTGTCTTCTGCACAAAACTAATTAATTTGATGCCTGAACAAAATACCTTCACCTATCCTCAGGAGTAGAAGCAAAATGATAAAAAAAACCCAATGAAAAAAATAAATCAACCCTTTCCTTGCAGAAACAACAGCCCTAAAATTTAAAAAGGGTGAATGATGGTGACAATAATAAAAATACCAGCAGGCAACATTCCCCCATCCTCCTCCCGCAGCACATCTGGCTTAAAATAAATTTGTAGAAAAGGAAGCAAACCAATTATTTGTCTCTTAAGATGACATTTAATACAGCTGTAACAGTATTACAGTCCTGCAACCTTTATCTGTGACCCAATCTGTTTTAAGTAATTAGAAGGGGAGAAAAAAAAAATCCCAGAATAATCACATACACACACACACACACAGAGAATGCCCAAGCAGCCACAAATGCAGCCCCATTTCTGCCTGCATGCTGAACAAACCAGCTTTGCATTTACAATGCAACCTCACAGCAAAAAAATGAAGCAATAAAATTTTCAGATCCCATGACAAAGACTTCACTAAACCTGCCCTGGGTGAAACACTGAGATCTGAAAGACGATGGAACACAGCTGTCAAGTCTTCTCTCTGTCCTGCTCACAAAGAGATGCCGTAAGCCTAACAGAAAACAACAGGGCAGACGTTGAGTTGGTAAAGAAGTTAAACAAGCCAAGCTATCAGAAAAATCCAGCAAATATTTAGGTGTATCAAGACAGTAGCAAATCTTCAAGACCGCTCCAACCAGAAGTCTAACATTTCAGAAGAAATGACTTAATGCTTAAGAATTAAGGATGTGCCTCTACTAAAACCAGTTACAGCTTGAGCTATCCCAGCACAGAGGGATCTCCTCTGTACAAAGCCCTATATAGTGCTTCCCTCATCCACATTCCAGGATAGATTTCCTGTGGGAAATAACCATGTTTTTACTTGGCATATCCATGAATGCGTGCAGGATTTGTGCTCCCCAGCACGGAGCTGCTGTTTGCAATAGGAATACAACAACAAAATAATTTCCAAATGGAGTTACTTATTGCTAACATAGATCACACCAAAATATTTGGCGACAAAACCTTTCAGCAGACCAAATTAATTTCTTCTCTCCTGCCTGACATTTCCTCTTCTGTCCACTAAACTTTAAACAGTTCCTTTAAATACATTTTCCCCAAATTGCAGGTTTTACACATCAGCCAACAAAACTGTACTAGAAGGCTGATGTCTGCTCTCAGCAAGCTTGCATGCAGGCATACTCCTTATGGCACTGATGTTAAAATACTGTAGGAAAGCAAAACAGAGCAGACAAATCCAGGATTAAAGTGCCAATACAGGAGGAGTTCTGAGGTGTGTAAAGAAACAAACAGACAACCAAGTATTACCTGGGGGTAAGTAGGGCACGGCAGTGAAATATTATCAGCTTGGCTGGCCTGCCTTTTAAGAGCAAGGCCCACGGACTGCCGACTCAGGCTGAAATGAAACCTTGCTAGCCTCTGTTAGATTACTATAGCCTAGTGTAGGCATTTTTTAGGGAGGCTGGGGTATGTGGGGGATCTGACCCCAGAATAAACACAAGCTAATTCTGTACTGCAGATACACCTTTGCTTTCTAATGTCTGGATTTGTGCACTGTAGGTAAGGTTGGCTTTAACATCTACCCTGGAGCGTCATTCTTCAGTACAAGGCATCAGGACTTCTGGAACCATACCCACAGATACAGCAAGATAAAATGCTCTACTCTTCTTTCCAAGGCCTTTGTCCTCACTGCAAGTGGAAGACTATTTATACAAGTAGATGCAACACTTAGATAATGCCTCTGCCCCGAAGGCAGCCTGTAAGCACAACTACAGTCAGTCAGATTGGGGCATCCAGATGGTACTTGGGTTAAAAGCAACAAGTTGCCTCTGCAGTGAAGGCTGACTCTCAACCTGTGCCTAAACAGAAGCCACACTCTTAGAACAACCTTAATTTTAAAAAAATGATGTATTAGTATTTCTAGGCAAGTGAAACTTCTATTAAAGCAGGGTGCTTTCCAAATGACAATTCGCACTTCTAAAAATTAAAAAAAAAACCCAAAAACCAAGCAAGCACTACTTTTCTCTGATGTTTTTAAAGATCATGAGAAAAATGCTGCTAGTATCATCTCAAGGACAAAGTTAAAGGAAACATGGGGCCAGTCCATGCATCGTCCAACACAGGGTTGTCATGGGAGCAAGTTGTCTAGAAAGAAGAATGTAATAAATTGAATTTGGTGGTGAAGATTTGGAATACTCCACATGGGCTCAATGATTTTTTTCCTGCCAGTTAAATTAAAGTCAACTTGTGTTAATGTAAACGGGGCATCTAGTGACATGCAAACTACTACTAAAAGAAAAGGGAATATCACCTTGCATACTCATGCAACAACAAGCAGTAAGAGGTTATCCATGGTTTCTCATATGATCACTTCTCCGCAGGGTTAGCTTCTAACTACAGCTGTGGCTTTCCACCCAGGAGCTACGCATACAACCCTTCCCATCTGAAGATCACAGCATTATCTCTGAATTTTCTATGCTCCATTTCCTATTCAAACACCAGTGCTATATCAATCTTTCCTAACAGTGCCATTCTGCAGTGTACTGCAGTATAATATCCTAGATCATTTTAGTACTAATACAAAAGCCTGGGAATTAGGTCAAAAGACCATGACGCCAACTCTATTTAAATTTTAAATAACACTTACTGTCATAAAAATTGCCCACAGTTGTACCAGCAAACACAGGTTGATAGCACAGTACCACACAATCTTGCCACTCACTACTCACAGTAACCACATTACACACCTCCATCATCAGTGCATCTTAATACAATTATTCCCACCTTAATGAAGATTCCACGCATTCGGATGGCAGACAAACAATCCTTGTACACATGTCTTTTCAGTGAAGGAACACTGCTGCAGCACTGTTTAGCATGTGAGAGAAGTCAGTACAACCGTCAGCAGAGGTAAAGCTGTGATGGCACAGGCTTGGGCAGGAACATTCAAACCTAACAGGCACAATCCTCTGCAGATTTGTACATGCAAATATGAATACGTCTTTCTAATTAGCTACACCCATTAGTTGGGCTAATTAGGGTTGCTTTATTCCCGCATCAGTCTGTGTCACTGCTGAAACGGGACGTGGTCTGACCTCTCATCCCCACCAACTGCTTGTGGTAGCTGTGCAGGGTACATCTGCTTGCGCTGAGAGCTGAGTCTGGGACCTGCTTGGGCTGAAAATTAATCCACTTACAAGACAGGGAGTGAGGGAAGGGGCAGTGGGGGATGAAAAAGGGAAAATTAGTTTTCAGCCATATCAAGCAGCACTTCAACACTGGCATCAGGGAAATGTCATCTTTCTGTGCAAAAATGCAAGGCGCAAAGACACAAGGCAACCAAATTCTGCCAAATTAAGGCAACATTGTCTCATATTTAGTAGGTTAAAGTGAGCACATCTAGGCATACGTGCTGCAGTCACACCTGCAGTGTTATCACAATTGCTGAAAGTAATTAAGGCACACGCCCAATTTTTTTATGCCTAAATCTAATGCAAATTCTCATCTGTTTAAAGCCAGGCATCCCCTAAAAAAAATGTAGTGAGCTGGGGCTTTTCAGAGCAAAAACACTGCAGGAACACTTGATCCAATCACAGTCACGTCAAACTGCCAATCACAGATCAACATGACAAAGAAGAAATTCTCATCGAGCTGCCCGTGTTGTTTCTGGAATATTTTAGATGCACTTTCATCATCTTTTCTTAAACAACTTTTGCCACTCCAGCTCAGCACCACAGACATGTATCCAAACCCAAGGTAACTGGAAGCACGCAGAAGTACAAGCAGAGCTTCTAGCGAGACAGCCCCTCTGGTGCTTCCTTCGTGGAAAGCAGCAGAATGAAACAACAGGATGGGAAGGACATATTTCACCATGGCTTAAGCCCATTGATGTGTCAGATGAAAGTCATTAATCACCTGACATATTAATCAGCCATTGAAAGGCTACCAAGGAATCTTTATAAGGGAGATGGTGCAAAGCAGCAGAGAGGAAGCTGGAATTGTTTTGTGCTATTAAAGAGCCTGAACCCTAAATGCTGATGTGCCCTGACTAGCAGATGCATACATGGAGCAACAGTTCATCCAGTGAGGAGCCACACTGACCCTGCAAGCACAAGTGAAGAGCAGGGGGACTGAATGAGATACTTGGGGCCCCCCCCTCTCATCACCACAGCATGAAGTGCCTCCCCACCAGCTTGGTCAGCCCTCAAACTGGGGATGCATCTCACCCTGCTCTAGGACATACGAACCTACTGCAGAGTTCTAAGCGTGAGTGTTATGAGCACCACCGACAAAACAATCACACCCAAGAACACTGTCATCTCTACAGCTGAACATTTCAGCCTTCAGTCATTTCTCAGTTCCTTTACTATGCCTCTGACAGTATCAAGTAATTTCACTTAATTTCCACAGTTTCTTCCATATTATTTCTGGGGGTGTCTATCAGCAAGAGACAGACAAATATAAAAACACCAGCAATGAGCAAGAGGGCTCAATAACAGGTGTTGAACTTGACTTACTGTACACTGCTTTTTAAAGTTATAGATAAACTGATGACCTTTGAAGATAAACACTGAAATGAAAAAAGCTGAAATGTCAAGCAAGACATCTCAAGCTATCAGCCAGGTGCCTGCGCATCAAGAACACCCAAGATTCAATCAAACTCTCCCACCATCTTGTCTTCAGACAAATCACTTAAGGGCTTGATGTTCTCCTATTAAGAGCCTTAAGAGTTGACAGCAACTCGAAAACAGAATCAGGTTTGGACCCTTACAGTTTTCCTCTCTGTGAATTCAGGAGAATACTTATCTAATTACAGAGAATCTTGTGAAGATTAGTGTTAAAATGTACTGTATGCCAAGTTTTAATCATCATTCATAATTAAGTGAGCATCCGCAACTTCTGATATCAAAGAAGTCGAAGAATGAGAAATAAGAAGTGCCTGTGTTGCATAAACACCTGATATCACAAGTAACTCACTGAGAGGGCCCAACAACCCCAAACCTGGTAATTATTTTTATAGAAAAACTTAGGCCTCTCTTAATCCTTGTGTAAACCATTCATAAACCTTTCAATCTCATCTAAGAGTTGAAATAGAAGTAGCTAGAAAACTCCCTAGTATCAATTTCCTTACTCTTACCACAACTATCCTCACCCGGAAAGAGCCCTTGAAGCAAAGCGAGAGGAGGGAAGTGGTCATTTCCACTTCTGCTGTGTCAAGCAGTAGAAGCCTTGATGAAAAGCCTATCACAAAAATAGAATGCAATCCAAATCAGTCCTGTGTAATAACTGACACAGCGGAGTAATGCTGTGTTTTGGGGTTTTTAAAAAATATGTATCAATAAAAACCATAAATGTGGAAAACTGGAGAACCAAGGAAATTACACAATCCAGATGTCAAAGTTGGAACAAGACTGACAGAAAATTATGCCATTTGGATGGATTAATCAGTGTCCTACTCTGGCCTATATTGGCACAAACTATTTTTGCCAGAGCATGCCTCATGCTTAATGGGAAAAAAAAATGAGAAAAAACAAATCTGAGACTGAAGACTATTTTCAGGGTATCTATTAGTATATAATTTTTGTCACCTCTTATTCCTCAGAGGATCATTAACAGTTTGACTTCACAGTTGTAAGAACTGTGAGACCACACATCAGCTTGCCAAGAGAAATGGCAGAATATGCCCTTCAAACAATTTTGGTACTAATTTGTTTTTTCCAACCGATGTCTTCAGAGTTTTACTACACCCAAACATTACTTAGAGCAGTTTTCAGCACCAAATTGCACAACATGAAATAATTTCTCTACATCCTAAACTTAAAGCTGTTTTCTGCACGCAACTGCAGAAACAAGTGATGGATAGCAGAGCTGGCTAGCTTTTAGAGGTGTATCTCTGTTTCAACCATGCTTTCATATCCTTTCAGAGCTGAATGCCAAACATATCGCATTACTTTGTCCATTCCACTCACAAATATCACATGTACCAACTCTCTCCAGGTATAAAAAAAACAACTCTGGAACAGCAACATACTCTCTTTTGATAGTGGAACAGTAGCTGTGTATCGTTCAATAAGTGTGACACCTACTTATCTGACATAGCCAGGAGCATCTTCATGGGGCTGCTGGGTGGACACTGGAAGGATAATGACACAAAGCATGGACCCTAGGGACAAGTGCGGATGCAGAGAGTGGCATGATCACGACCCGGTGTGCAAGCTTCACTGGGTACACCAGTGCTAAAGACTGAAGTCAATATGCATATTCTCCTTGGTGATTTTAATCATCTTGGTGATTTTAATCATACTGTGATTTTAATCACCATCCCAAACTACACTTTTTCTTGTACTTCTTGAGAAGTAATTCGTACTGGATCAATTTCATCACTAATTTCCATTTCAGATGCACACTGAAATGATAGGGAAGGAGCAGCTTACCCATTTTTGTTTTATGCTTGCATATATTCTTCATACAGAGAAATTTGATGTGTAACTTAAATAGCAACTGAGCAAACATTTTAAGTGCAAAACTATGCATAAATTGCAAATGCCAGAAGAAACAAGCAAAATTAGATTTTGGGATGGACAAGCAGCTGCTTTTCTACTAAGTTAAAATTAAACAGACAGTAAGAAACTATTACAGCTACGAATATCCTGAATTTAGCAAAATACATTTGTGGGGAGCCACCTGAAAACCACCCTACTAACTGTGCTTTCAGAATCAAAGGGAAAAACCCACCTGAAGGCTTATGCTGTGGCATGCAACAAGATACAAACATGAAGCTGCATTCTCCAAACCTAAACTCCTGTGAGCATTATCCTCACCATGGTATGACACCAGTAAAAGAAAGAAGTCATGCTGCTGTTACACCTTTGCTGCTCTAGTCCAGGAAAAATGTGGGAAGGCCAGGAGAAGAGACATTGCAAACCAGAGGAAATTTTGTGCACAAGTGTTTTGAGAAGATGGAAAATGTTGTTAATTCACATATCACAAGAAGCAGCAGTTGCAAATACAAACAGGCAACAGTGGCAGTGCAAACACCAAGTGCATACTGGAGGGCCAGACTCCTCCTTGCAAGAAACAACAGAACCACCAGTAAGGACAAAGTAACTAGTTAGATGAAAAGAGTTGCCACAGGAAAACCAAAAAAGTAAGGACAGAAAACCTGCAAAGAATTACATAGTCATTTGACACATCTTTTACAAGCCCAACTAACTTAATTAGGTCTTCAAAATTGTTTGCAAAAACCTAAGATTAGGCTCCATGCTGAGCCCCACACCTACACGATTTCATAATTTGCACAGTAAGTAACTGGATCACCAGGCAAACCTCCCCCTTCTCTATTTTTTCCACCCCTCATGGAAACCAACCAAGAAAACAGGATTAAATTTAGAATGATAAAAATCTCTAATCCATAGCACCATGGTATCAGGGACTTCGTTTACAGCTCAGAGAACTAAAGTAGTTTGGTAAAGAGACTATTTTCATAAAGTATTTATAATAATGTGGGATAAAGTACTGCAGGCAGCAGCAGTACCCAATTTGTACAAATGTTTTTGAGGCCAGAAGAATTACAGTTGAAGTAAGCAATTTTCAGAACAGCTATAATGCAGGAAGGATAGACTCAGTCAACTCAGTCTGGATTGTCTTGCCAGTGTAAACACTCAATCACTTCAATCCAGGAGCATTTTAATCCTGCACTGAATTAAACATGGAAACGGCGATTTGTGTTGCATACATTTTCAATGACAGCAAGATCGTGACAGCTGTTCCAGACTGATGCCACAAATCCCTCTTTATGAAAGGTTGCCTAGCAGGCCAAGTTTTAAATTCAACAACATCCCAGACATATCAGAAAATATCCTGTATGCCTCTGCAGACACCTCAGTCTACAAAGCAGCTATGAAAGGATTTATATATTCAACAAATACTGGGTCAAACGCCAGAGGAAAAGATTTGGCAGGCATCTGGCCCCTCGTTTAGATAAACTGGTACTTCAATATTCATATACATATGTAAAAGAGGTTTCCTTTCTGCCTCTGGCCATCACAGGGGAAGATAAGGAAAGGAGGCTTCATTACTTGTGGTAGAACCGTCACACCAGTGTCACAGTCCCAAAAGAGATATCGAAACTGGGAAAAAGTTCCTGACCTAACCAGATCCTCACTTAAATCAGTCGGGATTTACTTGGAGTAAAAAACAACCAACCAAACCAACCCCAACCAACATGAGCTTGCATGAGCAGTGTTAACTTTAAAGATCACATTCCCTACAAAGATGAAATTGGCCCGAACAACAGCTGTTACCACAAACAAAACTGTGGCACCCATCATCAATAAAGCTTTCAAAGCCAACCAACTACATTGACAGAGAAAGTGAAAAGGCTGTTACTGTACCAACTATGCAGTGCATTCAGTAGTTCTTAGTTGTTCCCTACAGGGAGCAAACATAAGACCAATATGGTAACAAGATAGTAGAAAATGAGCGTGACTGCAAGATGTGGGCAGAATTAGCAAGGGTCATTTGATTCCTGCATTGTCTCCAGCTAGGCAGAACGCTATGTTTAGAGGCACTCAAAGAAAGAAACAAGACAAACCCTTGGTTGCCCAGTTTTCTACAAAATTTGCATTATAACATATGTAGAAGTTGCTCATTTGATCCAAAACTCATTGGATGCAATCAATACCTTCCAGAACTGGGCGCATACAACAAATTAAGCTTCTTTTAGAACCGGGTACTTGTTCATAGATGTAAGCTGACCTGAGCTCATAAAGTTGGATCATTCACTATGGTGATGATGCTTTTTTTCCAGCTGAGTTTCAAAACAGATCTGAGAGTCTATTTAAAGGTTTGTACTCTAATTTTTACAGTACTAATTCTGAATTAGAGAGCAATTAAACAAAATTCAGCCTTGTATTCAAAGGTAACTAGCCTCTTTAAAAAGAAGTAAAGCACTGCATAACTACTGATAAGTTTTTAATTTGTAAAACCTGTGAAGTGAGAAAAAAAATGCAGTAATTTAATTTACAATGAGAAGAAACCATCAGAAACTCCTGTGCAAATTTCTACTCCACATTCCTTTTTCACAGGTGATAAGACATTGCACATGGCATGCAGGGTACCAGCTGGTAAATATAATTTACTGCTAAGCATCTGTGTGAACCTGCACCCACTGCAATACATTACCTGTGCCTTTGTCTCAACATGATAGCCAGGCTCCTGGGACTGCAGACACCCTCCCCTTACCTCATGTTTACGTATGTATTTTCAATATAATTTGTTTTCAGATCTATCTTCTGAAGTAAGGAATAGACTCAATGATCCTTATGGGTCCCTTCCAACTCAGTATATTCTGTGAGTCTATGGAATCAGACTGGCAGCCCACCACCCTGATGAGCTTTAAATAACAAACTTCACAGACCTTTTCATCTAACACAACACTGGTTCCATAACTCCAAGTGAACTGAAAATTTGTGCACAAACATGAGATTCCCAAAGAATGGGAAAGTGAGTGTGTGAGTCTGCAATAAAAGCAAACAGTTAAAGTCCCACAAGACTGAGAGAACTAACTGTGAGTTAACAGTTGCTCTTGTTGATTTTATCACTGCATTAGGATTTCCCTCAAAACAGCAACCCTTTGATTCCACTGACTCATTACTTCAACTGCAATTTTTAAAATCTATGCAGTACAAAATTATTCAAAAGCCCTTAAACCATCACTCACATTGGCCAAAGCCTTCAGGCAGTGTGAGATTTTTTCAAAACAGTCTTGGAAAACCAAGATTGGATATTTTAGATTGGATGTTAGGAAAAACTTCCCAGAGAAGGCTGTTAGACTTTGGAACAGGCTGCAGTGAAGTCTCCATCCCTGAGGGGTATTGAAAAGATAGATGGTTGGATGTGGTGCTGAGGGACATGGTTTAGTGGTGGTTAGCAGGTTAAGGTGATGGTTGGACTTGATGATCTAAAGGGTTCCTTCCAACCAAGACAATTCTGTGACCTAAATACATTAAATTTGTAGAAAAATGCAACTAAACTTCCTCGAGTGCTTCACACATCTCAAATAATTGTTATTTGGCTAACAATCCTATTAAAAGTTTCAAATTTCTGTTAGCTCCCAAACATACAATTCCTTCCCCCCTTTCTCAGTGGAGCTACAAGAGTCACATTCCTGGTGTATGGGACCCCAGCAGATTAGGGAAGCTCAACAGAAGCCCTATCTTCAACCTTTCACAAAACCAGATGTGTCATGAAGACACAGACAATGCATCACTATCTTGCTTTTATCTCCAGTTCTTTTCCTCCAAACACTGCTCTTTAAAAGTGAAGACTCCATTCAAAGTGTTAATTATAAAACTAATGGTGTACGTGAAATTAGAATAATTAAGTCAGCAAGTCTGTACAACTAACAAACGATTAATGGTTAGAATTAGCTATTGATTCAAGCTAAGTTGCAAGAATAGCAAGCATAACACGAACTGCAAATATTTAAGTGTCACCAGAATAAGACTAATTTTGTTTGATAGCTGGGCTACATACTTAATTTGTTTAGATTTTGGAAGCCGGACTATTATTTAAATACTATGTCCTCATTTTAAGTGTGTAACTTGACAATCAAATTCAAGTATGTTGAGAGATGTGAAAGTTTAATGCAGTAACAAGGATTTTACTAGGAATCAGGCTAGAGAAAAGGAAACACAAACCATTACGTTTTCCAGCAGAAAAGCAGATAGCCATTGACACAGCAGCCTTCAAAGAGTGAAGAAATCCTAGTACTGACTGCCATTATACTGCAAATACCAGGAGGGCTTGAGCCGCTTAAAGAAAACAGCCTGTACATTCTCAGCTGAAAGGATGCATATTAAGTGTACTGAACAGGCAACTTCTCACAACGCTGTCAGTATTTTACATTCTTAAACACAGCCCATTCCAGTGGCAGCAACTGGAAATCTCTCTTTATCCAAGACAGCGAGCACGGTGAAATCCCTCCCAGTACCTTCAGTGCAGAACTGCTTGTCATTACAGTCAGATTGTGACAAGGACAGGGGTGTAATTACAGAGTTTAGTCCCCACGTCCGACCAAGTCCCTAACCTTTCTTCTCCAACTTGACAACTGCAGGTTCAGTAAAGATTAATTTTATGTCCCAAACCATACTGAACTGCTGGTGGAAGAGCCTTAGCCTAGTATCCGATTAGAAATGGATATTAGTGTGTGATACAGGAGGTTTTGCACACCTACACTGCCAAGCACAGAGCTGAGCACGGTTTACACAGACTTACCTGCGGGAGCACAAACTGTCTCCTTCAGGAGTGGCAGCCACCTAACCATGGCAATGCAGGTTAGATAAGCTGCACAGTACTGTGGCTAAATAAATACTAAATGCTTCATTAGCCACAGGTATACGATTGGATTGAGCACTGAGGCCACACCTTTGGACTGCAGAGCTGATGTACCCCGGGGATGCACGTGAAACAACATGGCCAGGCCTCAGGCCAGGTCTGAATCAGCGCCATAAGGACAGGAGAGCATCAGCTGCTCTGGTTTAGTGCTGAGCCCTTTGCAGAGAGCACAGTTACACAGCGGCACTGCATACGTGCAGGTGCAAAATCACATACTGGGAACAGGAAAGAGCATTTCCAGTTGGCAGCAATTTGCACAGTTTTGGGAGGAATTAATCCTCTGTTTGGCAGTACTGCGATTTGCCACTTGGGGAGCACGGAAACAGAGTGCTGAGTCATAAGTCCAGCCTAACCTGTAGCAAACCTCTAAAACGCTGCTGAAACGTACCCCAGCCTACGCCAGCTCCCCTTACTGAACATCACTCCCAACACTCTGCACCTGCCAGGAACGCAGCAGCGTTCAAACACCTACAGACCCGGGCAAGTTCTAAAATGAGGTATATTCTAACAAAATGTTACTTGCTGACATGAAGCAAGCAATCTTTATTCCAGATGGGCACACTATGCTGCAATGCTGGCCTGGCCTGGCCTGGCTGCATAGCCATGCTGTGCAACACAGCAGGAGGCTGTTCCCTATAGCACAAGGGCAGCACTGTCATCAATAACCGGAGCAAAACGCACCTAACAAAAGGGCCTGAACTATACACATCCTTGTCCAAGTCCTGAAGTCAGAGCCTTGAATATTGTACTCTAACTAATCTTTGGCAAAGAGTTGGATGTTACCTCCTAGATTAGAAATGGCGGGGGGGGGGAACCAAAAGGAAACATAAATGGAAACATCACGTGTAACAACAATGGTCTGAGCAATAAACTTGTGTGTTTCCTCACCTAGGCAGCAAGTCCACACCAACCAAGAAGCAGAGAAAGTCAGCAAGACAGTAAAGCCCCTATTTCACATGGTATCAAAGACTGGGGCAAGGCACTGGGCACCTCCTGCCACATCTTGGTGGGCAGAGGAGAGCGTCCTGCCTCCCACCGTTCACAGCTGCATGTCAGCACAGCACATGCCGATGCTATTTTGGAGCACGTGTGTTATGGTGTAGGAGATGCGAGGCAGGGAGGAAAGACAACCCCATCTCATGTTCACATGCTGTGAAAAAAAAAATTGTAGCATGAAAAAAATCCTTTGATATTATTGCAAACAAGTCACAAATGCAGCATTCTGAAGCAGAGAGCCAAAGGAATTTAGAAGATTCACTGCAAACCAAGGGGCTGCAAAAGGTTCTTTAAAAAGGTCTTTGATCCTTGACAAGTGCTGGCTAG
Organism: Porphyrio hochstetteri; assembly: GCA_020800305.1. NCBI lineage: Eukaryota > Metazoa > Chordata > Aves > Gruiformes > Rallidae > Porphyrio > Porphyrio hochstetteri. The sequence continues at coordinate 11,804,347 of CM036921.1, read as the reverse complement.
AGATGGCTGCAACCCCATAGTGCCTGGCATGCCTTATAGAAGAAATCCTTGCTTCACTGTCTTACTCCTTGCATTTTTCTGAAAACAAGATTTCTCTCCTTCTAGAGAGAAGCACTTTAACAGCATCAGAGGTAACTATTTTCTGCTTTTTCTACTTCGATGCATCTTGACCAAGACCTTTATCCATTTCCAGCATTTGTGAAACTTTGTTTACAGTCCTACCTCACTGACATTGCTGCCCTACATTAAGGGTCAGACCTTTCAGCACACACCAGCATGGAAGCACAACCATACGGGTTAGCAGCACCACTGACCTCTGTCAGCCTGTATCTACTTGTCCAGTGCAAAACAATGCACTGGAAACAAACGCAACTGTTCACAAAGGTGAGGAAATCATTACTGCCATATTACCAGGCAATATGCCATCACAAAACCAGTAGGACAAGAAGTGCTTAGAGCAGAATTCACTTCATGAATACTTGAAACTGGCCTTTCCTGAATGAAGGACAGCGGTCAGCACTGCTTGTGAGAAAGGACTCTAAGACAGAATTTATTGCCAAGGCATAGGAATGCTATCCATAGCATTAAGTCTGCCTGAACATTAATATTTAAGCATACTTTTAAACTAAGTCACTTAATAGTGGCAGTTAGTCAAGTAACGTTTTCCGTTTTAGGGAGTATATGTTGCTGGCTAAAGATCTGGCAACCAAAATCTGTATGGCTAGTAGATTTAAGTTCAACGATTACTGATTACTTAGCCTGGAGCCTCAACTGAAAGACAGGCAGCCTGACAAATTACCCTTTATTTCACCAAAAACCAGAGCTTGGCTGGGTCTATACCTACCTGTGATGAAGTTGAAAAAAGAAAAAAAAACAACCAACCCCAAACAACCCAAACCCAGAATCATAATTATGTCTCATTAGCAAACCAGTGCCAATTAAAGCCGCACTTCTTGCCCACCCGAGTTTGGGTTTTCCTGCTCGTTGAAAGCAGTATTATCTAGAACAAGAGCTGATTTTTATCTAATCGTTCTTAATATAAAGAATGTTACAACAATAGTTTCCTTTTTAAGCATGTTTGATACTGCTGCCATACCAACATGCAAATACTTCAGCTTACAACAAAGACACATTCATTCCACCCAGCCCTTAACTACCACACTTTTTATAAGCTTACTTGTATTACTTCTAATATATTTACTAATAAAAACAGGTGAAGACTTCCTCTACATTTGCAAATGTAAGTGAAAGCTTTTTAAAAGAATACTATTTTTACCAAAATAAATAACTTTAAAAAAAAAAAACCTAAAAAAAAGCTTATTTGCCAGGTATTCAAATAAAGCTATTAGGCACCTCTGACTCCGGTAGCATAAATAAACTTGCTGAATGCTTATTTGTAATCCCAGAATATTGTATTACAGTAGTGCTATCCATCAGGCTACAAGGAAGGAATCTCAACACTAGGGAAAATTCAAACCCATTCAAGGTTTTTATATAAAGAAAGGACGGATTTTCACGCAGGCAGAGTATTCACGACTGATACCTCTAAAAGGCTTGTCAGATTACAATAATAATAATAATAGGAAAGGGCCCGAAGGCAGCCCAGCACCTGGCCCAGGCCCTGTGCTTTCTGCCAGAGCCGGCCCGAGCCCCACGCCCACGCTTCGGGTTTCCTGACAGCTCAGGGAGGACTCGCCACCCCCCGCCCCAGGGCCGGGGTCTCAGAGCCTTCGAGCGCATGGCTCGACGTCAGCTGAAAAAACATCCCCTTGTCCTGCCGCTGCAGCTCCGCGGAGGCCAAGGGCTCCTCCCGCCGCCTCGGACAGTCATTTCCCTCTCCCGGGCGGTCCCGCGGGGCTCGGCCGCTGACCGCGGCCGCCGTCCCGCGCTGCCCACGCCCGGAGGGCGCGACGGCCCCTCCGCCGCGGCGGAGGAAGGTCAGGCTAGGGGAGGAACCGGCTGTTCCGAGGCGCGCTGCCCCGCTGCCGGCCAAAGAAAGGCGGCGGCCGCGACCCCCCGCCCCGCCGCGCTCTCCCCACAGGCCGCCCTCGGCCCTGCAGGGGCCGCCCGCGGCGCGGGTGGGGGCGGGCGGCGCAGCCGCGGCGAGCGTAGGCCCGGCGGGGACCCCCGCGCCCCACTGCGGTCCCATAGAGCTGGGGAGGGGGTAAAAAGGGGAGCACCTCCCTGCCCCGCGGCAGGCGGGAGAGGCCCGGCAGGGCGGGGGGCGGCGGCGCTGAAGGACATTTTAGCGGCTGGTGCCCAGCCCCCGGAAAATGGCTGCCGCTGGAGCGGGGCCTGAGAGCGGCCCCGCCGCCGGCCCGGCGCAGGGAGGCGGCGGCGGCGGCGGCCACCTCGTACCTTTGAATTTGAGCTCGTGCTGCGGTTCGAGGCTGAGGACCTGCTCCGCTTTCGCCATGTTCCTCCTCCTCCTCCTCGGCGGTGGCGGCACCAGGCGGAGAGAGGAAGGGACAGGGAGGGAGGGGAAGGAAGGGGGGAGGGAGGGAAGGAGGGAAGGCAAGGCAAGGCAGGCGGGAAGGCAGGCGGTGGGGGGGATGGCGCGCCCGGCTGGCTTGTTCACCCCCCGACAAGCGGTCCCGGAGCGGCGAAGGGAGAGGCGCTGCGGGCGGCAGAGCGGCGACGGGCTGAGGAGGGCGGGCGGTGGCTCGGCGGCTCCCAGCGGCACGCTGCCCTGGCAGGGACGCGGGGAGAGGGCGGGAGGCGGGCCGGAGGCGGGCCGATGCAGCACGGAGGGGCCCAGAGAGAGGCTGCGGCTGACGTCTACCGCCGGCACCACCGCGGCTGAGGGGCCGGGCCGGGCCGGCCCTGCCGCCCCCCGGCTCCGTGAGCGGCGCGGACCGGCCTGTCTGCTGGCGGAGGCGGGGCTGGGGGCTGAGCGGGCAGAGGGGGTTGCTTGGCTCCTCCTCGGCTTTTCGTTGGGGTCGAGCTACCGCCTGCAGTTGTGGTGTCACGGGAGACAGAGAGGTGTAATTAATACTACTAATGAAGTTTAACTATCTCTGAAAGCGATGATTTGTCATAAATGTCTCCCCATCGAGCGGCAGCCTGTTACTTTAGGCCTTGGTTCCGCAGACCCAGGTCCGTACGGCCTCAGGGCTGCCCCCGGCCTGCCCCGGGACTCGGTCGCACCCCTCGGGCAGCTCCTCGAGCTTCCCGCACCGCCGGGCGCTAGAGCCGGGGAAGGGGAAGGCACCCAGGGCAAGGTCGGACCCCTGCTCGCCTTGCTTGGGACAATCGTGTTTTGCCTGCAGAGCAGCGCAGTACCTAGAAAAGCCTGGTAACTGGCATCAAGCTCCAGGAAGAACCAACTTTTTAAATAAAAACAGGCTTTAAGGTCATCTTGGGGAGTTCTGACACACCTCTCCTTAAGTAAATTGTAACCAAAGTTTTGGATTTTTGTTAATAGTGGGTTTGGGGTGTTGCTGGATTGTTTTGGGGGTTTTTCCCTCCAAATAACGAAACTATGAAAAAAAAATTATGCTAATATGAAATATGGCTTTATTAATAGTCTATGCTGATATAGTTACAGTACCAGTAAACTTTTTTTCTTCTGGGGTTGTTTTAAACACTCTAAAAGCTGAGAATTTATAAAGCATTCCTGACCCCATCAAATTCAGCAGGGGATAACAACACATTACCAGCAGAAACATGCTAGTCTTAAAAACTGGTAATTTATACAGTCCAAAATTTATTTATTTAGCTACTGGACTTCAACTGTGCAGAACTTTGTGAGGAAGAACTATTTGCAGGGATAAAAAGTGTCTTGCTATCAGTCATCCTCCAAAGAGCAGCAACCCAAGCATACAGTTGTGTTGAATAAGTTCTGTCAGGGCTGATTAGCAAACAGGTTGAGGTGAATAAAAATATGGTAAAACTGTGAAAATTCATTTTATCACACTAATAGAACGTGTGTGATGCACCATGCCTCACCCTCACACGAGTTCTTTGGATCACCAATGTCATTTTCATTCACAATTGCCATAAATGCAAAAGGTAGCTAGAGGGATCTGAACTCATAACAAGAGGCTTGTTTTCATTTCTGGCAATAAGAGCAATGGTAAGTGAGGGATGTATGTTAAAAGTAACAGCACCAAACAGGATGATGACAGTCAAGGCTGAGGCACATCTGCGGTATTTATACAGTATCTCAACACTTCAGCTCCTCTGGTCCATGACAATCCCTGGTTTTGCTTCAACACCTCTGATCCTGTTTCATCTTTCGGTTTCAGAGATGTCTTTCATTCCATGCCAAAACAAACAAAACTCCTGTGTGTGTTTAGTGTAGCTCTTAGTTTTGCATAAGGCAAGTGAAACCTGCCAACACCTCCTAGCCAATGCATCAGGGCCAGTTTTTAGAAGTTTCAGTAATGTACATCAACACACTCAACGTACTGCTGCTCTCCCTTACATTCCTTCTGTTGGAGAAGAGATGGTCATGCCATGTCATGAAGGGGTGGGTTTTCTTTTCTAAACCCCTGCTATCCTACTTTGCTTAGTTAATTAGATTTGGAGACTAAGATGTTCTCAGTTATTTTTGCTACTTGTGGGGGTTTAATTTGTAGCATAAAGTACAGATTACATAGTAACATCTTACTAAATCTCAAACAATCAAGTTCACTCACATTTCAGAGTAGATCTTTCTTGGGCTGGTATCCTGAAAAGGTTACCTTTTCACCTGATCTCTTAGGTTTTATGTTTATAACCAGGTTCTCTCACTGAGCTAGTGTTCTCAGTCCAATAATTAGTAGAAAAAGACAAGCTGCAAGTTAAACAAACTAACTGATAAGAAAACATAGAAAACTTTATACCACGTACAGTTACGCATAATAAAAACCCCTGAACTGCTTGTTGCTCCCCAGCCCTTTCCAAGCTTTGTTTTTCCCCAAAAGTAGCACAAAGTACACCCTTAAGCATCCTGATGATCCACATCTTAAAGGTTTGCCAAGGTATATCATCTCACTGGCAGCTGTGAACTTACCTGCCTGTAGTTGAAGGACTCGCCCATGTTTTCATCCAGGCTGGAGTTTTTATAAAGCACAGCATTGCTGAAGCTGAAAACTTATGAACTCTAATTAATACATGATTGCCAGATCTTTGTTTTATGTAAATAATGCGTGTACTTTTAATACTGCCCAACTCCCATTGAAACAGGCACACACAAAGACCACTTGCAATACTACATCCTTATCAATTACACAAAACCACCCTCACTTTACTAACAGTTCAGCCATGACAAGATTAGAAGGCGACTTGCTGCCTAGGTGGGTTTTTAATTAACAGGGAAAAATAAGGGTGAACACAACAGGGAAACTCTGAAGAGCACCTGAAAGCTTTGTACTGGAACAATTTTAAAGAACAGTTTCATCTGGCACAAAGCTTTTACCTTAAAAGCAATGAAAAACTTGATCCAAGTAAAATATTCTCATCTCATGGGCACGCGATTTGGGTGGTTTGCATTTTGTTACCTAGATTCTCTATGCAAACACATGTAAATGTGATTTTCTTGCTATTCCAGCACATTCCTGTGCTTACCCTTCTTATGCTCTCTGATGCTCTTTGTTCCACAAAGATATTTGATATTTTTCAGAAGCAATTTACACACATCTAAGAGAAAGTTTAAAAATAGCAGGTATTGAACAATAAGTTTAAGTTATTCCACGTTCCCATTAGAAAGATGTCAGTACACGTTTCCTTCATGTGAACTACAGCCAGTTGCTTAACAGACACTTGTATCCAACGTTTTCAGGTGAAATAGCATCAGAAACAGGATTTTTTTTTTTTTTGCTTATTTATACTTTTGAAGGCTATTAACTGACATGCTAGACTAGCACCAGACATCAAAACAAGAAAACTACATCTTTTAAGCATCACATAACAGAAGAGAACTACAGCCAACTCCATTTTGTGCTTTACATAACCACCAAAACAGTTGTTTAAAAGCAGAGCAAGCTACCAACCAGCTGGCTCTATTAGCAAGTAAGAAAGGATCCCTTCCCAGCATGACAGGCCCCCACAACACTGTGCAGATATTAAAAGCACTTTACAGTTTTGATTGACAGAAACCTGGCCTGAACAGTCAAGAATTTCACATTTCATGCAGTCTAAGCTAAAAACGTATTAAATAACTTGACCCTGGTTGTATTTGTCAGGCCTTGCACAGGTTGACAAGACTGTGTGTGGCCTGTGGTTTCTCAGGCATCATGCTGCAAAGAAATGAGGTATTATGCACAAGCTGCTTTGTCTCTGCTGTTTGTCCCCATCCCTTCTTTTTCGTTGTGGCACTTCTGCCTTTGACTGTCCATACACAAACCAGGGAAAAAGCTACAGTTTCTGAATGACCAGTAGTGGGTATTTTTGGAAAACAGTTATTGGAATCATTACTTTGATTCACTTCTGTATTACTTTCAGTCCTCTTGTACAGTTCTACTACTATAGAGACTATTTTAAAGGAGTGAGAATTTTGGAAGCATTCATAAACCAAGACAGCACAGTTATAAACAAAGCTGTTTTATTAATAAAATGTTTACACCTTTTTTTTGCACAATACATCAGACTGGTAGTGATTTAGCATGTTATTACACTATAAAAGTTTAATTATGAATGCTTAAGCTGAAAAGGCTGCTTACATTATGCCAAATCAACATTTCTTTATTTGCATTCTATGCACTATATGGGAGTGTAACAATTCAAACAAAGAGAGAACAAAAGCCTGGTTTTCTTCATTAGCATCTACAAACCAACAATACAGACAAACCTGTACACACTCTTGGGACCAGCCCAAGAGAAGACTAAAAAAAAAAAATCTCAAAACATTCATAAGCTTGGGAATTCATCACTACAATATTTCATCACTAGTAATCTGACTACATTTCATGCAGTGAAGCAATGGTTGTAAATTTGTGCAGTTTACAGTGCTGCAAATGCTCTGTAACTTTGAGCGGCTTAAGTTTGTTTTAATAAGAGATACTATAATAAGAAGGCACAGACCTTTCAACCTTTGTAACAGGTTAACCCAATCCTGTAATGAAAAGGCAGAACGTTCTTAAGAGGGACAAGAATTGTTGATACAAAGGTTAACCTTCACACTTAATTTTACAGGCAAACATTTATTATGCTGCAAGAGCTATATGCATATCAGGTTATTTTTGTGCCCTGAATACACAAATGCAAATGCAAAGTCTCTTGTTTAGAAGAAAGCTTCAAAATGATTTCTTTCTTCATTGTACTGGGGGTGGGGAAGATTGTCAGGAAGTCTTAAGTGTCATAGCTACAGAAATGCAATCCATTTCTGTGTCTTAAATCAAGTCACTGTGTCACAATTTCAATGATGGATATGCAATGTTCAGAAACAGGAAGTACAAAAAAGGAAGTTAAAAATACAGAAGAGTTTACATCATGTTACTAGAGCCTTGCAGTAATTTGCTCCCCAGGTGAATGTGCTCTTAGCCTTTGTTATGTGGTATAAAACATAATGGTACATGTCTCAGCTGCCATGTTTTCATAACAGGTGAAGGCGGCTGTACCAATGAATTACAATTTTGTTTACAAGTATTTGCCACTGATAGTTCTAGAACCTTTCAGGAGAAAGAGACTCTCACCACCTATTCTTTGCTAAATCCCATAAGGAAACAAAGAACAAACTGTCAAGAAAACATAATGGATTTAATAGCAAATACAGACTGCAACATGAGGCAAGAAAGCAGCAGTGAACCTATCTCGGTGTCAGAGTTACAGCGTATCCAAGTGCAACAACTGAGTGGAGTATCAGTCGCCCATGTGAAGAGCAGGACAGTGGCATGTATCCTTCAATGCCTGGAGGAGCAGTTGGTTTGTTCAAGAACACGTATGTGAAAAAAGTAACATAAAGGAAGCAAAACACCCCAACTTTCTTAAGAGTAGCTTTACAAAGGTAATCAGCAACTTGACTAAAATTCATTGTTAGTGTTTTAACAAAGAATTAAGAACCTTAACTTGCAGGATGACATGGGAAAAGCAAAACTGTTTCTTTTCAGAAGTCTTTATTCTAGGACGAGAGCAGTTTCAGCAAATGCTGTCCCAAACTTTCAAGGACAAATCAGCCTACTGCCTTGATTTCCCATGTAAAATAGGAAGCACCAAGTAACTTCAAGCCACTAGAACCTTTCTAATTATTTTTAAATAGCTGTTCATAGCACATACATTCTGACAACACTATGTTAAAAATTCAGGGTGAGGTGAGGGGGCAAATAGGGGGAAGGAGGAAAAAGCTGATCCTGGGATCATTATAACTTGTCAGAGAATAAGCCCATCAATACTTTTGGGTTTCACAGGACAGTCTTACATCCCGTGAAAGATTTATCTGTGACACTATCCATAAAGTTTGGTAATGCTTATTTGGTTTTTCAAGTCATGCATTTTTGATTCTAGCTGACCAAGAAAGGATTTGCATTCAAACTTCTGACACCTCCAAAATATCAGAAGGACTTTTTCAGGAACGAGCACTTGTGTCAGAAAGCCTGGAAATTTTAGGGAAATATATTTTGGCACCTGAATTCGTGTATGAGAAAGATTCGGTTTCAAGTATATTTCTTTTGACAAGCTGGAGCTATATGACTTTGAAAAGGACAGCTGACATGAATTTTTATACTATAAAACCTGTATTTCTATCTTCCATTGGTAATTCACACCAACATCTTATTTCTATAAATCTTCTGCCACCTACCATTACTAGGGCTGTGATCTATTACTAGGAATGTGAGCTGAACATAAAATTTTAACAGTTTTCTTTACAGAATTTTGTGCAGATTTTTAAAGAAACTTAGTTCCAAGCACATAATTCTCCCACTTCAAGTAACTGACTTGTGGCATACAAACAGCTTCAAGTCACTGTAAAACAACTTCCTGCAAGAACAGTTAAAGTTTGTCCTCTCTCTCATCCAGGATGAGAAGAATCTCCTTTTTTTAAAGGTTTAAAATATTTAAAATAGATACATTAAGGTTTTTAGAAAATGAGTAGGCAGGGTGGAAATTTAAGTCAGTGAATTATTCAGATTCTCCTTATATTTGAGATGCTTTTTTTCTACTTCTATATAGCTATTGCTGCTTAAAAGTGAGGTTCACTACAGGGTGATAGCTACACAGTTCAGACAGCTTCTGACCTGTAAATCATCAATTCCCAAGATAGTCTTTGCAGATTGCTGACATAGCACACCACAAATAGACTACACCATCCTTAATAAATACAGTTTCACAATAAAGTAATTCAAACATCACTGATAAAACTTCCTTTTCCAACTAATACAAAATATGTTATACTGAAAACTAATACTCATGTTAAGGAATAATTCAGGATTAACATCTTAAAAATCTTTAGGCCAACTTTTAAACCATTCAAGATACACAGCCTGAACTATTGTTTGACAAGTAAAATGAAGCTTTAACCATGACGGTAAACTGCTCCTGCTGAGCCCCACCTCTCTCAACCAGGTTAAAGGATTCAACTTCCAAACCAATAAGTAGGTGGTGTTTCCTCTACTCTTACTCTCTTCCCAAGCACGTAAATAATTTTTATTGGGCAGGCTGATAGCATTATATTGGTATCACGTACACCAAAGACTCAAGTCTCTGTGAAACACCCCTCTACACTGTTAAGTGTCTGATCCTGTATCACTTAAAGGGTCTCACTGATGTCTCCAGGGATCTGAAGTGCAGCAATGTGTTTTTTTTCAATATGGATCTAGTATCATAAATTAAAACTTTATGTTCTTGGGAACAGCAAAAGTTGAGAGTTTTTTCGAACTCTACAAAGCACCTATAAAGGTTTTCAGTAGCCTGACTGCTAGATGATTCTGTTATTAAACATAAGCTTCCAGATTTCACCATTTAGGCATTCAGTATGCCAGTCTTCCGCATGTATATAAAATATACTACAAAACTACATACACCACAGATCAATAGCCTGCCAAGTCAGCTAAGGGACTGTTATAATTTAGAGGGTTAGATGAAGACACCCTCCAAAAGTTGGGGAGCACATTTAAGTTGCTCCAAAGCTTAAGAACCAAATATTTATCAAATGATGTTTTTGTACAAGTTTATAGCTTTCATGGGAAGGAACTGGTGTTTAGAAGTTGCAATCATTATATTTTGTCAGTACAAAATGCTCTGGATCAGTGATACAACATGCACCTCATTACATCTTTTACATACACAATACTTTACCCTTCCAAAACTTGTTTTACAAGCAATTCATTTGCTCTAAGAGTCTCTGAAAGTTTAGTCTCTATGATGAGCTCCATTCATTAAGAAGAAAGGAATAAAACTTCAGTCCTGAGCTTTCTCAACAACTTAACAGAAAAAAAATTATTAAAAACTTAGCTGGAATGGTTGATAATCAGCACTCCAAACACTCAAATTTTCAAATTTTCATGTATTTTCAAATACAGAAGCTACGTATGGACAAAATGTAATTGATTTCAGCAAGCCTAGTGCAAGATGAAAGTAGATGGCCTAACAAATTATTAATATCAAAGAAACTATTTTTCTCCAACAAAAATGAAACAATGAACACGTGCCTTTCATCCAGGGAAGCCTGCATTCCAGCTTTCAGCTAGGGCCAGCCGAGCGATAAACACTTTATCTTGGCACAGAATGAACTTACTTCAACAGTCTGTCACTTTAAATAGGCATGTTTTAAAAGCAGCCTCACTTCAGTGTTTGTAGTTTAGACAAATGTGAAACACTGGCTATTTCCATGTTTTTGTAGTAATTTCAGATCAGAACTGCATTCCACTCAGACTGGTAACAAAGCTAGAGAGTCTGAGGCATCAAGACTTCACAGCATTTGAGAAAGGGAAGACTGTTGCTTGTTCTTTATGGTGTTGTGGGGTGTGTTTTTTGTTCATTTGTTTTTAAAGTGGAATTTTGGTGTAAAGTAAGTAAGTGAGGACAGATCAGAAAGCAGTTCATAAAGATTTCTTAAGATATCTGGGGAGAGATCCAGACTGAAGGAAACTACAATAATCTCACTATTAGCCTAGCTCCCAGTCTTGCCTAGAGTCCAGTATTTTCTTCTCAAGTCAATAAATCTTGGATAAGTGCTATTGATTTTTATCTCACTGAAAAATAGATTTGAACACCATTTTTACCACATACTAACAGATAATAACAATAATTTAGAAAATGGGAAATTCTTTTCTACTAATCTATATGAAAGATATTCCCAATATCTAAGACTTTCCTTCTACTACAATCTTTCCAAGTTCAAGAATTTCTAGGTTTATTACTACCCTACTTTAATAGAAGCAGTATTTTCTATATCACAGTTAAGATACTAAAGCAACAGGTATCTTAATCTAGATTAGACTTCTGAAGCACTGTGAACACAGTATTTTTAAAAACCTGGTTGAATTAGAGAACCACATGCTTCAAAGAAATCAGGGATTTCAGTGACTGCCACTGTCAAAGTTCTACATTTAATTGCTAACCTGCTTTATCACAATTAAAAGTATGTTCCAGAGTGAGCTTACTCCATTCTTTTCTTCGCTAATTTTATTTCCATCAGGTAGTTTGTGGGAGTGCTAAAGTTTTCTGTTTGTAACTTACTGGGAGTGACAAAAGAAGAATGTATCATACATCAGGCTGAACACCAAACACATACCCCTCTCGTATTACTATGAGATGCTTTGATAAGTACCAATGTCTCTAAAGGGCTTCAAACAGCCTTTGTTTGAAGAAGATAAACTTAGATATACTTCTTGGGCTCTCTTTAAGCACATTCCCACAGTTGTACAGCCTAAGAGGCATAAGTGACAAGGCAGGGTACATAAAAGGTGTGATAAAAACATAGTGGCCAAATTTCATAAAAACATCCCAACCATTCAAACTCTCACTGTAGTAGTTCACCTGTTTGGCTCCAGAATAGTTCTACATGAATTTTCACTAATACAGTCTAATCTCAAGTACAAATCCTTTCATTGCTTGCAAACTTTTCTACATTTCCTTCAGAGAAAATACTTGAGATGATAGAAAACCAGATTACAAAGAAAGAATAAACATCATCAACTTGACCTCATTTTGATACTAATGCTTAAGAGTGCATTTTAGCATATGTTCAGGTCTATTGGGCTCCTTGTCTTCAAAAGCATAAAGCTTCGCACTACTGCTGTCAGGAAACAAATAAATAAAATAGCACAAGCGGGTATGGTCAACCTAGAGTTTAATTGAAAGCATACTGAAACCAAAACAGAATAAGCTGAACACCAATTTTCTAAAAACCTCTCACAGGTGAAAAAGCCCAGGAACCAAGAGGTAATGATCTACATTACCACGTCTTAAGGTTACTTCCTATTTGTGTTTTTGTGCCCCAAACATTCAAGACCATGTACCACAGATGAAAACTTGCTCAACAGACAGACCTCATGCTGCACCAAAAGCATTCTCTATTGGCCCCTTCAAACGTGATTGAAAGTGAAAGAATTCAGTCTGTTTCCAGATGAACTCAGTGACAATACCTAAAAAATGCTGGAAAAAAACCTGGTGGAGGTTCCTCATGAGTTTATCCATAGGTGTGGAATGGAAGGAGTGTGTTAAGATCATTTTTTTTTAAACTGTTTTTTTACATAACTTATAATACTTTAAACACTGGTTTCATAAATATAATATAAACAACTTTACACATGCCAAGCAATTAAAAGCTTCCCCAAGGACTTTTAGGTCTTATCAGAACCATTGGCAGCATCTAGTTTTAGTCAGTAAACACTCCATTTCATCAGAACTACAACTAGGTTTCTTCAACCAACATCTTGATTTTAAAAAACTTTGTCAGAACAAAAAGATGCCCATAAGCATATCAGTTTGCCTTAAAGTGATTAAAGTCAGCATGAAAAAGGATTGTCTGTGGTTTAAGATCTGTTACTTGTGTCCCCACCCTGGTGCATATCATATTTAAATAAAAAGTGCAAATGGGATTTGGGGACTGGATGGACTTCTTTGCCTATTATTTATCTTCAGTTGCTTATTCTGTAGCCACCTGATACTGACTGTCCCACCATACTTTGGATTAGCTACAATTGAATTTAAAATAAGGCTCACTGAAGAAAAGGAAGAAATGACATCTAACTTCCAGACTTCTCCCACCCCTAAGTCCCACAAAAGTGCTCATTTCCCTTTTTACAAAACCCCCCTAACGTCTCCATTACAAAATTATTAAACATTTCAGTTCAACCATCCATATAGTCACCTTCCTTTCAAGCAAGGCCAAAAGAGTGATGATGGATTCCCTTTGAATGCAAGAGATACTAAACGTTTCCTAAGTAAACAGGCTGACATTACGACTGCAGTCTTTTCTGCGAGTGTACAGATGTCAGACGAGCTGGTCCATTTTTGCAGGACCTTGGGTATATGAACACCAGCAGATAAAGATCTAAGACTGATAATATAAACCCAACGTGAACTACTAACTTCCAAGACCACCTACTGTATAAACAAGTCTGATTTTCTAAGGGATCAGTCAACAGCAGCTGCGCTTTGTCACCGATGGCTGTCTTCTAAGTTTGAAGCCCTTACCACTAGACGGGGGGTTGGTGTCAGTTGATGGAATTCTGCGACCTGCAAGGAGACAGAAAAAAAAGTTACAGCAAAAATTATACTTAAAACTAATTCTAAGCACTCAGTGTATGACAGTCATGTCATTAATGACAACATTCCTGCACAACAGAAGGGTGGCAGTTAAGAGCCTAGAGTCTGTAAGGGGTATGGTTCCAGAAAAGGGTAGAGGCAGTTTTCTTTGAGTAGTTTTATGATTTTTTTCAAGATCAATTTTAGAGAGCAACAAAGTTAAGCCAAGGGACTAATCTACAGCACGTACTTTTTCCACCAGCTTCAATATATTCAACTGCCCATAAGTACCCTTTTTTTTCCTTCCTTAAGTCTAATGTTTCTGTAGTTACTCAAAGCTAAACTGTGGCACAGAGAAAAATGGATTGCTGCTTGTCCTCTTTCCACATATAGGCTGATGTACCTGTGCATTGGTACTGCAGCCTGAAACATACTCTGCAAATAAGTGAATTTCATGCAATATTTGGAACACTGTCTGCTTTTCATTCACACAAAAAACCCCATCATGAATGAGACAGAAAAGATTTGCAATTTAATTAACCCAAGGTATTACAAAAATACTTGTGGAAAGTCTACACACAACAGCTGCTGTTCCCCAGGCAGTAATCTGCCATTTATGAACTCTTGTATTTTTGAAAATGCACTGGTTTAGACCATGTATAAACACCAAGAGCAGGAACTTTATTCTCTCACAGCTGTGAAAAGTTTGTATCTTCCTTACGACATTCCCTTTCCCTTCCATAACCTTGGAAGTACTAATTGAAATAATAACAGATAGAGTAAGGTGACACTGACTTCTGACATGAGCATCCTGCTTGCTATTTATCCAGCAGCATCACAGTAGGCTTAATCCCTAGAAGGCGTATTTAGTGGTCATTAGATGACCAAAAACCTACACAGCTCATTTTGCACTTTGTATTCATGTCTGATTGTAACACATTTAAGGCAGTATATTCTCACTTCTATAGCATGAAAAAATTAATCAAATTGCTACTTTAACTTTTTTCAGAAAAAAAGCACATTTGCTGTTTGAATACTTACTAATTTCTATAAAGAGTTCATTAATGTTTATTGCATTTTTCGCACTTGTCTCTACAAATATTGCATGAATGGAATCTGCATAGTCTTTAGCATCTTTTTCCATGACTTCTCTGGAAAAACAAAGCAAAGAAAAAAGTGAATGCAAAACCCCATCACATTATTCAAATTCTTAAGTGATAGATTAAGCTTTTAAGTGGCTCATTAAATTAGGGTTTTTTTTACCTGTTTGTCATAACAGTACTCCCTCATCCTGAAGTTGATGCTCATTCTTTATGCTGTCTCCCTGCCTTGAGGTATGAGCATCACTTGAAGCACAATCATAAACTAAACAAGACCTTAATCCATCCAACAGCATTACAGTGGAGTTTGTTTCTTGAGTGCTCCAAGTGTAGGTCTGCGATCAATCATTAGGGGTGCTTTATTCTTCACACACAGAGCCATTTTAGATGTACTGAAAAGATCTTTAGTTACTACTTCCACTAATCCAGTACACTTCTTACAGCTGTTTACAACATCAAGTATCTCCCAACACTGCATAGATCATTAGCATAGCATTTACTTGAAACATGAAAATGTAGCTATAAACAGAAACGTATTTAGACTGAGCACACAACAGAGCCCAAAAGTGAAAGTTACTCTCCATCCTTAAGCAGGCACGCTGAGCATGAAGGATGTTTCCTTAAACAACATGACAACAAAACAAACCCCAGTAGGTGGAAAGGGGAATGGACTGTATGTTGTATCACTCTACATACGATTTCTGGAAAACACAGGCTCCTTTAAGTAACAAGGGACTTAAGATACCAAATGCACAGACTTTGGATTGGGGACTCAAATACTGCCTCTGACTGAAGTACAAGGAATCTTGCTCATTAGCTTGAATAATGATGTTTAGATAATTTATGATGCCACCTACACACCAAGAAATAAGTGTGAGACTTACTACTGCATACCTCATATTTGTCTTCTGAGTAATTTCATGCCCTATTTCCTTCAAGACACATGCTACTTCTAACACAAGTTATTAGAGCTCACTAGATAACTGCTATACATTAACGATTTGTAAAATTATACCAAGAACCAACTTTGCAGCACTTTTTTAAACACATAACCATCTGTCTCCTTTGAGACACCAGCTGTGTTACCTTTTCCAATGAAACCTAAAAAAAGAGAAGTTTGCACACACTTTGTTTCTGAGTTTTGGCTTATTTAACCAGGGTATCAGTAGAAAAGGACTTCTTTTGTTTGTAGTACATGCCTTCTTGAAAGTTTGGCTGTTCATAAAGCTTCGCAAGAACTTTTCCTGTTCCCTGCAACTATTTCAGCCACAGCCAATTCCACCCCAATATTTAAGCAGGGAAGGAAGGCACCTGAACAAGCAAGTCAGAAAAAAAATCTACACAATGCTTTCCAACAGCCTAGATGTTTTTTTTCCCTAACAAAATGAGGTGCTACAGACTGACGGGGTGCTTCTTATAAAGTGAGGTAAACAGCTTGTATTACACTGTAGTTTCACAGGCAGTTCAGGCTTGTGTAACTTGGCACTGCTGCCACAAAAAAGTAATCCTGTCTCCCTGTAAACTGCTCATTCCTAATGCTGCTATCCCATCTCTGTCATGCCAGCAAGCATTCATGGTGTGAGCAAGATAAATACACTTGGACCAGTTTTCCTGGTTTTTAAATGGTTAGGTTTAATCTGGAACCATTTTACAACCTCAGTTACTGCCCAATCACACATGTAGTCACACCAACACAGGGGAGGAATTGGGCAAGTCCAAGGGCAGACTAATCAAATCCTCAGACAGTAGAAAGATCAGATCCCTTGTGAAACTAACTAGTGCAAGCCAGCTTCAATTGCTCTATATCCTCTACCTGCTTTGAAATCTTAAAGTATTTAGTGCTGTGAGCTTAAGTGAAAACCTCCAGACTGTCAATGGTTATTTACCTTACATCATTAAGATCACACTTATTTCCTGCAATAGCTACAACAATGTTTGGAGGACCATGCTGCCGAAGCTCTTTAACCCAGTTCTTTAATGTTGAGAAAGTTTCCTGATGGGGAGAAAAAAGAAAAACAGAAAAAATTGAGTCAAAAGTGGTCCATGCCACAAAAACACACCCCAATCCAACCAGAAATTTTAACACTAGGTCAAGATCAAATTTCTTACCTCTTTTGTGATGTCATACACTATAATGGCTGCAGCTGACCCTCTGTAATACATTGGGGCTAAAGCTCGAAACTGAAAGAAAGACACCGTACATTACGAATCTGAACTTCCACTGACTTCCACAATTTCTGAAGTGAAAACTAGCTTTGAAGTTCACATTAGTGGAAGACTTTTCTTTACAGTTGCAGAGGCTGTGCAGCAGAGTACATAAACTTCCATTAAAGTATTGTTTTACAAAGGCCAACCAATACATAGCTTAGGGATCAGCAGCACACCTACTGCAAGAAGCAGGAAGGCAAACTCGACCTTATTTTGACTAGATTAGAATCTCTCATTCTGTACACAGAGACACAAACCCGCAAGATACATGCTCAACTTTAAACACCAAGCAAGGGGAAAATAGGCAAAATTGAACTCGCATCTTCCTCTTTTAAAACTCATGATTCTGGACAAAAAAGAATTCCAAGAGAACTAGCATGTATTATTGCTGATCTGAAATGTTTAGAAGTTGGTGTAAACCTCTAGCCCCATGGATCGATCAATCATGACACCCTTACATGCTAGAAATGTTGCTTTCCTCATAATCTAAGTTATGGCTTTAAGGATTTGGCTTAAGTTTTCCTCAAAAGTTAGAAGCACATTTAACACTAAAAGCCACAAAAGCCCACAGCTATGTGTCCTGTTGCAAACAGAGCTTTAAGGAACACGCTAGAGAGTAAAAGGCTACAGTAATTCTATAGTTATTTTCAGAATTAAACATACAGCAGGCTTATTTGATTGGCAGGGCATTTGCAGGGTATAAACCAGGCCTGTACCTTTGCATAGGCAGAGTGTTATGAATCCAGGACTGAAAAAAGCGATACAGCACATGATTAAGTTGCATCAAAAATATCAATGAAGCATTCTTAAAAACAGCATGATATTCTGCCAATTGAAAAAGAAACAGAGAACTGATCTAGCAACCTAAACTTTCAGTCAAAGCACAGAGTAAACTGCATGTACTGCTTTGATGTAGGCATGTGTTTTACAGCTTCCACACATCTTACTACTCAGGGTAAAAAAACCCAACAAAAAACCCCATAGTTTTTCATAAAGGCCTATTTGGTTCTAATAAAATACCAATTTCCTTTTGCTCTATACAGTTCGACTGAGAGCAGTATTATAAATCATAAAAATCTTGCTATAAAGCAGAATTCCAAGCCATTTACATTTGGCTCTCAAGTTCTGTTTTGAAAACAGGATTTTGAACACAAGTTCAGAATATAAAAATATTTAATAGTGGGAAAGGGAAACATGGGCAGACATTCAGTTCATGTTGGGACATAATCCTTCTCTTCCTCACAAGTACTATAATGTAAAGGGAAACATATTTGGTAAACCACCACTTGGACTGGTTGCAGCCTGTTTTTTTGATTATTTGTCTATTGACATTGGGAATAAACCAAGTCTCACTTGCCGATTTTCTATTACTCTCATTTCCTGCCTGCTAGCACTTAGATACTTTTTTCCACCTAAGAGCAGCCGGCAGATAAAATACATTAACAAAACAGATGTTACCAAAACCACTGAAATTTTCTTTCGCTATTTTTCCAACGACTTCAGCTTGCCCTCCAGCCTCCAATTTCTGTTTTGACAGAATTATTAAGATGGCATAATGTAATTATCCAGAGAAGTTGTCAAAATTGCCAGGTAAGAAGGCAAAAATCCTAACTGCTGTAAGTAATCTCCTACAAACTTAATGTAGAAGAAATCAGAGAAGAAATAAGGCATGTGTGCAGGGAAAAGAGCACATTTCCACCTTTGGAGTACACCAAGTCATTTAGAACAAGGAGTTGCACAGAATAGCATAAAACCACTCACTACTGGGCTTCTGAAGTGGAAAATAGCAAATGCTCCTTAAGAAGCCAGGCCTACAACTTCTGCACATTACACCACACAGCTCAGCAGAGACATCTTAGTTCCAAAAATAGTGTGGATATGTTTGGTATTCCAGATCACCACAGAGGGGATCCCTTCGATAATTCATTGTCAGATGTTTTGCACTACCAGGAAACTGAGCTACAGATTTCAGGTCAAGGCATGTACACAGACCATCTGTGACTAGCTCTAAGTGATTGTGCTGTTCTGTCTTAGAGAAAGAAACATCTATGAAGATACTGGCATCATTTAAAAGTCAGTATACCTGCTCCCATTTCACTGGTTTGGATACACTGGAGCCTCACAGTGACTTCTCTCAGGTGTGGAACATAAGCTTCACAGATACCTGGGCTCTGACCCAAGAGCCTTTCTGACTTCTATAAATGTATCATTTAAGTTGCATAGAAGAAAATTAAAGAGAGATCACTCAGTTTGAAAACAGTAACCCCATGCTAGTTATGTGAGGAGAGGCTTCCTCAGACTGTGGCAGGCTGAATCCAAATTACTGCATTCTCCCATTGCTTGCAACACAGTTAAAGTGAACAGGATGGAATGCTAATATGTAATGGATGTTTCCTGTCAAGTCGTGGCAGGCATGTTTATAAAGCTTTCCATTTGAGAGTACCAGCCTCTCAAATTCAGGCTCTACTTCTCAAAATACTCACATTCCAGCACTGGCATTTCAGAATGGGCTAGGACGTTCATTTAAACTATTTACAGCAAATGCTGACTGACTGCTAGTTACTGAAAGACTCTGGTGTTTCTGTTGGACATATCTCTGGGACCCATCCCTGACAACATTTGCTTTGTATGCTGCTGCTGCTGCTGCAAGGAAACTGTCATTCAAAATCCAGAGCACAGGATTACAATACAAATATACTGGAGTTACTTTCTAGCCGAAATGGCTGTTAACAAGCTAAAAGCTAGCAAGGCAGCTCCACCAGAACTCCAAAAGATCAAGTAGCTTTTAACAAGGATGACAGCCTTTGCAAGCAGGTTTTTGGTTTGGGGTTTGTTTTTTGTTTGGCTTTTTATTTGCTCTCTGTTTGAGCCAATCCTGAAAACTAGTACAGCTGCATTTGCCAGTTACTATCCTAAAGCAATAAGCCAACCGGATCAAACTGACTGTTACTGGGGACAGCTCACATCTGAAGTAAACTCATGAGCAACGAGCATTTGCCAGTAAGGTCAGGAAACTGCAAGAATAAGCACTGTTAATACAACTACTATAATTTCTATCACTGTTGCTAGTAATCCATAAACAAGCAAGTCAACTAGCAAGCAAACTTTCCCCTCTAAATTCTAAATAAAAATCAAGCAAATTAACTGTCATTTTGACTAGTCATTTTCTTGGAAGCTTTTGTTGCCCTCCTCAGAACTACAAATGCTGCAGAAATCAAAAACCTTAAACTACCACATCAAAAATTAAAAATTAATTTCTTGACATTTCTTCTAACACCATCAGATTTGAGAAGTAACATTTTACTAATTAATAGTTATGGGTGATAACTGCTTTAAATGCTACTTTTGAAAGTCTAAGCCCATTTCCTACTCACATTAATAATGTTAATACCTAACACTGAAGCTAACAATGTGTTAGCAGTTGCGTATTTTTTCCAGAATCAGGGCCTTGTACTATGAAACACAATCATTCATTTCACTCTAATTCTCATGCTGCCCTCTGCACTGGCTGTAAATATTACAGTTCAGTGTTTAAAATTCAACTAGACATGGTACTAGAGATGGCTGCTGGCTTCACAACCCCTGTTCCTGGCTTGTTTCTTTTGAAATGGCACACCTTTTCAGTGAAATCCCAGCCTTCTGCTTTATAATCTCCTCTTCTTAGGTTATCATCTTCAACTTTGTACTTTAACAATGATAACAATGAAAAATAACATATTTACAGCACCCATATCTTGGCAGAAACCTTCAGAGAAACAAACATTCTAACCAATGTTCCTAAAGCCGAATCACATTGTGACTTTCAAGGGCAGGGCTGAAAAAGCAACCCAAAATCTAGCCTGAACTAACACCAGAGACAGTGATTGTACTTACCCGTTCTTGTCCAGCTGTATCCCAAATTAAGAATTTATGCAGCTCATTTTGATACTGTACAGTCTTGGTCATAAAGGATGCTCTAGAAAAAAAAGCTTATGATTTTCAGAATATAAATAATTTGTTCTTAGAGCACTACTATCATGAACTTGTAAAAGGCTTTACATTCCAAGAAAAGTGCTTTACACACACACAAAAACACCCTGGTAAAGATATTCATACATAGAGGCCAAAATTAATGAGGCAAAGGGCCTCAGAGGATGAAGTTTCCTTTCAGAGGATAAAATTCAACTAACAAAACAGAAGGAACACAAATGCAAATTATAAGCTTTTATTGTTTATAAGATTTTGATAAAAATAAAGGATGTATGACCAAAAAAGTCTCAGAAAGCTCAGGAGGAATCATCACAGCAAATTACTTAAGTGTATACTGGCAACTTCCAGAGGGAAAGAGATCAAAACTCTCCCCCTTGTATCAGATTTTTCTATCTCTGTACTAACATTCTGATAAATGCTGGTAAATCCATACTTGGGAATAAAATAGGGGAGATTCATATCACTATTGCTAAGTGTTAAGAAGACAGAAAAATCAATGATGAGTAACTTGCTTGTTGCCTGCACTCTGTACTCCCAAATCCTGTCTGTGATTACATACTTCAGCCTGCAGAGGCTCTTGCATTTCCAGCAAACAAACAGACAAGAAAAAAATATCTCTTCCTGTGCTCCAGCTGCTCTCCCAACTTCACAATATTTTGCAATATTTTACTGTAAAAATTCTAGAAGTACTTCTGTGCTTTACTTGATCTGCTTTACATGAATCAGTGTATTTCCTAAAACAGACAGAAACTCAGAAACATAAACTTTTCCAAGAGGGAGTTCTCTGCTGTATCTATTACCTGTAGGCATATCTGTTACTAGAGAAGCCAAACGCTGAGTTCACATCCTTGTAGAACAGGAACTACAGACACCATCTTAGAAATTATATTTTCAGCATTTGAGATCCTGCATTATGATCCTAACCCCCCTTTTGTATGCTTAATTCCTGTCACTTTAGAACACTGCAGACTTTTACAGTAGAACAACTTCAGGACAGGATGTGGGATGGGATCCTCGAGGTAGCTAGTACTGGAGCTCCTTACACTACACTAAGCTTCCTGTAGATTCGGAGTCAAAGCAAGAGTCTTTCAGCATGATCAACACTAAATACCTAAGTCCAAGATTAAACTTTAGTCTATGTTGGATCTTAAATACCACCAGGGCATAGATTTTAATAACATCCATAGAAGGACAGAAGAGCTGTCTACATTTAGAAAGGGAAAATGGAGCAATTAAGTAATACTTTCAACTGTTAAGAGGTAACCCTCTCCCCATTCCTTAACCTTGGATGGTTTGCCAAATAGTGTATTGATTTCCAAGTTTGATTACTCAAGAAACCAAAGTTAGAGTCCCTACAAAGAGTCTTAACTGCACTGCATTTCTAGATAATATATCTTAGCAATGAGTAACAGAAAATAAAGTGATAGGAGTATCTATTGTAAAGCACAGCAAAGGCTTCCATTTCCTGAAGGCTGCTGCAAATTAAGCATCAATTCTGAATTAACTGTCCAATATAGAAATAATTTCCTAAATCATAGATTCTCACTGAAAATTTATCTTACTTGATTATATACACCAAAACTTTTTTTTTTTAGTCAAATGCTTCTTGAAATTATTTGCCAGGTAGAAGCTTTCATTGTGACAAACATCAATTAAAAAAAAAAAATTAAAAGAAAAAAAAAAAAGAGAAAACACAGCTCAGACAAAACACTTTTGGGTCAACAAAAGCTTCCAACTAGAGCTATCCTCGATAACTTCTGGTAAGAAAACAGGCATTTTTCCTACTAAATTTCCTAGCTGCTTCTCCCAGCCAGGTAAGCATTAAAAAATGCACTTCAAAGTACTTTTCTATTCATTCATAAATACTTTTTAATGCTGTAATGGAAGACTAGATATTCTGTGGTACAGAGAGATATATGCTGGTCAGGAAAAGGAGAACATCCTGAGGAGGCAAAGGCTGCAGACCTGAGCAAGCTGCAGTTCACATGTGATTGAAGATGTAGCACCAGTTCCATTCTGGTTACTCAAATCTTTAACCCATGTAGTCTAGATGTGCAGTGACACATCTTTGGAACAAAGCATCCCAACCAAATAAATAAACACCACTTATGTTTGAAAAACCTCAGTATGTGTTACCACGGTTGAGCAGACTTTACTGTTTTTTGGGGTTTTTTACCTCCCCCAGAAACTGCATGCATGAACACCATGGTTAATGGTAGATATTACCAATAGTAGCCAACTAGTAGCTAGTGCAGTGGTATCATGCAAGATTCCCATTCTTGTGACCCAGTTTCCAAGAACACAGGAAGTTCCATCTCCATATGAAAAAATACTTATTTACTGTGAGGGTAACCAAGCACTGGGACAGGCTGCCCAGAGAGGTTGTGGAGTCTCCTCTGGAGATATTCAAGACTTGCCTGGACACTCCTGTGCAACGCGCTCTAGGTAATCCTGCTCTAGCAGGGGATTAGACTAGATGGTCTCCAGAGATCCCTTCCAACCCCTACAAATCTGTGAATTTCACAGACTCTGCTTTTAAAGCATCTGGATGACTAGGAGTGAAGACTGCAAAACAATTTCTCAGACACTTGAGGTAATAATAAAAACAACTGGATCTTTTAATAGCATTCACCTCAAGTTTTCCTTACAGTTGGTGTGGGCACTCGATCTGATCTATCTGTACAACCTGAACATGTTTAAGACAGCCTGCTCTCCCTACTTAAGCAAACAACACCATGCTAGCCACACATCAGTTTCATGGTACTCCAAAAAGAACCTCCACTGTAGCTTATTTAACATTAACCAAGAATGTTCAACCCTTTAAGATCCAAGATAAACTACTTTACAATCTATCTCAAAAGCTACCTTTGTTAATGGAGAAGTTAAAAACATACTTCCTACAGCACATTTTGCAATTCAATACCAGTATTAACACTCAAAAAGAGAAGGGGGGTAGGGAGGAGGAGAGATAGATATCATAGGAACCAAATGTTTTTTAGAAGGACAGGATGAGACACAGTTGATCTTTATCAGCAGGATCTTTTTTTGGTCAAAGCTGTAGTAAAGCCTACATGACACTTGAGACAGGAAGTTGCATCCCCCTACACTTCTCAGCTTCAAGTAAAATCATGTCCTCCTGTAAATAGAGAATTGCTTCTGAGCAAAGCAACCCATAAGACATTTGCAAAGCAAAAGGACAGCAAAAGTAGTAAGAAAAAAAATCCAGCAGCTTCAAGAATTCCTGATGCTCTCCCTTCCTTCTACCCATTTCAAGATTTGAGCTCAGTAACATTGCTACTCTGAGGCTCAACAGTCAAACATTCTTAGCTGTGAGGCAACTGCATTAACAATTTCATCAGTTAGTTACAAGTGTACATTGCGTAGAGACATATAACATTAGATCTAACTCATGACAACAGTCACAATCCAACTTAGTATATTAACTACCTTAAAAAACCTAGGATCCTTGCTATTGTAGTGGACTAAGAAAAAACACCTTGGAAAAAATAATGTAGCTGCATAATAGACTTTGAAATTTAAGAGCAGTGCATGAGAAAAGCATGTTGTATCTTCAACAGAAGCATCTATGTTGTAACTTATTCATAGCCTGGAACTCCTAGAAAGATTTTGTTAGCTGGAAGTAACAGTACAAAATGGGTCCAGATCTTACACATGAAAGTAGAAGCCTAGAAGTCGCAGGAGCACGGAATACCCTCCTACATTTCCTAAGGTAGTTCATGAGCTAATTAATTCTGCAGCTACATTTATTTCCACATATAGCTGCCATGCATGGAGAATTCTCAAGTGATCTCAGTAGGAGGTAAAAATATACAGTCATACAGTTTGGTTTTATTCTTGAATAAGTCACATTTATTTTTGTTTACTATCTTACCCTATTGTTGGGTTGATGTTAGGATCAAAGCTATCTTCTACAAATCTCCACACAATACTTGATTTGCCAACACCAGTGTCCTAAAAAGACAAGAAACAGTTGAAAGAGATGTTACTGTTAACAGCTAATTCTTTGTCTTCTCATCTTGCAATACATGGTGCACGAACAACACAATCACACAGAGAATCACAGTTCAACTGTGAAATACTTTAGGCATTATGTTCGTTAAGTAGAAAAAATGAAAGGTCTCCAATAAGTTACAGTTTTTCTAAACAAAATTAAGATTTTTTAATGGGTGAATATAAAAATCTGCATGTTGTTTTTTTCAAAGCAACACACAAACTGCATTTGAACATGAGCAGAAAAGACTCTACTTTTAGTAAAATATACAGTAATCGAGCATGGTACTCCAGCTTTGCAAGTCAATGGAGCACATCAAATTATACAAATGTGACACACACATTTCAACCTCTGACTAATGCCGTCCCACCCTGCTTAATGAAAGACTTGAAATTTCTTCTGTGACACACCTGAAACATGTTTCTAATGTAACTCCACAGCACTATAAATGGTAAAAGAGGAAACATAACATGAAAATTCTGGGTCATTATGTATTTGCACCACTGACTCCATGGTTTAAAAAAAGTGAGTAATCTAGAAGGCATATTTAGGAGTGAATAACAAGCTGCTAGCAGTAAAACTTTTCAATAGCAGTTGGACATTTTAAATTGCCGATTAATATTAGAGATGCAAAGCAGAAAGTCTGTCTTCACCCAAGTCATTAAAATGTTTATGAAAAAAGCCTGAGGAACCACTTAGTTGAAAATGAAATTTTAGGCCACTCATGGATTTCCTTGAATCTTCCAAATACTGTAGTAAGTTTGGATACAGTATGTAGACTTTTCCACCTGTTTTCTTCTCAAGAAAAAGCATATTTTCCCAGTTATGTATTTTTAAGTGTTTATAGTCTCAAGCAGAGAAAAATCTTACAAGTAGAAACACAGACACAGT
Organism: Porphyrio hochstetteri; assembly: GCA_020800305.1. NCBI lineage: Eukaryota > Metazoa > Chordata > Aves > Gruiformes > Rallidae > Porphyrio > Porphyrio hochstetteri. The sequence goes on along the minus strand of CM036921.1, from coordinate 11,778,556 downwards.
CCTTGCTCTGGGAATTTCAAGGACCAGTCTTCCTGGATGCTTATTCTCCTTTTCTTACACGATGAAAGGTTTCTCAGGTAAGGTGAACACAAACAGTAGCTAGTAGTTACCCCAAATGTCTTCAGAACATGATGGACACATCATTTTCCCCTCAGACAAGCAACACAGCCAAAGCAATTCTGCCTATCATACTCTGTATAACACAGGAGTTAGATACAGGTGGAGGCAACATGAGACTCCAAGTAAAACCCTCAGGTCAGACCAAGCCAACACACCACTTTAGAGCTTTAACTTTTTAAAAAAATTCTAATGCAGCTTGCTTGATATCTCCTTCCATCACCTGCACCACTTTCAGAGCCTACATGGTCCTAGAGAAAAGTTCAGGTCCCTCCCGCTAAAGTCTGATTTCAGGTGCTTCCATTTCTTTTGGGAACTCCAAGCCCGAAGCAGCTAGCGAGGAAGAGGGAAGCATACAGCAGGTGGTCATGCTGCTTCCCTTTCCTTTTTTTCAAAGGATAGCACAGGGGAAAAAGAAAGAGGAGCGGAATTTACCCCTGGAGAACGCCTTCCCCCGTGGAGGGGAAGGCCTGTCCGGTCTCCTCAGGAACGGGATGCACCGGACAGGCGGGACGCGCCGGCGGGAGGGAGGCCCACCTACTCTTCTGGGGCGGGGGAGAAGACCCCCACGCTCAGAACCCCTCCAGCGCTTACGCAGAGGCTCTCCGCCACCAGAAAGAGCCTTTCAAGCCCGCCCCTCGGTGAGCTTCCTCCCTGCCGCCGGCCCGTACCAGGGCCCCGCGGTGAGCCGGCCGCGCAGCACTTACCCCCAGAAGACAAACTTTCAGCTCCCTCAGAGCCATGGCCAGGCAGGCTGCACCTTTAACGAGCACTTGAGACGCAGCTCTGAGCGATCATATCCCCTCCCGAGGTTCACGTACAACCGAGGCCTGCGGGGGCAGCCCCCCGCCTCCCTCACGCCGTGGTTACCAGTAAACCTTCCTTCTCAGGCTCCGCGGACGCGACGCCATCTTGCGCGGCCCGCCGGAGTCACCTGATCACCCCCCCTCCCGCCCGCCGCGGCTTTCTTCCCTCTCAGGAGGCGGCGGTGGGCGCTAAGGAACGATTCGGCCCTCAGCAGCAGCTGTTTATTGAACCGGTGGCGTTTCGGTTGTGCGGGGGCTGACCCGGGGGCAGGAAGTACCAGCGTGCTCCTCCCTTTGCCCTCTCGCTCCCCTCCTCCTCGCCCATGTCCATTCCAAGATGGCCGGTAAGTGGGGCGGGCGGGGGGCCCTGGGGCGGCTCACTTGGGGCTGCTCTTGTCCTCACCCTAGTCTTCAGAAACCAACTCCCCGGCATCTCTCTTCTGTTTTTGTTTGTAGGGATCCCTTTGTATTTTGTGGATTTGCAGGATGACTTAGATGATTGTGAGTAACTGTTTTTTTATTTTTCTGCTCCTTATTGAGGCCCTTCCCTGCTTCCCCATCCCGGGGTCCTTCTGTCGCCCTTTTTCCCTCTCCGCTTTTTTGTCCAGGTTAGGGTGAAGAGAGGATTTTGATGTTAGTTGTACTGGTAGAGGAAGGCTTATAGGGTGTTAGCTCACGAGTTAAGGATGGATTTGTGGGTCTGCAGGAGCGCTGTCCTGACAGGGGAAGCAGACTCTCACAGCTGCGGGCCCTCGTCTTACCTGGTGCATTTTATAAGCTTTTAAGTGCTGGCTGACAGGTCAGGCCATAGAAGCACCAGTCATTTACCTCACTGAGATTTCACTTGTTCCCTGAAGAGGGATTTTGGGGAACAGCTGCTGTCCCGCTAGAGAAGGATGACCTGTGGGTACCGGGGCAGTGTCTGGAAACTGGCCTTCGAGGGACCATAGAATCATAGGGTCCTCAAAGATCATATAGTTCCAGCCCCATCCTTACAGTTTCAGACGGCTGCTGAACTGTTGGGTTCAGTGTAAACAGCTCCTTCAACAATGGCCTACGGTCAGTCGCTAGGAAAAGAAAACGGGTCCGGCTGGTGGTGGTTTGGGGATTAACTCTGCTCACTGTTGTCGGTGGAAATGAGCCGATGGTTTTCCTGGCTGTGGTTGCTCAAACGGGTGAGACTTGTAAACGCTGTAGAGGCTGGTAAGGTATCGGTGTGTTTTGATGTTCCCGCATCCCTGTGGCACAGGTGATAAGCAGGAGACAGCACACCTCGGCAGCGGGAGTAAAAGAAAAAAACTCTAGCTGGCTAGTACAAGCCAGTGGGTTTAGGTTACATGCCATGTTGTGTGTTCTAGTTCGGGCGAGGGCCCCACCTCAAGCCAGTATAGTCCAGAGTTGTGTTATGGGACAAGAGCTGAACACCTTGGTAAGAGGTGTTACTGAAGAGGATAAATATTTGGTGAATAATTATATGAACCGATATTGCTTTAGAAAGTAGCTGTATATGTGGGGTGGTTTCATTGGCCCTTTGGATGCTGGGTTGACTTTTCTATTTAAAAAAAAATGGAAATTGATACTTGAATTTGTTTCTTGTGAGAGACCATGTTTACTACAAAACCATTATTGCTTAATAGTGCTAGAAAATGCGTAATAGATCGATATCCTCTGCTCCCAATAAACAAACTAAAACATAATCAACTAATTTAGGAAGGAAGTGATCTGCAGGGACACCAGGAGAACTGTTAGACTACAAGTGAGAGATGAAGTATTTGGTTGGAAAGATGTGCAGGTACATCGCTTCTCTGAGTAAGTGGGAGCTCATTCTGTGGGATTTTGTTAGTTGCTGCTCTCCGGTGTGTTCACTATCCGTCTTTGAGGTTTCTGCATTTCAGCTGTGGCAGGGAGAAAAATAAGTGTATTTTGATGAAGTTTTAGAAAGAAAAGTTTGGGATCTTTTGCAACATAAGTGGTGTGTAAGTGGTGAGATTAACTGTATTTTAAGAGTTCTTGAGGGGGGGTTATGTCTCTACTTAAAATATCTTTAATGTTTCTCTTACATCCTCCTTATTGCAGTTAGCTCTCTGAAAACCTACAAATCTAAAAAAATGTAGCAAGTGTGCAGGATAGTGCTTGAAATACATTTATTTAATACTTAAGGTTTTAAATTTGGATAACACTGTAAGGAGTTGCTTAAAAAGAGATACTGGAGGTTATTGCTTGCTGCAATAAGTAAATGTTAAACAGGAGTTAAATGAGAAGGACATTAGCTGATACATCTCAATGTGCTTAGGCTGATTTAAAAACTTTTACAGTGGGTTCCTCCAGCAGAAGAGCTGCAACAGTCCTTGCTGCAGTACCTTGTGTCAAAGGTGAAAAAACCCAAACAAAACCCAACAAAAACCCCAAGCAAAGGAAGCCCTTGATAGGGCTAATGAATGCTTAGTTATTTGAATTGATTGGTTCTTTCAGAACTGCTCCCAGTTCCCTTTCCAATTTCCTTTTCTCTGTGTTAAGCAAAAAAAACCCCAAACCTAAACCCAAGCTCTAGTTTGTCAGTTGGGTTCTCTTTGCTCTGTGTAAAGTGCAAGCAGTGGAAATACATGCAAACTTCCTGTAGTTGTCTGTTATGGCCCTTGGCCTTGAACTGGGGGTGACGGTCACTAGGAATTAGGTGTTTGTTCTCCAGTAGTGTTCAGCCTTTGGCTGTCCAGTTGAGACCGTGAGCAACCAAATTTGTCTGGTAAGTTGATGAAGAGTTGATTAAGAAGTTTGATGCTTGTGGACAAAAATCTAGTTTGAGTCATGAAGTTAATAAAAATGTTCATTAAGTCATTGCACTCTGCTGATACAAGCCAGTAAAGAATAGTGCAGAGGTGGATAGTGATTCTGGCAAATTATGTTGAATTGCATAGTTAACTTCCGTGATGCTGCTGTAGGTGTCCCTAATAGGCTCTAAGCAGCTTTTGAGCCTCTTGTCAAACCGAAGAGCATTTGCTCTTGTTTATGGGTGGACGGACTTCAAGCTTACTTTTTTGATACAATTAGAGGAAAAAATAAAGTTTGATTCACCTGTGAAAGAACGCTAGAGAAATTGAATATTAGATCGTAAGTTCTCTGTAACTTACATTCTAGTGTTCTGGTGTATTCTGAAACTTCTAAGTACCTGTAGGTTCTCATTTTATGGAAAAAGAAAATTAAAATTCTTGAGAGGATACAAAATGGATTCTGCTGTTACCATTCCTTACGTGTGTGTACTGAGAGCGTGTGGAAAAAATTTCAGGTATTTAACTTTTGATCCTGAGCATAAGTAGTTTGTTCTGTTTTCCTTCTGGTCCTAGAAGCACTGGTGTGTGCTTAGCTAATTTAAATGAATAATAGCAGTACTCTAAGTAGTAGAATTCAGCATGTCCATCATGTTTACAAACTTAGTCTCTTGGTAGTCAAACGTAGAATTGAGATTTACTTCATTGTCATTTGAATTGATTGAAATTGTGAAATATTTGAAGCGAACTGATAGGACCTTTCATTCTTAAACTGCTCCTTAATTCAGAACAGGTGGACACTAGATAAAGTTAATGGCAAGTATATTGATATTTTTTTCAAGCCCTACTAGATTGGATGTTAGAAAAAAAGTTTTTACTGAAAGAGTTGTTAGGGCCTGGAACAGGCTGCCCAGGGAGGTGGTTGAGTCACCTTCCCTGGATGTGTTCAAAAAAAGGGTAGATGAGGTACTTAGGGATATGGTTTAGTTTAGGATGCGAATGGTTGGACTTGATGATCTTAAAGGTCTTTCCAACCTTGTGATTCTGTGGTATCTTTCTTTGTATGGCATGTAGCTAGCCTCAAAAATTAGGTAGTGAAAGAGTGTCTGGTCTGCGTGGATTTTAAAACATATGTCTTATAATTGCATAGATAAAAGATGGTCAGAGTTGGGTTTGGATATGAAAAATTTGCTGCAACCCTGAAAAGGAAATCTGCGATCCTCTGTGTCCTGTATAACTTACTGTGAGCTTTCAGTGTTACAGTAGGTTTCTTTTGAAGCAGTGAATACTGGAAGCTACCTCTTCAGATACTCTGGTTGGCAGGAGAGCTAGCCTTAGAGCATGTGGACAGATCAAACCCAGACAGATGCATACAATCTAAATTTTATACACTCAGAGATTAATGTTTTGAACCTGACACACCTCAGAAATATGTAAAGAGCAGCCACTAGAAATAATGACCGGTTGAGTGGAAATAAGGGTATCAGTACAATACGTGGTCGTTCTAAAAAGCCATGAGTAATTAGTGTATGTTTCTGAGCATATAGCTGTGGCTTTACATGTAGTATCTGTGTATACATTTGGAATGTGAACGTGTATTCTAATCCCACAGTTTTCTTCTGTTTCAATCTCCTTGAATTTACTGGTCAGAGCATATTGTCAGCAAGAAGAGCAGAAATCAGAATTGCTCTAGTCCTTTAATTTAACTGTGTTCCTTGGAGACTGTTTTGTTAAACCAATCTGATTTTCTGGGTTTTGTTGTGGGTTGTTTGGGGTTTTTTTTCCCTGAAGACCCAGGTATAACACTTTATTCTGAGCACATTCATAGGATTTCTTCTTTAAATGAGCTGTATTTCCGAGAATGTTTTGGCATGTGTTAAATAATTGGAAAGCAGAGTTTTATGTGTGAAATAGGAATGTTTCTGTAGGAAAAAGAGCTGAGCCTTGGTACATCTTGGTAGTAGAGGGTTTTTTAATATAAAAAGTGATTTATAATGTGTATTAATGTAGTTTCAAGCCAGAGTTTATTGTGCCAGATTTCAGATCAAGGAATTCTTTAGGGAAGAGTTTGTAGTATAAAACTTGTAAAGTTAAGAGTGGGGATGGAGCTGAAGTTTAATTATCCTGATTAAGGTATAGCCACTTAATTCCTGAAGAAATTGTTATATCAGAAATCGTGGAATTGCATGCACACATAACCCACTGGCAGATTTAGAGTGCATTATGAAATAATACAGACTTTCCTTTAAGATGTGTCATTGGGAAGGACTGTAAATTATTTTTTTGTAATTAAACCAGGATACTGAAAGATAGGGATTATATAGTACTTTACATACATATTTATTAATCTTCAAAGTATTTCAGTGGAAGAGGGTATTGCTGTTCTTCCTGTTTTGCATACAGGGAAAATTGGTGCTATAAATGAAGCTAGTCCTGTTTGCTTTTAGTTATTTAGCCAAAGTTCTGCCATTTTTTGATATGGAGGCACCATGTAAATTCCACTGCTTGAAGAGAAGAGGTCTCTGCCTGCAGAGGCATAACCTAGATGCCTGGATTATAGTCCCACAACCTATTTTGCTTTCAAGTTATTACCAGTTTTGTGCTTTCTTTACTGATTTCAGTACCTAATTTTGTGTCCTGTTGTCTTCAGTGGTTGTCACTCTAAGCACTTAGGTTGGTTTGAGTGATGATTACTTGCATATGAGAAGCTGTATCGGCACAGTTTGCGTGCATATTTGCTATATTATTTATATGAATGAAGTGTGCTAGGAGTGCTTGGTTGGGAAAGTTGTAAACCCAGAGCAGGAAGATCAGCTACTCTAATGCAACTCTTTCTTCAGATTTGGTTGCTGTATGAGTTCTTACATTTGCTGTTGAAATGAGAGGATTTCCATGAAACATTGTGTTGCAGGCATATGATTTCTCTGTCTTGGTTTTAAGGATGAAGGATTAAAAAGAATAATTTGGCAGCAAAGTTATCCTATTCCCTTTCCTCTCCACAGTCTTTCTTTTTGCCTGTAATCTGTAATCAAGTACATGTTATTGTAAGACCTGGTGAGGCAAATTTTAACAGCTGATTAACAGTTGGTATGGTAATATTTGGTTAAATATCTGAAGTTGCAAACCAAAACAGATTGAGAGAAAAGTACGTTTACATAGAAAGTCAGTAGTTGATAGGTCTGTAGGACAAAGCTCCCAGTTTGTCCACAAAGCTCCTAGTTTGTTTACAAGTAAGGTGAAGTATTTCCTCAAGCTACCAGTCTGATTTAGATATGTGGGACCCAGTAACTACAGTGAGAAAAATGTACCCTGGTAACTTTGAAACAGACCCAAGAATTTGCTGGCTTAAAGCAATACAGTTTGGGATTTTTCTCACATTGTTAAAATTTCAAGTTTACTGGGACTTACTTTCCTTTTGATTGTATCAGTTAGTTTGTGGCTTGCAGTTTTGTCAGCTGAGCCCTCTTAACTTGTAGTCCACTCGGATTGCCAAGGATATTGTGACAATTGAAATAAAGTTCAAAGCATGAATTTACAGGTCTATATGCAAGTTTTGCTCTTGAATTTAAGTTGGGGTTTTTTTGTAAGCTGTTTCCAGTGACATACAGATACTTTTCCTTGGGAGTATAGCTCTAAAAGTGGTATGGTGTGTTCTACGCTGTAACGTTTTTTGACTCTTGGATTTTTTTTAACTTTTTCTGTGGCGGTTACTCTTCTCTTTCAAGTTGGGTTTGAAGATTATGGACCAGACTGCGATAGCATGAGGATAACAGCATTCTTGGATATTCCTGGACAGGATAACTTAACTCCACTGGCTCGTCTGGAAAAATACGCCTTCAGTGATAATATATTTAACAGGTAAGAGTATAACAGCTACAGTTGTTAACTGAGTCTGATAGCATTGTGAATGTTAAGGTGTCACAGTTTCTGTTACTATTCTCCTAGGCACATACCTAATAATTTTTTTGTTGGAGTAACATTTCCATAAAAATGAGGTTTCATTCTTGGGTACTTCAGTAAGATTTTTCAACTCCATCTTTGTTTTGTTTGAACATGGAGAAACTGTATGTATATATAACAGGTCTGAATGTTCAGAGAAGACCTTGATCTTTTTTAAGGTGCCAATTTAAACTTGTAAGTTCCTCTTGCATCCTGTCTGCATGTTGCTGGCAAGATACAAAGGCAATTAATATATTGTTCACTCCACAGGCAAATTATTGCCAGAGGACTTTTGGATGTCTTTCGAGATTTCAGTAATAATGAAGAAGACTTCCTGACTGTAATGGAAATAATGGTCAGGCTCTCTGAAGATGCAGGTTTGAAAGCTTGGGGTTTTTTTTGCTGGGGCTTTTTGTTTGTATTTTGTGTGTGGGTGTGTTGGGTTTTTTGTTCTTTTTAAATTTTTGTAGCTTCTTTTACATAAGCTGCAGTACAGTAGGCAGTAGTATTTCATATGGTAGATAGATAAATGAAGTATAAATTAATTATTTTGTATGGTAGATGTATAAATGAAAGGCTTTTACATAGTATAGGGCCCAAAGTAATGTTTTTCGAAGGAAATCATTACACCTGAATGTGTCATGTATGTAGCATGGAATAGTTGTGTGTTTTAATACCTCATGTGCATATGTTTGTGGTGATTTGATTTTCTAAGCTAATGCTCTTACTTTATCTGATTTATTTGGGAATTGATCACATAGCTTTGGATTTTGATGATATATGTAAAGCTGTTATTTTACTTGTTTCTCCTTTAAGAACAGGCAAACCCAGTGGTGATATTTATTTGTTTTGAGTATTTTAATTTTCCTCTGTTGTGAAAATACTTCACAAAAAAGGTCCTTTTTTTTTCTTATGATCTTAATATCATATTTACTAAATAAGTTTTGACTTTTTTTCCCTATTACCAGAACCAACTGTACGTACAGAGCTGATGGAACAAATACCTCCTATTGCCATCTTCCTGCAAGAAAGTCGACCAAAATTCCCGACAGCATTTTTTGAGTACCTCATGCCCATAGTAGTGAGGTACCTCACAGATGTTAACAATCAGGTAGGATAAACAGGCAATACAAGGTGAATCATGAGAAAGATTTGTGGCTCTTGAGTTTAAGGCATGAGGAAGAGATAGTAAGAAATTGTGTTGGTTGATACATAGCTTTTCTGTTTGTGTTTACTGGGTTGAGCACACACAGCTGGGGAAGCCTGAGTATTTTTTATACTTTCCTTAGCAGGTAGAAGGAGACTTGCAGGATTTGCCTAGCAGCATATTGACAGAGGTCTGTTACAGGAGTTATGACTTACAAGTCCTGTCTTCTTCCTCCTTTGGCTTCTGTTCAGAATTTGATGAAATGTTATGTAACAGTTGTATTCAACTTCAGTATTTATTGCTAATTCCTCTGATGTTAAAACAGAATTTTTCTGTGTCTCTTTGAAATTGCACCTGTGTGTTCATTGAAAACTCCTTTTGTGGTTTTCATACCAGTAGATGTTGGTTTTATAGTGATGTCCTTTTTCCCTTTGTTCACTTTAATAGGTTAGAAAGGCAGGTCAAGAAGCACTGCTTATACTGCTAGAACAAGATCTCGTTGCTCAGAGTGACATTGAGAATAAAGTGTGTCCGATTCTGCTGGACCTCTCTGCTCCTGACAGTGATGATGAGTACAAGGTGGAAGCTGTGAATGTAAGGGAACTTGGAAGAAAGCCTTTTTTTTTCCTTTTAATTGCTTTTATTCCCTGTTTTAGTAATACTACTATAAAGTGCTTTTAGAATATAACCATTTTCTGTGAGTTGTTCATGAGCATAAAGCCCAGGAAATAAAAATTGTACTTGTATTCTTAGTGTGCTGAGAGTTTTATCTTAATCAGCAAGCTTAAACTTTGTATACCACTACTATTTCAGTTTGTTTTACTCTTTCTCTATTAGTCACTCTGTTGTGAATTGAGAACCTGCTCTTGTGATACAGTTGAAGTGTGCTAAGCTGTTAAGCCTTGAATCGATGGGTTTCTTAATCATTTGCAGTGTTGAGTGCCATTGAAACAATTTGAATTCTCAGAGAATTTGGACAGGGTCAGGACTTGATGCACCATACTGAGAGGGTAAAAATTATCTGAACTGAATTCAAGAAGAAAGCAAGGTTGTCCTGAGTACTAAGTGTAGAGGTACTTTGGCTAAGTGTAGAGGTACTTTGAATAAGTTTTTTCTCTAGGTCCTATACCTCTTGTGTAACGAAGAAATCTGGGCTTCTGCATCATGAAGTGCTTGAGGAATCTTTCTGAAATAGCACTTCTTGAAGTGAGCTATACAGTACAGTAATGGGGAACAAAAATGCTAGTATATGCTTAAAAATGTAAAGTATCAGATATTCACACTGAAAAGTTTTTCCCAAAATGATAAGGGGCATTTTTCTTAGATGACTGATGATGAAGAGTGGTAGTTCTTGTTAATATTCAACACATTTTTAACAGTAATTGAGATGAGGTCCTAGAATAGTGCTGATACTAAATAAAACAAGCAAATAGACTTTGTGTTCATTCAGTTTTTTGTTTTAAAACAACAAATACTTTTTTCCTCAAATTTTGAAAAGATCAAGCTTATAGAGACAGTTTTTATATTTCAGGGTACTATGTGATTGTCAGAGCAGTAGCTAGGTAATTTTAAAACGCAGTTGGCTCTTGGCAGCCTTTTTTTGTTTTTAATTAAGATCATTATTTTTCTCCACAGTTCCTTTTACATTTGCTCTCCCAGATTTCACAGTAATACTGTAAAAGTGTGAATGATGACCATTAATTCTTAATTCTTCAGCCTTTTGAAAAAAAACATTCTCTGCTCACTTTCAAGAAATCAGTTGACTCCACAGAAAACTGCTGGTGTGTAATTACATTTCAGCACAGATACCTGACGCTTGACCTGTAAAATAGTTCTACCAGATATATTTTCCTCTTCCCTGTTGGGAGTTGCGTATTGCTTAGGCAGTTTTCCAGGGTGACATTTGAGCACCAGATGACTTCTAGGAGTTTGAGAACTTGTAGGAAAGGCCTTGAATGGTGTCTTCCTTAGTTCTTACTTAGCATTCTGTTACAAAGGCAAATGTTTCTACAAATAAAGCTTATTTTTTGGAGGTAGAAATCTTCAATAATTTTGGAAAAATAAGAACATCAATATGAGTACTGTTAATCTGATGATAGCTGCGTAAGTATTAAAATCCTGGTGATGCAGGCAGAATAGTTAAGTAGAAAGGTGCGTAGGAGCTCCTTTCTTTTACTGTTGCAAATATAAGGATTATAACAAGCTGAAAGGAAACATACAATCCAAAGCACCTGATTTTCACAGCAGAAACATGGTTTGTAATGGTGGTTAAAATAAACAGTTCCTCAGAGAAGGCTAAATTAGCGAGCATGTTACTGACTTCCTTTAATTACGCTGTGATGTTAACCCCTGAAATTTCTGAGATGTTAGATCACACATATAATTACTCCTGCTCTCCCTTTCCTGTTGTATGGCAAACTTTCATCATGTTGAGCCTGTAACGAGCTGGGAGTGTGCTTATTTTTGAGTCTCTGAACAGTCCTGTTAAAGCCAAGGGGCTTACTTGCGTGCTTAAGCTTGAGGTATTTCTAATAAGCTTAAATGTTGTGTTTTTGTATACTGGCTAGTGCAATGCAACATTTGTCTTCTCTGTACAAAATACTAGTGTATGCCACATTGTAAAAACACCTTGGAAAGGCATTTATTGTAAAAGTCTTGTTAACTGGATGAAAAAAGACAATGAATTAGATGCAGAAATGTTATGGTCTGGCACAGTGGCATAGATGAAAATGTACAGTTTTTCAATAAAAAAAAAGTTTAGATGAAAACGTACAGGCTGTGCTTCACATAAAACAGGTGTATGAAAAATTGAATAGCAGTTAAATCTATTTGATGGTAGTGGCTCTCTTGCTCTCAGAAGTCGTTTTTAGGAGTAACATTTGGCCATGCTTACAAGCTTTATAATTTTATTTTCCTTATGCACATTCCTTTGATTATTGTGGGGTTTTTTTTAGGTAATCTGTAAAATGGCTTCTGTGTTGAGCAGAACAACAGTTGAGCACATGCTGCTTCCTCGTTTCTGTGAACTATGCAGTGATGGGAAGTTGTTTCAAGTGAGAAAGGTTGGTGTTTTTAACCCTAAAACACTTATTAATTTGCATGTTGCTATTTGAATATCTTCCTGAATAATTTAGCCATAAATTTGGCTGATGAACTCTGAACAAGTATGGAAGAGCATGTTTCATTTATTGACATGGTTATAGCTTCTTTAGTTCAATAAAGAAATAGGTAACAGTCCTTAGTGATTGCCTGGGGTGTAGTTAAACTGATCTTGCACTTTCAATAGTTTTCCAGAACTTTTTTTTTAGCCATTGTGCTTGGTTACAGGATGCACACAAGTTCCCTTCTCTATGCCATTTCAGAAAGAGAAATTCAATAGATATTAGAGAAATCCTTTCTTTAAAATAATAATCTTCTTCAACTGGTAGTATTGAAAGTAGAAATTGTAAATGTTTAAGTCTTATGTTAATTATACTTGGCTCTGGTTAAGGTGGTTTTTATAAATATATGTATATATTTTTATATATAAAGCACCTATCGCCGTATTGATAACCATTCTTTGGAACCACTCTGATGGCAGAGGTAAGAACAGGAGTCAGCCTGTCAGTACCTCAGTGCTGCTGCTTCAAACTCATTTCAAAACAAAAAAAAGCCAGAAGACTTTGCTGCCAGCTTGCTTGACTGGTGTTTAATACTGCACTTACTGGAAATTTGAGCTGCATTATAGCCTTCTAAATAAGCTTAACACAGTCCTATTTTTCCAATGTGAGGGAATGTCTGTTTTGTCTTAATTACAGCATTCGTAATGTACTGGAAATGGCACTAAGTTGAGACCTTGATTAAACTTTGCTTCAGCAAAGTACTTAAGCCAGTCTCGGTCATAGCAGGAATGCTTCTAACAGTACACCTAAGTCCGGACCCTAGTATCATATTTTAGTCTGCTTCAGTTTTGACAGCTGCTGTTCAAAGGAATTTAAACTTTCAAGTAGGTTTATTAGTCCCTTTTAATGATTACTGAAGTAGACGACGCTCTTCATGCAGAAACCTTTATTACTATTGATTTCTTCTAAAGCTTGTGGCTGAGGGAAGCCTGCTGTAATGAGTCTTTGTTCAGGATGAGTTAATATTACAGGATGTAGTTACGTGGCTGAAATTTGAATAGTCAAGCGTGCAGTTCTTACATGGGATAAATAATGCATGGTGAAGTTGATAATAGAACTAATGCACTTGAAAGAGACAATGTTATTAATGTCTCTCTCTATTTCTTAGATTTGTGCAGCTAATTTTGGTGACATTTGTAATGCAGTTGGGCAAGAAGCCACAGAAAGACTGCTGGTATGTAAAATTCAAAATTCATTCACAAGACTTGTATTTCTCAGTTCAAAAGGCTTAATAAAGAGTTCTTTTATTGTCTTCTCTATAACTTAATCAATGTGCATGCATTTTTTAAAATGGATTTGGGTAAGGTGTTGGTTGCAATTATTATATAGCAAAACTGAATGAGTAGAAGCAAAGTTCTTGTTTTGCAAAACATTTTTAAGGTGGAGTTGACAGCATATGTGTTTATTAAACACACACTCTCTTTAGCACTAGTGACTCTTTCCCATGAACCAGGTGATCAGTCAAGTTACAATTTCAGGAAAAATAGGCCATTTATTTAATTTTTTTTCTATTGCAAATAGTAATAGATAAAATCCTAATGAAGTGAATGGCAGGCAGATAGTTTTTCCAATTGTTTTGATTAATGCATGTTTTTAACCTGTCCCTTCTATATTCTTCACTCATTTTATTCTCTCTTGAGTTGTCATTGTCTCTGGTTTCCAAACAAGTACTTTGATAGTAAATTTCTTCAATCTTTGTTTATTTCATTTTGCTTTTGCTTATTTTTGGCAGATTCCCAAGTTCTTTGAACTCTGTTCTGATAGTGTTTGGGGAATGAGAAAAGCTTGTGCTGAATGCTTTATGGCAGTGTCTTACACCACATCCCCAGAAGTTCGAAGAACCAAACTATCCCCATTGTTTATCAGTCTTATTAGTGACACTTGCAGATGGGTAAGTAACTTGCTTTGTAATTGATGCATCTTCCCAGGCAGATCATACACAAATAATGGACAAGTCAGGAGCGCACTGTAAAAGTTCTCCAAACCAAATTTGCTGGGATTACAGTCTAATCTATTAAAATCTAATCTTCTAAAACAAGAAAGTATCTTATTTTTTCCTCTCTCTTACTGCTTAGAATTTCTGTTGACTTTTTTTTTTTTTAATAAGTGTAAACTCTTCTGAGAATAGGCTGTTTGTGTTGGAAATAGTGATGTCCTTCAAATTTATGACTTTTTAGAGGTTTCCTTACTATGATTGTAGATACACGCTTAATATTCTAATGCCCTTTCCTTTGGTGTCACTTATTTGATAACTCGTAGTTGGTTATGTTTAGTATTAAATGAAGGTATTACAGCAAGAATCAACTGGCTTTTACTAAAGAATTTAACCAAATTTTTATTTTGTAGCATTAACTCTTTGTGTAGAAGTTGCATGAATCCTGACTTGTCTTCATACTATCACAGGTTCGTCAGGCTGCTTTTCAGTCTCTTGGCCCATTCATTTCTACCTTTGCCAACCCTTCAAGTGCTGGTCTTTACATTCGAGAAGATGGGACGCTGAGTATCCGACCATCAGTGCAAGATGTGAATTCCAGTTCCCCTCAGCCAAGCAGCAACATAACTTTAACGTCCTCCAGTACAAATGCCACATTGTCCAGGTAAAATCATGGGAAAGATACGGTGTCGTGGAAGAGAGAAAGAAGACAATTCATTTTGTTGCTCTTCAGGGCTAAAAAATCTCAACTTGACAATATAGATTCAGAAAAGGAATGAAGGATGAGATCATGCACGTGTCTGTTTGAATATAGCCACTTTATTGCAAAATTCACTTTGCTTCACAGGAGGGTAAGCATAGTGGTAACATCAATCCTGTCTTCCTGCAGAGAAAATAAGCTTCTCTAGGTTATGCTGTCTTCTATGAAGTATTTCACTGAAGCATATTGTTACTGAGTACTTGAAGTATTATTTGGGTAACTGTATGTGTCTTACCAGTTCAGAACAACCAATGGAAATCAAACCAGAATCATCGACTGAGGAGGCTTCCACTGAAGTTAATACAAAGCTCTCAGTTGAGACCCTGAATGAAGATACACAGGAAGAAGGTTCAGGTTATTGTACCAATCCTGGAGAAGATATGTCTCGATTGTCTCAGGGTGACAAACTTGCTTCTGGTGTCATAGAAGTCACTAAGGACAGCAGTTTTCCTGGAACGAACTCAAGGCTACAGTCTGCTGAGGATGTATTTAATACTTTTCTATACTGGCGCCCTCCTCTGCCTGATATAAGTCAGGATCTGGAGTTACTGCAATTCAAGACTGAAAAGCACAAAGATAGCTGCTCTGTGCCATGTAATAACTGTGTTGCTAGTAGTGAAATTAAAAAAGTTCTAGAAAGCTTACAGGAGCACATAGATGATCCAGATGTTCAAGGTGAGACTATAACAGTAAAATCATGTTTTATCTGAGCAGATTTTCTCCTTTACAAAACCTTGTCTGCATTTAAATTGGCTTGCTGTTCATGAGGTAATGGGACTAGGTTGCTCCCCCTCGCCATTCAGAAAGGTACCAGGAAAATATAAACCTCTTCAAGTGTGAGAGGCAAAGGATCAGAAAGAAAAGGAAAGATTTAAGAGGAAGAGGTGACAAAATCAAAGCTTGAAGGAGTAAAGGAAAAAATGGGAATTTAAATGGATGAGTGAAGTGAGAAAAAAGTGTAAATGAGTTTTAGAAAGAAAAGACAGAATAAAAGGAAAAGAGGAAAAAATTATGTAGCACTGGAGTGACGTTACTTTGACAGTTGTACAGTGAGAAATAAGGGATGTGGAAAAGCACAGGAGAAAACAAATATAGGAGACTTCCGCCCCCCACTGCACCGTTTCATTATATCATTCACTTTAACTGGACAGTCTTGCTTCCTTTCTCAGAATAAGGAGATGTGGATGTTAGTTTCTGTTTTCCTTCTGTTGTAACTGCTAAAACACTCATAATATGCCTGTCATCTGTTCTTCTGCCTTTTAAGGTTCTCTGTACCCCTTATTTTCAAAGTATTCCAGTATTCTTCACCTTAAAAGTATGCTTTTCCTTTTGAAGAGCAAATGTTTTGCTAGTATAACCTTTCTGTGTAGTTCATACTGGGCTTTTAAAAAATCTTTTCGGATAAACTAATTACAAGTTTAATGCTTTTAAGTGCAGAAGGCAGACTAAATAGTTTTCTTTTGCTTCATACAGCTCAGGTCCAAGTGCTCTCTGCTGCTCTCAGAGCTGCTCAGTTTGATTCTGGTGGCGAGTATGAGACCAAAAAGATGGAAGAAAGCAGTGGCAAACTTCAGAACAAAGAAACAGCTGTTTCAGATGCTACTTGCAGCCAGCTGGAGGAAGACACTCTTTCATCCCATGCCTCCCAGGACAGCATCAGTGACCAATCTACCACCAGCGTGCTGAAAAACACGGTAAGTATACGTTGTGCTCCATGTCTGAAATGTATTCTTACTAGCTGAAGTACTGTGTGGCCATGTAGCCCATGGGATAATTGACCCATTTCTGATCTAAGGCCTTTGAACATTGCTACACCATAACTATCATATACTACTTAATTATAAAGAGGCAAAGAAAAGTTAGTGAGGGCTGTTATTTCTGTTTCCACGCAAATTACCCAACAGTAAAGTTTTACAGTAGTCTCTCAGGTTTTTCCAGACGAAATGTACCAAACACAGTTTCACCTCTTCCTGTAATGAATCTAATTTTAGTCTTTTATCTCCGCAGGAGGCTGAATCAGGTGGTGACACATACATAGTTCCTGGTTACTATTTCTTGGTTATAATATACAAATAGGAGTGGAAAGAATTGTTAGCATAGTATTTAATGTTGCTGGACCTAACTGTGAAATGCAAAGCAAAACTCCTTACCTATGAACAAAAATTACATGTGAAACCTTTGTGAACAAAACCATAAAATACTGGGTGAAATTTGGAACTTTTTGGTTTTGGTCTTTTAAACTTTGTAATTCTTTCAAAGTTGGGGTTTTTTTGTTGGTATTTGGGAAGAGGTGTATACTTCATAGTTTGATAAGCTTGTGAGTTTTCAGCAGTAAAGCTTTTATCATAGTATTGACTGACTTGGAGCAACTGTTCAGTTGTCTTGTTTAATTAAACTTATGACAAGAATAAAAACTATCTAAGTGTATAGTAAAAGTAACCAAAATCTGTATGAATGTTGGGTTTATTGTGTTAAATTAGGTTGCTTTTTTTAGAAGTAAATCTAACTACTGTTCCCCTTGTTGCTCCTGTGGTCTTAATCGTGTTTGCTGTAGTCTACAACTGTGTTGTCTTTTTGTACTTGTATAAACCCCCTGAGTAAATCTTTGCCTGGAAAAAGGCTGTTCTGTATCTGAATTGTGTTGTTCAGTAGTGTGATGCTTTAAAATATCTCAAACAGCAGTAAGTCGAATTTAATTTCACTACAGGACTCAGAGGAGCAACACAGAGGAACCACTGTATTTTTGAAGAAAGAGCAAGAAACTAATCCACCCTTTGAAGATGACAAGTCAAAATTACAGGTGATTTAAAATAGCATTAGTGGAGTACTGGATATAGTTCATCTTACCCTTAATACAGTGATAGCTTTTGTGATTGATCAGTTGCAGAATGTAAAGAAATGCTTTGGGCATTTTGCCTTTTTGGCATCTTAGAGGTGACCTGTGCAACCAAGGTAGGCCCTGTCTATACTGTGTTGTCACTGTACTGTTTGCCTTCAGCAAAGAAGAAAGCTTCAGAGCAGTTTGATGCAACATATTGATAAAGTAATAACAACTGTTTGTTGCTGACCACTCTCTCCTAATGGGAGGACAAATAACTGTGGGGTCACTTGCACTTTGTAAAGCTAGACCACAAAAGGAGTGTCTTGCTGCTGCTTGTGTATTGCTGCCGGAGCAAAACAAGTCTCTTGTTGACAGCAGGAGGCTACTGTAGTGCAACAGGTGTATATTTTTTTCTGATCTCTAACATTAGAGTGTGAGTTGCTGATGTACTGTCTCTATCTATAGGATATCATACCTCAACCTCTATTAGACCAGTACCTGTCAATGACCGACCCAGCTCGAGCCCAGACTGTTGATACTGAAATAGCCAAACACTGTGCGTACAGTCTTCCAGGGGTGGCCTTGACACTGGGCAGGCAGAACTGGCACTGCCTGAAAGATACATATGAGACACTGGCCTCTGATGTACAGGTAAAAACTGAAAAAGTTTTTTAATGATAAATTCAAAGTGTTTCTGTTCAGTTTGTTGCACTGAAGTTACAACATCAAATATATAAAGGAGATGATTGAATGTGCACTAAAAATACAAAATTCAAGATGTAAATCAGACTCCATAAATATGATTAACATTTTCTGTTATATCTAATCCTGTCTCTTCTGCTCTCTGAGCCCTTACGTGGGTGTAGTTTAAAAGCTTTGTTGTTTTAGTTACAATGCCTAATCTAGTTGTTAAACTCTTTGCAGTGGAAGGTCCGTCGGACGCTAGCTTTCTCCATACATGAACTGGCAGTTATTCTGGGGGATCAGCTGACAGCTGCTGATCTGGTGCCAATTTTCAATGGATTTTTGAAAGATCTGGATGAAGTGCGTATTGGTGTCCTTAAACATCTGTATGACTTTCTAAAGGTAGGAAAGTGTAATTTAATTTCTGAAGAATATTTTTTTCTGACTCCATTGTATTGACTCTTTAATGAAAGTTGCAGGTGTGAATACATAATTGCATGTTTAGTTTTGTGCAGTACTGCCATTTTGTTTGTGCCTTGCTTATTTTTAAGGTTCCTCAATTCTCTTTGGTTTCATACCCCAACAAAATATCAAAACTGAAACCCCTTTGTGAATGTGGTTGTAAATGCTCCTAGGTGTTACAAAGGAAGTAGTATTTTGTGCAGTGTAGCTGGAAAGTCAGACCATAAACAATTTCTGTTTGGGGCTGGGAGAGAACAGACCCTAGTGTGCTGCTGCATAATAAATGCAAATACTTCATTTTTGATTGCTCAGCATTATGCCTGGAGATGGTGCTTGGGTGGGTATCCTTGCAAAAGTGCTGACTTAACATACATTTTTGGCATCAGTCTCATGTGTCCAGGCAGTCAGTTGTGCCCAATGTTTAGTAAGCATCTTGCAAAAGATGACTTACTTTTGAGTAGGCAAATGCCCATTGCTCTAGTCACAACTATGTGCCAGAGAACTGCAAGTGTTGAATCTTCCCAGTTCTATACCAGTAATGTTTTCCCTTCAGCTACTTCATGCAGATAAAAGGCGAGAGTATCTTTACCAACTTCAAGAATTTGTGGTGACTGATAACAGCAGGAACTGGAGGTTTCGTTATGAGCTGGCAGAGTAAGTAATTTTGTTAACTTTCCATTTTTAATCTATGTTACTTATTACTTACATGGGAATAGATAATTACATTCAGAAGTTAGCCCACCCTAATTACGATCTAAAAATTTACAACCATTCCTTTTTAAGGAACTGAATGTGAAGCCACTGACTGCTGGGGTTTGTTTCTTTTGGTTGGTTTTTTTGGTGTGTTTGGTGGGATGGGGGTGGGGGGCCTGTGTGGTAAGTTGCATTGTATTCAAGCATGACTGAAACCTGAGTGTCTGTGATTATATCAAAATGGAGATCTGGTTCACTTGCAGCTTAAGAAATACAGTGGTCTCATAAATGCTGTTTGGTGAGGTTTTGAGACTGCCTTGTAAAAGTCAGGGAAATTAATGTTCAAAGTAATTTTTTCTAGTGTGTATGAAAACCCAGTTCTTAAAATTATGCATTTGTTATTTCCATATAAGTGGGTGTGTAATGGAGACAAAGCAACACCCCATAATTCTTTCTCTACAAGCTCTGTTGATATTTGAAGCACCCAGAGAATACTCATACACATAGTTTGGAGCTAAAATCTGACCTTCACGTTTATCCTTGCTTTGTTTGGGCTATTGAGGATTTAGTCTCCCTTTGTACCTCGGCACAACAAGCTAACTGTTACTCTGGTGCAAGAATGTTGTACAGCAGTTCCCTGACATCTAGTGGAGACTTGTCACTTTGTCATTGGCTTGTGCAGTGCTGCTTGTAACTGGAAGTGGTGAGGCTAGAATGAGTTCCATGCAATTCTGAGACACAAACTTTTCTGAAATGTAGATTTCTACACTGACATAAATCTCTTATTTTCACTTTGCAAGAATGTGTAGGGTATTGGTGAGAAGTTGCAAAGGAACTTCTCATTGTACTGCTGTTTGTAGCTTTTGTTGTTGTTTGGCATAACTTGGATTCATTGATACATCTAGTTTGGATAACAGTTTGCTTTGGACTCCTTGATGGGTTAAAGCACATACCTCCTAATACATGTTTGTTCTTTAAAGAGAAGAACAAACTGTTCAAATACTTTGTAATAACTATGGTAGTTTTGAGGCTCCAAATGATCCTTCTCAATGTTTAGCAGCTGGTATAATTGGAGCAGGCTAGCGTTGCACTTGCTAGAGTTATTCTCTTTCTCTGTGTTTCAGGCAGCTGATCCTGATACTGGAACTTTACAATCCCAATGATGTCTATGACTACTTAAGACACATTGCACTAACTCTCTGCTCCGATAAAGTTTCAGAAGTTCGGTGGATCTCCTTCAAACTGGTAGGGGATTTAATTCTCTCCCTGGCAGGAGAGGAGGAAAATAATCTGAGAGAGTGATACCTGAAACCGCTTTGCTTGCTTTCAGACAAGTAGGGTTTGTGTTGATAATGTGGTGTACAATATGGGGAAAAAAGTGAAATTGAAAACTCTTCAAAATATTTTATGGTGTTAAGACTTCCACAGATGTTAAAATGTTTCTCTGTTGGTTGCATGTGAACAATAAATATATTTTCAATTGGATGAGAACCAGGTTCTAGAAGATTTGGGAGACCCTCACCCAGTTCTGGGAGAGGGGAGGGAAAAAAAAAAAAGAGTTACTGATCTTTCCTCAAAGTTGATTTAACTTGTTACGATTTAATTTGCTATGAACTTGATGAAGATTATCCTATAGGTGTTCTGAATAAGTAGAAAGATTCCTTCAAGTTCTTTTTGTTCGTGGCCCACTGGATAGTGGCATTTTTATGGTGATTTTAGCTTGCTTTGGTGTATTTTGTTTTACCTGAACAAACAGCTGTTTTAAATCTTATGCTTTCTTCATAACAAGCACAGTAACTTACTAAATTTTGCAGGCACAACTGGTTACACTGAATACAGTTTTTCGTGCCCCTTGGTAGAATTCAAATGAAATCATGCTTTTTAACTGCCTAAGGGCTACAAGTCTCACCTCTTCATTTCCCCCTACCCCCCACAATCACCACTTTTGCCCATTCCTCTTCCCTTTGCTTCACAGGTTGTAGCAATACTGCAGAAGTTCTACGCAAACAATGCAAATGCACTGGGATTAAATTTCATTAATGAACTTGTTGTGCGGTTTCGTCACTGCTCAAAGTGGGTTGGAAGACAAGCATTTGCCTTCATTTGTCAGGTTGGAATGTTCTCTCTGTGTTTCTGTGTTAACAGTTAATTTGGAACCAGTTTGAGGCTTTTCAGCCATGTTGGCAAAACAGAAATTTAGACTCGGGAATTTTTTTGTTGTTTGGTGGGCTGAGAGAGTGGCAGAGTTGGTCTGGCCTCAGTACTAGCCCGTGGTTGTCCAGTTTTGAAGCTGTGGTCCTTGTTTTGTTCTGTGCCTCTAGCTGAAATAGCTGATCCTTGTACTTTCTGGCATCCCAGTAGCAAAGTTAAATCCTAAATTGAGATGCATTTTCGTAATACTTAAGCATGCTAGATAAAAGTTCACAGGAGCTTTTCAAACTTCAGTGGGTGTTAGATGCCAGGAGCTATTTCTTCTTTATTTCTACTTACCCCTCTCTTTCAAACCAAAAATGCTTACTTCACTAGCAGTAAGGAGAAGGTTGAATGTTAAAAGGCAAAAGGGTGATGACAGGCAAGAAGAGCAGCGTTTCCTAGAATGTTCTTGAAAGAAACTTCGCTGCTCTTGTCAGGCCATCTGCAGATGAGCTTTTTTACAACAGTATTTCAAAGGTTGTGCTTTCTTCACCAACATAGGATGGATTTGTGCAGAGTTAAACACTGACTTTTTAATAGGCCAAATTAAGGACAAGATGGAAAGGGATGGCAAATATGTGTATTTTTATAATAACTCTTGCTTCCTCATGTTGTGTGTTTATCCTGTAGGCTGTAGTGGAAGAAGAATGTATGCCTGTGGACCAGTTTGTTGAACACTTACTCCCTAGTCTGTTAAGTCTTGCGTCAGATCCTGTGCCAAATGTAAGGGTTCTGCTCGCCAAGGCTCTAAGGCAGACCTTACTGGAGAAAGGTGCGGTTGTTAATTTCCTTTGAAAGAATGAATGTCTCCTGAATGCTGTCTGTGCTCTGCCCAGGCCATTCTTTATTCTTCTTAGAATTGGCTCAGCTGCTAAAAGGCTGTTTGGTTCTGTTTATACTAAAACCAGAACTGTGCCTGGTAATCTGGGGTATTGCATTTAAATTCAGGTGTGGGATTACAGATTTAGGAATGTGTACTGTAGTGGTTTTTCTGTCTTAGAATATTTGATCATCATTCCTAAAGGGCCTGAAACTGGCCCCGATAATCTGACACACGGCATACTTCATCCGCTAGAGGGCAGTTATGTCCTTGCCTGTAGCAACATCAGCTGCAGTCATTGGCTGTTGCTGCAGGTGGTTATTTTTGGTAGCTATGATGCATACGGCATGCGTACGTTTTTCTTAAACATCACAATAGTTTATTTTGTTACATTTCAAATATTTATGTTCACGAAGTAGTTGTCCTTAGGGTCCTTTATATGAGGCGTTATGCTTTCTTCTGAAATTATTTGCTTTGTCATTTTAATCTTAAACTAACAGCTGATCTGGGAAAGGATGTGATATTGTGTGCTGCTGCAATGTCCTGTAGTACAATTCCTTAAAAACAAAAATCGGCTGATCTCTGATTAGTCCAAGAAATCTCCTGTGTTTTTTCAGAATAAAGTATGGAGAATGTTTTGTAATGCTTTGTACAGTGGCAGCTTCCTGAGCTTGCTTTCAATGGTTGATATGTGTATATTTAGTGCTTAGCAAAAAGAACTTCTCTTAGAAATACCTAAGCACCTAATAAGATGAGTAAGTAGCAGAATACTTCTCTGTCAGCTTCCTTGGCTTGCTGTAGCTTCTCTTAAGGAGCCTATAAATTGGATGAGCTACTGTAGATGTTTTTGGCATCCTCTGTGTTTTTGTGCTGCTTGTGCCCTAAGTTTTACGCTTTTGGCTTTGATTGAAATTGTCTTTCTCCCATTATTCTAGCTTACTTTAAAAGTGTTGGCAATCCTCATCTAGAAGCTGCAGAAGAGACCATTCTAGCCCTGCAGTCTGACCGAGATCAAGATGTGTCCTTCTTTGCCACCATAAAACTAAAACAGGGTAACATGAACAATACTGCCATTGAAAAGCAAAACTAAGGTGTTCTGCAGTACCCACTGACTGTCAGAACAGTTATTCACCCTGTGCTTGTGGTTAGTATGAATTACAAGACTTTTGATACCTACTTAAGCTGGAAAGGG
Organism: Porphyrio hochstetteri; assembly: GCA_020800305.1. NCBI lineage: Eukaryota > Metazoa > Chordata > Aves > Gruiformes > Rallidae > Porphyrio > Porphyrio hochstetteri. Next base: position 11,755,063 of record CM036921.1, on the reverse strand, counting down.
TCTACTGAGAAATGTTACCATCTTCATTTCATGACCACATTTCATCTACAGCTCTGTGTGTGTCTGGTATGTGTAAGTAATGACTTTTGGGGGTTTTTTTCTTTGTGAATGTGGATGGTAGCTCTAATCTCACCTGCAGAGAGATTGTATGGTATGTAGTCTTTCACCATACTCAGTGTTTCAGTGTAATCGGAATTCATGTTTCTTTTTTTAACAAAACATTTCCAGTAGTCTGCTATAAGCTTAAAGGGGTTTCAAAATCTTAAAACCTGATTATAGCAAACTTATATGGAGATATTCTTTCCTCACTTTTACTGTAGTTTTTGTGTTGTTTGAAGTATTGAATTTTAACTGATAAAAAGTGTATATATGTGAATATTTTTGAATTTCAACAAAAAAGCTATGAAGAACTGAAATCTGTATCAGTGGAAAGAAGCTCAAAAATCATTTCATTTTATAGTTGGTCTGCTAGAATTAAGGCATGGTTCATTTATACTTTATACAATGTGATATTTTTCAAAGCACAGAGAGCTTGAGATTCTTTGTATATTGTGACTTCTCTATTAATTTTCTGTTTCTGAGCTATACCCTTACAGGTGTTCACAGGTCTGGCTCCATTCCTGCCGGCTCTGGTTAGTGGTAGGTAGGCTGTAAAATCCTCAAACTAAAAATTGCTTGTTCTGCCCTAGCAGAGCTCACTTCGTTTGAGGGATTCAGTTCCTGCAGCAGGTGCTGTATCTGTAGAAGGGTATTACAGAACTTGACAGAGTTTTTGTTTGTGTCTTTTACGTACACAACTCATTTCAAAACCACCTTTAACTGGTCCAATGTTCAAATCACAAACAGCCTGCTGCTTTGTGCCTAAGAAACAAAGGACCTCTAAAGAAAATCCACAAATAACAAGTGTTTAGGGGAAAGGTGCTGACAGTTTACTCTAACTTCTGTGGCTCGTATGGCAGGATTTGGGGCAGACAACAAATGCAGCTTGCTGGGATCTTTAAGCAGGACAGTTTATCTGTATTTAACCAGGTGTTTCAGAGGAAAGAAATAGGCAGGTAGAACAAAGGTCTGTTAATGAAATCAGGTAGCTACTGACCAGTTTGAACAATTACAAAGCTAATACTTTCTGGTGAATCCTGACTTCTGCCCCAAGTCTGCAGAAAATGTGGGGCCTTGGGGTAAGAGTCTTTTTCTAGATTCTGGATTGGAACTTCATCCTGTCTAAAAATTAATACTTAAATACTAAAGGAATGGTTTCGTGTAATAACAGTTACTTTCTCTCTGTGAAAACACTTTATAAATAGACTTGTGTTAAATATTTCCCCTTATTTCACTGTTCTAGTAAGTAGTTCACAATGGGTGAAGGTTGTTACAGAAATGAATTTTTTTCTTTGTTGTTTTGTTTTAAATCTGGCTGGTCTGCAATGCAGCAAGTAGGATCCTCATCTGGGTTCTGTATTTTTGGAGGGCTCAGTTTTGTATACATTTGTTTAACTAGTCTTGTATTATTGTATGTACAGTATTTGTAACAGATTGTTTTCTTGTGAGATCACAAAATGCTTTTTGGAAGTTGCAGGCAGAAATATACCACTGCTCTCACTGCTATTACAGCAAACAGGATGAACTGTGTAAATTCTGCAGCATTCTACATTTAATTTTTTACAATTTTTTTCTAATTTAAAACAAATGTTTCTTCAGACTTTTTATGATTACGATTTCTTAACAAGTTAATTTTTTCTAGTTCTAATATCTTTTTCTAATGCTGGCATTATGCTGATATTTTCTAACAGTTCAGATTTTCTAAGGTCTTTCTGACAACGTTTTACTTCTGGTTTTTATTATCGGTTCATTAAATTTCTCCGCACTGAACAAACTTTAAGTGTGTGCATATGTAAGTATGTTTGAGATGTACTGTATGTAAATTAAATACTTTGAACATTAACTCAACCCAGGTTTCTGTTTGTCAGATAAACTTAAAATAGTTAGCTTTATTTGCAGTAATCCACTGGAAAACACAAGCTTCCATATGGTTTAGCATGTTTGGTTAGCATTCGCTAAGAGTTTTTAATTAGGATATGTGTAAACAGTAAGCCACCAGCTATAAAAATTCACTTAAAATCTAAACAAAGTCCTTTGTTTTTAACAATATTTTGGTACTTCTCTGGCTCCAGAAATCATGTCTGTTTGAAGTGGTATGATTTTGGTAGAGCATTTAAAAACATTTGTTAAAACTCTAGGGTTGCATGCACAAATGGGGGACATCGCTGGTTTGGAGTGGATTATTTTTTATTTGTAGACAATGTGCAGGTCTCTTAAACAGTTTTACCCTCTACAAGGTTTGTTGTCTTGTTTTAGTTTTAAACTAGAAATTATTTCAGCATGACTAAAGACCGCACTTTACGTCTTGTACTAGACAACCGTATGCAATGATGGGTGAAGCGGTGTGTTCACATACAATTCTCTGGGTTGTTAAAATTATGCAAAAAAAAAGTATTTTAAAAGCCAGATGGAGCGACGTTAGGTAGCTGATCCACCTTCACAACAGCAGTTAGGATATCACTTTGAAACCTTTCTATCTAAGGAACATGAAAAATAACCTTAGTGGGTGCAATATTGCTTGGATGCGATAGAAAATTATCAAGCACTTGTAATCCAAAGCATGTTAGTCATGTTGCTTAGAATTCAGGCTCATGGGTACCTCCTGTCTGATACACGCTTGGCAGCGGCCGGGGTGCCACCCCAGAGGCGGCTGTGTCTGTACATGGTGTTGGTTAGAGCCCAGTTACGTGGGGACGCTCTGGAAGTGTCACTCACTTGTCGAAATAGAGAATCTATGTAACTTTGTATTTATCTCAATAAATCCTGTGACTGTTTTATAAACCAACTTGTGGTAACTGACTTTTGTCATCAGTGGGATGGGAGTGTATTCCTCTGGTTAATGAAACCTCTCCCTGGTGTAAACACTGCCATCTGTCAGACCTGGGTTGTGCGGGGAATTCATCCTACTGCGTAGTGAAAAATCCGTTAGATGGCCAGCGATTAATTAGCTCTTCTTGTGCTTTTTCCTTGAAGTAGGGATGCTTCACAAATCTTTGTCAAAATCTTTGTCAGAACTGAAACAAGGTGTATTTTAAATGAGACCACCTATGCTAAGTGAAACTGGCATCCAGATCCTTGCCTTAAATCCTTCTCTCTCCAAACTTCAGCCTGGAAGGACATTCTGGGTTGTTTTTTTCAGCCTGGTGTTGCTCTTGGACATCCTGCATTGGAGTGGGCAGAAGCAAAAATAAATAACCCACACCTGCCTGGTTGGTTTTGCCTCTTATTTCAGGACTCTTCTGTCTCTTCTGCTGCTGCAATCATGCTTTTGACCATTTCAGACCTGCACTGGGTGCTCCATCCTGTGCTGTAGAGCTTCTACCAACTGCTGCAAAAGAATCTCTGCAGGGATTTTAGCTGATGGGAAAAATGAGAAGACTAAACAGTCCCCTGTGCCCCTGGTAAAGCCAACCCACGTACTTTGAGTTAGGGCACAAGACCCCTGTGTAGTAAACTGGAAACACAAAAAGCGTTATGCTTTTTTATTACGTTAGACTACACACAAAGATGGAGATGTAGACTTTAACAAGAAGAACAGAACACTAAATACGGGTAGCTCTGAGTTTTTACTGGAGTTGCTGCTTTGTTTCTCTACTTGTCCAAGTAAGTTTGGCATCCTCATGAAAACCAAAAGATGGGCAGGGTCGGAAATCTCTCTGTAATCACACTGGTGTGTTACTTTCTGTGGTGGTCTGGTAAGTTCATACAGGTGGAGTGTACTTCTGTGATGTCAGTTTATGCTGCTTGGATACTGTAACATGCTTGTGATAGGGAGGGGCATGTGTGTTTGGAGGACTGTCCAGGGCAGGGGGCATTTCAACCAGGTTTAGACTCCTGTCCTTAAAAAGGTTCCAAGCTTTTTCTAAGAGACAGATCTCCCTTTTCCTGGTCAGGAACCAATTCATCACTATGCCTTCCTTGCCCCTGCACACCTTCAGTGCCAAGCTCCATCTAGCTGAAACTAATGAGATATTTTCACTGCGTCAATGCCGAAATGACTTGTCTCTGAAGGAGCTTAAGTCCCATTTGGAATTGTTGACTGGAATCCCCCTTCACTTCCAGCGGATTCAGTACCTGGATGAAGGTGAGACCCTGTAACCTCTGGGGTTCTTGGAGGCTATTTGTGGTATCTCTTTCCCTGCTAGTTGTGGTACAGTTGGGTCCTGGATGAAGATCAGGCTGCTGCTTTCCTCTTTTTAGTGTGCTCCACCTGGAATTCAGTTCTTAATGCTTCACTTTTGATTCTGCTGTTCAAAGATAATGAATGGCCTACTCAGCAGGCTCAGGTTAGAAAGTGCAAGCACGGACCCTTGACTTCCTGCTGAGCCCTGTCAAAAGGCAATGTACTAGTGAGGCTCTGGCCACCCTCTCCACAGGTAGCTGTGCAGAGGAGCATTTATTTCCTGTTACACCAGTTGAACCTGGGGTGTTGCAGTACTTGGCTTTGGTGGTAACAAGTGGAGGTGGCCCTAGAAACTTGCTCAGACCTGCTACTTAACCCAAAATCTCTCTTCCCACTATCTGCTTTCTTGGATCAAACCAACTCAGTGCTTGCTTTTTAGAGTAAAGACACACTGGATGCACTGAAGTGTTTTACTGTCTTGGTACTTAACACATTAACTGCAGCTCTGTGGCTTACAGCCTTATTGCCCCCAGAACGCTCATCCAGTAGCACTCCCAGTAGGCTGGGAGTGTCTCCGTGTTGTACGAGTTCAGCACAGCAGCACCCAGGGTGTCCTTGATGCATTATGACCATACCATCAGCAAACACTGGTGTGGCTAAGCAGTCACCATCTAATGTTTTGGGTTGTTTTTTTAAGCTGGTCATTGTCTTCCCTAAGGATACGTTGACTTGCTTTTCTTTTCTGACTCCCCACAGTAGATCTGTCAGATGAGTCTACGTTTGAGGACAATGACATTGTCCCTGGTGGAACGATCACAATGCGCATCTGGCGACATGATGGCTGGGGGCGTCTTGTGGCAGCTGCTGCACAAGGAGACACCACGAAGGTTGATCCTGTTGCTTCTGTGAACGGGTGGGGTACGGTGTGTGGAATGGCAAAAGCCTCTGGCTGAAAGTCAAAGTGCTCCTATAAAGCAGGACTTTGTAGAGCAAATAGTGGGGAAGGCTTTAACGGAAGAGAGTCGCCATAGAAATCATGTAGGTTAGTTGTACTGGGAACAGTTCACAATGAAAAAGGCCATTTAAGGGGGCTGGTAACCCCTGGTAGTCAGTCCATAACACAGCCTGCTTGGTTTACAATTGAGGCATCTTTTTGCTGTTACTAGTAACCAGCATGTACACTTGGAGCACAAGTTCTCACTGGTTTTTAACTCTTGGTAGTCCTGATGTCTGCAAAATGTTCACACTTTTATTCAGTTGCCTGACATTTTGCTTTTTCTGATGTGTTCTCAACAAAAGATAATTCCAGCAGTTTTCATACAGAAAGGAAAAATAATACATTGTATATAAATAAAGTCTTTTTCTCAGTTTCCATAAAACACCACGGAAGATTGAGGTTATCTGTATGTGGGTGTTGCGTGAGGCCAAGTGACTTGTCTGTTGTCATGAAAATCAGAGGTGGAAGCTCTTGGTGTCATTGTCCATCATCCTCTGGCCATGCTGACTCCAGAGTGAGGATGGAGCTCGATACGTAGCAGTACCAGAATCAAGCATCGGAAGGCATTCCCTGTCTCATCCACTTTATCTAGCGCTAGCTTTCAGACCAGCTTGAGTCGGCGATCCCGTCCAGTCTGATTAGTAAGAAATCTTTGAGTTTTATAGAAAAAAATGGTTTCTGTGGTGCTTTGATAGAGCCCATGCTGCTTTCCTGATTTAGGACTGAAATGTTGTCTTGGCAGAAACACGAGGTGGTCTAGCTGATGCATACTGTAAACCTTCAGGCCTGAATGGGTACAGTTGCGAAATATCCTTCGACACCTTTCATAAAGAGCCATTGGCTCTGTGGCCTAGGCCCAAATTCCCACCTGGATCTTCACATTTTGTTCCTCTGCACTTCCCCAGCTGCTGCAAATGGATACCGCAGGGTTCTTCGCTTCCTCTCCTTAACTCTTGTGCAGTGTTGTGGTTCACTGGGAAGCAGCTGTTCTGCCTAGTGCCACAAATAGTTTGTGCTTTGCTCTTAGGCAAATGAGGGGGCTTGGTTTGTTTTCCCCCCATTTTTTGAGTTCTGCATGTGAAAAGATTTCTTCCTGCTTGGTGTAGAGCAGGAAACAGAAGGATGTGCTATACAAACAAGTGGTCTCCTTTGAAATGGAAGGTGTAGTGGTGTTGAGGCCCACTAAGCTTGCTGAAACTCTTGATTCCCAAATGAAAAGAAATTTTGAAGAAATACCCATAGAGCTGCTCCACTGACTAGATGAGAAAGCTATGGTACACTGTGGAAGCTGTAGCCCAGTGTGGAAATGGTTTCTCAGGAAGAACAGCATGAGGCAACTGAAAACTGTTCCTAAGAGGCCTCTTGGGAGCACTTCAGAACTTATGTGTTTGGCTTTACTACCCCAGAAAAAGCTCCTTCTGGAAAAGAATGCAATACAGGGCTGTTCCCTGAGGCAGCTTTGGTTCGAGTTGTCTGCTGGAACCCAGGCCCAAAGTCTCACCTGCCTCAGAAGGAGCCTGGGCTTATGTTGCTGATGCTGGCAGTCTGTGTCCTCTCTCTTCAGAAGGACAGGGATTGCAAAGTTCCTATAAGATTTTGTGGCACTCAGTAACTATGTATGAAAGGAAACCCCAAATTAATGTTCCTTCTGAGGAATGACTATGGCAAGCATCAGGAGACAGCGGAGAATCAAGACTGGGCAGAAGAATAAGGCACAAGCAGGAATTACTTAGCTGATGTCAGAGTGACTTACACAGTTGTGCAAGTATCCCCTAGGTATGGGTATGGGACTTCAGTGCTACCTAAACCAAATCAGACTGCTGTTCTGAAAGAGACTAAAAGGTTTGTGTTTGCTCTGCAGCTAGCCCAGCTGGGTGTTACGAAGGACCTGGTGGGCACCACACCACACGCAGAGTTACTGGGACCAGAGCAGAAAAAGGAATGGGCAGCACACCGAGCTTTCGTGGCACTGTTCATTGCCAGCCACAGAGGTCATGTTGAAACTGTCAGATTTCTCCTGAGACATGGTAATGTTCTTTGCTAAAGCAATTCTTCTCTGGGTGCACTGCCCTCCATACCACTGTCCTGCTTACCCTGGCTTTAGAATTTGACCCAAATGGCTTCACATGTTCTCTTTTGGAGGTGGAGAGTGTCACAGAATGAGCATGTCAGTTCTGATGGGGACTTGGAGACAATAATAACTGCTGTTCTTGTGACGTGTATGACTTTCAGTGTTAGACATGTTAATTTTGGAAAACAGGGCTTCTGATACATTTTTTTCACTTCCCTCTTTGAGTCCCATTTATTTATTGTGATTTTATTATCTAGAAATGCCTAGTTTTTATCAGCCACTGAAATGGAAGATGAGTTGTAAGCACCAGTTCTGTGGCTCTGACACTTGGCCTTTTTTGTTGCTTCAGAAGCCGCCTTTCCCCAGAAACCTGCATCTGCACAAGGGACAGTCCTTTGGGTCACTTGATTGTCCCCAGTGAAAGGGTGTTTGTTAATGAAAGGACGTTTGTTAATCAACATTTTTTATCATTGCAAGTGAGTGCTGAGAGGGAATCCCACCTTGTCTGACGGTGGGATCCTTGGGTCTCCCTTCCACTGGGATCCCTGAGCCTGGTAGCCTGAAGGTTTGTCCCTGGTAGAGGACACTGTCCTCTCCCAGTAAGCCCCCCCCAGTGCAAACGCAGTGATGGTGCCTTGCTCCCACAAGGCTAGCAGCGTTCCTGGGAAGGGAACAAAGACTATCCGGTTGTGTGGGAGCTGAGGGCAGGAGCGTGTGCTCGCCAGACAGGTTGGTTAACGCCACTGTTAGATGTGACTAAAACAAGCTGCATCTGCCGGCAGAAAAACCTGTGCGTTGTGGCCCGCAGGTGGCATTAGCTCCTCTCCTATGTCTCCTCACGCTTGCTCTGTGCGCTCTCTCGCAGGTGCGGATTTGCACTCTGAAACCCCCCTGGGAAGAACTGCCCTTCACGCGGCTGCTGTTGCGGGCCGGTGCGACTGCATCGAGCTGCTCCTTCGCCATGGGGCGCGAACTCAGGGCCGGGACAGCGAGGGACACACCGCGGTGAGCCTTGCCCGCCGCTGGGGCCAGAAGGAGAGTGAACGCACCCTGGTTCGCTTCCAGCCGAAGAGGAGAGTGATCCCACAGCGCCGCACCGCCGGCAGTGCTGTGAAAAGGGCCTTGCAGCAGAAATCTGGCCCCACATCCTAAAACGCGGACTAACTCGGTTCTGACAGATTTCAAGGAGCTCAGTGACTTCCCCAGAGAACCCCACTTCAAATACAGGTCGCTGGGTGGGATTTGTAGGTTTTAGTTATGCAACGAGCTCACACGGTGGTGATGCTGCAGCTAAGATGACAACTAGCTTGACAGCACGGCTCTCAAACACGCTTTTAATTTGTAGCTTAAGTATTTATAACATTGTTCCCTAGCCAAGCTGGCCATTTAGTTAATACAGTTTGTAGGATAGCTCGAGCCTGTCTGCAAGTTCTCTCTGGAATGCTCCTCACTAGGGTAATTTCCTAATAGCTGGCAGCAGACCAGGGCGATAGAGTTTAATGGGTATTTCAGGGGACTGGAAATCCCTGGGTCTTTCATCCAGTTCTGGCCCTGACTGGCTTTATTGCCTCTGGCAGATCAGTTAAGGGTTATTTTATAAGTAGGGCAGTTTGTCTGCCGTGGGAGGGTGCGGGCAAAGTTGATGTGCATGTAAGTGGTTAATTACAATTGCCCAGTGCTTGCTCAGTGTCTCCCAACATTTTAAGCCTCAGGGTTTTGAAGGTTGGGGTTTCCTGAACCCAGCGCTGGGGTGAAGGGAATTGCCCATCTGCTTTCAACGCTTCTTAGAATCCAGGTTCCTGAGATGTTTTAAAAATAAAACTACTGCTTACAGTCTCTTTATGCCTCTGTGATCAGTAGAAGGAAGCTGAGCTTCTGGTCTGTTTCCTGAGGGTTTATTAAGGACTCTGTGCTCAGTCTTGAGCAGTTTCCATTGTTTTGCTTAGAGATGTTTTTCCAAAAGAGCTCAGCACTAAGTCCCAGTTAACCACAGAAGAGGTGATTCTGGGTGGGAACTGAGCACTCCTGAGAACTTGGCCCACTGCCTGTTTGCTTGCAAAGCCTCATGTGTAGCCAGGAGACCCTACAAATAACTAACTTGGGTTGTGCTTGTTTCCTTCTGTCAGAGCATTTTCTCTAGCAGGTACCAGGATTGCTCTATAAATATCCTTGTGACTTGTGAATTTTGGCTTCAGTACTTGGGTTTGTGGTCCAGGTCAGTGCCTGGGAGGGGCTGTATCCAGAATGTGATAAAAATCAGCGTCCTGTAGTGAAGCATTGTCTTGTGTGAATAGGTGAAACAAGGATCAGAAAGATGCTGGCTGCAAACTTGGATGCCTCTTGTTTCTATTCCATAAGGGAGGGATTGTGGCTTATGCTGCAGGCTGAGAACTTACTTCCAGCACTCAGTTCCAGCTTTGCTTTGTGTGTGCTGCTTGGAGTGAGACATGTTACTTAGAGCTGGTCCTGCAGGAAGGGCTGAGAAGTAGGGCATCACAGTACCTGAGCAAAGGTGCCCTATATTCCAGGGGAAAAAAGGGATCTAAATAATGTTTCTATGTGGGTTTCTTGTCAGATTGTCTCAGACAGGGGAGCGTTGCCTGGGTGTAAGCACAGTAAGTGTGACGTGGCAGGAAGCCAAACCTGTCCTGCCTGGCTCAGAGATGGAGAGTAGGTTGCCTGGGGAGTCGTTTCCTTGCACTCACAATCCTCAGCTTCGTGCAAGTAAGTCCCTAAGCCTAGTTTCCATGTTAGTAAAGTTCAGATGCTAGCCTGGAATGCTTTAAAAATGCAGCTGCATCCCCTAAACGCTTGCCTGCCCCGTTCAGGGTAGAGGGTTGGATGGCTGCCTAGTCTGAAGGCAGGGCTTTGCACCTGCCTTGGATCTTCCTTGCCACTGGACAATGTGCTGAACCAGGAACGGAGACAGAAATTAAAAACATGGGTTCAGTCTCTAGGAAAAGTCTCCCTTTACTTCAGCTTTTTTTGTGAAGTTTGGTGTGATTGCTTTACCTTTTTGTTGCAGCTGACTTCCTTTGTGGAGTTCAGAAGGTCATGACCTAAAGGATAAGGCCCTGCTTGCTGTTCTGAACTGCTGGGAGCTGCACAGCACCGGCCACAGGACCGGAGAGTTGCTGCAGACAGCAGGAGAGGGCACAGCGGGAGCCAGGCTGTGCGCTTGGCAGGGGCCCAGAGTGCTCTGCAGGACGTGTGTGCCCATTTTACCTGGGCCCGTGTCGTGGTCACCGTGTCGTGGTCACCATGCTTGTCTGGAAGATCTCAGCTCTTGTGCAGCTGTATCCTCTCTGCTGTGTCCAGTTGTGCACATCATCTGCCCAGGCTCTCAAAGGCAGCAGCCCCCTGCGCCTTCCGAACTGGTGTTAGTAAAGACTCTCAAATCTGAGATGAGAAGTCCCTCCTCAGTTCCTTGTTTAAATCAAGTAACAAAGCAAGGTCCAGAACTTCAGGCTGTGGGCAGTGCCATGTCTGAAGCTGGTTCCTGAGATTCCACAGGGCTCACGGTCTGAGGGTATCATTCAAACACAGTTCTCTCAAATGGGTTTTATGCTGATTATTAATTCTGTGTGAGTTAAGATGTTATTTAACAACTAAATACTTAGGAGCATGACAAGATCACAAATTTTATCAAAGTGATCAGTAGACAAGATAGAAATATGGTGCTTCTGGCATTTTGCAGAGCAGCTGGATATTGCAAGCAGGATTATACAGGAAAGTCCTTAGAAATCCTTTATTCTTTCTTCCTATTGTCTGTCTAGACTGTCTAATCTGTACCCAAGCTTCTAGAAAGGGGGAGAGGATTTGCAGATGCTTTTAGGCATTATGCAGTATGCTGCATAGTTCTGGGAATGAACAGAAATGGGTGACCTCGGGACAAGGATGCCAGAACGGCAGGAAATCACGTAGTATGTGGTTATGTAGTAAGGGACAAATATCAAGTCTGTTTTGCTGGAAGCTGGAGGCTCATCCCTTGGAAAGAACAGAAGTCACCAATGTGATGCAGGGGACTGGAGTGGTGTGCACCAGCCCAAAATTGTATTGGGGCAAATCAGAAGAGTATTAGTGTTTGGGTGAGATGAGCCCTGGAAGGGTGTGTGCTGCTCTGACTGGGTGAGAAAGGTGGATTCGAGCTAGAAGAGACCCTGGAGTAACTGGGGAAAGGAGAGTAGGGCACAGCTGATAAAGGACAGTATTGCTCTCTGTCTGAGGTGCTAAATGTCAGGGAGGTAACCAGGCTATTTACACTGATGGAAACTGCTGGGTGATAAGGCCAGGAATTTGAATGCATTCTGCAGCTCCTTTTAGGGAGGAGGAGTGGGGCAGAGAGCCCAAACGTGTATGCATTTAAGAATGCAGCCATCTGGAAAACTGCTTGAGCTGGATGGCAGCACTGCTGGATGCTGATGTTATTAGTTGCAATGTTGTATTTGTCGCTTAAAGTTTCTATTCTGAAGAATAACAATTGGATGTAGACAAAGCAGATAATACTGCCTGTCTTAAAGCAACCAGCTGTGCTGCAGCATGCACCAGCAGTAAACATCGGGGGAGACAGCACGTGGAGATGCAGAGCTCAGGCAGGACGTGGCTGTTGGAGGGACTGATGCTCTGGATTCCTGAAATCCACACTCAGCTCTTCCACTGCCTCATATGTCATCTTGAGAACTCAATTTTTGGCTTGCATAGTATCACGAATCCCTGTGAATATTGTTCCTCTATTGCACTGGAGTGCAGAAGCCTGTTCTGGAGAGGAAGCTCTAAGAACTGTTTCAAAGGAAGGAAGCACAAGCAAGTAACAGATTTGTGCATTCTGCATTCCAGCCATTGTTTTCTCTTCTGTATGCTGCAGCACAGGGTAAGGATCAGTCTTCTGGAGACTTTAGAAGAGACTCGTTAATGAACTTCGGGATCCTCAGATAAAGAAACAGGGAGCTCATTGTGGAGAGGAAAATGCATTAAAAATGCCTTGAGTCTAATTATGTCCAGGGCAGGACAAACGTCACAACTGTCTGCTAATATTAAGAAATCCAAAGCAACTCTTTTGGAAGGGCTGTGGTTCCCCTGGATGTAAAAGGCAGTAAGTTAAATAAAGATGACAAGCACAGGAATAATTCATCACCCTTCCTTATCGTTACCGGCTCGCCCCCTTCCCTTGCCCAGGCAGACTCCCAGTGTAGCTCAGAGCCATCGTGCTCATGTTCCCCCTGCACCCTGAGAAAGCCAAGGCTCAGCAAGCCTGAACCAGGGACTGGCTGGAAAGTCACTGCATGCAGGGAGAGCCTCAGATGTCTCCAAACTGTCACCTTTGATACTTCTTCTAAATGCTAGTGCAATATTTCCCAACCATTTCCCCTCTCTCTAGAAGCATTTCTAATTTCACCTGGGTTACATCCCAGAGCTTACGTTTGCCCTGTCTCAGAGCTCCTCCTGTATGGGTGCTGCAGAAAAGGGCTGGGTGCTGTTGCCAAAGGTGACCTGCTCTGAGGACGTGCCCATGGGTGAGTGATGTACCTGGAAAGGAGTGAAAGTCTAGCAGTGTCTGTCGTGGCTTTAATTGTTGGGTAACTTGCTGCTTCCTATCCACAGGGCCCCAGTGAATGATGTGGGTCCCACCAGCTCTGCTTCGCTTCAGGCAGCAGGTAAGCCTCTCCCTCTGCTCCCTAGCTGTAGCCCTGAAACATTTGAAGCCCTTTCACTGAAGACACAGAGGTCATTCCTCTTAGAAATGTGCCACTTCCCGATGGAACATCCATGCCTGTGGGGATATTGGCTCCCCCACTCAGGCAACACCTGAGTAGTTTAGTGCTCGTGTGTTTTATTGACACTTCTGGAAGCCAAACACTGCTGTTGATCTCATCTTACTTGTGAAACAGAGCTCGCAGCAGACCTCCCTCTGCAAACAGAGTATTGAAATTTGAGAGCAAAGTCCTATCGCTGCTTCGGCATCACACAAATAACTTGTTGGCTCAGTGAATTTTTACAGAGAAAAAAGAGCAAGCTTCTGGTTATACCTGTTCCATATTTATCACCAGACAACTGTAGTACAGAACGCTGTGGCAATCATTAGGTTCATTTCTTAAAGTGAATCAAATGAACAGAAATTGTTAAATGCCAGAGTACAATGTAGCTTATAAAACCCACCAGACATCAGGAAACTTGGACTGATTGGGCTCTTAGATGTTGTTTTCCTCTTGCTTAGGAAAGAGAATTGTAGTCAGCTTGCAATCTCCCCAACATTGTTCATGAAGGAAGCAGACAAAAAGTACCAATGAAACAGAAGGGCTGCAATTTAGTTAATTTTATGCAAAACAGAATCCGCATTCAAACTGGGAGTTACCAAGCAGAAATGGATTGATAGAGAAGCCAAAATATTCTCTGTGCAAAAATGGTGAAATATTAAAACCAAAATTTCAAAGAGACTCCTGGGAGTCATGTAAGCCTAGGCCAGAGAAGGTGCAAGGGTGGAGTTTGATGCTGTCAGAGTCAAGAGGGGGGCTGTGTTCTCATCCCAGATACCCCAGGCTGTGCCCCTCTGTGTGGTACAGACCTGAGCAGCTCTGGGGTGGCAGAAGGCTTTGTATCAGGAAGGAGAAATAGAAATAACTTCTACCAAGGAGTGATTAGAAGAGAGGGTGATTGCTTACAAAAGAGGGTTCTGGAGGATCTCTGCTAGGGAGAGGATGGAGAAGGGAGAGCAATGTGTAAAGGACAGGGAGAAGGGGAAGAGCTGATATTATGAAGGTGACAGGGATCTGTTTCTAGTCCTGGAGCCCCCCAAGTTGATGATGGTGGGCAGTGTCATAGTGTGTATTTTATTTTGCATGACAGACTCCTGTGGGCATTGAAGCTGTCACAAAACGTTACAGAGCACCATGTGCTCCTCTCCCAAACTTCACGCACCCCACTCCAATTCCCTGTTCCCTGAAGGCTCCAGCCCAGTGCATCGCCTGCCCCTGCCAATTGCAGACCCCATGTATGCGTGCTTTATCTGCCTTCCCTTTTTGAATTAGTGGTGTTCCTTGACTTGTAACCACCAACTGTGTTCAAAGACATCCAGAAGTTGGTTGTGAACCATGTCTGAGGATCGTGCTGACCGTTAACATTTAGGAAGGATGGCGGTTTGCAGAGGGAAGCCAAAAGCGATTCACTCCCCAGTAGGCTTCCAGCATCCCGTTTGGGTTGGTTTAATGCCTAACCCAGGCTGCAATTTGAGGTTAGTGCCTTGGTTTTCCTTCAAGCTCCAGATCTCCATGCACTCTTCTGTTTGCTTGACGTGACTGTCTGGTATGGTTTGCTGGTGTTTTGCTGGAATTCCTGTGTGTACAGAAGCTAATAAAGCAACTGTCAACTCAGAAAACTCCTCTTAAAATATGCTCCTACTGGCTTGGGATAAGAAACACAGAGGTTCCTTGTCCAAGCCTCTTCCATGGAATTTGTGATGCTATTACAATTCCTTTGGTTTCCAGTAACCAAATAACCGTTGGGGTCAAGCAGAAGTCAAGGTATAAAAATGCATCACTGTGAGCCTCCTAAGCTGTCCATACCTTAGAGGAATGGTCTGGACTGTAGCAGTTGTCTTATTTCTCTTGATGAGTGTTTGTATGCGTAATTCAAATGCGTGCGTGTGTTTGAATCCCAGCTTGTATTGATTGAATTGGCCTCTGATAATAAACTGTATAAATAAATCAGGGGGGAGTTAAAGCATCAATGTGCTTGTGGAGAGGGAATTAAACCCAGCACAGTGACCTTGAGCAGAATGTAATTTCAGAAGTGCCTTAAATATGCTGATGACATAAAATAAGGCTGAGGAAGTTGGAGGGGAGGGGGCAGGGGAACAAAACAAACTCATTCAAACTGATCTGGATTTATCAGGATTAAGCAGATAAGTGGCTTATGCAGTTTATTGCAGGGAAGTGTGAGGTGAGAAGGCTGGCGACCAAAAAGGAATCAGAGAGAAGAAGGCAGAACACAGATGGGAGCATGGTGGGAAGAGCACGTGCAGCGCTGGGGGAGTCTCCTCTAAGGTGAACAGCTTTCTCAATGCTTCTCTTCTCACAGAGCTCAGCTCTCCAGCCACACTCAGCATGTGGCTCCAGAGCTGGTCCTGCTAAGGAGGGTCCTGCTCCACATTGTCAGCCTGTGCACTAGCTTGTAAACAAGAGCTGCATTTAAGGTGATCTTTTTCACTGAAGATCTCCAAATACAGTTGTGCCTCTTTTCGAGAAGAAACCACGTAAAGCAAAGAGGAAGATGGAGGGAACAGAGTCATGCCAGCATGAATTGGAGGGGCAAAGTCAGGCTTTGTTGGTGTAAAACCATGCAGAAGTCCTTCCACACAGGTTTGATGAGGCAAAACCCCTTTGGGGCTGTAAGGTGCATGCCCTCTAGTTGCAGATGAACAGAATCCAGCTTTTCATGTTACAGGAAACATGACTGTAACCGAGCTGCATAATAGCCCCTCACACAGACTTTAGACTAGAAAAATACCAAAATATATTGTTTCAGAGTAATGAGCACCCTGCTGGGCCCCAGTAAAGCACACAGAAATCGGTGAATCTTTCCAGTTGGCTAAGCTGGAGGTAGATTCCATGGTTTGAAAGTACTTGTTTTCTTCTGGTTTTCTTTCCTTCTTTTTAGCCCTAATGTCTATTTTCATTTTTTTAATGTTTCATTTCTCCCCTAAATTGTAAGCTGGAGAATTTCTCAGCTGTGGCCAAGTAGCTTTTGAAACCAAATCAAAGGCAGAAAGAGTAAAAGAAAGATATTAGATCAGATAGCTGAAAATCATCCTGCCTTACCTTTCACTGCCCCAATTTAATTTATTTCCAGAAAGACTCCAAACAGCTGATAATTTCTGGTGGTTTAATACCTAGGACATATTGGTAACACATAGACTTATCTTTCTCTTTGAGTCTCCTTGTGTGGAGCTGCATTAGGTGGAAATCCATTACTGTCTAGAAGCTGTAGCTGCCTGTGTGATGTTTGCTGTAGCTGAATAAGGGAGTGAGGAGCTACAGGGAAAACTGAGCTGGGAAGAACAGAAGCTAAGGCAAGTCACAGGTGATAACTTGATCTCATGCCCTAATCCTTATGTCTTATCAAAATTGAGTCACGAATGGGGAGTGGTGACTCCCTGGGGACACAAGAGATGTGCTTGGAGTTTCTTCTTTCCTCAGGCTTTTGTGGCCCCTGATTAATGTTGTTCCCAGTTCAGTGTCCCTGCCTGGGATGATGGGCTGGGTGTGTGCTCTGAGCTGTATATCCTCCTGCCATGGGTGGTGTTGTACCAGTAGGAGAAATAATAACAATAATAACAATAACAATGAAAGATAGATGACCTCCATGTGTTTGTACCCCATGCTTCTGCTCTCCACAGCAAACCATCAGCGTTAGTTAGACTCTGCATCCTCGGAGTTCTGTTGTCAGTTTGGGCTGTTGTCACACACTTAGCTAATACCCTCTAGTAATTTTATTTCTTATTCACATGCACACTTAATGTCCTTAGTCATTAGACTGAAAAATGTTAACCTTGTCATAGTTAGTGACTGGAAGCAGAAAAGTCCATTTAATTCTCAGGGGAATGAATTCTAATTTTCTGCTTGTCAGAAAGTGACATTTTACATATTTTTCTCTTTTTTTCCACCAGTTTAGTGCTAAATTTAAATGCGTGTGTCATAGGAATAGACCTTTTGTCTGTGCTAAACACCCCAAGAGCCTTGGCAGGTGTCCAATGTATGAGACTCTTGACCAATAGCTGCTGCTGGAGCTCATTTCATGCACTGAAGAGAATGGGAGGTGGGCATGGGAAGTTAGAGATAAGAGGTCATTGCAGAGGGCACATTAGCATGGCACGTCAGAATGCATATTTTCCCCCCTAGAAAATACAGATGAAAAGCAGCTCATCTGGAATAAAATATCCCACAAAGAAACAAATTATGTTAATCAGGCCAGCTAGTTCTAATATTTGTCATTAAGATGTGACACCTTCTATTTAATATCACCAACTACTGGGAGCTTTTGAGAAATGTCCTGGGTGGAAGGCAAGTTGTCCATGGACACCGAGGTCAGTGTTCTATCCAAGGGAATAACTTGTATCTTGAAAAATAGATGGCATCTATGGGAAAGAGGAATAATCCTCCCACAGTCTACAGCAGGTCACTGCACTGCTGAGCTGGTGGTCTTATCAATGGACATTTTATAAGGTTTTGGGGTTTTTTGAATACATTTCCATAGGGCTCTTCTGAGGAGGACGCTGTGTGCTGGGAGCTAGGTGTATTTTGAGAAACAGATGCCCCTATAAAGAATTCTTGAGTCTTAATTTGCAAAGATGGATGAGGTAAAAATGAGGGATGGTGTTTTTGCTTTTTCCAGCTGGGAACTGAAGTAGGGGAGAGATACTGTTGTGGCCAAAGTCACCCTGGGAGTCCGTGGAATTGCATCCTAATCTTTGAAGTCCAATTCCAGTATCTTTACCATATATTGTCTTTCTGTTCCCTTACTGCTGAATGTAGATTAAATATGCACATGTGTAATGAGCCAAACATGTTCTGCATATGGTTAGCCAAATTCTGACCTAAGGGACATGAGGAAAGCTCGGAGTGCTTTCCTGGTTGGGCTCAACCCAAGGAGTGCAAAACAATGTTGGCATTTAGTTTACAAAACTAAAGCTCCTTCTGGGCTTGTAGCTCCTTCATCTGCCTGTTTGGTGTTCTTAAACTCCACCTTCCCTGAGTTCTGGAGCAGAGATGACAGGCCTGTGGGAGATGAACGCTGTGGCTGATTGTCTGACCTCTGGTATTGTCTGCACACCAGATGCTGATTAATGATTAGCATGTAGCAAATTAATAAATCAATACCACAAACAAATAAACCATCCATTACAGTAGCCTGTCAAGTCTGTGTCTCCTCTGGGAGAGGAGAGATTTCCAGGCATTACATTTCTTCCCTGTATGTAAATGCCTCTGGACCACTCACTATCTTGGCACCTTGCAGATATGATGTACAAATTAAATTAATTATATTCTACAGGTAACTTGATATGTGCTGAAAAACCCCATTTGAAGTTGTTTTGCTTAGTTTTGTTTTCTGCAGGCGTTCTTGAAGGGAAGGGTAAGTGGTCAGTGTCGTGAACGTGTGCTCAGGAGGTGGGAGTCCAATGCTCTCTTCCTGCACAGCCCTGGTGCCTTGCCCTGAAGGGCTTATCCGTGCTGACTGCAGTCAGACAACGACCTTTGTGGGCTAAAGAGGTTCTGGCTGCCCAAGCTCCCTCTGTAGCTTTGTGGAGAAAGCAAGGATCCTATACTCCATCATGTAAAGGTCTGCATTTCGATGCTTGTCCTGAATCACAATCAAACAATTTTAAAATTAATCCCCATGAAATACTGACCTTAGTCTCTCTGAGCCAAAATCAAGCAACAACTTGAGCTACCGTGTCATCATCAGCAGGCTGCTAGAAGCACAAAAGCTTTTGTGCATCTGGCCTTATTTTTCTGAAAGAAAAACCACTTAATGGTGTTCTGATACGTTATGTAATGCAGCTAATTAATGTCCTTGTAACAATCACTGTCACACAGACTTCAGAGATGGTTTCTGAGTCTGTACAAACATCTCCAAATCCAGAATGGGATGGAGGAGTAAGTGAACCCCTGATTGTCCATTCTCCTTACCCAGAACATGTGTATGTACTTCTCTCCATTTCTTTGGGCATGATTTATGTGTTCTAATAAGTAATGAGTATATGTGTGCATAATTAGAAGGGACAATAAAGAAAAAGCAGTTGATGAAATTGGATTATGCATAATAAAGCTGTGATTTTATAGAGTCTGTAGTCATCAGGAGAGAGTTTTATTGGTGTTATGAAAGGCCTGAGCTGGAACTATGGTCTTTATAAGCTTTAGTATTTTTTGATGCCTCATTGTATTACATGTATTAACTCTTCATTTTGCCCATTTGTGAGCCCTTCCTAAAGCAGGGCAGCCTGCCCTGCGCTCCAGTCTTACTGGTGTCCTGTCCTTCTATGCTGTTCTGGCTCTGCAGGCCCCGGCTCAGCTGTTGTCTTGGCGTAACTTAAGGAGCAGTTGTGATTAAATATGAGTAAATCCATTCTCTGCCTTTGGGGGAGAGATGATCCTGCCTCAATCAGCAGCATGATCAGGGGATCTGGGAGTCAGGTGAAGTCTAAATTCAGAACTGCTTGGTAGAAGCACAGACCTGGGGAGGTTCACAATCTAATCCAGTGCTGCCAGATCGTAGGTCAGGTGTATTTTATGTGAGGTATCCAAAACCCACCAGGTTTGGGAGAGACTGGAGGAACAAAACAGCCTTTTGGAACATGAGGCACAGGAAAAACTACAACTGGGTGTCACCTGGCCTTCTGGGGACCATTCAGTAGGCATAACCTTACAAAGCAACAGTGTGTTTTTAGTTACCTTTTCATGTTAGAAGTGTGAAAATCATCCATGCAGAGCCCTTCGTTGAAACAGAAAGGGGTTTGGCATGTTAGACCCTTTCTCATATTCAGAAGCTTTTATCACATCCGTGTGTGCTGTCTGTGTGTGTTACTCGGCTCCAAACCAGCCCCAGCAGCACTGTCAATCCACACATGAAACAAATAGAAAATACATTCCAAATAATTGCAGTATTTAAGTAATTTGGTGTTTTCTGGGTTCCACAAGGCCCCAGCAGATTGTTAACCCCAGTGGAACCAGCAAGTGGATAGGCGTGCACAGCCGAAGGGTCGGACCACCCAGCAGCATACAGCAGACCCAGCCTGGCAATGCCTGTCGCTATTGACTGTTAATGACTGATTAGCAACAGTGCAAATGAAAGGGGAATTAAAAGCAGATTTAGGCAATCCTTTCTCCTTCTTGAGTCCTTTAAGTGTAAAATACTGCACAAATGCATGAAGGACACTTTAATCGTGGTTTGCTGAGTATGAAGATTGTTCCCTCTCACGTCAGTCTCCTTCGCTGCCCCAAGGTGAAGGAGTTGGTCGCAAGCTATCCCATTTAAATGATTATTTTCTTAGCACTCCTACACTAAATCGAAGGACAAATAAGCATGCTGAAGAACCTGGTTTGTTCAGAACTATGGTGAACCTATTCTCATTTGCATACAGGTAACTCACATTACCCAGGACATGGCTCAGAGCTGGCTCGAGCCTCCCAGAAGTGTAGGCTGAAGAGAATTTTCCAACCCTATAGATTCTGGGCCTGTCTCCTGGTGCTCTGCACTGCAGGGAACAAGCAGGAGGTTGTCTCCTTCATCCCAGTCCCCACCCCATCAGCACCCCTCTTAGACACCCTCATTTTTCCTGCTGCACAGCCAGCCTGACATCTCAGGACTTGCACTTCAGCAAGAAGGGCTGGTTTGTTGCCTGTGAGGATACGTTGCCACAGACAACTCCCAAACTGCCTGTCACTATTGCCAGGAGGGAAATGAGGTGGGGGACAAGATCTCTCTGCCCAAGTGAGCAGGTAGAAATGTCCCTCCCTGCTTTCCCTCCAGCCTCTCAGCTCTATCTTGGTGTCTACCAAGAGACCATAAACATGTGAGTTTAGTTCCTTAATGCCGAGATGGAAGCTGTAACGCCCATGATGGGGAGCACAAGAAATGACTGCAGCTTTCCTTTAAACAAAGGACATGACTGTGCTCTGAGCATAACTGCTTAATTTTTCCAGACAGGGACTGTAGCTCACTGGGGTTTTTTTGGGCTCTTCCTTTGTTTTTGTTTTTGTTCCAGCTTTTAAGGATGAGACTGTTGTGTCTGACGCATGTCAGCAAGCGAAGGAGATTCAGTAGCATAGCTGGGTTCAGCTTGCTCCCCGGTGAGGAATAAAAGCATTAACCGTCTCTCACTTCAGGGAGGAGGGGGGGGGGGGGGGCTGTTTTCAGCCTGTGAGAAGTGAGAAGGCATTGTCAGGTTTGGGTCAAGCTGGAGCAGGGCTGTGTGGGCTCTCAGCAGGACAGATGAGCTGGGTGTCACACGGCAGCCTGGAGGCATCCTTCGGAAAAGCAGGAGGCAGAAGTGTGTGCGCACAGGGTGTGGGGGGGCCAAGCCTGCCATGTCTTGTTTTGGTGCCAGGCTGTTCTCTACAACAGTGATCTCTCTGGAAAGCAGGCTCAGAAAAATGGATCTAATGCAGAGCCTTTAGGAAGGAAGCAGAGAGAGAAAATGGCCACTTCTGCACTCCCTGTATCAGAACTCTAAATAATGCTGTTATCGAGTTGTTAAACGTTGCTTAATGAGAGTCCTGCCCAGTGCCCGTGAATCCCAGGCTGGTACCGAGCCCCCTAACTGCAAAGGCTGGAGGAGGAATGGAGATTCTTTCTCTTCAGTTTATTTCTTCATGGTTGCACCTATCTTCATGGTTTGAAGTTCTCAGTTTTATTTCTTTTCAGTAAACCTTTATTTCACTTCCTAAATGAAGCAGATAAACCGCAGAGAGGAAACCAGGAGGCAAAGGGACAACTTCAAAGTTGAGTCAAACCTGGGCAGCATACACAACCTGGTGTAATTGCCCGGAGTAAAACCACCGCACCGTGCACCTCACCTACAACGGGATGAGCAAGGATAAAGAGATGTCAGAGCTTGGAATAGAGACCTAGCGAGCTGTCTCACCATAAAAATGGTAAAACTGCATCTGAATTATTATCATTCATTTGCTGGACTCCAGGTTTAGTGATATAAACCCTTCTCTCCATTCCAAAACAAATCAATGAATAAATACAAACCTGACAATCCCTAAAACTTTGGCTTGCCTCATGGTTGCAGTAAGTGTGCAATAGGTTGGTGATAGATGTAAAGTCCTTTGGCTTCGAGCAAATTCAGAGCAAACCTGAACCACTTCAGTTGGGTAAACTTAGTTTGTGCCTGTGTCTGATCTAAAGTTTGGATGGGCATCCAAGTGTTCAAAGGTTTGACTGCCACGGGGCTTTTGAGAGGCTTCAGTACGATTTGTAGCACAACACTGCAACTGCCTGAGGAGTATGTGGGGAATTCTGGGGCGATGCTGCCTCTGGGTCTCACAGAGACGTGGGGAAATAGGACTGGAAGGAATTTCGAACAATCTTCCTCTGGCAGCACCAGCTTACACCTGTACCATGGAATAACTTTATGCTGGTTAGTTTTAAAAGTAAGCCTAGTATTTGAAATTTTTTTGTTTACTATGGATAATGTTAAATTGTGGAGAAATGAAGCAAAAACTTGGTCTGAGTTTTCTTAGTTTGTTACCAGAAAATGAAGAACTTAGTATTTACCACGACTGAAAAAAAAAG
The DNA here is from genome assembly GCA_020800305.1 of Porphyrio hochstetteri. NCBI lineage: Eukaryota > Metazoa > Chordata > Aves > Gruiformes > Rallidae > Porphyrio > Porphyrio hochstetteri. The sequence continues at coordinate 11,732,482 of CM036921.1, read as the reverse complement.
AACGCACCAGTCTTGCCTGAAACATGACTACCTTTTTCTTAGCTATCATTAAAATCCTGAGCTTTTTGTTACTGACACAAGTCAGGAGTAATAAACTTAAATGATATAAAAGATATGACAGGTAATTATCCTCAGAGATACTCTCTAAAAAGGTACTTTAATGTATTGTACTATAATGTACCTAGCACATGTCTTCCATAAAATGTAACCTCTATTATGCATTTTGAAAGAGTAGGAAGTGTGCTTATTCTAAGCACAGATATTTCATATGCTCTTGTCTCTTAAAAGAACCCAAAAGTAACAACTAGCCTTTGATCTATAATTTCTGTGCTGTTGCTAAACACACGGTGAATTTTTTATACTTTAGGTTTACTAAGATTGTGTAATGTTACTTTTGGGATCAATGTACTGATTTAAGAATAACTACAGTATTAAAGACTGGAAAAATCTTACACTGGGGATCAGACATAATGATGTTCTGAAGAATACTTGGCCTCGTGTGTCCAGCTAGAACTTTGCATGTTATAGTAAATACAGCTGCATTTGCTTAAACGATAAGCAATTAAATTAACCCAGTATGTTTACTTTAATGCTTATCAGATGGTCTGACCCCATTTCATCCTCCTCCTCTGAACATCTGGTATGCTGCCTCCCTGAGCGCCGAGGTGCTGTCCATAAGCTGCAGCGTTGCACGGGGACCATCTGAAGCCTCGGTGCAGAGGCAAATGCAGATACTTCAGAACACTCTTCATGAACACAACCTCCAGTTTCTCTGCAAGCCTTGTGCTATATATCCAGTGGCTTCCCACCATCCTGGGGTGGTTTGGGACATTTTGGGCTCTGTCAGAGCCTGTAAAACCCTGTGCTCAGGCTGATGTGTGTCTTACTTCAAAGGAGGCAGCACTACAACTTTCTGTGCTGAGATGAAAAGCTGCCCTGTGGTACTCTTCAGGTTGTGTCAGAGAATTTCCAGTTGGAAACCCTTATGGAAATAAATCCACCACTGAGACATAGAGGAAAGAACACTCTTTTAATCTCTTTGAACTGTTTTCCGTGTAACAAAGGGAGTCTTGAGAAGTGTGTGAACAGCCTGAAACCCTAAGGTCAAAATTTTCTCCAATTCATCTGACAGAAATAACGACCCTTTCCAGTGTTTTGTGTCACTGGTGCAACATGAATGGATTTGTGTTGTTTTCACAAAGTTTCTGGTTTTGTTTAGAATTTACTTCTCAAACTTCTGGTCTTTTCCCTGTACGATGGAGGAGGCTGGAAGGACAATGTTTTGTTCACTGGCAACCCAATCATCGTGGTTCACAGCACAACACTATCATTTTCCAGGACAGTTTTTTATTCCACTATGGTCCTATGAAAGAGTTTGACATGCTTTCAGCTGGTGAACTAACAGTTTGATGGGATGGGAAAACCACAGGAGTCAGGAAGAAGGTAATGGTCTGGGAGTGCACCTTATCTGTCCACTGACACTTAATGGTTTCAAGGGGAACAAAATACAACATGTGTTGGGACCTAATGTGGAGTGAATACGACACGTGTAGGGACCTAGTGCAGAGTGACCTGGGTTGGGCTTCACACAGGATTAGATATTTCTGGCCTGGTTTCCAGTGACTGTTAGACTAGTGGCTGTGGTTCTCTGAACAGCGTGGAAGAAACCAGAAAGAATCCTTCACTAAGGGGAAATGATGTGTGTGAATGGGGAGCCAAAGGTCTCTGGAAAGAAAAGAAATAATCTACCTCCTCTGTAGTAATTAAAGTTACTCCAGGCTGAGCAAGTAGCCACTGGCAGGAACCAGAGATAGGAATTTTTGCGCACACTTAGGACCACGGTGGGTGTCTGTTAGGACAGTCACAGCATGTAACTGTAGAAATGTCTCACACAGAATAATGATTAGATTTATTCCCTAAGCAGCCACCTTTTACAGCAGCCGGATCAATTGGCTCTGCATGTGCTGTGGCTGCTTTTCATTGTGCTTCTTTCAGAGAGTGCGGCACCACTCATATGGTGACTGCAGTTTGAACAGTGCTGCCTTGCTCAGACCCACCATTTCACTGTTATCTAATCAAAACCCTTTATTCTCTGATGCAAAAAAGCATTTTAAATAAATAATAATCTTTCAACTCTGAGCTCCTGGTAAAATACCTTATATTAATGAAATTATAAATAGCAAGTGCCCATTCTATGCCAGTTGTAACAGCACAGAAAAAGAACACATTGTGAAGGGAAACGCACCAGGCTTTTTTCACCCAATTTATTGTTTATAAAGCCAGTGCCTGTGAGGAAGATAATTCTGATTTCCTAGTTCTTCAACTTAAATACAACTGTCATTTAAGCCTCCACTATTAATTATCTCATCACACACCCAGGAAGGTACACGCAGGCACACATCCATGGTGGCAAGAGAGTTTGAAAACAAGCTGACCTATTTCCCACTGTGGTGACTCTATCAAATACAGTAAAACTTTTGCAAATGCAATTCCAAAAGCATCATCCATAGTTCCTCTTTAAAATGACCCCATTACCAAAGAAATGGCTTATCTCAACAGCCAAACGATGAGATGGCTTCAGGTTTCTGAGAAATGTTAGTCAGCTCAGGAGGAACTGACAGGACACTAATGTGAACCTTAGACCACCAAAAGCTTTATGAAAAACTGCACCAAATGAAGATTAGATTGAAACAGAGAAGACCTCTAAATACACTTGCATCTTGTTTTCAAATTTTGGTTAAAAATAACTGCATAGCTTTTTAGCTTTTAGAAAGGTCCCATCCTGCTCTGACTTGTGAGAAGCAGAGGTCTAAGACTTTTATACAGAATTAAAATTCCCTTGACTTTTGCTGTGTTTTTGAAGTGATTTAATTTTGGTTTGAAGCATTTCCCCAGTGTGTGCACCGAGTTTACTCACACCATCCTGACCTTGGAGATGGTGTGATATTTTACGGTGTGCAGTGACATTTATGTGCCCAAATTGGCTCCAATAAATAGGTTAATTTCCACAAATTAAATGCCAGGTTTGAAACATTACAAGGTGATTTAATAATTCTGCATCGGCCTTCTGAATCCACAGTTGGGGCAGGTGACTGGGCAGTCCTTTGTCAGCTGTGAATCCACAGCTTCTACACAATTTTTTCAGGTATAAAGGGTCAAACTAAAAATGTTGGGATAAGAAACAGGACTATAGTTTCACATATTCTTGAACACCAAAACCCCAAATACACGGATCAATTAACAACTGACTGGTTTATGCTACAGGAGTGAGTTCAGATGTTAGACAATACTCCTTCTAAATGATGGAAAGTATAATAAACCTCCTTCCTTGTTAGTACAGAGTTAATATTTGGACATTGGGAATAAGATTCAGAAAAGTCCAACTGTAGGTGCTGGACAAAGACTTTATTTTGGCTTTCAAAATCAAACTGTGATTCATATGGATTTGGATTTCCCTTCATGCAAACATTTACTGAGTGTTAGATGCCAGCTCTGGTTCTCTAATACAACAGTTTTTTGAAAAACATTGTTCTCGAAGCTCCCTTTTCATTTGGCCTGAACTCATGTAATTTTGTTGCTACTAAATTGCATATTAATCTTTACTATATCTGTTTATATAAATCAGACAAGAATAAGAGGATCTATACGTGACCTTAAAATAAACTGAAAAACCATGTGATTAAAATAAACAGAGATACAAACCTAGTAATGACATGAAAGCTCACTGATTTAAAATATTGTTCTTACAATCATCTTGCTTGTTCAAAGAACAGTTTACACACGTTATAGTCCATAGCTAAATGGCAATTTAGCTTAAATTTCCAGAGTCTGATTCCAAGTTACTCTTTATTCTGGTTTTTAAGTAATGTGTCTGAAGTTAATTCTGCTATGCATTCTCATTCTTGGGTAATCTTTCCAAAGGATATGAGTCACTTCTCTATTATTTGTAAAGAATATGGAAAAAGTAAAATACCGTTATTTTGTGGGCATTTGGAACTGGATATGAAAAAAAATAGGTTGGATGTTGATGGTTGTGAGTCATTTCTTGGGAAGAAGGAAAGAACAAACACTAGCTGCTGACCTACTGCTATGAAAGCCAAGGACTTACTGCTGACTCAAGAAGTAGGTATTGATAGCTGCAGAATACAAAGGAGATCTTGCAACAGGGAAGTCTCCTCTGTAAGTAAAGAGGAGTTATAAGGAGATGCCTGTTGTTGATTTCTTGGGGGCTGTTACTGGTTTAAACACCTTAGCCAATTAGAACGGCAAACAGTCACTAGAATTAAATGTCCAAAAGTCTCAGCAAATCTTTGGGTAGGTAATGAAGGGCAAGACTGAACTCCATAGCTCTGAGGTAGCCACACCAGTAACAACCAGCGCAATCCCCTACTGCTTCCGAGTCTTTTGCTGGTCCTGCTTGGTATAAATACTGGTATAAACAAAACTGAAGCAACATAACTACTTTGTAACACAGTTGTATTCCCATCAGCTAATTGAAAAAAACAACCCCTGATTTTTGAAAGTGACTTTTGTCACTGTGACCTTTGTGTACTTTATTTATGCCAACCAAGCAGCTGCACTGGGAGCTGCTCAATTACTTAGGTAACTACACAAACTACTTGCAAACTACACCACAAAAGACAATGAAAGACAATGCATTTAATAATTTTATGTTAACTATACTTATGGTATGTCTGTTTATTTCAAGATGCAGTGGACACACTATGATGAGGCCTGATAGTTATCTTTTCTGCAGCTGTTTTTTGTGTGTTGTGGTGGTGAGTTTTGTTTAATGAGCGAAGCTGCTTTCCAAAGGCAAGGATGCAGTTCCATGTGAACTTGAACCGATGGCAGTCATGCCTGCTACTCTTCTTGCTCACTCTCTGTATGAAAAAGATGTTTCTGTGCTAGCACAGGCACTCGAGCAACTCCCTAGTGGGCCAGTGCAGAGTCCTGACTGAAAACTAATTCTAAACACAGATTCCAATACCAGGAAGTGATTAATTGGGGATGAGCAGCAGGGTGAGATTGTCAGGAACATGGCAGTCTGTATTTATGTCTGGAAAACCTGCTGTGAAACCGAGTCTGAATGGAGGCTTTCAGGGGGAAACAATTATAAAAAAGTTTTTAAAAGACTTCAAATAAATATTTTAAAATCATAGTCTTAGTTACACTAATAAAAATAGTGCTTGCTCTGTGATCTCTGTATGCATTTATTCATTGTTGCTTCTAAGTAAACCTGAAGTGGTGTTACCAGCTTGGAGGCCACAGATTTCAAAAAATCAGGAACAAGTAAAATGCTACAGGAAAATGTTTTCACTTTACCAAAGTGATTGTGGATGTTTACAGAAATAATTTTTAAAGCATAAATGTTTAACAGTCCAACAGTACATTACGGAGTATTAACTTAGGGATGCAAATGGATCTGTGTGCCTGACTCACTTCTTAATGTCAGTCTGAGGGCTCACAGGGCCACTTTAAGTCCTTAAAAAAGGCACCTTTGGTGCTCTGGATTTGAAAACCACGTTCAAGTTCCAACCCAGGAACAGCTGATCTCCAGCCAATAAATCCCTGGGTAGTCTTTGGTACTGGAGGAGATGGCATCACCTGGAATAAAAGAAACATTAGAATGCAATGATTAAAAGGATTCTGATTGTAATTTCTGTTATGCAACATCCTCTTCTGTGCTGTAGTGTGGATGGAAATGAAAACCCATAAAAACGAGTGTTTTTAAATGCAATCTGCTGAATTAATATCCTGAGTGCACACTGACATTAATGGAAGGAAATAAGAACTTCAAAAGATTACAGCATTGCATGCAAGTCTGATTCATAATACAGGACAACTTAGAATTTAAAAAGTCATTAGAATAATTTAGGTCCCATTCTATAGCAAGGCACAGGGAAAGACCAAAGTAAAATGGCCCGATTCCAATAAAGTAACTAACTTTCATTTACCAGCCTTCTGAAAAAAAGGAAAGCTTTTTAGTACCTAAATTGGTAACGTGTAACAGGAAATCAAACCCAAAAGTTACTGTTTAGTGATCTATGTTAGCATGCTTTAAGTTTTGCTCACTACCTTTCTATGGGCTTTACTGGTCTTCCATTATTAGAAGAATTGTATCTTCAGTTTTAGCTTTTTTCTAATAATAGTATAGTAATAATAATAATAAAACTCCCTGTAAAACAGTTAACTTCTTAAAACAGGAGAAATAGCATTTTATACTGGCTGTAATGTATTTGGTAGCAAGGCAGCTACAGAATAATGGGTTTGTGGCCAAATGCTAAAGATATTACTGACCAAGATGGTTTTTGAATCAAGAACTACTTACTTGTTCCACCTTTCTACTTTAAAAGATGGGTAAGCATCAAGTTAATCTGCAACTAATCTAGCTAAAAAGGAAACAAAACAAAAGCCAACAGTCTCTGTTCACTGACTGCTGTGCTTACTTTGGCTGAATCATCTCAATTGGGCACGTTCTATCATTTCAGCATCTGGGGACTTGGTAGAGAAATACACAGCAAGAGAACAATGTCTCAGTTCTCTTGCCAGAGTTGCTTCACTTTGTTCTTCAGCCAATATTAGAAAATGTTTGTGATATTTAGGTGGAGCAGTTCCTCTAAAAAAGATAATTTTTATGGCCAAAAGTGCCACCCACTGAGCAAGATAATGAAGGAAATCGTGTCCCAGTTACGATCTGGGGGGAGGCACTATGAAGAAGCAGTTAATCTAACCTAGGGTGAAGAACAGACATGATTACTGTTACCAAGAAGGTAAGTGTGCAGAAAAACACACTGCTGGGCAAGGACTTAAGCAACTTCACTCTGAATATGTGAAGGGTGACCTAAATAACAGCAAACCCTCATCTTCCTTAGCCAATAAAGATGGTGAGTTGAAATTGAAGCTACAATGCCTGTTTCAGTATGCACCAGGCTTTGCATGCTACTTTGGCAGCTGGTAACCGTGATTTAACACATACACACCCTCACTGTGCTGCAAAAGAGGTAAACTCGACCGAAACTGGAGGTTTGAGACAAAGCTGAAGAACAAGTAGCACTAATGGCAGAACTGCTGCCATTTCCTTTCTCTGCCACACACAGCACTAGCTCTTAATTTTTGTTTCAATTTGATACCAATAGAAGCTTTTACTACTTTCTCACCTTATCCCCTCACCCTTGGAATACTTTGAAAGAAAGTTAGTTCAGCGAGCTGGAATTTCCTACGTCTTTTGTTTCCTTGATCTTCTCTTAAGTGAACTAACCTTCCTTTTTTGTTAGCATACTCTGCTTCCCCTTTTACAAGTATGTTCCTCTCCCAGTGTCACTGATTAGCTACCTATATAGTTACCACTGTGTATTTATAAGTCAAACCACCAGTCACATTCCACTCCCATTTCCAGCTGTTTGACAACTTTTAGATTACGTGAATATAACTCGTATGATCGAAAATGAAATAGTTATGTGTTGGCTCATTAGAACTTCTTACTAATTTGTGCCAGTTTACTAGGCTTCTTACTAATTTGTGCCAGTTAAGAGGCCAGTGGTGTTGTCTCTGCCAAAAAGACTAATGTCTGCATGTTAACCAGCAGTCTGAGCTGCGAGTCAAGGTTCTGATGAGCCCCGAAGCGAGACAGATACACGTGTATCTGAGCAGTGAATGGTCAGCAGCCCTCAGTGGCTCTGTGAGCACTCCCCTGCACTGCCCTGTGCTGTTACCAGATGTCACAGAGGAGTGCATGGGGGAGGTGTTTTACAGAGAGATGATTATGTACAGTGAAAGCTCTGTGAACTAACCACCACATCCAAAGGGCAATTCCTTGTCTTAAATGAATGCTTTTAAAGCATTGCTTGGGTTGCAAATACAATTTGCTTTGACCTTTAGTTAAAGGCCCTCCTCTACAAGACAAGGGATTTTTAGAGCCTGTGTGGTTTCTTAAGACAGATAGGGCTGTATTGCAATTTTAAAATCTAATTTTCTAACCTTAATATATTTTTCCACGGGTGTCACAGGTCGAACCTGCAGATGTTCTGGAAGCTCTATTTTAGGCTTTGTATTTTCTTTCTTTTCATCTTCAATCAACTGAAACCAAAACATCAACATTAAAAATTGGACTTTATATCTTCTGAAATACGCTGTAATATCTGATATCTACACGATTCCCCTCATTGTTGCATCTGAACTCCCTGTTCTTTCCATCTAAAACAGGACTACTTACTGTAGTGCTTTGGAAATTATTCTTGGTTGGTATTTCTTGGTTTCAGAAAGTAACGTAATTCTGAATTGCAGATGAAAGGCTAAATATTACTGAAGTGATTTAAACTCTCTTAGCTACATCAGTGGTCCAAAAAGAGCTAGAAATATCTAAATACACACATTCACCAGTAGTAACAATGCATATTCTGTCAGCTTTTCAGCTGTAGCTTTATTAGTACTGTGCAAACGTGGTATGGGTGACAGACCAGGGTTATCAAGATTGGACACTGGAGCCCAGATGACTGGAGTTTTTAAAGGTGTTGACCTGGATGCCTACAGGAATTTTCAAAAAATTCTAAACCAGATTAAGTACTTCAAGCTCCATGACAAGTGCATTTATAACTATTCAGGGACTGTGTCAATCCTGTTCTTTAGCAATGAAATACTGTGATTCCAAAAGTAACTTTATGTGCTACTATATTCTAATATCTAAGCATCACTGAGAAGAGACATGTCTCCAAATATTTTCATTTGTTGTAAATTCCCCCACTGAAAATTTAATTAGCTAGAACCTTTTCCCCTAGATTTTTAAACTACCATATGGATAGACAAAGGGGAAATATTTTCCTGTCAGTGTGCATCTAGTACTTGTTAACACTGTTGGGAGTCATGTTTCTCAAGAGAAATATAGCAGAATATGCGTAGCATGTAAATTACCACTTGCTGTATTTTATTCAGAGGAAAAGAGAAACTTTGAACCCATCTTAAAAGTAGTGCACTAGGAACCTAGCTCAGGGAAGCAAACACAGTATTTCTCAAGTCTTCTGTGCTCTCCTAATTTTGTGTCTGGATAAAGCTGCCTACAAGCAAAATTTCACATGTTGCTTGTACTCCATTCAGCCATACCTCCTCAAGAGGCGTTTTCAAGAATCCCCATTTTTGAGACCATCTTCTTGCAGCTTCTAGTTCATTTTCAATATATTTTTTCCTGAAACAGACAAATATTTAATATGACTTTGAAAGCTTTCATTAAAAAGAATCCACGGCAAACAAAGCTACCAACGTCACGAAGCACAGTGCTTAAGCATGGATCATTAGACCTTGACCTGAAAACAACAAGTTTATCACAGATCACAGAACTGTCGGGGTTGGAAGGGACCTCCAGAGATCATTGAGTCCAACCCCCTGACAAAGCAGGGTGCCTAGGGCAGGTCACACAGGCAGGTGTCCATGTTTGAACTAACGATGGTCTCGTTCAGAGGTAATGGGGAAATAATTTCCATGAGTTGAGAATGGAACAGCTCGTGTGACTGCACCACCTTGCAATTCTGCGTTACGCTGAGAGCTGCAGGGGGGTCAAATTGGCTACGACACGTTTTTATAAGACGCAGATAAGTTAGCACGGATGTCCTTTCACGCAACTGGCCGGGTAAACGCTGACTATTGACTGCAACGATGCAACATTTCGTGCCCGCCCTGCCCTGGCCCTGCTCGCCGTCCCTTGGCCGGGAGCGGCGGGGGGGTGTGTGGGGGGGGCTGTGTGCGAAGGAGGCGGCTGGAGAGAAGCAACAGGGCTGTGAGGGGAGGGCCGGGGCTTTTACCAGCAGTTGTCCCGCGCTACCACGTTGCACGGCGGCGGCAGGTCGGCGGGCCGACGCGCCATGTCCCCCAGAGCGGCGGGGCCGGGCCGGGCCCTCACGGCTTGAGCGTTGCTGGGCGACGGCAGCGGAGGCGGTGCTCGCGCTGCGGCCGTTACAAAAGGGCAGGAAGGGCCGCACACTCCAGCCGTTGGTGCTCGCGCTGCGCTGCCTGGAGCGGCGGCGGGCACGGGCGGCCCCTTTGTCTCCGTGCCCTCCCGGAGGGGTCCCGCAACGCTGGCTCTCAGGTGAAAGGCTAAAAAAGGCTCAAACCGCCCAACCTGGGCTTTTTTTTTTTTGTTTAGTTCCCCTCAGTAAACCAGGGGAAGTGCCCGTAATGTCGTCTGTAATTTTTTTGGGGTGTCTTTCAGTGGCTTTTCACACGTTTTTCGGTCGGAAAGCACGTTTGGGTTAAGGTGATGAAAAACTGCTGCCTTGCTTGAGGAGCTAGCCATATTCCAGAGAATGTGGTGGTGCCTAAACTCCGTAATTGGCATCCGAGCTGGGCTCCCCTTGGCAGAAAGCACATGGGGACACCTCTCTGGATACTGAGTTAAAGAGCTTTATTTTAAATCTGGACAAGGGAGTTGTTCAACAGCCAGAAACTTGCAGTGGTTTTGATCGTTTGTAGGTGACATGCAAAGCAGTTGAAGGACGCAGGTTTTCTTGTAAGAATGAGCTTGTTAATGTGTCCAGAGCTCAGAGGGTGTGTGTTATGTTTAACCTGTGTCCTTCTTATACACCAAAATCATCTCTTGGTGATTGCAGTGGGAAATAACATCGGTCTTGTCACATACAGTGTCTTTCCTACCCCTTTTTCTGGTAGATGTCATTCTTTATAAACTACATGCTAATATTAGAAGTTCTGAGGCAGACCTCAGTATGCTTTATGAGTTATATATAAGAACCTAAAAAATATTTACAGCTTGTAAAAAGTTCACTCTGTTCCAATATATTAATATTTTTGGCTTGCCATCAATTTTTTGGTAATTTTATTTTCGTGCAATTGCTTTATAAAACATTTCAATGGTGAGTGTAGCCAACTGGCTCTTTGCTCTTACGAGTTTAAATAGTTCCCTGACCCCTTTCTTTTTGTCTGGCAACTGGCTTGTGCAAACACACTGTAAATAGTTAATGTGACATTTTCACACCGTTGGACAGTTGTTATGCTTATTATAAAATAAATGCAGAAAGGTTTTGACCGAAGCTGAGTGGTTTATAGGTAGTGTGTTTGAATGCTTAATTGCTGGCTTTTTATTTGGTTTTTTTAATAGAGGAAAGGATCTAAAGGTCTTAAATATTTGAGTATGAATAGACTGTATAGACATTTACCAGTCATTTCAGAAGTACTAAGAAACTCTATTTGAGTAAAGGGAGGAAAACCCCCAACTTCTGTAGTCCTAAAATAGCAATTAATACTGCTCTTCTGTGTCTATCAAAACCATTAAACTATCAACATATAAAATATTTCACTTACATGGCATTTCTTGATTCTCTAATTGATGATGAGACTAGCAATTAAATCAGCTGGGTCTCCTATCACACCCATAAATGCTTACTCATTGTCCTACTTAATTAACTCCTGCTGCACAGTGACATTTATCTCAGGAGTCCTCTTGTTTCAGCCTTGATGCTGTCTGTGAAAAATGTAATTTGTTAATGAAAACAATCAAATTCATAGTTTACTGTGTGTCAGGATTTAAACTGCAGTTGTGTCTAAGAGAGAATGAAACTTCTTATACTAACATTGTGAAAATAGCACTTTATAATGTCCAGTCTTTGTGTTTAATGGAATGAGTTTTCAGATGGGGGAATGCAGTAAATGAGTAGTCAGTTTTAGGTCTTAATAGGTTCTTATGAGCACAGGACGATATTAGAATTGCAGTTGCACTATGAGAAAAGAAGTGAAATAGGATTGTAATGAGCTCATACCTACACTGAATGACTTAGGGGTACAGGTCTCTTCAGATCCAAGAGTCACTTACTGAAAAGACTGGCTCTTGTAGGTACATACAGCAGCATTTGTCATCACAGTGCTTCTAAGATGGGTAAATTCTAACCTGGATATGGCCATAAATGCTGAAATTGTAATGTTAATGCTTACTGTCTTCTTCCAACTAGGAGTTATGCAATTATTCAGGTTCTCAGTAGTGCTGCTGTTGATTAAGTGGGTATTCTGTGAGAACTCACAACTGTTCTTCAAGCATTTACAACCTGTATGTAACTTGAGAGTTGCAGTTTATTATCTTGAGTTTCAGATATCCTTTCATCTGCATTAGGCATCACCATACCACTGGGCAAGTAGTTTCAGTCTTTTTTTTCTTCTCTACAGACTCTACTCCCTTCTCCCAACATAGTAAAAGAGCTTGTGGCCCTGTGTTCTGATGCAGGCTGGGGTACTGGTATGGATTCAATCTGACCAAGTGAAAACCAAGATACTTTACCCAAATACAGTTTTCTGTGTACAGATGCTTCCGCCAGCACCTGATGGGGAATGCACAAGGGTTTGGAGGAGGACAGTGCTGGATGATAATGCTAGGTCTGAGTTTTTACAAAGCTACAGCCTGAGGATGTTCTATTGACACAAATACAGGTGCTCTGAAATAGGTCAGGGAACCACACTGACTTAGACTCTGCAGAAAGTCAGATCACTCTTTTAATCTGTTTCACAGAACAACTCCACAAGGACAGCAGTTGTGCTTCTGCAATCGAGGAAGCAGACCGAATGAGACAGGAAAAGGTGATGTGTGAGCTGAAATGGGTGACCCAAGGTAGGTGAGTATCTTAAAATTCTATGGCTGCAAAAGATTTTGTATAATGCAATGATGGCTCTGTTAATGCCATTCACTGTCTTCAAGATTTGAGTCAATTTTTGTGTTTCTGGAAATCTCTTGTGTCTACTCTGATAGGAAAATGTTAAAGCTTTTTACATTGTTTATGGAGAAAAGTGTCCAGATAAGCACACAATAGCTTTTGGTGTGATGATCTCTGAAATTATATGAAAGGGAACAAACCTTCTGTGATCTGTGTAAATATTTGTAAGTTCTGTTTAAGAGCATCTCCACTCCCACTGAATAGGCTGAGATTTGGTTCTAGATGATACTTGTGCTCAAGTGCTAAAGAGGCAGGTATAAAATATCTTGTGCTTTACAGTACTCTAAACTAGTTATTTTCAGAATTAGTTACAAGACCAGACCTAAATCATGTCCCTGATTCTGGCATTATGTTATCCACTATACAGGTTTTACTGCATTTAACATTCCTGCTAGTGGAATGGGTAGGAAATGAAAAAAAAAAGCTTAATTGTTTGTTGTAAAGGGTATTTTGAGTTTTTTATATTTTCTAGTTCTTAGGTCTTAAACAGAAATTGTTTTAAACAGTTTGTCATAAAATCACATCTAGATCTAAATCCTTGATCCCTTTATGAAGGGCTCTGCACTGTTCAGGTTGGACACTTAACCCCAGTATAAAGACAGATGAGAGTTCTCTGAGAAGTATGGGGTGTTGAAGCAACCTCTTGCTATATTATTGCCTTATATACCTGCAGGGTAAGTGTAGGCAGAGCTGCCTTGAGGCTCTACAGCGTGTAAAACTGTGGTTTGACAGGGCAGTCCCTGAGACACCCATCTACTTGGCTGGACTTGGAGGAGGTCTCAGCCAGGTAAGGATTCTCTCAGTTTTTGGTAGACCCAAGTGAATAGCAGCATAAAAGTGCTTAGGAGATTCTCCACCCAATTCAATCCTCATCCCGTGTTGTAGCAGGGTACTTTGTCATTGTCAGTGGGGAAGCAACAATGCAAATGAAAAAGTATGGCTGCTTCTCCCCTTTGCAATCTGAAAGCTTCCAAGTTGAGAAGCGTTTGTCACTAAATGAAGCTGTGAGTTGTGTACTTGTTTTCTGAATGCTTTTAAAATTAACTAGCAACCCTTAAGATCTAGTATAACAGAAATACATTTCCTTATGAAGAGATGGGCTTTAAAGATCATAATTCTTTCTTCTTGGGAACAGCTATATATCACAAGGGGGTTGTGCAACTAATATTGCATTGTGTCCTGCTGGGATAGATGTTTGTAAATGCTGTTTTCTATCTGAAGTTCAGACTGCAGTGTAATACATGTGCTGTGACTAGCACATGCTAGTGGTTTAGGGAATTGTCACAGAGCTCAGTTGCTAAGTATGTGACCAGTAAGTCTCATATGTTCCTGCTGTGCCACAACTTTTGCTGAATGTTTGGCAGCTCTGTGGAGGCAACTTTCAGGGCTCTACCTAGGCTGTTTGATGGCTGGAAAAGTAGAACAAATGGTCTGCACTGATGGGAGATAATAGCAGTGAGGGAGAGAGAATGCCAATGTCCCTCAGGAAACCCATAGTGATGTATGCCAGTCTGGTTCTCTGGTTCTGTTTGGAAGGCCTGCACTTCACACTCTGAGTGCTACCATCTTTGCATCTAAAAACCTGAAAAGCAGCTTCATTATTTTCTTTCTGCTATGCTGAGCTCACTGCTTTCCCTCCACTGACAGCACCTATGAAAATGAAGCTGTTTGCTGAATTGTTTATATATCCATTTATGTGTCTGTGCTTAGGCTTCTTGCATTGAAAATGTTTACCAAAAATATTTAGCAGTGGCTGCCCCATGGTTTGCAATATTAAGTGTGGAAGTTTAATAGAGGAGATTATAAACATAACTTCAGTGTCTTTTGCTAATGTTTCTAAATAATATTTCAGATGTAGGCAGCCAGAGTGGTAGACTGCTTTGTTATGACTGCTATGATTTAAGTAAACAAAGTCCTATTGACACTATAGAGTCTGGCTTCATTCCAAAAAAACTTGCTAAAGTCTATCACATCAAGAATATGTTAATTGGAGTTCCTGAATTTCCATTTATGAAAGGAACCCAATGGTCTGGTTAGAACCATTATGTTTTGTAGCAAAAATTAGAACTGTCATTTCAGTGTGGCTGTAATTATCCAGTGACTTTTGAGCAGTGAGTGGTACGTCTGCTTTCACAACACTAAAATGTTTTCTTTTCTCTCCATAAAATGGCACTTAGAGCTACAGCTTTATGCAGATTTCTGTGCTTGGAAGGCATGAACAATCTTAATGGAATTTAGATACCATTCAATAATTCCTGGAGTTTTAGTTGTGTTTGAGCCGATTCATTTATTTTTGTTCAAAGTAAGGCTGCACATGAAATCACAGATGGATTGGTGTTTGTCCAACCCCCTGCCAAAGCAGGATCACATCAAGCAGAGAACTACAGGAAACTTTAGTACGTTATACCTGATGGATCCACTGATGTTTGTATTGTACCTGGGGGAATAAGTGTGCATGGCCTCCAAAGAAAATTATTTCTGCTAGTGACTGGAAGGGCTTTGCCACCTTCCAATTGGAGGGCATGTTTGCAGTAAAATTCTTCATTAATAGGCATTGTGTCTGAGTGCTACTCCACAGCTCCAGTTGCAGAGCTGACAGAATGCTGCCTTACCAGGGTTTCAAAAACCAAGGAACATGACCACTGCTTCTAGCTTGCTCAGTGTAAAAAATTCCTGTAGATGCCTTACCAGAATTCTCCCTGATACATGCTTGAGTACCTAGGCACAATATGAATTAAAGATGAAGACATACATGAATTTTTGTTGCATTGTATAAACTGAAATCAAACCCTTCATGGTCTTTGAAAGTATTTTTTGTTTCAATACAGCGCATGTTTCAAATCAGGAAGAGTTGCCTTTTTTCCTTTTGCATGAAAGGCAGGGGGTCTAGGACATTTTAACAGCTTTCATATCCTACTCCGCAAATATATTATTGCGGCACAATAGTTTCTTTGCATGAGAATTGCTTAAATGATTCAAAGTGGATTGAAAAATATATTTCAAGTTTTAATTTTATGCACAGAACATTAATGAGCAGTGCCCCTTGGAGACTTGCTGTCAGTTTAACATATTCACAATAATCTCAACACAGATGTTATTCCATCTAAATCCTTTTAGAGGGAAGAAACCAGTAATTTTTCCTTGGAGAATGTCAGAAAATATGTTATTGTTGAAATTGCATTTTGATCCCAGAATGCTATGTAAAATATCATTGCTAGGAAGAATAAGTAGCACATTGTTTCTGAGGTGAACTGCATGTGAAACTTTTTTGAGCCTGTAAATTTTAAAACAAGAGAATGTTTCGTTAGTTCCATGCAATTTCTCTTCCCTTGAGGGTGATTCTAGACAATGATGGATATCAGCATCTAATTGTATCCTAATTTAAGAGAGTATTTGTTATTAGTTAAGATTTCTCTATTTGCAGCCATAATGTGATGAAGTTATTGTCTCTTTCAGATACCTTTCCCTGTGCGTTCTCTGAGCATGTGCGTTAAGCTACTTGCTAGAAAGAAATAGCATGGTTACAGTAAGTTTTGTGTTGGAAAATACTAAATATTGTTTCTGCTTTGTGTTCTGTCATATGCCCAGATTTTGTTTTTTCTACTTGGTGCACTCATGTTGTACACTGCTTGCTCTTATATTTATTTTGAAATATCTTCCTTTTTTTGTATTGGACAAGTCTTTAGGGGGTGCAGCTTTGACAGTGAAATTACATGGAGGCTATTGGAGTGTTAAGGTTGTAAATGTGTGGTAAATACCATGTTGTTCAATATTGGAGGAACTCTTTATATTCCACTTAATCTTAACCAAGGAGGAGCTGTAACTAGTGCCCATACAACCCAGCCATATGTAAGCAGTGCACAGGTAATGGGAAAGAGCATGTTTAGGAAACTGTTGGATGACTCAAAGTATGGGTCTGTAATTTTCTTGTGTTATAGTAACTCTTCTAGGACTGCATAAATCCAATAATACTCCTAGTTATTGATAGTGCATCACCAGTTCTATGCACAGATAGCTGGTTGGAATAAATCCCATCAGATTTTTCAGAAGTTTTTTGGAGGAGCGTGAAAGGTGGGGTGCAGTTAATTCATTACAAAAAGCAGAAGGGGAATTACCAGTTCCAGTTGAATTGTCCCAACCCCTTCTTGGGTTTTTCTCCACTTTGTTGTTAAGAATGCTAAAGGGATAATGACCCTTACTGTGATGTTATAAAATAGCTACAAAAATTTAAGCAGAGATGACAGATAAAATTTCCAAACAGAAATGTTGGGGTTAAATAGAATATATGTTATTTAAAGTTAAAAATTAACCAGAATCCAGTTCAAATGTAAAGGTAAATTATAGAAATGCTACTGGTAAATTTTTCAGACTACTAATGCATTTTCTGTTTGAACTTGTAAATGTAAAATTTTGACATGTGTTTAAATATTAATAGAAACTTGTTCTAGATAGACAAATATAAAATATTCTTTTGCATTTTTAAAGAACAAGGAACACAATTTGCTTAGTCTTGTAGCAGATTCGTTTCAGTCTGTATTAATGATACTAAAGGTACAGATCACTTGCTTTGGGCTCACTTTATAGTGCTTGATACAGGTTCAATTGATTTGCCTCTGTTGGTCATGCTTCTTCATTGGTGGTTTGCATGAATTTTTGTGTGGCTGAAAAGATTTCTACAGCTTTGATAGGAATGAATGAATTACATGGAACTTCTGGATATAGACTAAATATTTCTAAACAAATATGAAGATTTCTACTCTTCAATTTTTTTATTTATGAAATTTATTTTAAAAGTCCTTAAATTCTTTCTTTTAAGAGGAGCTAGTTTTTTAACAAAAACCCAAGAAATACAAAGAAGTCAGAAGACATGGAAAATGGCACATATTGGAATGTGTTTCTCTTTTTCTTAATGACCTCTCAGTAAATAATTTTAAAACTATCAACAAAGCATGCCTAGATAATTAGTGACATTTTAAAGAACACAAGTAATTAGGAAGCTGTAATCAGAAAGTAAGTAAAACACCAACTGGATGTATATTCAACATTTCAGTAGGAATGTATTAAGAAAATATCTTGGCATTCAGATGAGTTTTAAGACTATTGGTAAAATATTTTACCAGTACATGCTTATAGATTATGAATAGAGTTAATATATTGCAAGTGTGAGGAAAGCTGTTATTTCTAGGACCCTTGTACGCTGCTCTTCTGTTAACACCGACAATAGCAGTGGACTGGCCTCATCTCTTTACCAGCCCCCTTTGATCGCTGTGGAGTTCCACTGAGGTAACAGCAAAGCAAGAAGTAGCAAGACATTTACCACAGTGAATTGGGTTTTAGGTTTGGGCTGTGAAATGTGTGCAATGACCAAGTTAGAATGATGTACTGTATTTACTGGCACGTCAGCTGAAAATGGTGAAGGCTTGGGATTTTGGATCTGTTAATGCATTGTGATGAAGTAAACCTGCAGAATGTTTCAATTCTTGTGAAATTCCCTAAAAATTGAGTCAAAATTAGCACTAATGAATTCACCAGTGAAAAAGATCAAGCTTTCAATAACAGCTGTATGACTTACATGGAGTTTTATGGTTTTGGCTAATATGACTCTTGTGAAGTTTGATAATGTTAACTTATAACTTTCAGGTATGTTGAGAGATTGAACGTACTGTAAGTGACAAAATTACATCACTTAAGCATTGAAATAATTCTAACATGGAAACTTTGGTTTATATCTTTGTTTCTCGAGGCAGATCAATCTTGTGTCAGATTTGTGACTCGCATGAAGAGCTCAAGCTCCTGATCGTGCCTGTTCTAAGAGTGGTTTAAATAAATCTTCAGGTTTTCTGGCTTTTGCCTGTTGTGAGAGCAATGGCAGAGTCTTTTGCAAGTGCCGCTGATGATTCCAGAATGCAACATCATGCTTAGTAAATGATAGGGATCTTTCATCCCTTTTTTCTTGCTGGCTTTGGTTAATCAGGGAATGCTTCTGATGTCTTCCATGCTTCCTGGAGTTATAGTGATTCTGAAAGATATTTTGCTGTGCTCATACCATTTATATTGGCTTCATGTCTGTGAGATTTATTTGCACTCGTAGCAGCTAGTACTCGTAGTAGCTAGTAATGCTGTCTGGAGGACAGAGGTTTGGGCATGTTCAGAGCTGTGCTGAGATCTTGATTCCTGGGACAGGATATAAAATTGCTCCCCTGCTGAAAGGTAGGTCCCAGACAGGGCATTGCAATGGCATAAGGCTGTAATCTTCTACCAGGTCCATTTCTTCTGTTGATGCATGCTTATCTGCCACTTGGCAAACACTTCTCATTGTGTCCTGTTTCAGCTTTTGGAAATGTTGCAATCCTAATCTAAATCTTAATTTTAAAAAAATTGCACCTCTTTATTATAGGAACAGAAAATATTAACCTAGTAATACTTAATTGTATTCAAAAGGCTCAATATTTGGACATAGGTTCTATAGGTAATGTTGCTAAAGTGAAGAATGGTTGTATAGTGACTGTAAGAGAAAAATAATACATAATTCAATTTAGTATTGATATTGAGGAAAATACAGGATCTTTGTATTGAATTTAGGTTAGGCTTTTGCTGCTTTTGTTTATTCTGAAAGTAAAAAGTGTTTTTTTCTTTACACATTTGGTAAAAGGTTTTTGTGTTACCAATTTATTCAAGGTTTGGCAGCTTGCTTTGCTCCTTATATAAACTGTACATTTCAGCATAAACTGAATAGGTTCTTTCTTGTAAGGCAAGTGAGTATTTAACTAGGTGCTGAAACAAGACATACTCTATAAAAAGGCAAATGAGGAAGCATCTTTATGTAGTTTTAAACTTTGCTTTAATAGATCTTTGACTAACCCAGGTTATGACATATAATGCATATGCATCCCAACTCAATTAAAACCTTTTTCAGTAGCATGTTAAATAGTACCCAATAATGCAGGCTTTCACATTAAAGTAATTATGGGGGAGGGGGGAATTTAAAGAACAGAAAGAAAGTTTACTCTTCCTCTTTATAGTAAAAACAAATGTGTTTTTCTCCAGAATCTGCCAAGCCTGTGTTTTAATGATTTAACAGATGGAGTTGGCACATGTGAACCTGGAAGATGCATCTGTCTGATTTTTCCAGTCTGAGGATTTTTTAACTGCATTAATGGCACAGACGATGGTAAAATATCACCTCCCCAGGCTGCTTTGCTCTCCTAACACATAATGTCTTTTAAGGAAAAAAAAAAGTGATAGGAGACTGGGGTGAGGAAAAGGCCAGAGAAATGAGGATTTGAAAAGTTTAATATTTTCTGTCTTCACTGCATTAGGCTTTTAAGCCTTTCACTTTGAATTTCATGTCTGTATGGTGTGGAAAGAGAAATTCTATGCAGGCAGGATTATTTATGATCTCAGGGTTCTGTTAATTGCTCTAAATAAACACCATTTAAAAAGGAGACCAATAACCACTAGTGATTTGTCCTTTGTAATTTAAATGACTGAGTGTTGCATTTCCAATTTGGGGTTTTTTTGTTAGTTCTTGCAAAGGTTCTGCTCATTTAGAACTTCAGATTTAGCAATCTCATTTAGTCACTTGTACTGTTCATTCAAGCAGGCGTGCAGATGCTTAACTGTTTTAATTATTTGGAATGAGGGCTCTAATTTGAATTTTCTTTTTTAGAGTGGAATCCTTAGCACTAACCTGGGCTTTCTAATGAAACCAGTGATATGACTACCTGTGTAAAGATCATGAAGACTATTGGTTAAATGCCTCAGTAGTGCTTAGAATGGACAAAATTACAGGCTTATACTTATGCTTCTACCTGCTTCTGCAGGTATGTCTGTAAAAAAAGTCCTTCTAAGGGAAGTATTGTCCAAGGGCCAGATCAGTACTTAGTTGTGTTAACTGTCCAACTGGTTGCACTAACCCTATAGATCAGGTGCTTACTAGGATGTAAAAGGGTTCCTCATTCTGTTTCTAAGCAAAAATGCTGTGATAAAATGAAATTAATCTGCAGTGGGCTGTGAACTGTCCAGTACCTGTTTTAACAGCAACATACTTTTTGCTTCACTTTGGCTTTACTGTACTACTGCTGAGAAAGAACAACTAATTAAATTAGCACAGATTTTCTGTCCACATGTGACAAAAAGTTTAAAACAAGAATGAAAAGGGCAGCTAAACTACAAATGCTTTGGAGGTTTTCTGCTGGAGGATAAGGTCTAGTCATACAGCTGTACATCAGAAGTGACTGTACAGTGATGTGCTCACTTATGTGAGGAATCATAGATACAAAGGTTTACTAATTGGTCTAGTGAGAGATATTACCTTTGTATGAACTTTACTTCGCCAATATTATTAGATGATTAAGATCAATACCAAAAATGTAATGTTACATGTGTTTGAACTTCAGAAAAATCTACTTGAAGGTGATGCAGATGTGCCCCACCTGCACTTCTTGGTAAAATGTGAACTCTGTTCACAAGGGAGGTGGAGCCTTATGGTTCTACAGTTGTCTTGTCTCTTTTCTTCCATCTCTATAGCACTCTGGTCTTGATGCCACAGACTTGTTTGAGACTTAAATTACTGAGATGTATTGCTAAGTAAACTGTCATTCAGTAAAGTCTCATTGAGAGTGCTTCTTTATTTCCTGGTATTTGTATATAGTTTGCATTGCCTCTTTTTACATGTCTAAAAATGAGATATGTGGATGAAACTAACAGTGCCTTCCCCTTCCTCTAGCCTATCAACTCCTTTTGGAGGTTTCTGGTTAATTTAACGAGCTTAGGCATCCAGTTTCAAATAAATTCATTACTTCAAACAGAAGTTAGGTGTGCTTAACCCTGCTTTTGCTGTCTATCACATAAAGTATATAAATAGCAGGGTTTCAAAATGCCTTTGCACAGTTATTAAAAAAGACTTGAGCCAGTGCAGAATCAAATACACTTACTTCAATAGTCTTATCCTGATTCATGGAGATAGAAACAGAATGAGTCTCTTCATTTATAGTGGATCAGATAAGAGTGCTGAGAAACTTCTTCCTTGACAAGTGCTCCAGTCCTGGGAAGAAGGTGCCAATTTTCTGTAAACCCAGGACACTGAAAATATCATTGCATTAACTGTAACAAATATCACTAGAACTGTTTGTTTTCTTAATGCCCTTTTGTATTTTAACAAATGGCTGTAATAATCTTCTTCACAGTTTTAAGGTTTGATTAATCGGTTCATTGTGTTCTTTCTTCAGAAGAAAACGTGTTACTGATATCCCTTGGTATGACTGACATATGGGTTCTAGCTGAAATGATAGAACATCCTTTAATTTAGCAGAAACAAAAATGTTTGGCACTCTGTTCTTCTTTGCTACTATTCCAGACAAATTTCATTTGCAAGAGTCGTGGCTTTTTTGTAATTGACTATGGTGACAGTACTTAATTTGGATGAGATTCTTTATGCTTGTGAGGTGTGTGGACTACAGGGTACTAGCAATAATGAGAAAGGTAACACTTCTTCTGCACTGCTGCTTCTGCCAAAGTTTTTTAATGTTGCAGCTCCAGTCAGCCAACAAGTAGAAAAGGGTGGAAATACCTGAAAACATGAAAATACTCTCAACTGAATGAATTCTTTCCTTCCTTTTGTTTTCCTTTCAGGCTTCCTGGTTTTTCTTTTAAAAATTATCTTTGTCTTTTGTTTTAAGATTTTCTTACAAAATAAGGTAAAATCTGTATTAAGGGAAATTGCCTTGAAATGCAGCAAGGGAAATTATATACTCTCCAGGATTCAAGCCAGTTAATATACTGCATGATTCCAGAGCCCTTAGACATACTTTACCATGTATGAGAAGACTTATGCTAAAACTATCCATTTAAAACCAAAACCACCTCTCAACATACGGAACCCTGTTATGAGTGGATGTGGTACTTTTAGGTTTGTATTGTGCTGTTTATTCTTTGTGTGGTTGTCAGAGCTGTATTAATTATGGGTTAACATTTTAGGAATCTTTTGAATGACAAGCACATTTTATTTCACCTCCAAATTGCAAATGTGTTGCAAGTTCAGGAATTTATCAGCTTTTAAATTCTTCTTCCCTTAGTTGTGTGTTTTTTTTCTGGACACTGATAAGTAGCATGCTTTATTCATTTACATTGACAGTAGAAAGAAGTGTGTGCTGCTGACTTAGAGGCAATGCTCAAGCAAATCCTGTTGCAGTGCTGGTTACTTACTATCTTCATAGGCACTTAGGCTTTTTGATCTACTCTAGTATTGTCTCTGTTATGATATTAAGGAACCAAAAAACCTGTCAATATAACTGACTTGCTGAGCAGTCTTTCTTGCTGTCAAGACTTGATTTGAAAGGCTAGGTATTTCAGAAAACACTGAATTTATTAGACAGAATGAAAGAGTAGATGCAAATATGAGGAACCTTTGATGAACATCTTCCAAATAAATGACATGGAATAAAAACATTACAGAATTTGGAATTCTATTAATTCAGTCATCCATGGAAGTCAATGAGAGTTTCTGTTGATAAATCTGTAAGTATCTTTGGCATCTTATACAGTAGATCAACTATAGCTTTCTACTGTGTAACTGAGATGAATTCCATCCTTCAGAGTAAAGAATTGCTGTTATTGAGGAATGTTCTCATTAAAAAACATTAACTGTTTCATGCAATCAAAGTATGGAATGTATGCATTTAATGTCCAGTCTTAGAAAGATGGAGTAAAAAGCCATGTAGAATATATGTGGCTGCCTCCTAGCTCTAAATTGTCTTGTTTGGAACTTAGAAGCATGACGAGTGAATGCCTGCAAGCTGCTGTGCTTGATGCCATTAATTCCTAGAAAATAAATGAAAGCTAATATTGAATGTACCATAAGAAAATAAAATCACAAGGATTTTTTTATACTGGCAACCATGACTAATGGTAGTTCTGATCATCAGAACTTCTTTGTATCATTTTTTCCCCGTGTCCTATATAAGGAGAGGCTATGTTGCCAATTTTAAGAAACTTCTGAGATGAGATTCTGTTTTGGTGTATGTGTGCATATGTTGGTAGTGGTTGTTGTTGAGAAACTATTTGTACTAAAGCATGGACTTTGATTTTTTTTTTTAGTAATCTGTTTATTATTTTTCCAAGGAATAGAACAATCTGTGCAGAAAAAGAAAAGGTTAGTTGGTGCGCAAATATATCCACTAGCTTCCATGATCTTATAATCCACCAGTTATTTAACAAACCAGTTAGAATAAGGACTTGGCAAAACCAAGTTTGAAGTGAATAAGATCATGTCCCATATATAGCCCACACTTACTGGATTTTTTAAAATAGTTTACATCAACTTTAAAGAAATCTGTGATTAAAGAAGTAAAACAGAAAAAGTAATAAAAATTGGGAAAGATCAGAAAAAAGAAGTTCTTGCTGAATTTTCTTCCTATCCCAAGTTTCAAATTTATGATAGAATTAGGCTTAATTTAGTCTCTTAGCAATTCTCTGTAATCTGGAAAGATAAGAACATGTCTAGAGAGACAAGAGCATTCTCTTTGCTGTTGGAGTTTTTCTTGGAAATAATGGCTAGATTCTGTGGAGGGTGTATGTTCTGTTCAAAGTGATTGGAGCATACTAGGCAGGAGATTACAGTGAACAGGGCTGTAACTTCTCCATCTTGTCCTTTTTCTTTTCAGTGACCAGAAATACCCTTGGAAACTGCAAAACTAGTGATGTAACTGGATTATATTATCAGGCCTTCATATAGAGGCCTAATGAGCACTGCTTTCTAGAAATCTAGATGTGTTGCTAAATGGTTTTGCTAGCTAAGCATATGTGATAGTTTGGGAGTTAACTTGGATACCTATTTGCCCATCCTTCTATGCACACTCCCACTGCTCCAGATGGGTTTGCTTGCATATCGTGATTTAACCTTGCAGGGAACTAAAACAATCACACAGCCATTCGCTTGCTCCCTACCTGCTCCAGTGGGATGGGGAGAGAATCAAAATTAAAAAAGGTAAAACTCATGGACTGAGATAAAGACAGTTTAATAGGACAGAAAAGGAATAATAATGATAAAAGAATGTTCAAAACAAGTGAAGCACAGCACAGTTACTCACCATGCAGAGACAATACTCAGCTGTGCTGCCTCCTGGCCAACCCCACAGTTACATACTAAGCATCATGTTGTATGGTATGGAATATCCCTTTTGCCAGTTTGGGTCAACTGTCTTGGCAGTGTCCCCTCCCAGCTTCTGGGGTGCCCCTCAACTTCTTGTTGGCAGGCTGCTATGAGACGAATAATATGTGTCTTTCACTGTAATCAGCAAGCAAAAGTGTCAGCTAATAGTAGCTTTTCATAATGAAGTATAATTGATGTAAGAGAAATGAACAACTCTTTCATCATGACAATGTTGTTTGCCATCTCTGTAGTGCTAAACACTCTGAGGGAAGACAAATACTCTCTGCAGCACAAAGTGTGACTGAGTGCCTTTAAGGAACACAGAGTGCTAAATGACCTTTCATCACTTTACTTACTTGACTGAGTAGAAAATTTTTTAATGAAGGTCATATGACTGGAAAAATATCATAGATGATAGTCTAAGTGGCACATTCTTGACTCTTACACACTCTCCTGATCAGGGTCTTTTCCAAAAATGTTCTTTGCATCCAGTGGCTTTTTCTTTAGCACAGTAATACTAACATGATCCTAATGTACTATGTGGTGTCAGGTGATGAAGACTATTGATGTTTAAAGAAATGGTTGGTGTAAAAAATAAGAATTTAAAGACTGACTTTGTCCTTATAATTTTGTTTGAATGCTTTTAATCCTGTTCCCACTGTATAAAATAAATCACTTGTATAATTACTAGTGCTTCTGAAGGCTAGTTGTGGACTAGAGAAAATAGTAAATTTGACTGTACGCTGCTTTTTGAAAATGTAGCCTTTGTTGGATTTCTTTGTGAAGTACTAAGGAACTGTAATCCAGTTACATCTAGACCTTTCACAAAAGTTACTTATCCTTGTAATGACCATAATTATCCCTTCTGACAATAAGAAGCCTCCTGGGTGATTTTTTTTTTTGTGGGCATGAATCAGGTGGTTCTTTGCTCCCCATTTAAAACAAACAACGCGTGTGTGTGTGTGTAAAAAACAAGTAGGTCAGAGATTAAGCTTTCATAAACTGGGATGAAGCCATATAATAAATTTTAGGTAGGTGACCTATTGAAGACAGGCTTGGAAGGAGAGTAGGACTTGGAGGTTTGGCTTGACATCCAGGTAGAAAAGTAATCTTATGGGGAGTGATTGCTTACAAGTGTATTCTGGACTGAAGAAAGAACACGATATATTGAAATTATGTTAATATTTTATTTTGGAAGGTTAGCTGGGCATGAAGACCTTTGTCTTCTCCTTTGTAACTATATAATTTGAGAGTAAGTTTATTCAGCTGAAACATGGTTGCTTTTCAGTTCTTTTTTTTATAGAAGACTGGGGAATTGTCCACTACTGTCGAGATGATAACCAAGAGTAAAATATAAAGCACAAGTTAAATATTCAAGAGTAACAGATCTAAAGCAAGACGACATTCAGCTGTCAGATGCTTGAGCTGGTTTTTGTGTAGCTCTGCAACTAGAAATACTGGGAATCACAGTGCTGAGAGTACATACATTCATTGTCTTCTGGTACACTCTTCCAGCTCTGCCTTCCCTGGCTGTACTGGCATGGGTCAGTTTTGATAATTTTTGAATTTGTGTCCAGTTCTGATACCTATGTGCCTGTATTCTCCTTATGGTCTACTATTTTCTGATATTGAGGACTCAGTTTACATTTACAGAAGCTCATTTCACAAGACTAGCTTTACATATACTTAAGATTCCTTATACTGTAATTTGAGAGTTGCTTTGTTCCTTTCCTAATTGGTACAATGAAAGCAGTCTGCAGAGACATCAATATTAAACATCAGAAGACAGTTTTCCAAGTAGAGCATGCATCTGATGAGCCACATGAGAGAGTTGCAGAGAAATAGGTCTATGCTGGCATTAAAAAATAAAAACAGCCCGCCTTGTTTGAACAGACACACAAATGAAACATTTGCATCCTTGGTAATTTAGATGCTGGCAAAGAAGCCTTGTTTGTCAGTCCTTTGACTTCAGACACTGTCATATAATTTTCACTCAGAAGAATACCACAGAAAAAGGAAGGCAAAGTATGTTTATTTCTTTACATGTTCAGCAGGAAGCCAGTGATTTGTTATTCAGACACATCACATTGTTATGCTACACAATGCAATACCATGAAGTGTGATAGGTCTTGAAAGATGAAAATGTCTCTGTGGGACAATCACTCTCAGGGTATTCATCTATCAGTTTGTATCGTGCCTTTCCAAGTCAAATCTGAGAGTAGAAATTCCAACATCTGTGATGCATGCCCTTACTTTTTACAAATCAAATATAAACAAGAACAGTAGGAGTCCTGTTCCTAACATGAAATATATAAGCTTTGTCATAGTGTCATTAATATTTTGTGTTACTCGGCACATGCTGACTGTTGCTCTGTGATGCTTTGGTTTTGGGCTTCAGAGGAGCTTGTGCAAATGTTGCCTTCAGTTTGTGTTATGTAAAACATTCCTTTTGCATCATTACTTTTCTACTAAATTTTACTATCATTTGTGGTTTCCAGTGGACTCAGGCTTAAAGTAAAATGCAGCTGGAGAAGTTTGCATTTGATTCTGCATAAAAGATATGCATACACATGAATTTTAGAGACTGGGCACAAAACCCTAACACCTTGAAATTCACTTAAGTAGACCCAAGTCACATACTCTCACAAAGCTCTGTAGAATTTAGTGGTCTTTTTGCTCTGAGTTTGTCACCTAATTTGAAGTTTAATTACACTTATGAAACTGCTGAGGTGGTTATAATTCACCATATTTCCTTAGCTGCAGGTGAGGCATGGGAAGACAGCAGAAGGAGTTGTGGTAAGGAGACTTTTACTTAACACACTTAAGAGGTCTTCCTGTGTTTCTCCCATGACAGCTTGTCTGCCAGTTTACATTTCTGAGCTTCAAATATCACTCCAAGCTAGACATCTCTTGAAACCTGACCCATTTATTCTGTTCCTACTCATCACATTTTGCTGAGGAAGCTAGGTTCACATCTAACTGTAGTCTGTACAGGAAAAAGCTAGAGGAAAAACAACTTTTGTAAATGTTCACTGAGGGGGGGAAAAGCTGCGCTGCAAACTTGAAATTTTCTGATCAAGCACAATTTGTTCAAATCTCAGGGTACTGTAAATGTTGGACATGAGAAGAATGAGAGAGAAAACAGAAGAAAATTCTCTTTTATGGAATTTGCTCTGTAGTGTTGGAGTGAAGCAGAAAGTTCTCAATGCAAATTAAAATCAAGTCCTAAAACCATATTGAGACTTCATGCTAATTTTCTGTTGCCCTGCCCTTGCTGATGCCCTTGCTTTCTATATTTTATTGTTAAATCTGAACTGTTCCATATTTGCAATCTTCATGAACAAGCTCTTTTTCCATTAGAAAAAAGTGTTTTGTCTGCACTCTTGACTCTTCACAAGCATTTTAAAAGTAATTTTTACTTATGTTGCAGTAATGTCTGGGAACCTCTAGCAGTGGATCAGGATTGTGTTGTCCAAGGTGCCTCATGAACAACAGCACCAGCTCTTGTTCGGCACAATCAGTTGCTTATATTTGGCTGTATTCTGTGGCAACATTTAGCACATTATGTGTAACATTATAGGATACTGACCATGCCAGTTTCTGGATTCAAACTTGGTTTGAAGTTGTGATATGGACAAATCAACTAAATGTTTCGTACTTTAATATCAAGATGATATCAACATACTCTCGATGTTGTATTTTTTGTATACTTGATGTTTTGCTCAAATCTTAGACTCTTGAATTCATTTGTTGGGAGTTTTAGTTTAACTTTTAAACCAAGTTTCTAGCTTTGTGGCTAACTTCTAACCTTTATGGCTATTGAAGTTAGAAATTCAGAGTAAAATGAGCATTATTTTATTTAAACATTTTAATAAAATCTGATCATCCTAAATATCAGGACTTCTGAGTGTGTGAAAGCTTAAGAAAATTTAATTGTTTTATGTAAGAAGGTCTTCAGATTCAGGAAGAGGTTGTTGAATGAAGTTCAAACTGGAACAGATATCCTGCAGGATCTGTGTCAGTATGTGTACCTGAATGAGCATGTAAATGGAGCTGAGGCTCTATTTAGAGGTAGATGTCTCCACACAGGTGAATTTTACCTAGTCTGTGTGTTATCCCAGAAGGTAGCAACAGCTGCTGGTGGTATGTCATAAAATGGAAAAAAACCTCCTGAGACTGAGTCACTCTTCGTCTTCAAAGCCAGATATGTAAGACAGATGAGGGAATGGCAGATTGCTACAAATCAGTCTTTGATTAATATCTCCTGAGCTGCTAAAACAATTTTTAGTAAATATAAACTCCCTGTGCTTCATTAAGAACAGCATGCATCTTATTTTTATGCCCAGATGTCACTGAAAACTAATGCCACCTTGCACAGATGCTGTCTTGAAGCTTTTCCTCTATTCATTCAAGACTTGATTTTTGCAGCTGCTGCTATCTTAGTAGCCTGTTCCCCCTACCCCCAATTCTCTGTTTGCAAACTGATTCTAGAAACTTCCCTTATGAGCTGCAGAAAACAATGCTCCTGAAAGGAATATAGGGTGGCGTTTCATGTGAGAGTAGCACTTAGGATCTTTGAAGGAGTAGAACCTGAAGGTTTCTCTTTGACTCTTCATCTTGCTCTCTAGATTCAAAACAAGCATTTGGGAGAGAATGATTTTGCGTGTTACTCTGACTTCCCAGGGAGTGGTTAATACTTTTCATTATAGGATTGGCTTATTCTACAGAAGCTATCTTTTCTCAAGATAGCAGCTAGGAGTAGTGGGAAAATCACATCACATGTGCTTCTTAAAATTGTGCTATTTTGGCTTTTTGGCTTGTTAGATGATTTTTCCTATGAGCCCTTTCACTAGATGGCTGCTTCCTTAGCTGGGGAGCCAGGCTAATGTGTTCAGCTGGGTCGTCTTTTTACATTATCATATGTAACAGCTGTGCCATGGGAATAAGCTGATGCTGTTTTGATAATAGCTATGCTCTTCCACATCACACCTGAAGGCTTGACAAATAAAATGGCATTAGTAATGCTCTCTGATGCTAAATAACAGTTGAACACCAAGTGGATTATCTCTTGAGTTATCAGTTTGTGCAGCTGTGTTGGCAGCTATTATATTAAAAAACCCCAAAACACAAACCCAAAACAAAACCACAAGGATTTTCCATAGGCAGTGTGAACAAGGAAGGGTCATAAATCTTGCCTTCAGGCATAGTCCAACTGCCACCAAGAAACAAAGGTCAGTATTGAACCTGGAGTGAAATGTGAAGGCTAAATTAGGAGGGGCAAGGTCCACAGGCAAATAACAAATGCCTACATGCACACATTTGCTTTAAGACTTGTTTTTCTGATCTGTGCAGTGTTTCTAAGTGAATCTTCAGTTCTCCTAGGAAACCATTATTAGGCTAATTGAAGTGCTACTTGTATGTTTAAAAGCAACAAATGCCATGAGACATCCTTAAAGCCTTACAAACAATTGCCTGACATTCTTGCTGGGAAATAAGGTACAGTGTGTATATAAACATTTCAAGCAGCATGAAATAAACTATAAATGTTTCCAAAGCTAATAGACTTTCTTGTATTTTAAACATAGTATTTCAATGATTTTGCAATGTTGCCTATCAAGATGAGGGTAGACTCAGTCCCAGAGTGATGACATTTTTTTCTAGAGTATTTAGCAATGGGCATTCTTTTCTTGCTAGAGACCAAATAGTTCACACAATACTTACCATCACTGCTAGTGTGTTTCTGTCAATTGAGTTAATGTTTCATTTTTGGATTGAATAAGAACATGGAACTAATAATTTTTAAGGTATTAACGCAGCTCCTTCTCTTGTTGAATGCTTTATTAATTCACACCAAGCAGCCATGTATGCGTTAGCATACATATAGATTAGTGGAAGATAATGGATCCATGCATATGCTGGAACTAAATTTGGCTAACACTCAGGGAACTTTACTGAATGGGCTGATTCTTTTTTTTTCCTAGCAATAACTGTAAAATATTCTAACAATAGCCTGATATAAGTTTGCCCTCATGGTGGTACATGATCTTAAAGACTCAACTCACTCTTTCAGTGAATGTTGGATCAAGCTTGAATTGACTTCTTTGTCTCTTTGTGCTTTTTACCCCCATTTTTTTGTCAGCTGCATTCAGATATCCAAGAACTCTTTTGCAGTAGTTATGAATTACTTCATGTCAGTTCTTACTCTCCCCCTCTATAATAATTATTTCTCCTGTGTAACACTTACATATAACAAGATACTTCAGACTCTTGTCCAAATTCATGCTGCCCCTATCTACTGCTCTGTTAACCTGCTGGAAACTAAAACCACTCCAGTATGTTTCCTTAATGTGTCTCATATAGGAATTTGAGCTTGAGTTGTTGGTTCAGTTTTACATCTATTCTGTACGGATGCACACAGACACAGTCTGTGTCATATGTTACAGTAGATGCTTGCTTTGTTCTCAGAGCCAGAAGCTGTGTAAACACATGTGAAGTGATAGACATGTATCTCACCAGTGCTTACCAGCTCAAGCTTGCTGGTATGTTCATACACTGTTGGTCAGCTCGCAGTCTGCATGGAATTTGCTGGCATCTCCTTGCAAAGTACTCTAGCTAAATAGCTGTTTGGTATGTTGCCCTTTCTTTGAGTGCATGTATGAATTTTGTGCTCTTCTGTAAAGAAGTGAATGGAAGAGAGTGTGCAGAGAGGCTTATGAATTGTACTGAATGTGCATGCTCATCAAGTGCACAAAATACCTCTTGAGGTTAAGTTAGGAATGCTGTTATCTATCATGAGTGTTTTGTGCCAAATTTAACCTTCTGGTGGTAGCTGGATGGGAATAGTAAACATTTACTGAATGTGGCTGAGTATCATCCTCTGCATAAAAAATTAATTGTTTATGAAGAGAGGTACAGAACTTTCTTTGTGAACCTTTGAAAGTGGCTTAATAAACAGAATAGTCTGTAAAGTGTCAACTGGGTAGTGGTGATCTTACCAGCACTATTTACATTTGAAAAATGAATGCTTGGTGCTCATTTTAAAGTGTCATTTTTTAGCAAAGAAGAAAGACTGTCCCATGCAGACTAGCTATGAGGCTTTACATGTCTGCCAGGAGGTCATTTTTATATTGATACTTCTGGTATGTTTTGTGTATAGTCTGATAAATTTGAATAGAGAAGACAAAGCAACAGGATGAAGTTGCACCAGGAGTGGCTTCATCTCAATATAAGGAATTTTTTTACAGTGACAACAATCACTCACTGGAACAATTTTCCCTGGCATGTGGTAGAGCTCCCATCAGTGGAGATTTTCAAGATGTGACTGGACTGGGTGCTAGAAAATCTGACCGAAGCTCCCTTTCTCATGAAAGGTTGGACCAGATGATCTTTTTAGATTCCTTTCAACTTGGGCTGTTCTATGAGTCTATGATCTGCAAGACCCGTGCTCAGATTTCACTTCATTTCAGTTGTTTTTTGACCTCAGCCTGCTTGCATTGCTCAGGAGGGGCAGAAGTATCAAAAATGTGATGTGCCAGTTTTTCAGGTGTGTAATGTTGTCATCTTCTTTAAAACAACTATGTTATAGTTGCAGCTATAGATCAGTGCTGACTCTGCACGGACTGTTTCAGAATTATAACTTGTGAATGGTTCATAGAGCATGGCCATCCTTCAGTGCCTTGATCGGTCTAGACTAGCAACAATAGCTTTTTGTAGTTACAGGTGAGCTGCTATTCAGGAAATAAATATTTGATATTACTTTATTAATTTCCTATAAAGGTTTAATATTAATCATGGTGGGGGGAAAAGTATTTTTATCTTCTTGCCTGAAGGATGTCAGCAAATGGCACTTAAATGAGTGGTAAACTGGCATGTTTGGACATCCTGCCATTTTGAAAAGGCTAGGAAAATGAAAGTGCTTTATTATAGACTACTTCCAGGATACATGTTTGTTTAAAGTATTAAGCCAGATTTGTGGTTCATGCCAATCAATAGAGGTCCTTAGGAACACAAGGATTTACCCAGAAGAGTGTCTGGCACTGTAGTGTCTATCACATAACATCACATCAAGCCCTTTGGAAAATGAAAACTATAATTTAGGGAGGCAAGAGTGTCAGCCTGACCCTGGACATAAACATTAGAGGCTGTTGGGACAAAAATGATCAGGATCTACACTGAGGGGTGTAAAGGTTCAGTTTCTGCTTCCAAGGGAGAATGTGGGGTTTGTTGGCTACTGACTACTGCCCCTCTGAACTGTTAGAGGTGATTAGAGTAGCAAGCTTTTTGTCTTGGCACCTTCTGTCTTCTGGTGGGATGGGGAATGTCAGTGTCCTTCCTTCTTGACACTAGCAAAAGGCCATTGCAAGCCTACTTTGAAAAGAATATATTTCTTCTTTTAGAAAGTAGGATCTTTTGCTTAATGGCTTGGAAATAAACACATTTTAACAAAATTTGGTCCATTTTCTCCTACAGATGGTGCTATTTTCCCATGAAAAATCTTAAAAGTTTGAAAAGCCAAATGACTTCAAAGCAAATTCATTTTTAGCCCAAAATTAAAAAGGGTGTTGCAAGGACTATTAAACAGAATATGAAGCCATATTGCTGTGGAAGTGGATGAAAATCAAATGGAAACTCCTCAGTAAGCGGCTCAAAACTATCCCTCTCAGTTTTGCCCAACTGGCCTCTCAATTTGAGCTAGGAGATTGCCGTCATGTATGGAATAGATTCATACAGTGCTGAGATTTATTTCTGTGAAATTTGGTTTATTATTAAAGGTTTACACATGCAAACAATTGGAAAATATGGCTTCCAGAATTTTCCAAATGTGTCTATGCTTCTGGATCTACTTTATCCATCCTTCTATGTCTTACACTTTAATTGCTTTTGAAATATCCCGTAGTCAGAGCAGGGGAGTTACAGGAGACATCTTAAGTGTTCATTTACCAACCCAGATACTAAAGAAATGCTAACTCTTCTGTATTAAAGATAGTAGAGACCTTGTAGACTGACAGTTTCGTAAGCCTGGTGCTGCTTAGTCCTTTTCACTCTTCTAGTACACCTCACAGGACTTAGGTGATGGTCAGCCTGATATTCTGTTCTGAATGGTGCATACTTAGTACCTTTTTCTGCTGACAGATCTTTGATACAGTCTGTTCCCCTTAAAAAAAATGTCTACAGCTGTTTCTAACACATAATATGAAGTGACTGATCCAACTGGTTTTCTGAGATTGTAACTACTGGTATCTGCGTTAGGCAGGTATAAAATTATATGCAAGGATAATCCTTGTAATAACAGCCTGTTGCCTTATGCCACTCAGTGCTTTTTAACTTCTAGCTTGCCTTGAGTATAAGTGGAATTTGCAATCTTCTAGATTGCTACTCATACAGTGTGTCAGTATATGGGGGAAAAAAGAATTTGATGCCTGTATTAAAAAGCCTCCATACATAGATTTAAAGTCAAAGTAAATTTTTAAAAGGCAGCAACAGCCCATATTGTGTTTTCTGTCACTTTCTGAAAATCCCATTCTTGGTGTGTGCTGTGAACAGGTCTTGTTGCTGCTGATTCAGGCTCAGTCTGAATCAGAAATTTGTCAGGAGAAATTTCCGATACAGAATCTGAAATGTCAACAAGGCAGCACTGATACTGGGAGGAGTTGCCCTTCTCTGAAATCACACAGTGGGAGAGCAGAAAGGAAATCACATTTCTCCCCATTCCAAACCAGTGAGGGTTTTGTTTTGTTTCTTTTTAACTAAACGTGTGTCATGGGCTGGCGAAGGCTGAATATGTCCCTCTGAAGACAGTTGCTGCTGGAAACAGGCTGCCGCCAGCAGAGTGTGTGACCAAAACAATACAGTTTTCTTGCTTTCCTTTCTTTTTTCTTTTCAGAACAACTTCTAGATGTTTTGTATACTGGCAGGCAGGAGGAAGAGAGACAGATGGTGTGACAGTAGGAGAACAGTCTATTTTAGCACTAATAAAAATGGGACACAAGATCCATGTATGGCAGAGAAATTATGAACTGGGAATGCCAGGGATAAAGCAAGACAAGCAGTGACCTTTCAGTGTTAGAGCTACACAGTGATTTTTTTTTTTCTCTTGAGATTAAAATCTACAGTTCTAGCTTCTCCTCCTGCAAAATAGGAATCAGACCAATGGTGGTCCTGATGTATAGTTAAACTTCTGTTTCAAATATTAGTGAATAAAATATAATTTGGCTACAGAGTAAAACATTCTTATGTTTAAAGTTAAGGCTTTTTTTTTCCTGCATCATTCCTGCAACTGCTTGTTTTGCACAGTTCTTATTCTTACATACCAAAAGAAAGGAATGAAAAAGGATAGTCCCCCCATTCTGTGAACTCTAATTAGAGTTCATGCCAATTCACCTGTCTTGTGGGTGTAACAGTTGCTGGGCTTGTGCATCTCTGAGGAGGTAATAATAGCAGGGAAGGAGAGAGTCCTTTGCAGCTCCTGCGGGCATTCTCACTGTATGTGTTTGATTTGAGTTTTTTCCCCTTCAGCATTAGTATGTGTTTTACCGTGAGCAGATGAGTAAGACTGTAGCATGGACTCTTGTGGAAGGAAAATAATGGGGTTTCTTGTTTAGTCAGTCATGAGGTCTCACCTCTTCCTTTGTACTGAGGTTCCTATAGCCCCGGGGATTTTATATCAGTGCAGAGTTGGTAGCCATAACTGCTGGAGGGGATAAAGGTTGTCAAAATGAAATTAAGCTTCCTCTTGGGAGAGCTTTTACAGGTCAGCATAGCTAGGCCTGTCTTAACTGTTTTCTTTGAAGGAACTCACTTTAAACTTTCCTGAAATTAGTGCATCTGGCAAGAAGGAAGGAGGTAATGATGCACATGGGCGAGACTAGATGAGCTGCTAAGGAAGTACTCACTTCTGTTGGCTGATGCCAATAGTCTGTCTACTCATTGGTAGGAAGGAAAAATATTTCACCTCCTTTGAAATAATATAAACACAGCTAATTCCCTGTAGCTATCGCTTGACATCTCGCAGATTTGACATCTGCAAACTGCTTTAATATTTGGGCTACCTCTCACAAGTGTATAGCACTTCCAATTTACAGAAGTGGCAAGCCTTCAGTAGATAATGTTGTTTCCAGAATTGCTAAAAATAAGAAAATCTAATTAATCCACCTCTTCCATTTGTTTCTGATTCTGTTCTTGCACTATCACCAAGAAATACCCAAGAAAATAACCCAGTTGCTTTTCTACGCTTTTCTTGAAAGTGTCATCACTTGAAAAGTAATGTCTGACTTTTATGGACGGGCCCATCAAGCTCAGCAAAATCTGAGATGTTGACAGAAACAGAGTGGATATTCTTGTAGGGGTGATCTGTCATGCTTTTGCCATGGTTTGCCTGCAGAGATCCTGCAGGCGATGCTTCCTGCACTTTTAGAAGTTTGGGGCACTGCTCTATAACTGAGTTGTAAGAACAGATATGTGTTGTATGCCACTGCTCCCAAACTGTCCTGCTGCTTCAAGGATGCACAAGGGGTTATAAAATAAATAGTGTGGAAGGAAGGGAGCAACAGAAGCCCAATTCAACTCCCATGAAAGTCTGTAGGAATTTTTCCAGCAACTTCATGGGAACTGAATTAAGTTGTTGGTGAGAAGCCACATCCAAAAAAAGTCGAGACCTACTCTTCTATTCTACATCTGCACTGGATCTGTTGAATTTATTAGGAATAAAAATCTAGCTTACAGCATGTGGAAAATAGAGGGGGTGATGGTTATGAGAAAACCCCAACTTATTGATGTGGGAGTGGAAAAGGCCTGCAAAGTAAACTGTTTTAAATATACTAAAAACGTACCCCCCCCAATTGTACAAAGCCTTCCTGCATTCATAGTCACTGACTTCATCAGTTTCACAGCATTACTTTTCAATCAGCAAACATCATAAAAACAGGAAGGCAGATTTATGGCTGTTTATTAGCCAGCACCATTACTGTATTTACTGTAGTGTGAAAAAGGAAATCAGGAAAAAGTGCTATAAATCTCAGTGGCTGCAACCCAGATGCATTTATTTACTTACTGGATACTTCACTAGTAGCTTAGCAGATGCCTGCTAGTTTACACGTGTATTTTGAGCATATCAGCAGAATGCTCTAGAGGGATGGGTGTTAAAATTCTGTTGGGGTCTGTCGTGGGCACTGCTAGGAAGAAGCTAGTGAAATGTGTTCAGTTTAAATAGCTGAAGTAGTTATTGAAGAAACACTAATGTGTTATCCAATCACTGCTTATTTAAAGGAAGCCTAATTATAAATATAAAAATATAAATATGTAATCTTGCAATAACAATAGAAAGATAAAAATCTGGCTATTAAAATAATGTGAATAAAAGCAAAACACCCATCTTGTCAATATTAAGAAATGCTTTGTTCAGAGAGGGACCTCAATTCTCAAATTTTTTTTGAAGTCCTGGAGCTGAAATACATCACACTGTGGGGTGAATGGTATCAGATAGAGAGTTCTGTTTCCTGCAGGGTAAGCCCAAAGGTTGTACTTTACATTGTAGATAGAAGTATAATGTATCCCAAGACAGTAAGGCATCTTGCCCTGGATGACCTATTTCTATCTGCAGTCAGAAAAAGTAATCTGAACGTGGTTGTGTTCAAATCTGCAGAAATGCGTAAGTCCCTTCTTTACAGAATGCATCTACATTGTTCTAAGCAAATGTGTCTGTCTTTAAAATCAAGATCATTATTTCACAACAGAAAGGATTGCATTGCCTTGGCCTATCCTTTGCATCCTCATTATATAGAAAAATCTAATGAATAGAAGTTGAATGCATTGAGGCCTCCTCAAGTGTGTCTGAAAGATCAATTTCATTTGTCAAATTTTCAATAAAAGCACAGCTTATTTTATTCTATTATTTTCATATTTGTGGTCAAATGCAAAAGGCTGCATCTAGATTTGTGTTTAAAGTCCACATGTAT
Source organism: Porphyrio hochstetteri (assembly GCA_020800305.1). NCBI lineage: Eukaryota > Metazoa > Chordata > Aves > Gruiformes > Rallidae > Porphyrio > Porphyrio hochstetteri. The sequence continues at coordinate 11,694,674 of CM036921.1, read as the reverse complement.
TTTTCCTAAGGGGAAACCATGAATCCATTCAAGCCAATTGAAATACTTCTATTGATGTTTAGTGAACCAGGAAATAAGTTCATCCCAAAACCTAAAGGGTACAACATCTCTATAAATCACTTTGGGGTTAATTGTCACTGTTGGTTTTTTACTTACTGTTGGTTCTTATTGTTAATGCTGTTTTTAAAATGAACAGTAAAATGCAAAGTGTATAAATTATAAATGAACAGTTTCAATGAGGCTGTTGATTGCAATGACTGAAATTTAATTAAGCAGTTTAAGATCTAAGTGATATTATTATTAAAAATTATGTTAACAGAACATTTGATCAGCCTCTTAATTTGTTTTATATGAATTATACTTATGAGATAATGTGATTCTGAGTGACAAAAAAATCTATTTTTCTTTTCTTTTTTTAGGGAAAACTAATATGCTGTATGTAAACTGAAATAAATAGAGAAGTCTCAGGGAAACAAAAGCACTATTTTGGCATCTTAATTTAACTGACTTCTGTAAATACTAGCACTGACTACTTTCTTTGGTTTTGTGAAGTACTTCTAGAAAAGATATGTGTGCAGATGCATGCATGCAGGTGCACGTACGTTTTTATACAGATATGCTAATTTGTTAAGGTGACAAGCTTATTACCACTAGCCAGTGAAATGGTTGTGTCACGCTGCCTTTTTGCCTGTGAAACAGCTGACTGCTATCCTCTATTTTGCATGGTTTTTTTATTAAAATATATTGCACAGTGGTTTTAAGCCAATGAGAGTCTACTGGGAGGCACATTTATTAATTTACAAGTACAGTTCATACAAGCATATGAACAGATTGGATTGCTTCCTGTGTGATGCAGCTAAGCAGCAATCATGGATACTACATGCTAGATAAATATATCCTTATTTTTGAAAATGGGGTCTGTGCTTGGTGACTTTCTGGGAGTCAGTCTTGGTACAGTTCAATTAACATTTGTACTGCCCCTGAATTCCATCAGTCCTGCCCTTTTAGCTGTCAGGCATTAGCTGAGCATCACCTACAGAGTCAATACACAGTTCAGCTTTATCTGGGTTAATCACACATTACACTTCTTTTTTCCACGCAGATGATGTCTGGCTGAGATTTCCCTAATTTCACTGGAATGTATTTTCTATAAGCAGTCTTTGCAGCACCTTGGTGCCTGCTGCCCTTGCCTTGGGTGCTGAAGTGCTCCTTAAAAGTTTAACAACATTTGTGTCCAGAGAATGTGAGTCTTGTTCCATGTGCCACATTGGCTTTGTAGGCATGTTGGTGGGCTGCCAGAGATGAGTATGCAACTAAAGGCGGAGAAAAGGAAAAAAGAATCATTCTAAATATGAATGGAGACCAAGAATTAGCAAGAGAGTGTATTTTTGTATTGTGTTGCTTTGGTTTTTTTGCTCTGTGGCTCTTTAAGTCTGTTCCTTGGTTACTCTGACAGGAAATCAGGCAGAATTTCAGTCTACTAAAATTTCTGTGTAGTACAAGTGTTTGTTTGAAATCAACTGTTCGATTTCTGTGCTCAGCCTGCCTAATACCCTGAGGAAATGGGCAAAATTCCAGGTTATATATGTTCCTTGCTTGCTGATGCATTGACCTGATTTTGGATGAAAGGTCCAGATGACCCATGTAACAGCATGACCATTACCCTGTTTGCCCTTCACTGCCCCTCTCCAATAGACATACCTGAGATTCTTGAAACAGCTCCTGGAATCCTGTGATAAACAGCTCTAGTTCTTGCTGCTGTTTGCCCTCACAGTCTGTGGACATCCAGTCATTTTAATTTAATCAAAACCTTGTTTCAAGGAGTAACATATATAGTAGGTGGTCCCTGGAGTACTTTCATTTTTTAAAACTTCAAAACTGGATGGATGTGAGGAGCAAATCATGGGGAGGATGGATATGTGATGCACTTAAAACACAGAGAAAGATGGAAGGTGCCAAACACTGCAAAGGAAAGAAAGACATGAAACAGGAAATGACAGGTAGAAGGGAAGTGTGACTGGTTGATTCACTCCTCTGTGCTATTATTTTGTGTATGTTAGGGCTCTCATGCAATAATCAACCCCTTATGCTGAAGTCTCTTCCCTCTTAAATTTGTTCTGCCTGTTCTCATATGGTTCCTTGAAGACAATCTCTAATGAGCCAATAAGTGCAGCATTGTTTTTGAATACATACTTGGTTTTCTTTTTATGTCTAGAAGGGTGGAAAATTAATTTTGCTCTTGAACTTGTTCAAAATCTTCCTCCCACACTGTGGAGTCTGGATGTGGTGTTGGAAGATGGTGTTTTCTGGCTGCAAGCATCAAAGTGAGATCCAAAGGGCAAGCATCTTTAAATATTTAACTACTAATAATCTGGTTCATAAAACTGACTGGGTGTTTATGGAAGACAGCATTGCTACTTTATGCTATTGATCTAACAGATGCAGTTAATCCTGTATTTTTAGAGTATAAAAATGTGCAAAAGGAATTCTGAATAGATAAAAATAAATACTCAACTTAGCAAAGTGCTTTTAAATGTTGATGTCTCAGCAGCCTTTTTTCTTTCTATCTTAAACTTAATCAATACTTTTTTGAGGTTGTGATCAAGTAGCATAAAACATTTTACAAATTCTGTTTGCATGTGATATATTTTGTGTTCTCCGAAGGCTCTGTGTGCAATAGGTGATTCTTCAGACTGCATGAGTAACTACTGACGTTTAAAGGTAAATGACCACTTTTGTTGTTTCAAGTTTTAAACATTAAACTAAACATACTTTTAAAGAGATTTAATTTTCACTAGTCAGAGCTGAGTTCTTTCAGTGGTTGCCTGATTTCTGGAGCCCCCTCCCCATCACTTTTTCATTGGAAATCACAAGAATCCCATAAGAATTTTAAGGCTTACTGTTTCTGAAACACCTTGAGATTCTTAAATTCAGGTACAATAGAAGAAGAATTGTTTTATTAGTATGTAAAGTGACATGTTGATAGATAGGTACCTCCTGAATGGTGGTTTCAAGTGTTAAATGATGATTATCCAGAGCTCCAAGGCACTGATTCTTTGAAAGGGCTTTCAGTATTGTGGGAGTAGAATGACAGGAGTCTGATTGCAGCTGATTAGTACTGAGCTACTGATCTGTACATTCTTTTGTTCTTGACAAACAGTATAAATTAAGTCCCATGGAAGAAGAGGCCAGACTTAAATGCAAGGCCAAAGGAGGGTCTGGTCGAGCACGATCCTCGAGCACCTCCCACCTCTTTTTGAAGAGAGGGGAAGCTATTGGGTGTGCACTGTATGCAGACTGTAGAAGACATATTGTAAAACGTGTAGGATGAAATTAGGTAAAATAAGCAATGTGTCAGAAGGAACTAGAATTACCTTTGTTTATTGTTTAGGCAGGCAGCTTACAATGTACCCACTTGCATTTAAAAAAAGGGAAGACTAATAAAAGGTCTGTACTTAGAGTCCTAGGGTAATACTGTAACTCTCTCTACACTTTCTGTATCTCTTATTTCCACTAGTGCTATCCCAGAGATCCCAAGTAAAAATAGTAATTTCTACAAGAAAAAGAACAAGCTCCAGAATGACTATAGTACAGCTTGATCTTTTAAGTTTTGGTTTTACAAAAACATCAGTCAGCTACGCAATCCTTCTCCATTTTTCTCCCCTCTAAAGGTCAGCTACCACTTCCTCTTCGTTATGTTCTTTGGCTTTTATGTAAGTGGCTTCTGCTTGAAAATTTTCATGTATCACTCATACATCTGTAGGGCGAAACATCTCTCCGAGGCATCTATCACTGCCTTGCAGCTGACACATAGTCATAAAGGTGACCTATTTCATATTAACAATCAATTTCCTTTCATTGTTGCCACCAGGATATGTTCTACCATTTCACTTTCCTTGTCAGAAGTGTAGACTTAGGGGTCAGATTGAAGATTCTTTGAAGGTAAAAAGAGGATTGTTTGATTCTATGCATCACTGAATTCTGTCAATTGTATTTTAATGCTGAGGGGAAATACCCAAACATTGCATTCTGACAAAGAGTAATAGAACGCAGTCATACTTAAGTATCAAACTTTGCATGCAATCATGGTAAAATTGTTTCCATGATGCAAGAAGTGTTGTATGAATCTTAAAAATTTCAAGGCATAATAGCATGTTATTGGAGTTTTGTAGGATTTGAATGCTGTGTCTTCTATATTACTTGACTTATGCTGTTGAATTGTGAAAAAATTAATTAAAAAATCAGTTTTCAAGAGAGATACTCCTGCATGTTTCAGAAGTCTGTTATGCAAAAGAAATAGTGTGCATAAACCTATAATGTTGCTGACATCTATTTGAATTGTTGAGCAAAGCAGTCAGTGTTTACTTTTTAGGAGACAATAATTCACCAGAAGGTGCTGTCTGTTTTAGGAGAACCCACAGGTTTGTCACTGAATTTTGTTATCGGTTTTTGGGGGAGTGAAGGGCAGTTGGGGGAATGCCTTGTGGAGAACTGTCTGTGCGATGCGGAGGATAATCTCTGGAATAAAGGTGCTTTTCTCTTCCCTCTTCCCTCCTCCCCTTGATACCAATTTCTATCAAAGTAGTTATGAATGACTTTACTTCTTCTAGATTTATTTGAACAGAAGTGATGTAGAAAAACAGTCCAACATAACGTTTGTCTAATTTGAACTAGTTATTCCTGCTTTGTTTTGTGTGGATAAGTGCGCACAAGGTAATTTGGATTATATTTTCCTCATGGAAACTGAGGAAGTCCTGTTGCTAGAACAGCAAACAATGACCTGAGAAAATTCTCATACAAAGCAATTTCAGGGCTTGGGGAATACACTTTGCATTCTTCACCTCTTCTTTGTGTAACACAGTATGGTCTAACGTGGTTAGTCATGCTGTGCACAGCCTTTAGGATGTGTTCCACTGGGCTGCTCAAGGGCTAAGGTACCTTTCAGACTGAGGTAGCACACCAGAAACTCGTCCGAAGCAGAAACATTATTGTTAGCTTTGGCAGTCTCTTTGCTGGAAAATCTGAGTAAGAACTTCTGAAGTAATCTTCAATATTGTTCTGAAGTATAAATTCTTGTATTGCTCCTTGCTTCTGACCGTGTTGAGGCATAGTTACTACCATGCTGGTCCTGAAGTATTATACTTTTAGTTTATAGTTTTTTCAGTTTTGACCTTGAGAAGATGTTATGAGTAAATCTGTTTTCAGATCCATGAATTCAGTTTAAAATTTACAAAACAATGAATAGTGTGGCAAAGGGCAGTGCATATCAGACAAAACAAGAGAGAAAAGCAAACAGTGCTGGAAATAGCAAAGCAGCCACAGAAGTGTTTCATCAGTAAAGATATGAGGAAAAAAAGCCTAACACTGTCAAATTTCTGCAATCAAAGGGAAGAAAATCCTTCTAAACCTATTTACATGTGTTGAGTCTTTTTGGGCTATGTGCAGATACTCAGAACTTACTAGATCTAATGTGGAAAGAAAGGAAGTCACCTGGAAAGCTGAGAACACCAGAATAGTTTCTCATAGAAAACATATTTGTCATAGAACTTACATTTCTTCCTTGATCTACTGTAATTTTTTTAATTGACTAAAAGCTTGCTTGTGTTTCTGACCTCAAGATCTCAGAGCAGACACTGAATGAAAGGAGATTAATAGGACATAGGGATGAAAAGAAAAAATTCAGATCATGTTAAAAGTGGAATGTTTTTGTCACTGCTAGTCCAAATATATTCAGTGTGGGATACAGACCTTTCTTCTAAAATTGAAACAACTGTTAATGCTCAAAATTAAAATGTTCCTAATCAATACATGCTTTGTATTTCAGTGTTTTGTCCATCTATGAGCACAATGTAACTGCAGTGGTTGGCTGAAATTCTTTTTAAAAAGGCAGAATAAATCATGATAATTATTTTAACACATTTCTTGAAGAATGAGCACAAATCTAACAAAGTTGTGATCAGTCATATATATTTTCAACTGTTTTAAATATATAAAACTGAAATCTTTCAGAATGATTTACAGTCAAATGAAGCGGCCAGTTAATAGGTGCTCATAACTGCCTTTCTTTCCACAGTCCTTGAAAAGGTTAAAGCCAATAACTTAAACTTTATCTGTGCATCAATAAATCTTAGAAATGAAGAACAAAGGCCGAGGAATAAAGCACTATGTATCTCAAAGACATTATGTAATGATCTTTATATAGATGTAAATGTCTGCACTCTTCATGTACCAATCCCTCTTTCCACTCTGTGCACTGGTATTTTAGTAGCCAGTGTGAAATTCAGACAAGTATTAATGTGAATTAAGCATGGAATTATGAGCAGAAAGCAACTCCTTTAAAGTGCAGTCAGAGTTTATCACAGTGTACTTGATTCCCAGAATGTAAACTATTACCAGTTGTTCTTCAGCTCCAGATATTGTGGAAACACTGGTTTGTGCTTTGGATGTTTTTAGGCAAATGCTGTTTATTTCTGCTTAGGCTGATGTGGTTATTACTGAACCATGAAAGGGAGAACAGAAGAGTAAGTCTGCATTGCAGAGGAAGTGAGCCTATGACAGAGTGTTTAGTGTCCTAATTTTGGGTCATTATTTGCTGTCCAGGGTTGCTCCTGCATGCACTTGTTCCTGTACTTCAGGCTCAGGAAGAGATTTACGGAAACAATAGCAATAAGTAGCTGAGTAATGTTAGTAATATTATTAAAAGTGACCACACATCTCAAGTTTTTGGGTAATTAAGACACAATTCAGGATAGACGATCCAAGTAAATAGAAACATAGACTCAAGTCAACAGTGATTAGAGCATGCTTGCATTTTTTGGGGACCCTTTCACAGCTGACTTCCTAGACATGGTGAATATCTTCTACTTTGCTAAAGGAAAAACAAGTGAAAAGGAAACAAACTTGGCACCATAAATAATATGAATAATCTTTAGAAGTGTAAACATATGAGAGCTTAAACATCAAAGTTGAAGATACGAATTTGAGGTCAGCAGGTGTACTCAGCACTTAATGAACAAAAATCCAGAGTGCTGGATGAGAACTTTTATTATATTTGAAATCTTCATGTGATTGAGCATCTTGGTCTGTAGGTCCAACTAAGTATTAGAATGTGCCTGCAACTTGCAAGTGTATGTGGGTGGCCTCCACTTTCACATTAGCATGTGGAATAAATAAATAGTAAATAATGAGGACATTTTACCTCATTTATAGGATCAATTTGTCAGTAGATGTAGCAGATGATAGTACAACAGAGGGCAAAAAGTTAAGAGTGAATTTGGAATGAGGTTTAACAAAAGGTTTTGCCTGGTGTTTCTAAGATACATGAATTACTACATCCCTGGTACGTCTGCACATGTGCTGTGGCTGGTGCTGGTGCAAACTGGAGCAGTCCATTTCCCCATCATGGTGTTAACAGAACCTGCCCAGTGGATGTGGCCCTACATCAGCAGCTGATCAGAGCAGTGCCCAAGTAGGGGAGACCTGAAGGAAGGAGTTGACATCTGTTCAGAATGTGAAACTGCAAACATTGAGTTCTGTGGTTTTCTTTGTAGACATCACAGACACAACAGAGTACTGCCCACAACATTGTAACTCCGATAGAATAAGATCCTTTATGGTGGTGTGTTTGGAGGAGTGTTCATGGCTCAGTTTTAGCGTACCCCTTCTGATGTCTGACAAATTGCAGAATAACATTATGCTACAAAGGGAGGTAGGGATAAACTAAGTACAGTTGGAAAAGTACATGTATGTTACATTATAGCTAAAGGATTCTGACAGGAGCAAAAGCGTCTTTTTTTTAGTATTCTTTTTTCTTGAGCCATCTGGTTTATTATCTCAGGCTTTGCAGATCACTTCAAAGACAGTAAATGCTAAGATGGCATGCAATCATCTATCCTATCAAGTATGCAGAGGGCCAACATTTTAAACCCTTTTAAAATTCTCTAGACTCTGAGATCCTTATTATCCAAAAGCCATGTGTACATGACATGAAGGCATCTTCAAACTGGCTTGTATCTTGAAGTGCTTTGCCTTTACTCCAGCAAAGCTGCCACTCAGGTCAGAAGCAGGTGAGCAGTTAGTATGCGCCTCACTTCTGTCTCATTATTGTTTCTTGGTGCATCTGTATCAGGTTTAAACACATGATAAACATTGCAGTCTGAAAGTTCATATAGCTGCAAATGGATATACTTGTAAAATCTTTGAATCTCTAAGCATTTGCTTTCAGTGTGTGTTCAAATACAAACAGATGTCGTCTATATTTTTGATGTGAAGGAGCTTAGGGTTATGTAGCTCTTCTAATTGTTCCATTCACAGTACTTATTTATACTTACATAATTCTTACTGGATTTCCGTGTTCTAGCAGTGTTTGTAATGAAATGTGATTTTTATTGTTCTGTATTATCCTAGAATGAGGCTGTTATATCTGACTGTTGATTAAATAACTAATTTGATAAATCTTATTACATAAGCTTGATTGTACTTACAGATTTGGGCATTCCATTGTTGTGAACAACTAAGACGTGCGTTTTCAATGCGTATACCTAGTTTAACTGAAGTTGTATCTAGATGCTTCATTATTAGGATTCAATCAAGCAATTTTAGGGTAATTCCATTTGTTGTTTTTTCTCTCATTTCATTCTGTCTTATTTTTTCTTTTACCTTCAGGAAAAATCGCTTAAGTGTTCAGATTGTGAATTTGCTGTCTCAGCTCTCTGTTCTTTCCTGATGCCTTGTGCTCTGAATTGGGTCACATACAATTTTGAAGCGGTACAATAGTCCTTTTATACGAGAGCCATTTCTCCTCAACTTGCTTCCTCTTCATCTTCAGTCTGAAGACTAGAAATAGAAGATGCACTAAAAGTAAGGCAAGATTCCTTTCTTTAGCTGCAGATTTCAGGATGGAACATTCATAAGACTTTTGCCAAAATTTGTAAAATTATCACTTCAAGTTCCCTGGTTAAGCATCAAAGTCCAGCTATGACTCACCCATCATGTGGTGTTTTCTGTGGCAGTGGAGAAGCTGGTGTTAAATGATGCTCCAACCTCAGTTACTGTACAGATACTGTCACGAACTCTAAAGACCAAATATAGTTTTCCTGTGGCAGCTAAAGGCTTTGGAGTTTATTGTAACGTGAGGAGACAGCATATCAGATAGAACTACAAATTAATTATAATGCCAAGACTAGACATGTACTATTCTATTGTGATGGCTGTGGACATCTAGTCCAGTACATACCTCTGATGGTGGCCAGTCCTGCATGACAAAGTTGTAAGGAAACCTTACAGCCAACAATCCTGGAATTACATGCTCAAAAGGGACCATCTGTCCTAACCTCAGGCATGTAGAGACTAGTGTATACCCTCGAGCAGGAAATTTTGATCTGTGATTTTTCCTTCTTTAGAAAGATTAAAGTACAAGCTTTTCAACTCTACTAGATCTTACTCAGTTTTTCTAAGGTATTGAAGAGGTGTGAATGCCGTATGTGATCCGAAGGATGTCAGTGGGAAATCAGAAATGATAAAAACTACTGAAAACAGCAGTGTGTTTCTGAAGAGTTTGACTACTGTCTTACATACGTACTGCAATGAGCAGACTGAAGAACCAGATGATACATGTCAGAAAAACTAAGACCCTCATCTTATCACTTTGCAACAAGAAATATTGCTGATTTCCCTCTGAATGTTTAAGAAGCTATTGCAAAATATGTCCAACGTAGACTGCTCCTCTAAAAGTCTGGGTGCTATCCAGGATCATGCTCAGCAATGTCAGCATGCTGAAGGAAAGCCTTATTTCCAGGAAGCTCAGAAATGAGGAATCCTAGAAATCTCATGAGGTAAGCCAATCTGAGAAACTCAGATAAACTATCAGAAATGATGTTCAGAAAAGTTGGATAAAGTTTTAGTCAATTGCTAAATTATGATTATTCATTTCCAAACTCTTGGACAGTCATTGCAAACAAAGCTAAAAGTGTGACCAATGTCATACCTGTTAGACAAGAAAAATAGCAAGGTACCACACAAGGACAAAAATGCATGAACACAAAGTCAGTCTCTAAGGCATGGCAGTGATGGTGTGTTTGGGCTAATCAAGGGCTTTGAACAGTAATGTTATGTGTTTTGCTGACAGAGGTGAGAGGCTGTCTTAGCCAGTCTTTGATTATAGAACTGGTCAGCTAGCTTTGCAGTTTCTGCTTTCAGTTTGTGAAGATTAGAACAGCTGAGGATCTAGACAAGGACTGGTATAGGAAAGATACACGTCCTTTTAGCACTGTCTGTTTGGTTTACAATTCAGAACTGCACAGTGATACACAGCCTGCAGTGGTGATGGATGCAGATGTACACATAACGTTGAATCCACGTGTTTGTTGCCTGTGGGTGTAGAGCATTCAACCCTCTTTCTTTTCAGTCATGTCTCTGAAAAAGGTACCCTTTGACTCGTGGGGTTTTTTGAGTAAAAGATAATTTGCTTTTTCTTTAACCTTCAAAAATTAAATTTAAACAATGGTTCAGAAATGGGGAAACTTCACTACTGTCTTGCTTATATACAGCAAATGTTTTCTTGAGGGATCAGATGTATAGAAGCTTTTACAACATGCATGAAACAACTTATGACAGAATAACAAGCTGCCCTGTGCCATCACGGCAGCTGGCAGAGTGAGTCATTGCTTCTGGCCCTGTAATGCAGACCTTGCGTGTCTGGGAAATAATGCCCAGCCAAGTGTGATTGCAAGCTATTATTAAGGCTTTATTTGTGAAATTGGTGTAGTTGAGGTCAAACATCTTTCTCTCTATTTTCATGTAGTGCTTTTAGACAGCTTTCAATAATGATTCCATTATACCCATACGATGAAGATATTTTACCTCTTACACAAATTGCTGGTTAATTACTGAGTTGTTTTTCACATCTGATTCTGCTTTTGAGTAAGATAGTATGACATTGAGCCAGAAGCAACACTGGCTACAGAAAAAACAAGGAGTTGAAACTGAAAGTGAGTACAAGAATTTCTGAAACAGATTAATGCAGCTGGGGAGTTACGTAGATACTGAAAATGTGTTGTCTAGAAATGGAAATTCTTTAGAAGCAGTGGTTTACCTGTAGGTCTCCAGGCAATGTGTTATGTTGCCTTTGCTTATGTTTTAGGTCCATGTTATATGATAAGGAGGCACAAAATTATTTTATCTGTAATATCAACCAATTCAGAATTATTCTCTGGTTTACAGGCCCTGTAATGTCTTGACACACACAATAACCCAAAAAATAATAGCATTTATTTTTTAAGCCTTGAAAAGAAACAGGATGAGCTGTATTGGAGAGGATCTTTGACCAGAGACCCGAGGAATATCTAGTACTCTGATAAACTTTTTTTCAAAGAGAATGAATTTAAATGAGTTGCTCTTGATGATTTTTGGGATATTAGCATGTTGGGCCAGCCATTTAATATCTCATTTCTGGTATCTAACATGGAAAGAGAAGAACACAGATTACAGTATAGTCAGTTGGGAAAAGTAGACTGATATTTTAGGGTTACTAATGTAACAAGTAGAGTTTCAGGAAAGCAATTAAGGAAAACTGGAACCCTGACTTTGCTTCCTAACAATGCAACAAATTAGACAATGTGATACCCTCTTACATGAACCTTTGATGATCCCTACATCATCAGTCTTCCCCTTTAGAAGCCCCTCTATTATTTTTGTGGATGAAGGGGAAAACAGAAGGGGGTGGTTGGAGGAAATGAAGATCTTTCCCTGCTTTTTGTTTCCCGGTAGCACAGATGCTACACAGAAGCTTGTGAAAAGCTTTCTATGCAGAAGCATGGGATACATAGGCAGAACACCTTTACCTTGCTGGAGCCCCCAGATTCTCTGTAGCTTGTGTTTCATGCTTTGGATATGTATGGTAGCAGAGAAATAATGATGAGAATACCCAGATTTTTGAAAGGCTTTTAGTCTCACAAAGGAGCTGTTTGATCTTGGACACAAAGGTTCACACAGAAATGGAAGCAAATTGTGTGTGTAGCTACTTATATCTCTGTATATACAACTGGCTTGAAAATCTTCACAGAAACAAAGCCCTTTGTTAAGCCTAAAATAAAAGGTAAGTTAACCTTCAAGTAATAATTATAATACAGAAGGGATTTCAGATCCTGGTAGATAACCTGACATGGCTGAAAGATGAGTATTGCCTCAAAGATGACAGATCATGGATGAGCTAGCATGAAAAAGCTTTTCACAGTGGGCTAAAACATTAGTGATCCTTTCATGATCATGCATGTTTTCTAGAAGACAGTCAACTTTGCTTGAGATACTTTGTACATAAAGATTGGGTGGTGCTACTACAGGGGCAGAACTGTACCAAAGGTAGCCCTCAGCTGATTACAGCTTGTTGGAGGTTTGGGGTTTTTTCCAGTTACAAGTACTTGGGGAAAAAAAAACCTTAATACTTTATTAGTTTTCCTCTAAGAATGATTTTTAAAAAAATTAATGTGAGTAAAATTTGTAGGGTTAAGTTCTGAATTTCTGTTAAGTCAATTCTTACTGTTACAAAAATGTTGGTGTGTCTCTTTCCTTAAACAACTAGGCAGAGTTCAAGCAAGGCACTGGCAAATATTTTACAAATGCATGTTATGATAGTAACCTTGTACAGAAATACTGACTTACAGTACTTAACAGCATCACCTGCCAGAGAAAACTTGGCAAGTCTTCTAATTTGGTCAGTGAACATTGCTAAGGAGAATTAATTTGTGAGAAAGTCATAGCTCAGCAGAAAGCACTTGTGGTCCTTCAGCAGTGTACTCTGGAAGGGAAATTATTTAAATAAACTCAGCATTTTGTATTTACAGCAAGAGGAAAGGGATTCAGAAAGTCTCTTAGTGCTAGTAATTATCATCCATTTACTTTGTCACATATCATCGCTTAGGTAATAGTTCTTGTAAAAATACCAAGAAGACTTTTCTGTCACTGACATTCTGTTGCAATTTTCTGCTTTACATTGTTGTAAGTTATGAAAGAATCAGGTTCTCAACATTTGCTATGCAAAGTTGGCACGTGTCAATTCATGTAGCACCTTGGTATCTCTGTGAACTAAGGCTTTCCATTTAGCTGGTGAAATTGAAGGAGAGTAATCTAAATTCTTGCCTCTGCATAAATCCATTCATGCTGAAATATATCATTCCAGCAGAATTGTTCTTAAATGATTCTTGGAAAAAATCCCTAAGGGCACACACCAAGGATGTGATGGCTTCAGTGCAGTGCAGTTAATGAAGGTAACCCATGGAGATGCACAAATCACATCTTACATTGCAATGCCTAAGGCTTCCTAAATCCTGATCATTTGATAAACCTTTCTTACTTTGAATTCTTATAACCAGTTTTGGGATTCTGGAGAGATTCAAACTTGTCATGAAATCCTGTGTTTCTCCATTAGCGTTCATCCTCTTTTCTGCAGTGCTCATGCTTCTTCCTGGCTTTGGCTGAATTGTATATATTTTGACCTGAAAGCCTTTTGTTTGGCTCCTAATCATGTCTGATGTGCATGAGCTGCATTCCCAATCTCAGGTCTTTGAAACACTCTTTGCAGTAGATAAACCACTGTTGGAAAAGTGAAGAATACCTGTTAATGTAATTCTGTATCGGGTTGTCTTGGAGGTAGATATATGGATAAAGGGGACTCTTGGTAGGAGGCTAAAAGTTCATGGGCTAAACTGTTTTATGGAGTAACTACTGAACTCTGAAGTAAGATTAGATGAAAATTTGGCCTTCTATCAGGGGAAACCGTAAGTTGGTTAAAGGCTAAATTGTGCAAACAGCATGAACAACAACAGATTTGTCTCTTCCTTCAAACTGGAACAAATAAGGCTAGGTAGATCACAATTTTGGCAGTATTTGCAGTTAAGAACCTTACTGCTGAACTTAGGTCCTTTTGAAAAGCCATCAGACTGCTGTCTCAGAGTTCTAACAAAAAAAAGTTATATCAGTGTTCTGCAGAGGGGGATGATTTGCCTTAAACAGAGACATGTTTTGATGTCATAAAACCCTTTGGAAATTACAATGAAATAAGACAAAACCAAAATCCAAAGAAAAAGCCCCACTAAAACCCAAATGCCTGAACATATTTTTATCCATCCATACTTAAATGCCATGGCCACCTCTGCTCAAAGATTTCTTCAGTTTTCCATGTCTTTGTACCCATAGAATTATCTTGCACTAATGCAAGAATATATAAGTTGTTGTTCCAAAAACCCTGGGCTTGACTCCAGATTCTTCATGTGGACTTGAAAAAACCAACATGCTTTGGAGTTACAAAAATAGTACCAGATTATTTATTTATATAGCACCCATAAATTTGCAGGTTGCTTTACACTCCAAAATTAAATTCTGGTCCCTGGAAGGGTAGTGCCACAATGAATTTTGGCTGTTAGGTTTAAGTAAAAAGAAAAACTGTAATTCTGAGAACTTAAAAAATCTCGTAACCAATCTCTTCCATCCTCTGTCTTTTAAATATTTCTACAGTGAATGAATTTAATTTCTAGCCGAAATAAAATGTAAAGAAGAATTGCCCCAATGTCTCCTAAAAAAAGACTTAAACTTGCACACTGGAAGCATAGAACTCAACCATCTGTTGCTGGGTTGTTGAATCAATGTCAAACTCAGCAGCATATGAAAGAGTGACGTACAGTACAGTCTATGGAACAGGGCAGATACTTTTGGTGACATCTGGATGCTTTTTATCTACTACAAAAACAGGAATTTTGGGGACAGCAAACTCTTGGTCATACACTCTTAGAATATCTACAAAACCAGAAAAAAAACAACCCATGGTGTTTGCTCCCCAGGTTACATATGTCTTTCCCTTCAGAAGACACAGGAGGCAGACAGTTATAACAGGATATACATTTTCTTTACTTCCTCAATTCTAAATTTTTTTGCACATCTTCCTAATGAGTTTGAGTAAGGTGGCCAACCCAACATGTCTTTTCCTTGGGTAACTAATTCAACTTGGGCTTAGCAACTTGTTCCTGACAAGTGATCAGCGCCTCTGCTTGCTGCTGTGTAAAATGTTTACACTTTCAGGTTACAGCTCAAGGACAAGAAAAAGGAAAAGCAAAGCACCATTGAATAAAATTTGGAGACTTACTATTGAAGTATATAATGATCATATTTAAAAAAACTTACTAAAAACTTGCTAAAAACTTACTGCTCCAGAGGGATTTGTGGTAGCTCTGTGCTAACTTTATTGATGTAACAGTGACAAACTTCCAGTGATTTCATTGGAGACATTCGTAATAAAAGTTTTTCTTTGATTTAAAATTGTACTTTGGGGTGGGTGAGGGTTGTGGGTGGTTGTTCACTTTTTTCACAGTAGCATAATTATTGGTCATAGTCCATGTAAGAAAGCAATCCAAACACCTGCAAAGTCCTTTCTATAGACTGTAAAGAAGTGTTCTCAGAATAGCTCCTTTACTGTTATTCAGCTGTTGCTTCAGTTAGGTTTGAATTTACAGAGAAGAAAGAGACATCTGGTTCTAACTTCGAGTTCTCCGTGGGAAACACAATAGCAGTCATTTTACTAAAGAGGGCTATCTACCAGTTAGTGATGATGGGACTATTTTGGATCTATTTAGCTGTAGAGTAGATGCTTTTTCTCTTCATGTAGTGGTGTATCAGATTTTGGTGTAAATTTCTAGTTGTGGTCTCATTAAAAAAAAATTTTTAAAAGTACAATAGCCTTAATGAAATCAGGAAAATCAGAAACAGTGTTTGCATGTATTTATCCTGATGGAAAGTGTGATGTGGTATTTCCCATATGTCACTGTCACCTCTTACAGACCTATATTTTTGTCCATTTCTGTTTTCTCAGTGTGAATTTAGTTAAACAAGAGGTTAATTTGGAAGCAAGTTGTAGAGGACATGAAATTCTTCAGATCTTGGTGAATCTGATGCAGGGTAAGCTCATCTGTTTGTAGAGTTGCTCAGTGCATTGTCAGGTCAAAGATGAGAATTTAAAACCAAAACCCAACAGATGTCTTTAAGACCCTGTAGAAGCACAAGAACATACGAACCTCTGTATTGTCAGCTCAGATGCCCATCAATCCCAGTATCCAACCTCTGTCAATGGCAGTAGCAAATGCCAAGGCACTGGTACTTTGTTGGTATGCCTCCTGTATGAATAACTTCACAATGGATACTGGTATTTTCTATACGGACAGGAATGGGTTTGAGCTGCACAGGTACCTACCAGGAACTCAGATAGCAGAAGATTTATTATTGTTGCTGGATGGAGATCAGTTGCAAGGGAGGTGAAGGGATTCTCCAGCAACCAGACAAGAATTCAGTTTGTGAAGGAGTTGCAACTAGTCCTTTAGGGTCAGTCTGACTTTTATGCTGCAAACAGAGTTTTTCCTCCCTCATAGGACTTTGTTTTTTTCCAGAATAAAAAGTGAGACAGGAACCTAGGAACTGGACCAGTGGAATGAGTATAACTGACATCTGACGATCAATCTGACCTTTAACAGTTTTTCAAGTTGGTAACATGAAATGGTTGCTCACAAGGCTCTGAATAGGGTCAGTCTAAACCCCCCTTCACTCTGAATCATTCTTTATTCTCTTCTTGGAAATGTTCCTTCTTTGCTTCTTTGTTGATATCTGATGTGTTCTGCTGGTATGAAAATAATGATGATAAAAATGATATGATTCAGGGGTAAAACATTGTGTCAGTCAAATCAGGTCTTGAATGGTTAGTAGGAAGAATTAATACTTTGTGGCGATGTACAAGGCAATTAGTTCCTGAGAGAATGACAAGCTTTGAATGGGTGATCTATATTGTCTTATTCTACATTTTCTGGGCATCAGAAATCTGAAGGAAGAAATTGTTCAATTTTCAAAACTTGTTTTTAATAAATAGGCATTGACCTCAGTAGGGAATATTGTTGCTTGTGTGCCTAGCATTTGTATTTAGGAACTCACTGAGATCCCATTGTGATTGTAGGATTTGCAAGGTGTTAGTTTTAAAATACGCTGCACTTTCCATAAAGATCAGTGTCTGATCAAACTGGTCAGGAATATAGTTCCTAGATGTACATTATTATATTAAAACACAGAAACTTATTCTTTTAAATTACTTTGATCAATTTTTCTTGCTCTCAACCCAGACTCCTGGCAAAGCATATGCTTAAATTTGTGCACATGAATAACCGCTCGGCACTGGTGAGGCCAGACCTTGAGTGCTGTGTTCAGCTTTGAGCCCCTCACTACAAGGATGACATTGAGGTGCTGGAATTCATCCAGAGAAGTGCAACAAAGTGGTGAAGGGTCTAGAGACCAAGTCTGACGAGGAGCGGCTGAGGAAACTGGTGGTGTTTAGTCTGGAGGAGGCAGAGGGGAGACCTGATCACTCTCTACAACAAACTGCAAGGAAGTTGTAGCCAGGTTGGAAGGGGTCTCTTCACCCAACTCACAAACAATAGACAAGAGGAAATGGCCTCAAGTTGTGCCAGGAGAGGTTTAGATTGGATACGAGGAGAAAATTCTTCACCAAAAGGGTTGAAAGCTGCCCAGGGAAGTGGTGGAATCCCCATCCCTGAGGGTATTTATAAGATGATGTGCTGCTTGGGGACATGGTTTAGTGGTGGACATGGCAGTGTTAGATTTATGGTTGCACTTGATCTTAAAGGTCTTTTGCAACCTAAATGATTCTGTGATTCTAATCTATGACTGAAATGGCATAATTCACATCCATAATGTTATATGCTTCTATAAGATCTACTTGAGCAGCTTTATTTCATGTGCTGTTTGTGATATATGTTGGATCAGGACAGTAAAAAAAAATATCAATACTTAAAATCCTTAGAAAGTGAAGTCAGTCATATTCTACTCTTATATCTGCACAGCTGTGCTTGCACATGCAATTACTGGGGGTGTGAAGGAGGTCAAGAGCAAGCCCAGATAGTTCCCACCTGAAAGATGATATTCCTTCTGATCTGTGTGATCATTTTCTTTATATGGATTTTATAATTTTAGAATTAAATCCCTTCTGGTGACCTTTTATCAGATGTTAACATCTTAGGGAAGCGTATTGCTGCCTGGATGCAGAAATTTACTCTGCTCAAAGCTGCTTCCTGAATGTAAGTTTGTCTATTTCAGTCTTCATCACACAGCAACAAATATAGTGGAAGGAGCAGTCATTTTAAATAGGGGGCTATTTTAGTCCAGGGATTCCCTGCTTTTGATGTAGTCCTCATCCCTTCCAAGACAAGGAGTCACTGTCCTTACAGGTGATATTTGATGTTGACTAAGGCTACAAAGAATCAAAGTAACATTGTTTGTTTTGCAAGTGTACACCAAACTACACAGAGCAGGCACAAGACAAGAAAAAAATACTAATCTTGTATGTTACTTTTTTGTATAGTATTTAAACATGTTTTTGTTTAAGATTCTCTTGTCTATTCAGTCTTACTTTCCATTTCCCCCCTCACAAAAATCTTTGGAATGCTGTCCTGTTTGCACAAGATGTTTCCTCTCTTCTGAGTGACTTAAAGCACAGCCTCTTTGATGAGGATCCCGTTTGTACAGCATGTGGAGTTTTTCCGGAAATATAATTGTATTTGCAAGAAACAGAATTTACACCCTCAAGCCTCATTTCTAAATCTAAAGTAAGTGGAGACCACTACTTATGCTTGATCGTCACATTTTTTCATCTGGTTTACAGTTTTGTTCATTCTGTATGTGTACCCAGTTGGCAGCAGTGAAAACCCATGCATTTGCGAAAGACAAGCTGCACATGGCAATCAGTTTTATCTGCAAAAGTAGGTATAAGGTATTGGAAACTGGCAGAAAATTTAGTTCAAAATTTCTCAAAAGAAAAGGTAACTAACATGTTACATTAAAATCTAGAAAAGGGATATGTAAATAGATGAGTTTAAAAATGAAGCCATACAGATGTCATAATGAATTAAAGCATATGTCTTTGCTTACCAATTGTATGGTCACATTTATGATACCAGCTGTTGACTGCAACTCTTTGAGTGTGACCATCCAGACAATTCCTTATCCAGTGAATAGGCCATCAGTGAAATCCACACCTGTCCAATTTAGACACAAGGATATCATGCAAGACAGTGTCAGATGTTTTTCATGAGCCCAGGTTGATGGCATCACTTGCTTTTCCCTTATCCAACAGTGCTCTAACCTTGTTACAAAAGGTCAGTAAACTTGTCAGGCATGATTTTCCCATGGTGAAACGATGTTGGCTGTCACCATTTCTTACCTTCCACATGCCTAAAGTGGTTTCCCCTGTAAGGCTGAGATTGAGGTGTTCACATTTTGCTAAGAGTTCTTTCCTATAAAAAGCCATGAGAGCATAAAGGTGAGGTGGCACTTTTTGCCTTCAAGAAGCATGTAACCTACAGATGCTTGTGTGACACAGGTTAGTCTCTTCCCACAAGATGATGTTTCTGTGCCAATGGAAGGTTTTCCAGATTTGTAGTGTGGAATGAAAAGCAAAACCAATCCTCCCATCCTGCTCATCTAGCTCCATCATGGATTTTGTTTTTACTGCTCCATCTGATGATTTTTTTAATGACAGTGTTCTAGCCCTTTTTTTGTTTCAAGTTTGATTCTTTTTCTCTCTCATATGGCTGCTTGTACTTAATATCTGGACATTGGTTTTCCATAGTATTTCCAACATAACTCCAGTTTAGCATGTCTCAGTTGCTGTAATTAAGTTTTTTGTATTTCCATCCTATTGTTATTGTATCCCCCAGATTGTAATTCATTCTTTCCTATACCCGGATGACCCATACCCATCTCTTACTTCCTTGGTTCAGCAACAAATGAGCCCATCAGTACCAGCAGGTCATAGGTCACAAACAGGAAGACTGCCATATTTTTTACACAAGTAATGTCACTGCTTCCTTCTCTGTGAGCACACTCAGAACCCTAGTTATATTCCCCAAGCTATATTCCATTTTATCAAGTCTAATGGCTCTGTGCAATAAAGAAAGTTCTGTAGGCATTAGTTTGAGCTTCTTCACTTGCAGAAGCTCTTGGTTGCTTTTATTGACTGGACAGAATTGAATACAGGCAGCAGTTCTGAGACCTGGCCTGTATAATGTGAGTTTTTGCATTTTAAATATTTCTGTGCCATGTTTGCTAGAGTTTGTTTTTAAAGAGATATGGTTCCATGAAATAATTTATGAAATCTATAAGGCTTCCTAAGGCCTGAAGCAGCAGGACGATAATGATTAATGAAGGCAGACAGCATGTGGCTATGAGTCCCAGCATAGCTCACATATTAGGAGTGTTCTTCAGGCTGCATGGGAACAAGAAGTGATCTTGAGATACAGTATTTTGAGTCTAAATATTCTACTGTACTTCATGCACAGGCCCATGGTTACGTGTCTCCAGTGGACAGAAACTGAAGAGTTCTCTTTTGATGGAGTGTTGGCTGTATGTTCTGGTTGATGCAGTGGTTTCCCATATCATGAAGACAGAATGCTGTACTTATAACCCCTATTTATTGAAGATTTCTAGAGGTCTATGTTGCACAAGATGTATTTCCAACTTTTCCAGTCCTGTGTTCATTGCACTTTTATGTCTGTTGAGCTGAGTAGTTTGTGCTGTAAGACTAGAGAAGATGTCTACTCCCAGACCTATGAGTATAAGCAGGCAGAGTCATGGAAAAAAAACCCCAAATTCTAAAACTAGTTTCCATCAGGCATAGGAGGAAAGCTACCTCTGGTCCTGAATAGCACCAGAATATTTTACATACTAGTGTGTACTGTTAGCCACAATACTTCAACCAAGATTCCTCAGCTGAGAGGCTATGATGAGGTTGAGCTAGTTACACAATAAGCTCTGTTAATGGCAAAGAAATATTAATAAAAAGGTAGTAAGAAGGGTTTAATATTCAGAAGATACAAGGTCACTGGACTTCAGAGCAGACATGCCAGATTCTGGCTCTTCACTCTTGGTCACTCTCTTGTTTGTATTTCTAGGCAAAGATGTTGATGTATATTGAAACATTTAACATTATCTACATAGCTACTAGCTGTTCAGTGGGAGGTCTCATATCAGCACACTTTTTAACTTGCTAAAGCTAATGTAGTTCTGCCAGCTTTGTGCAAAAATAAGTAAAATTATCTTCGAGCACGGAGCTGACATCTCTGGATGCCAAAGCAGTTACTGTTTTGTGTGAGAAATCAGTGTGCCAAAAAATTCTGTCTCTTCTCTTTCATCCTCTGTTATTAAAGCTCATTGAAAACTTAAAAAAAAAAGTAGAATGTAGTGTCAAGAAGAATTGTTAATCTTGGATTTGAAAATTGCAACAAATCAGTGTCATGTGACAAAAGTAAAAACTATCTCCTCGTCAAGATGATTCCTATTGGGAAGAACAATTCACAGAGGAACTTCTCCTCTAAATATGTGCAATTGAATCTTGTTCCGCTGAACAATCCAGCTTAGTTTGCACATCACATCTACTCCCACAGAGAGACCGAAATGCTGGGGTACCCAAGGGTAGGTACTGTGAAGTAAACAGCTCTGACAACTTTTGCAACCTCAAAGCCAATGTGATGTCTCATTACAGAACATTTCATTCAGTTACTGCCATGCATTTTTCTCTCTTTTTTTTTGGGGGCTACTGAGGTCCAGTGCCTGCACTTTGGGGATGTACCAAGGCAGGCACATTCCTGTATACAGCAGTGTATTTGGTATGGCAGAAGTACATGTTTCACCGCCAAAAAAGCTCTCATGTGAGTGATGAAAGCAAGCCAAGTACTATGGGGATAGAAATGGGGGAGAGTTTAAGCACATACCTGCTATAATGCAAGATTAGTGCTTTCAGTTGCTTGCCCACTGTGCTCCAGTCGATTTATTTGTGCTGCTGCCTTCCTAGCAGAAAGGTACATAACCTTGTCAACTCCTAGACCTCCCAGAAACCCCCCTCTGGACTCAGTACTGGTCTCATTCATGCCTGGCTCTTCAAAGAGTTCACTTCCCAGGAGGGACATGAGGATGTAGGCTTTCCCAGCCAGCAAGGAAGGGATAACAATAAAAAGTACTGTACCCAGTCCATAGTAACAGCTGAGTTCTCAACAGTGTCTTGAGGTAAGTGTAAAGAAGCATTTAATACAGAGGAATGTGAGGTTATTTTGTAGATTTTTATAGGGATTTCCTTTAGAAAATGAACACTGTTCTGAGCAAATTTTTCCAAGCCATCACTACTCCCAGTTCTTCCTCCCCACATTTCTTTTCTCAAACTCCTACTCCTTATTTTGTTAGAAAAGTAGAAGTTGACTGTTAGGCCATTGTGTTCTTCAAAATGAGTCAATTCTGCCATATCCAACAGAGTTCAGTTTGAGTTTAGCTTCTGACTAAGATGAAGTACAATTAAAATGAGGAAAGTGGCACAGTGCTTAGTACTGTCTGCTAATTGCTCCAGTACTTTCATTTATTGTGACAGCTCTCCATGATGCATTATCACTCTGGTGGCTTCCCCCTACCTTTAGCAGCTTTGCTTAGATTAATTTCTGAGTGTTGCTGCACATGGGTGTGCTGAGGACTTGGCACAATTTGCAACTATTAAGTCTGGTCCTGAGTTTGTTACTATTAAAGTTCATATTTGATCTTCTGCCTCTTAGTCACAGGAGGTGACATAGCTTTGTTGCTGCTTTCATTTCCCTATTCCCCCTGCTTATCTCTCTCCTAATGCCCTGCAGATCGTTACAACCTGGGTGAACTGCAGTGCTGCAGAGTATGAGAAAAAACTAAGACAAGAAAGCTAAACCTTCCTTAATGCACTACTTAAAGAATACCAACACATATTCTGTAAGAGGTATGATTTACAAAACATGTAAAATCTATAAAGTCTACGAGGACTTGGGCTCTGCAAGTTGTGTGTGGTGATTACGTACTCTCTGCCAGGCGCTATCCACAGCGGCCTGAGGAGTGTGGAGCTGTGTTGTATTAGGTTCAGTGGAGGCAGAGGAAACCTTTGGACTGCAAGCAAAGAGAACGTGAAGATTTGAAGGAGCAAAGCCCTCTTCTCCACTACCCTCAAGAAAACAGGTTTAAATGAAATTAGGGTGGGAGCCGTAAACCAAGGGCGTTTGTGGTGTTTATTAGTAAACCACTACTTGGTGTGTATGACATCATCAATGCCAGATCATCCCAGAAAACGTACCTGGCATCTTTATACAGCGCTTTATGGTCACATTTGAGTGGTTAAAGAAACATGTTGCACTTTGAAATTTGCTTGGAAGTCAGTGTAAGTCAGGTACAGAGAGGTATTTCTGACATCCTAGCTAGGTACTTGCCTGACCCTGTACACACAGGTGTATTTCTGCAGCTCTGGCTTTTGCAGCCTTTTAGCTCAGTGGTAGAGATTCAGAATTTCTGATTTGGAGATTGGAGGTCATAGTGATACTTGATATAAAGGATGCTGTGCTTAGCCATGTTTTTTCCTGTTATATCTCATTTTGTAGAGGAAGGTAGCAAAGTACTGAAAATGTCCTCTTTTACACGTTGCATTTTGATTCCAATGAAAAAATTTACTGTTCCTTAGGAAAAACCAGCCTTTGTGATACTTTAAATTCAAAATTAAGATTCCGTGATGACCCCATATTTCTCTCTTTTCCAGATCCATTTCCAGTTTCTAGTGTTTTTAAAGCTTGTTTCCATTATTACTTTTGTGTTCCTTGATTTCCTTCCCCCTTTTTTCTTCTATAGTCTTCCTGACTTCTCCCCCCACATTTGCCGTTCTGTATCTTTCTGTTATGATCTGCATCATTTGTTTCAGGTACTGTTGTATTTCACTCTTCTCAAATGAGTAGTTATCCCCAGATAATCAGTGTTTGAGATCTGGGTTGGAATTGCAAAATCTAAATCCAAAATTAAAATTTGTCAAAGTTGAGAATATTCAAACACAGGAAGAGAGTGGGATCTGATTTTCTATTCTTATTATGATCTATTACTATTATTTAATTAGTATTAGGGTAAAGAGTGCCAATGGGTGTGCTGTGTTCCTGGTGTAGTAAAAATAATTCTTGCCTGCCTTTGTGATTTAATTAACCTTCATAAATAAAACAAAGAAAATGCAATGGGGAGTTGAGGATTTATGAAGCTAAATATGATTCTGTGATTTCTTTAGATCATCCAGGAAATCTGAAACTACATTTCTTGAATCCTATTCTTGTATCTTAGTGACTTCTTTCCTATTTAGATCCAAGATTTTGTTTCAAACTTCCCTCTTTCGACTCTTCTGGACTAAAGAATCAAATGCCAGTCTTGAAAACATACCCATCTTGGCCAGAATTGCATTAGGTCCAGGAATTAACTCTGCATTTCTTATGGAAAGAGCAGTAATCGTGGGATTTTATTAGAAGCAAACCATTATGGAATGAAACCATGATACAAGAGCCCCTCATCTTGTGGGCAAGACCAACTGTAGAGCCAAGAGGTCCATCCCTCATGTTAGGACTAAATACCAGACCAGCTCTGGTGTGTCTCTGCTGATTTCAGTGCTTAAAATTCACTCTCCATTAACAATTCATTGGGTAAAGCCCACATAAGTGCCTGAATCAAACAATTATTCCTACACAGATTACAAATTTAAAATCAGAGAAGCAGGCATTCTGTCAATGGTTAAATGACTTATTTGACAGTAGGTCATTCCTTCAAGAATAAAATGCTCAGAGATAAATGAGTGGGCTCAAAGACAGGTGAAGGCTGTACGTGATGCCAAGAACTACACATGGTTCTCCCATAAATATGTCTTTAATAATTACTCTTAATATGTTGTTGATTGATAGGTCACAAACTTCGGACACTAAATGTGCAGAGATAATGAAACAAAGGGAGTTTCAGAAATTGAAGGAAAGTCAGGGCATTTTTCCAATTCATTTTTTGAATGTACAGAGCTATATTTCTCTTTATAGCTCAAATTCTTGAGCTTGCCAAATTTGTGAATAAGAATCTTTCATTCTTGTCCAGTAAATCTCTCTCCAATATGTAGAAAGAGCAGAGCAGGAATGGAAAACGCTCATGCAGCTAAATATTCACAATGCCCATCTTGATAACAGAAGGGTTAACATAAAGACATGATGCTAGACATCTTGGTGACACAATCCACTTCTGAAAGGAAATTTTAAAAAGGTATGTTAGGTCCATTTAAACATGCATCTATAGTATCAAGGGCATGCTGCATTTAGGCAAGAATTACAATGCGGGATAGCTGTGCTGCTCCCACTGTGTCTGGATCTCAGAAATACGGTACTTCCAGGGCCAGACTTGTATTCCATTTAGGAACCCACATAAATGTCCAGATGTTTAAAAGAATCTGTGTCAGTAAATGCTGGTTTTATCAGATAACATGAAGTTTTTTTGGAAATCTGGCTCTCCTGTAGGTGTTTGAAAGCTCTTTTGAAAGTTCTGTACATAAACATTTTGTAAAAAGCCTTTGTCAAACATGACTGATCAGATGCATGTTTTTTGGATTGTTGAACCGTGTGACTGTTACTCAGCGCAGCTGAGCACTGCTCAACCTCAAAACAGCCTGGGCT
The DNA here is from genome assembly GCA_020800305.1 of Porphyrio hochstetteri. Classification (NCBI taxonomy): domain Eukaryota; kingdom Metazoa; phylum Chordata; class Aves; order Gruiformes; family Rallidae; genus Porphyrio; species Porphyrio hochstetteri. The sequence continues at coordinate 11,669,121 of CM036921.1, read as the reverse complement.
AATCCGGAGAGTCATTAATTACTCACTGTCCACGCGGTGGCACACTTGGCAGGTATGTGAACCCCTTGCTGACTGTTCGCCACCCCTTCAAAGGGAGCTTCTTCTCTTGGCTTCATCCAAAAGCCTGGGGTTTATGAAGGAGCTTGAGAACGGGCAGAGGTCCATGTGGAGGAATGGCATTTTGTCTGGGTGTAAGCTTCCTTATAGCAGAGCTGCTACAGCTGTATCAGGCTTTTGAGGTCCAACTACTCTAATTTTTCTCTCTGTGAATTGGCAGCTTAAAATACTTTGTAAATCATGAAGAAGGGGATAAATCACACTTTCCCCTTTCCCTATATTTTTATATATATATTAATCTCTGCTCTCCAGGCAACTTGAATTCTCATGTATTTTTCCAACTCTGTCTTATTATGCCTTCTTGTTAAGGCCTAATATGTGATGGCTGTAGGACTGTTTTCTTTACTGTTTTGTACATCCTTTATTTGTCTCTAAATAGATCTTTCAGCAGGATTATACTGTTTGCCTGCTTTGCACCACACAGGGGTATCTGTTCTGAAAACTTCATATTCAGAAAGATTTATGTTCCTTTGCTCCTTCCTACATGTTCTTTTCATGTGGTGCCATCCCCTCTGATGAGCGTATCTCTTTGTTTTACTGATGTCAATGCCACATTTGTCATTTTCTTTAATGAGGCTATGGCTTTACCTAAGCAGTAGGGCAACTGTGTGCAGGGAAGGAGAAGGAAAACCAAATGTGAACTTGGGAGAAAGCTCTTCTGAAATAAGCTTATGTTATTGCTGGTAGAGAATGTGGTCTATCCGATACCAGGTTCTAGTTTGCCTGGTTTCTAGTGGGTGGTCCCTTTGAGGTGGATAACAAAACTCTCTCAGGCAGCAGTAACTGTGAAATTATAATAATGGCAAACTCTAGAAGGCAAGCAAGGTTCTGGTACTGGCTCACCTAAATACCTTTTGTTCCAGATGGTCAGAATGATTCATTCTTTAACTGTTGTGACATTTATAATGAAAATTGACTGTAATGATATGATAAATGATATTTTTGTTCTATTGGTCAAGACTTAAAAAGAGGTAAATAATTTTTCATGTTTTCAATTAGCAACTGCCAAATTTCAGAGCACCTGAAAAGACTAGTTTCTCAGAGGTTTGTACTCAGCACCTTCTGAAATTGCAGTCTAAACCTCCATGGTTTTGGGTGATATGAAGACTTTCCAGTTAGAGTTCAAAGATGGAACATTAACACCTTGGAAGACTTAGTCTCAACTCTTAAGAACTTCTCTCCTCAAATGTATTTGTAGACCGAGGCTATATAAAGTGATGCTTTGTTACTGTGGGTGCCTATACTAAAAGATTTCTTGGAAGTATAGGCAGTGCCACAGAATTAATGGAAGTATTTCACAGAAAGTTAAAAACAGAAGGGCAAGGAGAGCTAACAAGTAGAAGTTGGATCTTACATGGTTTGCAGGTATACTGCTCAGGTAAAACCACAAGCTATAAATGCAGCAAAGCTTCCCAGAACTTTACCTTTGTTAAAAAGAGCTCCACATTCTTCATGTTATGATGTAGGCTGTTGCTTTTTAACTTTGTTTTGTAGAGTCCTTTGCAGACCTGAATTCTTCCTTCGTGAAAGCACAAGGCTTGGCTCTAGTTTCCATGTATCTTTATAAGCCCACACCCTGAGCACAAAATAGTGTTGGAGATTACTCCCTTGTCTTATCCTGCCAAACACAAACTTTAAAGAGGTTTGGGATATGGATGTTCTTTTGTCCTGTTCAACAGACCCCTGACTGAGATAATATCCTTAGGGTTATGAAGTATTATTGAAAGGAAGCACAAGAACACTGTGCTCTAGTTCTCCTGCATGTGGCTTTAATTATAGATTCTAATGAATCCTTTTCATACCTGCTCTTAAATTTTTTTTCTTGAAATCTCTTCTACTCTGTAATGATTCCGTTCAAATGAGTTGCTAAAACACTATATAGGAACTAACAGACAGAATTAAGGGATCTAAATTCAACCTTTCATCTTGTTTCTAATTCAGCCTGATAAACTGTACAGAATAGCTTGAAGAAATGGGGTTCTTCCTCATGAAAGCATCTATAAAGTAAAAGCAAAGGAGTTTGAGCTGTTCTTCATCATCCTAGGTCCAATGGCTGAATTTACATACCAAACAGAACAATACCGTCATCTTATGAAATAATGTTTGGGGAAAACATGGGTTTCAGGATTATTTCTTATTCAATAAAAGCAGTACTTCATTTTTTAAAAATAAATATTTATACAAGCATGCACTGTACAACAAGATAACCTAGGGTCTGAGGCCCTTCAGGGAAGTATCATTTTCTAGGATGAATTTTTTCTGAGCTGTTGTATAAATATTAATCACAAAGGTAGTTAAGAACCCACTGATATTTTTCAATACCAAATGGAGATCCTTTTCCTTTTTACAGATGTGATCTTAGTGCAAGTTATATCTGAGCATCAAGAGCAGAATCTAGTCCTCTAGAAAGTAGAGGTAAATTAAGCCTTAAATAAAAACAAAGCATGCATTGATTAATATGCTGTGGAATAGCTGCACTTCTAAATGCTTATAGTCGGGATAAATTTCACCCCTAGACTCCCTTCATGTGTCTCAGAAGTTTGCTATACTTGTGCTCTAAGTATATTAGAAAAATTGCACCTAAAGTATTAGTTCTAGGCAAAGACATTCCCTAAACAGTTACTAAGTACTTTTTAAATAGAAAGAATGGATCTGAAGATGAGCTGCAAGCTCTGCTGTCCCAGAAACTGGCCTGTGCTTGGACAAATCACTGAGCCTGATTTGTTGTATCATTTTGGTGATTAGACTCCACCAACAGACTTCTTAATAAAAGACCAGTTTGCTGTTCTTAACAGTGTTTCCTGCAACACTCCAATCCATATTATTCCCAACAACTTGTATCCTTTCAGTACCTGTTTTTACAGGCATTTATGTTAACAGCTGAATCCTAGGGCCAGATATTTCAGGATGGAAATGTAGTTTCAAAGAGTCAAAGTTATGCATTCAGTTGGCGTTGAATTGGATTATACAGCACACTGCTGGTTTGTGAAAAGATGAAGGAGGCTACATCCCTTTGGATCCTTTGAAAATAGCCATTTACTGTATTTGAGAAACCAAATATAAGCTGATAACCACTGTGCCAACTTGCCCAGAGGGGCAAAGACCATGGTGTGGAAGTTCAGCTCTGTTTTCACGCAGGTTTTGAGAATCCTGAATGCCCAGTTAGTTCCTCTATTTCAATTTCATTGTTTGCAAAATGGGAGAATTTTAGTGCTGTCTACTTCATGTGGTGGGACAACTGTAGAGGAAACTGTAGCACCGTGGAAATACCTGAGAGAGTCTGTAGTCAAATCTTCTCTAGAAGGAACGCTTTTTGGATAACTCTGGTGATCATCACTGGTTGAAGACTAAATAATCTTTGGCAGCCACACTGAAAAAGAGTATCTTGTTTCATCTGAACATGAGTGCTGCTTTAACTTCCCCAGTTCCTATGATAATATTCTATGTTTTTACAGACTGCTGTGTGCTGTGGCATTAGCAGCTATGTGTAACTGTGCTGGTAAGAGGCACGTTAATCTCTGTAATTTCTGGATAAAATAGACTGTGCTGTTAGTTTGAATCTTTTCACAGTTCATTATTAAACATATTGGTTTGTTTTCAAGTAGTATCAGGAGCAGAGACCTGAGATCAAATCCTGTTCTGGTAGGTTCTATAAAGATCAAATCCAGAAAGGTTTATTCTAGTTAATAATTAAACAGGGGAAGGTGGAGAAAGCCAGAATAATTGCATATGTAAAGTAAGGAGCAGAACACCTCGAGATGTGTTCAAAAAAAGGGTGGATGAGGTACTTAGGGATGTGATTTAGTTTAGGATGAGAATGGTTGGACTTGATGATCTTAAAGGTCTTTTCCAACCTTGTGATTATGGCTTGGTTTTTTCCATGTTATTTAGTCACCTATCTGTTGTGGATTGATGACAATTGTTTTTGTGTAATGTATTTAAACTTATGGTATGAAAGCAGCTGACACCCTAGATGGACAGTAACTACCCTAGATAACTTGTCCAAAACTATATGGGAAACTGAGGCTAGAAATGGAGCAAAATTCCACTGAAATTTCAACTTTAATCACAAAGCTGTTGCCCTGCAGTGTATAGGATTTCAGACAGATTAGCTGGCAAAAATAGCATTTCAGCAGCACAGCTGAGGAAGAGATGACTAGGCCATCTTAGATTCTGGGTGGTCTTGTGAGCCACATACACATGATCGGATGCTTTACCATCCTTGTGCCCTGAGACCATATTCTGGGATATCGATTTCTTTGCGGACAGACTGTTTGGGATACCCTATTTGGAAACACTGAGGGTCCCAGAGCCTGTGTTTAAGATAGTGCTGGCTTGGGGTCCCCATTTCAGTACATTTTAAATTTTGTACAACAATAAATTGCATTTATATTCTCATGTCTATAAAACATATCTGTAGCTATTAGCTATTGGAGAGAACTATGTTGTCAACATTACAAAACTATTAATTATCCTGAAATTAGAACATGTCCTGGAACATAGAATAAGTCAACAACGTGGGGCTTGTCAGACTGCAGTAAACTATGTGTGGTTCATCAGTAGCTAGCTGAGGAAAAGTCTTATACAGTAGAGTTTAAATGATCAGGTAACCTGTATTGTTAATCACTTGCTGTCTTTTTTGCTTGATATATATATTCTTTTATTTTCTAATAATTTTTTCTAATAAAATTTTCTAATAATAGGCAAATTTCTAATAATAGCCAAAAAATAGGTTTTGGTGAAGTTTTTGAAAGCTGGAGGATATTTTCTGGCCTATGCTGCTTTTTGATTCTTTTCTCTGTACCTTTCATGCTTTCATGTGATGACTGTTTTGGGGTAACACTAAGAAAAATTCACACATATGATTCAAGGACTGTTCTCATCAGTTCTTGAGCAGCCTGACCACAGTTGACTGTACAAGTTTTAACTAAGTTGAAGGCTTTATTACTATTGTACTGGCTTTTATCAAACTCTATAAGACTCAGGTACAGTTCTTCAGCTAGATGTTCCAGCTTTGTTAAATAGCTTATCTTGGTCCTATTCCTGGAGTTGAGCTTATTTGCAGAGAGAAAATGACTTGCTGTATAAATTCAAAAGTCTTCCTATCTGCAGCTGATTCAGATGCAGTAAAAGTGAAGTTGTAAAACTTTATTTTGTACTCTAAAGAAATTTTTATCTGATGCAAAGTCTTTGAACAATACTGTGGGCCTGTGAAAGAAATTAGTGTGTTCAAAATGACCTAGAACTTCCACTGTAATCAGTAAAACCGCTAAACTCAAGGAGTTGTCTAAAGGTTGGTTGGCTGCCTTTATAGCTACTTTCTTTCATTTTTGATTTGCGTTGCGGTTTTGACTCCATTTAGAACTGGGCCAGAACCACAAATGTACATCCAAATGCCCACAACTCCTGGCCCAGATCTGAATTTTTCATCTTGAGCTCATCTCCGATTCAAAAGAACCCCCAAATTTTAGGCAAAATTCTATCAAAACTACTAAGCTTCACTGGTTGGAGTGCCAAACCACAGTTCAGCTCAGGTTTGTTTGAAAATGGTTTTAAACTGGTCACAGATTGTTGAATATGATCCAAAGTTGGATCATAATATTTAGAAACTTCAGCAAATTTGCACAAACTCAGCATTTGCAGTAAAACTGAAATTGAGAGAGTATTGTGAGGTCTCTTTTTTCTGTGAACGCTTCATGGAGTTCTGCAAACCCATGATGAGAACTGCACCGATTGAGAGGAACTGGTAGTTGGGAGAACTTGTGTGCTTAAAGAGCTGAAAGAAATGATGGAAATGTATCCATTTCCTCTCTTATGCTTTTTCCATTTTTAGTGGAGTTGCTCTTGTTCTGTTCTGCATTTTGCACAATTAAAATAAAAGCCTTTGAAGTGAGTGAATTTGCATATTATTTTTTTCCAGAGACTTTGTCATAGCCTCTTATGCAAGTGATAGCATTAAATTGGAGCAGCACAATGAATTCCAGGAAGGCAGTAATCTTCATTAAGCTTGTTTATTTGCAGGAGCTCCATTAAATTAAGAATCCTTATCAGGATATGTCTGCACTTGGTGAAACTAGCATGACTGTTGCCTGAAGGATTGGTTCCCTACCTGACACTTTGGGGTGCTGGACTCTTAATCATGTGGTTGGCAAACCCAGCAGATCATTTCTTGAAAACTGACATTCAGCCTATTGTACAGGAACAGTCTTTGCTCAGACTGTTTCACAGTCTAAGAAATGGGGGTGCAAAACAAGGAATGACCTAAAACAGGTCAAAGGAAACCTATGGCAGAGTTTGAAACTTAGCATATACCCCTGTCCACTGGGTCAGAGTCCACTGATTTGATTTTGTGACACTTCCATTGTGCTTTAGTTTGCAATCCAGTGTGAGATATGAGTGCTGATGAGTTCTCACAAGCCTTGCCCCTCTGTAGTGATTAGGTTTTAATAAACCTGTTTGTTTTCAAATGGCACTGGGTGAACAGAAGGCTGCTTACGCGTGGAGACACCTGACAGCATGAGTTTTAACTGCTGCAGGATGACACTTGCTGGCCCAAGAGGATCCTTGCAGGCCAGCATTCTTAAACACAGCACATAGAAGTTTGTCTTAACTCTGAAAGACCCCTTGTTTGATTACAGGGTAACGGCTCATCATTCAAATGCATCTGAATATTTTATTCAAATCTATTTCTAGTCAGAGAATTGGGACATGGTGAATGAAATTTCATTCCATTGAATTCAGTGGCAAAACTCCCGACTGATTTTAGAAGAGACAAGCTTTTATTTGAGCATTAGTCAATGAATCACTCAGTAAACACATAGGCTGTTAGTTAATTTGCACTTGCTAGGTATTCATGGGCTTACCTGCAAAGATCTGGGACTGCCAGGGAAGTCAGCTTGTATTTCAGTTTTTCCTTGCACTTCCAGGATGCATCAGGCTGCTCCATGCTGTTTCTGCAGCTACAATACCTGTAGTCTTCAGTGGCAACAGTGTGCTGTACGCTTAGAACAGTGTGATTTTACGTGTTTCTCTGCTACCAGTGTGATGATTCCAAACATTAAAACCTGAGAGAGAAAGAACTTAAATATCGGGCTAAATCTAGTTTTACTCTGTTGATTTGTGTGACATTTTCACAAATTTGATCCAGCCTGAAAGCATGTATCTAATAATGTTTGTCTTCAACTGTCAATATCAATATAAAGTTAAATCTCATTGGAGAGACATGGTTTGTATTGAGAAGCTCTCCACCTGCTCCCCATGGTTTCCAAACAGAAGACTTATTTAGTTCATTAAAGTTTTATGTGAAGCATTACGTAAAACTTTTGTTAATTTTGAAAGGCTCTGAGCATTTGACCCTCTTAGGAAATGGATACATTCTAATGAAAGTGCTGCAACTGTAAGAAAAGCTTCTTATTCTGAGTTCTGAACTAGTAGTGAAGATGCTGTGAAAATGCGATTCCTGCTATTTTATAATCACATCATTTGCACTGTGTTATTCCTCAGGTTTAAGGGTTGCTAAGGCTATGAAAAAGCAGGAAAAGCTTTGAGATGCTGTGAACATTTGACATTGGTGAATGGGTACCCTAAAAATCAGAAATAAAAAAAGAAAGAGAAATCAATTCTTAAATAAATACCAGAACTGCAGTGTAATACCTTGAAAAGGAACTCATAAAATGTAAAACCAAATCTAACTTCACACTAAGTGTATTTAACGATGACTGCAAGTCACTGGTAGGGTTTCTTCTCCAAATTATTTAGGCAGAAATTTTTACTTTTTTGAAATACCAATAAAAATAATCTTGATGTGTTTAAATTCTGCACTGCAACAAAAATATTTATAAATATTAACCCCTCTGAAAGGGTAGTTTTTATGCTGTGTTGGACATGTTATCAGCCATGGAAAGGATGCCCTCAAAAAGAGGGTTCAACTTAAGACGTTTGTGCTTTCATTTAACCCAACGGCATCTGGTTCCAGCAAAGCTGTTCTGCTAAATAATGACAAGAAAAATGAGATCTTAGTGAAGATCTGGGAAGAGATGAATACACTTCTGCTTATATTTGCCCTCCTGGCATGACCCATCAGGTTGCTCTTCAGGACTAAAATTAAAAATGCAGGGAATTGAATATTTTAATGAAAAAAATCTCATTTCTTCTCCTAACTGAAAATGTAGAAAGACTTAATGGAGAGAGGCTGAAATTTTAAATGCTTGGGCTTGTATTCTTATTGCAGGAGATCTGTGTGTCTGCTTGTGTGTATGTACCAATTCTGAGGATGCTTTTACAGTGAACAGACTATTTTAAGGTGACTCAAACAGTTATTGGTACCAAACTGTTTGATAGTGAATGTCTGGAAAACTGTGATGACAGATAAAAGGATCTGCATTTTAGGTTTCCATTCCTGATGTATCTAGTTTAGATTGACTGTGAATAAAGTTCTAGTCAAGTTCTAAATGAGCAAGGCAGGGTCTTACAGGGTTGGGCAGCATTATCTTAGAAATACTGCTGAAGCATCCTTCTGTAGGGGCTTCTTATCTGTGTGAATTGTGGAGAGATTTGTAAGCCTTGATTTTTAGTGAAAACTGCCTAAAGCGGTATTAATTGAATATGCATCTTTCTGATAAACATACTGTACTTCTGAAACTGTTGTCATCAACATGACAACAAACGAGCATGGAAAAATAAAATCCCTGAGCAAGAGGCAGATTTGCTGATGAGAAATTCTGCTGAGAAGTATGGAGCTTGCCATTCCATTTTGTAAACAACTGCACCCATGTGGCTGCATCAGACGGACACTGTTTATGTGCAGTGGTTGTTGGGTTCTGCATTTGTGTCATGATGAAAGACATAAAAAGATGAAAAGTGATGGAAACAAAATGAATATGTAAAAAAATGAGGAATCTGATTCAAAGGAAAGCAGTATGTTAAGAAATGCCATCCAGCCTGGTATATGTTCTTACACTTTTGGGGTGCTTGAGCTGCTCTCCATTGCACAGTGAGCATCTATCAGCCCCAAACACTTCTAAAGAAATTGATGCTTCAGTGTGAGGTCCAAATAGTCCTTCTCTGAATATTTGTTTTGTGATGTATACAGCAACTTCCATAGAGGGAAACTCAGTGACACATTAAGCCATGTTAGAGACTGTGGTTGGATATGGCCCAGTAGCTACAAACTGCAGTGAATGATAAGGAGGAGTAGAGCAATCACACACTGATAGCTCCTCTTTGCTTTCTTTGACTGTTTTGCTTTTTGCTTTATTTAGATTCCCACATCCTTTCCATTAACAGCTGTTTTGCAATTCTAGGTGTGAGATGATTGTGTAGGTGATGGTGCTTCTTCAGTGGCAAACGCACAGAGAAGCTAGTGTCATTCCAAAAGGCACTGGTCTTAACCAGCCATTCCTCCCAGAAACAATGCTGCTGGATATTGCCAGGTCATTTCACCTGCCTGCTTTGGTGAGAGAGGCTTTGCCAAGGCTGGGGCGTTAGAGGTTAGAGAGGGAAACGTAGCATTCTTACATTTGCTTTTGCTACTGAAGAAGTTGTAACATAGTAGTGCTCTCCGAGATGTTTGTAATAAGACTAAAGCAACAAGAACTATGCAAAAAAACCCCAAAACAACAATCAACAAACCCACTCAGCAATGTTACCTTACAAATTCAACTCCAGGTTTAACTTTGGTTACATTGTACTGTAGGCAAAATCATTTCAGCATGTTTCCAGCCTTCAGTGTTTTATCATGAATTTCCTAGACACCACAGATAATGTTCCTGTTTACACATAGAAATGTGCTGTGTGGTCAAGCTTGTGTCGTGCAGGAGTATAGTGGTGAAATTCACTCCTGTGGTACCTGTGTAGCAAAAGCATCTTTCAGATTTAGAGGTTTATTCTTGAACTTTGGTTTGTGAAAGGAGACGTATAAGAAACTGTTGCCAGCAATAAGGTGGGGGTTTTGGGAACAAGCCTAGATTGGGAGGAAACCAATTAACTGAATTGTGACATACTGAAAACAAGAACAATCCAAGCTGCCCAACTCCAAAACTTAAGCCATTCATACAGGTGAGTTATATTAAGGTGTCTGGTTTAGATCTGAGACACTTTATATTTCCTACTCTGACAATGTGAGCATATGAAAGTATCCTGATGTTCCTGAGAATCTGTAAAGGATGCCTGTGAAAATCAGATGGGAAAAAATAGGTAAATTTAATCTGGAATAGCGTGTATTCCCCTTTCTACTTGGCAGGAGATAAGGGCACTAATAGCTCACTGTAAGGACTTAGGGTATTTGTCTCAACAGGCATAGAGTGAAGAATCTAATTCTCTCACTAGTGATAGCTTCTATTTGGATGGACAGGCACTTGTGGGTTGGACCAAAAAAATGCACCTGAAGCCTGATGAAGGACAGTGATTTTCAGCAAGTAATTGGTCACCTGTTGTTCTTAACCACCTAAGGAGACTTTGTGAAGGACTGGTTGGAGGGACAGTTTTGGGCTGTGGATTAATGCTATGGAATAGCAGCAGTCTCTGGTAGTTTATTTCCTGTCTAGGAAGTTTTTTTTCTAGTTGATTTTCTGCTGTGTGTGGTCTTCACTCAGCACAGCTTGTATCATCTGTTGAGGGTTCCTTTCCAGTATTTCCTTGCTGTAAGGATCTTGATATTTATTCACGTTTTCTGAACTATATGAAATATGAAGCTGAACATAATGTACTTCTGCAGGTTTAGGTTTCATGCTTCTTTAAATTTGCAGGGGTTTGGTTTCATTGGTCTCCCATATAATCTAGAAAGTACATAAAAAATTTGGAAATAAGGCTAGAGAAATCCAAGCCTACACACTGCAGTTGAATGATGACTCTACCTACTAACACGGTGATAACTGGAATGAATTTGAAAGATCTATTTCTCCCTGTTCCTTCTGCCTTTGTACAGATGTGTATGCTGTAAAAGTTATTTATAGGATTCATTTAAATTCCACATCTTTTCCCAGCACATTTTCCACCTTCTTTTTCACAGTACTTACTTGTAAAATCAATACGCTCAAACAGCTTTCTTTTTAAACTCCCTCCACCTTCCTCTAAAGCTTAGAGGGTTTCCATGGAGCCACTTTTTAAGCATATAGAAACAAACTCAAGAACAAAACTTCTTTTTTAAGGAAAGCCAATGCTGTTGCACACTACAAAAAGCCTAATCATGCTTGGCTTCTGCAGGTGCAAAATTGTCACTATTCAAATCACCTGGTGCATATTTTTGTTCCATAGAGGTTATGTGGTCATACACCTTAATCTGGGCAAAATACCCTGGGAAAATACTTCATAGTGTATTACAGATTTAGTTTTAATACCTCTCTTATAAGATGTTCCACAGCATGCAAATGACAGAACTATTACTGTTTAAGCAGCTAAGCACACAGTAACATTGATAGCAACAGGTTTCTATGTTCACACTTAAGCAATTTAACAATCTTCAGGTTTTAGAACTGTTGAGCAGCCAGCAGCATTCATCGAGCAGATGCGAATGTAGAGATACTGGTAAGAACAGGAGCTGAGGCCTCAAGGAAATGTTTTCAAGTATTTTAAATCTAAATGAGTAAAATTTAAAAAAAAAAAAAAAAAGCAGCTGACCCAGAAAACCCCCATATATTACAGCAGCACTTAAAAAAGGCTAACCATGAAGAACTAGAATTCCACAAAGGCCTATTTTTGGTCTCTGCTAAACCATTGTTTGACCTAGCTGACCAGCCAGCATCTAGTTGATGCTGGGTACTGCTTTTGAGTGTGTACTTCCAGGTAGTGCTAAGACATCTTACAGAAAAGCTCTGTTTGTTCCAGAGTTTCTCCTCACTTGTCTGTATGTTGCACTGACAGAGATACTTGGTGACAGCAGACCCTGCATAGGTGTTACCATTCCGCTCCTCGTACCTCTCAAGCTGTTGTGGTGTAGCGAGTCTTAATCAAGTTCCTCATGGTTCCACGACTTTTCCTGTTGTGATAATCTAGACAGGTTGGGTACCATAAACAGGATAGGAAGTTACCATTTCACAGAGCCAGGACACTTGGCTGGGCCTGCCGAGTTCTGTCTTTTGCTGTCTCTTGGCTCAGCTTTAAAAAGGCAACAGCATGAACAGCTTTGAGTTTGCATTCAGAACCAGATCTTCTCTGTTCCTCCCTTCTAAAGCTTTCCATTTCTGTAATGTCTTTTATCCAGAATCCCTAAATTCTTTGCAAAAAACAGTGAATTAAACCTCACAGCAAACCTGTGATAGAGAGAAATGTGAGATCTACTACTATTTGTGACAGAGTAACCAAGCTTTAGAAATAGAACAAAACAGCCCTTTTCTCCTTCTTCTGGGCCTAATACTTTTGATCAAATGCAACAGAGGAGCAAACTGTGGCACAGAATTTAGTTTGCTGCAGTCTCATCTTGGGGTATCTCTAGCACAGCTAGAAAGAGCCTCTGATTTCATAAAGCAGCTAACATGGAATCAGTGCTGAGAGCCAATACTCAGCTCTATAGAAAGAGTCAAAATCAGCTCCTAATACATCTAGCAAGTCATGTGGCAATGACCTGTGTGCACGAGCCACTGGCTGCTGTTGTGCAGGATGCAGTTTGACTGTGTTAGTTCTATAGCCTGAACACTAGTGAAAGGTCACAGATGTACGTGTGTATTTGACTACCACTGTCTTTAAATTTCTGTTCTTGGAACCTATTCTACTGGCAACTGACAACAACTCGAGTGCTTTCATCTCTGAAGTCCCTGTGCCACATGAGTTTAAGTGCAAATGAGCATGGTAAAATATATTTTTCCACAAATACAATAAGGTCTTTTCCTGTGATAGCTTGGCAAAAATAAATTTTATATTAGCATTTTACAGGTGATACTGTCTCTAAGAAATAATCAGAATGCTAAAATAAGTGTTCAGTGATCCACTTCATTGAATTTTGTCACTGAAATCCTTTATATTTTTGTAGGTAAGCATCTTTCCTTTTACGTGGCAATACCCATTCATTATCAGAGAGAGGCAAAATCACAACAAATTGCTTAATTTTTTAAAATATGTCCAAAACATAAAGAACAAAAGCGATTTATTCAGTGCTTGTTTGCTGCCTTGAATTGGGGTTTCTCTTACCTCTTCACGGTAGTGCAACCCCCCCCATATTTTAAGTCACATTTTCAGCTGAATATACTTCCTGTTGAAGCACCCACAACTGTTACTTCTTAAATGGCTGGTGGCAGAGGTGGGCAGTTTATCTGGCATTTGAATGTGAGCTAATTTAAAAATCCCCATAGGCCAAAGGTATATGAGGAAGAAGTTCCTGAAGCTGGAAAACCAGTGAGGTAGACATCAGAGCATTCATTAAATTGAATAAATATCAGTTGTGAAGGATAAATTATATTTGGAGGTTTCTCTGCAGAGAGGAGTAGACTAAATCCAGTGGACAGAATTCTTAACTGATGTTCTTCCATTGAGAGACAGTGGAACTGAGTGAGTTTATACTTGCTTAAGGTTTGGCCTCTTCTACTCAGAAATTCCCACATAATGGAGAAACAGTTACAAAACTGACTTTGACTCGTAACAGAACCAAGATTTCTCTTTTGATTTTAGATTTACCAAAACAGTGGCTTGACAGTTGCTTCAGTTCACTATAGATACATGAGCTACATTCACAGTTGTTTCCTCAGTGTGGGTTTGATTTCAACAATTCTGGAATTCAGAGCTTGTCAAGCTCCTTTGTGATTGATTTAATCTTTCACAGAAGGATCTCATGGATTTATAATTGAGATCTTGCTTTTTCTTCAAAATCTTTTATATTTTTCAAAGTTGATGCTCTGTAATTAAATTCTATACAGTTCCTTTCCTAATGCCCCTACAAAGAAAACAAAGAGAAGAAAACAAATAGTGGGATTTTTACAACTGTTTATAGCATAATACTGGGAAAATGTCAAAGTACAGGGAAGTGATTATGCTTGGTCTTTTTCCTTTCTCTTTTCTTCCCCCCTCCAATTTCAAACAGTATTTATATTTGCCTCTGATTCTCATGTTACTTTTTTCTTCAAGCTGCCAAAACTCTTCAACCATGCATGGTGCTGGATATTAAATGGCAAATTTCTGGCAAACATCAGAGTTTTGTTTTCAATGAAGAATCAAATCTAGACTCTGATTAACAGGAGGATCATTTTACTTTGTGTTATCATTTATGCTCATAATTCTTGGATTTGGTGTCATTTGCACATGGAAATGTAACATTTGCATATGAAAATAGTGCATTTGAGTGTCTTGTGCTTTCAAAACAATACACAAGGTACAATACCTGCAATGGTCTCAAGAACAAACACATAGAATCAGACTAGTAACTAGCAATGATAAGAATGACAGGATAATTATGGCAAGTGCTCTGATGGAATCAAGAACATTATTTTAAATATCTATTGTCAGTGGAGGTCAGCCTTAAAATCCTTACATGCTCTTCCACTGAACCCACTCCATCCCTCACATAGTTTTATCTGGGAGAAGAGAGTACTGACACTGAACTGACAGCCTGGCTTGAGCATCAAATGTTTTGCAACAGCCCTGCTGATTGTGCTGATTCAAAGAATTAATTATTTTGCATTTGTTAAAATCAAAGCAAATTGTGGCATTAATGAGAACAGGAAAGAGGAAAAGCAAAGCAGAGGACAGTAGGACTCATGGACATCGGCACTGATGTTAGTTGCTCCACACTGTAGGAAATGCTCCCCTAAACTCTCTTAAAAACATACACAGATTGTATATAGAATGCCTTTCTAAAGCAGGCTTTGATCTGTTGAGTGAAGCTGACCTGCTTGCTGTGTTTTAAGCCAGCAGTGGAAACACAAGACATGAGACATCAAGAGGCAGATGATAGTTAGGAAATGGACTCTCTGAGCAGAGAAACTAGGGTGAACACAGACGTGTCTAAATGTCCTAGACATTTGCCCAAGACAAAAGCTGAGCTCTATGTATCTGTTCATTAAGATGTATTGAAATGTTGTGGGCCAAGGTGGTCCTTTACCGTTTATAACAGAGGGTGTGGACAAACTTCTCTACTTGCTTCCCTTTTCCCCTGTTCGGATGACCCTGAGAAGATGCTTGTTACAGAGAAGAGAATTCTGAAAGGAAATGCACATAGAACAGTTCTACGCTCAGAGATCTCAGGTAAACTGATCTCTGGGCAGTTTAGCTTGGAATTATTCTGCAAGAGGCAGGTCTGGTATGGATCTGAGGGTTAAGGGTCTACAGACACTAACTGATCAGTGTTGATGTTAAAGTCTTCTTAGCAGCTTCTGGCTCAGTAAATCCCCCCCAAGTAGATTTTAATACAGCTATAGTTACAGAAAGACGTCAGCTGGGATTCAGTCCTCTCAGTCTGAAGCAGCATGCAAAAGTCCTCAGACCGCCTTTTCTGTATGTACCACACCACAGGCCACAAAACACTTCCCAACAGCCTGTACCACACTAAAAATCAATAGTGAAAGAGCAAAAGCCACAAACCATGATGTGCCTCAGGAAGGGAGTAGAAGAGATCAAGGGCATTGCCAATGTGAATGAAATCTACATGAAAGAGCCTTCCTCATTGCGCTGCTTTCATGGATTAAAGGAACAATTGAGCAGAAGAATGAAAAGGCGGTGCCAAGAGGAAGAGAAGATATGGAGGAGGGAAGCTGGGTTTCTCGGGTTAAACCATTCTAGTCACGTTCTTGGCGCACAAGCAGAAAAGCACAGCTGCTTTACATCTGCTACAGAGCACTGGAACTGAACAGGCACTAATATCAGTATTCTCAGCCTGTTCAGATGAGTTTTTTGTTTGCTCTGGTATGGATACAATACTTTTTGTAATTAGTAACACAGAAAACTATTTTCTAATGCCACTGCAATAACTGATTTGGCTTATAAATGTTTTCTCTCAAAGGTCAGGCCTACAGGGACTTACAAAGGCTAATTTTGTCACTAGAATGTCAGACCTGATGCCCACCCTGGGAGACACAATAACCACTGAATTACACAATTTAAATGTTTTATGCTTATATCCATGAAAAACACTGACAGTTTGCTTTCATGTAGCATCCTGATTATATTTCATGCAGTAAATCTCCCCAAGCATTGTGCCTAAAGTGAGGCCCACATCCCTGGATACCAATGCAATACAAAGATTACAATAATAACACAAAACTACTTTTCCTGCTTTATAGTCTTTGATGCATATTTTGAGTATGGCAATGAAGCCTCTGCTAAAACCATCAGTTTAGCTAATGTGAGGGAAGTGGGTAAAAATGCAACAGGAAGAAATCTTAAATCATAGCTCGATATCTCTGATCCTATCCAGTACCCGGCATGAGTATCTAATGAACATATCTATTAATGTGATTGGCTTAAATTAAACCATTCATTGACACTAGTTTTAGAAGAATCATATGTTTCAAACTCAGCCTTATTCTTTGTCTGCATGTGAAGCTTCAGCTTGTATTGGTGAGTATTTTGCTTGTGTGAGCTCTGTGAATCGAGACTTTTAAAAATGAGGAAAACACCAAAGCAAAGAGAGACAGTGTTATACAAATTAAAGTCTGAGACAGACTTGAAGCACAGCAGCCAGGGAGAGTTTGAATGTAGGATTCTAGACTCACTGCTATCAGAAATAGCAGCTTTGGGTCTTCTATCCCCTGCTGCTCCTATTATTTAGTAAGGTTCTTTTAGCTTCATATTAGATAATAATACACCTATGTGGGTGACAATAAGAACTGCAACTGTGATAATTATAGCTGAGAACAGCAGTGCATTCTTCAGCTTAGCTCCACACTAGGAATGTGTATTTGTGAGTGTCATATGGCTGTCTGCATTGCTCAGATACAAGCACTGGTGGATGCCTGAGTCTTTTAGACAAGCATATAAAAATCCTGACATTTCCCAGTGGCCTTATGAATGTTTAAAGGTGGAAGACCATATTGTTAATGTTACCTGGAGCAGCAGACTAGTGTTTGAGGATTTGGAGTATGTTTTGAGGCCTTGTTTGTGTGTATAGGTACAGTTAATATGCAGGTAGAACTGCAAAACAGCAAGTTCTGATCTGTGGAGCAACTTTCTGTGTTTGTTGTAGCTTTAACTGCATCTAAGCCATATGCCTCGTGCAGCATGTTCAACAAACACCTCTTTTTATAATTCTTATATCTCAAGGGAAACGCTGACAGGACCATGGTAAATTGCTCCTTCAACTAAATGCCGGTGAAGAGGCTGCTATGGATCAGGCTTTTGGAAAAGATTCAATGCCACTGTCTAGACAGAGGCAAGCAACAAGGGCTCCCTTTCCCCTCATCCACTTGGAGCCTCATCGCAGAGCTATGTAAGTCTGCTAATTAAAGTGGAGTTTTGCACTTCACCCTTAGGAGTTTCTTTCATAAAAAATGTAGGTCATTTGATTGACGTGTATTCTTCAGCATCCTAATCTCCAGTGAGAAAATTATGAAAAACAAGCTGTGCTGCATGCAGCCAAAACTGAGGGCTACACAGAAACCCAATGTTTTATTGCAAAAAGTTTTAACAAGCCATAAGGCACCGATCCCGCATTAGGAGGAAAAGGAATGCAGAGGAACAGTGCAGCAAGCCACTCTTTTCCTTGATTGGCCAACAGTGCTGTTATTTGCTAAGTTCCACTCAGTCTGATGGAACACTGGATTTCAAACAGCAAGTGTGTTTCACCGGTTGTATGTGACATTGGGCCCAGGCAAGAAGTGAAGAAAGGAAGGGTGATACCTGGGCACAGAAGGGTGTTGACTGGGACATGGAGACCAGAATTGGAAGTGATGTTTTACTAAGGGCTGGATTCATCCACAGGCTACTGTTTAATTCTGAGAAACAGGAGGAGGAAGGTCAATAGACTATTTCTGATAATTGGGTAATATCTAAGAACCTTACACATGTAGGTAAAGGTCTTCATATGTCTGTTCAGAGCAGAACATAGTAGGACTGGTAGAATTGTGCACTAGTGCACCACTGGTTATGAGGGTATTGATGGCATCATGTTTGTATCCTGACCACTCAGACATTCCAGGAGTTATCCAAGAAAAGACCTAGGAAAAGGGCACTGTCTTCTGTCAGAGATCTTCATGTCATAGTGAGATGCCCAGTTGGGATTCTCCATCATCTCTGCTGAGACATTCCTCTATTATAAGTCATGAATGGGACTGTTAAATGGATTCTAAAAGCTACAGGAACCTGCCATTAAAATATATAGTTTCCATCTTCTCTTAGACTACACAGCAGAGAAAACTGGAGTTTCCAACTCAAGGTGTGATTATCGAGCATTTTTATCCCTTAGTGCTCATGGAGAGGATGTACTTGTCTTCATCTTTTCCTTATCTATTGAATGTAGACACACCCGTACTCAGTGATACACAAGCAGTAAATCACCAGAGGGGTCAGGAAACCAGGATGGGAATATATGTTTTGAATGGAGTATTTCAGTAAGAAGTTTCCCTCAGAGAGGATAATACAATCAGTAGTAAACTAGCATTATTCTCTTCTCTGTCATGGGGTTATTGATCACTTGGATGCTAAATAACCAATATTGTATTAAGTTAAGGACCCCAAAGACTAATTGAACCACTTCAGTTTTTTCAAGGTAGTCTAGGTGAAGTATCTAGTGAAATCTCAGTGGATATTGGCAGGGGCTCAGAAGAACTGATGAGCCAAGAGAATGGGAAAATAATGGGGATGAAGTGACCTGCCCAGTGATTAATTTCTGTACCAAGACTTTTGCTCACACATTCTCAATGCTTGCAGACAAATAGGTATTTCTCACATACCTATGGAGTCCAGAAGATCCTGGCCTGAACAGCATGTGAGCAGCATTAGATTTTCCCGTTACATTTGGAGGCTGTGTTCCTGTGATCCATCTAATCAGGTCTATTATATTATTGGTTACCCAGTAGCCAACATGTTCAGAAGTTACTGTTGGATTGGGATGCTTCCATTTGTGAGCACTCATTTTACACACTGTATCCAGCCCTGATTTTCAAAAATAAAAGCTAGACATTTTGTGAAAAGAAGGGACTCACAGGTCACCCCAGACGATATGCTCAGAAATACACTGGAAGTCACTTAAAAATTTAATTCAGGACTTTTATAGGAGAATTTAAAAAATCTAACAATATTTGTATTATTAAGTTTAGACCAAATGTGTACTTGGAAGTATTTCTCACTGAGTAATATAGAGACATCTTGGGTGTCGCTGTAAATTAATGAGCGTCTGGTTTTCATTGTAGTGAGAAAGCTGTGAGAAAATACCCAAGTGAGACTATTCACCACTAAGAATTAAGCATCTGTAGTGAGGTGTGATGCAGGGCTTTCTGCATGTTTCCTCTCAAGTCCCTCCATGCCCAGAGGTTCAGTATCTAACAGGTCTTCTCCTTTTGATACCAAAACAAAATTACTTGCAAGGTAGATTTTGGTCTGGAAATGTGTTTGTAAGGTGGCATAATAAGATGCTGCGATAGCTTGTGGACTGTTTGGGGCTATTGTTAAAACTATTAAGGGAAGCTGAAAAGAGAAAACAAGACACTAAGGAAAAACCTCTGTCCTCTGCACAGTCTGCTTCTGCTTCACTTTTCCTTGGGATGTTTTGTCTCCATTTGTATTTAGTGTGTACTTCATAATAATATGAGGAAGGGTCATAAAATCATTTGCTTTGGCCAGTGAATTGTGCATCTTCTGGGAACATATAAATCCTGGTTTTCAGTCTGTACTAATGCAGGGTTTAAAAACAAATGCACCCTGGCTCCAAACAAACCTAAGCCTGGGTGTGTTCATCAGCACTGATTCTCTATGACCTGCCTTTCATTTGCTAAAATCTCTGTGCCGTCCTTTACTACTCCGTAGACCTTGTCTAATATTTCTCTTCTCTACCAGAGTATTACTTCCCTGGAAGGTTTAGTCAGATAATGTTTGAAAAGTGTTTGAGATCCTTGAGGAAAGGTCATCACTGCAAGGAGCTGAGCTCTACTGACACGACTGCAAAATTAAAAAAAAAAAAAAAAAGGCTAGAACTATGGCACAGCTAAAAATAGAGCCTGAAATTCTTCTTCATTCTCAAGCCATATAAGGATCTATGCATAGCTATGTAAGGCAGGGGCTTCATGCAAAAGGAGATGGAGTTTTGGCTGATTTTACATGGGAAGCATTGTGTTCATATGTTTCCTTTGTGGAGCTAAATCATAATTTTCAAGCTGTCAGAAGGCCTCTCTTTAAATTACAGTAATTTATTGCTGTATGTGCCCAAGAACAGCTACAAATGTAAATACAGGCACTCCCTTGGCTATATCCACTGCACTTTTCCAGATCACTTCCAAGAGGGAAAGAAGCCTGATGAAGAATGAATCGAAATTTCTCTGCCTCTCATAATGAACGGATTAATTCTTCTTTCCTTGTACCTCTAAATGGAGGCACTAGAGTCTGGTCTTTGTCTAGAATTTCCAGTGACATTGCTGGCAGTTCCAGGCATGGATGACATGCAGGAAAAGCACATTGCTCTTGTGCAGAAATCTCCTTACTAATAAACTTCTCACCTACACATATGTGCACACATGCTCACACACACGCAGAGGTATATATAGGCTGGTTCACGCTCTGAAATTAGTAGTTATGGAAAATGATACATGCAATAACTTGATACCCACAGCGCCTTTTGTGGCGGCACATTCCTAAAGAAATACCTATGGGATATATTGATAATACAGTTTAGATTTTCATTGGACAGAATGGTGAGTGAGCCTGACTTGGCCAGTCTTACGGTAACAAACCCTACCAGTCTAAAATAGAACATACCCACTGCAAGATTCCCTATAGGGATTCAAGGATTCCCATCCTAGTGATATAGGATTCCCTGGGTTTTGGCAATGTTGGATAGAAAAGGTCCCCCAAGATGCTGGGGTGAGAAGGAGAATGCCAATTAAATACAAGCTTCTCCCACTGTTGGCAAAGAAACGTTGTAGAATCTTATTCATGTAACCCCCACACTTCGCAGGTTTTGTTTATACCCCTTTTGTGTCTGACATGTACCCGGACTGCTGGCCAAGCCACAGTCACTTAATCTCTTTTTTTGCAACCCAATTTGTTCTCAAGTGCAAAACAAATAAACAAGACCCCCAAACAAAGCACAAGGCTGTTTCTAACTTAGGTCTTCTGGTTCTTCCTTGATTCTTTTTTCTTTTTTCTTTTTTTTTTCCTTTTTTTTTTTTTTTTTTTTTAAACGTGAGTACTAGAGCCAGTCCAGGCTAGTCTGCTGGGTTTATATAGGTTTTCATGCATTGCTCACATTTCCTGTCTATCTTTTGTGTCATCTCTTTTTGCTGCTTTAGATTAGCCACAACGCAGAGCCATTTATGTTTATCATATGTTATGTATCAGGCTTAATTGTTCCTCCTGCCTTTCATCATCTCATCATATTTCACAGACCACGATTAACTATTTTGAGGCACCCAGCTTGCCTTTACTTGCTACTTAGTCTTACACATCCATATGGTTCAGCTTGGTTTTCAAAGATCTCTGCATTTTGTTACTTTAACACAACAAACGAAGAACTGTTTTGGATGGCTTGTTTGCTGTGGCATATATATGTACCTATATATTAAAATTGAATATCAAAGAGTAAAAGGCAGCTGGTAGATCCAAAGCATTGTGGAAGGTTGTGCTACAACAGACTGATCTGAAACCTTGTATCTATGGATTACTGACATCACTTCTGTTCACATCCTGTCTTTCTCTGGTCTGTGCAGTGATGATGCCTTGTGCCTTAGGGAATTTTACTGCCCTCTCTCTTCTATTAAGAATGTTTTCCTAATTTGATGCTTTATTTTTAAACTGTTATGCTTTGTGCTGTGTATTGTATTCCAAGACTGGGAATGATTCCCAAAACTGTATTTTCATGACACACTTTTGCATCTCCATTAAAATCAATTGGAACAGGTTTGAGAAATTCCTTTTAATAGGAATTTTTTTGTTTGGGATATTTTAGAATATGTTAACTCTATTACTCTGAACTTTTCTGTCTTTTACACTCTCCTTGGTGCATATATCCTTTGCACATCTTTAGCCCTTTAATCTGTCTACTGTTTTTATTACCCTCCTTTCTTTTGTTCCATAAGTCCCCAACAATAAAATAATAAAAAATGCCCGTGCCATGCTAATGTACTTACCCTCAGACTCAGCTGAGAGCCATTGCTTTTGCATACAGACCTGTGGGTCTATATATTTACAATCAGCACAGGAAGCCCTCACTCCTTTGTACTTCTTCCCAGGGGTGTATTGCCCAGTGTTTTGCTTTTCTTTTTTTTTATGGCTCTTGTGGAAAATCTCCAGTTTGACTTTAATGACAGTCTTGTAAATTAATATATGGTGAGGTTAATTTTTTCATTATTTATTTTCTCTCTCCCCACACACACTTTAAAAGCTGCTTTCTCCCTCCATTTAAGCATACAATCCTGCATCTTAAACAGTTCTCCCCTTTCTGTGCACAACCCTCATTCAGAACTGGTAGAAGATCACTTCTTCTCTCTTCCACACAGATCGGCTATTTGCCTTACATATACCATTTTAACTTTCAATTTGTCTTTCTGTTTGCCTGCCTCTGTGGCTGTGCTCTGGTCATTATAATGTAATTTGTTGGAAATGACCTGAATTATCCATAAGAAGATATTTGAGAAAAAAAAATTGCATTGCTTATCTGTTCAGTGTGATGTAATCCCACAATCTTAGAAAGTAACTGTGTAAACTGAAGATGAGAGCAGTCTGGTGAGTTTGCAGATCATATATATTTTAAAGCCATAAAAATAAGATTGATCTTCTCAACTGACTCATAGAACTGGACCCAGACATTCTTGCATAAAGCTTCCAGCATAGGCTTGAACTAAAACTGTCTTTTTATTTTGTCTTGACATTAAGACCAGATGTATATCATGGGTGAATGTGATATTTTGAAAGTTGTGCAAAGGATGTTTCTTCCTAAGAACTATTTCCCTCTCTACTACTGCACCCTTAGAGATTGCAGTAAGGTGCCTTAGAACCAGACTAGGGCAGAGAACATGTTAAGTGCAACTAAGACATGGAAAGCCTAAAAGAATAACAAAGGCTGCAGGAAGCAGCAGCAGATGAAGGTTTCCACAGTGTTGTCTTTACTGCCTTACATGTAGTCTTAGTAGTAGGAGGGCTTAATACTAGATGTGAAATGTAAACTTACACTGGGGATATGCAGACTTTCGTCAGTATTTGCTCTGTGTTCATATCTCATGAATTTTCCCTCCGTAGTCTCTCCAATCCATTCCTCTGTGCTCTCCCAACTCACACCGAACACGGGAAACCTGATATTTCCCCAAATGAAAGCACTTCTCCAGCATTTGTGGGGGCAAATATTCAGGAATGTTTGCAGGAAAAACAAGAGGGAATGGTAAAGATCAGAACTGAATCAACCTGGGACCTGTGTGCCAGTGGATTCTGAGCGCCAGAATTTCCAGCATACCCAGTTGAAAAATAAGAACAGGGAGAGGTATGTTAAAATAAACTTCTTCAGCTATAGCTGGCACTTTGGACTTCTACCTGCAGCCTCCAAACCTCTCTTTCACTGTAATCTCAATTTACCATACAAGGGAATGCTTTAAATTAAAGCAAGGGAGCAGTTAAAATTTCCAAGGCAATCTTGTCTGTCTCTCCTTTGAGGATGCCAAACTGATGACAAGTAGAGTATTATTTGTATATGTATATTTAAAGTTGACTTAATTAATGAAACCCATGGAGCCTAACCCCTAATCTTATTAAAAATGTCAAATGCACAGAAACAAGAAGCTGTTTTACATTTGAAGGATATAGAAATGAAAGGATTGCTTTCAACTATATTTTAAAGTTGGTAAAATATTTGTGTGCCCATAGTGTCCATTTAATTTTGGAGTTTGGTCCATAAGGAATGCTGGGACAGGATGAAAAGTAAACATAGTAAAGGATGGGGTTGTGGTTTTTTATTCTTTTTTTTTGTTTGCATCTGGTAGGTGTGTTTGCCTTCTCTGACTCGCACTGGGGCTGCCCATGAGTCAGCTCTAGGTATTTCACCTTCTCTAATAGCACTTTTATATTTATAGAGCCTGGTTTTACCTAAGATGCTAGGAAACATGGCTTTTGTGAAATTATTTGCATTGTTTGGATGTTATATAACCAGGGGAGAAAAATTTCCAGTGATGTGGAGAAAAAAAGAATATAGAGTTTTAAATATTTCACTAATTTGTCAAGGAAGTCTGGAAAACATCTGCCTCCACTGTTTGTTCTTCTGTTGCTTTGCTTTTAATTGCTCCTACCTCTTTTCAATGGAACATAAACTACCATTTCACAACTTTATGTGATAAACCAATCCACAGACAACTGCTGTGACATTTGCAGTACCCTGGACTTGGCCTTCTCTTTCTTCCAGATGTCTTCTGTGCAAACATTCCAAAACTAAATATTGATTAAGAACAGTTTTAGGAATAAACACAAGCAGTCACGGTGAACAGGCACATCATATACACTTGTGGAGGTCAGAACGAGACTTGTTTAATTTCCATATGTTTTTTTTGACTCATGGAAGGGGAAGAATCAAGGTCCATACCGAGACTTATTCCTTTCTACTCTTCTCACTTGCATGATACTGAACATGTGGTCTCTGCTAGCTGTGCTGTTATAACTGGAAGTCTTTTCACTTCCATAGGAAGACAACAAGAAAACAATACAGTTTCTTTTTCCGTGAATGGGAGCAAACTTGTAAGCCCATTTGAGCATTTTTGGCTCTGATGTTCAAATAACTAAGTAAAAAGGTAAGGGATGTGTTAATGTGTACCTAACAGACCAGACAGAAGACTAACCAAGGTAGGATGCAGTTAGCATCAAAATAGCTGAGGGTTTTCTGGCGTCCTTAGGGCCAGAATGAAGACAAAAAAATGTTTGTAAAGCTGATCAAAAGACAAGGCAAAGTGGAAAAAAAATGGAAAAGAACGATCAGGAAGGAACCACTTCTGTTAGGAAAAGAGGGCTCTCCAGGAAACTGTGAGAGATTTCTGATTTCTCAGAACCGAAGCTGCTTCTATACCTGTCTTCTGAATGACCCCTAGAACATGCTTGATTAGAACAAAGCCATGATTTCGCTACCAGTGGCTCTACTGTAAACACTTTCATTTGGGAAAGAAGTACTTTCATCTTAGAGTTTCTGGAACTGGGCTCTAAATTTTGGTATAAGATAGTTCTGGATCATTGTCACTTCCAGGAGACATTCCGCATGTGCAGAGTTAAAATCATTTCAATTTGGCCTGTTCCCACAATGCAAATATCCACCTGTGCATTGCTGTGAAGAACTTACTCTGAATCATCTCCTCCTATGTGTCTAATACTGATTTAATTGTGGGTTTTGGCATTACTTAAAAGCTTGAAGTGTTTTTAATAGATAAAATATGTTGTGTCTGTTATTTGTGTCAGCACTCCCTCAGGAATCTTACTCTTCAGAATGTTTTCTTAGAGGCATATACATACACAAACCCTCGCAGACATCAATTCAAGCCCTGCACCCAGGGAGTAATGACTAACAGACTTCAGACAATGAAGAATCCAATTTAAAATCCAAAACTGGATTAAAAAACTCCTTATTCTTTGTAGATTTCTGTAACAAATGAACTCCTTTGCTATTTCTAAATATCTAATTATATTCATATTTATATGGGTTAGCCCCCAAGACCACAAGCAAAGCAGATTGGAAAGGAAGCTGCAGAGCACACATCTCCAATTCTCATCTGAATTTTTAGATACTGATGGTTGCATAGCATGAGTACAGACACTTTATAAATCATATCTCAGCTAATTCAAGTAACTTATTTGACAATGTATTTGAAGTCACTAGAGATTTTCTCCTTTTAGGCTTACTGCTCTGCACGGGGGTGCATTAAAGAATTATTTCAGAGAATGATTCAGACCACTGATTCATGGTATATACTGTGGCTATTTCTAATTTGCTCAGTGAAAGTTTATGGGAAAGAAAAAACAATGTGTATTTCTGTTATTCCTTTTTCCTGATATTCTGTGTTCCCTTAAGTCCACTTTTCCACCAAAAGCAACATAGAATTTTGATTAGATTTTCAGTTTTAATACATATTTCTCCTTCTGTCATGTACTACTCTACCATGCATCGATTATGGACAATATCCATTTTAGGTCACTTAAAATTGTTACCTCAGTTTGCTGATACCTGTTTCTACTATTAAATGCTTAATTTCCCCCAGCTCAGCCTCTTGATGTGAGCTTGTCAGACCAGGAATTCTCACAACTGGACCTTTGTGTTATGTACTGCCACACAAAATGGATGCTTGCAGAAAAAGGCAGCAGTAAACAAATACAATCTACTGTAGAGGATGATGTTGGGAAGGATGTGTGATTACTTATGATTACTTTCAGTTTTTCTCCCTCTCATCAGCCCTGCCACACCTCCCACTCCCCTCTCCTTTTCCAGGGAAAGGGCCTGACTTTATGTTCTGGTATAATGTGTTATTTTCCTTTTCTCTTCAGCATGATGTTCACTTTTCCCCCTGGTGATTCTGAGCCCTTTTCCAGATACTGATTTTTTTCTTGTGTTATTCTTTTTGTCATAGCTGTGCTTTGAATGTCAATTCAGGGCTGGCGGTGCCAGACAGCCAAAGAGACAGCAGTAAAGTAGTTAGTTAGAATCCACATGAAGCAGGTTGTGGTGGGGTAGTAGTGTCAAGAGAGAATGATGGCACACCAGCCCAGCAAACACACTGTTCATGAAGCTCAGAAAGGACCTCAAGATGTTAGAATAGATTCAAGTTTCATTTAATTGGTTGGAACTGGTTGATCTTCAGTGTCCCTTCCAAGCTAAAGCATTCTTTGACTCTGTGATTAATACCTGTAGCTACTAACCTGATTCAAATGAAGTTACTTAAGATTCAGAAGTGATATGAGGATGACCTTGGCTTCTGAACCAACCACTGGCTCAGATGGCTGACAACAGTTAAAATAAAATAACAATGATTGTTCCTAGAGGATTCTAATTCTGAAAAATAGGGGCGTGAGGGAAGGGCTCTGGATGAGCATCTAAAGGAAGAGACTTTTTGTCTGCCTGAGCTGTCACAAATAATAAAGTTGAACCTGTTTTTTGGCTAAGTTCAGTAACTTCATGTCTGAGATGCAGGGGATGTTCCTCACTCTGTGTTTCTCTATGCAACATGGAGTGAAAATACTGCCTTTCATCTACATTAACCTTGTATTTTTACTCAGGTATGGTGCATTTTGGCCGTTTGCCTTTTTATTCCTTTAACCAAACGCATTTTTTGAAGGCATGGAGCTTTCTCATAATCCTCATTATTTGTGCTAAATAAATGAAAACCTTTCTTCAAAAGTTTTATTGTTTTGAAACCTGCAAATAAAGTTTGAAACTAAATAAAACTATCAGGAAGTAGCAAGTTTGCCATAAACCCCTAGCTGAACTATAGCTTTATGGTAAAGATATGCAAATGCTACAGATGTTAACATTAAAATACACCTCAGCATGACTACCAACATAGGCATATAATGGTTATGGTCTGACAGGTTTAACTTATTAAACTCTAACTTTATGTTAATAATATAGCATCTGCAGACTCCCTTTTCTTCCCTTGATTTTACTACAATACCTACACTCATTTGTGGCAGTGTGAGGTGTTTTGCCTCTACCCCAGTGCCTCTTTGCCTCATCGGGCACCCATCATCTGCCCACGCTAGTGTATATCGTGGATTTAGGAAAAGAATCCAGTTCAGACATAGGAAGGTTTTCAGGGCCTGATCTGGAAGCATGCTGTTAAACTGTGATCTGAGAAGTTCACATGCAGTTCTTCTGAATGCCTGTGCTGGAGCAAGATCACTGCAGTGTGTGATCTGACCCTGTCCCTCACCACCCCCTGCGGTATGAAAAACCATCTGAGGGGTTTATTTACCACAGCTGCCCATGAAAGGTGGTTTAAAATCAATATTCAGAGAACGAACCATGGGGTTCCAATGCAGTACAGAATTTACCAGAGAGAAGAGTATTGCTCTTGGACTGGGAAAACAACCATTCTGTTTAGCGAAAGATTTTGAGGTTTTGAAGTATATTTATTTTCCGATAGGAAATGACAGCAAGGCCTTTTAAAATTCTCAGAGACATACAGATAGACACAGGCCCCAGAGCAGACCACAGTCTGTGTATTATACCAAGGATGGGGCAATATGAGGGTTAGCCCCTGTGTAGAGTTATTTTAGCTTTGGAATTGCATGCAGCTTCTTCAGCTGTCTCCGTATCTCTCTTTCTCCATATGATGAAACTGAGGTATTTCTTCAAAAACATCTAGTCTTCATAAAAGGTTTCATGGGAAACCAGCTTCTCTTGTGTTCAGGGACCCAGAGAAGTTGCTGTATATACACACCTTGTCAAACAAATACGGCAATGCAGACGGTTTGGGACGTGTAGGAGACTAACATAAATGGTGAGAAACAGAAAACACCCAACACAGGATCAGGGATTTGTCAAAACTCTTAACAGCATCTTTGGCTTTTAGACTGTTTCTCCACCTCTCCTCCAAGGGAAACTCTCTGTGAATTTATGGCCATATTTGTTTTCCCCTATATTATTTCTGAGCAACTCTTTATTCCTCTGTAGAGGCATGTTGCTGCTTTTGCTACAGCTAAGTTTTCTGTAAGAACTATCTTTCTTTAACCACTTATCCTACATTCACTTTTATTCATGTTTTTTGAAAAAATAGATTCCTCCTGTCCCTTTTGACTTGTCTGGTTCATTTTCAAAGCATCCTGTTTATTTTTCCAGCTATTTGTTTTTAATACATGTTATCTGACCTTTCCTTCTGCTCTTTTGGGATGTATACAAAGCTCTTCCTTTATTTGCATTTGCTTTTTCTTCTCCCCTCCACAGCACCTAATGTTGGTCCATGGAATCCAAGAACAGGAACGGGAATAAAAGTCCACAAGCCCACAGAAGTTGGTAATTAGCAAAGTTAATTTTCATCATGCAGGTGTGGAATGCTTCAAGTCACTGAGATATGTAGAAATACGAGGGCTGGTGTTTTATCCCAAGAGCACCACAACACAGTTCTGGCAACAGACAGTTACAGGAGTCTTCATGAAAGCAGCATTCATAGAATCATAGCATAGTTTGGGCTAGAAGGGACCCTAAAGCCCCTCCAGTTCCAGCCCCCTGCCATGGGCAGGGACACCCTCCACTAGCCCCATCCAACCTGGCCATGAACACCGCCAGGCGTTCTCACCTTTGGTTTCTTTGTGCAAGACAGCCATCAGTAAGGCAGTAAGCATAGCTGAATAAGGTACTCTTTCTGTCCTCTTTCCTGGGAGAATGGTCTACAGGGGTTTATTGTAAATGGGAATCAGAGCGTGGTGCTTCTTCAAGTTTATTTCAGCAATGTACTTGTAGAGGAGACCAGAAAACTTTTCTTCCTGGGAGCGTTTTTTCCATGGTTGTGGAGCTCTTTGGCCAGTTAACCTTTTACATGTTCTCTTTTAAGAGAGATCTGCTGAGAGTCTGACAATGCCTCTGGCTAATCATGGTTTGGCAAAGTGATGTTCTTCTGAGACGGCTGCTTCCAGAAGAATAGGTGTCCAGAGCTGGGAAGTGGTGGCAGCCATCTTTATCAGGCACAAAGGCAGACTGGTCACAAAAATCAGTACCACAAGCTAGTGGTCTGCCACCATTTACTCACCACAGCTGCAAAAGTCTTGGTTGTCTCCAGAGTTTTTTCTGGAGCTGTAGTGGCACCCGACATTATTGTAAGGAAGAAATATTACAAGCTTCAATGTGCACTAGAGCTTTTTACTTGCAAGGATTCATTTGGCGAAGGCACATTTTGCTCCCAAAAGGAACAAATAGCTAAGCTGTCAGCAAGTTTATCCTGGCCTGGTCCACCTGGAAAATGAGATGGTGTTGACAAGTGCTTATATTTTGGCAGGCAGACATGCTCTTCAGGCCAGGAGCTCTCTTCTGAGGAGGTGTTCTTTGTTACCCTGATTTCCTTCTCGCATTTCTGATCTGCCCATTACAACAGTACTGCTGTGTGTGTAAGTACGTGTGCCCACGCGTGATGTGGGGAAGTCTCAGCCATTGCAAAAGATCTGCTGTCCTGGGAGTGCTGATCTCATACCAGGCCCAAAGAAACCAAAGGGGAAAATACTGTTTTCAAACAGTCTTCCTGTAGCTCTAGTCTGTTCCCAACAGACTTTCATTTTCTGCCCTTTGATTCACAGCTTGCTGTGATGATACACTGATCAGTTATGGAACACACACACCCCTTTTCCCCTTTCCTCCCACCTTTGGGCAGATCTAGAGAAGGGCTTGATGCTAAAGCCTAAATCATGGACATATGGAAATAAGGAGTGAAGCTGTGTTCAGGTTGGATGTTAGGTTCTTCACTGAGGGTGGTCACTCACTGGAGCAGACTCCCCAGGGAAGTGGTCATGTCACCAAGCCTGTCAGAGTTCAAGGAGTGTCTGGACAACACTCTCAGTCATATGGTTTAGTTTTAGGCAGTCCTGTGAGGAGCAGAGAGTTGGACTCGATGATCCTTATGGGTCCCTTCCAACTTGAGATATTTTATGATTCTATCTTTATGTGCTGGGTATAACCACAGCACTAAACAGGAGCCGACAGTTCTAGGGCAATGCTAGGGGTGGTCTTCTCAAAAGCAGATTGACAAGAGTACTTGCCATGTATGTGACAAATCTCAAGGCAGAAGATTCATCAGAAAATCAGCTTTGTTGATACTGGCCCGAATCCACATGCCAAAGCACTTCTCTGAAGAGAGCACACCCTTTTTAAAACATGCATGTTATGAACAATGTTTGCTTTTAAAAGACAGAGCACAATGGGAGTCAGCCTATCCTGTGGCTTGTGTTGTGTTGAAGATCTGGTAGAAGGGAGGTTTGGAACACTTCGAGTGCAGGATAACAGATTGCGTGATTTAACAGAAGTTCACAATATTACGCTGCGCTTCCCTGCCCACTCCCCCCCTCATTTTTGCTATTCCTATAGTACAAAGTGGAGACAGAGCACAGCTAGGCCACGACTCTTCTAAACAAGAAGAGGTCTTAATCACAGCAAGAGGAAGACTCAAAGTATCTTGATGACTGTGGCCTTGTCCTTTCCGTATTGTTTCTTCTGCTGATTTGCTTTGATTATGGGAAGACTACAGGAAAGGAGTGGTGAGAATAGCTCATTGCTGTTATTTCAGCTGGAGGAAGAAAATACCTAATAAAATTATTTGGAAAGTAAAGTTCTGTAAATTCACATGGTAATAATTTTAAGTATGTGAAATATTTTTACTAGAATGGTTTTGTTTGTATTCCCAGCTTCAGATGTTTCGATATGGAAGAGCACTGTTGAGTCCACATCAATTGTGTCTGAGATTTCAAGTATCACCTTCCTGATTTCCTGCTATTTGCCCTTATTTTTAACTTGTACATGATTTCCAGGTGGTTGTATCAGGGTCTCCGAGTTCTGACTTTATCTAACATCTTATAAAAATCTAATCCCC
Organism: Porphyrio hochstetteri; assembly: GCA_020800305.1. Classification (NCBI taxonomy): domain Eukaryota; kingdom Metazoa; phylum Chordata; class Aves; order Gruiformes; family Rallidae; genus Porphyrio; species Porphyrio hochstetteri. The sequence goes on along the minus strand of CM036921.1, from coordinate 11,637,409 downwards.
TTATTTGGGACCTTTCACTTCCAGGTTTCAGGATCAGACCCCTTGTAGCTAGAAGATAGAGTGTTTAATCTTTATTCGTACTTATCATAACAGTTAGAAACTCAGATTAATAGAATCATAGAATGGTATGAGTTGGAAGGGACCCCAAGGATCACAGAGCTCCAACCCCCCTGCCACAGGCAGGGCCACCAACCTTAGGCCTGGATCTACACTAGGTTGTCCAGGGTCCCATCCAACCTGGCCTTGAACATTTCCAGGGACGGGGCATCCACTACCTCTCTGGGCAGCCTGTTTCAGCACCTCACCACTCTTTCTGTAAAAAACTTCCCCCTAATATCTAATCTAAACCTTCCTTCCTTTAGTTTTAATCCATTCCCCCTTGTCCTGTCATTGTCCATCCTTTTAAAAAGTTGAATCCCCTCCTGCTTATAAGCTCCCTTCATGTACTGGAAGGCTGCAATAAGGTCCCCCCGCAGCCTTCTCTTCTCCAGACTGAACAAGCCCAGCTCCCCCAGCCTCTCTTCGTAGGGCAGGTGCTCCAGCCCTCTAATCATCTTCGTGGCTCCTCTGAACCCTCTCCAACTGTTCCACATCCTTCTTGTATTGGGGGCCCCAGATCTGGACACAGGACTCCAGATGGGGCCTCACGAGGGCAGGGTAGAGAGGGACAATCACCTCCCTGTCCCTGCTGGCCACCCCTCTTCTAATGGAGCCCAGGATACCATTAGCCTTGCGAGCTGCAAGAGCACACTGCTGGCTCGTGTTAAGTTTCTCATCCACCAGAATCCCCAAGTCCTTCTCAGCAGGGCTACTCTCAAGAAGCTCTTCTCCCAGTCTGTATCTATGTACTGTAACATCTTCCCCATATCTTATATTGATATTTTTCACCCCAAAACTCAAGCATTTGTGATTGTCTCCCAAATGTCTTTTAATGAAGTCTTATTGTTTTTGGAGGAAATCAGATTTTTTTAAAGGAAAGTATAATTTTGTTCAAAATGCCTTTTTTCCCACAAAGGAACTGTGTTACTGGAAGATCTGTGAGGAGCCATGACCTTTCAATCACTGCCATTGGCATCAGGCCCTCAATAAATGAAGCCAGGAGCAAACACTCTTTTGAGGGGGGACGGGGGGTGTCTGTTCATCTCCTCTGGTTCATCCAACCTCCAGAAGGTTGCAAGATGGCATGCAGGAAGCAGAACTACTTCATAAGTGGAATCTTTCCTTTTTAAATCTCCTTAAGGAGCTTTTGAGACTCAGAAAAAATATCCCACATTGGTATCTGGTTCTGTATAAAACTGTATGAATAACTGACTATTGCTGGAATCAGATTAAATATTTATGCCTTAAGGTAAAACTTCCATTGTCTTTACAAAAGCATTGCTTGTCTAAAGGATAGAGAAAAAGTGTATTTTATTGACTACAAGCTTTGCTTAACCTTTGCATACTATGTTTCTCTTCAGCTTGTTGCATGATTGCTTTCACATCAACTTAGAAAATCCTTTCTGTTTAATTTCTTACAGTGTTGCCAAAATTAATTTGTTACCTCTGTATATCTTTCTGTGAATGATACAACATGTGTAGATACAGCAGAATTTATCCTGGTGCTGTTCTTATATTTCTGTAGGCAGAGATGAAATCTTTGATATGCAGGTGATGAGTTTACTGAAGTTACTTACTGGGTTTTGAATAACTGGACAAAGTCTTTGCTTGTCTATATTCCTCTCTCCCTCTAACTTCCAGGGGTAGTCAGTGGTACAAACAGGAGGATGTCGTCCTTAATATGGTGCTGATTTCAATCTTGAGCAAACGTTTCTCTAGGTAACACTTCATGCCACTGAAATTTCAGATGTTCCTAAGGAACATGGGTAAAATGGGTACAACTGACTAGGAGAAAGCTCTGTGCCAAACCCTTCTGAGCTGCGTCATTTTGGTCCTGTTTCTTCTCCAGATCTTTCCCTCTGGGGTCATGCACAGAATTGTGCTTGCACCTGAGATCTTCTGTTGATTTGTCCAGACCTTTGGCAGTAGCTGCTGGTAAATAAAATGAAGCAGTTGCCTGCAATTGAAAGAAGTTGTTGGGGTTTGGGTGGTACTAGCCTCAAGAAAATAACTTGCAGGGATGTTGTGAATGCTTGACCACGCTGTGCAGTCTCAGAAGAAGCTGAGCATTGAGCCAGGAGGATGCTTGACCTTCGCATTCTCATTCACATGAACTTGAATTTGGGACAGGATGTGTGTATAAGAGAGATGTTGTAGTTCAAACTGGAGTTAATTCAGGGAATCTGTGCCACGTGGGTAGGTTTGGATAGTTGCTTCTGCCCTGGTCGCTTACTTAGCAAACCAAATCCAGATAGCTACTTATTAGAGAGGTTCAACTGCTAATGGTGATGTAGACAGTATTTCCTGCTTGGGATAAATGGATAGATGGGATTAATTCTGAATTCTCTTTTAGACCTCTTTCTCTGTGCCCCTATGAATCCACAACTTCTGATCTAGACCATGACTTAGCAGATGAAATTTTGAGCAGCTGAGAATAGAAAAACATAATGCAAGATTGAACAGGGAGGAATTCCTACCCCTGATTATCTGATCAATGTTTACTGCTGGGTATCTCAAAAACACAGAAGAGATAACCAGTGCTGAAGGTGAGCTGGTGGTTAGACATAGCAAAGACAAGTTTCAGCACAAGCAGTCTTGCAACGCACTACTTTCCCATGTTGAAAAGATGGAGGTTTGCCGGCAGAATGTCTTAAGATACTTGGCAAGATTAATATTTTACACTAAATAGATGAAGGTGCTTGACAAAATACAGTTTGTCCTAAGCATTTTTTGACAGAATATATTTTATCCATATAGAGGCTTTAGCAGAATTGTCAGTGATGTCTCATGATAGATGGCAATATGAAGAGTTGTAAGAGACTGACTATTAAAAAAAGGACCAGACAACTTAGTGCTGTGGCAATTTATTTGACTCTGAGTGGATGGTTGAAAAGGGATGGGGGATGGGTGATCTCCTAATGTGAATTTAATCATATACCTTCTAGAAATAATGGGAATCCAGAGATGATTAAGGAAGAGATGAGAAAGAAAAAGCATTTTGGAGAAATTTCCTCACAGAGAGAATGATTCATTTTGGACTGTGCTGTCAAAAGGCAGCTATGGAAACTGCAGCTGTGGATGTATTAAATAGGAGTCAGGCAGGTGCTTACTGGAAAAAATGTTATGGATGGAAACAAGCACCAGGAGGAGTGGGAGGAATCTGCAGAGCCAGCTTCCGGTTTTTAGTTACAGCAGAATAAATGTGTTATTCTGCATTTGCATTGCAGATACACAACAGTTCTCAGTCAGAGCAGATGCTTGGCTGCCATGGATTTTCATGAACACGTGTCCAAGGGGCCATTCTCACCTTCCTCTAACATTTTTTAAAAGGAAGAGGCGTATTAAATACCAGGATGAAGGGAACAGTTTCAGGATGGAAAAAGTTGAGCAATGGTGGTGTAATAGAAAGCAAAATTTGGCCTGGATTAGTTTCCTCCAAAAGGGCTGTTTTTTCCATTAGAAGTGCTAGCACTAAGGAGTATTTCTGACGTTTGACAGTATATCAAAAGTTTAGCCCTACAGAGAAAAGCACTGAGTGATGGAGAGGTATGTGCTGGGGAGGAAAGCAGGAAACAAAGTGGATGGCTTTGAGTATTTTAGAAAGTGGAGCTATGAGGGTTCAGAGTCTGATGTGCTGCATCAAGGGACTTGTTGAGATGCGAGTCTGCGGTGAAAGTGTAAGAGAAGCTTCCAAGAATGCTGCTTACCCAAACCTGCTTATTTCTCTTAGCTTTCACACTTCCTTTTCCTTCTCTGTCCTGGCCTTTTGGATTCAGATTTCATGTAATTGCAGATGTTGCCATTGGTTTCTGTGAAGTCACTCCTATTTATGCCAGAATTTGCAGAGAAGGAAAAGTCACTGATCTTAAGGAGAGACAGCATGTAAGTGTAAATCTCTAGTGATACTCACTGAGGCAGTTACTGCTTGCTTTCCTGCATCTCAGCTGTGGGTCCATTGACTCAGGGAACATGTCTGGATGCCTCTGGGTCATAATTTGAAACCAGTTTCCAGTTTATCTCAGTGCAGCTCTGTTACACCCCGATTTCTCTGTGTTGTCCCACTGTCTTGCCTGCACACCAACCAACACAAAGATAGTTACAAAATACAGCTGTAATAACAAAAGCCATGAGGTTATTTCAGAAGTCCAGGAGCCAGACCCTCAGCTGGTTCAAATCAGTGCGGATCCGTTCACTGCGCTGGAGAGACACCAATTCTACACTGGCTGAAGATTTGTTCCTGAGATTTCTGTTTGCAAATGGCACAGGGCGAGAGTTGCTGGAGAGGGCTGAGAAGAAAAACATCCTATTTTCTTTTAGGAGAGTTTAAGACTCACTGACTCAAATGGCAACCATTAGCTTGTTATCTCCTGAATCCCAGGGATACGATTTGCTAGGCAAAACCCACATCTGTTCTTCAGTTCAGTTTCACCTCTTTGAAAGCATGTCCAAGCTACCTTCCTAAATACCTCCAGAAAGCCAGGTTTTAGTTACATATGTTTCATTCTGCATTGTATGTTTCCATGGCACACTTTGCCAGATAAAGCAATCTGCAGCTCATTTAGTTTATCTTGAAGCCTTTTAAATCAGTCCCCTCTAAGCTTGAACTTCTCTCATTCAGGCATCCATTGTTGTTGAAACCCCTATGTCAATAATTCTTAAGGACGTGTGTGTCTAACGAGTAATTCTCCTCATTCAATTTGCAATTTTCCAAGTCAATCCTTTCAGCATTGTGACTGTAGCCCTTTATTTTGCATTCTGAGACATACAGCTCACTTAAACAACATGATCCTGTCTTTACAGGCAGAACGGTGTTTTATAATGAAGGGCAACCAAACTTAAAGTTTGTTTTGGAAACCAGGGTCAGTACTACCTTTGCTTCTTGCTCTCCTGGGCTTGAAGCTAGCTCAGATCTATGTACACAAGCATGCGAAGTCTTCCCGTAGTTTGACATTCAAGGACAAAAGCAGAACCACTTCCAATTTGGCAGCATCTCTCTACTCTTCAAAGAGCGTGTTGGACTGAGGCTTGTATCTTCCCCGATTTCACATGCTCAGGAGCCAAATCTGCATTAACCAACAGAAACTGTACTGTCCAAATCTAGATGCCTGGTTTATAGAGGAGGCATACTTAGGGCATCCTGAGGGAAAGAAAGACTCTTTGTAGTGCTTAATGGCCGACCTCAAAGATCTACTGAGATCTCAGTTATGGGCTCAGGAGGGAAATTTTGCAGCTGCTATAAAGAGGATTGCCACAACTTGGGTCTTTGGAAAGAGTTAGGTGACGATAACTAGGTGGGAAATGGGCATTCTCATTGGGACAATACAGAATGGCCCACATGTGGTTTTATCTTCAGTAACTATTTTCACTTGCATGCTCATTTTTTTCCTGAAGACAAGAAGGTTTCAATCCTTGCATGAGCAAGATTTTTGTGAGCTCAAGAGGTTTTACTTTGGTCACTGTAAAAAAAGAATGTATAAGCCTCCCTCATTTCATTCCTTTATTTTAGCCTGTTCTTCAATACCCGTTGAAGGAACAGATACATTTAAGGATGTTTATTTTAAGTTGGTACTCTGGATTGAAAAGCTTTTCCATCTGTTTCTGCCCTGCATTGGATAGAACATTTTGCAGATGGCAGCATTTATCAGAATCCCACTGCAGACTCCTTACTGGCTTTGTGCCTTCAGAAATGGGCTGTGTTCATCGCCATTATAACTCCACTGAAATTGGTGGAACGACACCATGGGTAAATCTGACCCATCATCACAAGTGCTTCCTGAGTAGCATCATGCACTCTAGGCACAAAGGCTGCATTTTGGTTGACTTGTTTAATGTAAAGATATTGAATTATATGTAGTTTTCATGATTACTGAAAATTACTGGTTTGCTTTAAGAATCTCTTGGTTCTGGTTTTTCCAGTCCATGAGTGATTTAGGGAACAACTTTCAAACATGCTGTCTCAAATTGCAGCCACAGATTTTGGGTACAAAAGCTACTTAAGCAGATCGAAATTGGGAAGGCGTCTGCTGTCTTGACAGAAGCAAAGGAGCAGTCAGTTTGGCCAGCTTTTCTCTTTCACATATTCTATGAAATATAATGTTTGTGCCATACTGTTATTTCCCACTCCTCCTTTCCTCGTTTTCTCAACGTTCTCCCAAATTATGTGTTGTATAAGTCCCTTGGGGTGCTGGTCCTAAATGCTACCCTTAATCACGAAGCACCTTGCCTCACTGGATAGTCTCAGTTCTTTCCATTGGAACTGCTTATGGAGCATGGCATTGACTGGACCTGGCAGACTGGTCCTTTTTAGGACAGGCCTAAGAATCACAGCTCCACGTTCAAGTTTCAGGGTCAGTTCTAGTTGGAAAGACTGTTTTTCACTTCACTGTCAGGTTATTTTTCTCTGATATTTTTATTTATGTAAAGGTGCAGAGAAGAGAGCTGGAAGTGTCATAGGTCATGAGGCCAAATATCGAGTCCAGTAAGAGAAGGAACATTTTCATGCTTTGTTGGCTTTCTGGAAAAAAAAAAATACTTTGGGACAAAGCTTTTCTTGCCTATGTCCAGCCAAAATGTCACTTGCTTCGGAAAATTTGAAGAAAATTGGTTGAGAACCTGCGCATTAGGGAAGAGAATCTGGAAGAAAACTGAAATTTGACTTTTTAAAGTAATTTTCCACCCTGCCTTATTATATGGAAGGAGTGGCGAGGAGTAAAAGAGAATTTCCCTTTAGAAGTGTTTACCACAGCAAACCTACAGAGCACACTGTTTATTCAGTGCTGCTATGGAAAGCCCAGTTCCAGTCATGCTGAAGATTTACGTGAAATGACAAAATGAAGATTTAACTGTCACTTCTCCACGTCCCTGTTTTTTCTCACCCTTCCTTAATTTTTCTTATGCTTTGACAATATTTGGGAATGAGCTTGTTTCTTCAAATGGGAGCCCTAGATGTCTAACTGGGCTCCTGCAATACTATTTCAGTGAATGCTATCAATAATGTGGCTGGCTAACATATCCTGGATACTCTTTCATGTAAGCTTTGACCGTGGACAGCCTCAGTGATTCTAGCTGTGAACCACTGTAGTAAAAAGAGAATCTCTTCTAAATAATGTTCATCCAGCAACTGATGCTGAAGAGAGTACCCAGGCTGTTCCCCAAAAGAGCTGTGGGCTAGGAAAGAAAGAGAGCTTAGGCGATGTCTGTGTCTCAACAGTGCCTGAGAGCCTTCTCAGTGGTTAAGCGCATCTGAGGCATCAAGATGGAAAAATACTTCAGAGATTTTGTAAGCTGTAGGAAAAGTTCCAACTATTTAGCAAAGTTAATGCTGGGCTCTTCTGAATCATAGCACTAAAAAGCTGCTCCAAACAGTCTCACTGCTGAATCAATTAGCGCAGCCAGCACCCTTCCCATCAAAGTAACACCTTTCCTTCTTGCTCAGTTTTAAGACCTAATTCAATAACTTCAATAACAAAAATACATAAAGCTGTATTCCCTGCTGTACCCACTCCTGCCAAAGGCTGCTCACATGTTTCACTTCTCCATATTTGCACACTCCATGCTTAAGTTCCCTACAAACTGCAGTTTGGAGCCAGTGCTAGAGATCAAAGTCCTTACAATCAAACCAACTCCGTTAATAGGTGTAGTCCTCCAGAGAAAATATAGTCCAGGGATGTTTGGTAGTGATAATTCTCAGGATCAGACAGATACTCCTGATCCCCTCATCAGTTTGTTTAGCACAGCCAGGGAAGCTGAACTGGGGACTGGAAAAACTGCCTGACTCTGCAGCTGCAACTGAAGAGGCTGGACTAAGGTCCATGGAGGTCTGTAGCACATAATCAGCCCTGGATCCCCACAGAACGTACTTTACAACCCATTCTAAAAGTAGTATTATGCCTGTAACCTTCACACCCACACTGGCTCTTCGTACACCCACCAAAATTGTCCGTAGGTCTCTTGAGTATGTCCTTTGATTCCAGCAGAATTTTCTCTATGTGAACAGCTCTGTTAGCAATTCTTCGGCATTGTGATCAGTGCGTCTATTTTATTTTTATTTTTTATGATTAATTAGCCAATTATATGAAATTACCTTTTGCAATTAAAACATAATTTAGAAAAAACATTGAGTAGATAACATTCATTTATCATTAAATTGGTTATAACTCCGGCTGTTGTATTGCAAGGTCTTTTTAGTTTCTGCTTTTACTGCTAGTTGAACAACATTGATTAAAACCCCAACTCTAATATAGTCCTTGGAGTGACTCAGTCTTGTCTTCCAATATTTAGAACGAAAAGGACTTAGATTTGCAATTTACATTGTTAATAAAGAGCATTTGGGCTTTGGAGGTTGCTGCGGCTCTGAGCTGAACTTTTGTAATAGGGAGTTGAAAGGGCAATGGATGTAACTAAGTGTTATTTAAACTGTCACTGCAAAAAGGAATCTAAAATAGGGTACCTTAAAAGTTGTTTCTTTTGTGAAAAGGGAAGGACGAATCAGTTATTGCCTGTGTAATTGTTTAGTTATCCATCAGATTACTGCACACTGCACGTGTGTACTTTTCAAAGTGCTTTGGTGTAGACAGACACAGACCTTTGCTCCTGAGGAATTCAATGATTTGCCCCATGGGAATTGCTGGGCTTGCCGGAGTTCACTTAATGACACTGATGGGTCAATTCTCTGCCAGAGCCAACAACTCATCTTCATCATCTTCTCAACTTCACATCCACTAATGATCAGTCCTCATAATGAAGGCATTTTTCACACTGCCAGGAGTCACAAGGAGAAAAATTGATTGACAGAGTTATCTGGATTGTAGTAATTAAATCAGGGCAGACAAATCCCTGCTCTCATTATATTTCAGACATGTCTGAACCATGAAAAACAGAGCTGAAGCATGCTGATTTGCTTTCTACAGTTCAAACTGTGGCATTCAGTGCTTTATAGGATATGTAGGGACAGAATACATAAATGTGGACAAATTAGAAAAGGATAATTATAAATCACAAGTGGTCTAAATATGAGTGTTGGGTTTGGCCACCTTTAGAGAAATCTGTATATTAGATGTATGAAAGAAGCTATTAACTATGAACCTGAGGTATATCTACCATGCTCATTCTGTACCCAAGCTCATTTTGGAGTACAATGCACAGGGAATTTGCCTTTACCAGTGAGGCAAAAGAGATGCAGGTGGAAACAGAGATGCAAACCAATGACAAGATGCACAGTACAGACCTGGCCCAGCCACAAGACTGGTGCTTGCACAGCAGAACGCAACTGTATGGTTTTTGAGCTCTCGTGTTTGTAGATGAGAGCACAGATCTACACTCTAAAAGCCAGAAAAGGATTTCAAATACTACTGGAATTCTTTTATTGGTGAATTGCTTGTTGTGGAGCACTTGCCTTGAAGAAGAATTTGTGTGCAGATGTTCTTTGGGTAATGCTGCAATCTGGATTCAAGAGTTGTCCCTTGATTCTTTTTAAAGTATTTTTTCTTCTGTCAGTTTATTAAGCTGAGCCATTTTTCAGATACTTTAAAATATTGTACCCACTTTACACAGAGGAGCTTGTATGAACTTGAATTAATATTAAACAGCTAATTAAGCTGATGTGATCTAGTTAATATTGGGTATATAAGATGTATGTTTAGAGAGAAGCAGATCAGGATTTAAAATTGGAAAATTGAGTAAGAAAATCTGAATTCATTTGCTTTGTTTTTTTCCCCCTAAGGATGATCAACTATTCAAAACAGAACCCCCATTTTAGGACAACCTATGACCTTCCCTATTGCACCTTCATGGTGTTTGATGTGTATAGAGAAAAACATACCCACAAGAAAGGTGTGGAGGTGGGAGGTAACATTGGAATCTTGTTTTAATCCTGTTTCTGACATTGGCATTAGTGGGAACCTTCAGCATTTCAAAGAACTTGCATAAAAAATAAATTACTTTTGCATAAAATAGATGCAAACTTTTCTTACCTGCCTTTTGGTATAGGTGTTGTGCCTGAGTACCCACATGTTTAGTTCCTGGGCTTCTTAGGTTCCCTGTCAAACTGAGCCAAGGGTAAATATCTGAAAAAGCCAATACTACTATGGAAGCTCTAATTTCCATCTTCAACAGGTTGAGCATCTTAGGAATGACAGCTGGCATGTCATGACAGTTTCTGTTGATGAGTCCGTCTTCTGAGAGCCTCATTAGAGTTCTCACTCACATCCAAAAGGATTCTGGGAAGGAATTGTTCTGACATAAATCTAAGAGATGTGCACACTGCCATACTGAGATTGACTTTGACCTGTCAGTGTCTGTATAAGGCAAATTACCTGCTCTTGGGATGTTACTTGACATGCTTCTTTACTGTTGCAAGGATTGTTATTTAAAACACTCTTCTATTCGTATCGAAAGGCGTTTAGTAGTGGATGGTGGTGCATGGTTGGCTGCAGCTACTGATTATCCTTTTTAGACGTATGCTGTAGTGTAAACTTGTAAACTGCCAAAGTTGAGACCACAATTCACAGGGAGGACAGAAAAGTTTGTTCATGTGGAAGTTGTGGACTGTATGAACATCTGGGGCAAAGCTTGAGAGCCAGTCAGCAATTAAAGATGGGCACTGGAAGGCAGAAAACAGATGGTGGATATACAGCAGGCTGAACAGTGAAGGCAGTCATTTTATTGGTTCATAAAGACTGATCTCTAAAGGGCTAAATAAGGCAATGTTAAAGATAATGGTTCAGATTCTGTTGCTTTTGGGTTGGGCTGTGTAACCCCACCAATGCAAAGCAGCACTTGGCTTTGCTGTTAGGTCATCTGTGCAAAAAAGCTAGGGAGATTCTTAGGACGTGCTGCATTTTGCAGCAGTTGCCATGAGTGAATCCAAGGATGAGGCACAACAGAGGATGATTAAGTGATGGGGACAGGAAAAGTGTATTGAGAACTGGAACTTGAGTGGAAAAGATGCTGAACTCAACATCCTTATGAATAAGGCACAGATTTACCTCAAGTTCAAAGGTGACCTTTCTGTCTGTAACCTCAGACAAAGTTATTATCTGAATAAAGTGACCATATTCTGTCCATTATTCCTTCTCTGTCCCCACAAATCTTTATCATTAGCTGTCATGTCTCCAAGGTTTAGAGAGGGTGTGCCGCTGCACAGTCCTGTCATCACTGGTTCTGGTGGTGTAAAGTCATGGAGAGGATATCAACATAGTCCGCTCTGTGATGTCCTTTTCTCCAGTTGCAGTATAGGGTTCTCTGGCTTACTGGCAGCTGATGCCCGCGAGAGGAGGTTTTATTGAGGAAAGTAGGTAATTTTAGGAGATCACAGATGATCAGGTTCTTTCCAAACTGTTTTTGTAATCCCCTCCTGGAGTCACCCAGAGGTCTGGGACAAGGATAGAAAACAAAGACTGCTGCAACTAGTCCAGGAGGTGCAGTTTTCAATGTATGGAACTGAGTCAAGAGACAGTGGCATCAAATATGGATGATCAGTGTAAAATAAATGAACGACAATTACTATATTTTATTAAATATGAGAGACACTGCCTGTAACAGAATTCACACTTGCACAATGAGGAAACTGGCTTGGCTGAAAGCGGAGAAAATTCACTTGTTGGACTGGGGCAAGTAAGAAGGTTCTTTTCCAAAAACGGAGAAATGTCATATACGTGGCTCAGCTCCTGCTCCAGTAGTGAGGCTCCATGGCCCTTATTAAGAGAAGCTGATTTGCATCAGTGGAGAATAGGAAACTGGACTTGGATTGCCTAGGGTGGGAGACCTGATAGATCACTGAAAAAATTCCAGCTGATGGGATAGCAGGGAGGAGGATGAGTCAGGAGCTGAAGAAGAAAGTAAGTACAAATAATGATAAGAAAGGCAGCTTTGTATAAGGAAGTGTTGATACCATTTAAGAGAGAGCAAATATTTTTCAAAGCAAGAAATTGTCTTGCCACAAAGTTGTGTCAGCATGTATTGGTACTTCAAAGGGAGAAAACCAGGGAATAGTTCTCATCTGGCTGTAACCCAAATACAGCTTCTGATCACACCCACCTGCAGATCTTAAGGACAGCTGGACAGCAGAGGTGCTGTCTAAAACAGAAGTGACAGAATGAGGCAGTTCGGCTCCAATGGCCAGCAGGAGCACAAGGAGCTCCCCCAGCCCTGGCAACCTCTTTATTGCTCAGTCAACAGAAGAGATAAGGGCTTGCTTAGTTTCAAAATCAAGCCCAACACTTTCCCATTGAATAAAGCTTGTAAATGGCCACTTCTTTTTTTCACTCTGAAGAACTGATGTGAGCATATGTCATCCTCAGCTGCCACCTTTCTTTCCAGTCAGGAAACAGAATTCCTAACATGTGACTTGCATGGTCAGCTGGCAAAACTGACAATTCTAATAACGTCTGCTAAACAGTAAAGTTTAACAGGAATGAAAAGTGAATGTGGCCTTCATCATGAGGACCCACAGTTTGCTTATGAAGTATGGTAAGTGGAAAGGGGTTTAAGAAGTTTTCCTTTGTTTCAGGGTAGACCCTTTGAGTGCCTGGGTTCTGCTGCCTCCTGTTTTGTTTCCACTCAGCTGATGTGCCTGGCATCAGCATAGCTGACCTTCTTGACTCAGTAGAACCCAATTAATTATTTTTTCTCACTGGCTTTCTTTACTGCTTCCCTGCCCAGTTCAATAAGTCAGCTACAGCTACTCCCTTTGTCAGGACAGAACTAGCAAAACTGAAGAGTAATAAAATTATGGGAAGCAATAAAGTCGTAAGAGTTTGTTGTTAACATTGGCACTGACTTCCCATGTGAAGCCGTGCTCAGCAAGGTATGTCCTGGAGTTGCTGAGAGTAAGATCAGACTTTGAAGCACTTTCCTTAAATCCTTCTATATATTTTTCCACACACAGTGGAATAACAAAAGGGTGAGGAGAAAAACTTCCACAATGTTAGCATGGAGAGGGGGCAAATGCAATCTGGATTCCTCCAGCTCCATCCCCATAGTTACTACTCCCCTGTTCCCCTCTCCTTCCCCGGATACAGGCAGCCGGTCTTGCTTTGTTATTTCTATATGAAGAGGAGGAGTATGGGCACAATGCTGGGAGATGAAAACCAGCATGTGGCTTACTCACAACCTTCTACATTTCAGAGGGCTTTCAGAAAGGGATCTCTCATTTGATGAAGATCCTTTTTTCTGTTTAGTCATAAACAGATGAATCCTTTAATAGCCTCTGTTTCCTCTACTACAGGAGGTCTGTATGATTAATAAGATCTCCCTGTAGTGAATGCCAAGCCAAACAGATGAATGCAAGGCGCATCTGCTGTAGATTAAACATTTGGAAAAAACATTTTATAAATATTTTTTTCCACAACAACATATCCATATGGCAGTTAACTAGGGTATATATTTAAAACCTTGCATGTACAGTATATAGCCATGCATATGTATTTAATATACTTATTAAATAAGTACTTATGTTGTCACTCAACAGATAGCTTTCTGATATGACTTTTAATCTATTCGAGATGTCAAATCAGACTGTTTGAAAGGACCACATGTGCTTTATCAAGCAAAACATGAGAAGACACTGCTTCTGAGTGGGTGGGTTAGTAGGAAGCAAACGTTTTCTTTTATTATTTCTCAGAAACAAGAATGTGTAAGATAATTACCTGGTTAGTATGAGGTAAGTCTAAAATAACATACACTGAATATAGTTAGAGAGATAAGGTTGTCTTGAGTAGTACAATGAAAACAGATCCTGAGGAGAGAGGAAAGTTAAACTACTTAGAGATTTCTTAGCCAAAAATCCTAGCAGCTAAATTAGAGTTTACTAAGACTTCAAAATGCCGGAATTATATCTCATTATAGTTAATATTTTAAACTTCCTTATCTCAGCAGAATGGGTGAAAGGACATTAGAAAAAAAAAGAAAATCCTTTTTTTCCTAATCCTTATTGTATAATGGGGTATTCTTTGTTTTCTTTCTGTGTCTCTGTGTCTTCTCCTTTAGAGGATTGGACCATAAATGTGGATTGATGAGAAACACAATCTGACTTAGCTCAAGCTAAAACCAAATTCAACAAGTAAACATTGTCCAGAGCAGCTATCGGCACTCTTGCATAAGTCAGTCTTGTCTCTTAGTATGTTGTTCTTGTAAGACTTAGCAATATTATTGTAGGCTGAGCTTATGATAGACTGGCTTGTTTTGTTTATTTGTCATGAAACCTGAGATCCTGATATGTGATTCAAAGAACCTAATTCCTGAAATGATTTTAAAGAGTTTTCTTAACCGGCGTTCCAGTCTAGGAGCCAGAAAGAGGAAAAGCAGCCTTTCCACTCTCTCTATGTGCTTGCTTGTTGTCTTGTTAAGCAAGAAGACCTGGTGTGCGTGTGTGCATGAAAAACTGGGGCACTTATCTGAAGAGAAGGGCTTTCTGAATCTGACGGTTGCTCTAGGAATGGCTAGTGCTTGTCAATTCATGTCTGTCTGGGCTCTAAGGATGTGGCTTTCCAGACCTTACAGCATGATACTTGCAACCAGACATGACGTTTCCCCACATGCTTTTACACAGATTGCAGAACAGAGGAAAATAATTGCCTTACTTTGCTTTTATCACACACCATTAGGTACTTAGCTGACTCAAACAAGAAAGACAAAAAGCTCCTCATATTCAAGAAACTTTTTAATATTTATGTTCATTACAGTTTCCGACTTTGCTGCCTAAATTATTTGTTTTCTGATGTTCTTGCCATAGTTTTCCGTACGCCTCTCTGAGCATCCCGCAGGCAGGTGAGAGCACAGAGGTGGGCAGTTCCCTCACTTTTGAAATAGTAGCTTGGTGACTCATATCTCATTCTGCTTTAGAGACTCATTTTTTCGTGGCCTACTTGTCCTTGCTCCTGAACTGCAAAGTGCTGCTTTACTACTTAAGTAATTTTATTTTTTTCTTAAATCAAAATGCCTGTGGAGTCTTGGAACAAATCATTGAACAAAACTTTCAGAAACCTCTTAGAAACAGTGGGAAACTGGTGGATTTGGTCTGGAAAACCTTAAAGTGGTCCTTTTTGCATCTGGGTTGAAAACAAAATGCAGAATAGGAAGGCTATCGGAATACATCTAATTTTCAAACCTATCTGTCTTTACAGCCATGGTGTGAGCCCTCATTAGCTCTTTGTGATGTTCACAGCAGATTGTTTTCTTCATGTGTCAGAACCATACCTTAAATTATTTTGCAACCAGATTTAATTAAATGAGTTTAGGGAAGGCCACTCTTACTGTGGTGTAACAAAGGCTTATTTTAGACTGGTTTTGATTTGTTGTCAATGAATTAAATTTTAACTGATATAATCTAAGTTTAAATTGATTTAAAGGTGTCTCACAGCCCTTTGTACTGCCTTAGCAGAACCAATTTGTAGTAGTACTTCGTTTATGTCTTTATGAACCCTGGATTCCAGAAATGGGTAACTAAGCTTTTCCTAGCATTACCATAAGGCTGCACCACCTGTAGGCCTTCATGCTGGTGAATTTACCCAGCTGCTCAAACTACACTCTGCAAGCCAGAGATAATAAATGATGCAAACACCTCCAGCTCTGCCTGAATGTTCTGGGTATGCACCTCCCATGCATGTGGGCAGAGAGTCCATCCAAGAAGGGAGTTGGGATAATTTCCCAGATGCTCCCACAGTATCCTGTAATAATATGGAAAGATCATTGTGAAGGGAGAAGGTGCCCAGACAGTCCCTGTGGTAGCATCAATAACACTCATCAAGGACATGCTATTCTTAAAAGGCAGACTTGAGCGTGCACAGGCCAGGCTGTGTGGATAGCGTGTAATCCAGGGAGTTAGCAAATGGCCTTTTGCTAGATGGTTACTCTTTGCTGTCCTCTGTCAGGCCTTTGCCAGTGCCTCCCACAATCTTACACAACTTTAGGAGAACGCAGGGTGCTCATTATGGCAAAGGGATGTCTCCTCAGGGAAAAAAAATTACTTGCTTCGTTTATACATATTTAACTGAAGAATAGTTTGTTTAGGTGTAAAAAGGAGGGTGAGATATGTTGACAGACTGAATCTTTATTTAAAATTTTATTTAAAATTTACTTAAATCTGAATCTTTATTGAATCCATTATTTCCATTCGATTCACCTCAGAGGTAAAATGGAGTTTGGAAGTTGGTTCTCTCGCTCCAGCTACTGTGCTTCTTAGAGGGGTGGATGTGCTGAGCAGCGAGGCGCTGGCCTTGTCTTGCCGGTTGGCACTAACCTGTGTGAGACGCAGCTGCCTAATCGTGCAACAGCCCCCTCTCTCCTAGTTAGGTAAGACTGGGTTTGCCTCTTGCTATGAGACATCCAGATTGTTAGAGGAGCAACTGGAGGCTTTGAATGGACATAAGGCCTCTTACTTCTCTGCCAAAATGCCAAACCAGTTACCAGCACAGATTATAGAAAAAAAAAGAACACTTAACAAGAAACTCCTAACCAAGAAACGGTATTTTCTAGGAATTTTTTTCTCTTTTGAAAAAAATAATGCACTTGTCATTGGAAATACAAATCCTCTTAATTAAAGACAGTAGTTGGAGAAGTACAACTGTGCTGCTTGTAGGGCTATTTGTAAAAAATACCTGCTATTATTGACAAAAATTTTTTTAAAAGGCACCCCATGTTTTCACATGATAAAAACCCGCTTTCCTGATTTCCTGTTGAGTTCAACCAACAGTCAGTGTACAGTTTGGATGCCTATGATTAAGGACTTGTAGCAGCTCTGCTTTGGCGAAGGTTCCAGTGCAAACAGTTTGCTGCTGTCTAAGGTGAGAAGTGCATTCAGTGAATAAAAAACAGTTTTGGGCTGGGAAAGGGAATGACAAACTTTTATCTGAAAATGTCACTTTATACTCTCTCTATAAGATACCCATGGTTCTCAGCCAATATGTTTTTGTGACTTAGCTACATTTCCTGCCAGATTATTCAGCTAGATACAGATCCCTTGCTCCTACTGTGTGGAAACCTGAATAATAATTTCAGCTGCAGAAAGCCCTGGTGAATTGCTGGCCTACTTTGCTCTCCCAAGGGGAAGGTGCACTTCTCTAATTCAGGAGCCGTTGCTTTGGCAGATGGCTCTATTTACTCAATGAGCAGGTCAGGACGAGAGGAAAAATGGAACATAATCCAACAGTATCCAATTAAAGGTAGCTCTGTGCAACTGGACCAAAGTCATTGCTGTCAAAACCTCTAGGGAGTGTGTTCATTTTTTAGCCTTGTTTCCTAAGGAAATGAGGCTGTCTCCCTGTCTACCTTTCTGTCTGTCAGCATCTACCCTCTCCGATTAATTTATGAATCTGTTTGCCATTATCAAGGAAAAATGACCGAAGAGGAGAGAGTTTTCAAACATATGAAATTCTAACAGTTAGCAAAACTTGGCAACTGATACGGAAGGAGACCCAAAGTGCCTCCATGGAGGGAAAAGCAGATGGAACAATATCTAACCATTCCCAGACTGGAATGTACATCAGACCTGTTGGCCTCGCCAGTCTGAACCAGGATAGTACCTACTCCACTCACCTATCCAAAATGCTGGGGAATGTGGGAGGATATGGTGTTAGAGACATGGAAAAAGAGACTATGAGAAGAGAGGGGGAGAAAGTAGGGTACACAGGACCCAAGCCAGTAAACAACTGCATTTTGTTAGTGATGTTATTAACAGAAATTCTTGCTGAAATATGAAGTTCTTGGCTAGATTATAATTCACCACTCAGGAACCTGCCTTCTAACATGTGAGAGCGCTCTTGGCAATGGCATCCCTGTAAAATGAAGATGCTGGTACAACAAACATTGATGTTGTTTTCAGAGAACATTGCCATTGTCTCCTCCCAAAGGACTGAGCCCTGATCCACACACACTTTTAGCAGAGCTATAACAAAATCATAATGTATGAGTCTTTTTAGCAATAGACTTGTATAGCACAAGTACTCATCTGGGAGCAGTTAGAGTGCTGTTAAAATGCTATGCTGACTTAATACCCAAATAACTATATTGGGGGTAGGTACTACTCTAATAATCCCAATTTAGGTAAAACAGTGCCAGGTTTGGGAAGAGAAAACCACTTAAAAAAAAAAAAAAGATTTGGAAAACCAACCAAGAAAACATTATGGGTTCCCAAAAAGATGAATCTTGTGTGCATTAGATTTCATCTCTCTTTTCACTGAAGCTCAAAACTGGTTTTGGAACCAGAGGTAAATATTAGTATTATGATGGCTTTTTTAATGCTGAGCAAGAAAAATATAATTTCCCTCAGTTTTCCTGGAACTGAAAGAACAGTGAGAGATGGCAGAACAGGTTCAAGTTCCAGCTGATTATTGGATTTATTAGAAATGGGCTGTATGAAGCAAACAATATAGGCAAACCCTGGAGAAAGCGAGGTGAGAGGGTTTGGTTTATTTCCTTTGTATGATGCCCTCCCTCCCCCAGCACATAGATATTTGGAACTATTTCAAGACATTTTTCATTTTGTTGGTAAATAAGCATGCACTTGTTCTGAGATTTCAGCCCCTAACTGTTTGCTCCATCCAAGGGAGAAAGGCAAAACCATAAGTGAAGCTCAAACAATAAAAGCTCAGCAATGGGTCAGGCCAGTTATTATTACATGATTTCAGGCTTTGAAAGGTCATTTATGTTTTCCAAGTTGGATTTATTTTTTACATTTATTTGTAATATTACCTCGCTGTGTTTCATAATGTCAGGGAAAATGTCTGGTTTCAGGCCTAAAATGTCAAAGCAGCATTTTCAAAATCACTCAGCACTGAGTCAAATGTTTTTCTGTTGGGGTCACTGGTAACCGGCCCATTTGCCTTAGCAGGCTTGGGCGAGTGCTGAATGTTATGGAAATCCACCTTTCTTTACCATTTTCCAGGCAGGCTGCTCTTCTCCTCTTCCATGGGCAAGATTTGTATGTGGCAAGATTTCTCCTATGAAAGATAAAAGCATGACAGTTATGGCCTGGATTCACTTCCTATCCTTCCCAATGACTGCAGGCTAAATCACAGAGCTGTTTTATGCCTCAGTTTACACCTAAGTGACACATAAAATCCCCATCTCAGAGGGCTTCACAGTTCACCAACCCCTGGGAACGGCAAAACTGCTACTTAAACAGGTGCCAAGGATATATTACGGAATAAACTGCTCCTGTAGTGTTGCAAGAAGTAATATAGATGAAGCTGGTACAATCTAGACATATGTCTCCATCTGTGCCTCCATGTTAGGGGGTTATTCTGGATGATACTGACTTCAACAACCAACAATTTCTGTAGCAAGGAAAATCAGGCTTTAAAAGAATTGATAAGGAGGACCTGATACCCCTCCAAGTGGCTTTGCCATTGGCTTTGTCAAGATGAAGACAAAAAAAGGGGGCACAGAATAAACGAGCTTGCTGTTCTAATAATTACGATTGAAAGTTAGTTTTTTTCATGACTCATTTCCCAGTCAGCACAGTAGTGAAACACATCTGTCTGCAGTAGTAGGTCAAACATCTTGGTGCCACATTCTTAAGAACAGCTTATTTTTTGCTGTAGAGATGTTATGTCTTCAGTTGTAAGTGTTGCCAGATACAAAACCTGCTAGCACTCAGATTCTCTAATCCTCTAGACAAGATAAAAACCCCAGCATTCCCCTCTCGTCGCCTGCCCTCGCCTGTACCTTGCCTTGCTATCACATCAGCTTAGAATAAGCTGGTAAGAGAAGTGTACAATATATGTGTTCTCCCCACAACTTCTATATGGCAAGAATATTTCCTTTGACTTGTATTCAATACCTTGGTTTATGAACATTATCATTCTTCCTAATAGCCTGTTTTACTGCAGAGAATTGCTGTGATATAAGGGTGTGATCCATACGTGGGGGTTTTTCATCGTTAGTGTTTGGTAGCACAGTGCCATTACGAATATCACTCTTCACGGTGGATAGCTGGGCAGTACTAGCTGAAGCAGCTCACACATCTCATGGGCTCCCAGAGAACCTGATAAATTAGAACTCCTTCTGTAAGGGTGATATTCCTTCTGTGTTACTTGTACAAATTCCTCTGTCGTGCTAGCTGGAAGTAGGGAACAGAGAAGGGTTTTGGCCCCAGGATGATGAAGAAGCAGCAAGAAATACAGTTCTGGTCCCAGAGCACTGATTTTTGTGAGGTAGTTGATCAGTCAGTGTATCTCAGATTGTGGTATCCATTTGTGGAGGAAACTGTAGGACTGCTTGTTCAAGGCCTCAGATTTCAAATATGAGACGGGCTGGACACTTCTTTAAGTTGCTGAGCTTTATTGCGCAAGAGCTACATCCTGCAGGTACTCACTGCCACACATGATCCTGAGCACAGGGTTTATTTCTCTCAAGGTAAACTGGAGCACTTACGTAAGTTTTAATGGGATCAATATTAAATCTTTGTAGGCCACAGCTTTCCAATATCATGAAACATTTTTATGGCTAAGAAATCAGAACAGGAGGAGCCAAAGGTACTTGTTTTCTCTCTAATTAAACCAGGGTATTAAATTTAATCTTACCCAGTGAAACAACCTCCCTTCCTCCTATGACTCCCTACCTTTTCCTGTCAATAAGTGTCTCATTATCAATTAATATTGTTAATATCAGAAGGGATGAACTAAAACTTAAGGTTGCCTACACATGGTTGTTATTCATGTCTTTTCCTAGATCACATCCCTAAACAAGGATAAAGAAGGTACAGTTCAAGTAGTTATTTTTCTTAAAAAAACCAGGAAGACATGCAATAATTTACTGAAGTACATACACCCTTGGGAGAAAGCACCAACAGTCTGACTCCTCCATCTCATTTGAACTGACCTCCCAAACAGTACTGCCTAAGCTAGGAGACCAAGCAGGAAACTAGAAGTGATCTTAATTTAGGGCCTTCTTAATGAGATTTCATTTAATATGTTCCCTTTGTTGCTAAAAGTTTTTTTTAATGACTTTTCCATACAGTTATTAACTACGTTTTAAGTGCTTCTGTGTCAAGTAAGAGACTTAAGCATACATTTGGATGAAACTCACCAATGCAGAAAGTTATTCCTTGAATAAATTCACATCTTAATGAAATTAAGTTCATCTTAATGAAATTAAGGAAGTGGGCCACTGATTTTTCTATGTTTTCCTTTTTTATTATTTCATATTCTTTATTTGTTGTTCATGTTTCCATATTTCTCATTAAAAACATTGGCAGTGAGCTGAGAGGCCAAATATCTCAGCAATCTCAGTCTTTCCCAGCTGGTCCTGGATGGCACCTAGAGAGGAAAAGAACTGGTAGATCAAGATCTCGGTCTCTATACTATACAATAACTTTATTCTTTCAGGGTCAGCTTCTGTTAAAAGTCTGCTGCTTTATTTTGACTTTAAAAGTGGGATAATTTCACATTCAGCGTTCTCTCCTGGCACTTAGGGAGAGATTTTGAAAGGTATAAATGGCAGGTAGACACCTAATTCCCATGGAAAGTTTCTGTAACTCCACAGTAATGTCAGTCAAATTGTGCCAGAGCTGAGATTGCTCACTGCCTGCACAAAACACTGCTGTAACGTAGGAGTCTGTGCCCCAGGTACATGAGCCACTTCAGAGTGATTTGTGTCCTGACACAGAGCTGGAAGCTACTCTTGTCAGTGACGACAGTGGCTGAAATGGCTCTGACGCGGGTCAGAACTAGCTGGGTGTCCTGCTGTGATGCACACTTCTTACTTCTCTTCAGGTGATTCTTAGAAGTGTACGATGTTAGGATTTTTTTCCCCAAAGTGGGAAGGCTAAGGGGAGGTTTGTAGCACCTTCTTGCTGCAGCTGATTAGTTGGCATGTCAGGCAGTCCCACATCCCATGATATGGTTGCCTGGTCCCCTAAATTAGCCTGGCACTGCCTCTTCTTCTGCACGTTTTTCTAACCTAGAGGTTGCTCTGCTGTCCTTCAGAGCCTCTGACATCCTACTGCTCTTGGGAATTGTGAAGCGCATGAGTAGCTGAGAGCACGCTGAAGTTCATATGTACTCCTATGCCTAATGATGTTGTAGAAGGAGGATCTTCCAACATGAAAGTAAATTGCTCTTAAAGACAGTGTAATTATCTAGTCTTCACTGAAATCAAAGTAATTAGGGAGGAGTAAGTCAGCAGCAGCAATAATCCTTCTTTAATTCAGAAGCAATTTCCTAAAATCCCCATATAAAAAATGCTGGAAATGGTCGGCTTCTTAGAAAGCCCCCTGCAACTCTGTCCATGTGTGTCATCACTCAGCTTTCACCTAAGCCAGTCCTTACCCTGAAGCACACAGCTGCCCAGACCAGTCCTTACCCTGAAGCACAGGGCTGCCCAGACCAGTCCCACACATGGCATGAAGATACCGTGCACCCAGTCTGCTGCCACCATCGCAGGCTGGGGTAGGAATGACCAAGGGTGAGGCGATGTTTGTTGCTGGCTGTGGGTAATGAAGCAGAACCAGGGCTCCTTACCCAGCCTACTGAAAAGAAACACAACCCAGTCAAGTGCACATTCCTGGGCTATTTATGGACCTTTCCATCTCTCCATCTCCCACCTGAAGGTGACTCACACGGCCACATGCCACAGGCGGGAAGGCGTTTCATGCAGAAGGACCTGTTGGGCTTTCCACTCTGGGCCTTCTGGTGATTTTAGCAGCCTGATGAAACATGTGATACCAGCATGGCTTTATGTTGTGCAGATGGTCAAAGTCTTCTTCTCTTGCTATTGTGTCAAAGTGTCACGTATAATTTAAACAGTATTTATAACATTACTAGAAATAGTTGGGTTTTTTTTTAAATCATGTAGAACATGGCAAAATCAAATGAAATTAAAGTGGAAAATACTCTTTAATTTCAGCCCTGTACAATCAGACGCGTCTGTGTGCAAATGGATTAATGTGCCAAAAACATAACTTGAGGCTAGAAGTGTAACATCACTCAGTAAATTAACATCAATAATTATAAGCTGTAAACAGTAGCGGATATAATTAAGATTTGAGGCCCAAGGGTTGTGTATGCCTGGCTGCAACTGACATCATCAGACACTGTGATCTTGATGTTCGAGTCCCCTCAGGAGACAGCAAAGTTACAGACATTACCCTACATGGAAATAAAGTGTCAACATATTAGGAGCATTTGCTAAGTTCCTCTCTCTCTCTCTCTCTCTCTTTTAAAGACAAACAGGGCTCTGCCTAAAAGATGAAAATAGGAGTTTTCCTCTGTGTGATTCCATCACTGCGCCTGCTCTCCTTGCAGCTGAAGATGTGTCAGAACATCATGTCAAAACATTATTTTTCAAAGGGTTAAATTAAACGAGTTGTTACAGTACCCTGCAGATAGAAAACTGTCCCAAAAGAGTAGAGGATATTGCTTTGTTAAATTTGTAAGGGGAGAAAGAAAGATGAGAGGGGAGGAGGAAAGAGATCAGATAACTACACTGTGAGCTTCTGAGTTGTGTGGAAAGAAAAAAACAAAATATGTGCTTGTGTTTGAAATATCCTTTCAGAGCTCTGAATCATAATAATAATAGTAAAGGAAAAATAGCCAGGGTAGGGGTTTCAAGTGAAATTATTTGAGCATTTTTCAGGATGTGGAGATTATTGTTACCTTTAAATGGAATATTCAGAGCTTTGTAGAAACAGCCATTAAAGCAATTGAGTACTCATCACTATGGGCAAAACCCCCAGTCTGTTTAAGAGCTGGAGCTTCAGCAAAGAAGGCAGCATCAACACAGAACTGGCTCTCATTTTGAGCTAAGCACTGGACCGGGCTAGTACATTCTGTGGGTATCATTTGCCTTTAGAGTTATAACTTTCAGTGAAGTATTTGTATCACTGAAACTCCGGTGGGAGTCCTTGTACAAGTTACAGAATGCCTTACAATGAATTTTGCCTTTCTCTAAGAAGAACTGTTTGTGGTATTTGTGCGTTCAAGGACGGTGATGTAAAGGCCAGGCTGCTTTGGTAAGGGTGGCCATCAGAAATCATGCCTGTCCCAGGTCCAGAACAGCCCATGTTTGAGACATGGGACAAAGAGGAGAAGTTGAAGTGCTGACAGAACTTGGTCCTGTCCTCCTGGGACAGACAGGTACCTCTAGTTAGTTCTGTTCTTTACAGTGATATGATGAATTCCAGAGGATGGGAGCAACCCTGTTTGTACCACTGCAAGATAATATTTTCTAGGGAAACCCTACAATGACACTTGAGCTAAATGCAATTTATCTTCATTTAAAGACATGTGGCAGAGCAGGAAAAGGTGGCCTTAGTGTCTGCAGGTAAAAGACCAGGAACATAATTTTGTGCTTAAGGTCAGGAAAAGTAAATCTGTGTGAGCAGATCCGGAATTGGCACTGGTGTGAATGGTCCTGGGTGATGTTATAGGGCAGTACTTCCAATGACATAAATGTTTACAGCCTTGCAGTGTTTGCAGCGTTTGGAATGGTCCTATCTGGGTTTCAGCAGAGCTTGTACAGTTCCCCAGCTAATACAGGAATGTGTTACAGACACATTTTTACTACAGAGGGAACCTGTGAGATGTTGAACTTTCTCTCACTCCAGTAAAACACGAGGGCAGTTCATGTGTCTGCCATAGGCCATGAGAACTGCACAGACACTGAAAACATCATCCTCAATTGTTTGGTAGTTAGGGGAGGGAAATCTCCTGTGTGCGTTTAATGCTGAGCCTGGATGGACACCGCTGGTCCTCAGGGTGGAATCCATACCAGAGATGGGAGCGATACAGCCTCATAGCATGGCCCTCTCCCTCACATTCAGTAATCTGCTGGGGAACACCGTGAGCACTGCACCAGCACTGCCTGGAGCACTGAGCTGGGTACCTGTACCGGCTGTCTCAGAGCCTTGCCTGTAGCAGTCCCCTGCTCGGTGTAAACACGCTTTTACTCACACAATATAGCAGAGAATAGACAGGTCTGATCATACACAGAAATGAATATAAGTTGTCTCAAAGAAAACAGCCTTTGAAGTTGTCCTGTCAAGCAAAACAAGCAAAGCTTTCAGTTCTTGGCTTCACAAAAGAGCAAAAAACAACTGAAGCTTAGCAGAATTGCTTGCCTGTTTTGTAGTGATCCTAGTGGTTTGTGGGGAGGCCACATCTTAGGAAGTTATTGCTGGTAACAGGCACATACAAAGAGGAGATTGGAAAAAATGGTGTAACAAGTTTGTCTTGATCCTCCTGAAATATTTTTGTTTCCACTAAAAGGTACAGAAATGATCATTTCACAGTAAAAAAACTGCTTGACCAGGAAATTATTGTATGAGGAATTTTGCTTCAGTGGTTGATTTCTTTAAAAAGGGCAAGCTCAAAGCAAGGCTGCAGGCTGGCAGTATTTCTCCTCCTCCTCCTCTCCTCACAGTGCCCTGTCATGCTGATAGAGCTGTGTGCGTGCGCTCAGTGCCCAGAGACATGTGGAGGTGGAGGTTGGCAAGGCAGCAACGTGCAGAGTCCGCAGCCACAGCCGGGCCGAGGAGCTGACTTGCTCTGGAAGCCCCAGGCTGCTTGGGAAGCACAGAGGCTGAGAGCTGCTCAGCTGTTTCGCCCCTCCAGCCTGATGTTAACATCCTCATTCTGCCATCTTAGACTATTTATTGCCTGCTCTACCCGAATCACCCTCCAGCCCTGCCTGGAAGTCAAACAAGGTGAAGACAGCTGAAGTGTTACTCTAACTTGCAGCACCTCTATAAATCTCCTAGTAAAGAGCCAGTGTAGTTTTACAAGTGTGATGTCTTTTTATTTTATTACCCAGCATGCAGTACATGAAGCTGTTTTCCCACAATGTATAAATTTAGTGAGGGAGAAAACCCAATCTTTCCCATCTCTCTGCCATCAGCTGCCTTTCTGAGATCAAGAAGCATGTGGAAATGCTTCCGCTGCCTAAATTCTGAATGACTAGAAAATAGGTTAAAAGTGCTACTTTGTACTGTAGCACCTTACAAAAGTGTGTTTTGTTTGACAGGACTTAATAAAAAAATCTTTTAATCTCTGTCACTGTGGGGAGGTGGGAAGGCCAAAAAGTCTAAATGTTTTAAAGGAAAATTTTAATTAGTATGCAAATTTGACTTTCTGCATTAAAATGTCATTTACTAAGTAAATGTTGTTGCACTGGAAGTTCAGATATTTGATCATTTTCTGTCAAGGTGCCTTTGCAAATTTCCTGAATGTAATAGCAGCATTTCAAAAACAAAATGAAATTCTCCTTTTGTTGCGGCGCATTGGGTATGCTCCACCAAAGCCTGTGTGACTAGAATAGCTTAAATCAGCCGCCAGCTTACGCTGCTGTTTCTCTTTCCCCCAATTTGCAAGTTCTCTTCTCCTCTCAGTGCCTGCAGAGGTTTCCTGAACCCGGGGAGCCAAGAAATATATGTCATAAATTTAAATCATTGAAGCATACCAACAAAATGATTACAAAAGCTATTGTAGTCATTAAAGTCAAAGGAAGTAGTCGTTGAGTTATTGTCAATTACCACCGAAGGTTACAACAGTGATTAGCATTTACACTATTTGGAAAAGACTTACGCACATTTTGATAGTTAATTAATTTCATTGTCTCAATAAAATGCACATATTCCTGTCTGCTGAAGAAGGACAAGAACAAGATCAATGGTTGAAGGCCCAGCCTTGCTTTTAACATAAAGAAAAATAATGTTCTAATATAAAAGTGATGGAAAAATAATTGTGAGGCAAAAAAAAAGGGGGGGGGGATGGTGGAAGAAAATTTAATAAAGGCAGGAAATTCCGAGTTTAGTTTCTTTCACTCAGTGTCTGTGGGGTCAGTGGCTGCTTCCAGCCGCCACTGAATGAATGTACTGTCTCAAACTACACCTTATATGGAGCTCTTTAGGGATCAGAAAGCATTGCACATGGGAGCCATATGTTCAGCGCTTGCCATCGTTTATTGAGACCTGAGGTTCAGGGCTTAAAACGGATTTAACCATCCATATTTAGAGTTCTTGCATACAAAAGAAGGTACACAGTTGAAGACAGAAGAGAAAAAGCTGTGATCCAGCACAGAAGTGGTTTTGCAGAAGATGGCTGGGGAGGTCAGTTTCTAGCAGTGCTGAAGAGCCTGCCCTGCGGAATACATGATCCTTTACTACCAGTGGCAATGTAAAGGTGTAACCAGGCTGATGAATGTAAGGGCACAAGTGTTGGTTCTGTGAACTTTAGGCTCACCCTGTGTCTGTCAAAGGCCAAGGGACAAGGAACCTCTTCAGTGCAGAGGGTGAGGGATTACTCTTTCCACCCGTGCCTCGTTTTACCTTGGTGCAAATTTCCCTGTTGTATCCACAGACACAGTAGAGCAGGCAGGTACCATAGCCCTTAGTAGACCTTTCTGGTTTTGTGTATGTGAATGCAGAATGTCATCAACTGGGTTGAGATGGGTTATCAGGAAAGTGCGCCCTATGAAAAATGCCTGTGCCTTACCTTGGAATAAACAGCAGACATCAGTTCCTACCATTGTTAATTTGGCCCTTTTGATGAGCACCAAGTTCTTGTGATGAAAGAACCTACAGTGGATTTTTCTTTCGCATAATAGACAGTTTGCTGGATAAACACACCCCCACCCCCCCTCAATGTACTGCACATGAATGTTTTCACTGCGTTAGCAATTTTTATTTCTTATTGGCTGTGTTCTAAAGCAATGAAGATTGAGACTCCTCAGTTCCCCAGAGATCCTTGTAATTACAACAATGACTGCTGGAGCATGGAAAAAAAGTCATTTGGCAAAATGGCCTTCTTGGCTTCCTCTGTCTCATCCTCCCCTCTCTCTGACTCCCAAGTCCTGTTTGCTCAGTTTACCAGACAAACACATTGTTTGCTATTTGCCAGGGCAGATGTTTGTTTAATTCAGCACCTTCTGCTTCCTTCTGAGACTGAGGAAAGTTGTACTGTTCACTGTAGTTTCTGTTTACAGCAGCTCTCTGCCGCCAGCCAAGGTGCAGAAAAGAGGAAGGACAATGGTGGCTTTGAAAATTATTTATTCAGCTCATGAAGAGTGATCCCATGTGCTAGCATTTCTAGGAGCTTAACCACCATCTCCTGTATTCTATAAATGGCACCTAACAAAACAGTGGGCATCCTACTGAATTGTCTCACTGCAAAGAGGCTGTATCCAGCCATTGAATATTTTTATGTGGAGAACAAACCTTCTTTTTTTGAAAGAGCATGAAGATCCCAACTTGAGCTGACTCATGCTCTGATCCAGCTGGGTTCTGCTTCAACAATCCAGCTATGGAGAACTGTTACTGCTGAAGAGAGCGTTTGTGTTGCAGTCTGGACCGAATACTACGCAGAGTCAGGGTGGCTGCTGAAGTTCTGCCTAAAACCTGTGTGACGCCGTAGGGTTTAGAGGATGTGAAGGCAGGAGCCTGGCTTTCTGTCAGAAAACATCTTGCCTTTAGTGAGGCCTGAGAGAATGGAGAAATGGCTTTACAGACCGGAGTGGAACTCACTAGATGCTGTAGTGTTAAGACTCATCCATGTTCTAAATGAAACTCCTGCTACTGAAGTCCATGTTCCAGGAGTGTCAGCAAGAGTTTGGATTTACTCCCACCCCTTTATTCCTCACTTCCATCTTCTGCGTGGCTGGCACAGTGTGCTTACTCCTTTCTTGCAAATCCCTTCACAAATTTTTGGCTTTATGCATATCTCCTCTACTTCTTACTTTACTCATGCATCTGGTTTCTCTAAAGCTCTGTGGCTTTATATACCTTCTCTCTACAAAGGATGGCTTTTTCAGGGGGGTTGGACCCAATGATCTCTTGAGGTCCCTTCCAACCCCTACGATTCTGTGATTCTGTGATGGCTTTACATACCAACCAGCACATCAGAGAACTCTAAATGGATCCGGTACAACAAAAGGATGAAGAGACATTCTTCTTTTACTTTAATAAACAATATAATGCTATTGTTCCTGATCAGCTTGTGAATTTTCAACAAATCCAGAGATAATTACTAGATTTATATATATCTAACTATCAGTGCAGAGCTGGGCTTTATCTGCATGCTGTATGTACTCATTTTTCTGTAAATAAAGAAGCGCTGTAATTGTCATCAGAACCATTTGTTGCAATTTGAATGCATATAAATAATGAATAGGCAAATGCAGGTTATTCACTACAGTCTGAGAACAACTATATACATTGGCTTGTTACCCCTTTGCAGAAGCCAGGCAGAGACTGTGGAGGTTTTGCAGTAAGGAGCTGACACGGTCATGAGTGAGTTGTCTGTGATTTGCACTGCTGCGTGCCACCGGGCACCACGGGCTTTCCTGATAGGGCTGTTCTACTTATTCCTGCCCTGCTGTAAAGACTTACTGGAACTTCAGCAAACCTTGCTGTGGGTTTCACATTTCTATTTTACTGCAAACTTCCTCGCTTTCCTAGGATGCAGTCTCAGGCAAGCCAACAGAAGCAAGAACTTAGTGATTTTTATTTCCTCAATAGGGTTTTTTTTGTTTCAAGAAAATGCCTTGGCATTAGTTCTGCCTCTGCTCCATTGGAAAAATTCTTACCTGCATGATCACAAGTTTTCTTACAAAAATATACCTAATTCATGGAATTGTCATACTAGTTTCATGTGGCATCTTCTGCACAACTGAAATAACCTTTTGAAAAAAAAGAAAAAAAAAGCCAGAATTAACTGATGGAACAAGTTCTACAGAAGTTAGTAGTATAATAATATTGAGAGCTTTTGGGGGCAAATAAGTGCTGCCAGCGTGACTTGGACCTGAATTTGGCTCAGCATTCTCCAGAAGAGTGAATCAGAGCCTTGTGTGAGGCAACACTGTCATTCCCTTGATTCCTTTCCTGTCTCATTCTTATTGCAGCCTTCGTATTTCCTGATACTATAACTGCCGTACAGTGGACACATAGTTTAAAAGATTTTCATATTATAGCTCTCTAAACCCGTAATGCTGTATAGCCAATTAATTTAATAAATCCTTTCTGGTTTAGATCACTGTCCCAAGAAGGCAGCACTTTCTGTTTTCTGTCCCATTCCCCTAAAAGAGGAGAATATCTCTCTAATGCTGTGGTTCTTCTCTGTCTCAATTCTTAACATATCTGCTGGTTCAGTGTTGTCAGCAGATACGAACATCTCACATTTGATATTCAAACCATTCAGAATGGGCATCTTTGCAACCCCCTTAACAGTCTTTGATAACAGTTGAGGTTATCTCAGGATTTGTGGTATTACTTCATGAAATCTGTGGGAATTTATGGCACACAAACCTTTACATGATTTTACCTAACTGGAAAGGTAAAAGAAGACAAGATGTCTGTTGGAAGTGATCCAAAGCACAATGACATTGGTGCGAATCTTCCCACACACATTTCAGGAGCTGTAAAGCACCAGTGCAAACGCTGTGACTGACGAACAGAAGATAGCTGGGAGATATCCCATTTGGCCATAAAGACTGTGTGGTGCAGCTAACTTCAATTTTTTAGACAACACTTGGGTGCTGAAATACTTAACTCCCTAATTATTCTTTTCAACTCACGACTTTTTCCAGTGAAGTGTAATAGAAAATACCTTCAAAAAGGCCACTGGACAAATTCTTCTCTTGCTTTTAAGTGCGTGGCAGATCACTGAACAAAACTATTCTTTCACTTCCATCGGTATGGGAGAGGTAACTCCATCTAAGCCTAGTGAAGGACTACTGGGGAGAAAAAAAACATTTTATGAGACACAAAAGTGAGCCTGCTGATTTCAGCTCAACTGCATAAATATAAGCGAAGGCAGAATTGAGTCCTTATTATTTCCTGTCTACTGCATTTCTCTCATTTTGTCATGACAGCTGTGTAGATGGAAACTCCCAAGATTTCTACAGCCAAGTCATCCTTCACCGATGAAGCTACACTGACTCACGTAATAGATGAGACTGTCACACTAAACCTGACAAACAACATCTAATATGTCTCAAATTACATCCAGGCAGATATCCCTGTAAACTACTGTCTCTACCATGCAGATGTTTCCCATCTCTTTAGGAACAGCTTTGATGGTTGGGTGAGAGGCCGGCTGCTCCTGCCCGCTGTGGAACTCCCATGGTGGGGTAACAGTGAACCCAATCCTTTCTCTCTGCGAGCGTTTCTCTGCGTTTCATAACTGTGGTGTTGCCATCCCAAGAGGAAATGCATCAGCACTGTCTGTCATCCTTCTTTTAAAGACAGAAACAAAGTGAAGCTGTGCTCTGTCTTTAGATGCCTCCAGAGGTGACTCCCACTTTGTCTGGCAGGGGACTCCTGTACTTTTGAGGAAATATTTACCAGTTTTTCCTAATTGTCCTTCTCTCTCCTCCCCCCATTATTTTTCACAGAAACCATTTTCTTTACCTTTCACTAGCATAAACCAGAGCTTTTGAACAATGCAGGGCTGTTATGAGCTGTTCTGTATTTCTCTTTTAACTGTTCTGTTAACTTGCTCCAGCCTTGGCTGTTTTGTTTGTTGTTTTTTCAGACTAGCTCTCTCCGATCTGCCTCCCTCACAGATTGTTTGTGCTTGGAAGACTTGTACATTTTCCTGGTGCTAATCTTCACATCCTCACTTATTCCCATTGGCCTCTGTTGCCCTTTTTCCTGTTGGGATGGATTTCAGTCGTATTCTCTCCAGTTGTTCTTTAACTTTTTCCAGCTCTGTGCAGTCAGCTTTCTGGTGCACCATAGGACTCCAAATTGAAATTTCTCTGGGCAGTTCACATTTCCTTCAGTTTCCATAAGGTGAAAAGCATTTGACATTCTTGCACTGAGGAGTATTTCAAATGTAAAGATAACCCTGTCCTGGGTGTGCAGAGGTCTGTAAGAGGGGAGCAGTCAACAAGATGAATGCAGCACAGACATGCTTCCTTGGTTATTCATAGAATCATAGAATGTGTAAGGTTGGAATGGACCTTTAGAGGTCATCTAGTCCAACCTTGCTGCAGTAAACAGGGACATCTTGACTAGATCAGGTCGCTCAGAGCCCCATCAAGCCTGACCATCCAGTTCACCTCTGTGACAGACTGGCCCTTGTGGAGATGTAGGTAGTTCCCTCCCTAGCAGGGATGCCAGAGGATTGCTGACCAGGCTGCTGTAGGATTCGGGGATGGCCAGGACCTCTCATCACAGCAGAAGCCTTGACTAGTGAGTAACGGGGTAAGACCTTGAGCTGCTTGCTGTTGGCCAGCTGCTGGAAAAGATGTTAGCCAGCACATTACACTCATGTTTTACTCAGTTCACTTGCTCTAGTAGGTCCTAGGGAACATTTTTATTAATCCTTAACTATTAAGACTAAACCAGTGCAGATTTTGATACATGATGCTACTTCCAAGGCAGTCAATGGCAGAAATCCAGCTGTCAGTGAGTGCAAGAAGAGCATCTGACACAAGCCAAAATATTCACAGTCATAACCACAGCTCTGGCCTTCTACAGTTTGATGTTTGGAAGGAGACAGCAGTCACAATGTGGGCAGATGCTCTGTCCTTCTCAACCTCCCATTTCCTCTCTTTTGTTCGCAAGTGCCAGAGATTCACAGAGATTTGTTTCAAAGACAGGGTTGTTTTTTTCTTCATCCACTTTCCGGTGTTGTGCTTTGCTTGTTTCTTTTACACTCTCTTAAAAAAAAAGAGAAAAGTAAAACAAGTTCTGTGAGACTACAGGGAGAATAAAAAAAAAACCAGATTCTCTGGAGTCTCTTTAAGATCTTGGCTAGAAGCACAGCAAACACCATTACGGTTAGCAACAAAGGATACAGCATCACTTCCAGCAAAATCACCGCTTAGTTCAGTGAGAGCAAGATTAGGATGGGGGAAAGAAACCCACACCAAAACCCAACTGAGTTTAATAGAGGAGAAACTGACTTTGGCTGAGACAATAAACCATAATCCAGACCTGCAGTGACAACCATTTAGATCCAAGACTTGGGAGGTACTGCCTTTCCTCTGTTACCTTCCCCAATGGATTCTGCTCATTACTCCAGGTCTTAACAATCTCTCTTCACTTCTCTCTCTCTCTAGCAAGATCTTTTGTCCATCCTAATTCAAACTACCCCCTTAACTGAAGCAGTGGAGTGCAGGTCCTTCAGATAAGCACAATCCATAATTAGGTCATATTCTGGGTAAATAATGTGTGGGTGGGAAAAGGAAGAAAGGGGGAGGGAGAGAACAAATGAAAGGAAGAGACAGGGTTTTGGCAGGGTTACAGAACTGCAGAAAGCTTCTTGTAAGTCTCAAGCTAAAAATGGGAGAGGTTTGCATTAAATAAAAAAAAAAAGCTTTAATAGATCCTGCAAATTGGCATTTTTGGTGATTAGGTAGACAGGCTTTTTTCATTTTTAATAACTGCTAATGCTGAAATGGTGTTGTAACTCTTCTGTTACAAGCCTTGCTTTCAAAGGGCAGTGTAGGAGGGGATCCCCCAGAGCTGTGGGCCTGGGTGCTCTGGGGAGCATTAATGCAAGTGTTAGCATCTGTTTGGCGTTGCAGCCCTGTGCTTAGCCCACCCTGCACTGTATTTGCACACTAGGATGCAATTCACGTCTTGTGGCTGAGGAGTTTGATCCAGAGTATACATTGTGGGCTGTTGGGCCGGTCCTCGAGCCTGGGGCATCGTGGGGAGTTCTGTATGATGGTGGCCTGTGAAGAGGCAATCAGGATCCTGCCAAGGTGTAGTGAATACTGCCCTCTTTTCACAGAGACTGCTAGGTGCCTGTGTGAAGATGGATTCCCTTCATAGAAATACAAGGTAGCAACGTTATGCACTATGCCTTCAGCAGCTGCAGCCCAAACAAGAATTTCACTCTCTTCGCTGCCCCCAGGCAAGCTGTTCCCAGGATTTGAAAAGCAATGTAATGTCTTTTTGCGGGGCTCAGCCCTACCTTCTCATGGAGCTATTGCTGTCAGGATTCATTCCTGGCAAGATCTTGGGCCGTCTCATTCCAGGATTCACGCCCACTCACTCCTAAGCCATCTGTTATTTTCAACCTGCTGCTCCTGCATTCAGGTAGATAGAACAGACATCAGCCTCTGCTGAAGTCACGTTCATTCTCAGGTGTCTTCCTCTTCTCTGTGCTAGCTGGATTAGGAAGTCTTTTACTGTTTGGAGACAGAGAGGCAAGAGACAGTGGTGAACTTGTAGGCTAACGTCAGCATTGACAGCCAGTGTGTGCCTTTGTCATCTGACAAGCTGAATCTGTTATCTGACCACCCCTGCTGAAGCCTTACAAACCTGCCATTTTAGATACCCTGTTTAATCCCCTTCCTTTTATTATGATGGTAATAACGATGAAGGAAACAGTAACAAGTGGCAATGCTGGTTCAGCCATGTCAACATGTTACTTGCCCCACACAAGTGTTTGACAAGATTTTCATATCCTCTTCCAGCCACTAAAAAAGGAGTGGGACTGGTACTCCTAAACAGCATGAATACTTCTTCTTCCTGGCCTTCGTGTATATAGATTAGATATATATATATACTTATCTCCTGTATTTCATCAGTTTTTTCATGAGGATGTTACGGGAGACAGCACTGAAAGCCTTTCTGCAGCTGAGATAAACAACATCCATTGCTCTCCCCTCACCCACCAAAGCCATCATCTTATCACAGAAGGTTATTAATTTGGTCAGGCCTGATTTCTGCTTCATAAATCTGTGCTGAATACCCCTCATCACCTTCATGTCCTTCATCTGTGTGGAGGTAGTTTCCATCATTATTTGCTCCATCATTTTCTCAGGAATCAAGATGAGGCTTGGAGTTCCCAGGATCCTCCTTCTCTCCTTTCTTGAAGACCGGGTTAAGACTTGATTTTGATTTTTCCCAGTCCTCAAAAATCTCCCCTGATTGCCATCACCTTTCAAAGATAATTGAGAGTGGCCCTGCAATTACACCATCCAGCTCCCTCAGTTCTCATGGGTGCACACCATAGGGTTCCCTGATTTAAATGATAGGGTTCTTGTGTGATTTTAATGATAGGGTTTAATAATGTGATAGGGTTTAAATGTTCCCTAACCTGATCCTCAAGGATCCATGCAGGGTAAGCCTTCCTTGCTCAGGATTTTCCCACTCACTTCAGAGACACAGGATTCCTGAAGACAAATCTTAGCAGTAAAGACAGAGGCAAAGGCAGCAGCAAATTCCTTGCTATATTCCATATCCTTCCCCAGTAGGTCCCCTGCCCTAGTCAGCAGTAGGCCCACATTTTCCTTAGTCATCTTCTTGCAGATGAATTTACTCACTACCTAGGTTCCTGATGAGTTCAGCAACACCTGGGAAAGTGGTTTCAGTTACGTGGAAACCCAAGACTTCTCTTGCAAGGTCAAAAACTGCCAAACTTTATTAACTGTTTTGGCTGCAAAACTGCCAAAGATCACAAAATAATTCATTTTTATGGACCTTGTTTGTTTGTTTTGTGATGAAATAACAAAAATGTTTGAGGAAAACAGACTGTTTCCTAGAAAATCAATGTCATTCTCCTTTGACAAAGACTTAATGGAGAAAAAACAGTTTGCACTAGGGATTTGCTATCCAGAACAGAACAGTTTCCAATCGGTCCCTGGTTAGAGAGAAGTTGTGCCACCTTCCTCTGCAGTGATCAGTCTGTGAGCTGGGTGAGTCTGTCTGAAGGCCTGCTGCTGATGTCAGGCAGCTCAAAGGAGATTCTGACTTGTCTAAAGGATTGTGGGACAGGTCCATCCAAAAGAAAAAGCTACCTCAAGAGGCCGATGCTGGTTATGGTCAATGTGCATATGTTTCTTGTCAGTAGAAGGGCTTATGTTCTACTCAAATTCCATACATGAGATTTTGGCTTCCATCGGAAATTTACAGGTTACCAAGAGTATTGAATTCTACATTATCAGCTGTGGGCCCCAGATTCCAGTCTTAAAATATTAATGTTGAGTTTCCGCATGCTGAATTGGCTGCACATGTCAGCTTCCTGTGTTCTGCTTTCCAGGTTCAGTGCTTGCCTAAATTTTACTTCTCTTGAAACATTTTTGTTGGTGTAACGAATGGAAAAAGCTTACCAGTATGCCCAGTGTATAAATCTACGCTACTCTTTCTGGAGGGATAGACAATTTTCTTTACAGGAGTCATTTATTTGCAGTACAATTCTGATCCAAGAGCATTACATAACATTTACAGACTGTAAAAGGAGAACAATTGCAGAAAAGAAGTTCCAAAAATATGCATATATACACACACATGTATATATGTACAATATATCTCTATATCTGTATAGGCACAACAGTGGAGAGGCAATGGAGATTATAGAACCCTCACAGCAAGCCCATGCTTAGTTGGTAAGGCCACCTTATTTGCCTTATTCCTGAAACTTCTTTGTAGAGTCAAAGAGACAAACCACAAAGGAGGTGGTTTGATATTGACATTCATCTGGAGGACTACTGACCTATTTGGTTTCAGTGATGCACAGCAGTACATCAGCTGCTAGCAGCCACCAGGTCATTAGCACACTGTAGATAATACTTCTCTGAGAAGGAAGTGGTGCCTACAGATGAACTGCGTTGGCTAATCATGCCCAGTATAGTAATGGCATTGGGACATTAGGTGCTGCCTGGAATAGCAGCAGAAATGGTCACTCTGGAGACTCAGGTTTCTTATTCCAGCCATGTACATGAGTGTTCAGTGTTTCCAGAATATATCTTGGAAGAGCTGTTCAATAGATCAGTGGTTTACGTAGACTCAAATCTTGTTTTGAATTATGGTCTAATCAAAATATTTGAGAGGGTATAAATTTACTTCTTCACTTTAGTATAACATTGGAAGAGAGATCTTCCTACCCACCGTGCTAACTGCCTTTCATTTACAATCTGCCAATATTGGAAGTTTTTATGTGACTAGCAGTGGTGACTGAGACAGCTGAACATACATGAGCCATAGAAGGGTTACCAAAACCAAAGCCTCCTTGCTGCTGCAGAGTCTAGTGTGTTCTTTGAGAGGGGGAGGGAACAAAGAATTAAATTTGATTTATTTTGCACAGGCAAACTCAAGACAATAGAATTTCCTGTGTTTTCATCTGTTAAACCAATAGACAGACCAAAAAGGAATAGAGGTGAAGGGTTATGGAACTCATATTTTTCTACCCTCTGTGACTGTCTTTAGTATTTCTTGTTATCTGCAGATATTGCTTTCAGGACAGTGACCTTTGAATAAACAGGATTGTGGTGTCCTAAAAAAAGTGAAATAAAAAGCACAGACAGATTTGAAAATAGAGCCAGGTCTGTGACTTCTTTTCAGCTAAACTGGATACTCAGAGTAGCCTTCAAATAGTAAAAAAATAAAACATAAACATCTAGGGAAGATGCCCATGAGACTCTCTAACTACTAATCTGCTTCTGCTTAATTTCATATGGGAAGAATATTTTAATTGGTGACCTTCTTGTGTGATTTGAAGAGAAAAAACAAAACCCACTGCATATTTAGCAAGTGTTATGGCCATGCTGGGGGGGGGGATGGGACCAGAAAAACTTTAGAGACTCTGTACAGTTGTAAAGTTTATACCCAACTTCTTCTTCTGTAAACATAAATATAGCCAACTCTTTACTACTGCACTAATAATTTAAGCAACTTCTCATGAAAGCTTGAAAAATTGGCTTTCCCATTTGTGGCACAAAGCCTGTGGTTCCTATTCAAACCAGTCAGTCATGAGAAGGGAAAATATCCATGCATCTGCACATCCCATTATATCCTAACCTCGGAATGCAGAAATGGCCTCTGAGTAGTGCAAAGCTGCAAAACCCATTGATGAGAACCTGCCATGGCTTATCACGAACTCTACCTGCTTACCTTGCTATAGTTTTTTATTCTTTCCACACGAACAGCTTCGGAAGGACCACTTAGTCCACATCCACCCTGCAGTAAACGGCATTATTTCCTGTTCCAAGCACACAGTCACATTACTCACAAACTTTCCAACTGCCAGACAAACTTTGTTATAGTCCATTTACTTCCCTTGGAATATGGCATTTGAGGCTGTTTTCAGGGTTGCTCTACATAATTCGCTGTGACTAGATACATAACTATTTCCTTATAACATGAACTAAGCAAACACAAATTTAAGGCAAGTTATCCCAAACCCTGGGCCTCGAGCCAGTGTTTTTGCTCTACCTCATGGGAAGTTCTGATCTGAAAGTAATACTGGCAACAGGGAGAACTTCTTCTGACACAGTAATTTGCTATCTATCTGGCCACAGTGGTATCAAAACCACCTGGCAAACATGCAGACGGTGTCTACTTTGGAGCTCAGTCTGACAGCACAACCCATGACCTCAGCGAGGGTTGTGAGCGGGATGGCTGTGCAGTGTGCAGAGAGGCTTGGGAGGGGGGACAAACATTTTTCACTTCATATATCATTGCTCACAACTCACTGCTGGGATTCCACCAAGTTAGCCAGTGCTAAAATGTTGTGGAAAATGACATTTCCTGGGTTATTGTTTTTGGCAGTTCTAATCACACTGGACAGTTGGGCATTGGAACTAACACAAAAGCTCCTCATGTTAATAAAAAAAAGACATATGTTTAGTAGCCTGCTCTGCTAACCAAGGAAAAAAAGAAAAGACTCTATCCTTCCAGAACTGAAGCAGATGCTGAATATCTTCAACATTCAGAACCATCTTTGCATCTGTCTGTAAAGT
This sequence comes from Porphyrio hochstetteri, assembly GCA_020800305.1. Lineage (NCBI taxonomy): Eukaryota > Metazoa > Chordata > Aves > Gruiformes > Rallidae > Porphyrio > Porphyrio hochstetteri. The sequence continues at coordinate 11,598,685 of CM036921.1, read as the reverse complement.
AACATCAGTCTGTGCAATACTGCAGCAGTACCAGAAAATGCATCACCTGCAGATCTCAAAGGAAGATCCCCAGTCATGTGTATTTCTTTGCTGCAGCTGTTCTTGCCAGCAGCCTAATCATCACTTGGAGTCTGACAGCAACCGAGGCGGAGAAATAATTGGGAGGCTGGGAAGGGAAAGGAAAATCAGCCAGGAAAATTAGTTACTCTCTCACCTTCAGTCTTCAGGAACTGCAGGCCCCTGTGTTTCAGTAATCAGCCTCAAGCTAGGGGAATGCTTACTGCTCCGTTCCTTCTCCTCGCAGCAGTGCTCAGACAGAGGGTTTGGGCAATATGCTGAAGTCCCAGGGATCAGTAATGTGCAGCCCAGGGAGATTAAATGCAGAGAAGGAAAAGCTGGGTTGAAAACTGACATTAAATAGTTTTAAGCCACCTCCATTTCCCTGGCTGGCGGCTACAGATCAGAGCAGGGCAGTTGTCTGTGTGACTGAAGGGCTACTCAGTCCCTCTCCATGTAGAAACTTGTATTGCCCTGTTCACCTTGATATCCAACCCCATCAACATATAGCCACCAGCAGCTTGCACCACCCTGTTGGCTCTAGAAATGGGGGATGCTTCTGGTCCTCGGGCAGTGGTGTAGAGGTGTGTCTGGTGTAGGTCTGCATGTTACTCTTCTGCTGAGGAGTAGTGTCCCAGGAACAGCTGCAAACCCAGTGACTGAGCATTCTCTTTAACTCCCAGGCAGGCAGTAAACAATAAAAACACTTAATTAAGTGATTAACTCTTATTACCACTCCTCAGTTATCCCTGTAGACTGTCTAAGGATGACCTTGAATTAGACCTTTAGCCCTTTCTCCCATTGCTCTGTGACATTCTCCTCCAGCTTTGCCCAGCCTGCTCTGATTTCACCCAGGCTTCCTCTGTAGTGAGCAGAGCTGTCAGGAGGCGGCAGTGCTCCACTGCCACGCTGCCTGCGGCCAGGCGCTCCTGGGGTCACTGCCATTGCTCTCCTACTGCTGAGCCAGAGGTCATGTGCCCTCAACATCTGTAAAAACCCCAAGCGATTTCTCGTCAGAACGGGGCAGAATGAGCTTGCTCCAATTTCATTTGCAACACTTGAGGGCCCTCAGCGCTTTGCAAGATTGCAGTCAGGATCTCCGTGTAACATTTCTTTATAGTGACTCATATTTGGACTTGTTTCAAATCAATAAATCCTCTATAGAATAAGCCCCCCAACTCAAGCCCAAGACACACTCATCTTATTACTCATTCTCTTTTCAGAGCACCTATGAGCAATATAGGCTTCACAACACAATTAGAAATCCAAGCTCAATGGATCAAAGCGGTGAAGGGAATGGGAGCAGTTGTTTCACGATGGGCTGCTGTGATGCTACCCACATACAGGGAAAGGTTCACTCAGAGGAAGTGCTGGGATCATTTGGATCCAAGCTGAGAAGAGTGGTGTCATTTCAGGTTTCCCAGTGGAAATTTAAAAAAAAAAGAAATCAAAAGCTTTTGTTGGAAACTGCTGGTGTGAAGACTGCGTTTTCCATTAATAAAAAGTTGGAAAATTCCTGCTATTTGCTTTGAAGCTCCAGCTCAGAGAGGGATGACCAGGTTATTTAATATTTTCATTGCTTTCCCATCTCATCCCATAATCCTGACTAAACACTTTGTAACCAGCAGGAGACACTGTCATGGGCAGCCTGCACAATCTATATTACTTTCAAGGCTTGGTGCACATTTCTGTGTACTCCTCCAGTCTCCCAGCACAGCGCTGGGAAGGGTTGGCCTCTGCTTCCACTAGTTTTAGTGGTTCTGAACACGAGCTTAAAAATATGGATGACCAGAAGAACTGACTTTTTCACAGAGAGGTAGCCAGTACTCAGAGCTTAATGTGCTAGTAAACCTAGAGAGAGAAGTGTGGGGGGAGAAGGAGGGCATAACACAAAGATCATCTTGCCAGATGCTCTGTTTTCTTTCCAGTCTTCATTCCCATGAAACAGGTGGACCAGTGGGGTCCTGCTTGACTCCAGAGGAGGTGGAGGTGGTTTTTGCTCCATTTCCCTGATGGGTCACAAACCTATGGTGTTTAATGTGGGGCAAAAAAGGTCTCAGGGTCTTGAGTTGGGCTCACCATTTAGGTATGGCTGTGCCCTTTGCTGTGTGAGCCCAGGGTAATTTTCTTTCCTGCCCAAGACAGTGCTAGGGTCACCAGATCCTGTTCTGTGGAGGAATGGAAAATGCCAATGCTGTTGACTGAGCAATAAGTTTTGAACAGGAGCTGGTAGTGGATGGCCAGGAGATTTGAAAAAAGTTCTACATTAAAAACATAACAGACTGGACAAACTGTCATTGCGTGAGGGCACAGGAGTCCTGACTCCACAGAATGTTACCTAGATGAGTATTTCAGAAGTTTTCTAAAACTTTTCCATCTTTTTTTCTTTTTCCAAATAATTGCAACAATAATGCTAAAGGAAACCTCTTCAAACACAAAATCATTTCTGTTGTAGAATTTTTTGAATGCCAAATACCTGCTGAGCTAATCTTTGGAAGAACAAGAAAAGTTTGTTCTTTGTATATGTAGATTGTTTTGGGGTATTGTTTGATTCTGCTTTTGATAGGGGTCATGTTTCTGGGCTTAGCTGGATAGTTTGTTTGTTCCTATTCATTAAAAGGGACCCTGCAGCTATTTGGGGAGGGAGTGTGGTATTGCATTATTATTGCTCCAAAAAGTATGGACAAAAATGTATTGTAAAAATTCCAAGGTTTCTGGTAGGAGTTCTCTCAGTAATAAATACTCTCGGTCTGCTGGAGTGTAGTTAATGTGCTAACATTGTGTTGGGCTAATTAGACAGGTCTTTAAAGAACAGAGTTAAAATATACGGATAATTCTGGATATAACCTATTGGTACAGCAGCTTTGTGCAGTGGCTAAGGAGAACAATACCTTCCAGATTCAGCCTTTACATTGGTCACCTCGTCCCACAGGCGTTGCCACACCATTGCAAATAACAATGCTTGGGATGCTGCGGGGTCCTGTCTCCCTGCTGCAAGGGAAATGTTCATCGATGTTGATAAAAGTTATTCGTACCATGGGGCATGAGACAAAGGTCCTTGCATGAGACCAGCACTGCAGAGATCAAAACTTCTTGTGAGATGTTCACTTAACTTGTTCTGGTTTTCATCAGGGCTGGGGTGTAAAGCATCTTGCAGGGTTGCTGTTGATGGGCTTTACTTCTACAACAACAGCAACAAAAACCCCCAAAACACAAACTCCCCCAAAGTGAAATCTTCTTCTCTTTCGTAAGCTTTGCAGTTTGCCTACAGAGGATCATTAATGGGAATAAATGTACTTGTTCAGAAACAGCGCAAGGCAGTCTCTTCCAGAATAAAAGGCTTATCCTCTTGATTCATTGTGCCCTCCCAGAGCAGAGCCCATTGATTTTTTCTTTCCTGGAAGAAACGGTCATCATGGGGGAATTACTCCCAGTTTGTGCTGGAGTTGCCAATCTGTAGCAGATCCTTCTTGTCCACCTTCCAGTCAAAGCAACGCCTATTGCACTGAGGTCAGTATTTCCCTTCCTCTGAGAAGTTCCACCCCATCTGTCCCATCGTTGGCCTTTCAGAACCCGTGGAGCATTGCCATCAGCGTCACTGGCCACAATGCTTTTCTATCATCGGCTTTAAAACTCAGGTCCCTAACTCAGAGGAGGGTGCAACTTGCAAGCTCTCTTTATTTGGTTTTGTCTATCTTCCCTCTGTCTAGCTCTCCAGTCATTCATAGGATTATCCCACACTGCCAAAGACACGTTTCCCCTGCCACAGACTAACTTTTCCATGAAGAAAGTCACAAGAGATTTCAGCTTTGCTGTAATGTAGAGTAATGACAGCATAATAGTATCTAACCTCCTACAAAGTGCTCAGGAAACTGGGAGGTTGGCTGAGATTATTCAGTGCTGTGAACTGCATTCCACTAGACAGATAAAAACAACTGCCTGAGAGCTCTGAATTGATCAGAATATTCATGCCTCTAATTAGAGAAAACTTTATAACCCATTCTTTTTTACCCTGTTCCAGAGTCACTATGAAGTGAGTAATAAAGAGACCACAGATTCTGTTCTTTTTAGGTACCCGTATTATTATTTTTGTAGCCTAACCTAGTACAACTGGGTCAAATAAATCCTTTCTACTGAGTAATATCTGTGTTTCAGGTAGATAATTCTTGGCCTTAATGTCATTTGGAATTTTTAATTAAAACCTTGTGGCTTCCAAGAGTTCATTAATTTGTTCCTTTCATAGTTCCAACCCACGTGACTGATTCTCCACTCTTCTGCACTACGTATGGCTGTTGGCCTTGACCTGAGTGTAACCACCTGCCTCTGGGTGTTGTGTCATTCCCAAGTCCAGCTTGCAAAGGCAGAATAGCACTTGTGGCAGTTTTTCAGATAAGACTGGGAAAAGTGGTCAAAACTGCAAAGTCTCCTCTTTAATTCTTTAAATTTTAAAGCTTTCTTTCAAATTCAGAAATCTCAAGCTTTGGGTATTTTTCTGTTTTCAGTTTTGCTTCTCTCCTCTCACTGATTTTTGCCCCTTAACACAAAGGAAGAGTGAGTGGAAGGTATTTTGTTGTTCCTTTCTCTTTTCTGTACATTTCAAAGCAGATCCAACATTTGTCTAACGGCAAGAGACAAAAGAAACCTCTGTCACTTCATAAACTCCAAAGTTAAACAGCAAAAATGAGAAAAGTGCAAGTGAGAGAATTTAAAGCAAAACCAAAACTGTTCAAAAAGCAAAGAACAAAATTTTCACTATTTTTACTGTTTATTGTCAGCAGAATCCTGTCTTTGCTCTCTTTCCCTTTTGATCTACAGTATAAACAGACTTTACCACAGATTGAAACCTCAACCCCGTGGTCTGACACTTTTTAGTGCCTTCCAGTGCTGAGATAAGATTTTAATACTGGATATGTAGTTAGCATATTATGAATTATCATGACGGACCATTATCATAACTCATGTTTCATTAGTGAGCAATGCCCAACATTCCTTTGGAAAGCCATTGACAGCATCACATTTGTAACTTCAAAGGGCCACGCTCGTAATTCTGAGGATCGTATTTCCCTTTGACACTCTCGGAGCAAATTGCACCAAAGCCACCAGCCTGACCAATGGCAAAAGCCACTCACTTTTCCATTCAGTCTGGATATTTTGACAAATACCTTCCACTTAAACTGTTGAAAAAACAGCTCTTTACTGCCCATGACCAACTGTGAAAACCAGCATCTACTCATATACTATGAAGGCAATTAACCACTGACATAACCTCTCTCTCAGAGCTGTTACTGCAAGACCAGGCGCTCTTCTGAAAGCATAGCTTGAGTAGCACATGCTGCAGAAAGCACTTGGTGAAATGCTATGGCTTGTGCAATGCAGTCAGCCTCAGTAATTTGTGTCCCTTCTGGCCTTGAACACCAAGAGGAGGAGGCAGTGGCCTTCTGAGCTCCCTTCAGGAGCCGTGCAGGATCAGAGCTCTCTGTTTCTGCCTTCTGAACAAACAGCACTCTGTTCCACTATGTAAAAATGAAATCTGTAAGGGAATTATGTTCTGAGCAGATGTGAAGAATAACAAACTAACAGGAGATAGAAATAAAATTAATTCTTTAAGCCAGAACACTAGTTATAAGCATGCAAATGTATATTTATTTATTTATAGATCTACTAAAAGATTGTGAAAAATGTGCCTGCTGTTGGCATTGTCCATTCTAGTTCAACGTGTATCTAAAATTATATCTGCTTTCAAGAGGATTTCCTGAGCACTGCAGAACTGAAATCCTCTTGCCATTTTCAGTGTCTGTTGAAAAGAATCAGAGCAGTAATGGATATAGATTTCAAAGGTGAGAAGAAAAGCCAGATCGTTTCTTACATCAGTCTGGCCCTGCAGCCCACATGGTTTGCACAGTTCTTACCTTCCTGGTTGCACCTTTTGTTGTTGAATATTTTTGGAAAGAGAGGGACAGACAGACTGCTCAGAGACTGCAGTGGTAAGTTTGTGCCCACGAATGGAAAGTCATTTTCTCTTAATTTTTTTTTCCTTTCTATATTTTTACACATACCAGGGTTCAGCAGTGAATAATACAGGAAATGTCTGGACACATGCAAATCGGCAGCTTTGCCATCTACAACCCACTGCTGTTTGTCTTTGTGCCCTTGGTAGATCTGAGCTGGAGAAATCAATCCCTCTTTTCATGAGCTGTGGTTTCCGTGTGGTGGAGGCATGAGCCAATGTTGAGTAGGGGACATAGTCTTGGAAGAGGGTATGATATAAGATACATCTCCTTGCCGTTTGCTGGTGGCTGATCCTACTGCCTCATCAGCTCCCTTCTCATTCTTTTTGGACCTTATCTGAGACATTTAGCTCCTCCTGTGCTCTGTAGGCAATCTGTATATTCTGGAAGACTCTGGAATTCTCTTGGAGGCCAGGCAGCTAAAGTGAGACTTGGCAGTATTTGTTATCATACCAAAATCTCCATGGGACTGGGCTGTGCAGGGCAGCTGTGGGCTCAGAAGCCAGACCCACAGATTACTTCTGAGTGTCACATGCTCTGATACTAAATTTTGAATTATTTTTCCTTATTGCTGGCAAAACCCCCTACATTTTGCCTATAGCTAAAACGTGTGAATTGGCACCTTTTGCCAATTCACAAATTTCTAGGATACCCAAATTCTCCCATTTACCTTGCTCTGCAATTCACGTCATGCTGTTCTCTGCATGGGATGCAAAGATTTTGATCCATGCCACATGCTGCACATCTTCCCAATGAAGCAAAAAGCCTCCCTTGCTGGCTGGTACCCTGCTGACATCCCATTTCTGCTAATTAGGACCCTGAGTAGTTAGTACAAAATATAAATGTGGCAGGATTCCAAGCTGCAAAAAGAAGGGAAAGTGGGGAAAAAAATAGTTGGACAGCCAAGGGAATATGTAAATGTATTTAAAATAGATGATTCTAACTGCAGTGAACAGATGATTTTTTATTTTTTTTATTCCAACTGGATGGCTTTAATCAAAAATGATAGTTCATACATCTGGTCTTTGAAGATAAGCCTGCAGTTACACAAAACACTTAAAGAAAGAAGCTGTGGTGTGCTGATGAGACCTCAAAAATTCTAACCCATGACTAGGAAGATTATAGTCTGGTTACTTCAGCAAGTTGCTAATTCTGAAATATTAGACTGAGTTATTTGTCCTGTCTGAGGCATGAAAGGGATGCCTGTAGATTGTGCTGAAGCAATTAAGACATTTTAGAAATCATTCGTGAACTTTCTTGATTGAGCAAGCATTTCCCCTCCAGCCTCTCCCTGACTTTTCCACAATTGTTTGACCTAGAAAGGCAGCTTTCCATCATCCTGGCATTCATTTTATAATGCAAGGTAAAGATTATAAATTAAAGCAAGTCTACTTCTGGGAATGTGGTACTCCACTGGAAAAGCACGCTCAAATTCAGGTACTTAGGGATATGGTTTAGCATAGGACAGGAACGGTTGGACTTGATCTTAAAGGTCTTCTCCAACCTTGTAATTCTGCGATTCTGTGATTCTGTATCTTTATTTGGGAGGTTGTGGCCAAGATTTTGGCTGCTAGTGTCATCCATCTCTAATAGCCCCCCTAGCACAGAAGCCATAGAAAATCACTGTTACGCTGAACCCCTATATGCTAGAGTTTTATGTTTGAAAGCACGGAGTGCAGTGACCATCTAGCATCCCATATCTGGCCTCAAACCTGCAATTAAGCCAGTTATTGGACTGCTGGGAAGAAGAACTAGCTGAGGCAGGGAAGAGAAAGCAGAGGGAAAGAAACTATCAATATCCATTAGAAAAACATACTCAAATTCTACAAAGCATTTTTGTTTGGGACTTTTTCTATTATTTCTTTTACAGACTGTTCTGCTATGAGCTTTCTGGGCAATTCAGCATAGGGTCTCAAGCATCATTCATCTTCCCTGGTCTGAGGTTTTTCATTTGCTTCCTACAGCTACACTGACAAGGTATGAGGAGCTTCACAGAACCGCTGTGAAATGGATAAAACTCTATGAACATTGCATGGTCCTGGAGAAAACACCCTTATTGCTACTAAGGGTTATAAATTCTGTTCCTGATGAGTCTGTTCATCAAACTTACTTTATTTAGCTCTAAACTGTATTTAACAGTTAGCCCATCTTTCACCTCAGTGAAATAAGGAATACAGATATGTCAGGGCTGTTTACAATTGAGGATCTTTGAAATCCAGCCCTTGAAAATCGCATTATTTTCTGGATGCTGTCATGAGATCAAACTTCCCTACAAGAGAGTTCAATGGTGAGGAATTTGGGGGTTGGACCTGTTGATAAAATCCTTCACATCTCTCTCTTCCACGCTTGCCAGAGATATTCCTATCTAGGGTTCAGGGATGCCCAGCATAAAGTCTCTTTTTATTTGCTGCCCTTGTTTCCTCCATGCCCAGATGGTCTTACATCCTCCAGGTTCTTTGGGTCTTGTAGTGGCTGTTTCTATTTTCTTCATACTCAGGGACACATGGTCCAGAGAAAGGTCTCTCTTCCTTTCAGTCTCCACCCCTAATTGATGAAATACCAAAAGACATGTTTGTTTGTGAGTCTTGAGATCAGACAACTCAAGTTTCAGAGCCTGATCATTTTTGAGGCTCCTTTGGAACTGAGCAGTGAAGTTCAGGATATTAGTTGTCCTGGATGTTGTCTGTAAAGTTAGGATTTTGCAATTCCTTTTTATTCTGTAAACGTAATTGTTCATTACTACGTATTATTTCTCATATATACTGGTTCTAGAAAGAAACAATTAGGAACCCACCAGGAAATGTTATAAATATAGGATTCTCATGAAAATTTTACATTATCCAGACTCTGGAGACCCATGGAAGTGTTTCCTCACTTGATTGTGGTCATTTTACATTACAGCTGTTATAAGAAATTCTTAGGATAAAATAGACTTTAGTATATCTACATACATCAAAAAATGTGGAGATCTTTTAGTACCGATTATTAAAATGTTCCTTATTAAAATTAGTTGGGATTTTGCCATCACTGTGGCTAGGTACAGGGTTGCACCTATTGCTTCTGTTCCCTGCAAATATTCATTGGGATTGTGGGAATATATAAAGCAATTCAGTAGGTTATATAATGTTTTCTTTCACTTATCAATCATAAAGCTGCTAATTAGTCCTGTGACTCGACAACTCTTCCAATTCCTAATAGTATCATCACAGCATATTTATTGAAATATGTGTACCAAACTATCATTCTTCCAGCTGAAAGGGAACAACCAGCAGTGTGTGTGTTTAATTCAGCCTACCCATTCTCTGTTGTGAGCTGAATCTCATTGTAATTTAGGTTCTAGCATTCGGCCGTATCACAGCAACTAATAAATATGCAGATTCAGGGACTAGAGCAGTCTTTGTGTTGCTATAAATGATCATTTAGCTTCATGCTTTCCTGTTTATTTATATATATTGCCCTGCACCAATACAAAGGGAGCTACTAATTCCATTCATTTTTGCTGGACAGTGTTGCTGCTGGTTTAATGCCCATTGGCAGCGCAACCTTCTCAGAAGTGATATTCATTCTCCCTGACAATCTCATTTCAAGTCATCAGGAACACTTTGTCAATTGTAGACTAGAATGAAAAAAAATAGTAAAATTTAAAAATCTGCTTTCAGGAGGCTTCTGAGGAGTGGAATAGGCATGTCGCTCCCTTTGCTACATGTAAAATTAATCATTATATTTCTGCTAGTAACTTGTTTTTCTATTTGTGTCACACAGGGATTCTTAAATGAGCTGCTGTTGAATCTGGTGAATTATAGGCTGGAAGACCACAGTGTTTATTAAGCACTGACAGAGGATGGAATGATCTAGTGCTTAGGGGTGGTTTTTTCTCCCCTGCTTTGGAGTCTGTTTGCCTCTGGTACCACCTCATTAATCATTCCTGGAATTTACCTTTCCATAAATACTTGGAAAGGATTTTTAATTATTTTTTGCTTTACCAACTGTGTTTTTACTGTGTGATAAGGGCAAAACCAAAACAAAGCCATGCAGTCACCTGTTTGTTCATACAAAGTGGAATCCTGGGTCCGAGATGAATCTCAAATCCAGTGTCTCACACCTCTATTAAAACCATGCAGTTAAGCATATCCCCAAATTTTGCATATGCTTACATGCTTTTGGCTTCAGCAGGCCTGAGGGGAAAGCATTTGCTAAACAGCTTAACTCAACAGAAATGTACTTAAGCATGTGCTTAATTCGCTGGCTCCAATGGAGCTGTGGTGCTTGAAACGAATACAACTCATTTTAATAATTTAAACTCCACTTTTAAGTTTCATACGTTGTGCACACATTTCAAATTGATCTACTCAGAAATAACAGGATTTGGGTGTAGAAATGAAACACACAGCCTAGGAAATGCTGTGGGTTAATATTAGTTTTGACACAGAACTAGCCGGTCTTTTCAGGCTCACTTTTCTTCTCTGTGAATAGTTCGATCAACCTTCCCAGCAACTCATTATGGCTTTTAACGGCTTTGAAGATTCCTCTTACACTGTTACTAACACAATTAAACTAGTAGTAACGAGAGGAATACTGATAACAAAGATGTTTATAGCATACATTTTCTTTAGACATTTTGCTTTGTGTTTCTGTTTAAGGTACAAGTGTTTCTGGAGCTGGGATGCACGAAAAGACACTGTGCTGTTAGTGATTTTCCAGTTGCTAAGGCTCGTTTTGTTGTACAGAGCTTTAGCAGCTGGTGTTTCCTGAATACTGCATTGTCAGGTCACCAGGTCATTAATTAAAATTGCACATATAGCCATTTGTAATTTTCTGCTAGATACTCCTGGCCTTACTCATGCTCGGGGCCTTCTCTGTGACACATAGTAGGAAGGCAGCTCTCAGGATATGGCTCTGTGTCCATGGAATTCCAAACATTTTACAAACACATGAGCTACTCATGCTTTTTTTTTTCTGCACAGAATTTCCAGACAACTCACATTCCTTCAGGGAAGCTGTGATACAAATATATTTGCTAGAAAAAAGACATTTTTCCTTTTTTAAAATTCAATTCTGTATTATGAAGAATAGAAACATTTGCCACTTTCATTTCCCTGTTTGTTTCTAAATGGAAATCCAGTGGATGGGTTTTCCCAAAAAACAATGTGGAAAAGCAATTTTCCATCCAAAGATATTCTGGATGTAAAAGACTAACCAGCTCCTAGAGCTGCACAGGGATGTTTTGTAGCAAGTAATAGTATCCACATTACAAATGACAGAGACAAACAGAATTTACCATTTTAAAATATGAATGCTGAAGTTTTAGCAAGTAGATTTAGCAGAGCAGGTACCCTGGTATAAACTTTTGCCCACAGAAGTTCATTTCAATTTACATAATTGTCCTGTGCTGGAATTATCGAGGTTGGTGTCATGGTTGCCAGACCTTTATCCAGTACAGGTCTCATTGTAGCCAGCCATTCTCTCCTTTTCTTCAGCGTTTCATCAACAACAGTGAGGGAATCGCTCAGATTCCTATTCAGAGTTAATTAAAGTGTCAAATATGAGGTTCATGGTTACTGCACGTACCTGGGTATTTACTAATAATTTAAGCATTTTAATTTGCAAATCTTGCTCTTTGTACCTGTGTTTGGTCATGCTGATGTGTCCTGAGGATATTCGATTTCTGCATTCATAGCCATTCTTTTGAAGGGTTGATTCTCTCTCAAGTGATGGTTCTTGCTACAGACTGCAGCACAGTAAATTAATTTTGTTTTTCTTAAATTAGTTGCTTCAGCCTAGTGAGAGTCAAGGTAAAATCCTTGTGCTATGCTGAGCACCCTGAGCATCTGCCAAAAGTAGTTGGAATTGGAGTGGATTACCGTTTCTCAGAAGGTTTTAGCAACTTTCAGGTTTTCTGTAGTAAAGAATTTCTGTAGAAGAGAAATTTCTGTGGAAGAGATCTGTTTCATAAAAGCACTTACAGTCTTTAGAAGCAAACAGCTTAAGCTCATTTTTGCCCTCCAATGGAGAGATTCGCAGAGCTGCTACAATCCAAGCTCCTGTCTGAGGGCATTTATCCTTCATACAACTTGGTACACGCTCTTCTGTGCTATGCTTTCACCTCAGGGTTTGAAACTGGTATAACTCTCTAGAGTTCAGGTGGGAAAATACACTGGTGTGCTGTAGGAATGGCAAAACCTTCCTTCCTGAGCTTTTGGATGGAGTGTCTCTAATTCCACTATCTCTGCAATGCAGTTTATACATAATTCCCAATAATGAAGGAGACAGATACACTTGCAAACAAAACAGGGCTCTTCCAACCAGATGTAGCCTAGACCTGTAGTGTCAGGAAATGATCTCTGACCTGGACTTTAACTTCCACTGAAGCCCTTTCTTCTCAGTTCAATAGATCTTCATTCCTCTTGAGTCAAAGCAGGGAGAAACTGCCATAGATTTAATTTGCCCCGTTAGCTTTTTAGACCACTCCCCAAGGAGAAGATTTGGGATGATACACACCCAAGCCCCTCAAAGATTTTTAGCAGCTTTGTCTAAATAAGCAGGACATGGATGTTTAAAAGAGCACCTGAACTACACTGGATTGCCCTGCCAGTGGTTATTGTGCACCCCTGCCTTCTGTAAGCAGAGATCTTCGTTCTCCGTGGTTATCTATCCTGCTACGCTCGTTACAAAGCACTGTTCCAAAGGTTGCTGTTAAGCTCTGTGCATTGCAGTGGATTTCTAATTATGTTAGTATGAGCTCTGGCAGATCTGTCCATATAATGATCAATAACTGTCTTTGCCACCCACCTACCACATGCATGTACACTTAATATTAGAATCACCCACGGAATTAATGACTCTCTCTGAGACATTGGGGGGTGAAGAAAGAGAGAGTAACTATCTATTGTAAAATACTCTTTCTTGGCACAGGCTGATATTGATTCACCCCAAGAGGAATATTCCTGTTACACCTTCTATAAAACACAGAAATTATTCAGTAATTGCTGTGGCTGAAAATTAACATTGAGTGGCTGTAATTTAAAACAGAATGCCATGGAAGAGAGGTGGGCATTTGGGTCTAGTGTTCAACCACCATTACATCAAGGAAACGTGTAGGGATTACTTTAATACCATCCTATTTTTAAGAGTTAGTATAGTGGGTGGCATGGAAGCAACAACTCCAAGCAGCTCACAGTATCTGTCTTTCATGCAGTTCAGCCCTGTAGTGAATATTTGTGTTTGCAGAGTCCAAAAACTGGCGACAGTGAGAAACCAAACTTTCTGTTGACTTTAGGCTCTCCTTGTCAGTGTGGGCAGTACCCATCTGAGGCACCGAGCCTCAGAGCACACTTGTCTGCTCTGTCCTGTAGGTGACTGAGAAGCCATCTGGTAGAGCCATCTCACTGCAAACAGTCTCCATCACTACTCTGCAAAAAGAATTGCCATTTTAATGGCAGGATTATTCAAAATGAAATGTGATGTGGTCTTCTGTCTAGTAGGTAGAAACCACATAATATATTTAACTAAGGATTCTGTCTGGTGAACTTTCCAGTAGATAGTTAATGATTTTTTTGGGAAACATTTAGTACACTGATGCCTTTTTTTTTTTCTTTCTAATAATCTAAATCTGGATGAAACTATTTCTCCAGAAAAATACAATATGGGCGGGGGGGTGAGGGGTGGGAATGACTGCAGTTTCACTCTCACTTGCACAAAGCTTTGGAATATTTCAGTTTCTCAGTACACTGACCTGCATGTATCTTCTCTCTGTTGCACAGAGGGTGTTTGAAATCCTAGAGCAAATACTTATTGCATGGGACATCACACGGGATGCTGCCCACACATGTGACGTGGTTGCCTCCTCCTACTTTCAGCCTTGCCCAGTAGGGTCCCTGGTGTGCTGTGTGACTTTGCCCCCGTCTCAGTACCTGGGAATGGGAGAAAGGGAAGAAAGATGATGGTGTAGGAATAGATCCAGCCCTGAGTCATAGCACAAAGATCCACATGCAGTAGTCATAAAGCAGAGAATGCTCCAAAGAGCTTGCCTAGGATCCGCTTCTGATGCTTCCAAATTCATGGTTGCCGTTCAAACAATTAATTTTATGCAAATATCACCGTTGTGTATGTGGATAGGAAACTCTGAGATCCTTTAAAAGACAATCTTTAGTCAGGAAAATTTGCAGAAATATATAGAGTTTTTATAAAGCAAGGTTGTTCCTCTTACAAGTTCTGGACAAAATTTACCCACATCTCAGTAGACTTTTTAAATATTCCACATCTGTCACCAGGGCCTGAAAGTTTGCAAGTGCTCGAAGCCCTGGTGATCTAAGTCTGCCACACACAATTAAACCACTGCTGATTCCTTTCTATATTGGTATCTGTGCTCTGGGCATTCATGTTGTGGCTTGGAAGTGTGGGAGTTACATTTCAGTCATGAGTTTTCAGTGTCTCATTAGATCCAAAAACCTAAAAGATGGAACTTTCCCTTCAAATCTGTCATTTTGAATTTACTCATAGGAATGAAATCAGCAGTTTTCTTAATTAATACAGTTTTATAAACCGAGGAATATTTTGCTGGGATTAATTTTGGCAACAAACAGTAGTTGAAATGCAGAGCTCTGTTTCAGCATGCTAGGAAAATTGGAGTGTGTTTATGTCTTGCACCAAGCATTGGCTTTAATGTTCAATTTTGTGCTGTTTCTCATTCTCTAGTTTAAAGTATCCAAGCAGATTAAACTGAAAAGGGAGCTGATGGGAAGTTGGTAATTGTCCCATGTTTTTCAGGAACCATTATCGCTTTTGTACAATTAGCAGCAAAATTTCATCAGGAATTTCCACTGAGGGGTACATGGAAGAGTCAGGGAATTATACAGGTTTCCAAAATCCACTGGAACAGCTGAACCAAACATCTATACCTATATAAAGTTGCCTTGTTTGCAGCGTTGGGAGAGTCCTGCAACTGGGATGATGTTTGGTTGTTTCTTGGACCCAGGCCTGGGAGTTTCTCCTTTCTGGAGAGTCGCATTCAGACCAGAGCTTTTCTCTCAGAGTAGAAATCTGATGTCAGAGCTGGAGCAACATTTGTGTTTTTCTGAGTGGTTGGAGTGTACTATATGTATTTGTGAATGATGTGGCCATTGGCGCTTGTTATTCTGATCTGTTGAGTGCCACCCACCTCAGTCTCATTGAATCTCAGAAGCAAGCTGCATGACTTGCTCAAGGTCACACAAAAAGTGCGTGCCAAAGTCAAGAATCAAACCAGCCTGACGTGTGCTTTTAAGAGCTTCCCTTCAATGCAGCAAAGAACAGCATTCATCTTTAACAACAACCCGGTGCGTGGCAGTTTGTTGTCCTCTGAGTCATCACTCCTGCTGAACGCCTCCCTTGGGAAGGTTGTTAAACTTCTACAACACTCACAAAATCTTAATGGGTTTTGCCAAATGAATTAAGAGCCCTTACAGTTTTCATGCTGTGTACCGTGGATTTTGAAAACTGATGTCAGTAGAGCAGTAAATCTCTCAGAAGCAATAGGAGGCAGCAAGGCAAATAACACAAAAGGTGAAGAGTGCTGTCACATTTGCCCAAATGAAAATTATAAGAAGCTGTTTTGGTGGGGTATTGGATAAATCAGCAATAAACATTTGAATGAAAATGAACAATTTGGGAATGTTTTCAAGCTGCTAAAGCCCCAAAGCACGTTAAAGAGAGGTTTTTCCTTCTGCTTTGCAGCCATGTTACTTTAATGATTGTCAAAAGTTATATGTTTCACTTAAAACCAAGGGAAAAGTTGCTGCTTTAGTTACCCATTGGGGTACAAAAGGGCTGGACCTATTACATTCCTGGACACTGAGTATTCCCTTTGGGAGATACTAACCCTGTGCCTTTTTTTTCTTGCATTCTCTTTCTTAAACAAGCTGAAGGATCGCACCCTTACATTTTGCAGTGTGAAAACAGATGCATTTCTGCTGAAATGTGCAACTCTGATTTTTTTTTCCAAAGGCTGGCTTAAAGGTGACATTGCACAAGCCTTTTTATTAAAACCCTCATTTTTCAAGACTCTATAATCTTACTCATAAAAGCTGGATCGAGACTGGAACTGAGCTTTGGAAGGTCAGTTTAGCAGTGGATATCTTTTCTCCTTATTGTTGTTTTTTTTGTTTGTTTGTTTCTACAAATGAAAAACAGCTTAAAAAGGTGAAAGTGAGAAAGTGAGAAACAAAGCCAGTAAGCAGAGGTGGCCTGAATTTCTTATGTCTATGGTTCAGTTTCTCGGTTGAAACAGATTTGGGCTTTTTTTCTCTAGGTCCACCTCCTCACATATCAGTGGGACTCAGATCTGGCCTTTAATATTAATACTGGTTTTTTGCTTCTAAAGTAGAAGCACCAGCTTCCTGATCCAACCTGAACTTCAGAGTCTAATATTTTTTCATTTATATTTGCAGATGAAACCTAATGAAACCTCCCTGCCAGACCTAGTAATTTGTAGTAATATGTTCGATTGCCTATGAAACCTCTGCCATTCAGACCCCACAAATATCACCCTGCTCTACTCTGCCATCAGCAGCCCTTGAGAATCATTTAATCTGGTGTTACAAAGACACCCTATTAAGCTGTTGCTCATTACAGTCTAGATTAGAAAGGTGATCTGAAGCTCATTCTAATCAAGGTGTATAGATAAGTTATGGCTTCATCTTCAAATGTCACTGTCATCGCTCCATGAGGATTCATGCTTTCTAGAAGAAAGGATCCCTTTACTTAATGATCCCATGGACCAAATTCACTTCTGCTGCTGACAGTCATGTGTTTATTTGTATCTTACACATCTTAAGACTTTATAATGCCCGTTGGGGCTGTCTGGGTGACCTATTTACTTTTATATGGTGTGGAAAAAAGAATGCATTTAAATATTTCATTGGGGCTTTTGTTTTCCTGGCTATTGAATTTCTAGAACTTAAAGTGTCTGTATAACATTGATGGGAGGATCTGTTAGGTGAGGTGGACTCTCACTAAGGGTTGGAGCATGAATCTGCACTTACAGTTAAGCCAGGACCAGGGAAATGTAGCAGTTGTCTGTGCCCTCCCACTTGGAGCCGTTCACACTTGCATGTAAGCAGCATTTCAAGGCTGAAACTTCAAAATTTTGTCTTCACTTCAAAATAACTGCAACAGTCTTGGTATGGCAGGATCCCCAAACACCCAGTTCCATCCATTTTGAAGGCTGGTAGTAAATAGTAGCTCTTATTTCTTCTACTGTAGGATCCTGTCAGTAGGATTCGGTCAATAGGGTGATGATGAAAAAGCCTTTCTGTGGGCAAGGAAAACTGACTTCTGCTCGAGTTTCTCCAGCTGGTGCTCTCTATCTCAGTGTGTTATGGTTTTATAGTTTTTACAACTTTTTCCTTGAATAGAGAATTATAATTCATAGTTAAATTTCAACTTAAATGGATGCTAAGTCTAATGCAGGTTACTATTATCATAAACCGGAATTGATTATAACACAGGTTTACCTGGCTCTGGAGCAAGTGCTGTTTGCTGGAGTCAATTCTCACAAGTTGTATTTACCTGACTGATGTTTGGTCCATAAACCTGCCTCTTGTCAAAAGCTGTATTGTGTCAAAGTCCCAATAGATGCACCTTCAGCACGAGAGTCTGAAATGCTATCTGAGTCCAGTAAAAAGGTGGTTTTACCTGCCCCTAGTCAAGGCTTGACATGTTTTTCTTATCCTCAGATGTAAAAATCAGAAAGCTTATCTGCTTCCAGCCAGCCTGTAGCGAAGCTTGCATACCAGGGAAGAATCTTGAATGCTGTCCAGCACCTTTGACGAATGCTGAACTGCAGTGAAGCTGTCCACCCTCTAAGTGGAAGAGAACTTCATTATGCTTATGTTAAACGCCTCGCGCTGCCTACGAGCCCGATGTCAAATATGAAGTGTTGACCTGTCCACACAGTGGTGCTAGACTAGGCTAAATGACCTAATTTATCACTTCTTTCTCTCTGACTTGTTACAAACACCTACATTCATCAGGAGATTTCAGCTAATCATCCCCATCAGGATAGAAGTGGGAGCCAAACATGGGAATTTTTACAGAGTTACATTCTTTTGGAACTTGCTTCTCCTGGAACTCTACCTGACCTTTTGCTCCAAAAATGTTTCAGGGTAAGTTATTACCCTACCCCTATTTCCCCCCACTTCCTGCATACTAGAAGGTGAAATAAACAGTTAGAGGAAACATGGGTTCATTTGGCTTCACGTGCATCGTGGTAAAAGAAGTTACAAGGCTCCTATTTTGCATTCTAGTGTGATTAGCTTGTGTTTTGCACTCTCTAGAGATCTGTGGGTCTGCAGTTTATATTAATCCAGATCTGCCTGCCTGCCCCTCTGCTTGTTAAATATTATCTACTTCTTCTGCCATCTCTTCCTACTTAGTAGGCTGAATGAGAGCACTAATTAGACTCTGGTGCCAATTTACTGATGCACCATCTTCTGTTCACCCCATGAGAGAGGGATTAGCTAAACGCGACAGCTCTTTGTCTGAGTTACTGGCATATGATATTTGTTGTAATTCTGTCATGAATTATATCTGCATAACATGCAATTATAGTCTTCTTTCCATATTGAAATCTGGATAGTATTCTTTCATTTCCCTTGAAGGACAATCATACCCAGTGCAACTATCTTAATAGTTTTATGTCTACAGGAATTTTCTAGACTTTTTTTATGGTGGGTGGGAGAGAAACATTGACTTTTAAAGCACCGTATAGTTTTCCTTCCTGCACAGAAACACATTGTCATTCTAGCTATGGCTATAGAGAAATTGGTTATGGTAAGATAAGCTGCACATGCAGTTCACTGTAACAAAATTTGAAGTAATGAGGTAAGGGAGTACATTCACATTTTTCACAGAGCCCCGACACAGAATACTGAGTAACATGGAAACCTGAGTTAATTGTGAATAACCCGTTTTATCTTCCTGCATAATATTTATCAGCAGTGCACAGAGAATAAGTTTTGAAGGCATGGAAGCTGTTTTGATATGAAACAAGGCAAAAGCAAGACCTAATTTTAAATATTGTGCAACTGTGCATGATCTGATAAGGACAAGATGAGAACGCTGCAGAACATGGTGCACACTTAGACCGTGGATTGCAGTGACCCTCAAGACCCCGGCCAAAGACATGGATGTGGCAATACTGATTGTACTGGCACATGCCAAAAGGAGCATCTCAGGCCCAGCAGTATCTGGTATGAGATGTGGCAGTGATGGAAGAGGTGTGATCAGAGTGGCTATCGCAGAGGTCTTGGCAATGGCAAGTGATTCTCAAGGCCAACTGCAGTTCACCAATTCCCATTAGGAGTAGCTCATTACATGCTAAATTGGGTGGGTATTTCATTCTTGGTTTGTATTTGACTCTGTATAGACCTGACCAAGGCAGATAAATCTGCCTTATCATTATGGAGCTCCAGCGGATGGGTTTAAAAATACTTCCTCTGCTGGCTTCTGAAGTTCACTCCCATAAAGCAAATCCTCTGACCTCAGTGACTTCACATGCATGTAACGTGAGCCCTGGCAGAAGTGAAGTTCACCCATTGGGTGTTATGTAGAAAGGCACCAAAGCAAATCCATCTTCCTGTTTAATGTATATTCTTGTGAAGCTACTTTTTGAGAGTCAAACCTCCCGGTCTGTCCGTGGTGAGCATAGAGTTTATGGCACGATGGAACAGAAAAATAAAGAACTGGGAGGTACAGGCAATAACTAGTTCTTTGCTCTAAGATGGGAAGCACATGGGTTGGTTTGATTTAGCCCTGAGAAAAGTTAATTAATCAAAACACACACACACACACACACACACAAAGAATCCAAGGGCAGGAACAGCAGGGATTAATACATTCTCCTAGCAGTTGAAGAGAATCATAATAGAACCAGAGGTTTCTAGGATCTTGCTATGGAATTCTTGTCTTTGACTTTGCAGCGCTGGAAGGTTTGTGTTCCCCACACAGTGATAAATTCTCTTTTACAAACTGGACTAAGGAGGAGGGAGGGAACAGGGTGGAATCAATTACAAACCATATCAGACATTTAAGTTTAAACACAAGACCTTGCAAAGGCTTGCATGAAATCTTACTAGCAATATAAACAGGACTGGTGCCAAACTAAGCACCAGAAGTATTCAATAATAAAATACAGCTGTCTCCATTGGCACCTACCCATGAAAGTTTGTCATTTTTACTGTTAGAAATGCTGACAAAGAGAAATCTGAAAAATGAAACCATTTTTTCAAAAGTGGGAGGTTTTCATGAACTGCAACCTAAATATTCATTTAACATTGGAACATTCCATAAAAATAATTTATAACATAATTTCTTCTTAGAAATGCATTTTGACAGAGTTCTTTTCAAAGACTTTGGTTGAGCTTGGCAATGCTAGCAGCTTTGCTCTCAAATCCATAATTCTTAATTATTAAAATACTCTCTATACACTTTTCTTGGATTCTAGTGAGGCACTTCAAAGCAGGGGCCCTCTTTGCGTTGGCTTGGTGCACACCATGTCAGCTGAGGAGGAAGCAAGCGTAGCACAGCTCTGTAGATGGCCCAAGCTTGAGATATGCAAACCTGATATACAAAAGCAGTCCCAGGAAAGTCACACAGCTCTGAACTGGTTCTGGGAGGAAGGCTTTGCAGAGCTGGACCCTACATGGAGGCTGAAGCAATCCTCTGGCTCGCTCGATGAGCTCTGAGCCTTGGGCAATAGAAGCAGACCGAGGCCTGTTATCACTTGTAACTCGCTTTAGAGCCTAATCTAGTAGGGGGACTTTCTCAGGAAAATTAAGTAGGTTTAAGTCCTGAGAGGTGAAAGACATATGTGCACTCACTCACATGTGCTCACCCAGAGATAAACACCTGTGTGACTGTGGCTGCCCTGTAATTCTCCTCTGCTTTGGTAGAGATGTTCTCTTACTCTTTTATTTTGCTTTACTTCTAAACTGCTTCCCAGACAGCTGGGCTATGAGTACCAGTCCATTTGAGATGAAACACAATATGACTATGTTGTAGCATCTTTAAGGCACCTTCAGGAGATTCTACTTTGCCTTTAATCCAGCAAAATAAGGACATTAATGGTGAGCTAGAGAAGGATTTACCCTTTGGATTATGCACCTTTAACCACAAGTATTTTATGATACGTGAGGGGGACAGTCATTCTTCTCTGCATCACTCCATGGGCTTCTGTTTTTTATGAATTCAAGTTTCTTCTTTCCCCTGAAGAAGCTGCAGTTCCTGCCCTCACAAATGTGTCCCCTAGCTTTGGTCAGGTCTAGTCTTGGAGTCCTGCCACCACTTGCACTGATCATGGTTAGCTGAAGGATGATCAGGCAGTAACTGCATTACTAACAATAATTTTCAAAAACCATGTAATTTTACTGTTACTTAAATTTTCTTCTCTTTCACCCCTTTCTGCCCCTGCTACATCCTTCTTTGTCCACTGGAAGTTGCTTTTCTCCCAGATGTAGCTGATAAAAACCCAGCTCTTCTGGTGGCCACATCCTAGCTGAAGGATACAAACCATTCTCTTTCAGGTAGACGACTGCATACTTGCAAGACAAAATTAACCAACTCTGTCTACAAAGAGCCTACCCTCTTCCAGTAGGATGTCTTCCATTTAACATGTAAGGTCTTCCATAAAACTTCTCCCCTACTTGTGCTTCAGTTGTCTATAAGGAGTCAGAAGGAAATTTAATGGTCCCACTTCAGAATTCCTTAGACTTCCCTCTGACTATAATCCTGTATTTTTAAGGCATAATAATAACACATAATTGGTTTTCTGAACTTACAGTGACAATGAAGTGATGTATATGCTTGCTCTTCAGATGACCTACTCTGAATTGTAGTGTATATTAGTTTTCTTTGTACCGAGACTGAGGTCTTTAAACTAAGAGACTATTAAATGTGTAGAATTCCAGACTAGTGCATAGGAAAAAAACCACAAAACGCTCCTCTTGTTAAAATTACAGTTACTGTACTGTTCTGCTTAAAATACTGCACAGTCATAAAACTCAGCTTGAAAATTATATGATCAGGCTCAAAGCAACTGCCATCAACAGTTCTCCTTGTCAGTCCTGTGCAGTTTAAGTACTGATTAAATTCTACAAAGATGGTCAGAAATGACATTTCAACATTGCAGAGCTGGGCTCTGGGATTGCTTTGAGCTTGCAGGTAATACACAGGCCAGCAATCACTAATGTTTAACTGAATGACATTGCAAATAATGCAAAGACACTGCAACTTTAAAAGAATAAATTCTTTAAAGGCTAAGAGTGACTCTTATTGTTATAAAAAATTCTATATTTATTCCAGCTTAGTCCGTAACTGGGAGCCGTGCTATGTAATAATAATGGAACTGCTCAGACAGCAATTTACCAATGTGCTTGAGGCCCTGTCAAACCACATGGAGTGATGCCATAATCAAATTCATAATGTCTTATCTTTTTCAGATAAAGTAATCATCAAAGGAGTGCTGGCATGAACAGAGAAAAAATTCAGGGCTTAGACATGCGCTAATGTAGTGAGCTGTGACACAAATTGGGCTGTCCCTATTTTGCCTTTCTTCTCTATCTGTGTTTCCAATTGGTCTGCCAAAGAAATGCTTCTGCCTTTGTTTCATACCATCTTCTGAGACAAAGGAGCTCTATAAAGGAAAAGAAACTTGGAAGGGTTAAAATTTCAGAGGGAAGTGTTGGTGTCTCCCCCCTTTTCTCTTTAACACAGTTACTGGCTGGCATTATAGAGAGCATATCCACAGACTTGAGATTTTCAGTTAAATCAATAAAATATTGTTTAAAAAAATGGAGTTAAGTGCATTATCTGTCCATTACTCCATTGTGGTTTGCCCTCAATCATCAAAGTGAGACAAAGGTTCCCACAAGGCAAATCACATTTGTAGTTAAGCTAAACCAGCTTTCCCATATCGGGAACTATTTAAGGTCTCTTTTCTGCTTGGTAATTAAGCACGTGCCTGTCACTAAGCATGTTAGTAATATTGCTGAAATCATTGGAATGATAGTGGGGTTAAAGGCAGTTGCCTCTGTATATAATAGCCATAAAGAAGACAAGAAAGGAAATCACTCTTCAAGGGCAACCAGAATGAAAAGATAAATCTTGCAGTCGTACAATAAACCACACGTGTGGGCAGAGAAAAGAAATCCAAGTTTTAGTTCTAGAGGGGTTCCAATTCCAAAGCTGGTGGAGCCATTGCAGTGGGGTTGGGCTTTGTGGAGTTTTTTTCTTTTCAGCTTCATTTCCCTGACATTTGGCCCAGAGTGAGTCGAACATCCCATTGATCAGCTTGTGCAGTTGCTTCTGAGTTGGTTCTGGTTTAAATATTTGCTCAGGCCTTGATGCCACATCTCACTAGAATGCTCCCGTGGTGTGTATGAGGCCCAGGCTTTGCCACAGTCTCGTGTCTTGTCAATTGTTATGAACTGCAAGGCAATGAAAGGCCAGATTTCCAGTACACTGAGCAACCTCAGCTCCTGCAGCCTGTGGTGGGATCTGCTGAGGAGATCTGAATCTAGCTGCAAGGCTCTGTCCTCCTCAGTGTTAGTTCTGTATAGCTGGGAAATATCTGCTTTCCATAAATGCATTACAAAAAAAATGGGACCATACAATGTTTACATTCCTGAGGACTTCTGCACCTGGGATAAGCAAAGTCCATTTGAGCCAAATATTTTCAGCCTTCCTTTCAAACACTGCTATGTTGGATTTTGGCCCCAGAAGTGTAGTCGCCCACACTTTTATTCCCTAAAATGGATAATCCTCCTTAAAAAGTTGCAAAAAAGTTGGATAATTAAGGGGCCCAAGTGTAGATTGTTAAAAATGTTATCTTCAATCTATTTTAAGCTATGTGGAGCCCACAAGTGTACTGTTCTGATGGGGAAAAACACACAAAAAATCAGTATGAAAATGTACTGCGACACTACAGAATACTAATCACTCCTACACAGAGAGATCCTTCATTTTATCTGCTTTTGCAGAAGGTTTTTATAAAGTCAGATTTTAGAATAACTAAAACCCAGTACAACTGAAGGAGACAAAGCTTTGCACTTGAACAAAGGAATGTTTTCTCAAAAAATAACAATGACAAGCTGGTTTGTGCTTTTATAGCTGTGCATATTCTAGATGATGGATAGATGGTTACACAATGAGAATATATAGTGAGCTGAATATGCTCTCCATTAAAAAAATCCCAGGCAACTAGGCTTCAATGCAAATTCATGTGATGTGTCTGCTGGCAGGTTTGGCTGAAGGATTGTATGTATTAAGCTTGCTCCTGCTCTAAATGATGGCCAAACATCATTTATAATTCACCAAAGAAAGAATGATCCCTCCTGGAATCTGGCTCTAGAAGTTTAGGAGGCAGCTCCTCACTTTCTTTCGACCTTGGGCATACCAAGACTTGGAGGTCTGGTTCCCAGCACCACAGTGGACTGGTTTACCACAGACTTTCTCCTTTCTTGTGCCAAGGATTTCTACCCCCCTCCTTCCACCCCATGTCTTCTTGGATGTCTTCACCAAGTCAGCTCCTGTCCTGATCTATGAACTGAATAGCCAGGCAGGAGAAAATGCAAACAGCTTGTCTTCCCAGGAGATGGATTCTGCACCAGCTGTTATATCCTACAGGAAAGGTCACAGCTGGAGGTGAGCCAGGACAAGGGAGTCCAGACTCTGTCCTTGTGCTTGCAGGGACAGTGCAGGTATTCTGTACTACAAAGTGTGTCCCTCTGCCACATCAATGCTATCATAGTGAGCTTTTCTGTCAGTGGCTCCTCTGATATTGTGGACAACAAAACCATCAAAAGTCTTCAGCGGGACTTTTTGTTGTTACTGCTGTTCTTGTCGATGATAGAGTTTGGGCATAAATGAATCGTGACTAAGGGGGCAGATTGTATTTCAGGAGGAGCTGTGGCCAACCTGACTCCATCTGAGCCAGCTCATGTTTGCAGCAGGATAACTGCATTTCTGCTGCATTGTGCTGTGTGGAACCGCTGGCCTGCTTTCAACACTCCATCACCAATCATACGCTTTTCTTCATTACCTCCTTATGGTATATTTTTGTAACACAATTCGCTATGGCTTTTCTTTCCCTTTGCTTTATCTAGTACCATCCATCAGATGAAAAGAAAGAACTTCTTTTCATTTAATTCTGAAATGTTTTGTTCTTACACCCTAACTACTGGCTTCACATATTTCATGGCACCAGCTGCTGAATTCAAAGGGCAGAATCCTTACTTGCTCAGAAAGTCGTTTACAGTCTGTCAAGTAAAAATGAGGTTGAGATGGAAGAGTAGAAGCCACGCCATGTCTCTAGTTCCCACCTATTAAGTGAAGATACTACTTCATATGCACTAGATGATTTCTTCCAGATGACATGTCTAAGGAGCTTAAACAGTTACAACAGAGAACCTTGGTGGAACAATGAGTGACCTACACACATTTGTCTAAGTACCCAGGGTTATTTTCCTTGCACATGTTGCTAAGAACATGATCAGCAGAGCACTGAAAGTAAGAGATTCATGCTTGGCTTTGGAAAACTCTGTCTCGGCACAATGAGAGCATAGCTGACCTCACTGCATCATGTTTACAAGCAGAATGTAAACAACCAAGATAAATCATTGTCAGTGATAGCAACAGGAAGTTAATTCAACAACCTTGAGAACATCATTACGATTTTTCACACATTTTCTATCTTTTCAATGTCTCAGTGAAATTGTACTTCTCTGCTGACGTCCTTGGGACTACAGAAAGCAAAACTATCAGAGACACCCACCTATCTCTGCCTTGAGCAACAAACAAAAAGCAGACACAACAGAAGAGAAAGCAGATGGCCTTGCTAGTGCCCTGAAGAAGATCCTCCAGGTCACATTTTGTAGGTGGTGAAGAGAATCCATTCTACAATGAATTACACCTCTTGTTGACATTGTCTTCCTTGTGCTTGTCTTCACAGATGCTGTGTGATACCTAATGTTAAAACTGCTTTGTTTGTGTAGAAACATGAATGTTTAGCATAAGATGTCAACAAGGCAGAGCTTCTCCATCTATCCTGGGTTCCCTTTATTGTCAGTGAAGATAAATAGGATGCATCTGACCTATTTTAGATCCCTACCGTAAAATAACGTATCACACAAGCTTCTTACCACTGACATTAAAGGAAGTTGTGATGACTAGCTCAGACAGGGATTTCAACACTGTAAATGTCTCAGACTAGGTGAGACAAGTCCTGCCCACAGCTATGTGGGTATTGCCTTAATGAATCACAACTACAGAGACTTCTCCAATATTTTTAGAGATGGTAGAAATCTGATGATACTGGTTTCCTGGCAATACTTAAATGAGAAATGAATGGAATTAAATTCTGTGATATTTTGAAATTTTTTATTCCAATTTTCACTGACATCAAAATTTTTTTTTAGCTTTCAGTTCTTTGGAGATTGTCATTTTGATGTTCTACTTTGAGCTTTGTACAAACTGCATTTTAAACCAATATTTTAAAACTTTGAAACAAAAGTTGACCCCAAACAGAAAAGGGACTCTTTCACGTAGAAATTTGTAATGATCCTTTCTGAATTCTAAAGTCTTATTTAAAAGGAAACAGCCATTAAAAGTTAATGTGTCATTCCTGCTGGAGTCTTCCTTGTCACGCAAAGGAGATTGGACATGAAAAATATTCCTACTTGGAAAAGCTTGTATTTTGGATAGGATGGTGCTTGGGGAGAGGTGTTGGGAATAGATGTTCCTTCCAGATGGTGATCCCGACTAATGGTTGTATTGCCCATATAGCTAGGTCTCTGTTCCACTGCACAGGCTGGTAGTCCTTTGACTTCCTGAGCACACACAAGTTAGTTAGGTGGCATGTTACAGTGTTAAGGCAGCTCCTGCGTTTTGCTGTGTGTATTTTCTTTTTCCCAAGGCTCAGGACTACTGATGAAATCGCACTGAGACTTAAGTAGGCTTCTGACACTTTGTGTCCTAAGCTTCATTTCTGCTTAGGCTCAAAGGTTTGTTACTTCTCTCTTTCTCTGCTTCACACATCTTCTAGAGGTGACATTGAGCCAATTATTTATACCCAATTTTTATTTAACTAGCGTTCTTTGAGAAAAAACCCACCTTAACTCTGCTGAGATCCAGCATTAATTATAATGAGTATCTGTTAGCCGTAATCAATCTAGGTGCAATTCGAAGGCACTCCCATGGCTCTACGGCTGCCCAAATCTTGAGCCATGCTGTGTGCTTCTCCTGGCCAGGATGTGCCTAAACAGTCTAATCAAACTGCTGAAGAATTTTAAGCTGTCATCTCTTCTTTTCCTTCAGTAAATAAACAGCCAAAGGGACATAAAACTACTAGTCCAACATTAAACATGGGGAATGCCTGCCTTCATCGGTTTGGGCAAGTGGGACAACTTTTAAATTAAGGAAAGACTACACCAGCTGGCTGATGTCCAGAATTGGTCTCTGGGGAGAATTTTGTGAGTGGTAACTAACCATAAGTACCCACAGCCTGGCAGTGTTTAGCAGAATGTTG
The DNA here is from genome assembly GCA_020800305.1 of Porphyrio hochstetteri. Lineage (NCBI taxonomy): Eukaryota > Metazoa > Chordata > Aves > Gruiformes > Rallidae > Porphyrio > Porphyrio hochstetteri. The sequence goes on along the minus strand of CM036921.1, from coordinate 11,571,064 downwards.
GCAGATGCACTGTATAGTACTTATAAATTTGTAATGATAATTAATAATAGTTTGCATGCATGTGACACATTCCTTGCTGCAATTTACTTCTTGTCCTGCTAAACATGGACATGAAGAAGAGTTTTATCTCCTACCTTCATGTACACTGCTTCTGCATCTTCCTCCCATCTCTTTCTCTCCACCCTCAGCAAGGTACGTTCCTTCAAGATTTCCTCATGCACCTGAATTTCTGGTCCTCTTATGGCACCCCTCTGGATTCTCTCCCAGTGTCCACAACCTTCTGGAAGAGCCATACTGAATGCAGGGCCCAAGGCAAGGCCTTTCCAATGATCAGTAGACCTGAAGGGTTGCCTCCCATGTCCCAGTGATGTCACTTTTCACAAATTCATATAGTAGTATTGAGTCTTGCTCAGGTTGTGATCCATAGGAGTACCTAAATATTTGTTTGGTCCCCTATTCAATCTCCTGTCTGTGTAAGTGGCTGCTCTTCCCTACCTGTAGATCCTTGCTCCTCTCCTTATTGCATTTGTTTGTTTGTTCCATTTCAGCAATTTGTCAAAATCCTTTGACATTCTCATGTCTTTGTCCAATTTGCTTGTAGCTTTTCCTGGTGTGTTCTCATCACCAAAATCAGTAGCGAAAACACTGACTAGTACCAGATGAAGGATTGCGCCCCACTGACATAATTCCAGTGATCATTACTACCTACTATGTTATGACCAGCTTCAAACTAATTTTATAGACCAAGGCTATGTTTTCCCCATTTACTTCCGAGATACCAGGTGAAACAGTGAAGTTATTAAAGCCAATAAATATGGAATCTACACCTTTTTTCCTTACCTGGAGAAGAGCTGGTCTATCAGTGAGGTGTTCCAGGTCTAAAGTAAGCAGTAGGAATGCAGAGAAGGGAGAAAAACGTAGGACTTCCTTTGATGCTGACGGATCCCTGGATTGGGTTAACTTTCACCTTCATCTTCTTTTTCCACTAAGATGCTTAGAAAATATATATTTGGCAGTTTGTCTGGCAATTTAAGATGATTGACCTCTTATTTCCTAGATCCCCTCCCCCTCCCAGCCCCCATTTCAAGACTAGATGTTAGGATTGACCCTTTTCAAACATCTGCAACTTGATCTGCTCTCCATAGAGGGCAATATCTCCATGATACCTACTAACAGCTCTCAGATTGATTGCTTTAGCCAGTTCATAACACACCCTAGTATAAAATAAATCAGACTTAATGCATGTGAAACAGTTAACTGATCCCTAACTTGCCATCGCTGCAGGATCTCAGCTTTAATGGGTGAAACGTTGCATTGTCCCAGCTCATCTACGAATTGATCTAATCTGTCTCCAGACCTCTAGCTTCTAATTTGTTTGGCTGATGTTATTTCAGGAAGAATATTTAGGCTCCTTTCCTAAGTTTTAATATAGCATCATAAATATAAAATCCTGGCTGTTCCCCAGCCACAACTGAGTCCCAAATATACGTGTGAATTGAACCCTCTGGTGGTGACTGATCTTTAACAAAGGCTTGAGCCCATAGCACGTACAAAGCAAAAACCATCAGCCTAAACAGGAGCTAAAGAAGCTGAAATTGCATGGTTTATCTCAATGCTTCTGATGGGCTAAAAGCCACACCTGGTCATCTAAAATAATTCAGATTCCCAATGATTTACATTTGTGACCCTGACCATAAGATTTATGAAACCAAAAGAAATCTATTTAACATCAATATGATTATAAATTTAGACAAAACTTCTCTTTTGTTTTATGAATAAAAACCTAGCAATAAATCTTTCACTTCATTTTTCACCTGTTTAGCTTGTCTTAAAGAAAGTTTGGGTTTTAAACACTACCTGATCTTTTGGAGGAAAAAATGCCAATTTGAAAAAAGTTCAATTCAGAAAATATCAAAATGAAACTTTTTGGCATTTCTGAAACAAACATTTTAGATAAAAAATGTCAACATGAAATGTTTTGACAGTTTGAAAAAGTCTCCCTTTTTTGAATCTGAAACTTTACCAAATTTAAATTGAATTTACTATTTGTCTAGAACATAAGAATTGCTTGTGTTGGTAGTTTTCCCTGGGTAAGCAGCTAATCTTCCTGCCAGGTTAACATTAAAACATCAGCCAAGCAACTGCCTGAACATATATTGTAAAGCAGTTCTTGCCTTTACAGCAGCTCAGATTTGGACTTGTTAGTGGTTATCTATCTGTCTGTCTTTCTATCTATCCATCTGTCTATCTATCTATCTATCCATCCATCTGGCTTCCAACCTTGCAAGCACTTCTATGGTCCACAAAGAAAGAGAGACATGATTACACTTCAGCAACTGAGCAATTTCCTACGACACACAAATTATCTTGTTATTTTAAACCTAGCTAGTGGCAAATTTATGAAAGTTCATTCCAGAAAAAAATGGTTTAAAGAGAAGCAAGTCCATAATTGTGAGTAAGTTTTAGAGTTTGTTATAGCTCAATTCTTAAATTAAAACAATCCCTTCTAGACAAAACTCACAGCATTCCAAAATAAGATCACAAGCTGCAGTGAAGTGGTGTTACGGGGTAGCTGGTGCTTGCACTGCATTTTTGGGAGGCTATAGATGCTATATGCTAACCATATTAATTCCACATAATTATACAAAAATGAAATCTTATGGTTTACTGAAAAATAATGTTTTACTCAGCTGAGAAGCTTCAGCTGTGAAGCAGTTACAGTTCATATGCAAGAAATGCTTTTGTGACAGAAGGAATTTTGCTTTCGTTTGATTTCACAATTCCTTCAGCCGAAGCCTAAGATGAGGCTGTTCTAACAGCAGCATGAGATGAAAGGAAACTCTACCAGGGAACACTAAGCCCACCTCAGACCAAGACCCTGAGTCTGATGCAGATGCCAAAATACCGGGCTGTAGCTGCCTACCCCCTTAGTGGGATCCACAGTCCTGAGTGAGGAGCCGCAGAATGGCAGCCAGAAAAGGCAACATGCTGGGAGGAAGCTGCTTAAAGCAGTCAGTCCTAAGGCAAAGGGTGTGCCTTCAGCTGTACCCCTCTCCAGGCTCCTTGCTCAGCGCCAGTGGCTCGGTTCTCTTCCCACGTGGGATTAGCTGTCTGGAACACTCTTTGAAAGGTAAGTAGTCCAGTCCCCTTCCCCACACCCCCCACCGCCTTATAATAAAGCAGGACTTGTGCTATCATTTTCAGTGCCAGTGGGATCTGGGAATGGTTCCTAATTTGCAGCAGCCCGATGGTGAGGATCCTCACCTCAAAGCAGGGGAGATGTTGGGGAAGTGGGTTTGATCCCTCCAAGCAAAGAAGGAAACTGGATCCACATCCTGACCAAGCTAACCACAAAGTAACTGGATAAAGGCAACTCCTCTGTCCCTCTTTTTAACAGAGTGCTCGGGTTCCCACTGCAATATGGCAGACACACACTGAGAAAAACCTACTGGATTTTAGGGGAATCAACTAAAGGAATGGCTCCGTGTTGAATCCCAGAGTAGCTTGGATGTGTGATAGGTGCCTTGCTTCTTGGCCTCCCAGAGACTGATGCACATGGTCAACAGGGAAACTATAACCACTTGGAAAGTTCCTGTCTTTCTGACCTTGCAGTCCCTTAGTCGGAAGGCAGCTGAAGAGGGGTTTTGCTCATCACAGTCTGGATGATGTGTTCTATTCAATGTCCCTTCTGCTGTCTCTTTTGTATTTGGGATGCAAAATGTGGGAACAAAGCGAGGAGATATGTAGAAGTGCACATTGCTTTGGCTAAGGGGCTGTTGGGAAAGTGTTAATTCACCCATGGGGGGCCAGGGGAGGATGCAGTAACACAGCTGCTTGTCATGAGTGCAGAGACCCACCAGCTGTAAGGAACTAATGACTTCCCACAGGGACACTCTAAGAGTTGGATGGGGGAAAGGGGTGGGTTTCTGCTGCAGTTGATGCCTAGGTGAAGGACTGCAAAAGTTCTGGGGAGGAGAAATTGGTACCTAGGTAAAAGGCACGAGGGCAAGTGGAGTGGGCTGAGCAGCCATCCCTTCAGTTCTCTCCGATGTGCTTTAGTTTCAAACAGCTTTTTGGTGTTTGGGAAGAGACAGAGTATGCATAGTATTGATGCTTCCATTTCATAATGGAGTATGGGTGAAGATGATTTTACATCTCTTAACTCTGACCTCTTACCCTCTTCTGAGTTAAGTACCTATGGGCTTCTTTGAGTGTTAGGGGCTTTCTCAACCCTGCTGGTTCTAGTCTAAGTAGCGCTGGGCTTTTATGTTTCTTATTAGCTAATTTGAGGAAATTAGATAATGTGAGGTTATTAAAAGTTACCTAGCATTTAGGTGAATGGGAGAAAAGTATGTCCAGTGCAATAACTCCTGTCCATCAGCTGGGCTGTGCTGATCCCACGAGCCAGGGTTCAGCCTGCTGCATTGCTGTGTGTAAATTACCTCCCGAAACGCAGCAGCCGGCAGAGACGCTTCACACTGAGTCCTAAATTGACACCAAAAGGGAAACTTCCATCCAGACTATGGAAATATAAGGAAATCGAGCAGACTCACCAGTAGCACAAAAAGTTCTGAAACCACAATGGCTGTTAAATAAAGCCAATTTTTCTACAGACACTAAGTCAGTGTTTAAAAATACAAACATCTAGATAATTAGAGGAACTTCAAATCTATCTTCATAGTGTTTCGGGCAGGATGACATTGTCAGCTATTCTATTTTGTATTGATTCCCACAAAGCTCAGTTATTCCCAGCCTTCCATTTCAAATGCAGCACCTTGTTTTCCTGTATCTTGAAGCAAAGAAATTAGATAAAAACTATTGATTAGCCAGGCACAGAGGGGAGCGATGTCTGTAACCTTCCTTTGTCTTGCAGCTCTGCAGCTGAGGCAGCAGTAATAGGATTCTGTGCGAGTGCGACTGTGATGAGGTCACACTGCTGAGAAGGGAATGAAAACACTGCAGTCAGCTAGATCGCTTGCTTCTCTGATAGTTTTTGATATTGTTTGTCAAATTGTGATTTGAAGGTTATTTCTCTGGAGGCTAAAGTCGCCTTGCTTCTCTTATGCACTTGGCTGGGTTTTTAAAAATCATGCATTCATATAAACACCCCCTTCTCTCCTGAAGTTTTGGGCTCTTATTGGGAGCCAAAAACGCTCCCAATAAGGAGAAAGAAAACAAGTCTCTCCAGAAATTTTCCATCATTATGAGATTAGAGCAGGCGTTTGTGAGAGTAAGTCGGATTTGTTTGGTCTCTCTAACTCTTCTTCCTCCTTCCTTTTTCACTAGGGTGCTGCAGTCCTCTTCAGTTCAAAACAAGTTCAATAAACACTTTCAAGACATATGAGCCGTGAAGGGTTATGCTGATTTAGTACATAGTGGTGTAGCATTTATTGGTATCATTACTCAAGAAAGAAATGAGGAATTTCCTCATTTCAATAGCTTTGAGAAAAAGGCATTTTTGACCTACCTAGGGCAAGTGCAAAACTGTACAGAAAGTTCCAAAAAATGAGCAATTTCCCATTCTGAGTGGGCTCTACCATTTTTGTTCTTTCATTGCTTCACAGCAGTGAAGCAGCTCCTTAAGGTGACAAGGAGGAAACTGAGGCACAGAGGGTTACATATCCATCATCTGCTGAAAGACGGTGTCAGGTAGTGTCAAATGTAGGATAAACACTCAAGATTACCTGGCCCTCAGGACTCTACTTTTTGCTGCATAAGGCAGGCTGCATTCCTCTCTTCCCACAGAGGAAGAAACCACATGGGGCATGCAATGGCTTCCCCTAATCAGACCTCAGGGCTCTGTTCTCCCTTTGGAAAGCTCCCTTGCCCTAGTTCTCCTCCCGTAACAAGAGACTGGAAGATTGGTATGGAGATAGTTGGCTAAGAAAACCCTCCAAATAAACTTTTGGACTTGCAGGGCAGTAACAGGATGCCTTTAGCAGGCAGCTGCCTTGTCTGTCTGAGACTCACTGTGCAAAAACAAGTATGTCAGGTCAAGCTGCATATTTTGAGGTTTGATGTCCCACCCTCTCAAATAAGTGATGTGGGAAGAAATCTTCTGGGAAAACTCCTTCCCCAGGCTTATTACTGTGGGGTTTTCTGTGGGAAGCAGTGAGACTTTCCCATCCCCTCCTTTACCCCATGTGATGCTCTGTGATCATAATATGTGGAACTATCTCATGCTTCCAAGAACTCCTCCAGTGCTGAACAAGCACACTTGGTGTTTTTCTTTAGGCTTTGTTCTATTCTGTATGATCCTGAGGACAACATTCTTTGTCCCTTGTTTGCTGCACCGTGTGAAGAAGGTGGTACTTCCTTTCTCGAAGACTGTTGTGAAAACTTTTTTGGGTCTTTTTAAGTCCCCATGCCAGATGGAGGGGTGCTATGGGACAGCAAAGCATTCTTGCTGCAATTGATTTGTTTGGAAGGGAAAGCTGGTGTTACTTCAGAGATCTTTATGGAAAAAAGTATGCTGGGAAGACTGTTGTTTGATTTGCTGTCGCTGTTTTACTGTTTGCATCCTTCTCATTGCTTATACGGCTGTGTTTAAGGTACTGATGAAGAAGCCCCATAGCTTAAAATAAGAGCTGTGGGTATACTACTTCTAGACTGCCCACTGAATGAGTCACCAGTGGCTGGACAACTGCAATGTCATAGTGCCTGATGAAGTACTTGTCAGCTGGCTGCTTCTGAAGGGATGAAATCAGCCCCGTTGGGCCAGGGCTGCAGTAGGTATTACCTCATTAGCATTCAGCATCACCTATATGCTCCCAGAGAGGCATTAAGAATGGAAGCTCAGAAAAAAGAGATTAGAGGAAAGCAGTGAGTAGGGAAAAGGCTTGAAATAGCATTATTCTTTAGAAAATGGGCAATTGCAATTACTAAATAACACAAACAGCACATTCTTTAAATCCCTAGAGGGTCAAAGCTTGGCTGAGATTTATTTTTTTTAAAAACCCTAGGTTTTTTCCAATGGATAAGTATTTTCTTTTAGTTCCCACTTGTCCTTTCATTCGACAGATTTTTTTTTCTACCCCCCACCCAAAATAAGTGTGGCTTACTCACAGGGCATGTGACTTTGTAATCAGAGCAGTATCTGGTTTTATAAAGGATGAAACCCCAGTTCAGAGTAGTGAGTAAGGTTAGACTGGCACATGGGTAGGGATCCTTGTGATAGCCAGAGAGAACCTGGCACGAAAATCACCTCTACCCACAAGGCTTAGGCAAATTTTATATTTAATCTCTTAAATATTCTTGGCCACTATTCAGCATATTTTCATGGTTGGTCATCTATCTCTTAGCAAGATCTAAAGGACTCAGCCAGGTGCAAAGATAATTGTTTCCTTATTTCAGCCAGCATCTGCTCAGCCAGCTGGGTAGCTCATCTGTAAAAGGTGACAGGCTCAGGTAGCAGCCGGCAAACCCCACCTCTGGTGGCACACAGAGAAAGTCTGTGTAACCCTGCATTGGAGAGCACCCTGCAAAGGAGAATGCAGCTCTGCTGAGGGAACACAGAAAGGGTGAGGCAGGTACTTAAGGAAGTAACCCGGGAGCAGAAGTTTGGTTATCACAGAGAAAAAAGACTGCAGTTTCACAACTTTCCATGTTTCACTCTGACCCCAGATTACCCTTCCTTCTTATTAAGTGCCTGTGTTTTCCCCATGTATTACATTAATCTGTTTTATTTTAAAAGGCTATTTATCAACCGCCCGTGTAAGTCCTGACTGCCAATTCTCCATGTCTACCATTAATGAAGAACCATGTCCACCATTGTTTTAATGGCTTCTGTGATCTGTAACTCCCCACATCTGGTGTTGGTGCCAGTCGGTCCTGTATCCTGCCTTTCTGTTCTTTGAGCAGATGGTTTGTAGGGAACAGTTATCTGAAAGGAGTGGCAAGAATACCTAGCATTGTATGGGGTGTGTGAGTACAACCTCTGGCATGCTCTGATGTGCAGCCCTCCTGCACTCGCGTTCCTAAGCTACAGTCAACATTGTAAATAAAGATAAATAATGTGTTTCTGACTGGAGCCCATGAGAGATTTGTGCACAGTAGAGCTAGAGGACCCAGGTCATATGTTGTTAGATTCTGTTACGGATTTAGAAATGTGCTACTCTTTCTTTATAGCTCTGTTGCTAAACAGACATTTTCATTTCTTAGTGCTTGCTTTCTTTCCTTTGTTACTCCAAACTGCCAAAATCAGAGGCATCTGACATAAGAAAGGAAGTCAGTTTTGTTTAATTTATCTCAGATTTATTTTGTGACATTTCCTGGATACATTTACCCATCACATTATTAAACAAGAGTTTATTTTCTGGAGGCTAGAGCTTCAGCTTTGGCTATATTTCAGTAAGACAGGAATTTAAATAATGTCAACATACTGAGAAATTAGAAAGTCTTTCAGGTGTGTTTTGCAGGAGAAAGTTCAGAGCTCCACTATCTCTCCTAATAGTTGGCCTGGGGCTTTTTCAAATGTATAATCTTATTTTTCCACTCATTTGAAATGTAAACAGAGAATTTTCACAGAAGACAGTGGAATCCATCTGCAAATAATATTTGTTTTTGGCAATTTGTTTCTTTAATTATGATGATAAATTTCTACTATTTGGCAGCAGCACAAAGAAATATGCTCTTGCATGTCTTTGTTGCTTCAGGAGGAATGGAGAAAGTGGGTCTTCAGAAAGAAATTCCCCCGTCTAGTCACGTTATTCTTGTAATTCACCCCAGCAAGTGATGAGAACCCCCTTTTTCTTGCTCTCCCATGGGAAGGATGCTTGGCTAGGATTCAGAAAACATCTTTTTTTGCTTTTGGACAAATCTTGATAGTCTCAGGACAAAACCCCAGTCATGAGGTTACACAGAATTCTAAGATGAAGTCTACTTTATCTTTTAAAAAAAAAAATAATTCTGGGTTGTAACAAGGCAGATGCATCTCCACACGTCATCTGCCAGAATGAAGGTACGCAGTTCTGAGGTACTGATACACGGTGGAGTAGACTTGGTGGTGGTCACACCTGGGGGACCCTACCTCAGGCCCAAAGCTCTGAATGCCTCAGATGTGCTTTTCAGAAATGGTGACTCGAATACAAAGTTTGCACCTTGAGTCCATCTCTAAAGCAGTGGCACATCCAGATGTTGTTGCTGGGTTGGTTACACAGTTTCTTGGGAGTTTGGATTTAGAAAAGTCATTAATTAATGTTTAAAATCTCTCGGTTTTGTAGCAGCACACACCAGCTTGTTGTTACTTCTGCTAGGCAAACGACAGCCAGAGGTTCAGGAGAGTGTAAGGGATGAATCTGAATCTTTTTAAACCTCCTATGCGTTCCTTTGCCTCAAGAATAGAGCCAAAAGATCTCCTGTACAGACTTAAAGTGACCTACCCTTTTTACAAATGCATCCTGTTAAAATCCACGTTCCACGGTACATGTGCTCATGTTGAGAGAGTCAGTCATCAGGGTTTCAGTATAAATATAAACCCTTGTGTTTAGTACTGCCTTGGTGACAGGTGTTCAGCATAGCCTTTTGGATCCTTTTTTTCTCTTCATTTTCATTACAAAGGAAATATACACTTATATTTATAAATATTTATTTAAACTACATATTCCGCGTTATATTTTGGGGTGGATATTTTATTCTTTGGAGAGAGGAAAAATTCTTTGCAGGACACAACTTGACATACAAATATCCTCCATGTGTTCTACACACCAAACATTTGTATTCCTGGACTGCAGATCTGACAGGGGAGAGGCATGGAGTTTTCAGCCTCCTTTGCCTTAACTTCTGCATGCCAGCAGCACTGACTCACATGCTGTGTACATGCTGATGCACCATCCCCGAAATTCTTTGTCTTCCTGTCTTCAGCAGGCAAAGGAGAAACCCTGACAGAAGTAAACACATAGCATGTAAAATGTTTTATGGTCCTCAGACCTCTGCTGACTAGTTCAAAATAACTGTAAAGGATGTTTCATATTCCGAATGGGCCTTGGTTCTGGGTAAAGGAGGAGCAGAACTGATGAACCAGATGTATTAAATACTTTATTCAAAAGCTTTATCCCTTTTCTGTTCTTGGATTTCCCACGACTGAATTTTCTTAGTTTTTCCTCCGCTGTGTTGTTTGGCATATGCTCCATGCAAATATACTTAAATCACCAGGCTGGTCAGGAGCCCGTCACATTTGCCTGGTTTATGATGTTTAGTTAGCTATCGTAGCCATATGGAGGTTTGGGTTTGTGTTTTGCTTTTTTTTATTATTCTATGCCTGCTTAATTGTAGCTTTTATGAAGAAATGGAGAAAGAGTCATAAAGACAGTAAGACAAATAATTCCCAAAGCAAATATAATGAGGGAAATGAGGAGAAGAGTTGGAGAAATATTTACATGATTTGAATTTTCTGTCAATGTTCCTAAAAATAGAACAAAAAATTAAATAAAAGAAGTACTCAGATGATTTGTTAGTGAAAGGAATAAAAGGAATTGCAAACATGAGAACAAATGTTCGTTTTTATTCCAAGAAGTAGTTCTTGGCAGTATTCAGGAAGCTCTAATAGAGAAAACGAAATGTAGATTTTATCCCACTTGAGCATAAATCAGTGTACTAGACTAAACAACATCTATTGTACGATGCACTGAATTCTTCTCTTTTGTACAAATGTTCAATTAAGTCTGTAAACTTGACAAAGCTGCATAAAAATATATTTAAATGACTCAGCAGGTGCCTTTTGTACAACGTGGGCAGTGTATTCTTTCTAGGATGTAACACACATGGTTTTCATCAGATGGCAATGATATAAATTGTGTGGTCAGTGATTCTGAGAGCATGTTCATACACATACCATTGCATCATAATGCTAACAACCTGGATAAAATCCTGGGGATATTTCCAGCACATTCCTTTCTGGGCCTTGAAACCATCAGCGAAGAGACCTCTAATTTAACCGGGATACCCAGAGGCTGGTTTACTCACCTTGTGTTCAGCTGGTTATTTTGCAGGTCGCTGCCACCTTCCTGCAGCACAAATCAGTGCTGCATGGGGAAGCCCTTCAGTAGCATCCGAGAATAGCAACAATTACCTAATTACTAGTGCAAGCATGTTAAAGATTACATCAATGGGCACCAATGATTATTGAATATGAAGGTGATGGTGTGAATGCAATTGTAATTAGAGTAGTATGAGGTAGGTGTGAATAAAACCTAAGAGGGGCGCACTAAAATGGTGTATGCATAACCTGATGTGTGCCGATCCAACTTTCAGAAGACAGGAATAAGCCTTACATTAATGTTTGCCTCTTTTAAGAAAAGTTCAACCAGTTCTGAGTTATATTCACCAGCTAGGAACACGTGTGCTGTGTGTGAGGCACTCCAGCTCTGCGCTCTGCTCCCTCTGAGATGCCCCGTAACTTCTAACAGTGAAGCTGTGTTCTGCACCCAACCCACTGGTTTATCTTCTCTAACGGTATGCAGCATGATTACTTTCCTCTGAGTTCAACAGCTACTGGGAAGTAAGGAGAAGCCAAATGGAGTAGCAGGACAGTGGAGGTGCTGCAGCCCAGGGGATGATAAATCAGGTTGGGATTTCCACTCAGCAGCATGCTTAGGAATGCTCTGATATTCTGGGCACATCATGGACATGTGAAATAATTGCTCTTACTGAATTAGCAGAAAGCCACCGACAGTTACACTGTTTAGAGGCTGGGAAGGTTTCAATCATAGGTGATTTTTCACTGTTACAGTATATGCAGCCCTAAGATGTCATCATATGCCTGCTATTGATTTCCCCAGTGCCACCTTCAGAACTGGTGATTACAGCTGTATCTTCCCTCTTTTATAAACTTCAGTGTCTCCTAGTGAGCTCTAGAGCCGACATATTTATGTTTCTGTCTTTGCATGCTCTTCTTGTGTTTCTGTTCCAAAACTGCAATACTAAAGAATTGTGGCACACAAATGCATTTTCAGGAGACCAGGACAACTGACCTTCTCTTGTGTGGGTCAAAGAGATGGCATTTGCAGGAAGTCCGGGCTTTACAACAGGAGGAGAAAAAGGAATAAACTGTTGCTGTTACAAAACCTTAGGGTCCTTCCTATAAAGAATTTAATTCAGTTGCCTGGATTATTCCAACTGTAATATAAAAATGCAAAATGTCTTCCAGATGAGCCCACAAAGTATTTTTTACATATAAAACATTCTCCTGAGAGCATATACCTGTCTCCATGGTGTACTACTCTCTGTAAAGAAGGTAGGCAAAGCCTTCAGTTGCCTTATGCAGAGCATGGTGGCTTTCATGGGAAGAGCGTTGCCTGACAGAGGGGGACATGTACAAGAGCGATTTTTCCAGCCATTTTCCATGGAGAAGATGGAACTTGCTTTGCTTGAGCTTGTTGAGAAGGAAGAAAACTGGAATGACCTATTTGTCCATCTACCAGTTCTAGTTTTCTTCAGTCCATTGATCTTTTGGACTCCGGTCAGTTTAAGATGAAAGGTTGCATCCTTACAGCCTTTTGCTGTAAAATGTGAACTTAAAAAGAAAACAGAGCATAAAAATGCCAATTTGCAATGAAATTGGTTTGATTTACTTGATTCAAGTTTCTTTTAATTTGGACACATTTGGCAGTGGAACAGGAGAACTGAAACAGTAACTTAGTTGTCCTGGTGGAAGGTAGCAGAGGTGTGTGCATTGCTTGGCACGCAGGGTGCGAGAGCTGGAGAAAGAAAGCCCTTCCATTTGTACCTCCACCTTTGGAGACCAAAGCAAACAAAACCTGAATTGTTCCAGATATGAAAGAAAATTCCTTTGCTTGCCCTACATATAACACTAAAAGTAGGTCAGTTGATGATTGTTAAGGTCTGGCGGATGCAGGGTGTGGGTGAGCAGGGAGCGGCACGTGGGGAGAGCTCCGTGCTGGGAGCTGGGACACGGATTGTGGCACTGAGCAGACCTTGGAGGCAGGTAGCTCTCAGAGCATGGCTGCAGGTGGTTTTCAGGTTCTTTAGCATGAGTTTCTCGAACCACTAATTTTAGGGGACTTGGATTCTCATTCTAATGTGGGATTTGAACAGAGATGAGCTGTTTATTGCTGTTAAATATTCAACATATTACTTAGTTATTGCAGCACGTGTGCACATATTGACAGAATCTTATCAGACAGGGTGAGAAGCGCTGCTGCTGTTCAGGATACTTGGTTGTGCCCCTTGGCTATTCTAGCACAAATGTTGTCTGGACCCAGTTTCGGAAAGGGGTTATGATCTCCCTTGCCAGGCTGTTTTCTCCAAGAGACAGATGCTTGTACCCGATGGCCTGAGTTGGTGGCAGTGCTGTGGTTTCCCAGGTTGTCTGTGTGTTCAGGTGTCAGGTAACGTCTGTTTAGCTCTTTCTTCACAAAAGCTACATCTCTGGGGATAATGTGTAAAACAGTCAAACACTTTGCTCCTCTGGATCACAGGTGTGAGAATCCTTCACTAGAGCAGGCTAGAATCTCATATCTCTCGGGCATGTGCCTTTCTTCCCTCTTCGTGCACGTGACATTGCAAGAACAAGGTAATGGAAATTTATGTTTGAATTCTAGGTCACTTATCTGCTAATTTTGAAGCAAAGGGCATGTTAAAGTATCATTCGTTTGCAAGACTGGATTGCCAGCAGCAGAGTTCCTGGTGCAGAGGAGGGGAGGCAGAAGCGACAATGAACGCTGCTTTGACTTCCTCCACTGTTGGTGGCATCTTGTGTAAATGAAGGTGTTCAGCCTTGTTAGCAGTCATGCATCCTGGAACTGATAAAGGTGACTCGTGATAGATGCCTGCCTTCTCTTATCTCAGATGTCTCTTTGAAAAGCTCCTTTGGCAAGATGCCCGAGTGCAAAGGAACAAATCTTCTGTCTTAGACCAAACTTCTAAAGAATCTGAAAAGTTAACAGGCTCTGCTGGCTGTCACCTCTATTCCCTCCTCTCTGCTCTCAGCTTTCTAGATTATTTTTAATCTGAATGCCTCACTGCTGCTTGTTTTCCCTGTGCAAAACCTCTCAGTATCCGGCAAGAGAAAGGTTCCCGTTGCTTTCAGTAGTATTTGAATCATGCCATCAGCATCACTTCAGCTTTGGGTCTGGCTCTGCAAACTGCAGAGGATTTATGGTCTCTGCTCCAGGTCCTTACCCAGTGTTTCTGGGTTCGCTTAACTCTGCGGATTTGAAAGTTCTCAGCTCTTCACCAAAGTATCAGCTGGATCTACTCCTAACCAGTAACACAGACATTTAATGTAGGAAGGAAGGAAAAAAGAACATTGTATTTTAATGTTTAACTTGTGAAACAAGAGGAAATGTCTTCAACCTGTGATCCGTTTGGGTTGCATAAGCTATGAATGAGGTATTGTTAGATGAATATTAAATATACATGTATATATTAAATATTTAACTTGATCTTTGTTCAGTTTGCCTTTCTTGTAATTCCCTTTCAGTGTTCATAGAAAACAAACCAGATTTTTATACTGCTTGCCAGTAGTGACCTCAAATTTTCTGTCTGTGTTAATAATATCAATTACCTGCACACATGAGTCATGTTGAACTTTGTCACTCTATTGGAGGAGTACGTCTTAGGATGTGTCCACAACACTCTATTGCTTGTGATGCTCTGTGAGTGGATTTACTGTTTCTTGCATGTATAATTCTGGAAGTTCTTAATTCTTAATTTTGTTTTCCGGTATAAAGCTTAAACACGCAACTGTTCCAGTAACTTAGGCAGAGATGCTGAAAGAAAAGCTCTTAGCAAATACAGGAATAAATTCAACCTGGAACATCTCTTCTCAGCAGCCACTGGAATCCCCAAGTTCACTGCAGACCACGAGTACATTTTAGACCTTCGATTAGTGTATACCCACAGTATGTCCCCTACAGCTGTGTGCTGCTACTCTTTGTTTAGGACCGGGCAACCCTCCAGTGGCAATGTTCTTACAAGGAATGCATTTTCCAGTGTTTTGATTTAATGACTATTATTCAAGCTGAAGTCAGTTCCTTTCTCACACTATTTTAGGCTGTGTGTGGTAAACCTTTGTGCCACTGTTCTCCTCACAAAAATGCTGGAATTTTCTTCCCGTGCTAAAACCAATACAAATTATACCAAGCTCTGAATCTTATGAAATAAATGTTGGTTATCTTCATAATGGATAAATCTTGAATGTAAATGAAGCTTGCAGTTTGGTGTTTCTGCTGCCTTACCAACCCTTGTCAGTGCAATAGTGTCAGGACTCTCTGTTAGGTGTTTGGTGATGGACAAATAGAGAACAAAAGGTCCCTGCCCCAAAGGCTGAAGTTTAGGTATTTCTATTGACTGAATAAATATCAGACATTTTTCTTTTCTTCCCAGAAACTGATATGATAAGGCAACTGTAACCTGGATGGATAGACAGTGAGTTCTGGGATGGAAGGAATTCAGGCTGGAGAGAGGCTTGCTGGCATGGCAAGGGAATGGGGAAAGCCTGTGGCTGTGGAACATTCTTCCTCTTTCACACTGATTTAGGTGTGATACTTTATTAGTCAGACTCTGAACACAACTATGATGTGTTCCAGCATTTACTCCATCCTCCTGTACCTCTGAGATAGTTTCACGTCCTTGTTCCCAGGGTGAGCAGTGGATACCGGGAGGCTGCAGTCTTTGTGCTACAGGACTCCTGGACCATCCAGTCGTTCTCACTTGTGTTGAGAGCCTTACCCAAAGCCTTCAGGAAATGGTTTGCCTTCAATAAAGGGCCAGATCTACCACTGCATTATTCAAGAAGTACATGCTAATCTTTCAGGCATTTTGGTCCTTACTTATCATTTAGAGTGGGTTGAAATTTCCATTTAATTTAAAATTAATAAAATGGAAAACTTTATTTTTTGAAACTGTCTAGGGAAAAGTTATTTTATTTCCATTTTTAAGTGAACATATCTCTTATGATTTTTATTTTTAGATCTTTCTCTACACATGCTTTTCTTTGGTAGGCTTCATTACACAGTAGGATAATTTTATTTTGGAATTTAAAAACTTCTTAAAAGGAGTAGTGAAGAAAACATACCCAGGGAAAATGAGATGTTAGAGTCATCTGAAGGAAGAACAAAACTAGTTATGAAATCATTACAATTAAAAGAATATATCTTTGACCAGTTGTACTCTCCATTCAGTGACAGCAGCTCTGATAAAATGTATCTAATTAACACCCAGCAGATAACAATTATCTCGTATAATTATGATGAGCTTGTTTGTTCTTTAATTGACAGTTTAAGCAATGTTTTATGATGTTTATTTGACCTTGACGCTAATCTGCTCCCTGCTACTGCGAGCTGCCAAACGCATGGCTGTTTGGATTTCCATCTCCGCCACTTGCACTCACCGCTCGTTATCGTCAGCGTCGTCCTTCAGTGTGACATGTCCTGCTCCGTCCTGCCCCAGTGCCACCCGGCTCCCTCGCAGTGCTGGGGGGTTGCACCTGAGTGTTGCTCCTCTGTTGCCTGCCCATCCAAGCCCGTGCCTCAGCAGCGTTCAGTACCTCACTCTGTACAATCCACAAAGCACAATGCAGCATATTACTCCGAACTAGAGAAGTTGTTCACTGTTAGAAATGAAATCTCTGAATGTATCTGAGGGTTTTACACGTAGCTGATACACATTTCACACAGACCCACGATCTGCTTCCTATTAAAAGGTACCACACCGTTCAATAACTAATCACCAGTGTTGAACAGATGCGTTTGGGTTTGGAGCATCCCAAATACTTTGAGGGGATTTTAGTTTTCCCAGAAAGGCAGAAATACATTTCTTTGTTGCACTGTAAATAATGAAGCCTCATGTGTCAGTACCTGGCTGCCATAACAATGTGCACAGTAACACTGTACAATGCTCTGCCTGGAGCCTATCCTGTTATTAAGGGATGTCTGGGATAAAATTTCAAATTAATTGTCAAAATAGTTTTTTTTTTCCCTTTCCTAGAGAAAGGCAGACCTAATTAGATGGGCATTGTGGGGAAAAACTTAAGAGTGGAAAGACAATCACCTGCCTCAGACATTCAGGGATGAGTATGGAGGCCATTGGTTTTGAGCCCAGTCTGACCAGATCACTTGATCCGGGACTTGATTTTTTATTTTTTTCATTGAAAAAGCGGGGTTAAGTGTGGCTCTTTCCTACCCCCTTTCCTTCGTGTTAAATACCACCTTCCTGCTGTGTATGTTTTACTGTACTGCATCTTTCATGTTTAGGATGTTAGTGCCTTCTAATTGCAGGGCACTTCTGCAATCCTGTTTCTACTACAGATAGGAGGGCAGGGGGGAGGATAGAATTGCTTGTTACCAGTGGACTTTGTGTGGATGTTCAAAGTGGATTTAGAGTGGTGGGATATGTTTGCAAGCAGGGAATCTTTAGCCAGCTGACTAGCAGATCCCTCTTCCTGGCACAATGGCTCTTAACGGAAATCTTTGTCCCAATTCCTTCATTTGAAATGTAGCTGTGTTCCTTACAGCAGTTGTTTTCCATCTGGAAAGCAGGAAGGAGCTACTCCCTCCTGAATTCTTTGAAGTCTTCATCCAGAAGCCTCTTGGTTTTGGGTTGGGTTTTTTTCCTTCCCTCCACCCCACTGAGGAATCAACCATTTCTAGTAGCTTGGACAGTGAGTTGAGTCTACAAATTCTCAGTTATAATTTTTCATCCCCATTTTCCATCATGGGTGTTCTCACTGTTCACAAGCTCCTGTTGTTGGTTGTATTGTTAACATCAAGTAATTAGGCACCGTTGTAGCAAAATCAGCTTACGTGTGCTCAAATAATGTAATCAGGGAATAGCTAATGAACAAAGGTGAGTTCCCCCATGTTGTTTCACTAGCATTGTCCTTGAAGATTTGGAATGAAGAGTTATCTGAACTGTGGAAACTGGTGCAGTCCAACTTGGCACGTGTGTGAACCGGACTTATGTTGGGGGATGCTTATCTGAAACCAATTTTAAATTAACTCAGTGAGTGAGTAACAAATAGGAAGCATCCTCAAAACAAGATTTTGTCTGATATCTCTGAATTTGGGGGATTCCATCAGAGAGGGCAATAGCCTGGGAACAGCTTTTCTTATCACATCATCTTGTCCTTTTCACTTCAAGGCAGTATTAGAAAGTGTAGTGGTGCATAAGACTTAGTAATAACTATTATTATTTGTTAAGCATTGTCTTATACAGCCCTGAGAACATTGGGTTTCTGTCCTACATGGATCATTAATTTGGGTATGCAAGATTTTTCAAACATTAAGTGTCCTTGATGATTAGAGAGAGATTATCACAAAGTGCTGTATTTTAATTTGATTTTTTTTTCCTTCTAAATGAAGGAACTGAGCGTCAAATTGAATCTAGTTAACTGTAGTAGACTTCTGGTTGGAGGATGAGATAAAGTATGTCAAACCACTTAACTAGGTCCTCTCTCAACATAAAGTGAGTGTTTGGAAGGAGATGTAAAAAAATCTTCTGCATGAACTATCATGATCTTATGTCCTCAAGGGTTGGATACAACCTTCCAGTTTAAGACAGCAGTATTCCCAAAGCAAGCTCAGGTGCCTTGGTTCTCAGCTCTTGTGATCGGTCGTCATCCTTTAAGAGGATTCCCCTCTGCATCCCAAAGCCAAGGTAATGGACAGCTGGACTCTCAGCTCCATCAACTGAGACCACCGAAAACCAACTGATGAGGTTTGGGGTCGGCAGGAGGTGAGAGGTTTATGTATTTTTTTCTCCTTTGTGAGAAGGATTCTGTAAAAACAAATCTCCGTTCAATTTAAATCGAGGTAGATTTGGGTATCTGTTACTGATACATAAAATAATACAGGGAATGAAGTCTGAGATGTATCCAGTAGATTCATAGTAAAAAATATCCTGAGGAGACCTTATAGTATTAGCTGACCTTTAAAGTAAACCAGAATTTACTCAAACTCCATAGGCACAGATTATATGCTTTTTGCCTTAGAATTCATCATGTAACTATTATTAATAAAGAATAATTTTTCAGAAAAAGTGAACATATGGCTTGTTATTACTGACTTCAAGCCACAATCAGAACATTATCTAAATAACTCCAGAACACCAGCAGTATGTTCTCAGGCATCTAGTACATTAGAGCATGACTCCTCAAATACTTCAAGACTATGTATGTTCCATTGTTGATCTATAAACGGTGTTGTCGGCGGTCTGACTTCTAATCCTATCAAATCCTTTATAGTGAGGATTTTATAAAGGTGCTGTAAAATTTTAAAGTGGGTTTGAGGTGACTTTAAACATTTTTAGCTTGGATACATTTTTCAGAAACTGAAAAATTAATTAGTATCAGTCCAAAAGCCAACAAGTCTTCCTGTTTGTTTCTTTCTTGTGGTGTTGCCTTCCCTGTTGCTTAATTGGTTTGATTCTTTTTCAGGGTAATTTTCCAGTCCTTTACACATGTTCCTTCCTATCTTCAGGAGCTGAGTAAATTGATGCAGTGGGATGAGCTGAGAAAACATAAGACTTGCAAAAATTTTCCCAGTCACAGGGACAAATATTGCAGCTTCTCTCCCTAAGGTTTCTGTCGATTCCAGCAACCAGACGACTCCCAGCCAGCTCTGAGAAAGGACATATTTTAAAATATTTTCAGAGACAGGCAGAATAGCAAATGCTGGGCTGCTTCTCCCACCAGGTTGCCGTGTACCTCTGTAGAAGGAGAGGAGCTGGAACCGAGCGCACTGGGCAGGAGACTCGAAGCACTGGGAATTTAAATGTCTTGCTCGTCTAATTTGGCTGTCAGCCAGTTTATTCCTCTCCCTTTGATTGATGTATCTATTTAAATGCTTTAAGAACTGGGACTCTTTCTCAGCAGGGATTTGTACAGTGCATTGCATGAGGGATCCTGACCTTGTTTGGGGCCTTCTGTGTTTCTGAGAATGAAGTAATAATATAATAGACTCATTATATACTGAAGCAACATTTTTTAAAGCTTGTCTCTAACAAATGAAGTGATTATGAAGAGTTGCTGATGCTCCAAGTTAGCATACACAAAAAGGGGGCAAACTTCAGCTCCCCTTTCTTGGCCTGTGTACGCATAGGGAAGAGGAGAAACTGCCTGTTTGGGAGCAAGAAAGAGGAAGCTGCCTTTATTTAAAAAAAAAAAGAAAAAAGACAATGTCTGTAGTCTGTCACCCCTAAATGAAAGAAAAACAAACCCAAAAACTCCAAGGCTCCACACCGTGGGTCATAGCATCATAGCTCTTTTAGAGCCCCACTCTGCAGAGATTTCTGGCTCCTTGCTGCATTTTGAAGCTCTCTTGCTGTCTTGCTATTAAAATTATCCTTAGGAGACAGCCTTGTGTCTTTACTTGGCTGCCTTTCCTTTTTTTCCTATTTCTTTTTTTTCTTGATGAGTCATTCTAACAGCTTATACCCTATCATCAGATAGACCAGACAATGAAGTCACTGGGGTTGCCTGAGAGCAAAATTGGCCCCATTATCCACAACCGCTGTGCCTGCCTTGTCACTGATAATGCACGGCTCAAGGGCTGGCCTTCCAAGGATGATGGAAAATCACCAGCAACAAGAAGCTTCCTACCCTAACAAAAATATTTGTTGGAGTCTTTGGTGTGTGTGTGTTTTAAATTTGGTGAAATGCTTCCAGCTGAAAACAGGAAATCACACACAAATAAAACTGGTGATATATTTTGGCAGGGTAGGAGAGGAAAGTAAATTATCCAATAATGTCCCTTTACTTGTGTGCACCAGCTTCAGCTCTCTGCAATTAGCAATGGCAGGAAACTTTTATTGGTCTTCCAGTATAAACTAGAAGACTTCGTGTCAGAATGTGTGAGAGAAAAGAAGGATGCTTGACAAAAATCATTGTTCAGTAACTCAGCTGAGAAGCAAAGTTGAACTATTGTTTGTAGAGGAACATGGGTGGAGAAGGATTTGCCCAGAGAGTTTTAGCCTGGAAACAAGACACCAAATATGAGAAGGAAAACAAAGCTGGGATGAGGGAAGTGACTTTTTCAAAGCTGTACAGTAGGGCAAATAGCTGCCTAGGATTAGTAGTAAGGTTTTCTTGATTCCCAGAGCAATGTTCTCTCTGCTGAACCACAGTACCCTTCAAAACAAACATAAAGAGATGCATGACTCTGATAGTGCTGATGGCTTGTGGTCTGCTCAGTTGAAAATACAAATTGAAATAACAAAGTGCAGCTGTCTTTTGGGATCTATAGTAATCTGATGAGGAATCCCATAATAACTGCTAATATTAAACCTTTCACAAGTCTAACTACTTGCATCAATAAAGGACAGAAGAAACCCAGAACAGGAAAGAAACTAAGTCTTGCACAAGCATTCCCTCCACAGGGACCTCTCTTCCCCCCTTTCAGTATTGTTAACCAGAGGAGAACCTTTTTGTTGCTTAGGGAGCCCATTCCAAGAGCTGTGTCTGTTAGTGCTTTGGAGAGACTCGAGTGGCTGAGTTTCCTCTGCCTGATCATTCTTTTGACTCAAAACTGATGTGCTGTCAGTAATTATTTTTTGTTTTGCCCACTGTACCCATCACAGCCAGACCCCGTGCTCCCCTGCACCGCACGAATGTCGTATAAAAGGACGCTTTCTGTTCCTGGTGTATCTCCAGCCCAAGAAACTTTAGCACATCTCTACCAGTGACTATAATACACCAGGAGCAAGGAGAGTCAGAGCTCCGATGCGCTGCTTGCTAGGGCTGCTCTTTGTCCACAGAGACCAGAGAGGCCATCTGGCTAACACTGGGCAGTGCCAGTTCAGTTCTCCCCCAGAAGGGAGAACCCTATGTTCCCAAGCTCACCCCAGGATTACAGCCCAGAGGGTGACTGGTTTCAGCTGTATGTTAAAAGCCTGATTTTACCAGCTGGCTGTGCCTTCTTTCCCTTGCCTATTTTGCTTGGTTCTTGCTTACACTGTTTGTCCCACTGATGGAAGCTGAGCTTCTGTGTGTGTGTGTGTGTGTCTGGTTTTTTCCTTTTTTTTCTTTTTTTTTTTCTTTTTCTGTCTTTCCATTTTTTCCTCCTCTCATTTTCCCAGTGTGGCATTTAGGAAGAAGGCTGAAAATATTGAACAAACTGCTGATGTCCCCAAGATTCAAATGTGTGAAAAAGACTCGTAAATGAGTCTAGCACACTCAGAAACATTCTTAACATCTGTTCGAGCAGGAGTACCAATTCCCTTTCTCAGAAAGCACAATTTGTCCTCCCTGTTATTTAAAACTTGAGATTTCTTTGGGTTTGAATAATATCAAAGTGAAGCTAAGGAAAATAAACTCTCTGATTATGGATACAGCCTTTACAGTGAGACATGTGGTGTGGGTAATGAAGCATTGCAGAGTTTTAACTACTGCGTGTCCTCAGCTTCTCCTTATTTCGTGGTATGGCAAGGGCTGTGTAGTTGCCCTCCACGGTTGCAGACCCTGTGGATCACGTCACCTGAACTGGCAGACGTGGGTTTAGTGACTTCTTACAGAGCTGGAAAACAGCAAGTGTTTTCCTCAGAAATCTTACTGCTTACTAGAGTGAAGCAAACGTGCCTTAGAACCTGATAAAAATAATTTGAGGCTTTATTTATTTTGATATATATTCCTGATGAGGGAAAAAAAATCTCTCTAACTCACTTTAGTTTTGTCTGGCAGTAAACACTTCAGGATTCTGTCCCCAAAATGGAGTTGCAAAACTCTCAACACTTCTGCAATTTAGTGAGAGAAAGGCTATAAATAGCCAGCCAGCCAGACAGAGGCACAGCAGGGAGAGCCCAGGGGTCCAAGCTTCCAGCCTCTTTCTTTAACCACAGTAAAGAACGGCAGACATAAAAATGACAACCCAAAAGAAAGGGGGAAAAAAACCCCAACAACAGCAACTGGTAACTCTGAAAATGAGGAAGAAGGAAAAATATAAGTAAAAGAAATGCTGCATTTACTAAAACTGCTGAATCGGCTCAGCAGTGTAATGGGCTTCCAAGCCTGCTGCAGTAACCTTGGCACGCTCCAGCACGGCTCGGGGCTGGAGTCACTGCAGCCGCACTAAGGCCGCATCCCTTGCACGTGGGCTGGCGCTTTGCGAGGAGCTCTGTGCAGTGGGGAGGGGGATTCTGCTGGAGTGCAGAGATCAGAGCTGTTCTCCTGACATCTGGGGCTAAATCCCACTGCTGGTCGGGACTGCAGCATGCTGTGAGCTGTGAATAGGTTTCTCAGCATAGTTTTAATGCAGGTGGAGGAGAAATCTGTGCGATGGCATGAGCATCCCAGGGAATAGAGCAACTTTTATTTAATCACAATTAATCAATTAGCATCCCCCATTCAAGTGACGTTTATTGCTACAAATGCCTTGTGATGGTAACAATGGTGGTTCTACTGCAATTATTTAGCTTTTTAAAATCCATACCACCCCTTTTAGTTCTTTTTCATAGAGAAATGGTGTAAGTCACAAGTTTTATTGCTGATGCGGTACTGAAAGATGAAATACTTTACCTCTGGAAGGTTAATGTGCTGCAAGTCTCCCCATGATTAGGAACAAAAATATACCAGCAGGTGGGATACAACCAGAACAGAGAGAGTTCTGTGAAATTCAAGCTTAAAACAGGCAATAAAACTAGCAATGGCATTTCAGCTTAGAGGCCTCCTGCAGCAGTGATCTATATTACCAAGAAAACGTCCCCTGGAATATAACTGTTGTTTCAGGAATGATGAGACTCTACGACTTTGATAGCAGTTTTCCAACTGCACATTGGTCCTAGAAGCCTGACAAGTGTTGGTTCCTGGGACAGAAGGATGTTGAAAGTAACCTCTAACACCAGCACAAGGACAGCAATTCAATCTAGCTAGCGTTTAACCCTTCAGGGAAGCCTGGAATTAAATAGATTCCAAATAGAAACCCAGAAAGTTTTGGGTTTGGTACATTGTCCTGGTTCTGGCCAGGCCAGAGTCAACCTCCCCAAGCAGCCAGCCCAGGTGAGCTGAGTTAGTCCAGATGAGCTGAATTAGGCCAGGTGAGCTGAGTTAGCCCCAGCTGCTTCCACCTGACCTGATATCACTCCCCTATAAAAGGGGCTGGTCTGGGAGGGGTACTGGTTGGGTGCTTCCAGAGCAGTCTGAGTGTGGCTGGAGTGTTGGTCTGGGCAGTTGGTCCGGGCAGTTGGTCCTTGTGTCTGCAGTGCTCTGTACCTGTCAGGTCAGTAAGGTATTCTGTGTTATCACTGAGTGTGAATGTAATTAGCTGTTATTGTTCAACTTCTGTAGTACTTCTGTAGTAAACCATCTTTATCCCAACCCATGGAGGCTCTATCTCCTTCCTCTCTGGCAGTGAGTGAGGGGTGTGTGGTACCCAGCCACTGCTTGGGGCTGAACCACCACATACATGTATTATTCCTTTGTGGCTTTGTTTCTTGTATATATTTTGGATTAATTATGATTTAATTTTGTTCAGAAACAGTTTTGTAGTTGGCTGGGGTTACTGTGAGCTGAATGTCCCAGTGCAAGTGTCCGTGCCTGGTTTTATTCCTGTGATTTGCTCTCATCCCTTCTCTTTCCAGCAACAAGCTAATTCACTCTCCATCAATCTACTTGGTTGTGGGTACAGCTTGTAACAAACTTGGTACTAGGCTATCTAAAATCTGCTGGATTGTTGATGTTTGGCATCTTGATTTCTACCTTTCTCTGCCATGACTTTCTACCTAAAGTATCCAATGACTCCTACCTCCTACCGTGAGGGAAGCCCACTGTCTGGGGCTTGGTGTGCACCTTTGTTATGGCAGGAGGCCAAAGCAATGCAGAGTTGGTACTGGAAAACCTGTGTGAGAACCTGACTGCTTGTGAGTGGGGCTGCAGAAAGCCTGTATGTGCCTCTTTGGTTGTTTTCCAGAGACTTTGCCCTGGTAAATGAGGATTATCCTGTTTGTTTCTACTTTTGATGGCAAGGCCCATTCAATACACCTTCATGTCCACTCCAACTCTGTTGTTGCAAGCACATGCCATCAGTCCTCATTAAAAAGGCTCCTTTTATGCAGAACTGATTGCAGTGATGCTAAATTCCTTTTACAGTGCAATGTCACAAGCAAGTGAGAGGAAGAGCTAGAAAATAAACTTAGCATGCATCCTACTCTCAGATTTTTATTTAGAAAAAATGTTGTATAACGAGAGCTTTGCTTTTCTATTAGTTTTTTAGTCCAGTATATCTTTTTTGTTTGTTTAATTCATATCTCATACTTGCAAGTCTCTCATGGCAAGGTGCAAGTGGGAGAAGTCAAGCCTTTTGGTGTAAGACAGTTTGAAAATAACCTCAGTATTTCACAGTAAGGGGAAATCAATAAGGCCAGCGGGAAGGAGAAGAATAGGTATATTAATAAACTAAGGCTCTAAGAGTGGTGGGGTCAGGAGCTAAATGTAGCTATACCTGCAGCCTGAAAGATCATCCCAGGCACCAGAGCCAGTACATGGCGGGAAGCTTGACGCATGGCCTACTTGCAGCTAGGCACAAAAATGTGGGCTGGGGGTTCTTTTTTGGGCTGGGGACGGGCTGTTTCCCCATTGGGATGCAAACATCATAACTCTGGGAAATAAATGTGGCTTGCAGATGAACTTCAGGCTCAGACTATGAAATTATATTTTACTAGGTAACTGGATTCTGTGAAAACAGTAAAATGCATTTAAACCAGCCATAGTACCTACAATACTGAAGATGCTTTGATGTGGGAGGATAAAGAACTTTTTGGACTTGTTTTTCAATATCTGAAATTATTGTGGATGTTATTTTTGGGTCCATGAAGAGTTGCAAAAGAAGGCATCAGTTGCCTCTGCAGACTGCTATCAAAAGTCCCCCAGGATGCTAAGATTTATTCTGAACCTATACCATGCTTTTGCATTTTCTGTTTGGATATCCAAATTCTGTTTTCTGCAGTGCTCATTACCAAAGTATCTTTGAGGAATAAAAATGTATCATAAGTCCAGGAGTAAATGCATGGGAATGAGGTGGGAAATGTCAATATAAACACCAGCAGATCTAGTGCACTTAAAAGGTACAAGCTTTTGAAAGGAGGTAGCTGGGTGGGTGTCTTCCTTCTGTACAAATGGCTGTATCATCCTTTGAGTTATGTCAGAGTGAACTAAATTTATACTAGATTAATGATGCCTGAGCGAGTTACTGAAAAATACTGGAGTACATATTAAATAAACTAGGCTTGATGACATATCTAAAATATCTGATCAGTATCCTAGCAAGCTGAGTTTTATCTCCAATTCCTTGTTGCACTGTGCCTCCTAACATCTTAATCTGGTTGGAAAAGAATGTCCCTTAGTTGTTTACACTGTCTTGAATATTAATGCTGCCTTCTACACTGCAGTGCTTGAAATGTTGTAAGGGAACTTCTTAAAGGAAGATTATCCTGTGCATTGGAATTACAGCAGGAGGAAGAGGAGTAATCGGGATTGTGTGGCAGAGGGAAAGTTAGAAGTGGTTTTTTGGTGTATAGTGGAAGGGAGGGAGGGGGAAGAAGGCTTGCTATGTAGAACTAGATTTTTCTATGTCATCCCAGGCTCAGATAGGTGACTCTCTGATGACAGTACTTCCATGCTTTAGCATGTTGCTTCTGTAAGTTTCTGTAATTTCCTTGGTTCTTCATAATAGGACAACCCAGTTAGACATGGCCAGTTTTCAGATTGCATTAAACAGGATCACATGTATAGAAAACACTGGATCCAATTAGGGGCCTCGACAATCAGTTGAGATGTGTGTACAGGACAGTTACACACCAAAATATAAAAGCCTTCAGGTTTTGGAGTTTCAATTTCCTCTGCAGTTTAAAGCAATGTGAGAATTTGGGGGAGGAAAAGCTGGTCGCTTTTGGAGCTTTTGTGTTGCTAGCAGCTCCTGTGTGAAGAAGTTTGGATGGGGCTCTCCCTGCGATCGATCAGATCTGGGTATGTGTATCTTAAGAGTTTGGCCCATGTAATTAACTTGATTATAAAGTGCTTTTCTATTTATGGTAGATACAGAGGAAAAGGAGCCAGTAGGAAACATTTCATCTGGGTTTAATCAGGGGAAACATCATCTTGTTAAGCAAACACTTGATAAAGGCTTTAATAATCCCATGGGGCAAAATGGGTGTGCAAAACTAGACTGGATAAACCTTGAGCAATGTTGTCTGACCTCAAAACAGCCTCTGCTTTGTGTGCCTGGCTGGACTACAGGGCTTCTGAGGACCCTTCCAGGGGGAATGATCCTATTCTGTTTGATTTCTTTTGCTTGATACAGAAATCCTCAGCCCATTATGTATAGAGGTGGAGCCATTTTATTTAAATAAATGATGCATTTGATGATTTTCTATTACAGAAAACTTTAGGAGTTAAATAATCTCATATTAAAAATAAACATAAGGGAAATACAAGCACAAGGAAAAAAATCAGAAAAGTAAACCACCTTTAACTCTGCCAAGTTTCAGTATCAATGACAAGCGTGGAAAAAAGTACCAACAAGAAAAAGTAATGGCTGGTTTTACATGAGATCAGCTCTTGACTTGAGACCATGTACCCCTTCCCACTGTGTCCAGTCTAGCTAGACCAGATTAGAAAGTTTTGAAAGACTAGATAAAATTTTATTGTTTGGGACCGAACTGAATTTGCTGAGATTCCTCTAAGATGATTCTACATATACAAAAGCACTTTTAAGATTAGAGCCTACAGGCTGTGATCGGTAATGTTTTGCCACAATACTGGTTTCCAGAAATATTCTTAGCTACTGCCCAATTCCCTAGCTGTGTGAAGTTACTATTGCTTACTGTATTTCTTTCTGCCTCCTTTCGGTGCTGTTCTTGTACTGTCTTGTTACAACAGGTGATGGTGTATTATCATACCAAATAAATGGAGTTTCTGGAATGCAATTAAGCTGCAGAGAACAGAGTAGGTAACTCCTGCCCATGGCCTGAATTTCATTCCTTGCAGTGCCACTGACTTACCATGTGACCTTGGATAAATTTCCTCATTAGGAAAATGGGGCTGATTATTTACCCCCAGGGCACAGTACTACAGTGTTACAAATGACAGCAGCCAGGGTTGTACAAATTTCTTTGGAACTCTCCCAAATTCTGTCCATTGACCATATGCTAAAAGACATTATGGAGGAGAGTCTTACCTCTGCACTCCACGGGGACAACAGAGTATTTCATGTGCTTGTAGAGGAATGCTTAATGGGCTAGATTTGTTACTTGATGGTGGTGTGATATATTAGAGTAAATCTGCAGCAGAGTAGGTTTGTAACAGTGATGTCAATGTGGTTCATGCAGCAAGGTAAAGGATGGTGCTTAGGCTGTAAATACACACTCTGCTCTGTGTGCTGCTTAAGCCAGTTCATCATTTAAACCCTGCCTGATAATGAAACAGCAGAAAATATATTAGTGTGTTTGCAGGTAGTTGCTGTAAATATGGGGGAGGCTGAGCTTTTGCAGTTAGCAAAGAGCAGCAATCATCTGTCTCTCCTTTCCGATGGGACAGTGGAGGATTTGTGCTGCTTTGACTTGTATCTCCATTTTCTGCTACTGGAAGGGCTTGTGCACATCAGAACTCATCTGGTTTTGTTTGCTTGTTGCTAATTGCATTAGCTGTTCTGATAAACCAGACTGTCTCTTTTTACAGACCTCACCTGTTCTCTTTGTCATCTTGAGTACCAAATGAAGAAGCAGAGACCAAAGGGTGATATGTTGAAAGCACTCCAGCCCAAGGTTGATTTATCTGAGAAAAAGAAGGATTTGGTGCTTGTGGTATCTATCTTGTGCACCTGACTTAATTAGGGATGTTACATCAAACCAGCTTAGGTCTCTGCTTTGGGAGTGGCAAGAGAGATGAAAAACTAATGCGAATGTAGAGCAAGTAAAAACATTTCCATCTCAGACAAGTTTTGCAGTAAGTCCTGTATTTTTATAAAATGTGATGGAGTTAATGGAGTAGAGGAGCTGATCAACCTAAATGAAATATTCTCTCTTAAAAATGGTTACAGAAATAGCCCAACCAGAATGCCAGCGCTGTCTGATGGGGAGTTGTAAGCTCTCAACTTATGCTTCTGGAATCCTTGGTGGTCCCAGTCTCTGGTTGGATCACCACATGCCTGGAAAGCCAGGCACCTCCACCACATCCTGCCCTTCCTTCTTCAGCAAGAAAGGTCTGTGAGTTACAATACAGACAGGGAGCTCAGCCCAGAGAGGAGAAATTATGAAGCCTTCAAACACTGGCTTTTCAGGATCCAAGTAATTATTCCTCCTTCCTCCCTTCCCTAAACATGAAAATATTATTAAAAACTGTAAGAACTGTTTTGTATTCTCTCAGCTTCTGGTGAGGTCAAGCTCAAGGTAGTTTTTAGAAGGGTAAGAAAATGTTAATAATAGAAAAGAGAAAGAAAGGAGAAAAAAACAATTAAATTCTAGTCTTTGTGAGCTGATATTTTTGCTATGTCTGAAACAGGTGGGTTTGGCATTTTGAATTTCACTTTCTGCAAGGTGTAGGCTAGGAAGAGTGTGCTTCAGCAAATATTCCCCAGTAACTTGTTCCCCAGCTTGTTTCTGTTTAATGCTGGTTCCATTCCAGCACCAGCATTCTCTTGGCTTTTATCTAGCCCAAGTTTTGCTCTAAGTACAAATTCCTTCTAGCTAAGATATCAGAGCTCTTTCTGAGCAAACACACATAAAATATTTTATCTGAACTAAGTCTGTGCTCTTGACTTCCACACAAACTTGAGATGTGAGAAGATGTTTGCCATTATTGAAGGCACCTTACAACCCCTATCCTCCTCAAAACTTTGTCTTTAGTCTTTAATCTTTAGTGTCACCTAATGAAATGTATTTCTGGTTTGTCAGGTTCTTTTTTTCCCAAACTGATCTCCTACCCATTTTTGCTGAGCCATCAGTGTCTTTTTAAAACAAAAGCTCATCTGCCTATATGATTTTGATTTGCAAGATGACCATAAAACTCGAGGCAAGTATTTACTCTGTATTACACAAAACAGGAATTTAATTACTACTTTTATATCTTCTTGCTATCTTTCTGTAATATATCAAAATATAAAATATGATGGTGGCAATGAAACATACCTTCCCAAATGTCTGCACTCATTACTGGTACCAATAATCAAGGCCCTGATTCAGCAAAATTCTCAATTGTCTGCCCCAATTTTAAGCTCAAATAGTCCTATTGAGTCAATTCATCACTTTTCATATCTGTTTCACAGCATTTTATTACTGCCACTGCTGCTGATCCAGCCAGGCTGTTCTCAATACAAACAGTGTGGCTTTCTTGGTGGGCATGTCTCTTTGAGCTTTAAGCCAGGACTTAGTGAATTGTGCAATGTTTAACCAATTGGTCTTCATGAGGCAAATGCTGCTCCTATGGAAGTCTTCAGCAGCACTTCTTGTGCTCAGTTATAATAGTGGTAGGCTCCAGTGGAACAGATTATGGGAATTTTATTCATTTCAATAGGGATATTGACTAGTTAGACACACAAGAGGGTAAAATACTTTTCCTTTCATCAATAAGCTAAGCACTCTGGAAAAATGTGCAGTTGTTATGCTTTAAATGTTACCACTGTGCATCATATCCCACTGGTGTAAATCCATAACCCCTTCAAATCAGTGTGAAAATACAGCCTGTTGAACCAGAAGAGATGCTGAATGGCAGTGGGGTGGGGAAGAGGGGAACGATGGCTCTGGTTTAGTCACTTTTAGAACGCAATGAAGTGATCATGTCAGAACAAGATGTACTTTTTAGGAGCAATCATTCATTCACTACTGTCAAGATTTCTCTAACCTATAGCAAATGCATCTCTTCAGTGTTCTTGTGTGACCCTAGTGTGGAGAGAGGAACTTCAAACCAAACTGTCAGGTTTGTGCTTTGCGAGTTCGACAGCAAACCCACTCACCAAGTTTGATGTGAGTGTAAATATATACTGGGAAATAGAGCTGTCACTGACAGACTTACCAAACCCAGACTCTCATTTTGGAGCAGACCTTCTCAGAGATAAATGGTGTGTGATACAGCCAACTGAATTAATTTTCACCACAATCATTTGAAAATGTGAGGTTTAACTGTCAGCACACCCGTGCGCTGGGATTGTTTGCTCGCTGCATTTGTTTTACTTGCTGTGATGAAAGGAAATGACCCAGATGTAGGTGATTTTTTTTCACACACATGAACAATATACTCATATCCTTCCCCTCTAAGTTTCAAGAAGGCTTTTATCGTAGCTAGTGCCAATGGGTGGCATTTTGTTCTGAATAGCAGAGTGACAACGGAACCACTCTGTCACTGTTCCTCCAGCTGCAGAAACAGAGGTGGGTCTGCAGCTGCTGGCTGCATCAGCAGTTTTGGATGGAAGCTGGTCAGGCTGGGGGCACTCTCCCTTCCACGTGGGATTCTTGAAATGGTGCCAGGCAGCCCCTGGAGATTATTTCCTCTGCATGTACCAGGGACTTCTGCCTCAACAGTGACCTTGGAAAGGGAGGAGCGTCACCAAGCAATTGATCCTGTCCACACTTAATTTGTAGGATCAAGGTGGATCACTAACTACTTAATGTCTTGAAATCAAGATGTAGAAGACTGTGTGAGATGATACCATCACAAGAAGAGACAGTGTCATTGAAGAGCACCAGAGTTTTATTCCTATCTATGCATTAAGGCAAACAGCTCTCCAGTATCTCATGCTCATGTGCAAGGGAAGGAGAGTAAAGGATTGTCTAACAGTTCAGTGCCTGAATAAAATAAAATGCAAGAGGGAGGAATCAAGTTGGATGAAATGAGACAACCAGCAGTGGTCTTTCCGGAAAA
This sequence comes from Porphyrio hochstetteri, assembly GCA_020800305.1. NCBI lineage: Eukaryota > Metazoa > Chordata > Aves > Gruiformes > Rallidae > Porphyrio > Porphyrio hochstetteri. Next base: position 11,539,266 of record CM036921.1, on the reverse strand, counting down.
ACAAACCTGAAGGATTGTCAGGGATACCAAGAAATGGTTCCTTCAGTCCAGCCTGTGGTGGGCATGGGCTGATGATGGCCATTACAGAAGCTGTTAGTGACAAATGTTCCCTGTTTTCAGGGGCTGCAAAAAGCAGTCAAGAGTGACAGAGTATAACTAGACCTTCTCCAGTGTGGATTCCATTCTTTAGGTACATTTAAACATGTAGCTAGATGCAGACTGCTGCTGTGATTTGGGATGGGTGTGAGTTACTCAAATTCTTTGTTATATAAAGGACAAAAGTTACACTGTAGTTCCTGGAGCTGCACTATGTATGGTGTAGGGGAAGCTTGAATTGATCCCTGCCAACCAGGCCTGCGTGTCCCATTGGGACATAGCTGTAGTTCTGCTGCTAGACGAGACAGGATGGAGATTGCAAATGCTAGTCCTGGAGATCTGCTGCTGCCGTATGTTTGTGGGGTGCTAAGCCTGGTTTGCTGTGTTTTCCTTCACTGATGGATCCAGGATAGCATCTGTGCAACATGAAGGGCCCCAAATGACTTTGAGCTGCTGGAAGAGCAGCAGCTCCTGACTGACATTCCTCCATTCATCTTAAGAGCCAGTGCAGTGGAGGAAGCACTTGTACATCTGTATAGTATTCTGCACTTGGACATCATGGCCTTCTAGATTTAATTTTCAGTGATAAAATACAATTTGTGTAATGTGTGGAAAGGTCTGATACTGCTGCACTGGAAGGAAACTAGAGCTAGGAGCATGATCATGTTCCATTTCAGGCTAATTGAGTAAGGAAAATGCAACAAGATAAAATGAGGGGAGGGAGAAATGTTCTCTGCTTCACAGAGGGAACCTAATAAAAGGGAAAGGACGGTGTTCCCGGCGCTAACGTACACAGTCTCTTTACACAAGCTGGTGTTTGTGCAGATGCAGCTAAGCCTGGCTCCTTCAGCAACAGAGCCTCTCCTGTTCCCTCCTCCCCCTGCTCCCAAGGGGTGCTGCCTAAGACAAAAGAGCAAATGCCATTGTCTAGAGCAATCCCCAATTTACTTCCAAGTCAGGCTTGGAGCATGTGGGACTTTTATGAGCTCTCTGGCCCTGGCCTGCCGCTGACCTAACCCTGCCCGGCGCAGGTCACCGCCATTCAGTGCAGAACAATGCCATTTACGTGCCAGCTTCATCAAAGGCCTCTTCAGGGCCCAGAACGCTAGTCACACCCGATTTTGCTGAATAATGCTGGATAGTTTTGTGAAATGTGCCTGTGTTTTGCTATGCCATCCGCTGAACAGCCACGAGTTCAGTTTGCATAGCAACTGTGAGAACAGGGAGGCCGAAATCTCCATCATTTGGGGCACCCAGCCCCATCCCTACGAGGGTTCAATAATCCATGACTGAAAGAGAGCTGAAGGGCTGATAAATATGCAAATGGATGGCTTTTAAATGCCTCTTGGGCTGCACTGAGAGAGGTGGGTGTGTGACAAATACAGGCCTGAGCTCCTAAGTGAAGAAATAAAGTGTGATTGATACCATTTTAAATTCAGGGGCTAAAATAGCCGACTTGAAAATGTCAATACCTCTTTAAATGTGGGTGGCATGTAAATTGTAACCACATATGCAAAGAGTGACAAAGATTTAAAGAGTGCTGGGGCGAAATGAGTTTACAGGCTTGCATAAGGGACTGAGCAACACCGAGGCAGGAATTATTTTAGCCACCAGGATGGTAACAGTTCTTAGATCTTGACTCCAGGGTGCAATATTTTTTTTTCTAAACCCATCTATTTTTAAAAAAATAATTTTAAAATAAGTTTGACATTTTGCGTGAGGAGCTGTCGAGAAATTCCTTATATAACATTCCCTCAGCGAAATATTAAAAGCTTAGCTGGTCTGAATTTGAGTGCAACTGTTTGTTCTACTTACTGGAGTCCCTCCTCTGCCCCCTCCCCCTGCTCCTTTTCCATATTGGAAAATAAAATATAGATATGGCAAACTGTTACAAATCTAAATTCTGCAGCCATAAATACTGCAGCAAATAATCTTTTACACCCTCTCTTCCCATCCTCCTCGCTGAAATGTATTTGAAACACAATTACTGTGTTTAATGATTCAATTTGTGAAGACTTTGTCATGAGGACAATGAAAGTGGCTCAAGTGTGATAAAGCAAACATACCAATAAACCTTGTTTTTATTGATTTGTAGGAAGCTCAGTTGTCTGGGAGAAACAGAGAGCTGACATCACCCCCTGGTCCCACTGGAACGCAGTGATAAGTGTCAGCTTATTTTTCTTACAGGCAATTTCTCTGGCTATTTGATGTCTGGCTGCAAATTTAAAGTAAATGACATTCCACAATCTGGTAGGGGTGGGAGGTGAAGTCTGCATTATTTGTTTTAGCATTTAAAATAATTTCGTGTCTGAAAATTTCTCTGGTGTCTAGACAAGATGTATGACTTGCCTGCTGAAAATATTAAAATTTTGCACTGTACAGTCGACACAGCTACTTTCATAGTAAACATACAGATTCAATTTAAGATTTTTTAAGACTCCTTTCTACAGCATATTATATTATTACTGCTGGGGGAGCCAGATTAAATCTAATTCAGGTAGCCAAACACAGTGCTGCTCTGTGCTGGCTCGTTGTCACAGTGTTTTCTTTAAAAGCCTGTTAAGTGTATTCATTTAAATCCTTAGCATTTTGTGGCCTTTCAGCATGAATGCAGCAGCACACCTGATGGGGAGATGTGTAATCAAGGCACAGTGCGATCACCACAGCAATAGGGTTGGTCTCTTCTACTTCCAGCTTTCTTCTATGTGTTCCTTTACTTTTTAGTAAAGGAATTCTATCTGAATGTGCTGGGGAGGCAGTTGTAGGAATCTGAATACCTGCTACTGCCTGGGAAGATCTCAAGCAAAGGACTCTTGGATTCATGTCTGTTCTGGCCCAGGCAATTGCCTCAGTAGTAGCTTGTGCTGCATTTTTCATTCTTGGGTTTAAATGACCACGAGTGGTGCCTGTGCTGTACTCTAAATTAGCCAAGCAAGCCAGGCTGGAAGTGAAGGGCTGCTTCACCTCACTTCTTTTGGCTGTTTTTGGGTTTGAACATGGATATCCCACAGAGGTTGAGTGCTTTGTTCTAAGACATCTGCAACTAAGTCCTTTCTGGCTTCTGATTTTCCCCAAGATGGTCTGTAAAAGAGCCAGGGCTAGAAACTAGACATATGCTGCTCCCCAGTGAATGTGGTTCTTTGACTTGGGTGAGACTGGGACCTGGCCACACATCTTCTATCTTCTGTGCTGCATTGATGCCTACTCTGCAGTGACAAACTCAGTTATTTATGGAAACAGGGGAAACTTCCGATATATATAAATTTCTAACCTGAGCAATTCCATTTACCTGTCTTTGTTCAACTATACCTGCTCAGCAGTATAAGCAAAGGCTTACATGTGGCTCTCGTGCCTACTCTTACGACACCTGCACTGAAGTCATGGTGAATGTGGAAGCTGAGGATCCCCAGCAAGTCCATTACTGTGCTTGTACCATGGCTGCCTTCGAGCCCATTGCCTTTCTTCTCTACCTTCTCTGAAATGACTGTTTCACACTCATTTATCCTCATCAATTTGGGATGTCTCTGGAATCACTAGGACCTGATTCCATGCCACTTGCATTAGGAGTTCTCCCTCAGCTACTCTAAGTTGAACCAAACCTAGATGAACTATTAATAGACTAGATGATTGTTTTAACATAACTAATCTCTTGTCCATAGTCTAACCCCATTTCTATAAGCAAAGCTGTTTTTTAAAAAATACTGTTTAAATCTTTTAAAACCAGTGGGCAAAACAATCACTAGAAATATTCTTGATTTCCTATATCAAAAGTACCAAGAAGGTTCTGTTCTAGTCCCTCTTACAACAATTGTTAATATTTGTTTTTCAAAATCCTCTTGATCTATGATCTCTGCTTCTCTGTTAGTATGAATGAGGAACCTCTGCACCTTTAGGAAAGCTGAATTTTGTGCCTGGAGTAATACTGAATTTGATCCCTAAATCCTATTCAGGATGTGTTCCCTAAAGTGTACAGTTTGTGTTGAGGTAAGAGCATACCTGTGCAGTTATCCCCTTCAGCCAACGTATGGGCAAGAGGCAATAAAGAAGTATTTTTGTCCTGGTGAGAGAATCTAAGATATGCTGTGGATTTTCAGTTTCTAAAGAATGGAAGCCATGTCCTGCTGAATGTCAGTAAATATATGTATCTCATTCCGTTACATAGGTAGCATTTTGCCTGGCACTCTGTTGTACCATATCCATCATCATGAATAGACAATATTATGTTTTTCTTGGGGTTTAAATATGACACAGATTTGGTATGTGGGTATTTATTTAACTTGAAAATATTATATTTATTTGGACATCTTAAAGTACATCAACTGAAGCTTTATGATATGCTTTTGCTATTCAAGCTCATTAAACAAGAAAAATTTCTGTAAGAACAGCTTACCTTTAGGGTGGGTTTAAAATCCAAATTAATTCATAATTGTTTCTTTATTGTGAAAATATACTCTTCCTAAAGTCAGGAAATATGCTTTCTGATAGGAACATATGCCACAGGGATGCTGGATAGGAGCAAATAAACCAGAGCATCGACACTGAATACAAACATCTGTATTTGTCTTCTCTCTGTATTCATTTGACCTGTTTGGTTTTGTTAACAGGTACCAAGCTCTCTGTAGCCCCAAAAGGCCCTTTACTTTCTCCAGTAAACAAAATGACTTGGTCATGCTCAAACCATCAAGCTGATAGTGCAATTAAAGGTAATACACTGTAACAAAAAGATGCACGGTTAAGTCACCAGGGACCATGTAGCTGACTTGTTGAGTGAGAAGGTAATAGCATTTTCTAGCCTTTAACAAGTCTCCCTCTTCAATTCTTTAATGCTCACATTTTTACTGTAGTGAACAAATCTTATTTCTGTCTTCATGCTGCTTAGGAACTCCCCCTATTCCTTATTAAGAGTTTTATGTTTCCAGCATTTCTAACCAGCAGTTCTCAAAAATCATAAGCCAGGCCGTGGGGAAAAGAAATCGTGAGATTGGCTAAAACAGTGTCCTTTGAGTTCCTCTTATTTGCCTTCTCCCTTTGGAGCTGTAATGGGACCAGTGCTTCATCTTCCTAGATTTCTTTCCACAACTATAAGAACTAGAAATACAATTTTTTTTAAATGAAAGACAAGATTGCTTTGCAATGCATGAATCTAGCAGCTGGGGCTTTAAAAACTCAAACCCATGAAATACCGTGGGACTTGCAATTGAATGTGGAGTGCAGTTGTCTGTTTTCACTGGGATACAGTTAATTTTCTTACTGGTGCTGGTGCTGTGCTTTGGATTTGGGATGAGAATAGCGTTGACAACAGGCTGATGTTTTGGCTGTTGCTAAACAGTGAAGAACCTTTCAGCTTTTCAGCCAAAGGGATATTCCATACTCTGACATCCTGCTCAGTGTGTAACTTGGGATTGGCTGGGAAGTGGCACAGCTCAGGAACTAGCTGATCATTGGTTCTGATGGTGAGCAATTGAGCTGTGCATCATAAGTTTTACCTTTTTCTTTATAATTCCCTCATCCCACTGAGGGAAGATGGGAGGGAGCAAATGGCTGTGTGGTTTTTTAGCTTCCTGACAGGTTAAACCATGACAGCTGTTAAGTTGGAGAGTGTTTGAAAGCTGAATAAACTCATCTTAACATAAGTAGGCTGCATTGCTTTAAGAGCAAAGAATCAAGAGCAAAAACACTAGGAAAATAGCTTGCTGTCTGTGTCCATGCTTCTACCTTTGTTAAAGTGCACCTTGATGGATGGAGGCCAGTGACACAGCCCAGCATGTAGGAAGATAGGCAGGAAAATTTTACTTGACTTCCTTACGTACTGCAGTTCCTGCATGGCAGGATGCCCTTAGTGAGACTGCACAGCCAGCCTGCAGCAGGAGGACCTCACTGGAGCCTCCCATCAGTGAACCTGAGTTCAGGTTTTAGGTTCCTTTAGATACAAATGCTGCCCCCACATTCTGAATGTGTCAAACTGTCTTTCTGATGAGATGTTGATTAGAAAATTGTTTGTAGGTCAGGATGTCACCTTTTCTGTTGGTTGTCCAAAGACAGTCCATGCTATTCCAATAGTGTCTGACCCTTTCCCATGATTTAAATGCTACAACCTCCACACCTTACTAGAATAGAGTTTTCCCTCATACCCAGCCTGTTAAAGAAAATAGCACACTCTTCTCTGTCCTTCCCATCAGAGGACAGATTATTCCTTATTCCTTTCCCCTTTGCAGCAGCCATTTATATATTTGGAGGAATCTTCCTCAGCCTTCTGCTCTTTGAAAGCAGCACTCAGATTGAAGGTCTGGTCTTGTACTGCCATTTAAAACCAGCTTAGAGGCCTATATTCCCTGTTGGGGGTTTTTACTTTCACTGCATGTGGGGCATGTCCGTGGCCTTGGCTAGAATTCAGCCCCTGCTAACTTGGATCCCACACAGAATGAGCAGAGATGTCCTGCCAGTTCCCCTGTCTGACAGTGCTGCTTCTGCCTTATTGCCTTCTGCATTCTTCTCAAACTCCTTGCAGGCTTTGGTTTTCATCTTACCTCTTTGTTTGAATACACAAATATAACACTGACAAAATTCCAGGGGCTCACATAAGCTGGGTAAACACTGGAAGAGCAACTTGTATCAGCAAATAAATAATACCAGGTAAATTGTGAACCTAGGAGCTTCCCATGTTGAGATACATCAATGAGTAAACAAGAGGCTTTAAAAGAAGGTGAGGACACTTGGGAACACCTGCAAAAACAGTCCTAAATTCAGTCACCTTTCCCTACAAAGGTGAGCATCTTTACCAACAGCATGCAGAAAGGTCAGTAGCATGTGCTTTTGAGAAAGGTGCTTCTGCTTGCTCCCAGGAACAGCAGCTCCTCAGGGTGAGCAGCTTCTGTCATCACAGAGGAGGAGCAGAATCAAAGCTAACCATTCCTTTTTGGAGAAATTAGGAGCTAATCCTCATTTCTTCACACAGCTGAGGGAACAAAAGACCTGACAGTGTAACTAGTGACTAATTAGAAGACATGGCTATCATGGGACTTAGGCCATTTGATAGGTGACAGGTAGAAAATGACTTGGCAGCATTCTGATAGCTTTTTGTGTTGAGAACTGTAGACAGCCCTGGGATGGACGGAGGTTAACGAGGTTGTTGTTCATGACAGATGTCATTTCAGTGGTAGTTTTGTTGATTCACCTCTGGAAAGAGGCTCAGACTACCCTTTGGCATGTAGTAAGGCCTTCAATTAGAGAACTCAAAAGCTCATCCAACCTTTGCAGCTTTGTCCTCTCTAAATTACTTTTTCTTATAAACTTGTGGTCAATATTTAATAAGGAAATTAATTACCAAAGAGATGATAGAGAGCTCCACTCAGGGAGTAATTTTTTTTATTTTTGCTGCAAATAAACATATGACACAGGCAGAGAAGCAGCACTGTGGTTCTGCAGCTCCTCTGACAGTGCTGCACACAAAGGGAGACAATTCAAATAACTTAAAAATGAGCCCTTGCTGTGGGATGCTTGAGGACTCTGTGCAAAACTAGAAGCATAAATTCATAGGATGCTGCTAAGTGTTTTGCAGCATGTTTTCAGCTTTGCAGTTTTCCCCTTGCTCCTACTCAGTCTGGCTGGGATTCACCTCACCTACTTGGAGATGCCCTCAATGTATGCATGCATCCCTTTTTGACTACTTTGGTGCTCAGTGAAGAGGAATAGACGCTTCAGAGATGATGCCTTCACTTGCAGTGGGCTTCTGGAAGAGGTTGCACAAAGTACCCTCTGTAAATGTATAGTCCATTGACGATAAAGGAAGTCCAGCCATCAAGATCAGATGGAGATATCTGAAGTTAAGTACTGTGTAACCCTCCTCAGGTGCCTGGGCATGAAAGACCCTTCAGTATTAGAATGGCTGATATGCACTGGTGCAGTGCATGGCACAGATGTTATATTGTGGCAGTCTTGGGGTAGATACCTTCAGTGAAGTGTGGTGTGAAAGCCAGAATTATTTGCCCTCGTAGGATTCCTGAGCAGTGAACTTAATCCTAGCAGGAAGAACAGCAGTGTTGTCCTGTAGAGCCTGGCAGAGTTGACTCCTAGTTTGTGTACTGGTGCTGCAAGTAAATGATGTCCGAACCTCCTCCTGGCTCCTACAGATCACTCTTGGTGCCCTGCAGGAACATGAACTTTGTCTCCACTGTGTCATATTTGTGCTTCTCTGAAGAAGCAAAGTCTCTAGCTTACGATAATGCTTCTGAAGCTGAAGGCCAGCTACAATCTGCAACCAGCTTCTATAAGCTCAGTATTGAGGACTAGTTTTTTGTAATATATTTGGAATATTTTAACTTCACTGTAAATCTTAAAACTGGTGATCATTAATTTTAATTTTTTTCTAATGTAACTAATTGTATAATGCTTGAACCTACAGAGGCTCTCATGGATAACTGATATGTGTTTTATGAAGAATCTAGAGTCTCAGGGCTGTTCCCTCCCATTTGCTGGCTGCAAGGCAGACTGACAAAAACAGCTTTCTTGCCAAAGTTCTGCTGAGAATCTGCACCTCCCATTCCCAGTAAACCTGTAGTGGCCTTTGGCTTCCATGTGGGATTGAACACACCCTGTGAGTCAAGTAAAGAACTGGAAAACTGTCTCTCAGGTTCCTTCTCTTCCAGTGTGGAAGTTTTGTATCAGGTCACAGAAAGGGTGAGAAGGTGCCTGGGAAAGGTCAAGAGATGGAAGAGCAGTAGAGAGGGAGCCCCTTCCAGCATGGTGGCACCAGCAGGCATGCTCAGGGGCAGCATCTCCTGCCTCGTGACTCCCTGGGTTGGGAGCTGTTGGATCTGTGGGATGTGTCTGCAGCATGTGACAGAGGCAGTGGCACTGGGCTGTGAACGAGGGAGATGTATTTCTAACTACCAGTCAGAGCCAGTGGTGTGCATTCCCTCTCCAGTGCGTTACACTGACCATGTCTGGGGTTGTCACTTCAGGGTTGTGGTCTTTACAAGGTAGATGCTTTTATTACTTTGGCCACTGAACATTTTGGCTCTAAGTGTCTGCAGTTTGCGGAGAGCAGCATTGTCTCTGGATAGATTTTCTGAGTAGGATCTTAGACAATGTTTACCCACTGCAAATATTTTGCCCCTAGCTCCTTAAATCTACAGTAGATTATCAGGCGAAGGCCAGACTGAATAATTTTAGATCTTCCTTGTCCCTCAGTGAATGCTGTAGGTAATTAGTACATGAAAGTCAGCCTGGATTTCCCTGACATGCTTTTCAGGTCCCTGGAATATCTGCCTTGAACAAAAATCACAGGTGTCCCTTGACCTTTCTAGAAAATCAGAAATAGAAATGCACATGCAGTCGATGCCTAGAAAAGTGTTTAGAAAGCTGCAATGTAGATGGATGTGTCTAGTTAAAACATCAGTCTTCCTATAGGACTAATTGGCTTGATGCCAGCTCGTGAAGAATGAAGCTGTTCCAACATGTAATCAAGTAACTCCTGAGGGCCCCCAACTGCTGCCTTAATATAGCCATACCTGCCAAAGTGATGAGATGGCTTTCATTCTCAGCCAAGCAGAACAATCTCCCTTTGGAGAACAGCAGCTTTGGAGGATAAATGTATTTGGAGCTTGCTCCAGCCTTGGAGGAAGGGAATCCTCACGTTATAAACAAATGGAGATTCTTATATCAATTGTTTGTGCCTTAATTATTGCGAAGAATAATTAACTAATCCTACAGGGACTTGGAATGGGTTGTAAAGCATGCAAGACTTCATCTTTCACTCTGTGCTAGCAAGCTCAAGATTTGTGATGAAGAGAAAAGGCATTTTCTCTGATCTCTTAGGGGATTTAACCTAGATTTCATTAAGCCCATGATAACTGGGTGACACAGAGCACACCAGCTACTGCTGGAGCCTGTGCATGTCTGTGTTTCATTGCAGATGTCTGTCACGTGCCTAGATGAAAATTAAGACATTGGTGCATAATCAAGGTTAGTTGACCCCAACCTCTGCTGGCCTTGGGCAACAACACTGTGCAAGTAATGCACAGAGATCACCACTGGCACCTTGGTCATTGGCCTTAGCTGCAACCTTCTATTATTACTTAGTGTAATTATCTCCTAAGGTTACAAAGACTATGGGTGAGTTTATCCAGCAGTATTTTTCAGAGATCTTATGGCTGCCCTATTCAGAAAGAAAGCCTTAACTCTTCCCACCTTTTACTATTGGGGCTGAAGACTTTTACCCACATGCACAAACAGCAGAATGGGGTCTGAATGAGTTACCCACTCCAACCATCTGCCTTTGAGATCAGCTTGTGACAGATCTTTTTCCAGCTTTTCTTAAGAAATTCCAAAAACAAACACTCACCAACCACTCCAGATAACTTCTCTAGTGTTTCCCTGGTCTTACAGTTAGAAAGTTTCTCCTTGTTCTTTAAGCCCAGGATTTCTGGTCCTTTTGAAGTGTATTTTCCCCATGTTCTCTGCAGCCTTTTGTAAATTTGAATTCTTGTCTTTTCCTCTTAAAGGAAATCCTGCAGCTCTGTCAAGCTTCTGCTTGAGATCTAGGGACCTTGACCTCAAGGATACCAATTGTGTTTGCTTTCTTCTGGCATCTCCTTGACTGCTCTGAGTGTCTGAGTTGTTCTAAAGCATGGAAAGAGTACTGCAGTGGGAGCTTTCCTTGCCTCCTTTGTATGCTGTGGGGGCTTCACTGCTTGTCTGTCCAGGCTGATAATGGCTGCTGCCCCCGATTGCTGATGCTGCCATCGCTGCAGCCTCACTGCTTCAGATTCTGGTCATTGCTATTGAAGTTGTAGCAGACCCTGCACTTCAGTGAAAAACATTCTGTGTTTCTAATTTCTCATGTAAGGGTCCCAAATATCCACGTACCTTCTGCAGATCTTCCTCTTTCACACTCTGGGACAGTAACAGAAATACTTAAAGCAACTAGACCCAAAACAGGCCCTGAGGGTGTTCGCCTAATATATCCTTCCAGATTGGCAATGATTTCTAGTTAAATACTCTGTTCCAGAGGTTTTCAGTCTCTTGCATCCACTGCTGAGTTTCAGGACCAAATTTCTTAGCTTGCTTATGAGGATGCCTTGTGAGTCAGAGTCCAAAGACTGCTTAAAACAAGCTATGACAACTGTTGTTTCTCCTCTGTCCCTGAGCCTGTTATCCTGTCATGGAAAGAACTGAGATTGGTTTGACATCATCTGTTGCCAGTAACTGCACATTTATGCTTACTCATTTTGTTATCTTCTGTGGGTTTACAAATGATTTCACTCTTTTGTTTCTGTGTCCTTCCAGAAGCTGAAATTTATTTGCCAGACAGTAATTTCCCAGTTCATCTTCCTGCTTTCCGGTGGGTGCTGTACTGGTCTTCTGCCAGAGCTCTGGCTGTCCCTTAGGAGTTCTCAGAAACAACTTCTAACAACTCCCAAGGTTGCTCTAGCTTGTTTCCAAAGTACCTGAGGGTAAATGGTACCAAAGCCAGCTGAGAGGAAAAGCCTGTATCTCTCAGACCTTCTGAGCCAAAGCTTGTCCTCTGTTGTCACTTGTGATAGCTGTGTGGGCTAGCTGCCTCACCACAGTGAGCCAAGCAGGCTGATGTGGACATCCCTGTCCTGGCTGTTTGCCTACATGCACCTGCAACACAGAGGTTGATGTTTAATTCCCCTCAGATTAGGCCTACAAACACCAGAGTGCCCTTATTTTAGAGATTATGGACACATAAAGGGGCAATAGCTGCTCTAAACAGTCTGTGTCTGTAAGAGAAAAATAACATCTATGCAGGAGTGTGAAAGTGCATTGGCAGGGAGAGATGGACATGCTGGATACAGTCCTCACTTGATTTCAGTTTTTACAGCAGGGGAATTCTTGCTACATGGAGTTGCTCAGATGAGTTGAATTCCTGTTACTTTTAATAGAAATAAGTATAGTTTGTCGGTGGAGACAAAGCTCCTACAGATGAGTCTGTGACAAAAGCCCAATGTGTTTCTTAAGATGTATTTCAGAATCACAGAGGTATTGTCCATGGAGCCATCCAGCACTCCTTTGCCTAAGTTTGTGACTTCACTGACACAGAATCTGATTGGAATGGAACAGTTTGTGCACAAAGTTTTGCTACAGAGAGTGTGAGTGTGTGTGTGTGTGTAAAGAAACCTGTTCTATCTTGGAAATGCCTACTTTTACCAACATAACTGCTCCTGAGAGCAAATTTATACTGAAGATTCACCCAAGTCCTCCTAAATCCAGTGGGTGGTCTCTCTAACTCCACTGGGTGCCGGGGTAACCCCCCAAGGGCTTGGGCTGCAGTCTGGCCTGTGGGCCTGCACCCACTTGCCCACTCCTCTGAGTGCAGCTGCAGTAGCGTGTTTAATGCTGAATGTCACTGTGTTTCCAAATTACCTTGAAACTTACTAAAAATCCAGTAAGCTCTAAGTTTCCTCATTTCTTTGAAGTGAAATCAGTTTAGCCTAGATATGCACTGAAAAGTGACTGCCCTCTTAATATGTGCATGGGCACCCATGCTTGATGTTGTGAGATGTAGCTCCAACTTTCTGTTGCTCTGACTTGTAAGATTGTGCAGAATTGTAAGGGGAAATAACCTCAACCTGGGCCAAAGCTGACTTAAACTTTGGTATTGTGTTGCTCTGAAATAAAACCATGGACAATTAGGATGTTAGCCCTAAGTAGAAGGGGCTGCTCATTTCATGGGATCACAGGATGGACAGAGCCAAACTGTGCAGTGACAGAAACATCTCCATAGTTTCTGTCTCTGGTTTTTAGAGGATATGGGTATTTGAAAAAGGCAAGAATGGCAAACAGGACTGAGATTTAGGGGGGGAAAAAAAATCTCTTTAGTGCAGGAGACAGCAGGATGACTAACTCATTCACCAAGCCCTTTCCTTGTTTGCAGTACCTATGTTTCCCACTGAAGGGCCATCCTCAGGCAGCTGGGTTCAAGAAAGAATCAGTATGGCCAGAAAGCCCTCATGCTGGGGCTTTTCAGTGAATTTTCAGAGCTGTGTGGGTAAGGGCAAAACGTCACTGAGGTTTCTGAGGTGCAAAGGAAAGCCAGATAGCAAAAACACTGAATAAAGCTGGAGACACGAGATTTTGGACATGCATCTACCTTCCATTTAAGTTCCCTATACAATCATGTGTTTCAGATGCCTATGGACCAGTCTGACTTGTGATTCTAATCTGAATCATTCCAGTCTCTGAATCCTTAAGACCTTTTTGGGTTGTGAGACTCCAAACAGCTCTTCAAAGCCACGAGTACCATGTGCCCAGCACTCAAGGCAGTGGGTGGCCAGCAATCTCTGCTGTTACGGCTGTTTGACGATGGTGCAAATGTGGAATCACACATAAAAGGGACCAAATAAAAATTTAATCAACAATTTTATTCTGTTCTCCAACTTGTGCTCATTGTTTCATATCTGTGAGCATGCTGAAGCCTGGAGTGATTGAGGGGGCTTGCTGTCATTGCAACTCAGTCTGCTCTTCATGCTGAGCACTTTATGTTTCTCTGCCTGGAAAATTTCAAATAAAATGTCAGTCTGTGCATCTCATTAATCTGCTAACAACTAAAGTTAAAGGTCTAAGTGCTTTAAAAATATACCACATATTTTAAGTTCAAGGATACAGCTGAGGTTAGAATCCTTTCCATCCATCCATCCTCTCTGCCAACCACAGTGCAGTTTGAATCCAAATAAGCCTAATGGAGAAAGGCCATGTGCTTACATTGGTTAGCTCCAAAGCAGTAAGGAAGGGAGTTGAAGCAAAATCAATACTATTGAAAGACGAAAGAGTTATAAAGTCTCTTTCCTTGAAGACATCTGTCCGTGTGTCACAAGAAACCACCACCACCTTTGATGTTCATTTGGCACCACTGCTGACAATTGTGGCTGAGTCTTCAGCCTGTGTAAGCCCAAGAGACCAAACTCCATCCCCTCCTCAAGGTCATCGGGTCAAATGAGTGAGAAGTTGGTGTAGCTTTGAAAAGCCATCTCAGCCTGTGACATGAGTGGGTGCTTGGCCTCTTGGGAGGCTGTATTAGCTTAGACAGATGCCTGTGTGTCATTTCAGTTTCTTAAGCACTCAAAAGACCCATGTATTTTCCTTTTTACAATCCCATGTTTATAGATATGTGTGTGTTTGTGTATGTTCTATATTATTATTTACAGCTAACTCTGGATCCCTTGCTATTTCCTTCTCCCTCTTTTGTTACATTATATGCCATATTTTCATGCCATATGCCACTTAAGCTGCACCTTTATGTGTACAAAATGTGTATCTAATTTGCATGCACAGTTACTACCATTGTAGACACAGGCATGGAGTGAGTAGGCATATTTGCATGCAATTATCTGATTTGCTTGCCCAATTGTGGTGATTTGCATATGCAGATTGTGTGCACAGTTGTACATTTACATTTTTTAAAAACTGGCCTCAATGGTTTATTAAAATATCTTTAAGCCTCCTCTTATAAAATATTGAAGATCCTAGAACCCCTCTGGCTTTTCAGCATTATATCACCTCAGTAGATGATCTCCACATTTTTATATTTTCTTTCTTGCCCAGTACTCAAGAGAGATTTAGTCTGCAGATTTATACATCCATTATTTCAAGGTATATTTGATCTTCTCCATATGCCTCTCTTAATCCACCGTAGCTGTAAGTAGAGAAAAAAAATTACCCTTGCTTAACTTTCAGAGGATATTTCACCTCTCTGAGTCTGTGTTTTCCATTTAAACTCAGGGGTTTTTTCAATGAATTATTTCTGATGGAACTGAAAAGATTCTTTTCCTAGTAGAGAATTCATCAGTTGCTGTGGGTATATCCAAGACTCTCGTGTGTGCTCTGGCACTGCTTTAGCACGAAGGGACCAAATGTGTCTTTGAAAGCATCCAGAAGTTTTCCTGAGAACAGTGTAAGAGGAAAGTTGCCAGTTTGGTTTTTGTGCCTTAAGTTCTTTCAGACATGAAATTTTCTTTACCATAATTTCTCAATCCTACATCCAACACCCTGGGATGTAACTTCTCCCACCCCTATGACTAGTCAAATTCTTGGTAACTTTATGAGCAGGATCATATCTCTAGCTTGGAATAAATGGGCCCTTAGTGCCTGGTGCTGCACACACCTCCCCTCTCTGGGAACTGGGGGCAGACAGAGAATTCAGCTGAGTGATCTGCACTTTTGTCAGGCCACACTGAGTCTTCAGATGCTGCTTGTGCTCCAGACAATTCTTCTACAATAAAGGAACCAATGAAAAGTTGTCATCTCAAAATATACCAAGAAAGCAGGAGAGGGGTTTTTCATAATGTTTAGAGGAGAAGGGAGGGAATGAAAATGCCTGTGCATTTTATGGCTGTGGTTCAACTCTAACTTACATGGAAACATGAAGCAATCATCTAAGTTACCTGGAGGTCCCAGTAACAAGCTTGTATTTGTTTCACAATGGCAAGGCTGGATCTGCTTCCTAAAAATCATCTGAGAGAAAATTGTCCCATGTATGGCCACAGCAAGAGAAGCAAAGAAATGCTTATACCCTGTCAAAATACTGTGCAGTTCTGCTGATGCCCAGTTCTGTCTTGTGGAAAAAGGTTTTCTGCAAAGCAGGGAAGGGAAGAGAAACACAGCACAGTAACTGGCTGGAGGGAACAGAAAGATCTTTGAGGTCACATGTCCCACAGGAGCAACAGAAATTCACATTAAATTATGATTCTTTCTCTGCTCCCCTTCTCCTCCCTGTCATGTCCACCTGGGCGCTGCAGATGCTAAGGGAGGACTACGAGCCCACCATTGCCACTGATCTCCTCCCTGCTATGACACTCAGTCTCTAGCATCCTTCTGGTCACCACTGACCCCCTGCTTCAGATTATAGACTGTGAGCTTTAGGTGTGATACTGTGAAAGTGTTTTACCACTTCCAAATTGAATTAAACTCGCAAACAATTTATGAGAATGAAAATTAAAAATCAAAGATGAAGCAATATTTTATTCCTACCACAATGAGCTGTCTCCTCTCTCTTTATCCCAAGTTGTCTGACACATGGCAAATCAGAAATCAGTGCTGATACTGAGACCTGAAAGCTCAGGAGAGGCAGAGGAGAGAGAAGGAAAAGCTTAGCAATCATGACAGCCTCATTGCAGCTCAGATGGGCAGTTGCAAGCAGGGTCCATAGAGTGCTTGGCCAGGGGAGTGAAACATCACCTTCCTATGGGTGGTCTGGGTGGGATGCTCTAGGTTCTAATTCCTGTTGTCCAGCTGCGTGCATTTAGTCTGGTTCTGCTCTTTTTTAAACCATGTGAAATCCCTCCTCAAGTACAGTTTTGAGTCTTCCACAGTTCCTAAAACACTGTCAGAAAATTCAGAAATGTACCACTGCATTTGTCTGAAATTCTCTCAGGACTTAGAAAATGCACCTACAGAGTTTAACATCTCTACACATCCATACTAACAAGTCTGGGCTGGTATTAAAGCCTCATACAAAAATTTAAATACTGCTTACAAGGGACTAAAGTAACCCTCAAGTAAGAGGATGAACCATCTCTGATTTTGTGCACTCAGGTTGTTCTGCTAGTGTTCAGGAAATGGTTGAACAATGTTACTTCCTTGCTTGAGCATCTAGTAAAAGGGATTTTTGGCTTAAACTGGATCTTCCAGAATATCTGGGAGATCTCTAATGCCAGTAATTATAACACTATGTTGAGAGAGTAAAGGTTCATTGCAGAGCACTGTTGTGTTTCAGAGGTCCTAGAGATGAGCAGCTCCCACTCAACAGTTTGAGTTGACTGAGCTTCTACAGGGAAGAGCCAGCCTTCTGACACTGCACAGAAACGAGCTTTTCTCTTAGCAAACTCTCTGGGCTGTGTGTGGTGATGGTGCTCTCGAGCCCCACTTGGTCCTGGGGCCCCTCACACCAAACCCACAAATAACTTTTGGTGCTCCAACCTTGGGAGCCACCTTCTACCGCTGCCACGCTGGCTGGGTACTAGGGAGAAGCAAACCTGGGGCTGGTATGTGCTTTGCTCTACTCAGGGGAGCTCACAAGAAGTTTGCCTTTCTTGGGAAGGTGTCACAGCTCTGCCTTGCCCACATCTCACTATGCAGGAGCAGTGTCTCAGCCCCTGCACGTCCCCAGACTGGAGCTATTCTAGCAGAGGGTCTGGAAAATGTTCATGGTTTTAGTTTCTTCCTCTGTTTTGATTTACTTTAAAAGCATATTCCCACCCCAAGCTAAACTGCTCCCATAGACACAGGCATCATTACTCCTTGCTATTGTTTCCCCTCCACAGACTTTTAACAGGTTCTTCCTTACAGGGAATTCAGCGGCTGCTGTGCAGGCAGCTGTTCAGCTGGAGAATGGAAACCAGCAGCTGGGGCTGCGTGAGGAGCGGTTTTATTCTTGCTGCGTGTCATGGTGCTGATACTGTGTAGGTGCCACTAAGAGGGCCTGAGGAGAGGACTCCTCACAGACCAGCTGAGCCAGAGCCACAGTTTTTTCCTGAAGCCACAACTCAGGGAACATTGCTCAGCAGCCACTACCCCCACCTGACAGACCGCACCGAGTGTGACTTACGTTACCTTTACTGCATCACTTAGTTTTAAAGTTCATTAAAATCAAATTTGAGGGTTTTTTAATGCCCAAAATACAGTTTTTAAAGGGCAGGCAGAAATTACCTGGAAATGTCCCTTTTTGTGCAGGAAATTGTATATAATTATAGCACATTACTGCCAGTCTGTACCTGCCACTGTGTGTTACTCAGCCCCAGTTTATTTTTGGATTAGAAGATGGGGGGGGGGGGGGGGGGGGCGGTGGTTTATTGAAACACTGATTCTGAAACATCCAGGACCCCTAAATCTCTGCAGGCTCCAAGTACAGCAGAATTTTGATCATATTTTACTTTTAGGCCTCTTTCCCAGTGCTCTGCACTTTGAACAACCATCTTAAAGCAAGTGTCTGCCGTTCCTGTGGATTTATCCATAGAAAACGTACCAGGACTCCCCTGGCATCAGAATCAATTGTACTGAATAATAAAAAAAAAACCATTTAAATCCAGCTCCAGGAGGGAATCTACTTTGCCCAGCATCCAGCCTTGCAATCCCTGCTCCACCCATAAAATGAAACAAGTTACAAAACCAGCAATGAATTTTTTTGTTTAAGGTGAGAGAAGAACACCCCCTATTCCCCCAAAAAACAAACCCCACAAAACAACATGGAAAACTTCAGTTCCCTCATGGTCTGAGTGTGATCCAAGGCAGTAATAACACGTGCAGGCAGAAAGCAGTTTTGCCCTTTCAGGAATTGATGGGCACAAGATTATTTTTTTTTTTAATGTGGTCTTGATTCCCTTGAAAAGGTAAAGCCATTCTTCACTCAGTATCCTAACAGCAATAGTATCACAAGGATGAGATGTTAAAAAATATTTTAAAAGCCGTATTGAACAAATTGATCTTTTATCTGAGTGGAAGGACTGGGAATACACTGACCTAAATAAGAGAAGGTTTTGGAACCACAAGGGAATGGGTAAAAACCTATTCAGGTAAACCCCTCAAATGTTCAAAGAGCAAGAGTGCAAACCCTATAAATTAGAAGAATCTTTAAAATGCCTGGAATGAGCCGTTCAGAGGGGCTGTTTGAATTCTGAAAGTGCCGCTTCCTGACAGCATGAGGCCTTGAATTCATATTCCCCAAGGAAAATAAGCATTATTATAGGACAACTGAAGTGGTACAAAGAGGCATATATTTGTCATGAATACTTATTGGCTTGAGATTAGGATAGCTGCTTTGAAAGTTTCTTTCTTTGAGTATCTTCCAAAATATCATCTGAGTGACTGAAATACACAAGAATTCTCAGAATCGGGGGTGCCCCGTGGGCACTGTGGAAGCAGGGTGATAGGGATGGGATATTTGGTAGCGATTATTAACAAATGGGGCTGGTGATAGATGCATGAACTGGGGAATTCTGAGGAACTACTATCTCAGAAGAGCTGAGGAAGGGTGGCACAGGAGGTGAGAGTGGTTACTTGGCAAAGAAATCGTGTTTAGCCAGTTTGTTGTTTCCAGAAAAATGGTTGAATCTGAAAATGCAATCTCCCCAACACCATGGCATCTTTAGTGTGTTACTGCTGGTTTTGTGCTTTTCCAAATGAGGTTTTCTTTCCATGGCCAGATACACTGGAACAAGCTATAGCCTGTCATTTCACATGCAACGGGTGACACCCAACAGAAGTGTGTGTGCATGCATGCATGTGATGACCATGATTTGCATATAAACAGTATCACAAGCAATACTGACCACACATGGGCATTATACGCATAAACTGTCTTAAAATCTTTCCTCAAAATCTTTTAAAATTACAAGTTAGCTGTGTGGTGAGAGCTTTGCTGAGGTTGGGACAAATGTAAATGCTGCATTAGAAATGTAACAGGCTGCTAAGAACTAAGAAAGGAAGCAAAATAAAAGGTAGATTCTGTGGTTCTGCCTTTGGCTAGATGGGATGTTTATCTGCATCTCATCCACATGTCCATGTCCTGCTTATGTCACCTTCTAGAAGAAGGTGACTCAGTGACTTCTGGCTATTCTAGGTGGCCATTGCTGGGGAAGGTGTGCTAAATCAGAAGCCCACTACATCGCTGTCTCTTTGACACAGAGACTTCCTATCCTAGACTGACATTTTAAAAAGCTTTTCTTTTCCCTTTCCCTTTATCTCTCTTCCACAGCTTGGGGGGCAAATCCATCCTGTAACTCCAAGGCTAATTTGCCCTGTGTTTTTCCCTATCTCTTAGCCAAGGACCCAATTAAACCAGATCCTGACAAATCCCAGAGCGAAGGGAGTTATTGCCTCACTAAGTGCTCTCCCTGGGCTAAATCCTTTATGTGAACTGCCGTCTTTTGCCAGCCCATGGGAAGCTGGTTGCAAACACATCTGATGTGTCTGCTCAGTCAGAAGACCTCCTTATTTCAGCAGGAAATACCTGGGCCTACTTCGCCTTGCTGCTGCTCTTAAATATCCCCTTGTGGGTGTCTCAGCAGCCATTACATGGAGCCAGTCCCAAAAGCAGGCGTTTCTTCCTTTTTATAATGGGAGAGTTCATTTATGCTGAGAATACAGTTTTTAGCAGACTGCCTGCAGGACAATACAATAAAAGATTTATCCTTAATAGCATTTCACTGAAGTTTCACCACAGGAGACGGGGGTTTTGTTGTGCTCTTTTTTATTTTCCCCTTCAGTTGCTATGAAAGTCTCTGGTCTTAGCTTTTTTTACAGAGTATAATCCCGAATGTCCTCTGCCACCTTCTCTCCACTGAATTTTACTCTTTCCTTCAATCCTTTCTCATCTCTGACACACTTCTCTCCTTTTTCTTTTGCTTTTCTTCTCTGATTATGCAGTAAAAGGAAATTAGAAAACTGGTTATGAGCATGGTAACCCTGAAGTTGGACAAACCATCTGTAGCAATGAGTGTGAAATAGGAACTAGCCTTTGCTCACCTGCAACTTCATGTTTGCTTTTTGCTCAAGATCTCTGTTTGACACAGTCTGCTGATTTACAAGCTGCAACTTCCATCACCATGACTGTTCTTTACTCATCCCTCTGGGTCACTGCAGGGCCCAGAGCACACCCTCATCTTGCTGCCTTTTTGAAGGAGGTCTACCTGCTCCAGCATCTAGCTCATCTTTTGTCCAGGTGAGGTGCAGACACTTAGCTGAACTTCCAGCGCTTTTCCCAAGAGTGACAGCACCCTGTGGAGAACAGGTACATGCCTTTGAGTGGGTTGGGATGCCCTTGCAAAGTGCCATCTCTTCTCATTAAGCTTAGCAAGCTTGGAGTCTCCTTCTCTGGAGATATTCAAAACCTGTCTAGACACCTCCCTGTGCAATATGTCCTAGGGAACCTGCTTTGGCAGGGCATTGGACCTGATGAGCTCTTGAGGTCCCTTCCAACACCTATGGCTCTGTGATTCTGTGATATGAGGCACTCAGTGCCAAGTGGCTGAATACAAGTAGAACACAGTCCTGTATGAATGATATTGCCTGAACCTACTCAAGCAGACTCAAGTTTGTGTAGTCCTTCCTGAGTCTTCTGGAGGCTCCGTGATGTCCTGTGTGTGCCCACTGGGTTGGCTGGAGGGAGACTTGAGACAATACCCTATCTCACACCGATCCTCGCGTGTCAGCCTCCTGTTCCTCTGCCACTAAATAAGCAGAACAGTCCCTGCTTTCTTCCTAAATTATCACAGAAGTCGGAGTTGCAAAGAGCTGCTTGAGCAGCATGTCTCATAATTAATTGTTATCCTAAGCTTCCTCAGGTGCCTGACTGCTTGAATATCTAAGAATTTATGGGCATTTGGTAACGTCTGAAAATGAAAAGAGTCTCTAATATGCTTATGATAAGTATTTGCACTATTTTAGAAAGCTATTTTCATTCCACTCAGACACTTGTTAAATAACTTTTTAGAACTTGAACATTTACTGCTTGTTTTATATGTGAAATAAATCAATCAGATTTAACAAAGGAAAGAACCTGATTTGCCCACAGCCCTGTCTGAGCACAGAGGTGCCATTTTGCAATCTAATGAAGCTTTCAGTTAAAGAAATGAAAGGTGGGGGGGAGACTTTGATGCCTAATAAAAATGATTCAGCATCCTCATGACTTTGACAAGTAGTGTGACTTATAAACCTTCCAGTGGAGCCGTATAACAATAGAGTAAGAACTTGTAAGTCTAGACCACAGAAGACACCTACCAACAATGATGCATCCTGCCCAAATCCAAAAGAGCTTTGGGCAAGGAAAGGTCCCCAAGCAAAGCGATGAATAGAGACAGAATATAGTGCCATGAAGAAAACCCATACCGATGGTTTGGAGCCATGGCACCAAAGGATGTCTGCTGCGCTCTGCCTTCAGGAACAGGGCTTGTCAGAGCTGTTAAGAATATACTGAGACTGCAGACTTGTAGGAGAGGGACTGCTGTTCTGAGTTTGTATGTGCCTTGCACAAAAATGTGGTACTACACCATGAAATGGGGTTTCTTTGCTGTCAGTAACACAGTCAGTAACGAATAAGGCATTTTGAAAGTGATGCGCTTGCTTCAGACTGTGCCTAGCTCGAGGGGCATGAGCGGGTACAGCCCCGGCTTCGTGCGGGGGCAAAGAGCCCCAGTTGAGGACTGAATGGGAGCTCCTCAGCTCCGTGAAGTCACAGTGCAAGATCTGCAGGGGTGGGCTTTACCTCAGGAGCAGGGTATTGAGACTTGCTAACGCAGTTTGTCCCTGCCTGCCTTGGCACTTGTGATGACCGCTGCATTCAGATTCCATAGAGCAACTGCCAGTTAAGGTTAGCTACCGTCTGGGGCTGCGGCACTTTGGCCTCACAAATGCCTGAAGACAGCAGATCTTCAAGGCTGCTCAGTGCTCTGTGTAACTCTAGTATGGTGACAATCTCTTCTTACACATCACTCAGTTCTCTACTCTTTCCAAAACAATGCATTATTTTTTCTTTTATTTTCCCAGTGCTTCATAGTTAATCACTACAGATTTTA
Organism: Porphyrio hochstetteri; assembly: GCA_020800305.1. Classification (NCBI taxonomy): domain Eukaryota; kingdom Metazoa; phylum Chordata; class Aves; order Gruiformes; family Rallidae; genus Porphyrio; species Porphyrio hochstetteri. The sequence goes on along the minus strand of CM036921.1, from coordinate 11,516,641 downwards.
AGTGGGGATTTTTATATATATAAAAAGGAGAGTTCCTTAACACCTTTATAAATCATCCATACTTCACAGTCTGAGGTTATTACCAGATGGGTATCTGTCGAGGCCTGTCTGAAGAGACTATCTGTGACTTTGACGTATTTTTCCTATGCTGCTAACAAATGGGTCGCAGCCCAGTTCTGTGATTATACAACATGTTTACAACTTCTGCCATACTGAAGATGCACAGAATATCGCTTGGCAGGAGCCAAGACATGCATCTTGCATGATATAAGAAGTGCTGCCTCTCTCCCTTCCATCCCTCTACATACACAAGGAATCTCGCACAGACAGAACCCCCTTGCTGTCATATTTGGGAATGGTGGGTCTGAGTCTCACAGACAGAAAGTCTCTCAATCTTTGATACACTTTCAAGCTCAGCAAGAAAAAAGGATTAAAATTGTACTGCGCGAAGGCTTCTGTGTTATGAAGTATCATCAACCAAACGCTTTAAGTAGTATTCTATAACATAGTCTAACATAAGTTCAATTTTTACTCAATCACTTGAAACGCACTTAGGAAAATTGCTTCTTTTGCTGTTTTCACAACAGCTCTGGAAGTCAGCCTCTGGTTTAATGATAACTGCTTTAATCACCGTTTGGCTTGTTTCATTTTGACAACATTGATGTAACAAATTATTTATTTTCTCTATGTTAAATATACTATCATTGCAGCTACCCGAGTTTTGTTACTGGTGCACTAAATGCAAACGACAAGGTTTGCATCTCATTAAGGTAATTTGTGTGCGCATAATTTTCAGTAAACACAGTGAATGAAATCACATATCTTCTCTACCAAAAGTGTCATCTGAAACTATTTGTGCTTGTTTTAGTAACGGAAGTTATTTTTCCAGCCCCACTATATATAGCAAAGCATGTGTTTTCTCAAACAGGGGAGCCAGACTGTAAAGCGAACACAGCATCCTAGAGCAGGAATTGCATTAAAAAATAGTATTACCCCATTAGGCTGAACCCCCCCTGCCCCATTTGTCATGAATCGCTGCGTTCTGCTCCCAGTGCAGATACTGCAGGGTGTGTAAGGAGGAAAGGAGGTTTGTTCCTACACCCTGAGCAAGGGGAAGGGGGAATTCTGTCACTAATTTGTTCTGATCCTGCTGCCTCATTAGGGCAGTCTGTAAAAGATGGGAAATGTGTACCATGTCAGTGAATGTGAACTTTCTGCATGGAGCTGTTAACACAGTAAATAGCTCAGGAGGAGGGAGGGAGACAGCTGGAGTACATTGTGTTTCATAAAGACTATACCGGGGCCTTGAATCTTCATTTAACCCATCACTGAGGTGACAAATATCCACCGCTTTGCTGCTGTGTGATGCCGCTGCTGCTTGCCTGTTAATTTATCTGTTTTCAGGCTGTCTAGACATTGTTTGGGTCAAAAAGTGCTGTCTCTCCCCTGCCGTGGGATTTGCCTGCTCAGCTCTTGCTGCAGGCTTCTGTGCCAAACGGGCTTTACAGAAGAATGCTCCCTCTGTCTGGATGGCTTATTAAACAGGACTCCGAATATATGGAGAGGTTTTCAATCAGGCTAAGGCTTCCTACAGATAAAGTTTATTTTAACCTCTTCTCTCTAAAAATACACTGTCGGGGATAAATAATTCAAATACTTTGGGTTTTTCCCCTTGTGATTTAAAGTCTGCCTAAAAGTGCCCTTGAAATTTTCTCTCACAAGGGTCAAGCAGGTTTTGGATGGTCCGACCCCAGACTGAAGTAAATGCCAACCCGGGGCCCAAGCTGGGCCTTCCACTGGGACGGCACTGTGCCCAGCACAGCGGAGACACTGGTGCTTTTCAGAAGCCCTTGCTGCTGCTGCCAGATCAGTGTTAGAAAACACTTTTTAAATGGGACTTCAAGTCAAGTAAAACTGAATCATACCTTGGGCACATACATCTTGGGAACACTTGTGAAGATGTTGACCTTTATGGCACTCAGCTGCAGGGATGCTTTTTTCTATGAAAAAATCATCCAGGTGCCTCTACCCAAATTGTTGCCATGAGATTCTCAGTCTGGTTCAGTAGGAGACAACCAGAAGTTCCATAAAAGCCAAATTCCCATTCACTATAAAACAATATTGTAGTGCATTGGCTCTTCAGTCTCAGTATGGATTTCCTAATGTACCTGCTGTGATTTTAGAGTCTAGAAACAATATCCTACCTGGGACTTCATGAAAAATCTCTTCTTTCTTTGGATGGATGGATGGATGGATGGATGGATGGATGGATGGAAAAATGGTTTTGATTAACTGAAACATTCTTCATGGACTGACCATGCCCAGCACTGTGCCCTCATGGCCAAGAAGGACAATGGCATCCTGGGGTGTATTAGAAGAGGGGTGCTTAGTAGGTCAAGAGAGGTCCTTCTCCCCCTCTACTCTGCCCTGGTGAGACCCCACCTGGAATATTGTGTCCAGTTCTGGGCCCCTCAGTTCGAGGAGGGCACAGAACTCCTTGAAAGAGCCCAGCGCAGGGCCACTGAGATGATTAATGGAGTGGAACACCTTCCTTATGAGGAGAGGCTGAGGGAGCTGGGCCTCTTTAGCTTGGAGGAGATTGAGGGGTGACCTTATTAATGTTTATAAATATGTAGAGGGCGAGAGTCGGGAGGATGGAGCCAGGCTCCTCTCAGTGATGGCAGTGACAGGACAAGGGGCAGCGGGTGCAAGCTGGAGCAGAGGAAATTCCATGTGAGTGTAAGGAGGAACTTTGTCACTCTGAGGGTTTCGGAGCACTGGGACAGGCTGCCCAGAGAGGTTCTGGAGTCTCCTTCTCTGGAGACATCCAAACCCCACCTGGATGCGTTCCTGTGAGATTTAGTCTGGGTGATCCTGCTCTGGCATGGGGGTTGGACTAGACGAACTTTCGAGGCCACTTCCAACTCCTAATGTTCGGTGATTCTGTGTGACTGCAAAGAGTATGGAAAACATTTGTTGAAGAAGTAGGTCTCCTGAACCGAGACATGCTACATGCACTGCATGGTGGGAGATGTAGCTCTGATGTTTCATGTTCCCATGTCATTGTATCAGCTTGACTTTCTCTTCCAAGATTTACAGCTTCCTCATGCCATCACCACCTACTGCTTCAGTACAGAGCACAGGAAAGGGAGTGTAGCTAAGGGAGGGTTAGAGCCCACAGCTTGGGGACATGTTGCTGTGTATTCAGCAGTAGTACTTAGAATTTTTCTCTTCCCCCCCCCAACCCCATAAACTCACATTTATGAAAAAATACTTCTGATACACAAAGAACATGAGGAAAAGAAATCCATTCTCCCTGGAAAAAAGTTTTCCCAACCCTCTCTCCTGGTTTACAAGTCAGGCTGTGGGCTTCCTGCTTCCCACAAGGGCCTAGAAATTCCCTTTGAGCTAGCAACATTGTGCCATAGGTCCCACAAAGGGAAAGGGATGTTACTGATGAAGATAAACCTCTGGGGGCTTTCAGCTGACTTTCTGGACGTTTCCAGTTTTCTCACATCTGTTAACTATACTCAGTTATTTTATGAGTATTTTATGTGAGCAATTCTTTGTCGGCCATTCTCTTACTGGAAGAGAGCTTGTGACCCTGAAATAGGCATGAGACGAGGTGAACTCATACAGACTCGATTGACTTCAGCAAGGTTCTGCTTGAATCCTGGCTCTTGGCCACCTGGAGCACACCCAAGAACCAGCCCTCAGATGACCAGAGTTCAGGCAAGTGTGCCCAGACTACAGCAATTAACTCTTTGAACCCAGAAATTGTTGCTCTAGGCTTCTGTGCTGTCGTGGGTCAGCAGTGATTAGTGCCTCTTTACGCATTTGCTAGCGAGGCTGCTGAAGAGAGTGTGGAAGCAGCATATGTTCAGATGAACAGAAATTCCTGACAGCATTCACCCAGGCTGGCCTTAAGTCACACTCACTGCAGGATTCTCAGGCTTCACATCTTTCCTCACAAAGCAAGGACTACAGAGAATCTTTGTTCCAAATTTTCTTCCTCCTCCCCACTGGAATTTACAACAAAATGCCATGGAAATACAAGTTTTGTTAAAGCTTCCTGTTACAAAGCCTAAATTTTAGGCCAAGTTAGACCTGAAAGAGTTTCTTTATTTTGGTTTTTTCCATTACTAATTCTGTATTTTTTCACAGAATTTGCATGGGTTTTCTGAGATAGTAACAATAAATGTAGTAATTTCCAAAATACACACCGAATAGAGAGGTACTTTGATTTCCTGCAGCCACAAGATTATTCCACCATCCTTTTTATTCTGAATGAGATGGTTCAAAAAGGAAAACTATCCATATCTTCAAGGTGATGATACAGGGCTGTTATTCACAGGACTTCAAAGCTTCTCTTGCAACTCCTGAGTTGTGGACAGCAACTGAGTTTTATCTCCCACCAAGGCAGGGAGTGAAGTGAGGTTTAAGGGAGGGCAAACTGTGGGGAGTGGGAGGGATGCTGAGAAAAAATAAGGGTCCTGGTATATTTTCAACCTACCTAAATCACTAACCTTCTGCTATATCATTTACAAGTCTCCTGCTAGAGGCATCTCCCAGAATCCTGTTCATAATAATAGTACATCCTTCTCATCCTTCTTTTCCTTCTCTTCCCCTTCTGTATCCAGCCTGAAATGTGCCTCTGCCATTGTCTGCAGAGGACTCCGCAGCTCAGCATTAACGTGGGAGCCGCTGTTGGCTTACTTGCATGTCAGATATCTCTTGCTGTGCACACTGTTGATCTACTGCAGTCATGATTTTAATGACCTTCCTCTCTCTAAATCAGATGCTAAGGGCAAAGGAGTATATTTCACTTCTCCAATTTGTAATTAGCAAGCAGCAAACCCAAGTCAGGCAGCATTATCCTGTTGCCTTGGCACAGAATGGGAGGTTCAGCCCTGTTCTCATAGCGGCACCCAGCTGAATGCTGGGCCCCTGAGCTCCCCCCAGTTCTGCCAGGGATCTGCAGGGTGGTTTGAGGACAGTCTCCCTCTGTGTGAGGAAGCAGGCCAGAAGTCAGACAGCAGAAGAGGTGGAAGACGTGGGTTCAGTTCCTTGGTCTGCCAGGGACTTCCCGCATGACTCTCAGCCAGATACTTTATCCTCTTGTGTTTCAGTTCTCTGTCTCTAAGCCAGGGCAAACAACACTTTCATACGTCACTGTGGTGCCATGAGGGCACATTAGGAACTGTAACATCCCCTAAATTCCATGGAAGAGATGCATGAGCTGGTTTATACACAGCTAAACAGCTGTAAGAGCAGGTACTGCCTTTAGTGCCTGCCTATGCTGGAGGTTTGAGGTAGGCAATGTGGTTGTAACAACAGGCTCTAGAGATGGGATGTGTCTGGAGCCTGTGCCCATTACTGGGTTACACACAATAAAGCATATGGCTGTGTTTATAAAGGATGAGAAGAAGTGCCTCTTGTTACTTTGCTGTGATGCCCAGGGCAATTCAGGGGTGTGGGCAGGTAACATTCCCTAAACTGGTCAGCCACACAAGGTGGCTCTCACTTGGATGCCAATGTCAAAATTGGACAAGATTAGATGTGGAGTCATCACTCCTTGCTTTAGGTGCATTTAAACATGTAGGGGATATTGCCAGTGGGTCTGTGAGGCAGTTTTCGGTTTGATAGCTACACTACCTTGCATTTTAAGAATGAAGTATCTCTTGATGGCACCCAAGAACTTACTCTTTCCTTAACACTCAGAGGCAGTGGGCTTCAGAGTTGTTGAGACTGCTGGTCCCAGCTCAGCAGGTGATTTTGTTTGATTCATCTTGTCCTGTTTTTTCTGCTCAGGTTCCCTGTAGTTTGCTGTTGAGCTAGTGCACAGTGTACTGTATTTGGGGTAGGGAGACTTGATGGCAAATGGCCATCACAGAAAAAGTGTCTTGACTCTGTGTTGGGTTTACTTTGAACTGGTAACCCCCATGTTCCAGCCCTCTTGTTCCTTGGCATCTCCAAGCAGTAATAGCTCCTTTTGGTGGCCTTTGCACCCGACAGGACATTGTGAGTTAACAGTTCTATCAGAACTTGGTAAAAGCTTGGGAAAGTGGAAATACACAGGAAGAAGTGTTTGATTCTCTGCCCACTATTTGTTTGAAGGTCACAGAACAAAAAAAGCCTGTGTAGACATGCAAATATTTAAGGGCACTGGTAAAAGCCCCACACCAATTCAACATTTGCTGTATTCCCTTTTGGTACTCTGTTGGTCTTTCATAGATTGCAGCACCATCTCCCTTTTGTAAGCTTTAGTTCCTTTTTCACTTCTTGAGATGAGGCTTCTTCATCATTCCCACACAGAAACTGAAGTGAAATACACAAACGAGTAGTTTTTACCATCAGGGTATTTTCCTAGATGTGCTCTTCTTGCAGTCCATGTCCTCAGTCTCATACAAAGACTCATTTGGCTTGTAACCCTGTGATGGCCAAACCACAAACTGGAGCTCAAAGTTGCTGTTGCTCTTAAGTGCTGATAATTTTGTTCCTTTGTTTATTCTACCTGAAATCAGTTTATAGCTCAGCCCACTTCTGTTCCGGATGGAGTTTTTGCTCTATAAACTGAATGTCTCCCTGGCTGAAAAGTCAACAATTCCTGCACTTTCATTTCCTCTTGTGAGGATGAATCATAACCAAGCAAGGCCTTGGAGAGAGAAGTAATGTGGTGGATCAGCTTCTCCAGGCTGTGGGAGCTCTGCAGGGTGCCCTTTACAAATGCAGTCTGTGTACCAAACCTGAAAGGTTTTCTTTTGCAATGGCTGAAGCAAACTGACCCTTGAAGGTCTGCTTGGTGATTCCAGTCAGATGAACTCGAGCTTTCCAAGGAGAACAGCCTCACAGTGCTGTCATCCCTTGCTTCTCACATGATCCCTTTTGTACCCATCTACAGCAGCGGCAGGTGGGCTCGATGACTGAGGAGGGCCTTCCAAGCCGACCTCCACAGCTGCTGAATGAACATTCAGAGAGATGTTAACATGCAGCAAACATGAGCCCTGGGTTGGGACTGTGAGTGTGGTGGGCAGTGTGGATCTCTCCCTTCTGAATCACCCTCTCCTCTGAGGGAATGGCCTCACTAGCAGCTTTCCTCAAAAGTATATTTAGAGGGCAAAACTGCTAAAGCAGTGGGGTTTGTGTGACTACCATTTCCTCTGAACAGTGTTGGTAGCTGCTTACTCCTTGTTTTGATATACTGCTTCCCCATGCCAGCAGGGTAGGGCTGTTGGGTAATATAGAGAACATTTGGCTTACAGAGAAGAGGGGAAGACAGAATACATGTTCAAATCCACAGACATATATGTGTGTGTGTGTTCCTGTGTTTAAAGACTAGTATTTGCATGGAAAATATTACTATAGGAAAAATTATTTCTATTTTCATTGACATTTTCTTCAGGAGTATTTTCTGATCAGCTTTGGAGTTAAATATAACCTGAATTTTATCTCACTGAGAAATGTGATCTGCTTCCTTTTTCCCCATGCAATTAATAAAAAGAAAAAGACCCAAAAAAAAAAAGGTGAGGTCTAGCATGGTTTTCAAAACAGATGAGTTTTCATCTGGGATTATGACATCTCAAACAAAAGTAGCCCATGAAATTATTAAATCATCAAATTGCATGGTGGTGTGGGTGATTGCTCCACTGGACACGCTGTCCAAGGGCAGTAGGCATTGCTGGTGTGTTTTCACTGAAAAGCAGCAGTGTAACTGTAATGCAAGTCTGTTTGAGGTGAGTGTCAGTTCAGAGATAATTAATGCTGAGGGACTTTCAGTCCCAGACCTGGAGCCTTCAGGAGATGCCACCTTACTTGAACTTGCAGTTTCCCTGAGTTTTCTACTGTAAGTTAGTCATGGCACATGTACTCACTACACACAGCTATCAAAAATTTGGCAGAAGTTTGGGAAAAGATGTTCTGCAGTTTGTTGAGTTTTGCTCCTAGTTGAACCCTTTTCTGTCCCCTGTGGCTTGGTGCAATGCCCATCGGTGTTCATGGAAAACTCCAGTTGAACTGGATGAGTTTTGCAGATCCGGTTCTGAACTACAAGAAGTTTTTTCCATTCATGCTAGAACGAACGGGAAGCGCTACTCAAACTGCCAGAGGTGGGTGACCCTGGTCCCTGCCAGGTGCCCAGGTTCTGCATGTGGGTACTGAAAGATGAGAGAGAAGAGAAAAGCCCATTTCCCTGCAGCATCCAACTTCTGCCCTGAACCGGCTGTCAGCCTCATGTAGGCTTCTGGAAAACTGACATTCTTCTCTATGAATCACTCATGGAATTTGCATCTTATGTCACACACACGCTGAATAGTGGAAAGAATATGACTCAGTTGTATTCTTTTTATGAATTGAACTCTAAGACAAGATGTTTTGCATTGTTTTGCCGAGAAGCCTCTGCTCTCCTCCCTCCCATCTCCTCCTGCACCCACCCCCCAAGGCACACACGCTTACTCCCCCTTATAGTACCACATGCTCCCACCGCTGCCTTGCTTTGCCCTGTCTTTTGGAAGTTGTTTACTGCTACCTATCCCTTTCAGTGACAAGTCACTGCTGTTATTACTGTATAGTTATTATTATTTTTGTGCCAGTCACTCATCTGGACAGGAAAGCTTTAAGAACCTTAATTACTTTGTGGCCAGACATGGAGCTGGAGTTCTAAAAGTAGCTTTTCTTTTTTGGATCAAGTTCATTTCCTACAGTGTCTGGGTTTATGAGTTTGCTAAAAGCTTTCAGGGTCTCAGGAACCCCTGTGCTTTCTTCTCAAACACACACACACACAAATATATATATACACACATATATATATAAAAATAGTAGAAAATCTGCAACAATTAAGTCCTTTTCACCTGCTGTCAATCACCTGCACTGTCATTTGCAGTTTCCCATACTTACTCTGCTTTCACTTCGGGGCTAAATACCTCTCTGAAATGATCTCTGTGATTATTGTATGCCATGGTTCAGGACCCTTCCAGCTGCAACGCTCTATAGCAAATATCACCGTTACTCTTGAAATGTAATTTCTGGCTCTCACCACCAGCTGTGTTAATTTTTATATTTTTTTAAGAGAAGTGCAGCAGAACTGGTGGAGAGATAGTAATTCCCTTGAAGCTATGTCCCCACTGATTTGATTTTTCCTTGACAGCTTATCCATCATGCTATTGCTTATTTAGACAAATAAGTAAGAGGCCTGTTATCTGCCAGCCTGGCCTGAGGGCTTTTAGCAACACCAGAAAGTCTGCTGGCTTTCCTTTCAACATTCAACAAGACAATTAGAGAATCACATTATGGTAAACGTGGCTACTACACACTTGAGTGGGAAAAGAAGAGCTGGTCTGAAACTTGGGAATCCACGAGAAGTCCAGTGTTGGTTGCAGACCTGCAATGGAGAGAAAGACCCCCTGAGCTGGGCTTGGAGAGGTGGCTTAGGGAAAACTTGAGTGTGGCGAGCAGACCAGCCTGGGATTCGTTGCTAGCACTGAGAGATGTATTTTGATACAGCATCATGCTCTGAAGAAAACAGATTTGGGTCAGCTGAAACATTTTGTGAATTCATGTTCAGCTTAACAAGTTGTTTCATTCTTAAAATTTAAGCAAGTCAAAATGTTCCCTTTCAACATTGTTACATGAAACGGTGCACCTTTCAGAAACCTATCTGGGGTTGTTCTCTTAAATACTTACAAGTGAAGTGGTACCTTTTACTTCAAGCTGACACATTTTACTCATCCTAAATGAATAATTTTCTTGCCTAAAACTGGGGGGGTGGGGGGGATCCCTTTTTAATCTACCCTAAAATAGTTTTTTCCACAGTTTATTAGTGCAATTTTGTAAATAACTCCTTCCCCTCCATGAGAAACCCTGTAATGCACCCACAGAAAGAGACGCATCTCCACCAGTTCTCCAAGGTGAACTTTCTTCTCTCTATCAGTGAGAACAAACCAGCTCTTCCCACTCCCAGCTGCTGGTAACCTCAGGGCAGACCAAGGGCTGAAATTACCCTGCTCAGGGCTGTCAGGTTCGCTGACTAACTGCCTGAGCACGGACAGGCTTGGAGTTTCTCCCTCTCAGATAAGCCGGGCTGAAACGACAAGCAGAATTTTTCTCTGTTCTGTAGCTGTGGGCTGGATTTCCAGAGGTTAGGCAGATAAATTTCTGCAGCTCTGGGGGTCTGTTTGCAAAGTAATATTCCAGAGAAGTTGACATGAAATTATGATTAAGACTCATAAATGTTTGAGTCTAGCTCTTTTGGTCCATATTACACACAAACAACTCATGTGCATGTGCAAAGGCCCACATACACTGTCCTGATCTGCAAAAATCTCCGTTTTACTGCACAATCTATCCCAGAGGTTTTCGTAATGTGGGATAACAGCATAATGTGAATTAGCAGAAAATCAGCTCTGAGGCACAGCCCTAATATCTATGTGAATCTGCATCTTCACCCAGGAAACCCTAAAAAATTCCAAGTGGAAATAGAGCATGGAGCTGTGTCTATATTCGTATGGGTGTCTGGAGAAGACCTGATCTCATCTGACCTGATGAAACTTCGCCACCAGCTTCATAAGGCTCTGATAAATAGTAACTTTCCAAAGATGACTAATTTCTCCCTAAGCTTGGTTGGAAAACTAAAGAAACTTGCCTTAGAAAAGAGAACGGTCTCATCAAAATGAAGATCTCCCCAAGTTCAAAGACCTGAAGAAGTTACAAATTGTATCTTCCCTTAGCTTTTTTTACTAAATTCATTTCATTAGGGAAAGTTTAAAGTGACAGCTTTTAAAAATCACTTTTCATTCTTTGCCCGTTCTCCCTTTCAACAACACAATCACACCCCAATTAACTAACTGTACCGCTTACAATAAAGACTAATGATCCTCCACTGGCCCCCACCTCCATTAGCAGTTCAGAATCCCACCAGAATCCCAATTAACACATTGATTTGCTTAAAAGGAAAATAGTGATCTTTGGCTGTCCATTCCACCAGCTGTGTGTTCCATCATCCAGTCTCCAGCAAGTCCATTGATTTCCCTAAAATAAACCCAGCAAATGTCCATTAATTCCCCTCCCCGAACTGCAGGGTCCCACTCTGATTCTTCTTTTTGCCAGAGTTCACTGGGACATTTTATCTAAGAAGCTTAAAGACTGTTTCTCTCCTGCTGACCCACCGGTTCATCAAACTGATTTTAACTGACTGCTGGTGTGGGACTGGAGGAAAATGCTCAGCGAGGATGTTAGCTGCACGCTGCCAGTTCCAACTTGGTGAAGCATCCAGATAAACCGGATAAAGAAAAGGGTCATGAAAGCCTGTATGTTAAGGTTGTGTCCTCTACAATCTCACTCTGATAATTAGACTTTGTAATGAGGGAGCCCTCATTATCGGAAGCTATGCAAGGAGTCTGCAAATGTTATTCTTGGGGCTGGCTGGAGGTCAGGAGGGAGCACATCCACAATGCTGACTTGCCCCGAGGCCAGCACAAGAGTGGCAGTTCCTGTGTGCGCAAGGGGGACTCTGCTTAGGGGCTTCTCGTGAGGGAAAACAGCAGAAGTCTGATGTCCAAGGACTTCCCCATTTGAGAGTACTCATCATGCTGTGCAACACGCTGCAGAGAGAGGTTATAAATAATTAGGAATGACTGACCCAATTCGGATAATAGAACCAGCCCCGCAAGCTCTTCCAAGCACTTCTTGTGCGGTGTTAGAAGCTTCTTCAGGACATGTGTGACACAATAATGCAGATGGCTTTCTGAGCAAACGACACGGGCATCTTCGGAGGTTGCATCACAACATACAGACTTCACAGATGGAAAACACCAATTTCTACTGGCCACCTTCATACCTGCTTGTCACAGGCAGGCTCCAGCGACAGAAGCTTGCTCTCCAATTGCTAACGCCAATACCCACAAGGCTCCTGTGGTAAAAAGTGCAATAAAAACCACTGTGAAATAATAACCAAGTGATAAAATTACAAGTAGGAACACATAAAAAAAAATCACATGCACTGCAGGAACAATGATAAAAGCCTGCCTCTCAACCTGTCTAATCTCACACGCAAACCACACCCTTGGGTATTGCCAACCCGCTGAAAGCAAGAGTAGGAGCGGAGTAAGTGGAACCATGTGAATGTGTGATGTGTAACCACTCTGAATCCATATTCTAGCACTTTTCCTTTACTGCCTGTACAAGATTTCTTAGGAAAGTTCCCTCTCTGGCTGGATTTGAGAAGCAGAAGTCGATGGGACATGTACAGACATTGGGGTGTTCCCTGACAGACTACAGAGCCTTTCCCAAGAGCGGCATTGTGCCCGATGACTTGTGCAAGAGGCTCTGACACTTCTTAGGAAGGGTTAGGCTGCCCTTTCTTGACATATCTTTGGGGGACAGCTTCTGTGAAGGAGAGAGAACAGCAAGCATAGGAAGGCTCTGCCTAACAGGGACAAGGAATAAGTAAAATAGTGATGGACACAAAGTCCATTCTGTGGCTTTTACTGTAAAAAAAATTTTCCTCTTGCTTTTCTTGTGGACTGCCCAGTCAGAAATTCAGATCTGTGTTAATATTCAATCAGATTTGAGTCAGTCTTAGCATCTCACTTCACATCTCCTGTGTCAGTATAACAGGTTAAGGCACAGTGATATCTTAATGAAGTCAACAAAAGGTTTGCTAATGTCTTAGACAAAGAGAATATTTCACTAGCCTTATACTCCAGTCTTCCTGAAGGCAAATTTCTTCCCCTACAAGGTGATTTGAATAATGTTCACCTTTAGTTTTTATGGAGAGAGCACACTGGGGCAGGCCTAATTGTATGTGGTTATTGAATTCAAATCCAATATTTGCATCAATTTTATTTTGCTTTTGTGATTGTTAAAATTTTTTTCCTAGCATTTACCCAACTCCAAATGCAAACTTAGAAAAAAGACATGTAAAAACTGGCTGCATCCATCTTTTCAGTCAGAGATCATTCCACCTAGTGCACAAGATTAACACGCTGCAACTTGAAAACCTGTGCAGCTTTTAGGTTCACTACTGGATGCCAACATACTACTAGAAATTTGGAGATAACGACAGGGCATTAGACAGTCTCTAAATCATAGCAATTATTTTTGATGAGAAGAAAATGAAGATAAAGCTGAAAACAGCACTGCACTTTCAAAAGAGCAATTACAGGGCCTAAAACCTGGGCAGCGAGGTATAGGTGTTTTAGCAATGTGAGAGCTGAATGCTAAGCAAGGCCTCGTGCTTGTCATCACTGCAGCCAAGCCCGAAGCTGCACGCCCCTGGCACACACATTTCGATCCTCATCATTGTAAGGGATTATTGGGAGGGTATAATCCCAACCACACCAAAACGAATGCAGCATTTCCTTGCTTTGGTGGATGAAAGTGCAGCTCCTGCTCTCTGCATTCTTCCGCGTGCCCGCACCTCCAGCCAACTTACCAAAGTGCCAACTCCAATTATAAAGGCCCAGAGTTTGCCAGTATACCTGCATCTGTGTCTGCTTCCTTCTCACTCTTTTTCCCCCTCTTTAACACTAGAAACTTATTGCCAAGTGATTAGCATTTGCAGTAAGAAAATGGCTGGGTTAAACAATTCAAGTTTTAATTCTGTTCCAAAACATGTGATCATTTGCAGAGCTTAAAGAGAATTACAAACACTAATTGACTCCGACAGTGCGGGTGTGATGGCAGATAAGGAATATTAGAGCCATTCTGCTGATAGGTAAACAAAAGTAGGTAAAAGTAGTATCATTTCCCTGGGCTCAGGCAGAAAATCTGTTATAAGGGTGAGATGAAAACTCAGAATTTCTGATTGTCTAGTATCATGTCCTATATAAGAGAAAAGCTCTCCATGAAATTGCAATCTCTAGTTATTAATTTCTCTACTGTGAGGACTTGGGATCTTGTTTTCAAAATAACATCTGCTAAAATACACAGGCTAATAGATACATCTGCATTCACAAGGAATAATGTGGCTCCACATTCGGATTTCCACATGCAAATCTTGAATTAGTCTTCTAACAAGTTCATTATGTGAACGATGTCTAATTTGCACATGCTGTTTTGGCAACTGTCTGTGCAATTTTCAACACGCAGAACTGCATGCCTGCCCTTTGGAAACTGAAGCTCTTTAGCAACCCTTCATGTAAAATTCCCTATTTTTCTTTCATTGAATTAAGCTGATCTGAGAACTGTGAGGTCTTTTTTTTATTATTATTTAAAGGGAACCAATAAAGAATATTACAAACGACATCCTTAAAAATGAGTTAAGAGTATGATTGACTTTGAAATCACTTTAGTCTTCTAGTTTTTAAAGAGGTTTATTCTGATTAACTGACCTGAATGTTAACAGAACTGGAATTTTAATTTGTATTCAGACTGTAAGAATATCATCCGCTCAGATGAGACAGTGTTGTTTAATTAGGTCTAGTAGTTAACTCAGAAGAAAGTAAATGTACTGCTAGAGGTTTGGAAGACTTCTACAGGCTCCTGGGATTTGCAGGAGTTTGGAGAAGCTTAAAAATAAGTAGTCAGTAGTTTTAGGAATTAGAAATGAGTGCTTAGAAGGTATCGGAAAGGTTCTGCAAAGTCTGTAGTCAGCATCTTTTAACCTTGTGCTTCCCATTAGTGTAATGACCTTGGAAAGATTTAAAATTTTGCAATTCCAATAAATAAAGTCATATATATATATATATATATATGTTCCAATTTCTGTGATTTCTCAAAAATGATGATAAATGTGGTATCTACAGTATCTTCCACAGGACCCTTTGTGTTTCATTTATGATGCGAATGAGCTGTGCAAATGAGAAGTAATGTACGTGCCACAGACAGCAGCCATTAATAGCAGGAGAAGGAGATTATCTTCACAATTAGAGCCTGAATCTTTGCAGTTTTCTCTGTAGTTGATAAAATAAATGAAAAAAATACTCTTTCCCATTGCCATGCCCACATAGTTTAATCCATTGCTGAGACTTTGCTTCTGGCTTTTGTTTTATTTTGTTGTTATTTTGGGACATTTTTGGTTTTAATTGAAAGAAGCGCTGCAAATTACAGACTGACATATTTGTGATGAAGTGACAAGGCAAGCACAAAGCCATACAGAGCTGACAGAATGAGATAGAAAGAGGGAACTATTCTTTAAATGTGAAAATTGATTCAAGAACACTAGCTGTTTTCAATTTTTTATTACGACGTATTTTAAGGACACCCATGTTCTTACAAACTGGAGTTTATGTTCTGATACGAAAATATAATTAACACTTAAATTGACACTTTATGTCCTGTGGAATGGAATTTTTCTGCTCTCGAGTGCGAGAAATTTGTAAAGAAACATGGCGGCAGTGACACATCTAAGCATCTTCAACTGGGGCACCCTCCTACGGGCATCCCTGGCATGAGTAGCTGGTTTATTTCCCCAATGAGCCACTCTGGGCCAGCACCCAAAGGAGTGGGAATATTGGACAGGGCTGGCTCAGAGGCTGAATGCCCAGGGCTGCTGCAGAAAGGGTTTACGTGTCACCCTGCAGCAAGGCATCTGCAGGTCCCTTTTAAGTGCCGGTATAAGGTGCTTTGGGGACAAGGCTGAAGAGCGGTTGTGAGCGAGTAGACATTCTTCATGGTCCGTTTGCGTGGCTGTCCAAACAGGCTGTAAAAGAACAAGTACTTAGGAATGCATTTTCAGCATCTGGTTGTCCACTGGACTCATCGCATCAGGGAAGGGTATTTGGAAATATATTTTCAAATTCCTAATTCACTTTTATTCCCTGTACTCCTGCTTATTCCCTGTGGTTTGCCCTAATGCTTGGCCCATAGGAAACCCACGCTGCATGGGCAGATATTTGCAAGACCAAAGGCTCTTTCCCAAACCACCTGAAGTGAACAGAAAGAGTCCCTGTAGCAAAGCAGCACAACGACTCCTCCAAACACAGCTCTGCCATTGTTATTGCAGCAATGCTGATCTGAAGTCACAAGTGAGATGCGTTTCCATGAACCACACAGCAAATGTCCTGCACGGCCCTGCCTGAATCCTCTGCCCAGAGCCCACGCAGGGGCTCCAACATAGCAACTTGTTTCTTCCAACAGCAATTTTCCAAAGCCAACACAAAATGCTTCTTTAAGGGCTAGAAAGGTCTGGAAGAGAAAAGCTATTGTTGCTAGTGCTTGGAAAGAAAACTGCAGAGCCTCAGAATATGGATTTCATTGTCACTGCATTCCAGCGTCACAAGCTTCGGTGTCAAAATCCATAAACACAGCGTTAGAACAAATTACATAGTGGGGCTTTTGAGATTCAATCTTGTATGACTGTACAGTAGCTTCATCTTAATGCCCCTGCTGCAGGTGTAGTGAAATGATGCTCTGTTTCCATCAAGGTAGCAAACAAAACCTCATTTTGCTCAACAGAGCAAAGAAAGGAATCAGAAGTCATTGTTCTCCAGTGGCAACAAATTTCTACCAACTCAATACAGACGACAGTCATAGGATTGAACAGAGAAGGGTGACCAAGAGAGACAAGGATGAACTGCATCCCATGCATTCAGGAGGATGAAACTAACTGCTAACACCACACACAGCCACCGCATGCACTGCACTGGAGTAGAGCTCAACTCTGGTCTTCATTTCCCGTGGGTTTCAATGGGATGCTGCTAAATCCCTCCCTCCTTCCCCATGTAATGACATTAATCTGTCAGCATTTGTGAGATATCCTGGGCTCATTGTGCCAGGACGGCAGTATGGATGAGCTGGGAGGACACAGAAAACATGGCTAAGGGCTGAGATGTGGGAAGACTGGGGAAAGTCACCAGAAATATTTCCTTCAGGGTACGCTGCTGTGTGCTATGACTCCTTGGGAAGCTGTGGAGGTGGGACACATGAATATTTTTTCTTTGTGGAAACCTCAAACAGGGACACTTTTTAACAAAATGCCATGGAGCAGGAGACCTTCATGGATGACATTCCCCAGCTCTGAGCGCCCCGCGTTCGATGAAGAAATTGCTACTCTCCTCATCTGTCTTGATGAGCAGGGGGAAAGGATGCAGCAACACACTGGGCAGGGGCACAAGAGAGAGTTGGTCCAGCTTTGGAAACTTTCAAAAAAATAGAGATAAAATCCAACGGAAGGGACAGGAGGAACAATATGAAGTTTAGATACCGTGAGAGTGAAGACTGAAAGAATTGGATTGGTTTTGTCTGGGGAAAAAGATTAAGGAAGCACGTGACAATAGCCAAGTACTATGGGGAAGGTTGATTTAAAGAGGGTGATGGTTGGTTATTTCCCTTCTCCACTGGAGGTAGGACATCAGCTTAAGAAGAGATCAGCCTAATTTGCAGGAAAAAATTAATAAATATTTAGATTGGATACTAGGAAAAGCTTTCTGCTTATTAGGAGAGTTAGGTAGTGGAACAGCCTCCCCAGGTTAGTGTTAGATCTCGTTCTTGGAAAGGTTTTCAGGACTGTTAGCCAGGCAAAGAAGACAGTGTCACACTGGGGTAATCCTGGCATAGAAGTGACAGACTGTGCAGCAGAAGGAGAGGACGTGCAAAGTTTGCTTCAGCCCATCGCTGTGCTCTCCCTGTCAGAAGAAGCAGAGGTAGTTTGGCCTAGGGAAGGTGTCACTAACCTGACTCAGTTTCACTGAAACCTTCATTTTATTTCAGACAAAAAAAATTTTAAAAAGGAGGCTGTAAGAAAAGTTACATTTCTGGAATGAATTATTTCACTTTTAATTTTCTTTATAGTAAATCATCTATTTTTCTATGTCTTTCCCAAAGCCTGCATCAAAGCACACACTTTGGGTTTATTGAAATAAAATGAAAACCCTGAGCAGAAATCGTATTTGCCCATAGTTTTCAAGGAATTTCAGGATTTTAGATTCTTGTTTGGAAGAGAAGCAAACCTCAGAAGTGCTAAGTCGTTTGCATCTTGGAACAGCTCCACTCTCCCCAGCGCTTGTGTGATCTTTGGCCCCTGGCAACTGGCAGGGCTCCTCAGGGTGCCCAGGGGAAGCACAAGGAGCTGAACTGCTCCGAGCGTCCAGAGGTCTGTGGGCTGGATGGGGCTCCCTGCGCTGCTGCCTTGACCTCAGCATCGCTGATGCCCGTGTCTCTGGGACAGCTGTGGAAGACACACCTTCTGCAGTTCCCGTTTCCTCTTCCCTGGCTCAACAAAACCTTTCCTTTCCCTTGTAGGTTTTGCAAGACTCTTTATTTCATTGAGGGGAGATGAGAGCAAGGGATGAGGATTTTGGGGGACTCTGTGGCTGAATCATGGCAAAAGCTCAAACAAACCACTCAGTGCAATGGAGCAGCCAGGCAGCTTTAGGGACTGCGGGTGCATTCCTGCCAGTCCTGCAGCAGGAGAGCTTGGCGGGCGAAAGGCAACGTGTTCCTGAGCTGACTGACATTATGGTGGTTTCAGCAGATTCCTCCAGAGCAAGCCCAGACTGGAGAGGTTCATTTAAGACATCATCAGCCATCTCCTCATGAAGTAATCAGCTACAGAAATAAGACTGGGCAGATGAAAACCTGGGAAGGTAATAGAAACTGGGGGAATGGAAGTTGGTGCCTGAAACAATTAAGAGTTCAGAGGTGAGTCAGAGAAAAAACAACTGCTTTTTATTAAAAATTCATTTCAATTTCATGGCCAAGCTGGAAAAGTAATTCCAGCACAGTCTGACTTCAGAGAAATGCCTCCCAGATAGCAGGATACAGAACAGCTGAACAGTACTGAGAAGACACAAGACAGAAGTATTGTCATCAGAGCAAACTTCTCCCTGCTGGACGTGCCCCGGCTGAAGAACACTGGAGGACCAAAGCGAAATGTCCTTGGTGCAGGGATATTTACATGCTCTCCTGCAAAAACTCCTCACCAAACTCTCCAAAAACCCTATCAAGTCTCCCATCTCTGGAACCAATGATGCACCAGTTTTGAAGCATTACATCACCGGCACCCGGCTTCATTGGCTGGTCTTACCCTGAGGACAAGACATTCCTTCTTGCACCTTTTCAAAGCTGCTGCTTCTCAGGAATTAACTCTTTGAAGGGTGTCACCTAGGGACAAATCTGAATTTTTTGACTGATACATATATACAGGTATTTAATACAAGAGGTTTTGTCAGCCACAGCTTGAAACTCCAAAGGAACAGCCGTGTCTCTTCAGTTCACATTATTTCTCAACCTTCACTGCAGAAAAACAAACTATATACTTTCTGTCCTTCAGGGAAAAAAAAAATCAAGTTGTCAGTGATATTACAAAAAGCAGAATAGGCTGAATCAAGAACACTCTGCAGCATCAGTAAACAGGGCATTTATAAGGGGAGGAGAGGGGCTGCTGCTGTAGTGTAACAAAAAATTCTGCTAACTGGTTAATTAATCGTCGGCACTGCAAAAAAAAAAAGATGCTGCAGATGCAGGTTAGCTCTGCCTTGCTTGAATTCCTATTGCTCTATTTCAGTTTGCATCCAAAAATAGCTGACAGGTTTAGACAGCGTTGCAGGGAAAAGAGTGGGGTACATCTGTGTGTGTGTACATTTGGTGGGTATGTGTTCCTTCCCCTTTCCAAATTTCCAGTTTGCCTAGTAAGTGTGAGAAATCAGTTTCATAAGATCACTGCCCAAAATCGGCTGATGAAACCCACTGCATTCTAAGTAATTTGGTTATATAACTTTTCCAAAAAAAAAAAAAAAAAGAAAAAAAAAAAATCCCACAGGGAAAAAAAAAAGAAACCACCACCGAAAGATGCAAGGAAGTTTCTGGAAGATCATTTCTTGCCTAACTTTTTTTTTTTTTTTTTCCTGAAGAAATGTTGTTCCAGGGAGTGTCTGACTAGTTCTGCAGCTTGGCAAAAAAGCCAGACGTTACCTCATAGCTGCGGCCAGACAGCCCATTTCTATGCCAGGCAACCACTGCAGAAGCACACAGCACAGGGCCCTGCTTGATTAGCACTTCTGCTGTTTCGAGAGTCCTGGAGTGTTTTGTTCAAGGTGGGCTGCTGAGTGGGGACTCGGTGTGCTTTTGTGCAAATGAGCTTGCAGGCAGGGGAGGCGTGTGGGGTGCTGGGGTGGGGGGGGGGGAATTGGGGGGAGGGGGATGGCAGGCAAAGGGACACAATAGGGGAGGTCTGCATTAATATTCTGCAGTCATGTTATCTTTGGGAAACAGGATCTGTTTGATCTGACCTGGTCAAAAATAAGATAAATAAAATAAAAATAAAAACAACCCACCAAGTACCACGTCCTAAAGGTCAGAGGAAAAGAAAGAGATGGGGAAACAAAGGGCTGTAATGACAGAGCAGGTCAAACCGAATTAAATGTTTAATTGTCTCCCTCGTGCCTCATCAAATAATAGCTTTCTTTAAAGCAAGAGGGATCTTTTCTTCCAGCAAAATATTACTGATTCATCAGTGAGCTGGAAGGTGATGAGTGTTTGTAAACATCATGTCAATATCATTTTCTCATCCTCTCCCTCATTGTTGATTTACCTTGTTTAACTGTGTCATTTACCTGGTAAAGCTGTGTGTATGTGCCCTGTACCATAAACGCCGGGGTCCCTATGCAGAGTTACAGCTGCCCAGTGATGCCCGGCGTGCTTTTGGAGCACAAGAGAAGGGCAAACAGCAGGGCACAGAGTGGGCAGCGATGCTCAGCCCTGCGCCAATGTACCTCCTCCTGGCAGTGTCCTGGGGTGACTTCTTCCAGCAGCTGGTTCAGTGCTGTGGAATGGAGACAGCCTGTGTAACACGCTGAGAAGGTGGATTGTGTGTGTGTATGTAACAGCCCACGGTCACATCCTCGTATCACACATAGCTGCGGGGATATGATGGAGAACTGGAGCATTACGACCTGTACTGATGTATCACCTCTGGGCTTGTAAGTGAGGGTGGAAATTTCTGTTTGGAAGAGAAAATACACGTTAAAAAATTGTATTTTGTTGGGTGGCAACTACTAATAAAATCACCCCTCTATCCCAGAGCATGGCATGATCACCAGCAAACTTGATATCAGAAAATGCAAGGGTTTGGATTATCTTTAGTAGCCAATTTTCCAGATGAGAAAAGTTATAGATAAAGAGGTAAAATTAATTGATTTTGATCACATATAGAATCAGTGGTAGGATCCAACCCTTAGCAGCTCTTGCCTCTGAGTCTTCTATTCAACCCCTAGTGCAGGATGTGTGCCCATGGGAGGCATTAATCAGGCCTTGTTCGGGACAACTTCTGAAACTTCTTCCAAGCCTTTTTGTTATTTTTTTGGGGCTTACAAAGGAAAAAAGATTCCCAGATTTTTAGGAACTTCAAATAGAAGTTGGAAGAGGAGTTGGAGGGACTAAAATGTTCTGTTAAAGGACTTAGGGTAAAAGTGGGATCCATCTGACTCAGTTAAGACTGTGTCCAACTGTTGTATTATAAGGTCCAACAAAATGTGTCAACACCATGGATGAGAAAACCACAGAGGGAGCTTTTCCAAGATTTATAAGAAGAGATATGTACTGGATCTTCCCAGCTTCACACAAGTGGGCTAAGAGGTTGGTAACTCCAGATCTCTCTCCAGTTACAGCACTGGAGTACAGTTGCTCCAGGCAAGTCCTGCTTAGGATGTCACAGAGATCTGGAGAGTTGCGCTTTAGAGGTGTCACCTCAGTTGTGTGCCTGCTAGAAACACCACAAGCTGATTGGGGCCAGAAGAGAAGGAGAAAGAGATTGCACCGCTACCAGTTCTGTCATCCACAGCCAGACATGCAGCTGCTGGGCTGTGGTGTCCTCGTAGGCAGCCTGACAGGCTCAAGTTGTGGCTCCATTTGCAAAACCAATACCGGTTCCAGCTGGGAAGCTGGAGCACCCCATGAGGTAGAGGAGAATGGTGGACAGTGGTGGCATTTGGCCTTCTTGGGGATTTCCCTGAGCTGTACATTACCTGCCCTCAGGCCACAGACTGACTAAAAACCAGGGGGCTGTTTGGCTGGATGTGTGCAGCACGGCTGATTCCTGGGCTGCAAAAGAGGAAAAGAAGGAAATTGCTTTTCTCCTCCTTTTTGGCAAAGCAGTTGGAGCAGTGAGCAGGGTGCTGTGAACTGCGCTGGCCATATCCCTCTGCATCCCTCCCGAGCTCTTACCCAGCTCACTCTTATAAATACATTTAAAATTACATTTTAAAGTCACCATATGACCAAATAATGGAGGCGGGGGGAGGGGGTGTGTGTGTGTGCAAATTTCCTTTTCAGCATGTTTAAGTTTAGTGTAAATATCCTCAAACTTTGGCCTGGTGCTTAAAAATACATCAGTAGCCCTTGGCACATGGGAGCGAATCCTAAGCCACTCCGGTCTCCTCCGACTTCCTCCCCAGTGTGAGGGGCTGTGCTGCTTCATACATTTTCCCATGTCAGTGATGACAAAAAACACCCAGGGAAATTCTGAGCATCTGTTGAAATGGTGGTCCTGGACCAATGGTTTGACTTGATGATCTTAGAAGTCCTTAAAGATTCTGTAGTTCTGTGACCATTTGGGAAGCTCTGGACTTTGAGCTGTTCATGAACTCCTCCTTTGGCTAACACAGGAGGGCATTTCGCAGCTCACGCCGAGTCTGTGCTGCAGCATCTTCACAGGGATTTCATGTAGATAAGAGACATTTGGTCCCATCTCTCCACAGTGCAAGTGCCGGTGACCTGCGAGGTGGCTGGGGTATGGCAAGGGAGAGCCCACGGCTGTGCTCAAGAGCCAGGTCTGCTCCATAGGACTGAAACAGGTGCAGAGACCTGGCTGGGCAGAAGAACCTCATGAGGTTCTCTTCCACTGCAGCCAAAACAATCACTAAGAAAACACAGTTGGAGGAATTTAAAGCATTGGAGGTCACAGTACGCAGTGAAAACCTCAAGGCCAGTTTCAGCCCCAAACGGTAGGTTCATCTTGCTACCCCACAGCACTGATAGAAGGATTCCTCTTGCAATGGGAGTGGGAAAGGCTAATTAGATGTATTTATGGGATATGATATGAGAAATACCTTAAAAAGTAGAAATTAAAAAGTAGAGATCCTCCCTTCCAGACAAACTGGAAGCAGTTGGTGAAGTGGAGACTTGCAGGGTGACAGACAGAAACTACAACCAGCCCTGCTTATCCTGATCAGGAACGACAAAGCCATCGGTCCCAGATGTGGTCAGGAAGGGTCAGTACAGGGAAGAGGAGGAAGATGCTTATTGTTGTGTCTCAGTGTGGATGCTAGGAGTTGAGCTGTATGCGTCGGCATCGCCCGTTGGGAAATAGGTATGGATGGAGCTGCAGTTTCCTTAGAAGATAACAGAGGTATTAACATTAAAGAGCAGAGATTGTTTAGATTGTTTGGGGAGGAAGAGAAGGGAAAGAGAGGAGAGAGAGCTATTTGAGAAGGAAAAGGATTTATTAGCCTTTGAAAGTGGGGATCTGAGAGAGGCTGGAATGGGGCTGCTATGTCATTATGGGCTGCGGTTGGAGATGTTTCAGAGAGTAAACTAGTAATAGAAATATTTTATAGGCCACCTGACCAGAAAGAACAACTGGACTGTGAAATGACTGTGCAAATAAAACAGGCATGTAAAAAGGAGAGTGGTAGGAATTGAGGATTTTAACTACCCAGGCATAGACTGGAATACATTAAGGGAAGGAAAATAAGGCTGGAGGTATGTTTGCAGATCAGAGGAAGGCCTGCTTTCTAATTCAGTCTGAGCATCAACTGCTCCGCTTGGGTATTACAAAGGGACTGCATGAGGACATGCACAATAGGGGAGCGCCCTGGGGAGGCAGTTTGACAGGCTCCAAGGGAAAAAAGGTTTTAAAGGTGGATTGTGAAGCAAAGGAGAAAAGAAAAAAAAAGACAAGAAAGAAATAGTGATTTTTGGTCTGCATGGCCTCAGAGCTTGAATTTCAAATATTCGTATTTTATTGGGCTCACAGTTCCACAGAAGCAATCAGCAGTGTGTCTGCAAGTGTCAAATCATGACCCACTAATGAATTAAATCCTGCAATAACCCAGCTTTACCCCAGGTGAAGCTCTGGCTGCCATTAGTGCAGCCTGGGGAAATAGGGCCTAGAATAAAATCCTGGCCCCACTGACACCCACATAAAAGACACAGGTGATTTAAGGAGGCCAAGATTTCATGCCTGATGCTCATGATCTCATTGGGCAGGAGGAAGATTAGGGGAAGTGGGAGTACAAAGCTGGTTTGAGGAGCCAGGGTGACTCCCTGGTGGGAAGAAGGTCTGGGGTTTCATTGTCTGCCAAATGCACTTCTTAAAAGAGTCATCAAAGAGTGAGAGACCCACCACTAAAGGTAATGATTTCAGACCACTAAGAGCAAAGCTTGAGACCATTAGTGTCTGCCTCTGTGTGAGCACAACCAAGGGCTTCGTTCACCCAAAATGGCTTGGGTGGCCCCGTTCCAGGTCCTGGCAATACGTTCCTGGAGATGCCACCATCTCCTTGCAAAAATGAACACTGGGTCTGGAGTCAGCTGGTCTCTGTCCCTGCTAGGGAGCACTGAAATCCCTTCACAGGGATGGAGGTGCCTCCAAAACTTCAGTACTTCAGCCCACACAACCTGCTTGTGCTGGTAAATGTAGAACTACTGAACTGCTCTGAGAGTGTTTGGGTTGGTTGGTTTGTTTGGTTATTGGGGGGTTCCCATAATTTTGAAGACTCCTGCCCTGATAATTCCTTTTGCTGACCAATTCAAAGGAGGTACTCTTACCAGTGACATGCGAATGCAACTCATTTTGTAATTTTATTTTTTATTAATCGGGGGAAAATGGATCTCTTGTAGGTAGGATGCTGTGCCTGTACATGTATAAAGGAGACAAGGAATAGCTAATTTTTTTAGTGTTGTAGCTGTTATGAATCATACGCTGTTTTCTTATAGCCCATATGCCTGACTTCACCTCATATTTCCTATCTAACGAAAAGAATAAAGACAAATAGGATGAGAGGTAAATTTGAGAGATTTTAGGAACTTGCAGATGGCTCTGAGATAGCTGCAGGTGTCACACATAGCAAGACAGGAATTTTACTGCAATTGTAGAGCTATTGCCAAAAAAATAGCCTTCTCATTTTATTCCTTTGCATTAAAAAAAAAAAAGTCTGTGTGTATATGTGTGTTTAAGGGAAGCTGAAGGAAGAGGTTGTAAAGAGTGAAAAGAACCCTCAAACCCCGGCTACCAACAGGTGCCAGTGAATCACCGTCTCTTAGTCACCATTACTGGCTGCATGAATCAATGGAAGGCTCTGACTATTAACTGACGATTCAGTGGCTGTATAACAGATTATCTGCTCGCCAGCCAGTCTGTATTCAGTGGCTGCCTCATGAAAGACCCAGACAGAGACTGCTGAAGGGAGGCAGCTCCATGCACCATCGCTGAGCAGAAGCAAAAGCTGCATTTTAAAAGCCTTTTTTTGGGGGGGAAGTCTCCTATTATTATAAACATAATTTAAGTTTTTAATTGAATGAGAAATGAGCACTCCAGTAAAATTATTTGGAGCACAAAGGCTACCAGAGAGAAAGGTAATTATATTTGTGTTGCAAATGTTTGCTTAGCAAAATGAAGCGTGCTGTGACGGGGCCCGAACTCCAGGGATGCTCCACAGTGGTTTGGGTTGTAGTGCAGCCACGGATGTCACTAGTGCCCAGGGCCAAGGGCACATCTATTGCAACTGCTGCTTCCAAAAATGTAGAATCAAACCCAAATGCCCCTTCTCTCCTTTCCTGTCACTCCTAAACTTGTCAATCTGGCAGAAAAAAGTCTTCCCTCTCCCCCCACCTCCCAAAATCCCACTGAAAATAGTGACTATTCAAACAGATTTTCTTGCAGTTGGTAATGTTTTTTGGAGGTGAGGAGATGTGCAGTTGCTCATTAAACCAGATTTTTCACGAAGAACAAACACTATCTGTGACAACTGTCCCTGGGTTGCTAATCCATTTTTCTACCTCCTTCTCTTTTAACACTTGGTGGAGAGTTTTCATCCCAGCTCCACAAAGACTACTCATTAGAGGATGCTTCTAGCAGAACTGGCAGGGTGTAATAAAGAGATTTTTAATCCCTTTTTACTCCAAACATACGGACAACAGATATTTTCAGTTCGATTCACCTGGAGTTGTGGGTGGAGGCTCCTGAGAATCTGGTTGCATTTCTCAAACCTGCTCAGAGGGTTTTAAGCAGCAGCTGATGTCCCAGTTTCTGAATGTAGTTTGTGACAATGCTTTCGGGATGCTCGAACTTCCAAAAAGGCTCCTGACATCTGATGCGAGGTCGGAGACAAAGGCAGCCCTGATCTGGCTGCCACCGGGGGGACAGTGCCCTTGTACGAGGCAGGGACTGGCTGCTGCTTCCTGAGACCTGCATCCCCTATGGCCTCTGCGACTGCAGCAGGATGCTGAGCTCTGGGAGAGGGCTGGGATTTGTTCTGCAAGAGCCAAGCGTCAGTCTGTACTGCTGATGCTTAGGATAATTAAACAATAGGAGCAAAATGATTAATAAGGTTCTTTTCTAAGGCGTGGAGAGGGCTGAAGGTCTGGAGAGGGGCCACTAAATTTGACTAAACTTAGCAGAATAGGAAGGTTTTCAGCAATTATTGGCTCATCATTTCCTCAGGCTTTCTAACCCGTCACTTTAACTTATTGGCTTAAGACACTCCTTCCACCCACATCACTTTTTGCCTTGGGCCATTCTGCTGCTCTTGACAGCTGTCTAGGGCAAAAGGAAATCACCCAACCACAAATGTTTTCTCATAACTTCATAACAAGGGGATCTGAAGAAGTCAGAACCTTGGAGGTTCAGATCCTGCTTTAAAAAGCGAGATAAAATTAGAACCTGAAAACCAGACATCGCCCTCTGCCACCCTGGCTGTATATCCAGTTGTGCTGCAGTGTACACAAATTAATAGCAATTAGCAGCAATTTGAAAAGGGTTACCTGAATTGCTGAAGTCACAGTGATAATTAAACGCCAAATGGCAGCACTTGGTGCTGTTGGTTTGTCCCTGGTTGGTGATGCAGATGGATGGGGAAGCGCTGGGATGTGGCTGGCATGGCAGGACCTCTGTGTGGGCTGACGGATGGCAGTGTCAGGAGACGGTCAAGAGTGGCAGGGCACGTGGGCAGGGTGGTTTGCCCTCTGGCAGTGCTGGGTGATTAGTGTTCAAGTTAAAGCTAAATCATGTTCAGCACAGATCTGGCTGCCGACCATCCCACAGCAGGGAAAAGGGAGAGATGCTTTGAGCCCACCCAGCCCCTGTGAACTGCGCCAGCAGACGCAGAGCTGCAGTTGCACACAGGTCTTGGTGGTCTTCACCGTGCACGTGAGTGGGCTTCACTGACGGTTGTGAATGTGCCTTCTGCGCCTTGAAGCAGACATATGCCAGCCCTGCCCACAGCACAGCTCCTCACACCCTTTGCACCTCCTTGCCTGGCACATTTTTGATGTGTAGTGGAGGCACAAGTTGTTGAGGGTTTCGGTGCAGCATCAAATGTAAAGGAGATGTTCAGTGTTCGCTGTGGTGTATGTCTATAACGTGCAGAGTAAAGGGTGTCTGTGAGGGTGTGACGTCAAAGGGACTGCGAGCAGACATGTGTCCTAACACTCTAACACTGTGTTTAAGGACAGTACACTTCAGTGATGTTCAGCCTCTGCTCCATCTCCTGCCAATGGTCCCCATGATGGGTGGATCCAGCAATGACTGGAAAAGAATAAAAGCCTGCTCCATCTTCTGACACAGGCTAGGAAAGGAGCTGTGAGAAAAGGAAAGCAAATGGATGTGCAGTTGGTGTTGGGCCTTTTGTTATACCTGCAGATGGGTGCAAGGGAGTCTGGGACTGCTTCAGGAAGGCCAGGGGTCCTTTAAATGTCAAAAGCTTGAGGGATCCAGCTGGGTCAATTTACATCACCCCGATGTCCCTGTGTGAAGACAAGGCAGGCAATGAGCTGCTTTTTAATTTCTTCAAGTTTTATTTAGACCTCTTCTCCCTTTGGATCTGTCAGAATACTGTACACTCGGTTGTTCTTCAGGCCACCATCCCCTCCTGCGGAGGGGAGGAGCTGGGGAGGGGAGCAGAGGGGGTTGTTGTGTGATTCTGCCTGCCTTGAGCGAGTGAGAGGTTAAGGAACTCGCCCAGGGTCACAAACAATTCAGTGGCTTTCCCTGATGACTCCAGCACAAGCCCTGTCTGGAGAGCTTGTGTTTCAGTTCTACTGGGGCCACTTGGAAATGATGACTTTCCCTTTTTTGTACAATTATGGGTGCTCAGCCTGAAACCTGGTTCGATGGAAAGTTGGGATATTGTTCCCAGGAATAAATCTGTCTGCAGATATGATGATGGGTAAGGATCTGGGCTTTTCCATCTTCACTGTTCTCTCTCCAAACTTGTGTTGGAAAATCTTGAAGGGATGTTCTTGTGGCTCAGAAACGTGATGCTCAGTTCTGACTGCAGGGAGAAACCACGACCTGGGGCTGTAAGCCCAGCTGCATGCATCCTGACCCCCGTGCTAGCTGTGTGGTCAAGCTCTCAGATCTTGCTGGAAGAACAGCTGGAGGTTCATGGTGCATCCAACAGGGATAGACCCAAAACTGCAAAGCAGTAGCTACGGGCTATTAAAAAGCATAATTAAAAATTTAATTACTTCTGAAAATAGTAGTGTCAGTGGCTAGACATGCAAATCCTGCTGCAAGCCAAGTAAGAAATTCTGGTTTCCAGGAGGACCCTTGTTGGGTGCACTTAGGAGAAAGGAGTGAGAGGATGGGATCCTGGTAACATGGGCAAAGAGTGCCATACCTGTTCCAGTTAGACAACCCGCCCCAAACTGCCTTCCTCCCCTTGCAGTCTGTCTGTCCATCTGTCCGCCTCCCAGTGCTCTACTCATCGGATGGTCGAAGTCACTTACTCTTCTTTACATTGCCCACGGGGCATGTTGGATCGGAGCACATTCCCTCTCTTGTTACAGCTGATGAATGCAGCCCTATTAAAATATCATCTCATCCTCACACTAGATTGCAGTCTAAGATAATATGTGTTTTTTCTATATCGTTTATACAAGAAAGATTATGTTAAATGCCAGACCCAGTAAATATTTCAAGATCCACTGCATTGCTGAGAACAGTTTCTCCCCCGGCATATGTTTCAGAGCCAAAGAAAACACTTTAAAAATTTCCTTCCTGCTTAATTTTTTTAAAGGGCATTTTTCCTATATCTCTTACTGAAATGACAAGTTGTCATGTTCCATGATCTTATTACAGTTGCAGATGTAACTCAGCGGGGAATCTGCCCAAGTTTACATTTAAAATCATAAGACCCTGATTCTGATCTTTTTTTTTTTAATCAGTTTAAATCCTCCTATGGTGTAGGACTTCCAGCTTTACCTCATTATAATCAAGATCAGAATTGCGCCTAATTATAACACTTAACTCCTGTGTAGTGCTTTACACTTTCCAGGATCTCTATATTCATCAATTAATTAATCCCCAAAGCAGTATTACATTCCCACTAGAAAAATGGGAAAGCAAAGCACGAGGGGGAGAAGAACTTGGCAAAAGGCATCGGTGACGGAGCTGGTGCTGATGCCTCAACGTGATAACCTGTCTGTCCCCACCTGCCCTCTCCTGACTGTGCCGGGGTCACACAAAGCATCACCCGAAGGGTCCTGGGAACATCCCACAGTAGGACCTGGTCTTCTCTGGATTCGGGGTGTAGGTGATGGTTTAGAAAACAAAATGAGTTTGGAAAACCTCAGGTCTCAGGAAGAGCTTGTAAGGTGTCTGGCAGGGGGCTGCCAGTCCACTGCATCGCTGAGCTCTTGCAGGAGGGGCCAGAGGGATGGCCAGGTGCTAGAAATAAATCCTGCAGCCACTGAAACTTTCCCTTAGAGGTATATATGTATGTGTGTATGTATATCTTATGGAAAAGCACGTTTAACACAAGCTGTATGTCTGAAGAGCTTACAGATCTGTGCCCCTATTGCAAGAAAAGGTCTTTAACCTCCGTGGGACCAGGTTTGTCCCATATCTCAAGCGCTTGCTTCATGCTCCAAAGACCTCACTGTCCTGCGCTGATGTGACGCAAGGTGCTGATGACAGCGCTGAGCAACACAGCTCTGGGGGAAAGAGAAGGGCCCCAGTTCTAATCCTAATACACTTTTACATCTTATTCTCTCTCGAGTCCTTACTGGATGGATTTTCCTTCCTAATGTGCCTGTGCAGGGCAATGTCTTGGCATAGTTGTGTTACAGTAGCTGCTCTGTGCAGGTAAATTCCTGCATGGGTTCTGGAGTAAAAGCCATGGATGCACAGGGACGTGCTTCCAGAATAAGATATGTTTTACTCCAGAATAATATCCAGGCAGGATATTCTACTGGCCTATCTATAGTGGATTAATTATTCTAGTACAGCTGCTCTGGGAAGGTATTTCCCTGTAGACAAGCCCATGGAGGGTAAAGGGGAAATGTGAGCTTGTTGAGGGATTAGGCAGAAGGGTGGGATATTTAAAAGTTCAGCTAAGCTTCAAATAAATGAACTGAAACCTTTGGAGGTTTCCCCATCGCTTCTCATGGAGATCAGATCACTTTTATCACAGGGAGAATAAAAAGGACTGAGATGCAAATGTTTTAGTTCTTACTGAGTTGAGTAGTTGGAGAGGGAAGAAGAGAGAAGTGACTTGAGGAGGAAAAGCAGGTTACATGGACTTTAGATGATGTGATTTTGGAAGGTGTGAGTCATTAGGAAAGAAGGTGGGGGACTGGGGGGAAGCCTTTTCTCTGGTCGCTATGCAGCAATGCAGAGCAGTTGTTCCTGTGTTTATTTCTGTGTTTTCCAGCACGGAAATTGTTGGCATCCACCATTGTGAGGTAGGGGTTATGCAAACTCAAAGAGAAGAGCAAATATTTCCCAATACAATAGCAGCTGATGCCAACTGTAACACCTGACGTAAAGATGTTCAACATATCAGAGAAGGAGGGGTCATTAAATGAGATGAGTATTCTTTTAACTTTAATTTCCTGAAGGGGTTTTGATTTGGTTGGGGTTTTTAAAGAATAACTGGAACGACTGCACTGGACTGGAAATGCACACCAAGTCAGGGCAGAGAGAAGGAATCTGATTTCTCCTTTTATATTAGTCTGAAAACAGAGCAACGTGCTTCATTCAAAATAGGGGGAGCCGGAGATTGAGTGGTTTCTTTTTCTGACTGTATTAATATTTTGATTCAGTATTTCATTAACATAATTCACTCTTCCACGCCTTTCGCCTTCAAACAGCAAGCCCAGTTGCTGGCTGTGCTCCTCCTGAAGGGCCTCTCTCCCGTGCATGTAGGTGTTTGTCCCTTTCCCCCATTTTAGTTTCTTTGTAAACCTCAAGGTTGATAAAAGTCAGATTATTATCCAATTGTTTAGATTGTTGCCTACCCTAAAAACCAGCCCTTTTTAAGGAAACGAGCTAAAAAGCGCCCCAGTCTGCCAACCCAGTGTTGTCTGTTGACCCAGTGTTGTCTGTTGAAAATGCCTCTGGTCATGGCTGCTTTGCTCAGCTTGGTTACAGGCACATGAATCAGTGCCGTGTTTTTCTCTTCCTTTCTCTGACCTTCCTTGCTTTTGTGTGTGTGTCTTTTGGGTTTTCTGAGCAGATTCGTGGTCACACAGGAGGCCCTGCAGCATTAACCTGGGCTGCCAAGCAGCTCTTCCTTACACACGTGGTACACGGAGTGTTCAGTGCCGGGGCTGCTCCAGGCTCCCTTCGAGTTCATGTTCCTGTGATTAAACCTCAGCACTGGTCTCTGCTGTATGGTAGTTAATGGTTTAGCCTGAGCATCCTGACTCATTCCCAGGGCAAATCTCTACTCTGCTTATCACGTCCTTGGCCCTTTTCCTCTTACTCCTATGTATGAGGGCAATTGAAAGCTCACCACACTCAGATGGTCTGCTCATGGAGCTCAGTGCAGCAGTTCTCCTCCCACCTGGCCCACCTCTCCCGGTGATTGTATCCCCCTGGGAAGGCAGCTGTGGTGCAGACTCGGGGCTTGTCCTGATGCTGTGTGAGGAGAGAGCCTAGAGCACAACCCATAGTGCTCAGATGCTTCTGGGTTCACCAGTGCGGACACAAAATACACAGCAGGAGAACATCTGCCCACAGGACTGACCATGCTTGAGTCAGTTTTGCCTGCTCCTCTGCTGCAAAAGGGACAGATCCCAACCCAGCACAGAGCAAAGGCAGATGCTGAATAAATGACCGCTGCCTGCAGCTCCTTCCCGTGCTGGAGGAAGCCTCTCCTCTGCGGATGGTCAGGCAGCAGCGCAGCATGCGGGCCAATGGTGCTGTGAAGGACTTCTGTGTTGAGATGTGTGTCCTGGCAGTGCCCCACACTTGGAGGCTTCAGACCCAGCATTTGTCCGTCTCTAATCTCAAGAGAGTGGAGCTCTCATCCGAATGCAGATGCCAGTCTCCTGTATAAAGATACCACCTGGTATTTAGGGAAGTTTATCTCCTTACAGATCTTACCCCAGCCCTGAGCTGTCCCTCTCCATCCCACAGTTACCCGCTTCCGTACCATGCATTGTTTTTTGCTGGTCCTTTGACACCTGCATTTCCTCTCTCCCAAAGTGTAACCCTTCCTGTAAGAGCCTCAAACGTGTTCCCTGTGTGCTGTCCGTGAGGCCAGCAGAGTCACGCAGGCTGGCTAAGAACAGCCAGCCAAGCAGGTCAGGGAACAGCCAGGCTGCCTGTGCTGTGTGGATTGCTCTCGTGGTTGGTGAAACTGGCAGGGCAGGAAAAAACCTCTGTGTGTTTATCTGTGTGTGTGTATGTGGAAATCTTTGTAGCTCCAGTCTAGACATTCCCTGCTGTTCAGGGAATGAGGGAAACTGCAGCCGGAGCAGCAAAGCTGGGTGAAATCATAATAGTCCCATTGACATCAGCCTGAGCTCGGCGGTGCAGCCCCGGCACCCTGTCAGGGAAAATGTCTCACACCCAGACTGACACTGTGGTAACCCAGGGACCCTGGCTAACACTGCTTGTGCTGCTTCCTCAAGCAACAGCCGAAATACCAATCAGGACACTTCCTCTGAGCTTTCAGAAGATCCAGGAGGGTTGTAGCTCAGATGTTACATAAGTAAACAGCACTTTAGCACCCCATTTATACGGGAACACGTATGAGGTATGATGAGAGTCGCTGTTCCTTCCATAGAGCCATCGGTGCTCTCCACTTCTGATGTGAGAAAATCGCATACGCTACCCTGGAGACTGAAACATGTTGAGGTTGGCCAAAGACGCTGCATTGAGCCATATGTTGACCCAGATCATCAGGAGATTCTGTGGGTTTCATGTCCCAGCTTTGTGGTGTTCAGGCCCTCCCTCATGCTTGTCAGGATTCCAGGGACTGATGTCTGGCATTCCCACCCTGTCTGCCACCCAGTCCCAGTGAGCTTTTTGCTGGAACAGGAGCCTTTGATTTTTCATTTTGAATTAACTTTGGGGGTTGCAGTGTCTTTCCCGGGCATGTTCTAAGACAAAAAGAATAAAAAAGGTTGTATCCAAACCAGACCCTGCTATGTTAGGAGCAAGCGAAATGTTTCCCCTTACCCCCTCCCCACCCCTTTCTTTTTTTCCTAATTTTATAGTGGTTTAAAACACAAACTGGAGTCAACCAGAAATGATGTTACAGTGCTAGTATCCCCTTTTTCCTTCCTATCCTTGGTATGGATGCATCTCACTGCCTGCATCCTGACTTCCCCAGGAGATGCATCCCTGGAGCCTCTTTCCCCTTCACCCTCCAACCCCGGCTCCCCAGGTTGTTCCCGTAGGTCCCAGATGAATGACATCAACTCCACCAGTCTGTATTTGCGGCTGCAAAAATAGCAAGGTGGTGACTCAAAACAAAAAGTGCTTTCCAAGTGGTTATGTTGTATTTGGTATATTAACCGCCACCCCTCAGAGGAGGCGGATGGATGTGGAGGAGGAAGAGGTTGTTTTGGAGATTTTGTGTGAAACTTCTTTTGACTGACAGCATTCTGTGACAGTTCCCATTGCACTGCTTTTTACTGGCTCCCAAATTCGCTTGTCTTTTGGCAAATCTCCTCCCAAGCCTGCTGCCTCTCCTCCTTGGGATGCTGAGACATTGTCAGGAAACAACAAAAGAAACACCCGGCACGCTTCCCTCCCCGTGGCAGCGGGACATGGGATGAATGCAGCTCAGGAGTCGGGTCTCAGCAGATGGGTTTGCGGTGGAGCGACGGCTCCCGCAGCCTTCAGCATCGTTTCAGCCCCGGTGACCAGAATTTTGATCATGTGTCCCTGATTATTTCCTGAGCTGCTGCTGACTTTTAAGACCTGCTGTATGGCTAACTGATGGAAAATAAAACCTTTATAAGCGCTACTGGCAGCAGGGCTGGGGGAGGATCGTATTATGAAAGCCATATATGGCACACTGGCCTATGCTATAACTGTGTATTTCAATTGTGCTCTGCAAACTTTGCCCCTGCAGACTGATGGAAAATGGCTAGATGGAGCATGGATTCATTTTCTAAAGGAAATGAGGATATAAATTCATTTAAGAAATGACATGCCAATTTTTCTTGTTCCGTTTTCCTCTCATAATAAACGGTACAGCTGCCAGGAATTTTTGTGAAAATAACACTTGCTTTCTCCTTTTTTTTTCCTTTTCTTTTTCTTTCTTTTTTTTTTAACCCTGCTCAAATATTATAAGAGACCCAGAGCCAGATATATCATATTTAAGATCTCAGCAGTGGTAAACCTCACTTAAACAAATGAGGATTTGTCCCTGTCCCTGCTGACAGCGATAGTGACACAGGCTGCAGCGTTACTTCCTCAAAACTTGGAGAAAATACATAACCCATTTACTTAATGGACTGAGCTATAATGTCATCAGTTAAGTGAATCCCACGAATAAAGAACAAGATGAAGTAATTGCTTCCAAAACATTTCTGGAATGAAGTAAAGCTTCACAGTCGCTGGTCTCCTGGGGTCCCACTGATAACCTCTTTTGAGCAAAGTTTGTTCTCCTGTGATGCAGAGCTCCTTTTCCAGGTATCCTTGAGGCCTTCATTCTGCAGCCAGCATTAGAGGGGACAGCTTGAGCTAACCCCACTGTGGCTGGGCTTGCAGAGTGCCAGCTTGTTGAGTTTAAATCATAGAGCCCCCTCCAACCACACTGATTGAAAGTGTTAGAGGCATGGTGCCAAGTGCTTTTCAGCTTGTAAGGGGGCATAATAAAGTCCTAATGCCTCCAAATACGCCGGTCTAACGATGTGACTCCAGAAGTCAGGGCACTTGACCTGTGTCACATGAGCACTGTGCAGGGCTGGGAGGTCCATGCCAGTATGTGCACCTGTGCTGGGTGGTGCAGGATGAAAGCATGTACCTTCACAGGTACAGTGTAGAGCAGGGCTGGAAAAGCCAGGGATCACCACTGCAGGAAAGCAGCTCTATTCCCACAGAGATCCAAGCCCGTGCTGCCGTGTGTGCACTGGGGCTGCTGGCTTCAGCCTCTGACCCGGAACTGTGCCGGGCACCACAGCCACAGTTTGGGACACCAGCCCCATGTCTCCTACTCCTGACTTTGCATCGGACTCTCTGTGTGGCCAAATTCTGGGGGGATCCCCATCTGGATTGTGCAAACTGGCATGCATACACTGTCTTCCAGTGATATTTCTGGAGGTGCTGAGCACCCACCCGTAGGTCCTCTGCAGAGCAGTTACAAGCACAGCCAAGAAATGACACAGACAGCTGGGCTGTGTGTCCCAGCTGAGAGTTTCAAAACAAATGAAGAAACTCCACTGGTCTAATGCTGCAATCATCACTCCTGCCGTGCTGTGGGAGAGCTGCCGGAGCCAGGCCCACAGTGTGTGCAGGCTGTCTGGTAACCTGTAGCAGAGCAAGGTTGGGAGGGACATCAGGGGGTCTCCTGGTCCAGCTGTCTGCTCAGCACAGGGCTATTTTCAAAATCAGATCAGGTCATATAAAATAATCAGTTTAGCCCTTGATTATAATTTTTAGAGGTTTCTGCCTCTGTGGCCACACAAAGGGCTAATCTGGCATTTGGCACAATGAATTAGGCAGAGATTTCCAGCTCCAGAGCAAAAGCAAGAGAGAGAGGCAGGAAGCTCCTGAGGTAGGTCAGCTGTGGGCAGCACAGCCTGGCCTTTGTCTGCGGCAGACCCACATGGCACGGTTCCCCTCCTCCCTCCTGTCCTCACTGCCTGGCTGCTGAGGGTTGTGGGACCCTCATGGTTACACAGGGAGTGAAACAAAGGGTTTGCGTGGCTGTGCTGTGCTCCCAGGGTCAGACACCTTGGGGAGTGGGGCAGGAATGGTGATCATTCACCGCTCTTCCTAACTTGCCTTCCTTCTCCTTCACACAATGCCCCTGCCTGCCCTTCCCATGTCATTTCTGTTCTTCCCCCAGCAATCCTATTTGCACACTGGCGTTTGCTCCCACATACTTGTTTTTCTGGCTACTTCACATTGGCTGAAGCATTTAGTTCTTTCCATCTGACTTAGAAGTTTCTGGTCTTACAATTGCTCTGGAAAAATTTAAGCGCTTAATTAACTTGCGACTACTGGAAGGGAAGAGAAAAGGAGATACACCATTGCACATGTTTTGTTTGACAGAGAGACAAGCTCTGTGGTACAAAATGCACAAGACCGGGTTCCATCAAGAGATCCGGACTCTCTTCCCATGCCAGTGCCTTCTGCAATCGCCAGCCAGTGCCCAATCTCTCTACTGCCTGCTCTCTTGTCTTGCTTTGCTTCCCCCTTCACTTATTTTCTTACCTGTTGAGGAGGAGCAGCTCAGGGCAGACGCCATCCAGCCAAAAAGTACCTGTGTCAGCTAGCAAAGCACCTGCCCTGTGATCCCTTTGCGCTCAGTGGGGAAGAGAGACACCTCAGAATGATTCAGATCTGAAGTGGGATAAATCACAGCTCTTGAAAAGCCTTTTTCTCTCCATTAGTTCCAGTGGGAACCCAAAAGTGCTGCATTGCTAACCTGGACAAAAGAAAAGCTGGTGGGAACCTATGCAGACGGGAGCATATGCAGTGTTTATCACAAGCAGCTCAGCTGAAAACTTTAACACCTTACTGTAACAGATTAGGATGCTAGGAAAAGCTACTTTTCCTGGGTTTCTTTCACACACAGAATCTCGTTGCTGAGTATAGCTATCAAATCAAGCAGAGCAGAAAGGACTTGAGCTCTTTTTTTCTTTTTTTCTTTGTAATAGCAGTGAAGGACAGCGAGCAAAATCAAGCACTGTTCTTCTGGGAATAAATGAAAGAACAGGGATCCGTGTTAGAGCAACCCTTATGGAAACTTAGAGGGAACTTAGGGCCTGATACTTTGTTTGCAAAGCGAAGGGGAACGATGAAGATGCAGTGGGGAGTTTGCCCTGTTGGGTCATTCCATAGTGGAAGCGAATATTCTGTGTAGCTCTGCAGAGTGCATGATGAGCAGACTGCCTCCTTAGAGCCCATCTCGGTGGAAGAACTACTTGGAAGGAGAGAGGAACTGCGTAGTGTTTAGCTACCTGGCTTCTAAATGAAAAAACTCAGGGGACTGAGATAGAAAACCTCTCAGGAGGGCAAATGAGACCTGCCGTGACAATGGAGTGTGGAAGTCAGCCCGGGGCAGGGGGTGGTTCTGAAGGCTGCTGCAACTGCTGGGTGTGAGGATGGAAGAACACAACTTTGTTAGCAGAGCTGGGGGAGTCACCTCTCCTTGCCCACCCCCATCATTTTCCATACAGCCCTGCTGCCGCCTCCTCTCTGCCCTGTTCCCCCTCAGCTTTGCCCCCATTACACCTCTTCCCAGTTGGATTATTTTTTATACACTTTTTCCTCAAAAAGTCACATGCTCATTAAGATAATCCATTGTTTGCCACCATGACTTTGTGTGGTGTGTTTCCCTTCACATGGTGTGTTTCCCTTCACATGGTGTGCTGGGGTCACCGTCACATTTAGGTCCTGAGCTCTGTTCTGCTGCCATAAGCTCTACAATGAACCACTCCTGCATGTGCTCCATTGTAGGACTCCTCAGCCAGAAAGCAGGTGACAGTCTCTACAGTAGCTAATGTAGGCATTGGCTGGGTAAAATAGCAATAAAATTCTAATAATTAATTTGCTAAAGCATTTTCCCATGGACAGATTTCCTGCTACAAAATCATGACTCAGGCACCACCACTTTTAGTGGTCCAGTCTTCAAAGGATGAAGGTTTTTCACCCAACAGGGTGTTGAATCCATTCCCTAGGATGTGTTAGGTATTTGTGCAAGCACCATGTCGAGGTGTTGTTGTTATGGTAACTCTTCTGTATTAGCCTTGATTCCACATATAGTGCAATTATGAATGCTGTTGTTTTAAAATAATCCGAGCTGTCTCCAGTCCAGGGAGCCAGCATTGCTCAGCAAGACCCGCACATCCACGCTGAGGCGGAGCTGCTTTACCATATGTTGTTAAAATAAAAAGTTGATGAGGGAAAATAACACATCAGAAATATTTCTGTGGAAAAATCAATGGAGAAGTCCACACTTCCCTTGAACTCTTCTCTGCAGCTATCAGATAGACACCTATTTTTTTTTCCCCCTTTTAAATTAATTCATCCTTGGTTCTCAGGTAATCACATGAGTCCCAATAAGCAAGACTGCACCGTACTAATTGAAATGATTATATAAGCTGTGATACTCACACAGAAGTGGTTTAGAAAAGCCCAGAAATTGTACATCCGTGCCAGACCTTCCTCAGTATATCCCAAAAAAGCTAGGGGAGGGAGCTGGCAAGCAGAGGAGCATGTGCAAAGGGACAGTGTCACTTTGGGTCACCCCCTGGCGAGGAGGCAAGTGCAGCTGGAAGCCCACAGCAGGGTGAAACGTGCTGACCCCTACACACAGAGGGGAGAAGGATGCGCTTCTTGCCTTCTCCAACAGTCACTGGCTCTGCCCCAACATGTACGATGAGGATCTCAGCAAGCTGACCTTAGGTAGGTCACTCAGACCTGGTCAGGCAGCTTCTTGAGATCAAGGTCTAAATCTCACAGCTCCAAACTTCCTCTTAACTTGCAGCCTCCAGCCCAAAGCCTCTTTGCCTTGGCCAGCAGCTACCTCTGCCACCTTGCCCATATACAGACCCCTCCTGCCAGGTTCACACAACACTGCTGCGGTGGCCCACAGCACAGGGACCCCTTTTGCCCCCTCCCTTTCCAGGCTTGATCCACTTTTCTCTTGTCTGCATGCGAAGCAGCTCAGATCTCAGGACAATATTAAGGACACACAAAATCTCTGCGGACCGTGGCTCCACTGTCCACGATTTGCCTCAAGGCCCCAAAGCATTCCCTGGACATTGCCCAAGGGACCATAAATCCACTGCTATCTCTCCAGACTTTGAAGGACAGACATTTTCTCTTAAATAGACCTTCTCTGTTTTCATTCCCTTATTTATCTGGAGCTGACACTTTAACACAGTGGAAGCAGCCAGGCACTAAAAACAAAGGGCGACTCGAGTCCTTGACTTGTTCTGCGACTTGCAGACTGTGATTAAGAAGGAAAAAAAATCTGAGACACAGAGAAAGCACTTTTACAGATCTGTCTCTCTGGTGTTCCTTTAATGTCTTGGGAAATTTGTAGAACCCCAGACTAGTTTGGGTCAAAGGGACCTCAGAGCCCCCCAGTGCTCCCCTGCCAGAGGCAGGCACACCCTCCACCAGCCCAGGGTACCACAAGCCCCATCCAACCAGGCCTTGAATCCTGCCAGGGATCCAGGGGCAGCCCCAGCTTCTCTTTGCACCCGGTGCCAGGGCCTTCCCCCTCCCCAGGAAGGATTTCTGCCTCCCAGCCCCTCTCTAGCTGCCCTCCTGCAGCTGAAGGCCATTCCCCTGGGCCTGGCCCTCCCTGCCCTTAGCACCAGCACCTCTCCAGCTTTCCTGGAGCCCCTCGAGGGGATGAAAGGGGCTCAGAACTCTCACCAGAAGCAGCCTTCTCTTCTCTGGGCTGAACCAGCCCAGCTCTCCCAGCCTGGTTCCAGAGCAGAGGGGCTCCATCTCTCAAATCATCTCCATGGCCTCCTCTGGATTTGCTCCAACACCTCTGTGTCCTCCTTGTCCTGGGGACCTCCAAGCTGGAGGCAGCACTGCAGGGGGGTCTCCCCTGAGTGGAGCAGAGGGGCAGAATCCCCCCCTCACCCCTGCTGGTCATGCTGCTGGAGATGCAGCCCAGGACATGAGTGGCTTTCTGGGTTGTGAGGCTCAAATTTGTCTACATTGCAAACCTTCACACTGAGCTTTTGAAAAATGTTTCATTTAAGTAGATACTTGACCCTCTGTGTGGATAATGTGTTTCCAAAATGAAGGGAGGAAGGAGGTGGCATGGAAGGAGGAGGCAAGGAAGAAGAAAGGAACCGTCTTTGTTCCTATTACCTTCAAAGGCTGCAGTGTTTCTGCAGGGTTGTGGAGAGCTGGGAAGGAGAGCTC
Organism: Porphyrio hochstetteri; assembly: GCA_020800305.1. Lineage (NCBI taxonomy): Eukaryota > Metazoa > Chordata > Aves > Gruiformes > Rallidae > Porphyrio > Porphyrio hochstetteri. Next base: position 11,476,191 of record CM036921.1, on the reverse strand, counting down.
TCCCATCCTTGCCCCAGCTCTGGGAGGTGCCATCCTCCACCCCGTCTGGTCGAGGCCTGATTTCCCTGTAACCATTCGCTGCAGCATGTTTTAGGAGGCCTCAGCTGCACAGAAAACAGACTACCCAGCTGGGCTGGCCTCAGCAGAGAGCATTACTGCTTCTGGAGACTGAATCGGGGTTTTTCACTACAGGTACTGAATAAAGCTGAAGCCAGCAAGAGGGGAACACAGAAAGGTGGCCAGATATCCAAAAGCGCTCCTAGCTGCATGGGATAAATGCATCTTATGTATCTTGTACAGCAGTTTCTGCTTTGGGTGTTTGTGCCCTGGTTGCTCCTGCGGGTAGCGAGGTGACGAGTGCTGTGGCATGAGCACCGCCGGTTCTGAGGGGATGCAGAGAGCCATGGTGCTGCTCTCGGGTTGGGCGGTGGGATCAGAAATAAGGAGAGCAGTGACCGGAGAGGGAGGAAGCTGTGACAACATCATTCAACCCCAGAGCACTTTGAAAAAGTCTGGAAAGCAGTTTGGGTGTTGGTTTGGCAAACAGCACACGAGCCAATGTCACAGCCCTTGCCATTTACCCCAGCAGCAAGGGCTTCACGGGCTCTGTAAACCCAGTGTGCACTGAGTCACTCGGATAAGGGCTTGGGGGAGTTCGTAGTTCAGGCAGCCAGCTTCGAAGCTCTTGGCCCTGGCCTTGAAGAGGAAAATGAAACTGGTTCTAAACACGAAAGGTGGTTCTCACGTGGGTTCTTCTGTCACCACTATGTGAGACTAGCACGTGCATGCAACAGGCACCGAGCCACTGCCACCAAACACATCCAGACTGCCAGCTGGACTTCAACCAGACATCCAAAGGTGAAATCTTATCTCCATGCCCGAGAGAAAACAGGAGGAGATGCAGATGGTCCCAATAAACCATTGCAGGAAACAAAGTACACTTGATAAGGAGCAAGGGAAAAGGAGGACGAGAATTCCTAATGTCAGTGATTCTGTTAAAGACTTTGACCATGCCTTATGGGAAACTGCAAAGTTAAAATATAAATAAACTGACTTTAAAACCTCAATATTGCAACAGTAGTGGCTGAGTTGAATTTAAATTACCTTCTGTAATTCTTGGAATGTCTAATGCTCTAAGAAAGTGTGATGTTTTTCTTACCTCTTACATAACTGTTTTTGGTCAGATTTCTGAAGCAGTGTATCGATTTGATTCTTTTAAGGCAGAGATTATCGAGCCTCTTATCAGCTGCTTACAAATAAGATGTGAGGCCTAGGCCTAAGGCAGGGAACTAACAAAGGAGTTCCCTAAAAATCCCCTACAAAGAGTAGGGATTCTTCTGAGTCTTGTCTGAGGAGCCTGACCCTTTTTGCCAAAGTCTCCAAGTATGGAAGAGAGGTATGGATGGAAGCATCATATTAGTGACTGTCATTTTGGTTTATTTTATTTATCCACTGAGTGCAGTGCAGAGAGGGAATCGCTTCCCAGCTCTAAATTACTGTAGGTCTTGTCCACAAATAGGACCTAAGTGCTGCAGGCTGCACAATGCATTTGCTCTTTGCGTTCTGAAAGACCCGTTGGCTCGAGAAAAAGGCAGTTGTGTATCTGCTCATAAACAGTGCAAACCAGACAGCCACACACATAAGATCTAATTTGAAGGTTTAGTTTTGTCTTCGCCATCTGAATAGGAATGAGAATTACATCAGCGAGAGCACAGTCTAGCCTCCTCAATGGCTCAGCATTTTGGGACAAGGCTGTGCAGACCTGTCTTATTGATTAGAATTAATTTAGTAATACTGTTATGCCTCTACTGAACACAAAATGATTCTATAAACCCTGGTGGGTTTTTTTTTTCCCCCCCTTCTAAAATGGTATACGAGACAAGTAAATCTACGGGACACTCTTAGACTGACTGCTGATTCATTTCTGATTCATAAAAATAAACAGATAGCAAGACATATGTCTGAGCCAAACAGCATTTACTCTGTGGGAACATGTAAATGTAATAACACTCTTTAACAGGGTTAAACAATATTAGCCCTCTGATTTGTCATTATTAGTGTCACTAATTCTAGTTTCATGAACATCACTGAAAATATATGGCACGCAAAAAACAACTACCATAATGTGAGCACATCCATCTGTCTTTCCAGAAGAAAAACAGGCTTGGCAGGGACTGCAGTTCTGCAAGGATTTGAAACAACAACTTTTTATTCATTAAAATGTGGTTATGGTCTGAAAATGGACTTGGGGGAGAGGAGGAGGGAGGGAAAAAATGATCTCTCATTACAGACAGCACTTAGCCATTCCAGTTTGTCTTCCATTGGCAATCTGCACTGACAGATACAACGGCTTATTACTGCCCCCATTGAAGCCAACGGAAAAATTCCCTGTTGAATTCAGTGGGAGAAAGACCAGACCCCAAATCTGGACTGCTGTCAGCGGTGGGGAGCCAATGTCAGTCTAAACAGAGCAAATTTGGTTTCTTTTCAGCCCCGTGTGTCTTCAGCAAATTGCCAGCTAAGTGTTGAATCCAGACTCTTTATAGCTCTTGAGGAGAGTGGCTAGTCAGGCTCTGCCAAGCTTGTGGAGTTTGAGGCTTTGCAAACCTCGTGAAATATTTACTAGCTTTGCAGAACGTGATTGACTTTTCCAAGCCAGTTTTCCTCCGACTTCAGGTCAGGGCTCACCTCTTTACCAGGACACTACCGTTTTGTCTTGGCATCCCGTGCGCAAAAAGGCAGTGGAGGAAACATGGCACCAAGGGGGGACCTGCCCAGGGGTGCGCTTCCTGGGCTGAATCTCTTCCCCTGCCTTGCTCTCCCTCCCCTCCTCGCCCGCTGCGCAGATTGTTTGTGCTGTACCCACGAGTCTCACTTTGTACAAAGCCTGACGCAGTGGGGCTCCCCTTCAAGCTGCGAGGGGCTAATACCAATAAATAACAGTACCCCGAGCGGAAGAAACGCCTCTGCTGCAAATGAAGGGCTAAGCTGTGATGAAGCGCTGAGCTGGAAAGACAGACTGAGCTGTCTTCTGCCTCTGCACGTGCCAAATAGGCCAGCGTGGGAACTAGGGGGGTACGTGGGTACCTCCTGGTGCCAGAGGCATCTCCGAATGGTGACTGTACCCAGTGGTCAGCGTGTCCCTGCAGGGAGCTCTGGCTTTTTCTGAACCCCGCCGGCACGAGGACAGGGGAGGCTTGGCGGGGGACACTGGACACGCACGCGGCAGATGGCAGCGGCAGCATCGGGCTGCAGGAGCCGAGCACAAAGCCATAGGAGACAGGGCCAGACGGTTTCAGCGGTGCCTGGCCCCTGCCTTGTTGGCCTGTTCGGAAAGCACCCACACAGGGGAGGCACCCAAACTGCCTCGTGCATCCTGGTCCGGGATTTCCCTGCTTGTAGTTGGAAAGATGTTTTCCTGGTGCCTAACCTCACTCATCTGCACTGGGAATAAGGTGATTTCTTAAGGAACAAGAAAAGCAATTGATCATTGTCTTCTTTATAACAAACTTCTGCAAATCAGAAGGCTTCTATCGCATCTTTCCTCATTCTTTTCTTTTCTAGACTAAACAAACCCAATTCCTACAACCTTTCCTTACAGGTCATGTTTTCCAAATCTCTTATCACTCCTGTTTGCTCTTCTCTGGCCCCTGGCCAATCGATCTATAATCTTTTCGAATTACGGTGCCCAAAGCTGGACATCCTGCTTGTATTTTGCTGCTTTGGACACAGAAAGACAGTGAGGCAACCAGACTTAGCATGAGAGGAGGATCTGATTTTTAATCCTCTCCGTTATCCCTGAGCTAGATAGCACTGCTGTGGGGTTTGAGGAGAAAAAAGAGCCGAGGTGGAAGCTCACTGAAGCACCAAACATCAAATTACATCAGTTCCTAGTTATGACCAACTCTTGAATTATCCCCAGTCCTAATTAACCCTGAAGTCATTGCTTTGCTCAGATAAACATTCACCTGCACATTCACCTCCCTCCGATGGGGTTTTCAGGCACAGCATGAAAAGTTCACCTTGGTTCAGCCCGACTCCTGCCAGCACCTGAGCCCCTCTGCCACGTTCCCACAGTCCCACCGCTGAGTGGATCGCACCAGATATTGCTGTGCCGACTGCGGGAACAGGGGGAGGACACTGTTGTCATGTCCATGTTCTATCTGTCATCTACTGGTAGCTATTTATACTGCGCTTATCACTGTGGTGGGGATGAGCACGGGGTAATGGTAACGCATTAGAGAGTCTCTGAAGCGGAGAGCTGAAAAAAGAAAGATACTGTTGGTTTTTTAATGTGCTAGACTGAGCCTGGGAGGGAACAGCTACCTGTCACAGCATGGGGACGGCTCTGCGGGCACGGCGTCTCTGCAGACCCACAGCCTTCCAGTGCTGCTCAGCATCCCTGAAAAATCACAGTCTGCATTGGAAAAATGCAAATCCCTTCAGGACTGAGCTCTGGGGCTTTAATAGCAGCATGTTTTATTCAGCCTGGTTCCCCTGTGCTGTATATTGTCCTTTATGTGCTTTCAATATTTAAAGCCTGTTTTTCATGACAGTGGCATTTCCACTCCAAATTTCTCTTTTTCCGTTCCTCTTTCACACCAGGAAAGGTGTGGGTTTGTGCACTGTCCTCCCGCCGTTGTGAAATCTCCAGGTGTCCATTAAGATGAAGAGAGTGACAGAAAATTAAATTAGTTTTATTATCTGTTGTAGCAGTGCTAGGGAACGTGTGGGAGCCATCTGTGTTTGGGCTGATGGCACAGGTAGAGCCAGAGAGCAGGACATGGCAGCGCCTGGATTAGTCATTCTGGTTTTTTCGTAATTCTATTTTTCCCCTCAATTGATTTGTAAGGAACCATCGATGCCTTTTATTGTTATAAACTAAGCCATGCAGGAGGTTTCAAATGAAACCATTTAATTTTTTAATCCTCCACTTCCTTCATGAAAAAGCCATTCCCCAAACCCTACGCATTCGATGCCACCGGTGATGGGAAATCAAGGACCATATTTAAATAGATTAATTTCTCCATACGGTCCTGCCGTTAACAAATCTAGTTAATAACACCACACAATTTTAGAGAACACAGAGAAATGTTATATCTACTCATTCACCTGCAGAATAACTTAACGCTGCATGTCAGCATTTAAAGTGGATTGTCTGTAATTAGGCTGCTATAAAACATAAGTATAGCGGTCACAGACAATAAAACCCGGGGACGTATCTTTGCAGCATGCCTGAGCACCAGCAGCTGTAACAGTCTTTCAGAGGAGACCTGCACACAAGAAGAACACGCATGTTGATGTGTGTATTACTGTGTATACACACAGGACACGGAATAGGTCTGTCAGCTCTGTGGGTTACGCATCGCCTCCAGGGAACATGGAACTCGGGCTCAGGGAAACGTAAGGGAATTATTTTTAACTGAAGATGATTACGTCTGCTTCTGTGATCCCGCAAGACACCAGGGTTTCTCTCTCTTCCTCTGTGTTTTCCCTGGAGACTGCATAGGAAAATGAACAGAGCAGGAACGCAGAGCTCTGTGACTGCTCTGGCACGGGAAGAGGAGACCCACCACTCTGCTTTCCTTCAGCAAACCAAAGCACCTTCACGGTGACAGCTGCGCCAGTGCAGAGAACACCCTTGGAGGGCTCTGGATTCATCCCTCTGAAACAGGGTCTTGAGGGCTGGGAGTCCCAAATGCCTGGGGTGTCAGGGCACCTGGGCGCTCTGCTCTGCCAGCCCTCTCGCCTTTGCACACAGGGATGGTGACTGGGCACTCGGGGGGCTACAGAAGCACAACCCCGTGCTGGTGGCTTTGGCATTGCGTGGCATCACCCGGTGCAGGAGGGCTGAGAGCCGTGCCCACCGACAAGTGCGACCGAAATGCTTAACCTTGCTTCAGACGAGCCTTGCTGCGGCTTATCTACGGCGCTAGCGTCTGTCAGCCGCATGTTTAATGGCCCCGCTCTCTGGAAAGATGAAATATATGGTTGGGCAATAAAAGAAAAGCTGGGAAGAAAGATTTATAATTTTCCCCTTAAGCCTGTCACTCATGTCATTAATATAGATGTGATTTAGGAGGGCAACAACTTTTTCTTCTTTTTTTCTTCTTTCTTTTTTTGCTAAAAGCTTTGTGTATGTACCCACAGTCTGACAACCAAATGGGGCTGCCTTTCTTTTTTCCCCTCCAATATGTGGATTGCTTCTAATTCTGTCAGTCAAATGGAGCAGCAGTTTCGGGAGGGGAGTGATTAAGGCTCCCTCTGAATAAAGGACTGCATGCTGCGCCTCTGCTATTCATCGGAGCTGGGGATGGAAGAGCGATCCCGGCCTCCTGAATAACGGGATTTTTTCCAACATACAAAACACACCTTAGAAATACCACACAAACAAAGCTCCAAAGCTCCAAGTGCTGTGCTTATTTTCTGTTTATTTCCTTGTGCTTTATTTTCCCCTCTCGTCGTGTGCTCAGGACCCCACTCGGCCCCTGACTCCAGGCTCGCTCGGCAACGCACTTGGCAGCTCCTTAATTTAGGTCTGTGCTTAGCTCACTAAAACCACACAGGTTTAAGCTTGTGCTTAAAGTAAAGACTTTTCTAATATAATTTGCTAAAAGAAGCTTCCCCATTAGAATGGAATGAGTAGCTTTGGTCGCTGCAGGGGGGTAATGCTGCAGCACTTCCCAAACCAGTGTCAGTTCACCGGAGTATTTCTGTAAGGAAAACCTAAAAGTGTTTAAAAGTTGAAATGCTTTTGGAGGTGTTTCTAAGCCAAATATTTCGATTTTTTTTTGCAAACTGGCATTTTGCAATTCCTTGCAGCGTTATTTAAAGGTGTTTAAAAAAACCCTTATAATGTAAAATAAAAGCAGCCTTTTCTTTACAGTCAAACAATATCTTTTATTTGACTTTGGATCATTTTTCTCTCCTTTTTGACTCCTCAAAGATTTCTGACAAGCATTCATTGCAGGCTCCTCTCAAACAGAACCACCATGTCAATTTTAGACTTTTATCAGCATTTTACCTGGTGAATATTTATTCTTCACTGCCAGACATGACTTTAGTTTCTTTAGCTATGCTGTTCTCTTAGAAAGCAATGCAAGAGCAGGGATGGACATGCTGGAGCAGGAACAGTTGGCATGTCTCTCCCCCAGCCCTGGTGTGCTCCTTCCCAGCGCTGGCATCTCCTGGAGAATGAAGCAGGGTGGGAACCCAGAGCTGCAGCTCTCCCCAAAGCTCAGGGAAATGTTTCCACCTTCCTTTCAGGCTGGGAGCTTTCGGCAGCTTCCCAGCTCCACCTCCAGCAAACCTCCAACAGCATTTTCCAAAGAAAAGGGAGGAGAGGGCAGCTAGTTCTGGAAGACACCACACCAACCAACCGAGCAACCAGAGATGTCTATGTGCATTCAAATTAAAGTGAGGGCATGGACTGGATTTTGGGGGTTTTGTTTAATTTTGCAGTTCAGTTAAAAGATAAGGCCCATCTCTGTGTCATCTGGTACACATTCGGGAAAGCAGGCAGGTCCCTGTCCTGGCAGCAGGGCTGGGAATGGGCGCTAGGCAGGGGAGCAGAGGTGTTGGTGCCTTGCTCCACCGATGGGAAACCAAATGATTGTGATTTATCAGGGCAGCCAGGGAGTACTGGATCCAGGGCCCCCAGTATCAGTCCAGCACCACTGTCATGATACTATCTGCTCCCTGCAGTGAAGATAAAAACTACAGATGACCAGAAATTGTACTCCTACATACCAAGTGTATCGAATGGATGGCGGAGGCCCTCGGAGACCGAGCTTTCATTGAAACACAAGATATTACTTCCTGATTCCCCACTATGGTTTATGGTGTGGCAAATTTATTATGGAGATAATCTTCAATGCCCACACTTAACTGAATTTAAATCCAGGAGAACGTGTCTAGGTCAGGGCTTTTTTCCTCATGGCTTTTACTGGCTGCAGCCATCCCGCACACGTGAGTGGCTGCAGCAGCATGTCCGCTGTGTTTGCTGAGGTACGATGGAGCAAACGCTTCGGTACAACACGGTAAATGTTTCATGAAAAGAGTATCAAATGGACTGTCTAAAACCCTCAGAGACTGTCTGCTCTGCACTCAGACGCAGGACATTATTTCATGATTCCCTGTGATCCCTTTGGCATTGTAATTCTAAACTGCGCACAGAGAAGTGGATGAAGGCGGATTACAAATTCTAGTCCATATAAAGAACCTGTAATTATTTGTTAAACTGTTGTGTTTAGTCTCATGTTCTGCTCTCTCCGGGCTGGGCTGGGCAGTATTTTCCAGTTTAACTCCCTGGCTGTGACACTGGTTTGTAAGAACTACGTGTACCTCCTCCTGTTTTCTCACAGGCCGGGAGATAAGATTTCTCCTTCAGATCCCAGGCGATAGCCTGAGCGTGTCTGCAGGCGGAGGATAATTGTCTGTGGCTACGAGCTCCAGTCCCACGCTGTGCTGGTGGGATGCTTTCTGACCTGATGGCAGACGTTGCCGTACGAGTGTTCTGTGTGTCTCCAGACATCTTCTGCTCTTGTTTCCCCTTAAACACGATAGGATTTGTTTTGCTTCAGGACAGAAGCTTCTGTGTCCATCCTTCCTTTCACAGAAAGTGTCCCCTGCGTCACCGGGAGATGGGTCTGTCTGTGTCTATACCTATATATATGTATCTATCTATGCGTATATTCCCTCTTCCCCTGTTCCGCTGTGATTTAAAATAGCAGCACTTTGCCAGTCTCCTCTCTCCCACCAGAGACAGGTAGGGTTATTTTGGAAGGTGCGAGGGTTGTTTGTTTTAATTTTTCTTAAAGGCACCAAAATGGTGTTAAATATAATTTTCATGAAACGCTCCAAACCCACCGCATTTGCCTGGGTGTATTGTTTTTCAGGCTCTCTCCCACCTCTAATCAGCTATGATTCGGCACAGTTGGCAGTCTCTGCTGGGTAAGCAGACTGTCTGAATCACAACTCAGCCCTAGAAAGGATGGTCTTTCTAGGTCAGGGCTAAATATACTGAGTATGGGGGTGAGGATGGAAAAGTTCCCATTCCAGATGCTACCCTGCGCTGAGTCTGCGGGGATAAAACTCCCCACCTTGCCGGCACATTGGGAAGCTTCATTCACTGGGAGCTGCAAGGAGAAAAGGGGAAGTCCTCAGCGACCCTGCCCCGGCAGCAGAGAGGTGCCTCTGGGCACAGCGTTCAGAAGTGGTTCTGAGCGGCCTTGCCACAGCGGCTCAGAGCTGGATGGAGAAAAGGGGCATCGAAATAGCCACTGGGCATGAACTAGGCTCATGTCCAAACTTAGCACCGCTCCTTCCTAGGGCTCCCAGCTGTGGTGGTAGGACCGAGAGGTCCAGGTTCACCTCCTGGCATCATGGGGTGCCCCGCGAATGCATTCGCCTGCTGGATGCTGCTGGTTCTGTGGTAGCTCCCATCCTCAGGCAGTGATGGGCTGACACCAGGTCTTTTCTTGGTCTTGGGGATACTTTCGAGATGGGTGGCTGTCAGGGAAAGCAGGCTCAGGCAACCTGGCTGTGGTGTGAAGGGCGGGATACAGATGATGTGCAGTCATGTGTGGATGAGGGTGCCCCAGGTAGTTGCACCAAGGCTGGCAGTGTAGGGAGAGCCAAGGGCTTGCTTTCTCCAGGGCTGATGTCTGCATGATGCCTCCTGAAGCACGTCAGCTATGGAAAGAGAGCACTCACAGCATCTCCCTCCAGCCTGGTCCAGCCATCCCTCCAGCCCGTGGCTGAGACTTGGCAATCGGGCTGGAAAAATCAGAGTACAAATCCATGTGCTGTTTGAAGTCAGTAAGGAAACAAACTCCCTTTTCCAGGAGTGGGACTGCATTTCCATCGGCCCCTTCCTACTAATTCTGCAACACCATCTTTCCTTTTTACATAACACACTAGCCTCCTGCAAGAGTTTTCTTTCCTTTCTGAAGATGAAGCTTCAAGATTGTTACAGTTGCTAGAGGCAACTATTCTGCAAAAATCTTTATATAAAATGTATTTATCTAATTAAAAATCTTTTTAACAGCACTGTGTCTGCAGGGTCAGATCTCTCATTGACACTGTGCAGGGCTAGGGCAAGTGTTTGCTGCCTCTGCAGAGCCATGGATAACCAGGCTGGAGGGGCACAAAGTGGCACCTCCGACTCAGCTAATCCTAACAAACCTTTTCCAATAAAAAAAAGGGGGATCTGAGATCTCTCTGGTTTATTATTGGAAGAAAAGTAATGGGAAGGGGGGAGGAGTGAGCATATAATGGAGTCAGTTCAGCGTAGTTGGCAACAAGAGTGAACAGCCTTACATCAGTGACATTTTCCAGTGAAACAAACCTGTTGTACAGAGAACAATTTTTAATTAACTCTGTATCTCATGTGTCGAGGAACGTGAGCAAACTTCTTTATGACTTTACTTTTGGCTGCAAAGTATATCCCAGTTTTTATTCTCCAAAAATAGATTCCTGAGGTGAGTGGCAGGGAAGAGGGTTTCTAAATATGCCTGTGAAACTCGGCACAAAGCAACTTTGCAAGCGCTTTATCGATTTTTTTATCTGCTTCTTTTACATGATGTAGAGCGCCGTGTATTAAACTTTAAATGGTCCTCAAGGCTCAGCTGAAGTTCATAAAGAGTTTGGAGAAACCAAGCACTCAATGCTCAGCCTTGAGGGGAAGGAGCCCAGGTGGCCAGTGTGGCCCCATCACCGTGGCAGTGCCGCCAACCTGCTATGACATCTCATGAGGCTCAAGGGAGCAGCCCAGGAGCTGCTGGTGGCCCCGGTCAGACATCCCTGTCCCCACTGCGAGGTGAGGGCAGCAGGCTGCGGGCTGCAGAGCCCACTCCAAGCTCCGACACAGCGAAGGGTGAAGAGCATTTCCCTTCTGGTGGCATTACCCTGTCCCATGTGTAGGGCTCTTCTTCGCTGGGGCAAGAATGCTGCCTGCCAAGGTGTGGGGGGGACAGCTCCAGGGCACTGGAGGATGTACCTGGCTTCAGGTATTGGGCTGCTTTGGGTGACTCCTCTTGTTTGAAAGTTCTGGGGTGAAATTGGGAAGGAACTGGGAGTGGCTGTGCCACGGCAAGTTTTCTGCAGCAGTGCAGGAGGCACACTGATGCACAGCATAACCTCTGGAGATGTCTCTCCAGAAACTGAAGCTACCAAATCACAAAATTAAACACTTTTTCTGTGTTTTTTTTTTTTAACCTGTGCTAACAAAAATAACCTTTGCTTTTAATTAACTTACCCAAATGACAGCAGAAACCAATTGGGGTGTCTGGCTATTGGGGTGTCTGTTTTGGCCACGTTTCTCCACATAGCTGGAGATGCCCGCAGAGCTCTGCAAGCAAGAGCAAGGCAGAAGCTTTTGCTGGCTACAATCTTCTTGTGTGTAGACAAGAAGAACATAGAGAATGAGTTTTAAAAAGCACACAAGCATCTCTCTGGCTTTGCACGTCTTTTGACATTCCAGGAACATTGTTCAAAACACAGATTGCACTTATGGCCACAAAAGGAGGTTGAGGATTTCCAGTCAAGATGAAAATATTTCATGGGGAGCTGGGAAGGAATTAAAAAGACCCATCTATGAACCAATTGGTTTCACTTATGGTCCCGGGGCTCTGGAGAGCTCAGGTATTTGTCTTGGTGGGGGTCCCTGCTTAGCCTGACCCCCCCTATTGCCACTCCCATTAATGCGTATAGATTGGAGCGGTGTTGCAGACACAGTAATGGCACGTTGAACAGCACAGATCATAGGGGAGCTGAATTTGTATGCTTTAGCACAAATTAGATTGCATTGCTAAAATCCTAATAAGCATAAAGATGGATCCAGAGGGATTGTTACAAACCGAACCAGAATATAATAAGCTCATCCAGAATTTACCTAATGGACAAAAGGAGAGATGGTTCTCAAATAATGGGCACATCAAATGAACCAAAGAGCATCTAGTGAGAAGAAATACGATCCTGTTCTGGGATGCTGGGGCCTGCAGTGGGACATGGAGGAACTTTGCAAATTGTAGCTGTGTTGGAGAGCGATGCCGGTGAGTGGGTAGCAGACTTTCTTAAATACAAGAGTCAAGGAAGTACTTTATGTATGATGAATAATTGCTTTTACGAGGCCAAGTCCTTCATTGAAGCTAATGGAAAAATTGCCGTTGACTTCAATGGGATCGGCACAAGAAAATAATAATGGTCTTGTCTGCAATATAAAGCCAAAAGCAACACCCCCCCCCTCAAAAAAAGAGCCAGCATTCACAGCCGCCAAGAGCCTTCTGCATGGATCTAGGAACACTGCACTTGGTGAATCATTTCTCTGTTAGATAGAGCATTTGTTCTGTTCCTGATTTATCTCCAAGCAAATTTAGACTGCTCAAAATTGATTTGCTCGTTATAATTTTTTCAATGCCTATGGGCAAACTCTTGGCTCCTGCCGTTCCCTATTGTTATTCCTGCTGAGCAATTGGTTGCCTTGCTCACGTGGGTCTGATTTGCTCCCTGCCTGCCTGATGCAACGTTATAAATAGGGGACTGGTAAAAACCCCAGCTGCCCGTACCTCACTGAGGTGGGCTGGTGTGGCTCGGAACTGCTCCCTTACACTACCCGCAGCCCCAAATTTGGAGAGTGTTTTCTCAAGCCATTGCAAAGCCCCTGCTCTTAAAATGAACTGTGTGCACGTGGTAACGGGCGATAACAAAAAGCAAAGCACGTGACGCAGCAGCTAGGAAGACCTTAAAAGGGTTTTCCTGAGAATCAGGAACCCCCAAATCTCTGTGACTGACAAGGGGGTTGCTGGTACAGGTTTTTCACAGTCGTGATGGGGGTGAATCGGAGTTTAGGAGGAAAAGACCTGGAAGTGATGCTGGGGAGCCTGCTAGTCTTAGGGCAAAACCAACCCAGCGTCAGTACATTTTACAGGGGTTTATTCTCCCAGAGGTCTGTACGTCCCACTGCAGGAGCAGATTCACTGCTCACCTCTCATGTCAGCAGCCCTGCTCGACTGCACATGCTGCACGAGGCTTTGCTTAGCGTGGTTGTGACGAGTAAGATGCCATCTCTAACTCAAGTAACACGCAGGCTCGCCTTACGTCAGACTAAGCACCTGATGACGTTGGGTTTCGTGGGGAGCTGCTGTGCCTTGTTGGGATCCTTTGTTCCTGCAGCACCATACACCAAAGACTTTTTTTTTATGGAAACGCTGAGAATTTGCATGTTATTAAAATGCATGTTCCATTGGGCTTTCCAGTTCTTTTTTTTTTTTTTCTTTTTTTTTTTAACAAATAGGGCTTGCTTTTACCATTGTTCAATTTTTTTTTCTTTTATTTAAGCAAAATTTTCAGCCATTCAGCACCTCTGTTGAGATTTTTTTTCTTTCATTACTTTATGGCAGATGAAAGTTAAGAGGTCCAATTACTAACATTTTATGATAGCACAGAATATTATTAAAGCACTTAAGAGGTTATTAACACCTTTTATGTACCTCATTATTTAAAAGCCTGCCATATTTAATCATTTTAGCACCATTAAATTGGCATTAACAACAACCCTATGACTTACACTCAGAAATGTCACCGTTTGACAACACTACTGCAATAAAACATCTCACAGGAACCTGGCGACACCAGGTGAGCTCTAATACTTCCCCAAAATTGGGTGCTTTTTTCATGCACAGAGAGCAGCACGGAGTGCCAGGGGGGTGCCCACCTAACCCTGCTACCAGAGAGCTGGGGGGAGCCAGGGTAGCACATTCGGCAGGACAGCTGGCATTGGTGTAGGACCACCTGAAGTGGATGAGGAGCACGATGCACCGACTGGGGTGTGCAGAGACGAACCCTCCTGTCTCCTTGTGGGTGCTGTGCCACCTTTGCTCTCTCAGTGTCTGTGCCAAGCACCCAGCTCAGACTTCGAGGGCGCTGAATTCAATGACTGGCACACTTCTACCTGCGCCTGGTGATGGATGAGTAACTCTGACAGATAAGCAAGGGGACAGCAGAAAAGCCCTTCGTTCCCTGTCCTGCCGGGTCCCCTTGTTTATAGGAGCTGTTACACATGTGCTACTCCCTCTTGTAAAGCTGTAAACTCACTTCTCCCGTGGTTCTCCTCTTGGGTCCCTTCCGTTTCTCCCACAGTGCCTTTGCTGCCGTGGCTGAGGCTGACACGCAGTCTGGCAGTGAGCAATTCCACACTCACTATTGGCCTCTGCCCGTTGATTATCAAGGACAAAAAACCAACAACCACAGAGCGTGGAATCAAGTCAGAAATATTCTTTTTACAGCCTCCTGATTATTTCTAACAACCTGCTAAAGGCCAGTGGGACTGGGTGGGTCGGGAAAGCTCTGTGGCAATGTTGGGAGCGATCCAGCCCCTCTCTGCAGCTCGCAAGCTCAAACTCCAGAAGCAAGATTCAATTCACGTGGGACGCTTTCCCAGCAAAAATGGGATGAATTGTGTTTTCTCTTTAAGGCTTACAAACAAATCCCTTTCCCCTAATCATTATTTTCATAGATGAATGTTAATAGTATATTTTGGCGTTTTTAAAACACATCCTTGAATTTACTCTGGCAGCTGCTACATGGCTGAACGCAGCATCCAGAAAAATCTATTCTGTGACTTATCTGCCCAGACTCCAGTAGCGTTCCCCTTCTTTGTGACTGCCTAACAGAAACAACAACGGAAAAGGTCCCCAAAGCCCCAAGTCTGGGGCCATAAAAGGCCTCCCGAGCCGTTTCTCAGATGCTGGCACTCAGACAAGTGACTGTGTCAAAACCCCGAACAGGTCTATGTACAAACCACATCAGTCCCAGCTGCTGGAAGGATGCCACCACCACTATCAGGATGTTAGTCCAGCCCTTTGGGGAGAGTAAATGTCAGTATTTGTACCTCTGAAGGGTCAGGGCTCACGGCTGCTAACAAGGCTGCCTGCCCACAGCCCCCTGTGTACATGATCTGCAGGCGCTTCCCTGTCTTGGAGGGATGGATTAATATCCCAGCCCTGCCACGCTTGGGTTTGCTTTGCCCCGGTACTACATCTCTATCTGCGGCAGCTCAACGCTTGTAGGTCTTCAGGTCTGTTAAACAAATTACAGGAGCCTTCAGACATCATGTGCTGGGCATTGTCCCCCATAGCAGCACCTGGTTGCTCAGGTGGGGCAGAGAGAGGTGGACCCCTCCCCTCCAATCCCTCTCTCCAGCTGAGCCAGCCTCTCCTTCTCTGGGCATGTTGGGAGGTAATTAGCATGCATTAGTGCAGGGTTTAACAGCAGTGCCCTGGCTTTGAGGTTAGAGCTGTGTCTTGTTCCTGCTGGAGGTTTAGTTCTGACCTCCTCTGGTGTCTCCCATGGCTCTGGAGCTCCCAGCTCTCCTGCCTGCAGCTTAAGGCCTTTTTTTTGGTGGTTGTAGCACCCTTGGCTAGAAGATTCCTGATGACAAATGCGCTGAAGTCAGGGATGGGTGTAAGGCATTCATTTTCAGAACAGCTTAGAAGTGAGTGCAAGTTTTACTGGGATTTGAGCTCTTAATTAATTTGGCTCATTTGAGAAATGTCCCTTTGCACAGCCAAGGGGTTTCTTGAGCCTCATGCAGTGCTGGTTTTGCTGTGACCTTCACCTTCTCTGCCACAGTGATGGAGCCAGGATGCATCTTTGGGACTGAGCCATGGAGTATGTCCTTGCTGTGCTTGTTCAGGACCTGAAGATTAGAAGAGGTGGGTGCCTGTGTGTCCAATGTCTCCCTGCTGCAGCTGTCCCTGCTGTGTGCTTGTGTCAGCCAAGGGGGATGGAGAGAGGAATGTCTCTGCAGGGTCAGCAGCGGCTCTCGCTGGACCGGGCAGCTTGGTTGTGACACTTGTTCAGGGCCTGAAGCAGCAAAGGGTGTGAGGAGGGGTCACTGAGGGGAGGGAGGTGCTATATAATGCCTTCCTTAAAATGGCAAAGCCTCGATCCTGCCAGTGTGAGTGAGTTTGATCTGTTTTATCAATACAGCTACAGCAACGTGTAGCTGCCGTGTACTCAGGGCTGTAGAAGAGATCCCCGGGGCTCTTCCAACAAATTCTTCATTGCCAGGAGAGGTGGGACTTTTATTTTATCTTTATGGGCTGATAGCTAATATACATTAACTGTTCTGCTGTGAAATCCAGTGGTGGTGAGGATCGAGACCTAAAGACAGCACTGCTAGGTGAGACTAGCCACGGGCCACTTAACCCCAGGGACGATGCTTGATGCTATTTCAGACTCACTATTGCTCTTTACCTCCTGAGTTCACTTAGAAACCTGTCTCAGCAGTTGTTCTGCTTGTGCAAATGCACTTCACGGGAACGTTCATCCCAGCCTGTGTAGCCAAGCCAGCAGAAGTTTCTAGTTTAGCCCATCCTTCATCAGTTGAGGGGACCGTCTCAGCAAGTGCAGCTAGGCAATTTGGCTGTGCCTAGCAGAGTATCGGCCCAGGCTGGTGCAAACCCAGGATCGTTTATCATCTGGGTATATGATGGATGAGGTGATATGTATTGGTGGCTTTGGTCCATTACAGTTGGAACCAACCGGTCTCCTTATTGGCAGCCTCAGCAGAAAGTCTGGGAAAGACTTTTCATGGCCCATGGCACCTTTCCCTCCTCCTTGGAAGCTCCTGTCCTTCAGCAATCAGCATAGAGGCCCTTGAGACTTTGCTACCTCTGCTTTCTGGAGCTCTTCCCTACCCTTGCTAGGATGCTCCAGATGGCCAGCTGCGAGGCCCAGAAGCCGGTGCTCTGATGTTGCCCAGGACCCCCAGGCAGGTGATGCGGATCCCACAGATACTTTCCAGCCTGAGATTTGCATGTCTCCTTTGCAGCACAGAGGTGTTTGCATTTTTATTTGTTTTCTTCCTGCCCCAGATCCCACAGTGACCTCCACTCAGAGCTGCTGCTTGGGGGTACAGACAAGGCTGGCTGGCTTGGGCAGCTCTCCTGGTGCTTGCCAAATGTCGGGCACTTGGGGTTAAAGTTAGCCCTGGCTTTTTGGGTCTATTCCAGCCTATTTAACTGCTGAGCTGTTCATGAAAAACAAGGTGGGAAATACAAAACCTTACATGGGCTCCTCCAGCTCACAGAGTCACTGGGAAAGATGCAATAGATTTACAAGCAGAAAAAGAAGAGCTGTTCTTTACATAAGCTCTCACTTTGTTCAAAGACAGTTGATTATCAAAGGATAGTTTTAGGTGACAGTTGTCACTGGGGTATTTTGTGCTGTTTTTTTAATTATTACTATTTTTTTGTTGTACAGCATGATTCTTGAGCAGATACGCAAGCAGGATTGGCTCATTGTTCCTCTTTACATCATGTCACTTTGGAAGGGAAATGGCTTGGTAAAAGCCAGAGAGTTCAGATATGATGCTGGCAGATCGTTATGAAATATTCACAAGACATTTAGTTTAACTTGGTGCTAATTGAACGCTGACAGCACAAGTTACTCCTGCCTGCAGCAATAGTCTATCACGTTTAGGCAAGTGGCATTCCTTCCCCTTTGATGCTCTCCCGGAGAGGAGGCTGCAAGGGAGCCCAGTTACCAACCAGTAAACACTTGGGCAGCAGCATCAGAGACAGATCCCCTGCTCACCATGCAGGGAGTCTCCTCCAGAGCCGCAGAGTGTTTCCACACAGGCTGTAACGAGACTTCGATTCTATGGAAATACTTGGTCTTATGTGTGGGGTGAACCAAAGCTGATAGAGAGATTTTTGCGCTGTCTTCCTCAGCGAAGACACCTGAGAGCACAGATTAGCTCGTGTCACTTCTCTGGGTGCTGTGCCCCAGAAGCCCTGAGATGATGGAGCTTCAGGGCAGCGACAGCGATGCTGGTGGGACTGTGTCTCTTCGTGGAGACGTGGACTGACTGACATCTTTCACTTTTGCCTCTATAGTTTAACATACTGTTTGCTGATATTTGGGAATTTGTTTCTTATCTGTCAGTTCAGCTTCCCCATGGACATTTAATAACAGGAATTTTCCAACCATTTTAATTGTCTCTTATTCCAGAGCCAAGCAGAGTAGTAATGCCATCATTTTAGTCATCAGACATGATATGTGGTCTAAATAGCTTGGATCAGAACTCAGTACCCAGTTCTGCCTGAAACCCTCTTCCCATCTGTGATTCGGATGCAGTCATCTGCTGCGTGTGCCTCAGTTTCCCAGCTATGGAGAAAGGCCAAATTGCTAATTAAGGACTTTTCCCATCTTCCTGTTTGGTGGCACTTGCTCCAGGCTTGTCCTATGCCAGCAGCACCAGGGGGGTGCACAGAGGGACCGTGTGGGGATGGCTGCCTCGGCCAGGACCTCCCCTCACCCTTGGCACCGCAGTCTGTGCCAGCCACGTCTTGTTGCTCCTGGTGTGGCTGAAGCCTAAGAGACTGTCACCTGCAGCAACACATTTGCCAAGTGTCCCACACGCTGTTCATGGAAATGTGCCTCTGTCTGCCCAATTCACCCATCCCAGGGAGTTAAACCGGCGATGGACTCGAGTCTGAGAAGGTGTTAATGAAGCTGGAACTGAATATTGAGGTGACAGTGACTCAGATTACCTGCCTTACCTGGCATGTGTTGTGGTGGCTGAGAGCTCTGACAGAGCCCTTGCTGGCTGCAGGCAGACAGCTGTGCAGCCACCATGACTGGATGAAGTAGCACCAGTACAACTAGTAATAACCATCTAAGAGTTCCAGCAGTTCAAAGCAGCAAAGACCTGTTGTTCAATGCTTGTATAAATGCAGGGGAAATGGGCATCCCTGTCCCTGTAATCCTTTCGAGAAACTAGAGAAGATGAGGAAGAACATGTGTACCACTGCATGGGCAGCAGTCATAGCGTTGTGTCTTTCCCTTTTATACAGAAATCATTGGAAAAGGGGAGTGTTAGGAAAGGGTTTAAAAGAGGTAGCTGTGACTTCTTGGAAGCTTGGGATGGGGAGAACTATATGAACTTCTTGGATGCTCTGGAGAATGAATCCGAGATGCCCAAGCAGGACCTGGGTGTAAGGGCTGAGCTGGAAGTCCACAAAACTGAGTATTTCTGCTAAAAATTTTATACAAGGTGGCTAATCATTCCAGGTAGGGATCTGCTGCAAAAACACACCTTGCTGTCAACAAGAACATGAGCTTAGACATATTTGCAAAAGCCAAGTGTGCCGTACTGGGCTGAAAGAGCTCCCAGGCTGCTGCTTTCAGTGAACCTCCTGCTCTTGGATGGCTGAATATCGCTCTCACAGTAGCACTGTCCTTGGGAGGGCTGAGTAAACTTACAGTTCCCCTGTGTCTGCCTAAAGCATCCTCACCGGGAGGAGAGGATGGAGTGCCAGGAAACATCCCATCCTCCACAAAACCCTGCTCCAACTGGCTTCCATAGGCATCTCTCTACAGGAGGGAAAATAAATGAGGCTTTCAAAATTGTTTTACTTGATTCATTTTATTCTGGGCTAGAGCAACAGAGGGAGGACTCCACTGATAAAGTTTTTTGGTGGGGTTTTTTTTCCTGAAGCAGAAAATACCAGAAGATAACACAACAGCAAATTACCACATATTTTAAACCCGCGTAGCTAAACATTCCCCGTTGGGGCTGTGCCAGGTATCTCGCAGTGCCAGTGAAAATGGGATACAGATGTTCACTTGTTTGGATGGAGACACTGCAATAATTCATGCCTGCTACAAATGATAGGATGCCTCGCCTCTGCAGGAGAATACCCTGATCTTTTTGTCACTAATAAGAAAAATACATCCTCTGTACCTATGCTAAGGAAGGTAAGGCCTGGAAAGGAAGGGGAACCATGGGGCTGGTGGGCCTGGAGAAGAAGAGGATCCATGGGGTTGGGGGTGTTTCCTTTCCCAGATGTAACTTCTGTTGCAATGATGCAGCCCGTGCGGGTTAGAGTGCAGGCACAATGATGACCTCAGAGGGTGTCATGGCTCACAGGGGTGTCTGGGAGAGGTACATGTTGAGTCACTGACCTGCAGCTAAATGTGTGAGTAGAGGGCCTGGGCTCATGAAGCTGTGGAGGTCTGGGATGTTCTCTGAGGCTCTGGGTTTGGTTCTTTATAACCCAAACACTCACTTGGTTTTGTAGGATGAATTATGTTGGTTGACAATGTTTAACACTGAACTCAGCTGAGTTGAAAACAGTCTTACCAAAGTCCACAGCAACAGTGTTCAGGAAGGTGATCCGTCTGCTCAGATGTGCTGGAAGTGGGAGCTGTGTACCCCCAAACCACACTGGGACAGGGTGGGGGGAAAGAGTTGAGCCCCTCACACTGCAGCCTGGCAGCAGAGCTGACACTCACTGTCTGCTCTTTCATGTGCAGCAGGTAACTGCGAAACCAGCATCTGCCAGAAGGATTTGTTAGCATACCTGAGCACCTGCACCACTGGCTTCCCCCTGTTGTGCTCCTGTCAGGAGAGGTATGAACAGGTTCACGCCTGCTGCATAGCTCAGGGTTGAAGGAATGCATGTGCAAATTTGGCAGGGAGAAACTGCACTCTTAAAATTAGACTCCACTCCTTGAAACCAGAGTGCTCAGCCTTCCCTGCCTGCTGTTCTATTTTTCACTTTCTTCTTGTGATGCCCATATTAAAATGAAGATTTTTTTTTTTTTTTTTTAAATTTTATAATTTTTTTTTAATCTTCTTAGTTCATTTCCATGGTGGAGCTGTAACTGAATCCAAAATCACATCCCTGGGAATCCAGTACCAACACTGTATGAAGGTTTTAAAGGTGCACACAGGGGGGTTTTCTGCTCCCTCGAATTTTACTTTCTTGCTAAGTTTTATGAAGTGGGTTTGGGCTTGACACAACTGGCACTGTTTGGGATGTAATGACTCCTTCTTCTGGCTTATTTGGGAGGTGTTTAACCATTTCCTCACCTTTCTCAAGCTGTGGGTTGACTTTTTTGTTGCAGAATGCCATTTTTTCAGTTGAAAGCTGGGCGGTCTTTTGATTCACTACCACTTAAATGCAGTGCTTTATTTTCCTAATTTATTTTTTTTTAAACTGTTTTTCTTGGCTTCAGCCACTCACCAGATTTTTTTCTAATTTAATGAAAAGTTTTGGCATTCTGAAATGGCATCTTTTGCAGGACTAACTGTTAACTGAGATGTTTTGCCCTTGTACTGTTGAGTAATGTAAATTTCTCACATCAGTGGAGACCGTGGACAACCCCAGCTAGCCCAATGTATTAGCATAGTGATTTTTCAGTCCTCAGCAATATGCAGACCATTCACAACTTTCCAAGGGAAATGCAGATCCCTGGATAGCAAACCACAGGCTGATAACAGCTGAATACCTCTTCTCATGTCTCTGGAGTCCTTGAAGTCCTCATGGCCCTGGGAGGTCATGGAACAGCTAGAAACTGCTTCAGGTTCACTTCTGCTTGCTTACACCATGTAGTAGCTTAGCAAATACACACTGCCCCACTGGTGTTTCTTCAGTCTCAGCCAGAAATAAAGGCAAGGTCTATTTTTTTCTCCTGTAAGTATGTTCAAAACATGAATTTCCATGAGTTTCCAACATAAGACCTATATCTGCATGGTAAGTAGAGTCACTTTCACTTGCAAATGAGGTTGGATCTGCTAAAAAATCTGCTAATTTGCAATAAAAATAGCATCCATCTTTGCTCTGCAAATATAGCCTATTTGAAAACTGTCCCATTTTCAGAGCTGTAGCAGCTTGTAGGATGGGAGAAAGGGGAAGGAGGAAATACCTTGTGTTTGAAGTCACTTCACGTTTCTCCAGGACTGTTTCACACACCTTTAGTTATTACGTTGCATTTTGTGTTGTCATGTTAATTTTCCCAGCAACAGACTGATAGGAACAGTGTGACGGCGCTGCAGAAGCACGGGAAGCTGGATTGATGGGGAGGGAGAAAGATTTGTTCAGACATAAATATCTCCTGCCATATTGAGGGGAGTTTTAAAAAAAAAAAAAAAATAAAAATGGCCAGCCAAGAAACTGCTTTTTTGTAGGAACGCTCTGTTTCTCTTTCATTTTTTTCCCCCTTTTTAATGTGTGTTTCAGTGTGAGAGACCAAGAACAAGGGGGATGAAGTGGCTGTTTGGTGAGCCTGGGATGCTGACTGCAGCTGCTCTGTCCTGGCCCAGGGGATGTGGCAGGAGACTGTGTGTGCAGGGGTATTGCATAAGGATGCCCGGTCATGTAAGGTCTTGTTGGGGAAGCTGCTGACTTGCTTGCAAGTGAAAGGCTTGAAGGAGTTGTAGGGTCAGACTTGGGGAAGATGAGGGCATGCAGCCCTGGACCAGCACCTTGGCACACAAACAGGTGGAAGTACCAGGTACAGAGAGGAGAGACAGTGCCATCTCTATCCCAATCGTCCTGCATCCCATGGAGGATGCAGATACTGCACAGAGAAGAGCAGGTGGTGGTGTGCCTACAGAGCAGTGCCTACCTGCCCATGTATCACCTATGTGTTAGGTTGCTATTAGTGTAACTCTGGACTTTCAGACACCTCCCATAAGGGTGGGAGGAAATGGAGTTCTTGCTAAGCAGTTTCCCATCTCACCTGTGGGTGAGGATTCCTACGAGGAACGTTGTGCTCTGGGGACCAGGAAACATGTGGCAGCAATCTGGTGTTTCAGTGATGTGGAAAGTGTCAGTAGCACCTTCTAAGATGAAGTCTGTTGGACTAAGACCTTCCCTGCTCCAGTACCCACATCTACCAGGCTCAACAACAATGCCCGTGCCCTGCCAGCGCGAGGAGGCTCAGTGTGGGCTGGAAACCTTCCCTGCACTTCCAGGGCTCTTCCTTCAAGAGGCAGCCGGAGAGATGCCTCAGCTTTGGAGCTGATGATAGGAGTGCTCTGCTGGCAGTCATCAGTCCTTGAGTATTTTGGGGTAGACCTTGTGGACTGGTGTAAAAAAATAAATCAACCACTAAGGAGGTGTGAGGAAAGGTCCCGGTATCCGACCAGAGCTTTTGCCAATAAGGATGGGAACGGCTGCAGCTCCACGGACGCCTCATCCCTCATGCTTCTCCTGTGCTGAGGCCAGCTGCAATGGGTCACACTGTGCTTCACACCACCTCTGAGCCCTGAACCAAGGTTTCCACTCGGTACGTCCAAGTTTCTGACACCAAAAGCCTTGGGTGGAAACTTGCTTGTGTCTGGATGGTTTGCAGCAGGCAAAAGCTCTTAAAAGAAGAACAGCTAATTGCGTATTCATAATGGCACATACAGTACTTGAGAGAAGCCCTTAATTTCTCCTGTGGTGGATCTGGAAATTCACCTCTGGCCATGCTCAGCGACAGCCATCCCCAGTCTCCAAAGAGCATGGAGCAAGAGGAGTTTTTTGGCCCTTTTCCTCTGAGAAAGAACCACTAATTCCTCCAGCGTGAGCACATTATTATTTTTTAACAAAAGAGCGTGATACAGCTCTATCTACCAGTTGGAAGCAACGTGATTTCTGTCATGAATACTAATACACGTTTGACAGTCTCCTATAAATCCAACACGTTCTGAAGAGCGTTAACAGGAGTTGTGGGAACCATACTTAAATCCTTCCCCTACTTTTTTTTTTTTTTTCAATTAAAAGAAAAGGAAGCTAGTGAGAGTCTCTATTTGTATCCAAAACAAATATGGCTTGGGTCACGGCAAGACTTCTGCACGTCGTGCTAGACCTGGGTCTACAGCACATTCATTGATTTTTGTCTCTATGAATCACCCTAAAGCTGTAGGCAACAAAAGCTGAAGCTATGTAGATGTGATTTCTAGTTCATTTGTTGTTCATTAGAAAGATTTTCTCTCTCTTATTTGCGGCACCCCTGCTGCTGCATGTTCATTAGGAGAATGGAATGTATTCCAAATATTTCCTAGCTCTGGCAGGGCAGATGGTGGAAAGTAATTTTCCAAACTCTTCTGGAAAATGGGGGGGGTGGGAAATAAAGCCCAAATACCCCTCATTTCACCCCCCCCTCCCCTGCACACCAGAAGAATTTGGTATTTGGGAGCGCAGACATGCCGTACGCTCCGTCTCTCTGGTTGTACAGTGCCGTGTGTTGGAGTGGTGGGAAGTGTGTATGAATGGGAATGTATCACATTACATGTGGGATGTTAGCAAGGCTGGGATTTTTTCACAGGAAACGGCATTTGCAAAGAGCACACAGCAACATGCAGTACCCTAGAAGATGTGTGTGAAGAAGTGAGCAAGATTCATTTCCCTAAAACTTCTGGGCAGCCCAATGCCTAAGGGAATCCCAGGGAGGGAGGACAAAGCCTGGGCCAGTTTCTCCATGCAGCCCTGCGCAGGGATGCAAGCAGGACAGGCAGCTCCTCAGACACCCTGTGCCCATGCCCTGCCCTTCACCTGCAGGGCAGAAGGATGTCCAAGCGCTCAGACAATGGTGGAGGAAGCGGCTCTGGCTGTATTTCCCTTCTGCTCCCTGGGGAGTCGGGTGAGTGTACAAGCCAGGGCCAGATTTAGCTCTTGGACCCACATGAAACATTCCCATGCCGACTGCTCCCTTCCTTCGTGCTCAGCCGCTCGTCATGGGAGTGGAAGTGGCGCACGCACAAGGGGAACAGAAAAGCCGAGCCAGTGTGTGGCAGGCAGAGCTGGGAGCACAATGCGGAGCAGACAAAGAGCGGGGCTGTGTGTGCTGCCTCCCCGGTGCCATTCTCTTCTCACGCCTAGAGCCCGTTTCCTCCTTTCACGAGCCTCTTGACCTGCAGATCCTTCTCCTCGGCAGACAGACCCCAAAGCCCCGCAGCCGGATCCTTATGCCTCTTGAGATCAAACCAGCAAAACACTTTGGACACAGAGCCTCAACTGTTTGCCTTGAGGCTTTAAGCTCCTTGGCGCTGGCACCCGGGGTTCCCATTTGTTTTCCAGCTCCTGAGGACAGCAGTGGTGCTCTCTAAGTCAATACAAACAAGCCCGGAGAGGCTTGAGGCAGCGTGGCAGAGCTTACCCAAGTGCTGCTGTCCCCGGCACCGTGCCGCGCTCTGGCCCATGGAGTGTGTCTCTGGCACTGATTTGGGCTGTCAGCTCAACACCCCCAAAACCTCACACACAGAAACCTGGCAGAACAAGGCACTTCCCTGAAAAAAGGGCGCCTGTTGTCCTCTCTGTGCCACTAGGACACCCAGCTTTGGAAGGGGGGGGTGAAGGATTTTGAAGCCCCCTCCCTTTCCCCAGACACTCTCATGTTGCAGAGCACGTAGGTGCTGGCAGAGGTGTCGAGGCCTCTCCCTCGGTTCGCTCCCAGAGCTCGGTGGAGATAGAAGAACAAGCAGTTCATGGGACATGTTGGCCAAGGCCCCAGGAAGGGGTGCACCTGCTATGCACAGGGCAGGACACCCCTCCATGCCCGCACTCAGCTTTCAGGCAACTCAATCCCGTGGTGTCCGACCTTTCTGCAGGCTGAGTTAAGCGTTAGTACAGTAGCACTAATGGCTGTGCTGAAGTGGTGCTGTGAAACATATGCCTTCTGTAGCCAACGTGACCTTAAAACCCATCGCTCGGTCACCCAGCGGAACACACCAGGGGCATTCCTTCTGAGCTGCTGGAGCACCAGCCGTGTCACTGCCCCACAGGAGCTGGCATTTCCTCTTGGCTTCCAGGCCTGCTCCACCGCACCACATCAGCGAGATACCTAAATTCCTCTAAGCTCCATGGAATACCTGCGCTCACAGCCTGATGAAGCGTTCAACTCCTCTCTGCCAGCTTTGGCCAATAGCCCTCAGAGATGAGCAGTGCCTATAATTGATTCATCAAGACTCCCGTTAATTTGTTTTGCAATATATTTGATTCCCAATTATGCTCTGGAGTCAAGCTTCCTTCAGGTAATTTACAGTGTAGCCCACGTATGTGTAAAAAATTTATCACCACTGTGTTTTTAATTAAAATGCATACGATAATACCGAAAGGAGAGAGGGGGAGGGAGGGAGGGGACCCAGATTAAGTTTTTAATTGTTTTAATAGTGAGATTTGGTTCAGTGAGAACGGGGCATATTGGTTTCCTTGGAAACATTGGCGATGTATTAGCTGTATAAAAATCTAGCATAAAAGCTTTGCGAAAGTGAAGCCTTTAGGTTTTAACTGGTATTATAACTCTTTTCACTTGGAAAATCAGATTCACACGTGGCCCCCGGAGCCCCAGAAAGGTGTCTGTTGTGTTTTCTCTTAAACCTTAGAATTAATAATTCCACAGATTATCAGAATCATTAGAAATCTAAATCTGCAGTAGCAACAACAACGAAAAAAATACCCCTTCGACAGTTCGCTCTCCCTGATTCATAGGATTTAATTAGATGTGCCTGTAGGTTCTCTTTGTGCCAGGCAGTGCTAGGCTCAGGCGAGACTCCACGTGATCTAAGAAAGAAGCACAAACATTTGGCTTTTTAAACGTTCTGGTAAACCCAGAGATTATCGGGAGTGGAGCAGCGAGTGATGCTGAGTGTATACCCCATGTTCGGGTACTTTATTGCAGACAGCACAGAGTCCTGGACGTTAGACATACAGAAGCACTCCCAACTCCAAGGTGAGGGAATGGCTGTAGGTCCTGCTAACGAGCTGGCCTCACACGAAGTCTTCGATGCCTCTGTTTTTCCTGGCATACGTCTCAGGAAACAGAGAACCCCCAGAGAGCCTCATCCCCAGAGCCAGCATGTGGGTTTGGGGCTACAACAGCTCAAGGCACCCAAGGAGGTCAAAGGAACAGTTTAAGGTTGTTCTCATCTTAAGTTTAATTGTGTTCTTTTCGTTCTCTTTGAAAACCAGGTTTGTCTCTTTTGTGTTAGAAAATAAAGCCGTGTGAAGGAGGCTGCAGCTCTCTGCAGCCAAGTGGGATTGAAACGATCAATTTTACTATCTGTGACTCACCTCCCAGCCCAAACTGTGATGACACAGAGCATCTGGGGATCAAATGCCGCAGAAACTCTCTCCCAAACAAAAGGTGGGGGGAAAGACTGCAGATACAGCACCAGATGTAGGCTTTCGGACTGGCAGGGAAGCGAACAGGCAGCTTGGTTTTAGCATGTAAGAGTAATCGCTCAGTTGAAATCATTTCAGCAGCTGAGTAAATAGACCTACGGAAAAGGCATTTACGGGAGCATTTGTGTTCCAGGATCCTCCCTCTTTCCTAGTCCTCCTGTTTTGTTTGTTTTTCTGTCTCTTTGGTGTGGAAGCTTCCCAGTTAACAGGTTTATTAGGTAGCGCTGGCGATGTCAAATGTGCAGCCAGGCAATCCGCACAGCCCCTGGGCCGAGCACATGGAGTGCAAGTTCAACAGCCCCGTCCAGGAACAATGGGCCTCTCTGCAGCAGTGGGGCTGTTCAGCTGTGCGCTTGGCTCGACGCCACGCCGAGCCCTGACCGCTCCAGCACAAGCTCGGCCTGTACCACGAGCATCCCGCAGACTTTTCCTTCCGCTCCCTGCTACCTCCTGCCAGCAGCGCCCAGCTCACTGCCCACCCGTGTCCCAGCGAGCAGCTCGGGCCTGTCCCAGGCTGTGTTCCTAACTGGAGCCCTCCACCGTGTCACAGAGGGGAACTCGGAGGGCCGCAAGGGACATACAACTCGAGGGCACTCGCCACAGCCAGGCCGCACACCCCGCCAAGGGCACGGGCAGGTGGTGCCGGCGGCTGGGCACGGCCGGGGGGCACAGCCGCAGCTCGGGAGGGGTGGTCCATAGCCCACCGCGTACCGCGGCTGCGGGAGCCTGCGCAGGAAGCACCGCGGGGCAGAAGCCCGCACCCGGCGCTGACCTTGCGGCCGGCTCCGCAGCACGGGTGCCACACGCCCTGCGGCTCCCGGCGGCCGTGGCAGCCGCAGCCCCGCACCGGGGCCCGGGGCTCTCTCCGCGGGTCGGGCCCTTTAAGGCGGCGGCGCGGGAAGGCGCGCGCTGCTGCCTTCGTCACGGCCCCGGGTCACCGCGCGGTCACGGCCCCGCCCCACGTGGAGCCGGAGCCCGCACGGCCCCGCGCGCCCCGCCTCCCCATGCTGATTGGTTGTCTTGAGACCGGTGGCCGGGAGCCCCTCTTCCTATTGGCTGAGCGAGCGCGTCATTTAGATGGAGAGGCGGGGGCACCGCCGGTCCGCGACACCGGGCGCCGTCTGGGGCCGCCCCTGCCGCGTCTGGGGGCGCTTAAAGGGGCGCGGCCCGAGGCGGCGTGACCGGACGCACCGTGACCGGACGCACCGGGGTGGCCCCGGGAGCGACGGAGCTTCGGGTCCCGACCGCCGGCAGCGGCAGGCCCGGTGCGAGGGCGTGGGGCAGCCCCGGGCGCCTCGGCCCGGTCGCCGCCCTCTGCAGCACCCCCGGGCGGCGGGTGAGGTGGGGGGAGGAGGGTGGAATCTCCCGGTGCGCCCGGCACCGAGTGGCGATGGAGGGCGGGGGCGCGGCGGGGCCTCGGGCCCCTCGGCTCCAGCGTTCCCCGGGCAGGGCTGGGCTGGGCTGCTGCAGAGCGGAGCCTGGGAGCTCGCCTCGGGACCGGCAGAAACGCGTCACGCACCGGCTGTGTTTGGCGGGTGGGTGCGTGCCCCTGCGGCTGCGTGTCCGTGGGGTGTGCGGGCCTCGTCTGAGGGCGAGTCACTCTGTGAGCTGTTCGCAGACACATCACTTACAAACCCCTCCACAGAGGAGCCCGGCCGCAGAGCCGGCTCAGGGCTGGCCACTCTCGGGTGAGCCCTGAGCCCTCATGTCGGGGAGTTCGGGGTCACCTCCACTTGCTTTCCAGTGCCCTGTGCTATCTCCAAACCCCTCTTGTCCCACCGAGAGAATTTGAGGGATTAGTCTCACTTTGGACACTTAAAACTCCTTCCTCAGTGCCACTGCACTTAAATTTTGGTGCCATTCTGGCTTTCCCAGCACTAGAAATGGTTTCAGCTGGGGAGCTGGGCATTCGGAGGGTGACCATTTGTTGTCACTGAAGTGACATGTCTCCTGCCAGTGTGAAGGGAGGGGGACTCTTTCCAGTGACGTCAGCTGGAGTTGCGTCAGGCCCTGAGTAAGAGAGAATGGCTTGGGATGACGTTCGGGTGCCTTTGGTAAACATTTTTATTGCAGACAAATACTCGTTGACTTTTCAGCCCTCTCAGTTGGGAACAAAACCCAAATGAGCCCCAGCCCAGCCCCAGGCAGCAATGGGAAAAGCCCCTCCGGGGGCAGCTGGGAATGGCCCAGGTTGGTGCCAGCAGCTCCTGCACCAGTGCCATCATCTCATGTCAGCCCGATGTCACGGTGGGGGATGTGGGTCATCGACACTCAGCAAATAGGGTGAAGCCTCAGGTGGAAAATGCTTCTGCAGGGCTCCTCTACCCATCACAGCGCTGCTCTTCTCCATCCCAGTGGTGATGATGCTCTCATCTCCGGGGAGAAAATTCAAATTTCTGTTACCAAACAGTTAAAAACCAACAAATAACACCCCAAAGTTAAATTGCCGGGTTAGACACCAGAAAGCAGAGCCCGTGCCTGGAATTGTTAGAAATTAGGCTTGCTTGAAAATAAATATAGAATTATTCACCATGGTAACTATTGCCCTATTGCGTTAGCACATATCGATTTAGCGTTAATCCAAAGACTAATGCTGTGAAATATTTGGTCCCTTTAATGGACAGCTGTTTAGCTAACGAAGCTTTGGGGAGGTTTTTGGTTGGTTTTCCCTTTGAGCACCTCAACCATTTCTGGAAGAAACTGATGGGACTCTTGGGGTTACTCGTTCCTCACCCGGGTTTCTCCTTCCAGCTAGGTTTTACGAGTTTGCCCCCGGTGTGGCGCCACTATGATGATGATGATGATGATGATGATGCAGGGTGGCTCAGATCTCTAATGCTGAAGCGATGCGGTGAGGAATAAAAGGAGAGATTTAAAGATGACCACAGAGGCAAACACCCGACTTCTGGTCTGGCAATGAGTGAAAGTATCTTATCATCCCGAAGCAGCCCGATGTGTCCATGTCGATCCGTTTGTCCAGGGCCCCCCGTCACTACAGAACCTCCATACACCTCAGCACATGTATGTACATACCCATTTATATGTCCGTTTGTTTTCCTCATGTGCTGGCAGCAGGAAGCTGAAGTTCATGGGGTTGCAGTTTCTGGGGCAGAAGGTGGATGGGGTCGTGTTAGTGCAAGGAACACTGTGAAGCACTTCAGTTACCTGATGTACTTTGAATTTTTACAGGCCCATCTGGGATGACTTTAATTATTTGTTCTGAAATCATGGTGGAAAAATGCTGATTGTTCTTAAAGCCACGTGAGTCGTTCCAATGAAGCTGGGAGGTGGGAAATGGTGCCTTTTGAAACCAGCATCGACTTGCAACCAGTTATTTTTCTTTTTTTCTTTTTTTTTCTTCTTTTTTTTAAAGGAAGGTCGGGAAGGTGTGTGAACTTGCAGCAGCCTACATCTGAAACTAGATCCTTTATCTGCCAGAGCTTTGCAAACTTGTAAAAACTTCCCCTAGAACAAGCTGTCTGATTCACTGGGAGGGTGGACACCTTCCCTGTCCTGAGCCCCAGCCGGCTCTGCGACAGCTCTGCTGCAGCCTGGGCACCAGGTGCTCCCAGCCTGGGCTTGCTCAGTGTTGGTGCTGCTGAGGGGCTGGGAGATGCCTCCACTAAGGCTCCTTCTGCCGCAGCCCATCCCTGGCACATCCTGCCTGTGGACAGGCCTCCGTCCGTGCCCTTCCGATACTGATAAAGTAGAATTTTCCACTTTACAGAGGCAGAAAAGTGTTTGGGTTGGTGCTGAGACACTTCCACGTGCTGCCCCGTCTCGTGTCCCCAGGCCCGCGGGTGACGCCGGTTTGCGAAAGGCAAAGCCATGTCGCAGCAGGGAGGACTCTGTAACCTGCCAGCTGAGGACCTGACCCGCCCCAGAAGAGCAGCACGTTACCTAAAGTTGCGTTTACTTCCTTACAGCTGCTCAAGGGTGTTCCACATCCGTCTTAAAATACAAAGATTCAGAACCAAGCACTGACTGTCGCCACAGCCACGCGGCTGATGACCCCGGCGGGCTTGGCTGCGGTGGCAGGGCTGGTGCTGGCAGGCTGCTGCTGTCTCACGCAACACAAGATGCACGGTGCTCACCTTGGCTCTGCCATGGCTGTGTGTCTGAAGTGCAGAGGTAGTTGCAAGCCGGTGGGCTTGGCTCTGCCACCCCCACCCTGTCTGGGCAGTTGAGCGAAGTCTCTCAGAACAGGGTCTCTAGCACTCAGCTGCCATGGGTTTTGAAAGGAAAATCTGTATTTCCAGGTAAATAATACTGGAAGTTATGGATGAACCTGCATTTGCCCTATGAGTTGGGACTGCGTGTGCGCCTGGCCTTAACTTTGGAGCCAGCCTTTCCAGGGCTCACAGCCCCAGCACATGTAACATCGCATCACACTTTCACTAAGCTTTTCCAGAAACTTGCCTGGCACAAAAGAAACCCAAGACTCCAGGACCAGCCAGAAGGCAGGTTGGAAATTCCCCCCCTCTGCAGCACTCATGAGGAAACTGAGGCTGGGACCAAAAAGAGGGAAATAGGATTGGAAATGCTTCATTTCCAGCTGTAGCGTCGATTATTCTCAGGTACTTGTCTGTCCTTCCCTAAGTGAGCGCACAAACCTCCGACACTGCCCCCCAGCCCCCCACCTTTGGGGGTCAGTGCCCATCTGATAATCCTGTCTGCCCAGCACTGGGAAGCACAGACTTCTCAAAGCTTGTTTCTGTCCGAGCCGCGAGATTCTCTTCCGTGTTTCCTTTGGATTAGCGATTGTTGGGAGTCACCATCTGTCAAGTGGCAAAGAGTAAAAGATTAAACAACCTGGCGGCGCGTGTTCTGTCCCGCTGGGCTGCACGGGGCTGCCGGAGCGCAGCCCAGGCTGGTATTTCACCCTGGAAGTTGTCATGTAGAAATCAATCCTGGGGGTTTTTTTGGGGGGGAAATAAAGGTTAAACCTTCCCAGCTCCTGACCTGTCTCAACACCATCCGTCTCACACAATTTCTGCAGCTGTGTCCAAGATGGGGTGGAAGCCTGTCCCCTTCCCGGTGCAAGCTTCCTGCAGCATCCCTGGGGAGTATGGGCCTGGCTGGGGGCTCCTCACATCCCTCCAAATCCTAAATCATGGTGATCAAGAGTTACGGGAAATTAGGTTTTCCTGGAAGATGACCGGAGCTGCCTCTTACCTCCCAGTAACAGGATTCACCAAATACTGCAGCAGCTCGCTCACTGTGCTCTAGTTAAGCTCATTTCGGCATTTTCATTCCAAACCTCTGTTTCCACAGATTTATTTCCCAGGAAAAAACAAACTGGAAATGAATCTGGCTTGACTGAACCTCAGCACCCCGAGTGCGTGGGGAGAGGTGACGGGTTTTCCTTTCACCTGAATGAAAGGTACATGGGGTCACTCCACTCCAAAGTGGGGGGCTTGAAACGAAAATGGGAATTTAATTGTCTGAACCAGTGTCTGAGCTGTGTGGAGACAAGCGGCACCTTGGTGGTGGCATCCCAGCTAACGGCAGGACTCCTGCCCAGTTCAGCCATGGCCGGATTGGTGTGGAGGGGTTTTTCCCCCCGCGTTTCTCTTCCAATCTTTCCCTTTCGCTCTGTGCCACGCCGCGCTCGGGAGCTGTGAAGCGAGTCAAAGTGCTGCGGGGCCGCGGGCTGTGCTGGGGCCCAAGGGGATCTCGGGGGTCTCAGGCCGCTGCGGCCTGGGCGGCACCGCGGGACTGAGTGTGGCTTTGCTGCAGGATGGGCGAAGCCAGATGCTCTGCCGGGGCCGGCTCCCAAAACCACCGCCGGGTCCTGCGGCCGCTGGCAGGGCGCGGGTCGGTGGGCGCAGCGAGCCCACGCCGCGGCAGCACCCTCCTCGCACGGGGACCCGTCGGGATCAACTGGGCTTCGGGCGCCGTCGGGCGGGGGAGGCCCCGTCCCGTCCCGGGAAACCCCGGCCGAGCCCCGCGGGCACGGGGGGGGGGAGGCGCCGCCGGCTTCGCGCTCCCCAGCGCGGCGGGGCAGCGCCACGGCCCGCCCGGGGGGTCCCGGCGGGAGGGGGGGGCCCCGGTGAGGGGGGGTTGTTCCCGGCGGGGGGGGAGGGTGTCCCGGGGTACGGGAACGCGCGCGAGGCCCGGCGCAAGCGCGCGGGGTCCCCCAGCTCGCGCGAGGCGGCGCGGATCCGGCGCGGGACGGCCCGCGGCGCGCGCCCCGAGCCCCCGCCCGGCGGCGGCGCGAGGAAAGGGCAGTCCCCGTCTGGCGCTGACGTCACGGAGCCCGCCCGCGGCTGGCGGCGGCGGCGCGCGGCCGCGTCCCCGTGGCCGTGAATGAACGCGGAGGGGGGCGGGGGGGCGGGAGCGGAGCGGGGAGCGGGCGGGCCGCGCTCCCACCGCGCTCCCACCGCGCCGCGCCGCGCCGCGCCGCCGCGCCCCACAAAAGTGCGGGGTTGCCGCGGCCGGGCCCAGCCCAGCCGCTTCTCGGGCCGGAGGGGGCGCGGAGCAGCCTCCGAGCCGCGCCGAGCGGAGCCGAGCCGCGCCGCGCCGCTGCGGGGGGCACCGAGCCGCTGCGGGGGGCACCGAGCCGCTGCGGGGGGCGCTGCGCCGCGCCGGGTTTTTATTTCCAATTTTTGATCGCAGCTGCGTTTCCCTCCCCCCGCCCCCCCGCGCCGAGGAGGAGCCCCGGCTTTATGTGGTGCTGCCCGGAGAGCGCTCGGCGGCCGCGAAGTTCTTTGTGTCGCCGTCCCCGTCTTTTTTTTTTTTTTTTTCTTTTTTTTTTCCCTTTTTTTCCTTTTTTTTTTTAAATGTATAACTTCATGGGGCTGAACAGCACGGCCGCAGCTCTCCAGCCCAATGTGTCCTGCACATGCAACTGCAAAAGGTCTTTGTTCCAGAGCATGGAGATCAGTAAGTACTTGTCCTACTGCTGCTGCTGCTGCTGCCACGGGGCCGGCGCCGGGTTCCCCCGGGTGTGAGTGCGAACGGCTGCGAGCCCGGCGCTGGGCACGGCGGCTCCGGCGCTGCGCCGCGCCGCGGGGGGGGAAGTTTCCGCGGGGGTTCCCGGCGGCTCCGGGACCCTTCGCGGCGCTTTCTCCGAGTGGGGTTTGGGGTTTTACTGTACGTGTTTTCCCTCTCTGCGAGCGCTGCTCTCCGCGCCGCGTCTGTCGGGGTGCCCAGGGTTAGCGTGACACGGCGTGACAGTGACACCGGGCAAGGGGGGCGACGGGACGGGCCGGCCCCGGGCGCGGCTTCCCCGGGCTCTCGCGTTCTCATCTCCCCCACCCCTCTACCCCTCCCCGGGCCCTCCCAGCAGCGGGGTGTGAAACCCCAGACCTTCCCCGTCTCGGCTCCGTCGCTCCCCGCATCTCGCCCCCTTCCCCCGCGGCGCAATCCCGGCGATGCTCCGGCTGGTGCAGCCGCCCGCCGCGCCTTTCCCTCCGCCGGGGGTGGGGGGGGAAATGGGGGGGTGTGATGTTGGGGGACGCCGGCCCCCGAGCCTCCTCACGGGGGTCTTCGCTACCCCCCGGTGCGGATCACCTTCCTCTTGGTACTGCCGGGGCGGGGGGAACGCTGCGGTCCGGAGCTTGTATTTGGGAACCTGTCCCCCCCACCTCGCCCGCACCCCCCGGACGCTTTTTGTCACGGAGGGCCGTTTGCCTCTTCTTATTAGTATTTTCCCAGCCTGGCAGAGTAGCAGCGAGCGCAGAGGCTGCCCGAAATACCCACTACTTCGCTATTTGCTCTGCCCCTCTTGGAAATGAAGCGCAGGGAGGCGAGAGGGAGGAAGGATATTCTTGCTGGGGAAAGAGGAATGGGTTGGTTTCCCTGGCAATCTGAAGCAGCTGGCATTTTCTGTGCAGGGAAGGCTTTTCGAGGCGTCCTAGGCTGGGTGTGGGGTGTCAGGATGGTACCCTGCTTTAACACCTTGCTCTGTGCCGTGAGATCTGAACCCTAACGCGGACGGACACGAAATGGTCCGAAATGAAAACTTGGGGAAAAGAGTCTGGATTTTGCATCTCTCGCTGGCACTGCGACGGGGCGGGCTGGCGGCCGGTGTGTGTGGGGAAAGTCAGCTGAGCTGTGCCTGTTCTGCTAGAACAGGATTTGCCCCGGTACCTCCAGCCGGGTTGCGGAGCAGTATTTTAGAGCCAGCATCTGTCTCTTGGTATTTTGGATGGCTTTTGTCCAGTGTCATCTGCCTCTGCCGTCTGCAGCTTGGCCCTTGTTTAATTCAGGTGTCTGATTCCTGGAGAAGATCCGTAGGCATTTGTATGCTGGGTACTGAGATGTGTTCGTGCTGAATTTTAGCATAAACCATACCCTTTGTACTGTATGCACATTTAATCTTGATTTAATCTCATTCGTGTTCAGACAAAACTAAGCTGGATTTGCCTGATTTTTATTAACACTACCGGGACTGAATAGACCATTATTCTTTCCTGACTTTAACAGGCCGGGCTAGATGTGCATACCAATAGCCATGTATAAATAATGAAGATACAGTTCTTTTTTGTGTCAGCCTGTTAGCGAACGTAAACTGTGCCCCACAGAATTACAGGGGTGAGAGACTTGGCTTTGTGTCTGATCAAGGCTCATGGTTATGATAAAAGTTGTGAATTAAAATGTGTAATGTCTTTTGAAGAAAAAGCTTCTCTTCCAGTCTAACTCTTGGCACGAGGTTTCATTGGAACAACTCAGGCTTTTAATTTAATTCCTTGACTTTCCAGAAATAGCATATTCGGTAATTTTCCCCCCCATTTTTTTCAGCGTACAAATGGCTTTGTTGGAGGCGGGTGCTGGTTATGGATGGGGAGGGTTGCACGAGAGGCTGGGGATGGGCAAGTACACTGGAGGACACCTTGCCTGAATTTGGATGGGTGTCGCGGGTGCCTGATATGCCGCACAGCTCTCGTGGTCCTTCCCCAACGTGTCCCCTGCCAACCCTGCGCCCGTCCCTATGTCAGCCACCCAGCTCTGGGCTCCTGACTCTCGGGCACTGAGTGCCTGTTAGCTCCCAGAAGCCTCAAGCCGAGCTCCCTTCGTGCTGCCCTCCCGTATGTCGCTTTCGGGTAGGCATCCCCACGGCCAGCCTTCCGTGTTTATTGCGGTGATGGCAGCCAGCTCCCTGTGCTGCTGGAGGGCCGTGGGTGCAGTGCAGGGGCTGTGACCTGACCGCTTCCTCCACCCGGCTTCACAGGGCTTAGCCTCCCTGAGACAAATTCAGGGTACAGCATTTGCCCCCCACCTCCGCTCGCTCGATTTTATCTTAGGCGACTCAGAGGGAGCCCCAGAGCGGCTGCTGCTGGATACTATTCCATTTTCTAGCCAAAAGTTAACATGCAGAAATGCTCCAGGCGAGTGGCACCACTGCACACTCCTTCAATCCCCCCCCACCCAGCGAGGTTACCCGTGCAGCCCATCCCCAGAACCTTTTCTTCGCAGGCTTTATTCCGCACGGCAGGCTGCGGCGCTGCGGTGGAGGAAGCAGCTGGTTTCTGTGTGTGGCGCTCCCAGATTAGGATTATAAAAGGGCTTTTGGGGGGGTGGGGGCACGGAATCTCGCCCGCGGCTGCCGGGCCGGAGTGCCAATACGCCGGGCGGCGTTAAGCAGCCAGACGTCTGCGGCAGTGGTCTCTAATCGCTTCGACTGGGTGGAAGAGGTCAGGGGTGATCGCCGTGGCGGAAGAGTCTGTAAATAACTAATTATTTGGCGCAGGGAGCAAAGCACGCCTGCCTCCCCGCCGGCTTCCCCGCTCGCAGCTCAGCTCCTGCTCTGGATGGGTCGGTGCAAACCACCATTGCCTGCATGCTCGGTCCAGCCCCACAGCCCTCATGCCTGTGCCCATCCCTGTGGGGACCAGAGGGCCAAGGCTGGGGATCCTTCCTCCACCGGGCACCCCATGTTCCTGTGGGAAGGCGACCTTGGGGCGAGGGGCAGGCGTCTGCACCTGGCTGGCTCTCAGCAGAGGTTTTGCTTGTGCAGCAACATGAGCCGAAGCGTTCAGGGTTTAGGAGGTGTCGTTACGTCTCCCCAGGAGATGAGGCCGTTCCCCTCAGCTGGCAGCAGCACTCTGACGCGGTGTCGAAGCCAACCGTGAGAGCGGGTTTCTGCCCGAGCGAGGACTTCGAGGTTCTCACATCCTGTGGTTCAGTAACAAACCAAACGCAGGTGGCTCAGCCGGTGGTCACATCTCCTTTCTGCCCCAGACAGCTCGTTTGGCAAATACACTCCTTTCCGGACACTGTCAGCAGCAGTTACGGCTTCTCCCGGGGCAGTGTGGGTGACAGCCGTGGGCTTTGTTTTGTCCCCTATGTTTTCCTGCAGGAGGTAGGACATGGAGGGATGCCGGAGCTGCTGCAGGAGTTGTAACAAACCAGAGAGTCTTTGCACAGGACCTGTCCGCTTTGAGCCATCTCGGTTTGAGTTCAGCTGAGCCGGGGAGATCCCTGCGCCTGGCTCCAGCTGTGCGTCTGTGACAAGCGCAGCTTTGTGCCTGGATCGGCATCCCCTGGTATGGCCCAGGCAGGGCAGAGCACATGTGGCTCTTGTTTGCAGTGGCCCAGGGACTTGTCTGCCTGTGTCCCCAGGGACCCTGGCAGTCTGGGACCCAGCTCTGCAGGTCCCACCTCTTGCACTGAGGGCAGCAGGGAAGGTCTGAATTCCCTGAGCCTGGAGAGCACAGGGGTCTTAAAATCACAGCTTGTTTTGTGCCCTCAGGCGGTGAGTTTAATCTTGACGGTTTATAATCGGTGCTGAATTGTGGGATGAAAAGATGCAGAGGAGGAAATGGGAGGAAAACAGCCAAACTTTGGAGTTTTCCTCACAGTGCGTTGTGCTGTGGGACTGGCCAGGCACACACGGCCCCAGCGATGATCTGATATAACCACAGCTGATGTGGAGCAGAGGCACGACGTAGGATCAGTGTGTATTCAGAGGAGGGTGTTTTGGCACAGTGGGGCCTGTCGCCTTGCACCGTGAAGGGATCCACCCCCAAATAAACCTTTGTGTGCCCTCATCTCATTTCATAGTCAGCTTTCAGGTCCCAGTTGTGAGAGGGCTGGCACTGAGGAGTGTGGGAAGCAGTGACCATGTTCCTTCCCTTAGAGCCAGGAATTCCCAGGGCAGGGGCTGGGATCACCTCCACACTTTCGGGCTATCGGATTAGCCCAACTATCGCTGCGTGTATTGCAGATGGAGAGAAGAGTATCCACAAAAGTGCATCCTTACCTGTTTTTATTTGCTGCTGCTCTCTGAATGCACTTAATGTTTTTAGATTTCCTGGGCAGAGAGTTGGTGGCTGGATGAACCCAGATTTATAATGAATTTGTAAACCTAATTAAATTATAAATGGCGAGACGTGAGGAGACCTTTCTAAGGGAAGTACCAAAACACACTGTGTCACTAATAGATGGCAATTACAACCCAGCTTCTTTCCCAAGTAGCTCACGGTGCAGTCAGGGCAGCCGGTCCTGTTTCAGGGTACAGTGGCTGTCAGGACATGGTAACCCTAATTAGCTAAGAAAGATCATTAATTTGCAATGTTTTTCCATGTAAAAAGCTGACTGTCATTTGCTTCTGGGCAGGAGTCCCACGCGGGGTGTGCAGTTTGGTATATTGGGTCCCTGGTGTTGTCCCGTACGCACTGCTGCTGCTCTGGGCATATTTCGTCCGATTGAAGCCTGGCTGCAGAGCTGGGGAGGAGAGAGAGGTGCCAGGGCCCTGTCGATGCACCACAAGTGTGTCCCCGGGTGTCCATGGAGCAAAGGAGTCCTTGCTGCCCATGGGGGTGGGTCATGCAGTGTTCTTCCTGCTGGCGTGGCTAAAGTGCCAGGCGATTAGGGTATCCTTATTTTGGCAGCTGGGCAGTCCCGGGTGAGGAAATGGGTCAGAGTCTTGCTCTGTCTGCGAGCAGCGTGGCCTGGTCTGGCCCAGGGGAACCGGGAGGATTTTGGCACAAGGCTCCTGTCTGTGGAGCAGGATCTGACCCATCACCTCCACCTTTCAGAGCTGGTCCTGTGCAGTGCTGCTTGCCTTAAAGGCAGGAGTGGTTTTGGAGCAATGCAGGGTGCGGCCTGAGCCAGGAGGCCTTCGGTGCTCGTGGGACAGGGCCCTGTGCCTGTATCTCTCTGAGAGCCCATGGGTTTTCCGTGCTTGAAAAAGTACTGGGATGCGATGTCTGTGTGTACAGAGGGAAAGCGGGGGGGCTTTGGTGGTACGAGACAGGAGTCCATAATGAACCAGGTAATGAAATGGTCAGTAACTGGAGAAAGGAACTGTGGGGTTTGGGATTGGGTTTTTTTTTAATTCATTTGGGTTTCTTTTTTTTAAGGCAGATAAATTTCAGCTGTAGAAGTTTATCATCCAAATCAGAGGATTTGGGGAGCTATTGAGAGTAAAGAGAGCTTTGATGATTTGGCAAGGAGTACGGCTTCTAAGGCAGCACTTTGATCTGCATTTTAAATGCTTCTTTGTAATGACAGTTTCACAATTTCTTCTCTCGTTTTAAGTCAGTTTTGCAGAGGTATGTTTTGAGAGAAAATAGTAACAGCACACATTATTCTTGTTGGCTTCGGAGCCAGCTAGAACTTGTAGTTCATCCCAGATCTTTTGGCTACTACGGTAAATTTATGATTACACCAAAAAGGAAATTAGTTGAGATGTTAAATATTATCAGAGCTTTGCAAACCTTTTGAAATATTTCCAGCATGAAACCTAAACTTGCATTAGCATTTTCGCTGCGGTATGTTGCACAGTTTATCTAAGTATCCACCTAATATTGCAGGTTCCTGATTGAGCTTTTTTCCTTTTCCTCTAAAGGACACACGTTCCTGTGTTTGAAAGGGTTGCACATGCATCCCGTCAGTCTCGTGTTTGCACCTGAAGACCTCGTTTCTGGTGACTCAAGGCTTCTAAAGACACCCTGGTGCTGCTGTAGCAGTGCTACCAGGAACCTTTTCCTTCCCCTTCTGCCTACCACACAGCCTCAGATAAACTCTCCTTGGAGGGAGGAGGTTGTTGTCGCCTGCGTATTCTTACACAAGAGACCTTGTTGCGTTAATTGGTGCAGTATAGGTAGAGTAGGAGAGAGGGTAGGAATCAGGAATGTTTAGTAAGGTTTTCATTTAAATCTCGCATGGGCATCTTTCCTCTTGCAGCCAGTTCGGGTTAGGGTTTATACCCCTCTTGGGAAATCCGCAGCCCTAAGGATGAGGGACACATAAGCAAATTTTCCCAAAGGGATTTAGAGCTTTGTGGTGCTAGTTTAGGGCCTCTCCTGAGCTGTGACTCTGAGCTGTGCCAGGTTGGAAGCTTGCTGCTTGTGGACCAAGTTCAGCTGGTGCGTAGAAGAGGGCACACCTTTCATTTGCAACCTAAATAAACGCGTACAGTTGCGTCTTCACCTCCGTGTAAAGGGCAGCATCACTGGAAGGCCTTAGACAAACTAGTAGACATTTGTGTGTATACATTTGACTTACCTCTTTTCCCAGATGGTCAGTGAGTCCTCTCAGTTATCCTTGTTACCCTGCAGCTCTCCGGTGCAGAATGCTGTGTTGGGGCATGTGGGGCCGCCTGGCCCTGACACTTGCAGATTCAGCCGTCACGCTCGGAGATGCTGCATCCAAGGCACTGCTGCGTGTTGCAGGCTCAGGTTGGCACCAGGTCCCCCCATCACCCTTAGATGGGTTTTTTTTTTGACTCACTGCTTTTTATCACTGCACACAGCAGGGTCACAGTGCTAAGGCTGTAACTGATGCAGTATTCCCTTTTTTCCTCCAAGTCGCCAGGATTCCAGTTTCTGATTGATCCAAGACCAGGCTTACGCTCTGCATGGGAGAGGGTGCATTTTTCTGCATGTGTGGGGTGTGTTCGTGCTGTCCGAGATGCTGGTGTTATGTGAAGATCCCTTGCAGATCTTCTGGAACTTGCCTCACAAGTTGTCAGTGTTGGTGGATGTCCCCAGTGCTCCCAGATGCGTCACACATTGGTGTTCGGTGTGTTCAGTCTCGCACGTATCTTTAATAAAATGCCTCACACCAGATAGTTTTCTGCTTGTAATTAAAAATGTGCATTTAGAGCAGCAAGTGCTTTTGTGCCTGGCAGTTCTCTGGTCCTCTGGTGAGAGCTGCTCGTGCTGCAGCGCTGAGGCTGGTGCCGGTTTGCTGGCACGAGGCGTCTGCACGTCAGCAGGTGCAACAGGATTTCCCACATAGGGGAACTCAATCCAAGCCCCCCCAGCAAAGCAGAATTTAGCCTTGGAGCGTGAAAGCTGATTAACCCCCAGACTCAGAGCGTACTGAGAATTAAAAGAGGTTCTTGCACAGAAGTCAGCACGACTTTTCAAGAATACACGCAGGACGCGGCGTGGGGATTTTTGTTTTTTCCATTTCTTCATTCTGTCCGATACGTGAAGTAGCCGGTTTGTTACTCTAACCCCCTACAAATGATTGTCAGTAATAATTCTGTAAAACTATGAATCAACTCTGCATGACTTTGTGCAAATAGACTGAGTAATTTCTTTGTTCTTTTCTTCTTACTTAGTAATTGGAGTCTGTAAAAGCCCAAAGGTTTGGTCTTGTGGAAAGCATGATTCATTTATTGGTGTCTGTGCCGACTAGTTATCTTTCAGTAATTCCAGAGTGCTGCTACAAGCCAAGAGTGATTCATACATGGCTAAGTGCACAAACAAATGGGGTCATGGCCATCTGCAGAAACTTTTCTAATCTATTTATGGTATCGGAGAAAGAAGTGGGTGTATTAAGGATGATGGAATAGGTGTCAATTACATTAGTGAATATAACCGGTTAAGTAACAGTAACCATTACTCAAACCCACATCTGCTCATTGCTGAAGATCATGACAGTAGGTCCTATTTAAACGTTAACATGGGTCTGATATGGGAGATGGATTGCCTCCTGAGGAGCTCACTCCCATAACTGTGATGATAGTCTCTTCTAAATCCCTTGAGATACAGACGTTAACATGCACTGTGAGTATCTGGAGTAGCAAAGTCCAGCTCCTTGCTGTTGCAGACCTCAGTCATTACATGCTTTACATGCGGAATTCAGCCTAACACTTAATTAAGTTAACGTTGATGATCAGGGGTAGAGTTTCTCATTTGCTCATCGGACAGAATGGCAGCACAAAATCTTAGTACAGACGGGGGGGTGAAGGTGTGTATTCACTGTGTCCATTTTCCTTACAAATGCATCTCAGTGCTTTGAAAACCTCAGGCAGAAGACCTGAGACCACCTACATCTTACGAGGTAGCATTCCTTTACCTCCGTCCCATTTCACATCGGTGAGAATGAATGTTCAGCTAACCAAAGCAGTGCTGGCCAAAGCCACCCCTGCATTGCTTTGCTCAGATTTTAGTCCTTTGCTTCGGGGGAGGCAGAGTTTGCCCTTGCCGTGCTCGTGAGAGGAGGAGCCGGACCCCAGGGCTGGCGCTTGGGTGCCTGAGTTGAATGAGGGATGGAGAGGGTTTGAGCTGAGCAGCAGAAAATAGCAGGGCAAGAATCCCTCCTGGGGCGTATGGGTGAGGGCAGCTGCCTGGTTGTGCCTGCCGGCTCTTCGGCCTTGCATGCTGCAGCCTGGCTTTGCACCCAAGAGAACTGTGTCCAACGAGATCTTGCACTTGCAGAGCACGCAGCCTAGCTGTGCTCTGGAAACATCACCCACATCTGAGGATGGGTGAGCATTACTCCAGAGGTGAGCTCACAGACCAGTGCCATGAGGTTTGGAGTGACTGCGGCCTCGTGTCCTCGGGCCCCATGACACTCATGTCGTCACTGCTCGGTTGTGTTTGATTTCTAAAGGACTCGACTGGAGCACAGAGCTCCTGGACTCAGATCTCTGTAAATTGAATTTAGGCATCGATGCTGGCCAAAAATCCGGAAGAATTTGGCAAGGTGTCATTGTCCCTTTTCTGACGCTTTTGAGTGCTGTGCCCACGTCTGCAGCAGCCTCGTGCTCTTGCCAAGAGGATGGGGCCCGGCTGACACATGGAGCATGCTGTGGAGGGGGGGGAAGTGACCCAGACTTTTGCCCAAAGGACTGATGAGCCTCTCCTGATGTCTGAACAGCTTTCTTCTGCCCTTGCTTTATTTAAGTCAACAGATTGTGTAAGCCACATGCTAGATTTACCTGCAGGGCAAGTGGGAAAGAAGCAGTGCCATTTGGATGAATTCCCAAAAGATGTCTAACCGCTGAGCGTTAAGACTAACATTTCCAAGCCCGAGTCCCTACAACCGTCCTCCCGAATCTGCTCGCTGCCTCCTCCATCCGTGTGCGACGCAGCTTCTTTGGCTGCCATGGGCAAGTCCTGGGGGAGCTGCCTGTTGCGGGCCCCCACCCATGGGGGCTGCTGCACGCTGGGGTGTGTGCTGAGTGAGCGTGGAAATTCTCCCCCTTTGTGGTTTCTGTTTAATATTATGATTAATACTGTTATTTCTAATTAATAACAACCCCCCCCCCCAAAGCGAAGCTGTGCCCTGAGCCTCATGTTCCTTCCCTGCTGCGTTTCCTATGGTGCTGAGGGTACCGGCTGACTGAAACAGGGGGATGAAACCCACAGGTCAGTAGCTCAGATGACCCAGGGCTGGACATGTTCTTGGTGCATGCTCCAGGCTTCAAAGCAGGCTGGATTTCCTTGTGCTCTTCACAACTATCAGTCCCATGAGAGTCAGAGAGCATTGGTGTCCCTGATGCTGCCTGGGCTGCCAGTTCTTGGCAACCTGAAGGCAGCTGTCTCAGCCACTTTCCTGGAGGATCAGGTCCTGCTCTTCCCAAGGGTTTTCTTCATTGTTTCCACCGTTACTCCACCTTATGAGGGGTGGTCTCTTGGCTTCAGAGGCTCTGACCAGCACCTAACAATTAGGCTGCTTTGCACTGAGCTCTGATAACACCTTGGCCTGTTCGGTGCTGCCCAAAGGACACCTACACAGCTTACAAACCCTTGCTTCACATGGTTCAGAGCAAAATAGCTGTGATTTTCCATATAATAAACAGGGATCCTACTTTTATTGTTACACTCCAATTACTGTGATGGGACTTCCCTTGAGTGGGAAGATGCATTTCAGCATCTCCCTCTCCAACGTGCTCAGACACACGCACACAGGGCGTGTGATGCTTG
This sequence comes from Porphyrio hochstetteri, assembly GCA_020800305.1. Lineage (NCBI taxonomy): Eukaryota > Metazoa > Chordata > Aves > Gruiformes > Rallidae > Porphyrio > Porphyrio hochstetteri. The sequence continues at coordinate 11,432,120 of CM036921.1, read as the reverse complement.
ACGATGCCCCAGCGCTGGTGTGTAACACGATGAATGTTTGAGGTGTCTCTAGTGTGACTTACATAGCAATAATATACAAACTGTGCCTTTTTCCAGCAGGTGATGGCTGTCCTGCTGACTGACGTGCCAGAGATGGGCTCAGGAATAAGAGGGGGGAGGGACCAGAGGTCTCTGATGGGGGTCCTGCTGGCTCCGAGCGAGGCACGGTGCAAAGGATGGTGTTACAGTCGTGTTCTGGTTTACTTATAGCTTTTAATCCTCATCATTCTCCTGGGTTTTCTTGATAAATACTTCCCAACATCCATTGACCTGCCATCCAGGCCTGAATTGTAAGGAACGATAAATGTAATGGACAGCCTCAATTTAATAGATTCACTACAAGCTTTTTATTAGTGACCTGGTTTGGTTTTTTTTTTAAAAAAAAAAAAAAGGCAAAAGATGGCTGCGTTTGTTGAACTTCAGAAAGTGGCTCTTTCAGATCCTAGGGGCACACGTGCCTGAGTGGGCTCAGTTCAGCTGATTTGGTGATGCTGCAGGGGACGGATCTGTCCCGCCGTGCAGCCTGCAGAGCGCTGGCTGGTCTCAAGCGGGATAACACCCGCATGTGGATGTTCAGGAATTCCTCTTTTGACTTGACCGTGGGGTCACAAGTGCACTCCAGTCGCAGCAGTTTCAGGGGGTTGGAGATGCTTTTCATCCCCCCACCTCCCTGGCTGTTTTTTTCCTGTTTGCTTGGGAAGGGATCACGCCATATCTTGCAGCCATGTGTCTTCCTTGGTTACGCTGCTAGAGATTTGCAGTCCCACGTTCAGCATCTATTAAATTAAGGAAAATGGCCTTTAGAAAGCTACATTTCAAGTGGAAGAAATGCTTTATGTAACATAAGGGTATGCGAGGGGACCTACATACAGGCTTAAATTGGCTGTTACCAAAATAGGTATAATTGGCTTTTGCACAATGATTTTACGGCTTCTGAGTGTAATGTCCTGATGAAATCCCACATCCAGTCCGTGTGCAGCCGAGGGGATGGGGGCTGAGGAGCCCGGGGAATGGGACTGGTTCTAGGAACAGCCCTGCCCTCGTTTGCAAAAATCGGCCGTACCCATCGTTTGCTGATGCTCCTCTTGCTTGGAGCGGTGTCCGGAGCAGTGGTTTCCCCTCGCTGGCATTTCCCTTCCATCTCACTGTGTGGCTGCCTGGTCTCGGGGCTGGGCAGGGGAAGGGGTGTCTCTTACTACAGTTGTAACTACTCACAAGTGAAAAATGTAGCCCCCTTGCAGCTGTGCCCGCACATGCCAAGAACTGCAGCTCTTGTTTTCCAGCCTGATCAATGCAGTTAAAGTTGTTGGGTAATTTAGTAGCTGGAGGCGCTTCCGAGGGCTTGGCAGGAGAGCAGCTGCTTGGCTTCGCCCTGGGAAGACGGGAGGGTTTCCCTCTGAACAGAGGCTTCCTGGGTCCAGGCACTGGCCATGGGATGCTGCAAGGCGATCACCACGCTGTTCTGTGACCAGGAGCCTGAGGAAGTGGGGGACGGCATGTTTTGGCCTTACATCCTCATATTAATCCAGAAAGAGAGTCTTTCCTGTCCTGTATTTAAAGCCTTTCCGTTCTTCTGCCTGGAGAGACAGAGCGTCAGCTCTGGTGGGTAAAGTGTGACCCATCCTCTTTTGGAAAGCTGGTCCCCAGGTAGCTTTTCTCTATAGAAAATGAGGCTCCCCGAATCTCGCTGGGAGAAGTTGGAAGAATCATTTTTTAATTTGGTGTATCTTCAACCAGTTAGGACTTGGAGCTTGTTTTCCTTCCAGTTTACAAAGCCCTTGCAAGGCTGAAAACTCTGGCTTTCCTAGGAGTGTCCTAGCTGGCACAAGGGAGGAAAGCCCTGCACTGTGTGGCAGGGTGGAAGAAGCTGAGATGGGATCTGCTGCTGCTTTGAAACTATCACTATTTATATGTCCAAACAGCATGTCAAAGAAAATCTCTGCTCTTCTCTGTCTTCTTCCAGCATTATAATTCCATATAATCACTTTTCTTTCTCAAAAAGAATAGGGCGTGATTTTTTTTCTTTTTTTTTTTTTTTTTTGCAGAAGAAGGAAGGGATAAATTCCAGATGTTGCTGGGATACACTTTTTGCCTCTGTTTAATGGTTAGTGGCTGTCAGTAAATGTGCTGCAAGAGGTGGGGCTGATGGTTTTATTCCAGGGCAAATCATCTACAATAAATCCCATCTGCCAACGGGGGAGCAGTGTATCTTGGGTGTGACTTGGTGCCATTAGGAGCCAATCCTGCCTCTCCTGCCTTGTGGGAAGGCTGGGGCTTGCCTGAGTGCTCCTCCAGGTTCTTTGGGGTACTCGCTGTCCCTTTCCCACCTCACTGCTGAGCCCTGGCTCCATGGGTGAGTGAGTGATGCCATGCGGGGCTCAGGTCCCCTGCCCCTGGAGACTCCAGTGTGGCAATGGGCGCTTCTGCTCTAAACTGACTCAGTGCTTTTTTGGGAGCAGCTCTGATCTGCTGGCAGCCCTGAGTGGGTGGGCAAGGTCTGCCCTGTCTGTGTGCCATCCTGGTTTGGCAGGACTCTTCTGGCCATGCTGCTGGGAAGCCAGTGTACTGGGCTCCAGTGAAGGGCAGACCTCTTCTCTCCTCCCACAGCAAAAATTTGCCTTTTCAGGGCATGTGGAGCTTTTACTGGCTTTTGGACCCTTCTTGCAGACTAAACCAAAACTCATTTTCCAGCATCCCTTGCACACAGGTGTTGTGGGACAGATGCTCTGTTCCCTGTTTCATGTTTTCACCTGTTCAGACCATGTACATCTTTGTTTTGTTGGCAGCCTACTTGATTGCACAAGGGAGTGAGCCAAACCCCTGGCAGGTGTTGGTCTGGCCAGTGCAGGTACTGGTTCCTCGCTGCTCTCTGGGCAGCATGAGCCGCCCCACATGTTGGGCAGGATGGTGGCTGCAGGTCTCTGGGCATTGATCCATGGGGAACATGCACCGACTGCTCAGCAGCTTCTCTACTGCCAATGGCATTAAAAAAAAAAAGAGGGAAAAAGAAATTTCAGCATCTGTGGAGGAAGAGAGGAGAACCAAGGGTGGCTCCGGGGCAAGTTTAAAACACTGATTTTTAAGGGCAAATTCTCATTTGCATGTAAAAATATGGACAGGACGGTGTGTGAGCACCTGAGAGCCAAGTGAGCTGGGACAAAGGTGAGAAGCAGCATCCCAAACTCCTGTCTGATGTTAGAGGGGTCAGTAAGAGGGGTCAGGCTCGCTTCTCCCGCACGTCCCAGGCTGTTGCCAAAGTGTCTTGGGCACAATGTCACGGAGCAGGGTGAGGTGTGCTGAGGGTGTCATGCCAGAGTGCAGATGCTGGCGGTGCTGCAGGGCAGGGCGTGAGGGAGAGCTCAGCTCTTGCTCTGTGCCCTGTTGGGTGTTTGACCAGAGACCTCCCTGGCACTGCTCCGGCTGACTGCCAGCATTGGGGCTCTAGCCCTGCTTTGGAGCCTCACACCTTTGGGCCTCCCCAGCCATCTTCAGCCTCTGTCTTCCCTCCTGCAGCCTCCAGCACGCTGTGGCCTCTTACCCCTTTTGAGGCTCTGCTTTTCCCTTCAGTCCCTTTTGGGCCTCCCTCTCTTTTTTGGTCTTCACTTTTCCTGAGCCTCTGTGAACGTGAGTGATGCTCACGACTGCACGGTGGCTTTGTAACGCCTCCTGTGTGCAAAGCACTGGTTTGTGATACCTCTGAACTCGTTCCTCCAGATGGGCCTGACTTAAGGTCAGTGAGCTGAGCCAGGCCTGGGCACCCCAAGTTATTTCCCTGCTGCAGTAATTTACAGCGACTCTTTGACGCGTAATCTTCTCCTGGGGTGAGAAAGTTGCTTCTCTCTGTCCTCTCAGGTGCATGGAAAGTGACCTTTTAAAGCTTTATTTGGGAGGAATGATGTGTTGGTGTAAGCCCTTGAACCTCCCGAGGTGCTGCAGCCTGGGCTTGGTGCGGCCGGGAGCCTCCCGTGTGCTCAGGCTAAAGGCCACTGGTAGGACTTCTTTTGACTGTGGGGGGTACTAGTTAGTACATTTAACCAGTATCGGGGACAGACAGTTGTTAGGAGCTTCGTGGGTTGTGCTGGTGGGGTTGAGGGATCCATGTCCTGCTCTCCCACCAGTTTTGCAGGCGATGATGCACTGCTCACTGACGGGTGAGAGAGGGGGCAGGAGTTGTCTTTGATTACAAACTTTCTTCTTGCTTTGTTCCTCACTTGAAAATACACCCACTGGGCATTGCCTCTGGGGTTTTGTGCCAGATTTTGCTGTGAGTCTTCCTCTTCAGCACCCCATGGTGCTACCCAGGGCCATGGAGAAGCAGCTGGTACTGTCAGATGTGGCAGTGGAGGGGGGCTCTGGGGTGGGCTGAGTGATCCCCAGAACCTCACAGACCGTCGTAACTCTTCAGCATGCCATGGGGAGGGTTGGCCATGGGTTCAGGAGGAGAAGGGTCCTTGGGGAAGCCTGTGCAGTGGCACAGCTGGAGGAACGGGACATTGCATTGCAGCTGCTGGTGTGGGAGCGGTGCGCAGGGTTGGTGCTGGGGGTGGTGAGCACTGGTCTGTAGTGCTCACAGTACTTCTGGCTGCAGCCGAGGCGGTTCACTTGGGTGCAGATGCCCACCATGGTGGGCTACGGGGGAGCTCCTCAGGAATGAGACCCAGGAGGGGAGCTGGGGTGTGTGTGGCAGCCAGTCGGAGGTGGCTCCCATCACTGACGGATGCTTTCTGTTTCTCTTTCAAATGTCTCCAGGCACTGAATGTTTAGGTCGCACCTTTCCAGGTAAACTGGGTAAGTGAAGTATTTCAAGAGTTGCCAAGATCTAATTGCGAAGGCTGATTGCATGATTGCAGCTGCTGTACTATAAACACCCTAGGTACCGGCTTGACGAAACGGGTGGTCCATCGCCTGGCCCAGAGAGCGGCAGGGACCTGCTGTGCAGGGTGCTGAGGGGGTATGCAGCTGTGTTTCAGCGGCTCCTTTTGCAAACCCAGTGATTTTTTGCCTCCCCATAGTGGATTGCGTTTTGGTGATCCCAGATGGGTTTTTTTTTCTCCTGCTGCTCAATGGAGAAACGTTTATCAAGGCTGAATGTTGCTTTGAACGCCAGTTCTCTTCCATTTGCTGTTCCTCTGGCAAACTAATGAGCAGCATTGCATCAAGAAAAACAACTGTCACTGGGTTTTGTGAGCATAGTTTGATAATTTGAAGCCTTTGGAGGCTTTGGAGTGTTTGTTGAGCATGGCAGGAGCTGCCTGTGGTCAGGGTGGACGAAATCCGGCGTCAGGAGCCCTGTTGAACCAGACTGCTGGGTTTGAACTGAACGTGTTTGCAGAAGAGCCTTTCCTGGCTGTAAAAGGCATCATTGTAACATTTATGGGTGCCTCTCTCTCAAATTAGAGTTGAGTTTATGAGAGTGCCTCTAAAATAAGGTGTCTTTGCTCAAATGTAGTGTCCCAAGCATGCCAGGGAAGAGCCAACTGAATAACATGTTAACAAGTGGTGAATAAATGATTTTAATAGATGGCTAATCAATGGTTATAGAGCCTGGGGAGTCAATAGAGCTTATGGCTTTGGCTTATAACCACGCTCAGATCTTTAACGTGCTTATAATACCTACAAATCATTCACGATGCTTTTATCAAGCATCTATTAGTAAACATCATAATTAAAATAAGACAAAAAAGAATTATTTCTCTGTTTTGAGCCTGATTACACGATCTGGCTGTAAGACAGCCCCGGCCCCCCAGCAGTGCTGTTGTGGTGCGGAGCTCGGGCTGGGGGACTGTCCAGAGCCTGCGGCTGGGAGCAGCCAGCGCATCCTGGTGCTGGGACGTTCTCACCAGTCTGTAGGGAATCTGTCCTGCACAGCCAGTGATTTTTATTTTATATTAATACCTTAAACAACAGATTTCAGTAACTACACCGGGCAGGCAGAGGGACCCCCGGCGTCACAGCGCTCCGAGCAGCGTGGTTCAGGGTGTTTGTGCTGCGGAGAAAGGTGTTTGCTGTTGTCCGACTGTCGCACCTGGTTTTTGTCCCGTGGTTTAGGAAAGCGTGTGCGCGGGGATGTGTTCGGCTGGGCTGCTCTTCCTGCTTTCCCTGCTCCCTGTCCTTTTCCCCGTCCCCTTTGTGTGCATGTTTGTGCCTCGGAGGGAGGTGAAGATGCAAGTGAAAACACGTGGGGTTTTTAGCATATAAATAACAGAAAATTAAATATGTTTTTTGTTGCTGTGGCGTTGTTCCCTGCAGTCTCCAGTTGCTTGCTCCTCCACCACTCACTCCTGCTCTTTGGGGATTTTTAATCTAACTGGATGGATGTGGTTTGGAGTATGGTAGGACACCTCAGTGATCTCGCTGCTAGCTCTAACTGTGTGCCCAGCGAGGAGCTGTGTTTGCAGACGTCGGTGCGTACCCGGAGAGTCAGGACATCTTCCCGAGCTTCCGAAAGCCAGAGTCTGCCAGGCACAGCTGCCTCCATGGGATAGCTCCTTGGTTCAACTTCCTTGTCTGGGTCCTTGTTTGCAGTTACAGCCTGGGCCAGTATTGCCAGGCATGGCCACCTCCACCATGCCCATGCCCATCCCTGTGTCATCTGGGCTGAAGCCCTGCATGTGGGGGGCAAAAACACAAGCCCTGGACAGGGAACACTCCCCCCAAGACCGACTCAAGGGAGGCTCAGCTTTCATTGTCTCTTTTTTCCTTGGGTTTTTAAAACTGTTCCACCATTGTCTTGGTAACTCCTGGGTGTCTCTGGCATGGATGCTCCATCCTTGAGTTTCTGTACACAGGTGGTGGCTTGCTCTTGCCTGCTGATAGGGGACCAGAGCTGCGCACTGGGGGTGGGCAAGTGTTGCCACCCTCCACATGGCAAGCAAAAAAGGGGTGCAGCAGTTTCTGTCGGGTCTGACAGTGGCTCTGTGGGTGGGTGCAGAGGGTGAAGAGGGGATGCCCTCAACACGCGTCTGATTTAGGAGGAGATGCAGTACTTGCGCCCTCCAGAATCCAAGGGCAGTATGGAGGGGTTGCACAGAACAAAATAGGCAAGGCAAAATGTGTAACTAGATGAAAACATGGTATCTACTGATTTATTGTTTTTTAGGGGTTTGGGTGAATTCTGTCTGAGCAGACACACAGACCCCCCCCTGTTTCCCAGGAGCTGGGTCTCTCTCTGTATTCACCGCAACGCTCCCCCATGGAAATGCCCGTATGCACTGTTCTGTATTGTATTGTTGTGGGTTTGGGCATTTTGTTATATTAGTCTAAATGGGTTTGTTTCCATAGCTGCATCCTGCTGATAAAATCCCAGCGTAGGATCTGTCAGTCTCCCCGTGCACGCGTACCAAAAATAAACCACACGCAGTTGTCAGATGAGCTGCCGCCATGGCAAGTTCCAAGCTGCGAGGAAGTTTGGGCTGGACCTCGCTGGGACTGCGGGCACGTGGCATCTCCAGTGGCACCACGGCTCTGTTGGTAGCTGGGGGGGGGGACCCAGAGCACCTGGGGCAGGAGTTGCTGCAGGGGGGGATGATGTTTCAGAAACAGGGTGGGAAGCGATGGAGACAGGGGGAGAAGAAACTCCCCGTCCCCATCTTTTCTCCTGGTAGCAAGGTGTGGGTGTGGAAGAGTGTTCTGCCGAAGGGCTGGTGCGAGGTGACTGCCAGGGTAATAAAAGTTGAGCTGGTAAGATTTCATGTCCCATCAGGAGGGGGTGGCCTTTTAATGGCTAAATGGGTTGTCTCAGCTGCTGGGGTGGTTTTGTTTGGCATCAGGCTGGGAGAGCTGAAGGTCCAGCCTATGTACGGACCCCTGGAGCCAGTGGAGGTGGGTGCTGGCTGCACCCAGGGCTGCTGGGCCGGTGCGGAGCACCAGTGCCGTGCCCAGGGAGGTGCTGCTGGCTCTGCTCCTGTTGGTTCCTCCAGGTTCAGCTGATGTGGAACATGTCTTCTGGCAGAAACCCATTTTCAGAGAAGGAATCTTTCCTCTGGGAAGAGCAAAACTGATTTTCATTTCACATCGGTTTTGCCAACAGTTCTGATCGGCAGGTTGACTGCGTCGCACTTTGGCGCAGGATCATGCCGCTGCCTGCCGGGAGTGCTGGAGGCCGGCGCTGCTCCAGCTGTCTGTGGTGGCATGGCCAGAGCATGGCCAAGGGCACGGCCAGGGCGTGGGAGCAGCCTGGGGAAGGAACCGTCCCCTGGGGGCAGCAGGCTGGGAGCATTTCCCCTCACTGCTCTGCCACAGGCACCCGTGACGTATGTCCTGGGAAATAGTGTTTTCTTTCTGACAGAGATAGCAGAGAGCTTTTAATGGGGCTTTTGTTTTCCCTCTGTGCTGTTCCCTGGCAGTAACCTGCCCTTAGCTCGCACATTTATTTAGGGCATTTGTATTTCTGTATGTGGGTACCTGAAAAAGCCAAAGAGCTTGTCCAGGGTCATGCAAGTGATAGGTGGCAGAGCTGCATCTCGCAGTCAGCTTCCCCTGGATGTTGAGCTGCTCTCCAGGATTGGCAGAGAGGGAAAGCCTTGGTTTGTCTCCTTTTAACTGAGGTGGATGGGGAACGTTGGGTGAAGCTGGAAATTCATGAGCTCTTTAATCTCCACTAGGCCCAGCTGTGCAGGAACTGGGAGCTGCCCCAAACGCCTCTGGCGAGGGAGAGTGGGCTGTGTGTGGCCTCCTCCCTCCCTACCTCCCTCTGTGACCCAGTGCATTTTGGGGGGTGATGCCTGCCAATGGCTGCAGCTGGACCTCGCATCGCTGTGCAGTGGTCCCTTCACATGCCCGCAGACAAGAGATCCAGACGACCTCCCTGCCATTTGTGGAGGGTCACAGGTTAGGGAGTGTTCTGAGCTCCTCTTGCCTCCACTGGTTGGGATGGGGCCAAAGTGGGGACCCCTTGGAAGGAGTCCTGCTGCTCCCCAAACACACCCTGACTTAAAATGACAGCAGCAGTTCCCAAAAAGAAACATGCTTCTGAAGCAGCCGGGATCACCTCCACTCTGGTTCTTGCGGGCACAGATGCTCCACTGACACTGGCTGAATCAAAGCCTTTTAGCCCATGCCAGTAAGTCTGGAGGGAACCGCTGGAAAGCCTTGAGGATGGAGGTGCCAAGCGAAGTCGAGGCTGAGCACAGTGCTTACAAAGGAGGGATGGGAGCAATGTGCTCCGTCTGTTGGATTTCAGCACGAGAGGCTTCAGGCTCAGGGTTTTGTTAGAACATAATGGTGGCTGTTTGAAGGTTTTCAGCAGGTACAGAGCAAGTAAGTCCCCTAGCAACAAGGGAAAGGGGTTTGGGGGTTTTCCCTCTTATTGCAGACTTTTTTTGACATGAAACGCTTGTGAAATTTTGTTCTCCCCCTCCCAGCCTTTTAAATCAAAGATGAGTTTTGCCAAAGGAGGCATTTTTAATGGCTTTCAGGCATATTCGGAGATGGGACATGAACCCTTGATGTGCATTTGCTTGTTCCGTGGCTGGCTGAGTGCTGCCAGGGGTTCAGCCTTCACTGGGCCTTGGGGGTCGCTCCGTGCTGCCTCTGGGGAGAGCAGCCCCTCGCCGGGGTCTTTGAGGGGGGAAAAGTAGAGGGAACCGTTCCATAAATAACTCGAGTTTTCTTGCATGTTTTCATCTTTTTTTTTTTTTTTTCTTTCTTCCTGGCAAGAAGACACAACAAAAGAATTGGCAGGTTCATACTTTTTATTATTGAATTAAAATCTATTAAGTAACAGGAGTGAGCCAAAACCTGAGGTCGCTGTTAGGCAGCGCTTGTGGTGAAGTGAAATGCTTCTGGATTTGGCTCGCCTCTGCCATTTGTGTGTGTGCGCGCGTGTATTATGTGTGAAGAACGAGCGTATGAAGCTCAAATAGAGGTTTTAAATAGAAATAATACTGGCAGCTCTTTCTCTGTGCATCCGAGGCTGTTACGTGTCTGGCTCTCACCGACAGGAATTGCAGAGGAGGTTGGGGTGAACTCCCATGTCTGATCCGACTGTTGCACAGCCATGGCAGGTTCACTGATGGGCAGAAGTGATGACATTTCTCTGTGTCTGGTGGTTTACCTCCATGGAGGGTGAGAGGAGACTGAGGGGAGCCTGTTTCCACCCTCAATCCTGAGATCAGTGGTGACAGCATGGGGATGGGTGTGAGCCGTAGAGCAGCGGTGGCATTGCCTCCTGCCCCACTGTGCTTTGGTGCTTCTGCATCTTATCAAGGGGTCATGACTGCGGAATCGCTGGCAGCAGCGTGACTGGCCACGCGTTCATTGGGACCTTGTTTCATCCTCATGGCAAAGCCCATGAGTTAGGTCAAGGCAGCGCAACAGGTTGAGCTTCTTCCCAAAAGCTTTCCGGGTGGTCCCGGTTACCTCCATCTCTGGTGAATGTTCCTGGCTGGAGGACCCATCCCACCAGCTGTGGTGGAGACATGTCAGTTGGGCAGGGTGTCAGCCACCCACCCCCTCTCCCGGGAGCTCCGCTCTGCTCACCCCGATGAACCCCCTGATCCGGAGATGTCGGGCACCACGGCTACAGCCCCTGGAAGCAAACCTGTGCTGTGCCCCCATGGAATCCCCCCATGGCACATCATTATGCACCCTGGTGCGGGAACAATCCAGGGCTAATTTCTTTGTGAACCCACGACGCACAAGGTGATGCTGCTTGTATGGGGTGTGGGTGGAAATCACGTTAAATTCAACTCTCCACGAGGGAAGAATAGCATCCAGCCCCATTTTTTTTTTTTTTTTTTTTACTGCTCATTTTAGTAATTTCTTCCAGATAACCTACACATCTGTGTCAGTGCAATTAAAGCAGAAATTCTGTCTAATGAACAGTTGTAGCCCTTGGGCTATTGCGGAATGAGCAGTGAAGTTGGAAACAGTCTTATTAAAATAATAATTAAGAAACAAGGGTGGGGAGACAGAGGGAGGTGCAAACGAGGTGGTGGTGGGATGCACCCCAAAAGGTGGGCAGCAGAGAGGAGCTGTGAGCATCCTGGTTTGGAGCTCCCACTCTCCCTGCTGTGTCCCCCCAGTAGAAGTGACAGTATGGTGTGGTTGGACCTGGGGCTGGGCTGTGTGAGGGGCTTCAGGCCATGCCATGTCACCACAGCATGACATCCTTACAAGTCAGCCTGGCATTTTCCACAGGGTCACCTGGTCCATCAGGGCAGCGCTTTCCGTCCTGCTGTGCCACATCAGCTGGTTTGCTTTTTTTTCCCCCAGATTTCGGTTCTCTAACAGCTGATGGAGCTCAGGAAAGGAGGAGAATGTTTCTTGCCTTAGACAGGTTTCTATCTGCTTTTGCTTTTTCCAGTAAACTCATTAAAAAACACGCTGGGCACACCCATGTAGTTTGCTTTAACTTTCCTTGCTGCCTTGCTCTCCTGAGGACAGCGACTGCCCAGCCTCACCTGGACCAGTGATGGAGACTGGCCGGTGTGTCTCTGTGAGGCAGCTTATTCTTTGCTTTTAAGTAAATAGATTTTTTTAAAAATCCTTTTCAACATTAACCCTTAGAGTTATGACAGCATCTCCCCTCCACAAGTCATTACTCTGTATCGATAAATCAATTAATACTTGGAGCTGGCTTTTTCAAACTCAATATGCTCCTGTTTAGAAGTGCGTGTGCTGCAGAAAGCCAGTGACATCTCAGATTAACAAAATGAAACAAAATAAGCAAATTATGTAAAAAAAAAAAAAAAAGCCAAACAAATCCCACTGGAATGATACATTGGAATGATTTTAGTGGGATTTATATCTGAGCTGTGGGGGGTTTTGTGGTTTTTCCCTTTTGAAATGGTTGTGAACCAGAGTGATTACTTATCATTTTCATTTTAACTCCATCTGACAAATCGGTTTAGATGGAGAAAGCAATACTGCATCTTTAAATGGCTACTCTGTCAGCGCATCTTGCAGGGCTTTAAATGCCCTTTGTTATCGCAGTCTAGACAGGACGCAGGCGGAATATTTGATATGTTATAAGGCAAAGATTTGACAAGGTTGAATTAATTTACTGGCTTATTTAAACCTGAATTTCAAAACATTTTTCCTTACAAACCTGGCTTTCTCCCTCTATCCTATTTTTTTTTTTTCGAAGTTAGTACGGTATGTTTCAACTGTTTAGACTGGGAGAGGAGACATTAGCTTACTGCAGCCTGCAGTACTTTAATTGCCCTTTTTATGACTGTCTAGACATCATGCAGATGCATGTTTGTGGTGAGAAGACATTTCCCCCTCTGGTTATACGATAGTCTGAAACCTTTACATTGCCTATCTCCTTACCCCCTCTGTCTTGGAATGTGCTATGCTCCCTCCACCTCTGAAAATCACTTTTTTCTCCGTTTAGTTTCTTGAAGAATGCTTCAGCCCCTGTTTTTCTGTTCTTTTCCTGCGTGCTTATTTGCAAACACTAACGCTTGCAGGGGGAATAAAGGTATTTGGAGCAAATCGCTCTCGGAGCCTCGGCAGCAGGTCAGGGAGCGGAAGCCACGGCTGAGGGATGGCTTTGTGCCATTTGGTCCTGTGCGATGGGCTGCGCATACCTGCAGCACTGCCGAGGGATGATGCATGGATGGAAGGATGGATGGATGCCTGTGTTTGTTTGGGTTCCCCTTGCCATAAGAGCACAGGCTTGCAAGCCAGGTTTAAGAATGAAAATATCACCGAGGTTTGAATGGGTTCCGAGTTTTAGTTATGCAAATGCGATGCATTAATTAACCCTGTTGCTATAGCTACTGCTTTATTGTTAAATGCAGTGAAAAGGGGACAAGCTGTGTCCATGGATAATCTTCCCCTCTGTGCTCTTCCCCCCACTTCACGTCCTCCCAAAGTCGCCCTCCGCCCCGGTGCGAGGGCAGCTGCCGCTCTGCTCCCGGGGGCCAGGGTGCCACCCGCCGCCCAGCATCCTTGTCCCCACGGGCAGGTGGCGGGTGGCCCACAGAGGCAGCGTGAAAGCCAGGCTAGAAATCGCCCCTGTTGGAGGGGATGGGCGAGCTGGGGGGCTTCTCGCCCCCGCGGCCTCTTCCCTCCAACCGCCCCCAAAACCTATTGTCGGGGCTGACCTCACAGGTCAGCTCTCCGCCGCTGCTCCCTCTCATCAATCTGCCATCTGGGGATGGGACGGGAGTGCTGGGGACAATGGGGCGGGCAGGAGGGACGCAGATGTGCCTGGGGATGGGATGATGGGATGGAGATGGGGATGGGGAGGCTTGGCTCATCCTGCCGCGGCCGGGTGAGGGGAGAGCATGGGACCCCATCTCATTCTTGGCTCTGCAGAGCGAACGCTGCTGGCTCTCCATGGGTGGACAGCTTTTTGTTTTGTGTGTGCTTTGAGACTCACAAATGCCAAGCACTACAACAAAACTTGGGCTTCCCAGCATATCCACTGTGGGAGTTAAAACCTTTCTTGGGCTGTTGCTACAGCTGAGGTGGAAGTGAATTTATTACCTTTAATTCTGTCAGATTTGGGGCGTTTTTACTTGCCTCCCCCATTCACTCTGGTGTGTGTATATATAAATACAGTTACTTTTCACATCTCCGTGTGAGTGTGCACATGTATTCACTCCCATCTGGTAATGTCCAGACCAGTTCAGGAATTGAACTTGGATATTGCAGTCACCAAATGCACCCTGGGCATTTGCATGCATTCTGCATATTTCTTTGCAATGCGTAATGAAGTCTAACTTAAGATCGTCCTCGTTCCACGGGAGTGATTACCTTGTGAAAGGTCATTCCTTTCAGAAGCAAAAGCTGCAAGACAATATAGACAATCCTGACGCCTAAGGAGAGGCAGAGGAGGGAGAGGTGTCCCGCTGACGGGCTGAGGAAATCCGGTCACAGTCGCAGCCCTGTCATGACCTGCGTGGCTTTGGCCAACTTGCTCAATCCGTGTTTCGACACCCGTCTGCAAGCTGAGCTGTGCGTCGGGGCAGCCCATGCAGCACTGCTGCCTGGGGGCACATGTCCCAGACTCCTCTGGGGAGCTGCAGCATCAGAACGGGGGCAGAGTGGGGACCCTGGCACTGCTCCCCAATGCTGATGGGCTCTTCAGGGAAGCGCTGGTGACATGGGGGGAGCCATGCTGATTCACACAGGAAGAATGCCGGAGGAGCAGAGGTTCCCCAGCCACAGCTCGGGGTGTTTCCTGGCTTCTCTGCACCCCTGCCACATCGCTGGGCACGAATCGGTGGGTGCTGTGCTTCCAGCAGGGAGACACAGGCGTTGCTGCTTGTCCCCGTGTCCTTCTTGGGATACCTGTTTTCCAGTATTGGCCCCACAGGAACAGAACTTCCTGGGCATCGGCTGATGAACAGTTTTCCCAGGAATAAATGGAAATGGAAACTTTCTGGAGGACAGCCAGGGTGGAGAGAGGTGGAAAGGAGGACACTGGGAAGGGAGATCCAGTAAAACCTGGTATGTTCAGCATCCCTCTGGGAGAGGCTGTGGTCTGTGCTGAAGATGGGCATAAACCTCCACCTCCTCCCTCGTGCACGGTCACTGTGGGTCATTTTGCAGCAGGATGTCCCAGGTGGAGCAGGAAAGCCTGTGCCATTGGCTTTGCCAGGGAGAGAGTGCTTTACCGCTGCCTGCCTTCTGGTGCACACCACGGATGCAGTGCGCCGCATCCTCATCACCTGCAGAATCGAAGTTGCCTTGGTTTTGTGGGGCTGGTGACTAATGAGACGCGTGTTCCTTGGTGCCTCTGCAGCAGCGGGAGGAGGGAGCGGGCGGCAGCACTGTTGGGTGACATGGTTCAGGCGGCTGCAGCTGGCTGTGAAGCCATGGGTGCCCCGTCGATGCGAGGCAGCTCCGCGGGAGAAGGGGCCCAAACAAAGTTGGGTTCGGAAACCCAATGCCCTTAATTGCCGTCAGCTTTCTGGAGAGGTGGCAGAGCCCTCCCTGGATGGAGCACTTGCTGTCCTCGGAGCGTCCGTGACTGGCAATTTGTCTGTCGAAACAGATGTGGGCAGCAACAAACATTTATTTCTATAACTAGAAACAAATTTGGTAATTGCCTCTTTCAACAGGACTTGCTCAAGCAGGAAATGAAATTCCTAAATGGCAGTTAGCGAAAGTATTTATAGCTAAGTTCATAAATGAGATGTGTTTTCCTTTGTCATGAGTTTCTGCTGGGTGGAAGGAAAAAAATCAACCTCAACGGTAGCAAGCCATATATTGATTGGGAGTGTTTCCAGGGTATACAAAAGTCGTGATTTATTAATGAGTTTATTTTTACTAGGTGTAGAAATACACCTGACACACAAAACCGCTTCAGCCTTCCAGGGTCGGCTGGCAGGCCTGGATCCGGATATTGCGTACTGCGTCATTTCATTCAGGTTTTGGTAGATTTTTCTCTGGTTCCTGCTGTTTGTGACTGCAGACGGTGAATTATTGTTCATCTGTCTGTCCCTGGATGCAGGTGCTCAAGCAGGCCCCAGACATAGTGCTGCCTTTCGGGGAGCGGGAGAGGCTCAGGTTCCTCTTGCCTTGGTGGGGCTGTGGGCCTTTGCTCAATGTTTTCTAGCAAGCAAGCGAATTTACCTATCTTTCAAGTGTAAAATCAAAATTACTTTATTCTTTTAATCTGGTTTAGCTATCCTTTGCACCGTTGGGAGTAACTTCAAAAGCAGTGTGCTCCTTCCAGTCATCTCAGTGGGCTGGGATCACGCCAACGGTGTATAAAATGCCGTGTCTCAAAATCCTGGGAAAGGGGAGGGTGAGAGAAACAGGCACAAAAAGGAATAGAAGGTGTTGGCCTGTGCAAGGTTTTTCAAGAGTCTGAGCATCCCAGAGAGCCTCGTTGGTCCTCACAGCTCTGTGGAGCTGGTCAGTGTCTGTAGGAGTTTCTCTGAAAAAGTTCCAGTTGAGGGGTCTCTGCTCAGAGCCGAGACGTGTCCAGGCCCAATGAGCTGTGGACCCCAGCTCCCCATTTGTAGTTCCCGTGTAAAGGCTGAGAGCTCCCGTGCTGATCCTGTCTCTCTGGCCCTTGAACGCTGGTCCTGGCCAGCATGGCCATGCCAGCTTGGGAAGGTTGCCTTTGACAAGCAGGCCGGGACAGCTGTGTTTTAAGGACTACAGCAATTTCTGATCATTCCAGACTACAACAGTTTGATAGTTCAGTCGCTATGAGCATGAAATGGGGCCATTTCCTCTAAAACAAATGGAGAAAAAAAAAAGGGGGTGGGTGTGCAGGATGAGGCCATAATTTTTCAGTGACTCAGAGGATGAGCTGTGTGATTACCCAGCATGACCAATGAAGATAATAAGCTACATTAAATGCAGCTACGGCCCAAGGAATATGATTTCTTGGGGCCCCATCACACGTTTCCTACCACACGTTTTTCCTCGGTCGGCTCCTTTCCTGAGGCCCACTTGCTCTCTGCCCGCGTTGTCGGCCTACCATTGCTGGCTCACACAGAGTTAACGCAGAAGTGGTCATGCTGAATCTGGAAACAAAATTTAGCTTCTAACTGTACCGCTCATGCATGGAGCAGGACCAGATCCATCGGCGGGCTCTTCCCAGCTGTCCTGCCTGTTGTCACAGGCCTGATCCTGCTCTTTGATGCCTCTCGGTGCTGCTGCAGCTCCAGCTGAGCACCAGCAGTGGCAATGTCAGGACCGTATCTGTAGCTCAGCACTTCCCTGTACCCTTGTGCACAAAGGCACTTCTTGACAGTCTGATGGACCCGTCGTATGTGGC
Source organism: Porphyrio hochstetteri (assembly GCA_020800305.1). NCBI lineage: Eukaryota > Metazoa > Chordata > Aves > Gruiformes > Rallidae > Porphyrio > Porphyrio hochstetteri. The sequence goes on along the minus strand of CM036921.1, from coordinate 11,415,391 downwards.
TTTATGGGCTAGTGTTTGGAAGATAAATATAGCAGATACTAGTACACGAATGTTGCGGTAATGACTTTTCCTGGTCTGATTGTTTCTCAGATGACCTAACAGATGAGCCGTGGAGGGTGAGTAATCTGCCGTCTGAAGTTCTTTGTTCTTTCATCTCTCCTTCCCTGTCCAAGGTCTCTGAGAGAGAGAACATTGGTCTCTTCAAGAGTGGAGGTTGGCATCTGGTGATGGGATGGCCTCTGCAGACCAGGAATGGTTGGCGCTGCACCCTCCCTTCTCATCCTTTGTGTTCCAGCTGTTGCCTGAAGCTGTTTTGGTTCTTGCTTAAGTTAGAGCAGTTCAGGTGTAAGGTTTAGCGTAATGGGCATGTCCCTTCTCCAAGCACGGCCGGGAATGAGGTGCCCGGGCAGAGCTGCTCATACCAGGCTGCCTTGCTGCCGTGCCAGGGTATCTTCCTCCACACCGTGTGTATGAAGAGGAGGACAAGGGGCCGGACATGGTCCTAGTGCTGACCTCTCCTATGGGATGCTGCGAAGTCTGAGCCCCCACAGTTGCTCACTGAGGAGCTGGGAAGTTATTCCCTGATAAAATCATAGCAGGGTGACTAGATTCAGATGGCTCTTCTCAAATTCACATTCCTTAGCCTTGAGTAGAAAAAATGAGTTCCTCTCTTTGGCTGCATTGCTTAACCCACATCCTTTAACAGAGGCTTTGGTGAGTCTCTGGCATAACGACCATACCATGTCTGGGCTCGATCCTGCCGCGTTTAACCCTCGGGTCCTTTCAGGGCAAGACTCGTGTCCCAAGTCAACCCTAAGTGGAGCACCAGGACCGAGCAGACCTCAGCTCTGTGTACCCGGCTCTGGCCCAGACCTGCTGCAGACCAGTTCAGTAGTGTCAGCTCTGGCCTTCCTGGTTCTCTGCTCGCAAGGGGACAGCGTGTCGGCGCACATACAGCAAGGCAGTAGAAGGTGTCCTCAGCTTTCATTTTCCAAAAGTGATTAGGACTTGTTTTGTGCCCTAATTATTGGGGCATGCAAGGTAGTGGTAGCCTCCCGGCTGTTCGTGGCAAGGACTGTCCTTGTGTATCTCCTTGTTCTCGATGGTGCCTCTGGGCACTGCTGTGGTGCTCTGAAATGTCAGCGAAGACCAGGGAGGGGAGCAGCTCAGGCTGTCATGTAGCTGACAGAATGGATAAGGGTGTCTCTCCTCCTCCTTGGCAGCCTGCTGGTGCCCAAGTCCCTGCCCTTGCTGTTGCCTTCATCTGGAGATGTGGGTGCTGAGACCAGCTGAAAGCCAGACCCATCACTTGCAGTTTGGGGCAGTGTCTTTGCCTACCCACTGGTGGTAAGTTTCGTGAGAAGACGGCAGCTGAGGTCTGCCAGAGAAAATGCTGGCTCATGTCCTTCTTCTGCCTGTCAGAGCCCCTGGGGTAGGGGAGAGGCGGGGAGCTCTGCCCCAGCTGCTCAGAGGGATGCTCTCTCTAGGATGCCGATGCAGAACCCTGGGTTTGGGTCCTGACAGACACTTGCTGATGCTGGAAGAGGGGACCCATCCCAAGCTTTGTTTTACATTGCCTGTTGAGGAGCTGCACAAGCTTCTTTGTAAGCCTTTAAGGTTACTGGCCTGAAACTGTTCTTGGCTGAAATTCTTGAGCATCCCTGCTTGGCATCCCACAAAGCTTGTATGTACAGGGAGAAAGGATGCATGGACACTCTTCAGCTCCAGGCTTCAAATTATTGCCAGTACCAGCTCGATTTGTACCTCAATTTCTTCCATCACCTCCCTGATTACTCTTGAATAACCTGAGCTGCACATGTTTAGTCAGAAAGTAGCTGTACCCTTATTTATGTCTTTTACACACTTTTTTTTATGTAACTAGAGCGCTGCCATCAAGGGTTACAAAGAACCTGTTCAAACAGAAGATGCCCAAGGGTGAGGGTGGATGAAAAGATGAGAAAATTGGGAGGAGAGGGAACTGCAGTCAGGGCTGCACACATCTCTGCTGCGTCTTGCTCTGAGTCACGCGGCCAGGGCAGCTCTGTGGCCATCAGAAGTGTTAATGGAAAGTCAGGGATGAAAGTGCTCGCTGCAGGTCTGCGAACGCTCCTCATTAATTCATCCGGTTAATTCTGCAGTGTCTGGAAAGACTGTGTGTGTGAATGCATGTATCAAGACCTTCCTTTCCGGGATGTGAGGTGGGGGTGTGTGGAGGATGGAGCACTGCAGTTAGTTGAACTTAACCCTAAATCCCTAAGGATTACGGAAGAAGCCAGAACATGCGGTGTGGCATTACAGTGCCACCATATTTAGCCGATGGTAGGCAGCAATTCATTTACAGGGTTTGTAAGCTTTGGGAGCAGCCGTGGTCCGACTGTCTCCAGTCCCCAAGGGCTGTGCCGGCAGCCGGTGCCACTCACTGGGCGCTGCCGTGGGGCGGTCCCCACCGAGGTGTCCTGCTCCATATCACTGCGGGCTCTCAGCTGGAATCTGTTGAATCACGGTGCTGAGTCACTGGCATGAACCATGCTCCCTAAATAACCACAGGCACTCCGCGAAGCGGCCGTGCACAGCGAGGAGTGGAAAGTGCTGCTTCATTGTTGGAGCAAGGGCTCTGGGGGCAGAAGGCAAGATGGTTTTCTCAGGTCCGCATTCTCTGAGCATCACCTGGCTCTTTGCATGGGGCCACCCTGCAGGTAACATGTTCCCCCAAGGGCTGGCTGCTGACAGAGGGGTCAGGTTCCCTGTTCATGCCTGTGGGTTTGTGTCCAGTAATTGTGTCCTGTTGATGGTGAGCTCCTTGGCCCCGTGCCTGCACCAAAGGCTGCACTCCTCCCAGAGTCCTGGGCATGACTGGGTTCCTTGGTGAGGCTGAGTCAGAGCTGGGTCTTGTTCCTGGGCTCAGTGACCCAGGGAAAGACTTTGTCCCTCTACGACGCACGGGCTGGGAGCCAGGGTTCACGCCTCTGTCTAGGCACCCAGGATCAGGGTGAGCACTCCTCCACCCTGCTGTCGTGCGTCTGCCACGCCGAGCTCTGCTCTGGCTGCTTGCCTGCATTGGCTTCCTGGGGACCTTCATTCTCCAGTGCCAGCCCCTGAAATCTGAACATTGGCTTCGTCCATAGGTGATGGCTCTGCTGCCTCAGTGAGGAGGGAGGCTGCGGGGTGCCCAGTGCCAGAGCTTTACCCTAAAATCCTGCATGAGCACCTGCAGACCCTACTGGGGCGTTCAGAGGTGCTGCAGGGACAGGATGGGGCACGTGAGCTCAAGCTACCTGCTATTAGAAGTCATCATTGGCCCCATGTCTTTCAGCAGCTTGAGAGATGCCACCCAGGTTTGTCCAAGACCTGTTACACCTTGTTGTACTTCAGTGGGAAAGTTAGAAAAGTCTCGGCCTATTTCTGCCCATCTCATTGAGGCTTGTTTGGCAAAGGGAGAAGTCTGCAGAACTGTCCCGCTCAGTCTTGGTGTCAGAGTTGTTACAGTGTGTGGGAAAAGGTGGAGACCAGAGCTGGAAGCCCAGTATGCAGTGGGATTCCTTGGCTCTTGCGTTAGGCACTTGCAGGATGTTTCCTGGGAACATCCCTATGTATGGTGGAAAATGGACATTTCCGTGTGCTTGGGTTGCAGGGTAACATCCCAGCATAGTCAGGGGCTCTGCTGGGTCACAGGTGTTTGCAGAGGGTCTTCACAAGACAGTCCGTGCGCTGCGGTGGGCTGAAACCCATTTGTAAGGGCACATAGCGATAGGACAAGGTGCAGTGGTTTTAAACTAGAGCAGGACAGGTTTAGATGAGACATTAAGAAGTTCTTCACCCTGAGGGTGGTGGATCACTGACACAGGTTGCCCAGAGAGGTGGGGGAAGCCCAGTCCCTGGAGATATTCAAGGTCAGGCTTGGTGAAGCTCTGAGCAACCTGCTGGGGGTTGGGATGGATGACCTTTAAAGGTCCCTTCCATCCCAATGCATTCAATGGTTCCATGAAAACCAGAGGCCGGGTTGGACACGTTAGTGCCCAGTGAGGAGCCTGGCTGCTGGGGCACGTACATGCATGGGCAGTGACACACGCTGCTGATTCAGGGGAAATGTATTTCCACAGTTCTCCAAAACTTCTGAAGTAGCAAAATCTACATTGTCCTCGGCCCCCTCTTCCGTCTCCCTGACTCTTACTCACTTCCTTTTGGATTTTTCTGCTACTCAGATTTGCATCGGTTTCTAGATCAGGAGAAATTGCTGGAGTTAAGGTCTCATTTCAAACCCGCCTTCCTGCCTTTCCTGTGCTGTTGGGGCTGTCGGGGCGATGTTGGCAGTGGGGCTGTGCCCACTGCTCCCAACACCGGGTGAAGGCTTTGCCTGCCGCCGTTACCAGCTTTCCTCAGTTAGGTGCATTGGAGCAACCTCAGAACATCAGTTTAGATGTATATTCCCCCAAAATGCTAATAAAACGAGTGGTAGTGGGGTTGTGATGCAGAGGGACGGTCCCTGGAGCATCCAGAACCTGAAGTGCCTGTCCCATCCATCCTGAGTAGAAATTAACTGATGGCTCATTAACTTTCCCAGTGAGGCTTGCTCTGGAGGTATCTCATCCGGTCTGGCCTGAAGCCAGGCGTTGGGTTGCCTCACACCGGGCTGATGTCCACCAGAAGATGTAATCAACAGCAGGAGGGTTTTTTTTTCTCCGCACCGTTAAGAGCAGATTTTTGATAGTCTGTGTGAGCTTGTGATGGGATTCACCGTGCTTGAACTGTCCCAGCAATCTGCTTCAAGTCAGAGCTAAAGGGGTTTTAATGATAAAAATACCCAGAGGAAGTGAGAGCGAGCACAGGAGAAGCAAAGTATTCTGCAGGGGATTCTCCGCTTGCTTTAATTCTGTCTCAGCAAAGCAGACCTGGGTTTTAGCATGATGCACCACGGTGTTCATCACAGCTGGCATCTTTTGGTTTTTTAAATTGTGGCTAGTGCAGGCTACATTTGCTCAGCCATTAATTCTCCTCCTCATCCCTTCTCGTGCGATACACAATTCCAATACATATATATATATTTAAAAACTGTAATCAAAGCTTGCAGATGACTGCTTTGACCTCCAGATTTGCGTTACACCTGGCTGAAAGCAAAGGTCATCTTGGCTGAGACCCTGTCTGAAAGCTGCTCTGTCCTCTCGTAACTGATCACTGGAGTACCTGAAATTATCACAGCGAAGAGCAGGTGTATTTCATTTTTTCCCTCCTCTTGGTGGTACTTGCTTTGGAGCATTTGCCTTCAGCACTGATACCCTATGTGGAAGAAAGAGCATTAGTGAAGTTTATAGTAAGCGTCTTATGAACTGTATCATAGTTAAAACTGTATAATGAACTAGAAAACAAAAGAAATACATTTAAAGTATATCGTAGCTGCCCCTCCCCTACGGCTCTCGTGAGCTGTGTGTATGTATACCAGGGCTCAGTGCTCCCTTGATTCTTCTCCCTCCTTGCAAAAACACTTAAAAATAAGAAACCTGTGGCTGCCGAGCAGTTTGTTCCTCAGCACTCAGAGAAGCCCTAAGATGCTTCTTTCTGCAGCTGCTTTTCTCGTGGTCTTTGGTGGGAGGAGCGGGGCCGGGTGCCCCAGCCGCCGTGTGCTGCTGAGGTGCCTCTGCGTCAGCACCAGCTGCCAGCCAGCTTCCATCTTCATACATCCCAGACTGGGCATCAGCAGCATGGGCTGCCCTCCTACAGAGAGCCCTGTGAGCAGGAGAGTGGCCTGCGCCTTGCTGCATCCGCTAGCTCCGGGGAGCAATGGAGTCTCCCGTCATTCATTAATGCAACGCTATAATTACTGTGAAACCCTCATTCAAGGCCACATGTGGTTTGAAACGGCGAGCGGGTAACGATCTTGGAAGAATGGGACATGACAAGAGAATATTTGGTTTCAGGGTTGCGAGGATTGGGGGGGACACGGATGGACACACACACACACGCGCGTGCGACCCGAGTCCCAGAGCTGCAGCGTCTAGACAGAAGATACAGCCAAGCAGGTTGTGTCGCTTCAATGCGATGCCTGAACCTGTTAGTTCGAAACGTATTCTGGAGTAAAGAAAAAAAAAAAAATTATGCAAAATTAAATTAGTGTGACCTTACTTTGCATTGGGAGGCTGAATATGCCCGTCTTGTAAAGCCTGGTGCATTTCTAACACTTCCCTTGGGGAAAATTACAGAGAGAAATGGAATGAGGTCTCTTCTAATTGAAAAGTGACAGTGATTAGGAAGCCAAATACAAAATGTGTTGAGGGTTTTTGGTGGTTTTTATTTTTCTTGTTTTCTTGTATGTGTGTTTTTAAGAATACCGGTAGAATTCTAAATTAACGTACTTTGCAGTTTGGCTTGTTTTTCATTCCCCAAAGGCTTTTTATTAGCATAGCAGCTGAATTGCACTTGGATAATAATGTATTAACTCAAAGTTTGGGGTTTTAGTGATCTTTCTCCATTAGTTTGACTCAAACTGCTTGGATAAAATCTTGCCTTGTGCATCCAGCTTCCTGGCGTGGTGGGGTTTTTCCCCCCTTCTGCAAATGAAGCCCACAAAGGCAGGTTGAGACAGAGGGATTGCTGGCAGAAACTTGGGTGCCTCAAGTGGGTATGAGCCTCTGAAAACTTGAAAAGCACAAATTGGGTGCGTGGGACTTCTATTTTTTGGTTGGTTGGATTTTTTAGGGTTTGGGTTTTGGGGTTTTTTTCCCAAAGGCCAGATGGGGCTACGTGAGCGTTCCTGGGATTAAAGCTCATCTCGGCATAGCTGACCCAGGCTGGGTTTGGGGTGGGGTGGAGCAAAGCTCAGGGCACAGTCTGCGCAGGGAGCAGAGGTTCTTGGGTTTGGCCTCCTCCTAATGTAATACGTACAGTGGTGGGAAGAACTTGTAATGTCACCACCACCAAAGAGGACGTGGGGCAGGTGCGTTGCTTTGTACGCTGTTTAAGTGTCCCAGCCCTCTCCTGCATTGCAGGATGAGGGTAGATGTGCTCCGGTGCAGCAACTGAGCTGTTTCCCTCCCCAAGCAGAGTGATGCCATTGGCATGAAGAGGCCAGAGTCCGAGCGGCGGGAGCTGATCAGGTTTTATCAGACAGACACATTCCACCAAACCTGTTTACAGGATCTTAATTTGCAGCTTAATTGTTCTTCCTCCTCCCACAAAGCGAGATATTAAAATTGATAATACCAGTGTGGTTGCTGTAACATTAGGCGGGTTCCACGTTGAAATAAGGGTTTGAAGAGCAAGGCAACTCTTTTGTATTACCTCACTTAGGGGCATCCCGGAGCTGGATGGATGAGGATGGATGAGATGCTGTGTGTTGTCCCGGACCATGAGGGAATCCCCACCCTTTCTCCTTCAGGCTCTGCTCGCTGTGTGTGCATACACATGTGCAGGAAGCTTGGCTCAGCTCAGATGTTTGGGATGGGACTGACACGTTGGTGTCCTTCCGAGGAAGGAATGAGGGCAGCACTTCCTGACAGCCAGAACTTCACCTGTGTCTCCAAAGGACTGTGGCCAGTTTGGCAAGGTCTGGTTCATGTACAGGACCTCTCGTCCTCAGAAAGGAACTTTCCTTTGCCTGGGGCTTGTTTTTCTTCAGAAATACATCCTCTTTTAACAGAAATGCAGTTTTCCATCACTGGCCTCGTTTATATTTTTCCCTGTGTTTTCTTACCGTGGCCAAAGCACATGCAGCGTTCGGAGGCTACATTGACTCATCTTTCTAAAAACCTTGGTTGTTCGGGGGGTTTGGTTTGGTTTGGTTTGGTTTTTCCTTTCTGTCACGAATTCCACAAAGCACAGGCTTTGCACTCAAGCTGGGTAACCTAGGGGCTCCGCTGCCCACATGTAGGTGAGGCGGAGGGGTGCTGGGTCGGTGGTCCGCTGGGCTCTGGGTCTCTGTGGGCGACCTGGAGAGCACCCAGGGGAGCTGTGAGGACCATCCTGTGCCTAGCTGGGGTGCCAGGCACCAGGGGCTGGAGGTCAGCAAGGATGCTTGTGGGGACCCTGGGTGCAGCCGGTTCTGGGACATGCCATTGGGCTATGTAGGGACACCCTTGCATGGGGGGGAAATGACATGGGAGGAGGCTTTGGGCCTTTTCTTCATGGTTTTGCAACATCCTCCTTTAAGTTTCGGTGTGTTTGTGTCGTGGGTTAATCTGATTTGGGTTTTGAAGAAAAGAGCTGCTGTCTGAGCCCTGTTCTTCCAGCACCCTTGGCAGCAATCAGGTCCAGTCACTTGTTCCCATGGGAGAGCTGTACCACTGCTTTGGGGCTGGATCCAGGATTGTTGGGAACGTGGTTTTTTCCAGGCTCTTCCCTGACAGTGGCATTCGGGCACCTTGCTGGGGTTGCCGTGAAAGACTCAGAGCTCTTCTTCTTAGGAAGATGCCTTTAGCTAAAAGGCGCTTTTAAGGCAGAACTCCCTTGCCGTGTGTGGCTTTTAACCCCTCTCTTCCCACCCCGTGTGCAAGCTTGTGGTGTAGAGGCAACTGGGTTTCAGGGGTGCTGAAAGTATACAGGCTCCAAAACACACACATCTTGCTTCAAGCGACAGACAGGGCTCCTGCTTTCAAGGCCTAACTCTGCTTTGTGGAGGCTGTGGGCAGAGTGGGTTAAGCACTTCAGGCAGCAGCAGCAAGAGCTGCAGTTTAGCAGGACGAGCTCCAAGGTAACTGGCAGCACTCACCACCTGCACTGTTTTCTTGACATTTATTTGCTTTTACTGGCACTTAAATGCCACCTGCCAAGAGAAAACACTCCATAAAAAAAAAAAAATTAAATTAAATTTGCCTGACTCAGCAGAAGCCACCACAGCTGGTACGAGCAGCGTGATGCTGCCCTTCGAGGCACGCCGGGTCTCCCTGTGTATCCACAGATAGATGTGTGTGTCTGCACAGATAACATACAGATGGCAGCGTTCATGATAGCTTCGGGCACGGCTTTCCAAAGCTGGATTTTATAGCTGGCCCTGCTGAGGAGCAAAGGAAGTTTAAATCCCCGGAACTATTGAAATTTGCTGGTTTGGCCCCTGCTTTATGAGGAGCACTGGAGTTGCTACTGCCCAGTCCTGGGCACGGAGAGCCTGGGATGCTGCTGGTGCAAGGGGACTTGGGGGCAGTGACCAAGCGGGTCGGGGATGCCATAGCAATGTGGTAATGGCAATAATAACCCAGTGCTGCCTTTGCCTCCTGCCCTCAATTTTCCTCAGCCTCAGAGAGGTGTGAGGAATTATTTCCTTAGGAAATTTTAGGAGCGGCTTCTTACTGCCTCCTGCCAAATGTCTCTGGAGTCAACTGGATAGTCTGTTGTTTGCTTGTTCTTGTTTGTTCGGAGGATTTTTGGCAGTTTTCCTTTATGCCAGTTCAAGCCATTCAAGCTGACGCTGTCAGCTGGCTGAGCCCAGAGCTGGGGTGATGACTGCCGCTCCGGTACGTGGCCCCCATGGGCAGCTGCCTCACACCCATCTGGTGTCTCACCAAAAAGCAGGAGGTTTCCCTTCCATTTGGGCTGGCATTGAGGAGAGGGCGGCTGCCAGCACCGGTGCCTGCCATGCCATGCTGTACTGTGCTGTGCTGTGCCGTGCCATGGGCTCCTTCTGCCACTGTCAGACACCCGGGACAGAGGGGACATGTGGTGGGTGCGAGGGTGTGCCAAGGAGGTCTTCACTCTGGTCCTCCCTGGAGGAAGGAGTGGTGGTGATGGGAAGAGAACTGTAGAAATGGAGCTTGCATGTGGCCAAACGGTTTTGTTAGGGTGGATGATGCTGGTCCATGGCTGTGTGGCCCCGAGCGAGGCACACTTCGCACTGGGATGCTGCTGGTTTTGTACCCAGCAGTGGGGGCATCCGCACAGTGCAGCTGGGGGTCACTTCGAGAAGTCCTGCCTGCATTGTAGCTTGCAAACACTCAGCTCAGTAGATGGTCATTAAAGATCCCTCCTAGAGAGTCTTCTGTGATACTCAAAAAGTGGACTGATGCTTTTTTATTGAATAAGGAGCTGGGCTCAAAGCATGCAGAGCCCACATATGCATGTGTGAGAGCTTTATGGGGAAGGATGCCATGGTATTGTTGGCCTCTCGGCCACCTTGGTTCTTGCACTCAATTACATGCTGCTTTTTCTGGTGGCTTAAATTCTGTCTGTCTCTCTTGCAGCGGAGTTGGAGTTTGTACAGATAATCATAATCGTGGTGGTGATGATGGTGATGGTGGTGGTGATCACGTGTCTGCTGAACCACTACAAACTCTCTGCGCGATCCTTCATCAGCCGGCACAGCCAGGGGAGGCGGAGAGATGAGAACCTCTCATCAGTAAGTCACACCCTGCTCGTCCCACCTATGTCATCTCACACTGTTTGCCAAATGATGTGACACCTCGGGGAGACATCTGAGCCAGGGCCATTCGTTTTAGTGCTGCTTGCCCATGTGCCACTTGGCACTGCATGGAGAGACACCCTCGGGGTTGGGTCTTGGCAGCAGCTTCTGTCTCTCGGTTGCTGGGTGGGGGCCCTTCTAAGGGATGCCTCTGGCTCTGTAGGATGCTGTGTGTTGTAAGACAAGGTCAGCTGTAGCCTCAGCCTCTGCCCTCAGCGTTCCAGTTTAGACCAGTAGAGTGACTGTTTGGGTGCATGTGCCTTACCTTTGCCAGGCAAACTGATGAGTCCTTTGGCAGCTGCAGTTGGAGGGTCTTGGGTGGCTGTGCAGAGTCACTACCTGTCTCCAAGAGAAGGGGGAGGCCTGCAGGTTTCTCCAGCTGTTGCCAGCAGTGCTGCTGTTGCTGTGGCAGAGGGGTCAGAAAATACGTGTCAGCCAGACAAGCGGAGATCTCCCCGAAGGGATGCTTGAGAGGTTCCCCATGTAACCTGGGCTCCTTGCTTCATAGAAGCCTGAAGGGAAATGTGTTAATTGTACCTCTGATGAGAGCTCGAGGGGACCCTCCTGGCCTCAAGGCAGGTGTTGGTTTATGCAGCGGTGAGGAGAGATGTACAGGAACCTGTAGAGAACAGACATCCCATTTCCTTGGAGGGTGAGCACTGACAATTCGGTGCTGCCTCCATGGCTCTGCTTCCAGCACAGGGGTAACTTGTACTGCTCTGCTTGCTCCTTCGAGCTTCTCAAGCGATGGGTCTTCCTCAGGGACACCTTGGTACCCTCTCCTCTGCTGGCTTCCTAGGCGGGCTGAGCACACCGCTGCTGCCTGGTTGTGGTCTGCATGGGGCTGTGCCCTCCTGTATCAAATCTATGCTGGCTCCAGGAAAAAGTTCAAACACTGGGTTTGCTTTTTTTGCTTTTTTTTGAGAGAGATTTCCAACATCTTAATAAATCAGTCTTCCATATGGCGCTGGTGAAGGCTGTCCAGCCAGCAGACACCTGGACACGGGCTGTCCCTCTGCTCTGCAGCTGCCTTTTTGTCAGACGCTGCAACCAGCAAAGGATTCCACGAGCTCTGCCCCAGTCATCCTTTTTTGTTGTTTGAGCTCCAAGATGACAACTGAAGGAGAAATGAATTTCCCTAAAGGTGGGGGTTTTTTTAATGCAGTTCTTGCTAGCAAGGAAATCTTGTATAATGTCATGTGCATCTCCGTCCCCCTGCTCACTGTACCTAAACTCTGTCTCCTTATACCAAGAACCTTTATTTTTCCAGAACTAACATTTAAGAAACTCCACCAAAAGCATTTTTGCAGTAAGAATGTTGCTGCCCTTGCACCTCTGGAACAGTGACATCCCACTCCCCCAGGAAGAAGCGGTTTAAATGCAATTTCCAAGTGTATGTTTGTCGCGTGAAATGGAAAACGTTAGGTTCCTCTGAAGGCTCAGAGACTTAATCTGCACCAGGCAGCTTTGCAGAGAAGATTCTCTGACATTACTAAAACAAGCAGCTCTATAAAAGTCGAAGATTGGTCCCTAAAAAGAAATCAAAAAGTAATTTTGGGTTGTGCAGCAAGTCCTGGAATACTTGTGCAGGCTTTTAGAACTGTGTCACTCGTCAGCCAGCAGAATCTCAGCTTTCCTTTCAGCAAACCCTGGCTTTCTAGACTCAGCCATTGCTGAGATGAAGTCAAGTCCTAAATATTCTGGAAGTCAGAGGTGAGCGAGGAGAGCCCCAAGGATGAGGATTTACAGTGGTGATGCTCCCTCACAGGGCAGTGCGGTTTTGCTTGGCTCAGTGGGGCCACGTACCCTTCATGCAGCCAAAGCGCAAAGGCTCCAAGTGTGCGTGTTTTCTGTCTCTGAGGCTTTGCCCTCCTCCCATGGCTGATTTCCAGCAGTTTCAATCCTGCTGTTGAGTTTCCAGGAGAGATGAGCCGTTACCCAGCCAGGCTTCGCAGCAGCGTGAGGCAGAGGGTCAGTGTCGGTGAGCAGTGACCACACTTCTGGTCGGTCAGCTGTGGGCACATAAGCGTGTCTGGGTCAAGCCCTGCAGTCCTGGGAGAGGTTGTTAATGACATCTGCAGAGATCCAGCTCCTGCAGAAACTGGGCCTCCTGTCTGCTCCTTCTCTCTCTGCACATCCCATTTTAATGGTGTTTCTGTGGTTTTGCTACTCTGGCATCCACGTGTTGCCCCAGAGCATCATGCCCGGACAGATGCATTAAGGTGTGAGCGGAGCTTTTCTTCTCAAAGCCTGGATGCAGTATGGGGTACTGAGGGTCAGGGGACGTTTTGGGTGGAGCGGCTCACGTAGGGGTGCGTGGGTGCCCTCCCCATCGCCTGCCGCAGCGGGAAGCCCCAGCTGAGCCCGGCGATGCTCCAGCTCCCTGGGAAGCGCCGGGCTGCAGCCGCCCTCGCAAGGAGCCGGCTGACATCACTCCCGGGAAAGGGGGAAGCAGATGGGATATTGCCATGGCACTGCCCACTGCCAAGTTAAATATAAAACATCTAGCAGAAGGCAGCGGGGTACTCGCTGCTCAGGAAGTCTGCCACGGGGACGTGGCAAAGTAAACACAATTTTCAGAGTGCTTCCCGCTCCTGCCCGCTGCTTCGGCATCCTTTGGGGTGAAGCGAAGGGCTGGCAGCACATGCAGCAGGGCTGGAAATCCTTCCTGTGCCCGCTGGTGTCAGCAGCAGGGCTGAGCAGGGTTAGAGGCAAGGATTTGATCTGTGGCAGATGCTCAGATCCTCTTGGGTCTTTTGGCTGCTGGGGGAATTTGGCTGGAGAGTGTCCCTGCAGGCTAGAAATAGGTGTAAGATGGACCAGACTAAACAGTTGATGCCTGTGTAAACACTTGTGTGTTGAAGTCTCAAGGTCTGGGCTGCGCCGCACATGGCTCAGCCGGCACGTTCATTAGCTGCAGTCAGGGAGGATGCTGGTATCCTCTGCTCCGAGGACATGCTCCCTAAAAAACTGGAGGGAAGTGGGAGAATTTGGGCCATCTCATTTCCATATAAATCACTGTTTTCCTTGTGCTGGCAACAGGACAGCCTCGAGGTTTATGTGCAGAGCTGAGCTTCAGAACCAGGAACCTGATGGGTTTCTCTCTCTGGCTGATGCCACGTGCTGCGAGAGAGAACAGATTACAGAGCTGGGGAAGATAAAGAAGGGTGAGGGGTAAAGCAGGAGGGATGTGGACATAACGGGTGGCTTCTCTGGAGAGTTTGGCATGACAGTGGTGCTGTGTTTTGGGCAGATGGATGTGTGTTGCAGGGTGTCCATGGGGCAGGGGGCTGGCTTTGTCTGCAGGGACACCCCCAGGCTGTCTGTTTAGAGAGGGAGAGAAGTGGAGATGCTGCTTGGCCGCTTGCTTGGATAGCTGCAAAGGGAAGCAGCGATGCTTTGCCTTGGGTGCTGGTGTTAGGCCAGATACGCTTCACAGCTGGGTGAGGTCCCGGGAGCATCAGTCCCTGCTAACTTTATCAGCGGAGGAGTCCATGATGCCGTGGTGCTCTTGTGGCTTTTTACAGGCTTTCCCCGGGCTCCCCGGACTGCTGCCAAGGTTGTTAAAGAAATGGGTGTTTCCACAGCCGGAGAGCTTGTGTCCGGCTCTTCCAGAGAGCCCTGTGCATGGGCCAGGGCTGTGAATAGCCCTGGGATGGACACCTCACAGGGGGAAGGGGTAAGGAAGCTGGTGGTAAAGGCTTCTCCCTGTGCCAGAACCGGAGATAGACCTGCAAGGAATGGGGAGAGCTGCCTTTTCCAGCAGCCCCCTGTCTGGTTTCCCCCAGCCCTGCCCATGGGATGGGTGCTGCTCTGTGCAGTTATCAGCAGTGTTTGGATGTTTTAGTTCTCAGGCAGAAGTGTGGAGGGTGAGCTGTGGGCTCTCCGAGTATGTGCAGCAAATGGGAAGAGCCTTTGGTTGTTTGTTCTGATGGTGAATTGTAAACTAATCTCATGGTCTGGGTGGGGGACAGGCTGGTGGCTTTGTCGTGCTGGGGTTGTTGGTGCCTGGGTTCCCGATGGCAGGGTCACGGTGATGTTGGCAGCACGCGGAAGCCTCTAGACCAAAGTTCCTCAGGCTAAGCCAAGGACCACTTATCCTTTTGGGGGAAAAAATACTCTAGAACCATCCTGTTGCTACAGATTTCTGTTATTTTAATGATTTGATTTCAATTTTTTTTGGCCAAACCAAAATTAGGCTTAACATTTGGTTATTCAGTTATTATCTTTATTTTCCCATGGTTTCCTTGATTGTGTGCATCAGAATGTGGGTGTGAGGGTGGGTTTTTTTTCTTTTTTTCTTTAAAAAAAAAAACTTGTCATTATTTCATGGAGCATTTTGTGATGCCTTGTGAATCATCCACGGCTCATGGATCACAAATTGAAAAATACTCCTCTGGCATGTTTGAACCAGGGAGAGAAACATGCTGGGTGGGTGTGGGCGGGAGGGGGAAGTCTGCGAATGGGAGAACGTTGTTTGCTGGTGTCGGTCTCATCATTCATTCTTCAAGTGATCCATTAAATGTAAACGGAGGTGAAAAGGGAGGGAAGTTTTGGTGGGAAGCAGTGATTTTGGTGGGTACATGCTGTAATACCCTTGGCATAGACCCTTACGATAACCCAGTAGTAGCTAAAGCTGTTAGACCCCAGCAGGTTGTGCAGAAGAGGGTCTGTGCTGTGGGATGCTGTGGCCGGGGCAGGATCACGGTGACAGCAGCATCTTGCCTGGGCTGTGGTACGGGGTGAAACCCATCCTGAGGCATTGCAGAAGGAGCTTCAGCAGTGCTGGCAGCCCCACTGACCCTGCGCTCTCTTCTCCTTTCCCATACAGGAGGGGAGCCTGTGGCCTTCAGAAAGCACCGTGTCGGGGAACGGAATAACAGAGGTGAGGGTGACGGGGGTTGCGGGTGCCGTTGCCTTTCCTGCTGTGCTGGCCCGCAGCATCTCGTGCTTCTCACCCTCTTTCTCTCCCCTTCAGCAGCAAATCTACACCCCAAGACCCAGCGACCGCCTGGCAGTGCCATCCTTTCTGCAGAGGGACCGCTTTAACAGGTTCCAGCCAACCTACCCCTACATGCAGCACGAGATCGACCTGCCGCCCACCATCTCGCTCTCAGACGGCGAGGAGCCCCCCCCGTACCAGGGACCCTGCACGCTGCAGCTGCGAGACCCCGAGCAGCAAATGGAGCTCAACAGAGAGTCGGTGCGGGCCCCCCCCAACAGAACCATCTTCGACAGTGACTTGATAGATAACTCTGTGTACGGGGGGCCGTGCCCCCCCAGCAGTAACTCTGGCATCAGCGCGACCTGCTATGGGAGCAACGGTAGGATGGAGGGACCACCACCAACGTACAGCGAGGTGATAGGGCACTACCCTGGGTCGACGTTTTACCAGCACCAGCAGAACAACGGGATGCCTTCCATCCTGGAGGGCAGCAGACTCCATCATTCACAAATCAATGGCCTTGAGAGCACAACTGCGTGGAACAAAGAGAAAGAGAAACAAAAAGGGCACCCCTTTTAAAAAAAAATACTAAAAAAATTTAAAAATTTTAAAAAAAGGAAAAAAAAAAGGAAAAAAAAAAGAAAAAAGCAAGAAAGTAAATGAAACACTCTGCACTTCTCGTTAAAAGAAAAAGGAGAGTTGAGGAAGATGAGCAAAGAAAATAAAAATAAAAAGCCCTTCCCCATCTCTCCATGTATAAATATTTACTTGTTATGTCTGGTCTGAATGCACAAGCCTACCAAGCTTGCAAAAACATTTCTTTATTGAGCTGTGTCTAGACGTTTAAAAAGGAGGAGAGAGGAAAAAAATCAACTGTAGTCCTTTTTATTTTGTTTTTTGTTTCGTTTCTAGTTGAGCTGTGTGTGAATGCTTTTCTTTTTTGTTTGATTATCTCACTTATCTTTAAAGACAAAATATTTGCACAAAAAAAAAAACCATTTTGTTTAAAGATCTGCAATATAAATATATAAATATATATTAAAAAATAAGAGAAAGTGTATGTGTAAGGAGCAGGAGTATTTTTGTATTAGAAGAGGCCTATTCAAAAAAAAAAGAAAAAAAAAGTTGTTTTCTGAACTAGAAGAAAAAAAAATGGCAATTTTTTTGAGTGCCAACTCAAAAAGCGTGTATTACATTGTAAAAAAAAAAGACAAAAAAACAACAAAAAAAATCAAAAGCAGGGGTTTAGAGTTATTTATATAAATGTTGAAATTTTTGCACTATTTTTTAATATAAATATGTCAGTGCTTGTGTTGGTCAAAACCTCTATCATACCTACCGTGAACCTGTCGAGGGATATATGTCCAAGTGAAGAGCCAAGTAAGCTGGAAGGGGGTGGAGAAGGGCGGAAGCGGAGATGCCAGCCCTGGGAAGGAGCGGTGAGCCAGACTGCGTCTTATGCAAATCCTTCATTTCCAGAGTCCCTGCCCGTGGCCACTGCCGGTCATGGCTTTAATACATTCCCTACAAAGCAAGAGGAGTTGGTGTGTGTGTGTGTCTGTCTGTCACCTGGTAGGATTATTGGAGTAAAAAGGTAAAATAAAAGCGACTCCCTGCTTCCCCCAGTCAGTGATGACGGAAGCAGACAGAAAGTACTTGATTTTTTTTTTTTTTCTTTTTTATTTTTTTTTTTCTTTTTGGACAACCTTTTGGAGGTGGGAGGGGGGGAGGGGGTGAGAATAAACTTCTGTGTCTGAAGGAACAAAGTGGTTTTTGGTTTATTTCTTTCCATGTTCAACTCAAGGGCCCTGGTTGGAGCTGAAGCGGTGATGTGTGGAAGTTACTGGGAGCTGATGGTGACATGCCCGCTGGCTGCCTTCCAGTTTAAATTTCTCAATTCCAAGTAGGAGCGTAAAAGTGTGGCGGTGGGGGTGGTGAAGGCAGGTTTTGGTTTTGTATTCACCTCCCAAACCCCTCTGGGCTCCGCAGGCGCAGCCGTGGCTCGCCGCTCCTCCAGCTCCGGGCTGCCTCCCGTCACCGCTAGTTTTTCCTTGGTTTTTATCTCAGCTAAAGAGGCGTCAGATACAGTAGATGGAAATGAATCTGCTCCTGTGATGTATTAATTAAAGCCTAAAGAAATATGCTTAAATGCTTTAGAAGCAACCCCCCCCGCACCCTGTTACCTCTTCTGAAGATGTCCTTACCCACAGCAGCACGGTCCCCACCTCATCCCACCCGCGGTCCCACGCCCGGCGTTGTGCGTTGTTAATTTATCTTGGTTTTTGGAAGCATTTTGTCTTACTTATGCTATTGTTTACATTTTTTATATCGCGTAGGTGTCTGGTAGGTGTTTTACCCTCGTGGTGAGTTCGTATGTGATGGAGAGAGCGAGTGAGAAACCTGAGAGAAAGGGATAAAGCTGTTCTTGGTCCCATCCTGCCGGCCAGGAGAGCATCTCTCCGAGTGCGAGGAAGGGTTGGGAGGGGAACCACAGAGAGCGAAGCTTTTACAAGGAGGTGTGATTTCATTTTCCGCAGGATGCTATCTAGTAGAGTGACATAAATGAAAGATATAAAGGCAATAACTATTGTTTTTAACAACTTTTCTATTACTTGAAGAAAAAAAAAACCAACCATGAGAACGGTTTTGAAGTTCTGACCATTTGAACAATATTTATATGTATTTTAAAGAAGACAATGAATAGCTGAACTTGAAGTTTGATCGTTATTTTTTGCTTTTTTTTTTCTTTTAATTCTTATTTTTGCCTAGAAATAGTCCTGTACCTTCTCGATATTTCAAACTGCTTTTCCACAGCTCTTGAAATCTCCATAGCTTTACAGTCGTGTAACCTAAATTTTGATGACCTAAAAAAAAAAAAAAGGAAAAAAAGCCACAAAAAAAGAGAAAAAAAAAATCATGCAAAGGAATAAATCGAGTTTGTCGCGAAAGGTACAAAAGTGATGAATTTATACGAGTTTTTAAACTGTATCTTTCCTTTATGTAACATGTCTATTTAGTGCCTTATTAAAGAAAGAGTAACCTTCCCTTTTTAGAGAGGGGGAGGAAACACAAAAATCGTTAGCATCACAAGTCAACCAGCGTCTGGTCTCTTGCTCCTTTGGACCTTGCATTCAGTTTTCCAGTCCCTTCTTTCCTGGCAGCTCCCCTGAGCAGCTCCGTGTGCCCAGCTGCTCGCTCGGCCGCTGCCCTTCTCTGACTCTTTGTTAAGGGAACTTGAACACATTTATGCACATTGTCCTACCTGGGGAGGTAGGAAACTGTGGTGGATATTGTAAATGAGATACCAACCAAAAGAGAAACCGAAATATAATATCTACTGCCCTCTTGAGCCAAAATGCGTGAATAGTGTCATTGGGTTGTTTGTTTTTCCTTTGGGGGGGATTGTTCTGTGATCTAGACTAGTTTGTTTGCTACAAAAAAAAAAAAGAAAAAAGAAGAAAAAAAAATAAAACAACCAACCTGGTTACCTCAGCAGGTTTTGGGTGGAATATGCATCACGCATCTGAACCTGAGCGGTGAACAGGGAGGTGGCTGGGGACTGGGGGGTGTTCAGTAACCATGTGTTGCATCACCCAGCATCGCCCGGCTACAGAACCCCCCGCAGAGCGGTTGTGGGGGGCAGTGGGTAGGTTCTGGAAAGGTGCGGAGGGGTAGTGGGAGAGGGTCTGAAAGTGCAGTGCAATTAAACCCAGCTCTTATGCTTTGGAGTCCTCAAAATTTCAACCGATTCTCTGGGTTTTCCCCCCCTTTTTTTTCCTGCCCCACCATCCGCTCCCAGGGCAGCTTTTGCTCCTCAAGCATCCCCCAAGCATCTGCAGCCGAGTGATGAGTTTGTTGAGCTCCTGGGTCCAGTTTGATTTACCTCTTTCTCTAGTTTGGGGGATTTCAGAGTGTGAAATGGAATGGCTCATCAACACCAAATCTCTATTGCAAACGATGCCTTTCGGTCCATGCCATGCACAAACAAAACCCAAGCTGCCACCTTCCCCGCTGCCAAGCTGCAGCCCCGGGGAGGCGGAGGGGGAACCTGGATCCCAGGCAGCGGGTGCAACTTGAGTCCACCTTGAGGGAGCTGAGTTGTCCCCTTTTGTCTTTTCTTCTGTCCGTCCCCCTGCTCTGCAGTCCCAAGAACTGTGTATTTCAAGCGCAGGTACCAGATCTGGGGCCCAGATCAACTGCAAGTTCTGAATGGGTGTTTAGAGATAACGGTCTGTTCTTTTTTATTATTGTCGTTGTTGTTATTGTTATTATTACTATTTAATGTTACTTTTTTTGCCTTGGGGTCCATTTCTCCCCCGTCCCCACGTCCCGTATTGCCACCAAGGCAGAGAATTTGCTTTGCACACCCTTGCTCGTGTCTCTACTCGTTTCCTTCTGGCCTTCGTGCAGCTCAGGAGATGGCTGTACCAGAAGCTGGACTGCGGTCCTGCTCCTTAGGAGTCTTTAGCATCTTGCAGCTGTCAGCAGAGAGGTTCAGGCCCCTTCAGAATGATTTGGTTTTAAGCAAACACGGAAGAAAACAAGGCATCGCTAATGCTGAGCAACCTCTCGTCCTAGCCTGCCTTTTTGCTCAAAGTTTGAAGTCGCGTTAGCTTTAAAAGGGGTTGTTAATCCGTCCGAGTTTCTTAGCTTATGGCACGGCAAACAGCATCCTTAAAAGTGCCCCTGAGTCTTACCAGCCTGGAATGGGAACGTGGCTCTATTGATCTGGTGGTGAGGAGGATGGGTTTTGTCTGGGGCTGACACGGGTGCAACTTGTGTTCCCTTTGCAAACCCTCAACTTCACCGGTGAGGAGATTGAGTGTCACTCACTGAGTGTCGTTTCCATAAGCGTTAGGAAGTCAGTTCTATCTCACGTGGGGGTGTAAGGAAACCCAACTGCTTTCTGGAGAATCGCCCTTCTGTCTGTGTATTGACCACGAAATTGCACTAACTGCTCTATTAAAAAATATAAATAAAAGCCCAATGTTTTTACTAAGGATCGGGGAAAGGCTGAATCCAGATGTGTAGCATTAACAGTGCTAGGCGAGAACAGAATGAATTTTTAATCTCTTCTGTCTCTCTATCGCTCAGAGATTTTTCTATGTATAACACAAAGCTACAAAAAAACCACAAAACCAACACACAAAAAAAAGCCAACAAAAAGAAGTTTTCCAGAAACCGCGCTTCAAATTTTTGCTGTACTATAGAAGCTGATGAAGGACGACATTAAAGTCCTAATTTGTCTGCCTTATAGACACATTTCATTGTATTAATATTTTCTTAAAACTTCCAGTTGCATTGCTTTGGCTTTGGAGTTTGTTATAGGCAGTCCTGTATCCTGAGTTCTGTTCGAGTTTAAACTTATGTAAACTATTGACAGCACATGCAATGCAGTACTTATCTATATTTTGCTGTTTTAGTATGAATATGTACTCTGATGCCAATTTACAGAAATCTGTTGTAAACGCTTATTGTGTAACAGTAACCGATAGTGGCAATTATATGTCATTCTAAAAGCTGCAATACTTCTACAATAAATTTTACAATACTTTGGAAAATTTGCCTTCACCTTTTGCTTTGTTCCCCAAAAAATCAGAGTTTGCCAGCACACTGTAATTTCAAAAACTCTTCCTCTTTTTATTATTTTTTCCCCAAATATTGGAAAATGAGTACTCTCAGATTTTGATACTTGCATAGGGGGCTTTCCCTCCCCCTTCCTTGTTCCGTAGCCTTCTGAATAACAGGCCAACCTCTGTATTGCCACGACGTGGGGGTTTTTTCCCCCCCGTGAAGCTGTAGCTGGTTCCTGGTGTATTTGCATGCTCCATCCGTGTGTGCATGTGTGCGTGTACAATTCTCTTTTCTTTCAAGTAGATCAGGTGTCGCAGCTTTAATCCCAGAAGAAGCATTACCAGTTTGCACCAGTATGTCCAACACTTGCGATCCTGCCTTTCAGCCAAGAGCATCACTGATGGTCAGAAGGTCTTAACTTGAATAACTGTCAATCAACAAGGACTGTGTAGATTGACTCAAGTCCTAAGCACAGATAATTTGTGTGACTTTTTCTTTTCTTTTCTTTTTTTTTTTTCCTCCTTTCTGAGCCTGTGGTCAGATTGCAGTGATCACATTAAAATGATTGAAAACTTAACTTGTTTGCAAGGGGTTTTCTTTTTGTGCTTCCAAAGGATGTCCTCTCAGCTCGCCCAGGCCTTGGGTTCCCTCTGGGGACTGGGGCGGGGGTAGTTCCTGGTCCACGAAGGCTGGCAGCTCTGCCTGAGCCCTTGGCAGCCTTTCTGAAAGCGGCCCCTGGTTTCTACAAGCAGCCCCTGCAGCTAGTTTTAGATGGGCAAGTGGGGGAAACCTGGCTTTAGTCTGGAGGAGCCACCAGCACGAGGAACTCATGATGTCTGAGTGCTCTGCACAGCTGGGTGCTTGTGACAGGGCCTCGAGCTGATGGCCGCGTGGGAAAGTGTTGCTAGGAATGACAGAGCTGCTTAATGGCAGCCTGGGACAGGGGAACCCCAAATCCACCCCTCTGGCTCTGATGCTGGGACTGTGCCGCTCCCCTCCTGCTCACGGTGGGATTCCTGGTGCCCGCCCTGTGTGCTGAAGCTGCCTTGGGCTGGAGCACTTTAATTTCTCCCTGTGGTGAGCAGTCAGCTGCTCGAGCACCGTGCCATTGCCTGGCCTGTTGGCCCAGCTCACCAGTACCTGACGGGCCACACACCCAGCAGAGTCCAGTTTGGAGCTCTTCTACCTTTAGCGCCCAGTTACCCCAAATGACCAATGTCAGCAGCTGTAGCAGGGCTGGGGGTGGCACAGGCCTCTCCCCGCCTGATCTCAGGGCCCAGGCGAGCGGTTAGGCTTCAGGCCTGGCACCGTCTCCATGCCCTGAGCTCACTTGGGGTTCCCAACAAGCCAGGGCACGCAGGGGAAGGAGGGGTTGCTGTGCAGCTGGCCCCTATCCCAAAAAGACAGAGATGTCTCGTTTTATGCAGATAACAATTCAAATGCCCCAGTGTGTTAACACTGTGCAGGGCAGCGCCGGGGGATCAGGGCCGGCAGGAAGAAACAAGGCGAAGCCCTGCGGTGGGGATGAGCCAATTTGCTTGTCCAAGACAGAGATTTGATTAACAAATGGGGTGCTGCACGTGCCACCCTGTGCTGCACAAGGAGCTCAGTGACCGTGGCGGGATGCTCCAGTGGCTCCAAACCACCTTTTCCATCCTCTGTGCAAAGAACAACCCAACCACCCCATTTCAGAGAGGGACAATGGCCCTGCCCCTACTTAGGACTCAAGTATCCAAGCGGAAAGCACCCATCTGGGGGAAGCACCCACCTTGCTCCAGGTGTGGTGAGGTGGGGGGAAGGGCAGCATTGGGTCGGAATCACTGTTTCAAAATTACATTTATGATTTTTTTTGGGTTCACGGCTGAAACCAAACCAACATCTTCCCACAGAAAATGGGAACTCAGCTCAAACCACATTTTCCAAAAGGGATTTTTTTTTTTTTAAATGAAAAGAAAAAAGCCAAGTTCAACCAGCACAGCGCGTGGGAATGGGCAGAGAAATATTGTTACTAAGCTACCTTTCCGCAGCTAATGAGGTGATCTGAGGACACTGCAGCACAAGATTGGGTTTAACCCCTTGTCTTTCTTTCTCTTTTGCAAGTTAGTGGAAGAAACGGTTTTGTGACTTTTGGAAACCACAAGTCGCAAAGCCTTTGGTTTTAAACAGATTCCTGTGCTGCAAATGGAATAGAACTGAAGAAATCTGACTCAGCTTTTCCCTTTACTTCCAGCATCGGGACCTTCTTACAGCACTCCTGGCTCACCTGGGCTGCACTCACTGCAAGGTGTAAATTCTGACTTCAAAGTATCTCAACTTCAAGGCAGCTTTTTGGGGTTTGTTTGTTTGTTTGGGTTTTTTTGTTCCCCCCCCCCCCCCCGCCCAGCTTTTTGTCTCCACCATTTATTTGCTGGTCCTCTGTCTGTACCCAAACTCCTTCCCTCTGTCTGCCAGCGCTTCACTCCACCATCACCCTCTGCCATAACCCCCGCTCCGACTCTCCCCAGTGATGATTAATTCCTTGTCTCCCTCCACGTTGTGGCCTGCACCCGCCTTTAATCCAGTCTGCAAATGGAGGGCACGAAGCAAAACCTCCCCAGGCCTTGTTCAACTCCAGTCCCAGAGCTCGGGGAGCAGCCACACCAGCAAAGAGGGAAGGGATGGCTTTGGGGTGCTCTGAGGTGGGGGAAGGTGTGAAACCTGGAGTCAGCCTCTGGCTTTTTAACCTGCTCAGGCTGCTTTTCCCGCAGGTTGATTTATTGGAGGGTTTTTTTCCATCGTGCTGCTGGGCCTGAAGCCCCTGTGCAGGCTGAGACCTGCCCCTCCATAGAGGGAGGAGCAGGGAAGCCTTTGCCCAGGGACAGAAAAGCCTGAGTAAGGTGCTTGGAGGTGCAAATTCTCCCTCATGGGGTTATGCTGAGCTTCACTGAGAAAGCAGCACGCTCGCACAGGAACCCTTGATGCTCACTGTCCGGACTGCAAGAGGAGCGCACTCTGCACACATGCTGCTATCCCTGGGGGCTTTCTGCTTTTAAAAAAGAGTCTAGAAATTCCCACTGCTTTGACATAAACCAGGACTGCAGCAGTGTTAAGCAGCAAAAGCAAAAGACTGGACAGGAGAAGAGGAGGAAAGAATTCCTGCCTCGTGCTCCTAGGCATGATGGGGCTGGAAAAGTGCTGCTCAAGATGCCTTCACCTAAGGTCTGATGGGGTCAAAACTGCTTCCCCCTCCCTCTCCTCTCTTCTCAGGAGCCCTGCAGACAGCTCACCCCCTCCTTTGAGCCCTGCAAATGATGGCTCATGGGGCTTGCTCAGTGAGTGGGTGGGCAAGGGCAGGCCAGGCAGCTGGGGCTTTGACCCAGGTGGGCACAATCCAACCATGGCCCAGGAGACAAATTTAAGCAGCTCCAGGGAGGGTACTGGCTGGTTTGAGGGTTTCTTTGCTCTCCTGCTGAGGAGGAGCTAATGGGGGCTTTGGAGAGGGTTTTCCTGGCTGCCTTGTGCAGCTGCGTGGGGTTTGGTTCAGATTTCTGAAGCTGCCTGAGTGCAGCAAAGGAAAGATAGATCCCCTGAAGCAAGGGTCAGCTCTGTGCTTGCTCTTTTCAAGGTAAGATTGGGATTGTTGGTATTTTCAGAGTACCCCAAACTGGGCATGCATAATGGTGGCTCATAGCAATGTGCTGTAGGAGCCAGAGGGTACTTTAATCTCTCTGGTTTAAGCTATGTGGGTCACTGCAGATCCAGGGTCTCTTCCTGGCTGCCTTCCCCATGGGAGGACATGACCCCCTACTCCCTAAGGGAGGGAGCCAACTCCCAGCTGGAGAGCATCCCTTGTCTGCTGTGTGATGCTGGAGGCTTCCTGGCCTCCTCCCTGGCTCTGCACGTGGAGAGCCTCTTGTCAGGCAAGACTAAAAGGTGCATAAATGAAATTTAGAGCTCTAGCTGACCAGACTGATGGGTCTGGACTAGGCAGAGGAGAGGTGGCACGCAGCACTCCATGCAGTGTACTTGGAGTGGGTTTTGCAATGCTGAGATGTGGGAGAGTGCCGACTGCCCGTCAGGATTCATTAGGTGTCAGCTCTTGGTGGGTGTTCGGTCTGTTCCCTCTGCACAGCCCTGACTCGTAGTTCTAATGCACACGGTTGCCCTGAGATTGATTGTTAGCAGCAGCAATAAATCACAATCACAGCAGCCAGTGGTGAGTTCTGGATGCCAGTCAAAAAGCAGCTCCTCAGAGTATTTATCTCTTGTGAAGGCAGGGAACCTGGACAGTGAACAATTAGATCTGTGCGGCTCTGTGAAGCTGCATTTGATTAAGAGAGTAACTCTGAAGTACAAAGCTGTTGCTTTGGTGTTGATGTGCATTGCTAATAAGCAGCCTGGGTTCAAAAAATGAATAATAAGAGGCAGGAGACTTAAGCATAAAGCATCCCTGCAGCACTGCTCCCAGCAATGCGCTGCACCTGGGCCGGGGGCTGTGCACCAGGCTCCCACCTCCACCATTCTCCTGTGGCCTTGCTATTGTCAGTGCCTGGATGGACAGGAAAAACCAAAAAATGTGGCTTTTGCTGCACGGGGTGCTTGGCACAGGTGCCATGTCTTCTTTCCCTGTACCACAGAAGCTGCTGGGTGACTTTAAGGTGGATATATCTGACCTGGGGAGGGGGATGGCTGTGCTGTCCTGGGCACACAGCTGCTGAGACACCTGTCAGAGGGATGTGGTGGTGGCTGTAAGCCCCAGGCACTCACTGTAGTGCCATGGGTAGTCCTGTTTGCCACCCTGTGTCCCCTTTGTTAAAAACAGGATGGGCTGTGGCCGCAGCTCCTGCTCCCATAGAGCAGTGCTGGGTCACAATGTCAGTACCAGCTCAGCTACATCGTGCAAGAGGCACTTTGGACCCATATGGGTTGGTAAGGGGCATCCAGAACATGTTTGGAGCCCACAAACAGCCATGCAAGCGTGTAGACGTGCCAGGCAAACCCCCATGGGGTGCTCTGGTGTTTTGGGGAGAGTCTGTGCAGGGCTGAGGGAGTGAGCAGAGCTGCGGTGAGGGTGAGGAGGGAGCTGGCTTGGGTTCTAACCTGGGGTGAGTGCTTACCATGGCTTTCTAGGGAAGATAAGCACTTGATCACTCTGGACAACTTATTACTGTACTTGCCCATCACAGGGCACACTGATTTATTTCTTGACTCTCAAACCAAAGCTCTGCACCGTTCAGGTAAGCAGAACCAGGATAAAGCCCAAATGATGCATGGCCCTAATGGCCCCGCTGCTTTCTTTTTCCCATCTCTATTTTCCTCTTCTGAGAGCTGCTGTTTGCCTTTGCTCTGCTGAACAGCCCTGTTGATATTCTGTTTGAGGAGGAAAGCTTGAGGTTCCCCAACAGCATGGCCCTGGCACCCTGCCTCCCTGCTGCCAGGGCATGGAGGAGCCAGAGCTAAATATAAGCTGGGCAGGGGAAAAAATAAAAGGGGGAGGGAGAGCGGAGGAGGGGGAGCGAGAAGATCTGTTTATTTTCCTTCTGATCTCTGAGCCCTGTTATGTTTTATTGCTTCGCAAACAGGAGGTCTGGAAAGCTTCCTTCCTCCTGTGCCAGTGCAGGGTCAGCTGGGTGCATAATTCCTGTACTTGAAGGGGAAAAAAATACTAAATATGACTAAATTTACAGTAATGTTGTAAGAGTGCCATGGAACTCTCTTTACCCTCTCCAGGTCAGGTTTTACTGTAAATGCCCAAACAAACTATTTATATAAAGAATTTCTGCAAATTTGTGCTTACACTGTGTTGTGGAGACCTCAGATCTGGTGAGTAACCTGTGTGGGAAGAGCAGTGCCTGGAGAAAACCCCTCCGGAAGGTGATGCAGGCAGGTGCTTCATGTGCAACGGATCCTGGGGAAGGTGAGGCACCTTCGGCATGCTGGATCTTTGTGTATGCATGAGGATGTGGGTGCCGTTGCCTATAGCCTGGCGGTGCTTCAAAGGAAACTCTTCCTTTTCGGGGTGTGTGGTGTTTGAGTAGCTGCGTTGGAGAACAAAGGGACAGTATCAGGGAATATAATTGAGACTCCTCGAGGTGTTGAAAAGCACAGGAGGAAGCAAAGCTTTAAGGAAGCGGACTAAGGCTTTAAGAATTTGATTGGGCTTACTCAGCTCTTCCAATTCATCAGAAGATGCCTGACTCCTCCAGGTTACTGCCCTGAATTGGGGTCTTCTGCAATTGAGTCACGGGCAAATGTAACAAGCTGTGAGTAATTGCTGGAACCAAGTGTGGGTTTGGAAACAGGCTTTGCCTCTTCTCTTTGCTTGAGGGGAAAGGACATTGGTTTGCTTCCCTGCCCTGGCTTTGTGCTGAGTGCAGGTAAAAGCGCAGCCTTGAGTTGCTGCTGTCTGTGCTGCCCGTGGGGGATGCTCTGACACCCCCAGGAGCCTGTGCCCATCACTCACTTTGTGGTTTGGCTCTCAGCTTCTGGACCAGCTTTAAGATTTGCATGGAAAATGTCATCCAGCACAGGTACCAGTTGCTTGTAAAGAAATTCTGCAACATCAGTCCTACGTAGTGAAACCTCCCAAGCCCTCAGGGCCTGCATCATGTTGTCCTTCATCACCATGCACTACCTGTGTGTGATGTCCTCTCAGCTTCTGTCACACCTTCCTGTGGCAAGCTCTGGGCTACTGAGTGAGACAGTTCTGGAGCCTCACCCCAACCTTGGTTGATCCTGGAGAATGTGCAGAAATCTTCACTTCCCAGCACTGCATCCCCAGATCTGCTGTTCCTGGAGATGTCCATTTCTTCTTTGGATCCAGGGTGGCAATGCAGGACTTGAGTGGAATCAGAATTGCATTTTAATTGTAAACATTTGTCCAGAAATTAATGTTTCTGAACTAATGTTTTTCTCCAACCAGTGTGTTCAGAAAAAAATGACTCTTGCTAATTGATTTTTTTTTCTCCCCTGTATAACGGGAGATGTGCATGTAGAAAATCAACCAGACATAATTGAAAATCCCCTTCTTTCAGCAGGTATCCACATAATCACTCAACTGATGCATTTGCTTGTCCTCTGGCAGTTACCACCTCGGAGTCACATGGCTGGCTGGAGGGGGTTAATTTTTCTAATTTTTTCTTTCTTGAGCTGAATTAAGTGTTGAAAATCACTATAAACAAGCTTCCATGTATAATAAGTTTGTTTATTGTCCTGAATAAGTGTACCCATAGGGGGAATGTTATTGATGGCTTCCTGCCTGGTTGGAGAGGTGTGTTTGATGTCTTCATGCCTCTGAGATTGGTAAACTCACTGTTTGTCCTGATAGGCAAACCAGTTTTGAGCAACATCCAAGGGCCTTTTAGCAGCTGATTGATGGCTCCTCAGCAGTGAAGGTACCGTCTCCACAGCCCTTGTCTCCACTGTGCCAAGAGAACTGCCTCAAAATCCCAGAAACTTCACGCAGAGAACCAACAGCATGAGTGAGTGGGAGCAGAGTATAAAATAAGTGTAAAAAGTTGTAGGACTGAAAAGCTGTGATTAATCATTGCCTCTCATACAAGGCAGGTGAGATCTTGCCCTGCTGCAAACTGGGTCTTGAAGGTGACAACAGATTTCAGCTGTTCTAAGAGGATGAGAGTAAGTTGGGTATGTAGCTGGTGTGAAAATTGGTGCTACAGGAGAACTGTGGGGTCAGCGTCTGCCTGGGAGCATCCCTCACCTCCCTTTGCTGTCTCAGTCCATGAAGCTCTCCTGCTGGTGGAGAGGGGTTTCCTCTACAAAGTGTAGGAGACAGTCAAAATGCAACAGCTATGGTGCCCCTGGCATGCAAGGAGAAGGCAGGGAGGGAGCAGAGTCAGAAGGAGCAGATGGGCTTTGGCGTGTCGCTGCAGGAAGGGGAGCAGCAGCTCCAGGCAGCCGGCAGGCTTGGAAGGCAGGGTTTGCATGCAGGGGAGTCGGTGGCTCAATGAGCTGGGCTGAAGCACTTGTGTAATTAAAAAGCTCACGAGATGGTTGGGCTGTTTGTGAGAGGTGCTGTGAGATCCCGAAATTAAGAGGCTGCTGAAGGCATGGATAGGTGGGAGGGAGCAGTGATCACCTGGTTATATTTAGGGGCTGCTTGAGGGCCAAGCTCCACCTTTGGATCCTTGTGTGAGATTTTTTGGTGGCCACAAGATTACAGGGCTTGGCTTGCACCAGGCGTGACCACAGAAACACAGGTTTTGGTGCCTTTGAAGGCTGGGGGTTGCACAGAGGAGCTTCCCAGCCACGGGCTGATCACTGGGGACTGGGCTGCAGAAATGATGCAATCCAGGAGTGTGGAGCAAATTGAGACCAGATCCTTGGGGCAGCTCAGGGGGAGTGTCCCAGATGGCTGGTAGCTGGCAGAGGGCTTTCAAACCCTTCTGCAGGTTGTGTTGACAGCTCTGCAGCATCATGGGCTCTTTGTGGGATGGATGTACCTCTTGCAAGTTTATGGCAGCAGCTTACAAGGTCTGTGATGGTACCAGTCAACTTTGCTTCACATAGCAAAGTTCACTGCACACCATTGGTAACAGCCTGCAGCAGGTCTGGAAATTACTGGGGAATTTCTCTGTGTTGCTTTGACCTCTCTTACTATCACCCTAAGCAGACTGAAAGTAATCAAGGTTTGTTCAGAAGTAATTATGTATCAGAGCCTCTCTTGAGGAGCAGCAGGTAATGTTATTTTTATTTTTTAAATTTTTTTTGTTAATAAAGCTACCTAACAAAAGACTTCATCATTCCAGCAACACTGAATGTAATGTGCTGGCAATAATTAATGCCGCTGCTAATGGTGGATTGGAATTTTGCCTTAATTATATCATTAAGATACATTTCATGCATTTAATTGTTTTTGTCAAATGACAGCAAAGCTCTCCCGCCTCACATCTCCTGTTTCCTGATTCAATTACTTCACATGCAAGGGCAACTTGCTAGTAATGGCCTTTCACAGCTTTCGCTTTCCAGGGGAAATCAAGTGGGTTTTGGTTAGATATGCCAGTACATCTCAGGTTAGTGAGGCTTTCCTGTGCTGTTTGTCAGTGTTAGTGGGGAACAGATGCACTGAACTCTTCTTCCTTGCCTAGGTTTCCTGAAAAATGGGGGAGGGGGAGAGAATTGTCAAGACAGGCCTGGGAAGAATAAGAAGGTTAAGACTCAGCCATGCAGATTGATTTTTATTGTATGCTCTGCTGTACCAGTGGGAGGGTAAGTTCAGGTAAAACATGCCACATCTAGCCTGAAGGTGATTCTTGGGGTCAAGGGCTTGGGTCTCGGGGGGGCTGATGTATTGGTCCAGGGATTCACTAGCAAAAGTTCCTGGATGTCAGTGAAATCCAGCAGCTGGAGAAGATCTGGCACCTCCAAACTGGTCCAGACCCTGCTGTGAAGAACAGAGTGATCAGCTGTGAGAAATGGGATAGGATCTTCTGTGTGTCCCCAGCTTCAAAGCTGATGTAACTTGCACAGGATGTGTTCTGGAGGAGCTTTTTTCCCCCTTTCCTGGTTTGTTTTTGGGTGGCAATGGCAACGCACTAGCCACGACAGCGCTGGTCTGTGGAGCAGGTCACTGATGGGAGATGGAGCTGCAACTCTGGGCCTACAGCAGCACCAGCCAGGAGGCTCAGGACTTCCCTCCTGCTCACAGAGTTTCCTGCTTGCTCTTTGAAATTAAATCGGTTTGTGTCTTTGTGAGGCCAGAGCTAGTCACCCACAGCAAGCCCAGTCTTCTGTCAAGGCATCTAGGAGGCACATGAATCAGTGTGGTCCGTTGTGGTCCAAAATAAGACCTAGAGCCCTTGGCAATGGTGACGTACGTGGATTTGTTTTGGATGAGTAAATACAGCTTTCACTGGACAGGAATTTGTAGTTATGTTTGCAATTCCCAGCTGCTCAGAGGGATGGGAGTGGTGCACGCTCTCTACTTTGTGCCTCTTCTGACTGCAGCTCCCTCCCAAGCCTGTAATCATTGTTATGTGGCTACACAAAGGAAAAATTCAGGACGAGGGTGGTTGGGAAACAGGGGAATCTCTGGCTGCAATAGTCACCACAGAAAATTGTGTTAAGATGCCTTGAGGGGTAGAGAGCTCTTTGCTTGTCTCTAGCATCACTGCTGGATTTTGGACCGTCTGAAAAGTCAAAACTTCCTCAAAGGCCATCCAGGCTGCCACTGCTGTTGGTGTTGCAAAGCCAGAAGCCCACAGTGTGTCATACACATGATGTAGTGAAAAGCAGGCAAAGCAAGTGGGAAATTCAGGTGAGTTTGTGCAGATGATAGGGTGGGAACTTCCAGGTGACAGACACAGTAAGTGGTTAGTAGTTGGAAAGCCTTCCCAAGTTGTTACTGCAACACTGACTGTGGGAAACATTTGGGAGCAGGCTTTTGTTCTCAAGACTATAACCAGGCTGCTGAGGTCAAGGATTCAGCGAGTCAATTAGTTGTATTTGATGTTTAGAGTCCAGTGGGGATGAAGTCAATTGCCTCTTTCTTTCTGTTTCTTCTTATCCTTTCTTGTTTGCTGCATGATAGAGCTGGAACTTGGCTGAGGCACAAATCCCAGCCAGCACATAACAGGTTTTGCCCTAGCAGTGTCCTGGGGGACCTGCAGAAGAGGCAGAGGAGCTCTTCGGGCTCTGTAGAGCCCCAGCCAACAGAGAGGAGTCCTGTGCTGGAAGTGTCCTGCTGCATAGGCTGCAGATCTGCTTTGCTACTGGCTAAAGCCTCGAGCACAAAGCTTCATGGGCATCACTTTGAAAGTGCTGAAAGATGCTCCTCACACACTATGTCGTGGTCACATGGAGCTCATTGGGGATAACAACTCAGTTACCATCTATTAAAAGCATTGTCATCCTGAATGGTTTCAAGCCAGTCAAGCACTAGATCACCATGACCTGTATCTGCTGGCCCAGGGTCTGTGCTGTGCTGTCCTGTCAAGCTCTGGGAGTCAATAACCTTCATGTTGTTTGTAATTGCCTGTGTTTCTGCATCGAAACAGACCTCAGAGGGCTCCAGGGACTGCCTGTTGGAAAGACAGTGCAGAAGGATGCCAATCCATGTTACATAAACTGCAGAGAAACCACCTGAATGCCGATCAAACACAAAGCAGTTAATGACTATGAGGCAGGTATTGTTCTGAGATTTATTTTTTGTTCCATCAGGTGTTGGGTGAGACTTAAAGGAACTTTCTCTTTTTGATTATTGATACTTTCAATTAGCCAACAAAAGGGAAGAGGGCAGCAGGTGAAAGGAGATGAAAAATCTGCTGAGCTCCTTCTCCTCCTCTCTACCTTTTGTAAAACAGGGCTAAATCTGAGACACCATGCAGTTTTGGCTCTATATAGGGATGAGACATTATGAAAATACAGATTTTTATGTCAGAAAAAAGAATCCAAAATTAACTATAACTTCCTTCTGTTGCCAGAGAAGTTGGACTTGCTTACGGCTCCTTCCTACTGACGCTTGGGCAAATGGCAGCCTGAGACATCAGATAAACACTTGATACCAAAAAGAGCTCAAATAAGAGGTGTGAGGAGCACTGATTTCTACTATATAAAGTAGTGCAATACTGTCTTGCATCTTTCTACTAGGAAGCTAAATTTCCAGTTCAATTTTGCTTATAGATTCTGTCTGGAGTGTTCTGTCAAATACCTTTCCCCTGGCCCCATCCTTGCTGTGATCGTTAGTAATGAACTTATGTTGTGTTTTATTTCAGGTTCTCTAACAACTTTTGGAACAAAACCGAGCACCATTAATTGTTGCTCGCAGAATGAACCAACAACATAATTTATCAATGTGGTGATAACGGTGATGTTTGTATTTCCCAGTCTTCAAATCCTTGGACTAGAAATGACAACATTTTAATTGAAAATAATGGTAATTATCTCTTTGCAAAGGTGTTTTGCTGCAATACTCAATGTCATCTTTGAAACCAGCCATGAACAGAAGTCACCATAAGCAACAATAAACTAAGAATACTTTTTGGTGGAGTTTGTTGCACTGCATCTGTTGTGTGGGAAATAACACCTCTGAGTTTTGTTTTGTTTGGGATTTCAAAATGGTTTGTGGATGGGAAATTTCAAACCAATGCCATCGAGGGGGGGGAAAAATTCAGCTGCTGCTATTTAGCTAAAACTGAAATGTTATATGATAATATGGGTGGTTCTTTAATGCAGTCTGTGTATATCTATGTATGTACACCTCGAGAAAGACATTAATATGGAAACAAGACACTTGCTGCATAAAGATGAGAGAATTCTTCACCCCTTCCTGCTGTGAAATGCCAAGTGTTGTATGTTGTCAAACTGTGCTGCGAATTGAGTTGGGCATGGTGGAGCTGAGCACTGCCCGAGCCCAAGGGGACAGTGTTTCCCTGTGGAACCGGGACCCTGGCACTGCTCAAGGACCTTGTGCCCAAGGACCATGGGCAGGGGCTTGGTGAGTTCTCTTGCCCAGCCCCAGCAAACTTTGATCAGTCCAGAGCAAGTTTAAACTTCAACTGCTAAAATATGTTCAGCCTTTTCTGGGAAAATAATGTCCCAGTGCAGGGCAAGGACAGGATGCTTTTTGATTGTGTTTTGCACTTGTTACACTCTTTTTTTTTATTGCTCATTTCAAGTAGCACCACCCTTCTGCATTGCTGCAGAGCCAGTGTGTGTGGTGCCTGCCCCAGCTCCTGGGGAGCCTGGAGAGGAGCCACTGAGCAGCAGCTCCATAAAGCCTCAACAGTGGAAGTGAGAACCAAATGAGCATTTGGGATGTTTCCAACCCGGATTTGGGGCTGGGGGAGGCAGGCAGGAGCTGGGAGGGCAATGTTGCCACCCCACACCTGGAACTGGGGAGGGATACCTGCTCTCATGGAGGAGTCCACCACCAGCCTCATGCAGACATCTAACACCTTCTCCTTAGATCTTTATTTCACCGTAATCTATTGAAATGATTCCCTTATGAACTAGCTCTTGATGTCCCTATTAACCGAGGATTAATTAATTATTAATTAAGCAGCCCAGGCTACTTATTAATTCAACTTGTTAATTAAGTATAGGACATTAATGAGGCAGCTTGATAATTGAGTTGTTCAGGAGGAGGAGGAGATCTGCCTGGTTCCTGCGGCAGAGCTGGGAAGGTGGCTCCGAGTGGTTGTGGGAGCTCCCTGAGCTGGATTGTGCAGTCACAGCTTGGGAGAGGCTTTATTGCTGTCTCTCTGTGGTCAGCCCAAGGTGACCTTTCAAGAAGAGCCTCCAGGACTTGCAGGCCAATATCTCAGCTGAGTTGTGTAAGTACTGGGACAGCACCAGTGTTACCATGGGATGAAAGTGAGGAGGGTGACATGGAGGTGTGGGAGGTGATGGGGAACAGTGACCTCCTGCTTTTGTCAGCCTCCATGAGATTCACAAATGGGAACTTGTGCTCCTTGCAGGTTAGCATCAGCTAGTCAGGAGTGATGCAGCAATTCTGGAATGTTCTCTTGGAAAAGTGTGCTGATGGGCCACTTCTTGTTGCTAGCAAGGCTCTGACATCATTGGGTTTGTTCCACAGCTAATGCCATTCCCCAGGCGAGTTGAAAATAAAACCATCTCTAATCACTTCTGAAAGTTTCTGAAGAGAACTGATGGAGGAAGAGAGCTAATGAGGAAGAACCCCAGCTTTAGAAATGCCAGTGTATTCCCTGAAGTCAACAACTTAAAAAAAAAAAAGGTATTTTTTGAATATTCATTTCTACTGAGCTTTTTCTATTGCTATAATTAATTTGTCACAAATACACTGACAAAGCATTTCTGGTGGAGTGATGAAGGCTACAGGCAGTGGTTTACTTAGTCTCTTTTGAAGAAAAATAACTAGCTATCAAATAACTTCAAACTCTTAAAGCTTTACTGGCCTGATCCTGCTTTCATTAAAGAATGCAACTTGGCTTTGAAGACAGCTGAAGCTATTGAAACATTGTCATATGGATTTATTTTTGGTTAATTCAATCCCCTTCTGGTGTGTTCGTATATTATCCATGGGCACTTTGACAGGCACCGGATTTTTGTTCTCTCTTTGTGGAGCGGGAAGAGAGCAAAACCTTTAAAGCATCCAGAGAGGGACTCAGGGCTCAGTTCTGCTGGCTTTCCCCTTCCTTCAGCAGTAATGTCAGATTCCTTGGGATGCTTACCCCAAGTAAAAGATTTGATAGTAGCTGAATCACAAATCAATGCTGAATGTCTCAAATAACTGACATGTAAAAGAGTCATAGAATTGTAGGGGGTGGAAGGGACCTCCACAGATCATTGAGTCCAACCCCCCTGCCAAAGCAGGGTCCCTAGGACAGGTCGCACAGGTCAGTGTCCAGATGCATCTTGAATATCTCAAGAGATGGAGACTCCTCAACCCCTTGGGCAGCCTGTCCCAGGGCTCCCTCATCCTCACTGTGAAAAATGACATCTGCCTCACTAGATCAGGTCACTGCTCCCTACCAGGTAGGCTTGCACTGCCTGGGTGGGCAGTTTGGGGAATCAAAGTCTTCCAGGTTTCCCCCTCTGCCTTTCTACATCTGAAGGAATTGTGGCATGAGTCATGGGCATCCTCACTGCATCCAACGGCTGACTCAAGTCAGCAGGAATGGTGGGTTTATTCAAGGGGTGAAGGATCAGACCTGATTCTGTAACCATTATTCACCCCAAGTAGCACTAGCTCAGTAAGTCTATTCATGTAAGCAAGCCCTTGCTGATGTGAGTTATGGTGGCAGATCCTGGCCCTGAGTTATTACACGAAACCATCTCAGGCTCAGGAGAAGGCTGCATGACTCAGATCTAGCTTTAAAAATAAAAGTTTAAAATCCCAAGTTATAATGTGCCATTTGGCTCCTGCTGAAGTTGGGCTAAAAAGGCTGTGCCGAATAATAAAAAAGATCAAGCTTTTGATGTTAAGTTGCATGTTCAAGCATAAAATCCAGCCTTGATGCTGAAGCTTAGCCTGGCTTATTTCACTCGGGTGAAGGCACTAAGTGAGGACCTTACACTGTTTCTCACTTAGAGGAAATGTCTGTGCATTAAAAGAAAAAAAAAAATAAAAGAGAAAAGTTGTGACAGATAAGTAATTAGGAAACATCTGGCCAAAGCAAAGGCAACAGGAGTGATTCCAAGCCAAGGTGGTTCATTGAAAGCTTTTCATCTCTGCTCCAACAGAAACGGCAAACTTAGCACTTAAAAAAAAGAAGAAATAAAATTCCAGCTTTCTGATGAAGTGTTAAAAAGTCAGAGAGTGAAAAGTGCCTCTACATCCAGGCAGCACGGGAGCCTGAGCGGAGGAGGAGAGAAAACACCAGGCTGTGCATATGCAGAGGTGCGTGCCAGGGGCCCGAGGCAGGGCCAGCACCTTGACGCTGTCACGGTGGTTTTGATTGAATTCCCAGCAGCGACGTGGCCCAGGACTGACGCGGTGTTGATTGCACAGGCCGATGGTAGCACAGTGCCGTGGTTGCCTTGCGAGCCCCTTGGAACCTGTTTCCTGTTGTGCTGGCTGTTCCATGTGCCCCTATGTACAGGCATCTCTAGGGCAAGTGGGGCTGGTTTGCGCAAGCTGGCTGGGAGGTGTCTGCAGCCCCGATGACCCCTGAGCCACTTCTCAAAATCCTTGCAGAGCTGTGCACAGAGCAATGGCATGCTCTTACTGGGGGTTGGGGTGAGTGATGGTCCCTTTCAGTTGGCTCTGTTTAACTTGGTAGGGTGTTTTGGAGATCTTTACCAGCATTTTGTGAACACCCAGTGGTCTGGAGGGTCCGGTAAAAGAAATCCTGGGATTGTTTGGGTGCTTCCCTCAGCTAACTGCAGTGGAAGGACTTTGCTCTCCTTGAGAGGTGATGCTTTCTCACAGTGGTCTGGCTGTTGTGGCACCTGCTAGAAATGGTCTGCTGGGCTTCCTTCTAAATTTAAAACTATTTTGAGTTTTCAGATGTGGTTTTAGATATTTTCACATTGGTGGGTTTACACACATCCAGCTTCTCCAGCTGCTGTGGCCCTTTCTTCATGGCGTTCACACGTGGTATCCCAGCAGGGATGGACAGGGCAGCCCTATCCATGCTTCACAGGCACTCAGAGGCAAGCCCTGCTGTTGGTGGGAGCTGCTGCTTTTTTAAATTGCCCGGTTTTTATATTCTTAACACACCAGAATGAAAGCCCAGAGCAGAATTCACAGCATCTCTCACCACTCGGCATCCAGCTACCGCCCTGAGCTCTGCCAAGCAGGGCAGGAGGGGCTGCAAGGTCCCGGGGAGGGATGGGAGTGGGCGAAGTGGGCAAACACTGGCTAGTGTCCCCTTGCCTCACTGCCCCGGGCGAGGAGGAGGAGGAGGAGGAGGAGGAGCATGAAGGGGAGAATGGGTGCTCCAGCACAGCAGCCATTTTAAGCTGCTCCTTGCACAGCTGGAAATCATTGCGATAGCATTGGCTGCCAAGGACAGTTACGAGGTTTGGCAGGGCTCGGAGGGAAAGAGGTAGTGGCTAAATCATTTCTGAATAGTAAGTGCTTCAAAGCCGGAGTGAGAGGCCCTGGCTTGCCGGTGGGTGCCGGCGCGGGTCCCGCTGCCCTGTGCTTTGCACAGCCGGGGCTGTCTGGCCCCACGCTGGGGTGGAGCAGAACCCAGCACTGGCCCCAGGGAAGGGGGCAATGAGGGTCCTTGCGGGGTGATGAGCACCCCCAGGTCTGGAACTGCTCTGCCAGTGTGTCCCCAGGCACAGGCAACACCTTAGAGCCAGGAGGGAGTTGTTACTGCCGAGGATGTGCTCTGCAGCCCCAGCACAAAAACTCTCCATGAAGCAAGAACAGGAAGCATACAATATATTCCTTTCCAAATTAATTGCTATTATTTTGATTAAAACACATTATCATATAAATATTTGATTAAGAATGCGATTAAATCTTTCTTGCTCGTGAACTGTGACAACTTTAAAGTCTAACCTTTTATAGCTTGGCACCACATCATTATTTTGCTCATTAGCCACATTTAATAATTCCATCTCATAATATGCTTTGCCATTTGGAACCTGCCTTTGTGTGCCAAGTTCAAATCGATGCTGTTAGTTATTTGTGCCATTGCAGATAATTAAACAAAAATTAAAAGTGATTTAACCTTGCAGTCTGGTGTTGGGTGGATGAGTGTTTGAGGGAGGGAGCAGATCATGGAGCATGAGTCAATGGGGGCTCTTCCGCCCTTGGCTGCGTTGGTGCAAAGCTGGCTGGGAAGGGGGTGGAAGAGCAGGTACATCTCCTTGGTGGGGGCAGGGAGGCTCCGGTAATTCAGAAAGTCCCTTTCCACCGAGTAAAGCTGTTGGGCGTCACAAACAGAACAGGCAAGCTTGCTGTGGACTCTCATAAATGAAATGACAGGGTAAAACGGGATGGTTTTGGGTCTTGGGTGTGCGAGGAGGGGGAGCAGTGTGGCTTTGGCTGAGGCTGGTGGGGTCCCCCTAAGGTATCAGTCCCCTCCCTGCCCCAGGACTCATCTCCCCGGGGTGAGGGTGCTGCCATCCTGCCCCAGCTCCTTCTGCTCAGCTCAGGCTGTTAATTTTGGCCAGGGCTGAGCACCATGGGCTCCTCCTGTCCCCCCACAGGATCAGGCCCTTGCAGGCTGTCTGGAGGCAGAAGGATGCCTCTGTCTCTCCCAGCTCTCTCCAAACAGCCAGAGCCCACTTTCCTAATTTAAACTGCACACAAAAGCTTGCCTTACATGGTCACGGATGCTATTTTTAGGTTTGCCAATTAATCCAGCTCCGTTTGAGTTGGATTAGAAATCACATACCCCCTTAATTATAGGTGTATAAACTCCAGACTGGCAGCTGTTTTGACATTCTCAGCTGGGAAATTTGCCCTAAACAGCCGCCCCCCCTCCCTGAGCTGCGTCAGGATCGCGGGCTCGGGGCTGCCTGCCTTCGTGCCCATCTGCTGCAATGGCACTGCGCCTGCTCTCGGCACGCTTGGACGCCTGCCCTGGGACACAGGTGCCAGGCAGCGATGAGCAGAGATGGGCAGCCTCCCTCTTTCTTCTTTTATTCTTCCTTTTTTTTTCTTTCCCTATAGGAAAATCTCCCCTGTGTTCCCCCCTCCGGACTTGTCTTTCCACTGAAGAGATCTGCCAGGAATGGGAAGACACCCGCACCGATACTTCCATGGTGGCATCTCCACTGGGGGCAGCGGGAAGCACCGGCCCCACAGGATGGGCCATGGGGCTAGCTCCTGGCACTGTGGGACACTGTGCCCCCCATGCAGGGCTGCCCGCCTGGCACAGCTCAAGATCTGCACATCCAACCGTGCCAGCCCATGGCACCTGCCTGCCCACGGCCAAGGGAAGACCTATGGCCCCACAGCCAAGGGAGGACTGGGCCAGGCCATACCTGAGCCGTGAGCTAAGTGCCCAGCAGTGCTGGGTCAGCATCACCCACTGCACGGCTCTGGCACCCCCACAGGAGGGTCCATGCCCCTCCTGCCCCAACTCACCATGGTGCCTGGTGGTGGTCTTGCTCCTTTCCATCTTTCCTGGTAGCCAGAGGTGTGACAGTAGCCAGCATGATTGCTGTTTTATCCTAAGTGCTTTTATGTTTTGTTTCGGTGTAACACTAAATGCTTTTGAGCCCAGTGAGCAAAGCTCCCTGCTCGCTTGGCCCCCAGCACGTCCCTCCTCTCGTTTAAAGGCAGTCAGCAGCATCAGCATGTGATACTCCTGCCCTTTTCCTGATGACCTCACCGCATGTCTGGCATCCCCTTTAATTCCATGCTCCCCAGATCAGCTCTCCAGGCTGACCCTGACCCGCACCCCTCCCCACTAACACTGCACCCCAGACCATTGCTGCCAGGAGCCCGGTGCCCCATCCCCAGCAGAGACAGTGATCCCCATGCTGCAGTGTAGGTGCCCTCTGACCTGCCTCCCTGCCATCCCCACCTGCCCACACACCCACACTCCAGCTGGCAGGAGCTAAAATATCCCATAGCAGGGGAAAAACACGTCCCCTTTTTACATCCTGCTTGAGATGCTCCACACTCTCCTTGTTTATGTTAAAGCCTGGCAGGCTCATGGGGCAGCTCACACACGGGGAGCAGGCACCCAAAGTAGTTTTCCATTGAAGTTGCAGCCATAGACCTTTTCTCATCCGATTTTCTACTGCCCATCAAAAAAACCCCAGAGGTTTGTGTTACAACTGCCAGGGGAGATCTTCCTGCAGGGAATAAAACGCTCTGTTGGTGCATCGAGCCATTGCCTTCAAAGCAAAGAGCTTCCCGGGCGCAGCCAGCAAGGTGGAGGGTGCTGCGTAAAGGTCCTTCTGCCCCAGGGCTGCCCCACGAGATGGTTTATGAAGCCAGGAGTCACGGTCAGTGATGAGGAAGGGAATGAGCTCATTTCTCTTTGGCTGTGTAGGACAGAGGCCAGCTCTCCCAGCTAATGGGGACATCCCAAGGGGGGCTGGAGAAGCCCTGGGCCACCCCGGGCCCTGGCAGGAAGCACAGCACAGGGTGCGTGCAGGATGCACTCCGTGGACGCTGCTCCTGCCTCTCAACTCAAAGTGGGAAGGAAAAAACTGTGAGGGTTTCCCAGGCTTTTCTGCTGCTGGTCAGACCAGCAATGCCCTGGCAGATCCCACCTGCGACTTCCCAGAGCTGTTTGGAAAGAAACACCTGTGTCTGGCAGGGGTCAAGGAGGGGAAAGTACCTGCCATAGGCCATGGCAAGTACCATAGGTACCTGCTTTGATGGGCTTTGGAATCCCATAAAAGTTCTGGTACAGTTCTGGAGAAGGCATCCTGGTCCGACCTGCTGGCCCTGGGGTGTGGGGCTGTCTCCTTGCCTCGCCTGCAGCTCTTCTTTTTGGTGGGTCTGATGCTTTATTGCCCTCGATGTCTGCTAAAGGTGTTTCCAGAGCCCATGGTACCAGTGTGATAAACCCCAAACCCCTGCACCCCCACAGAGTCATGCCACTGGCACAAACCTTCGCTTCTGCAGGCTGACCTAGCCCAGCTCTCCCAGCCTGTCTACAGAGCAGAGCTCCTCCAGCCCTTGGACCATCTCTGGGGCTCCCCTACACTCACCGTGTCCCTGTGCTGCAGGGGGTTAGGAAACGCAAGCACAGAGGTGAGCCCTGATATTTAGGTGCGAGGTGGACCCAAATTTGAATGTTTCCAAATTCAGAACTAATTAGCAAAATGAAGATGTTACATCCTGCCAGCAGGTCTCCAGCTATGTGTGTACCTCACAGCTGCATTTCTGAGCAGGAGACCCACCTCGCTGCCCAGAGCGGGGAGTCCCTCCTGCATCACTGCCAGCCTGGGCAGCTCGTGCTGCGGCAGCTCTAGCTCAGTCCCAGACATCCCCAAACGCATGACAGAGAGATGGGGAGGGGTAAACTCTTAAAAGTCCTTCTTGCCTTCCCTGCTACAACTGATGAGAAAACCAAGAGGGGGGAGAGAATTTACAAATCTCTGCAGCAGGAGCTGAACAGAGACCCGCTGACTTCGTCTCAGCGTGCCGACCAGTGCCAGCCAGTCCCAGCTGGCACCGGCCACTGGGAAAGTGGGACTTGGATGCTGCTCACAGCACCCGGAGCCATCCGGACCCTTCTCGTCTGCTGCCAACACAGTAAAGAAACCCCTTGTGAGATGAGAGAGGACCTGCCAGCCTGCTCTGATGCCTTCGAGTTCTTGCAATAGCCAGCGGGAACTGCAATTAACGTCTGCTGCAATTTCTTCATTATCATAATGACAGTGCTCAGCAAAATATACGGGAGACATTGACGGTGACGCCCAGATGCTGGAACCATACGATGCCACATGGAAAATCATGGCGTGGTATAAAAACTAGGCTTTTATATGGTACAGCTGCCTCTGCATAATGCCCTTGTAATTTATCAGCATATAGCATCTGGTTCTTTGCTGTCATTCTTCAACTTTCAGACAACCATAATCTCAAGTGTCTTAATAATAACACAGACCTGCCAGACAGGGGAGGAGGGTGGATGGGAAGGGGGTGGGGAGCAAAATTACTCCTTTTGTGCCGTACATCCCAAATTAGAGGGGAAAAAAAGCAGAAAAAGGGTAAGTCTGGTGGAGACTGGGAGTGCTGGAGGGATGGGAAGGGTGAGGGATGCTGGAGGAGGGGCTGGGGCTGCACAGCAGGTCTTGGAGGACCCTGCCCGAGGGGGCATGTTGCAGAAGTCGTGGCTCTGGTATCCAGGCTTGGAAGAGCTTCCAGGCACCGGCTCTTTCAGGGACGAATTCTCCTCTGTAGGCTTAATGAAAACCATTTGGCCAAGGCTGCGGTTTGAGAGGGCGCACCACGGCTCTGCGGGGCTCAGCCCCACAGCCCGGCGTGGGGTGACAGCATGGCAGAGGGGGGATACTGGGTCCTGCGTTGGCTGCCCAGAAAATAAAATGCTAAAAGGGTTTGAGGCAGGAGCTTT
The DNA here is from genome assembly GCA_020800305.1 of Porphyrio hochstetteri. Taxonomy (NCBI): domain Eukaryota; kingdom Metazoa; phylum Chordata; class Aves; order Gruiformes; family Rallidae; genus Porphyrio; species Porphyrio hochstetteri. The sequence continues at coordinate 11,373,072 of CM036921.1, read as the reverse complement.
TCCTGCAGCTCAATGCTGGCTGGGTGCAGAGCTGTGCCATTGCAGAGCTGCCTGATCACTGCCCTGGTGGTCCCTGCACCATAGAGAGGCTCTCGTGGCACATCCCGACCCATCGTGGGCACTTGTGAGAGAACACAAGATCTCCACACAGCCAAACACGTCCTCACCCCCATCAGGTAGATCTCCCAGCGCATCTCCTGTCAAAGTTGGGAGGAACACTGCAAAGAGAACCTGCAGGCACAAGGGCAAATCCGAGTCCCAGTTACACAGGGGTAAACCCACTGTGTGGGATCACACTTGCTCCAGGAGATGTAAGAGAGACCTGACCTGCACCCAGTCCCCATGCAGAGCGGTGCCACAGACCCTGCCCTGTTCCCAGCACGCTCCGAGTCCCTGGTGAGGGGACATGGGGATGTGGGATGCGGGGACGTGGGATGCGGGGACGTGGGAGGTGGCAGGCTGCCTGCTGCCGCCACGAGATGGCGAGCGAAGGAGTCTCTTTGCGGTCCGTCCCAGGGAAAGGTGCCTGGCTGCGGGAGCGGGACAGCTCGGCCTGACTGGCTGTACCAAGGGAGGAGCGTGGGGAACAAATGCAGGTGCACTCATGGCCAGGCTGGGTAAAAATAAAGATGCTTGACATTAGCGGAGCACGATGTGGGAGTACATGGCAGCGTGTCCCGTGGGTGTTTGTACCCTCTGACTCCCCCCTTTCACACAGCCAGCATCTCCAAGGGAAGGGCTGCGTCTCTGCTTGCCCTCTCCATCCCAGTCACTCCTAGGATAAGCCATTGCTTCCCCACCTTGCCTGCAGCTGGGGTGGGTGGGAGCAGGGTGGGGGTGGAGGTGTTAATGGCAGTGTGCTGGCCTGATGGGGGGCACCTGGAGGGTCCTATAACAAGGACTGGAGAGCTAAGCTCTGCTTGGTTGTGTTGCCTGGGGAGCAGAGAAAGGTCCTCTCCTGAGTTGGTGCACAAAAGCAAATGGTGGGGGCTGACTTTGCCCTGGGGTGGGGAGCTCTGGGGGACCCTGCTGAAGGGTGGTGAGCTGTAGGGCTGAGGTCTTGCTCAGCTGCTCCTCTGATGTTACCAGATCCCTGTGGCTGCCTCCTGCCTCTGCTGCAGTGTGTGCATGTGAGTACTGTCCTTTGCTGGGCTGTGTGTCTTTTCCTGGTGCTTGCCTGATGGCTTTGACCTGGCAGGAGGGCTGGGATGGCCCCAAGTCAGGCTGTCCCCTGTCATGGGAGTGTGTGGCAATTGGTCCCTCCCTGCCCTGAGGATACTTTTCCCTGGATATTTCTGTGGAAACCAGCTCCCACCTCCACTGGAAGAGATGTCTGCAGGAGCAAAAATGGCTTTTTTGTGTGTGTGGTGTTTGTATGAGAGCTGGCTAAGCCCTTCCTGGTGCTGCTGATGGGGGTGGGTGGTTGCACGACTGTTATTGCAAGGTGAGGTTTGTGTGGCTGCTGTGAAGGGGCCAGGAGCAGGTTCAGCACTGTAACCTCCAGAACTGAGTCCTGCCGGTGTAGTACTGAATGGTCATGGGAGGCATCATTCAGTATCACAGCAATTACTCTACTGCCCTTTGGAGACAAGTTAGGGTGGTTACAACAGTCATTTTGTGATGGGAGTTAGTAATCCAATATGCCCACAGCTCGTGCTCCCCAGTTGTGCTTTGACCTGTTTGACTGGCCCTGTTTGCAAAGGCCCAGTTTGTGGCGGTTCAGAGTATCCTGGGTTTGGAGTTTTGTTTGTTGTGTGTCACAAAAACCTCTGGCTACTTCTATGCTAGGAGGTGAGCAGGGAGAGAGTGGCTGTTCTGACCTGCTCTCTGTGTTTGTGTTTTGAAGAGATAAGAGCCGTATTACGTTAACAATCAGACGATCTGTGACGAACTGGAGCCAGTGGCCCTCGCTGGGCCAGAAGGTTTATCTTGGGAGAGTGCCTGGGTGGGGGGAGATCCCTAGCTGGGATGAGATCTCTGGCTGGGGTGAGGGCAGGTGCTGCCAGTTTTGCTTTGCTATTAGAGGTGAAATTTGTTTGGACTCACTGGAAGCTGTGGCAGGTATCCAGACGTGAGGCACCTCTGTGGGGTCGTTTTAGGTGACTGGTGTTAAACAACCCAATACCCAGGTGAAGCTCTATAGTGTAGTGCCAATGTTAGCTGAGCCACAGGAAATGGCCTTTTGGTCCCTGGCATGTGTGCTGGGGTACATTAGTCACCCCAAGAGAAGTTTAGACTAACAAATCTGTACTACAGAGCTTGTCTGTGCCCTGGGGTTGCAGCTCCACTGAGAGAGGCAGCTCAACTCCCACCAGCACATTCCACCTGCACCAGTGCCCGCGTACGTATTCACCAGGGACTTCTTGCACTATTAGTTGAAGTCCCCTTCAGCCATTACCTGAAACACTCCAAGAGTACATCTTGTTTCACAAAGCTGTAAAAATCCTGAGTACTACTTTCTTTCATGCAGCATTGAGATTAAGTGACCCAAGACAGCCTGCCCTCCAGCCATGCAGCACCCAGCCTTGTGTGAAAGGGACTTTGTGCTGCTTCGTGGAGGACAGGCTCTGTCACCACCCTCTGTGGCTGGTGTGAAGGGAGGCCCTGTGCAGGAGGGAGCAGCTGGGCTCCTAGGGCTGGTTTCCTTGGGGTCAGGGAGCTGGTCTGGGCACGGAAGGAGATGTGATGTCAGCAGTGTGGTGTGGGGTGACTGGGAGATGTGAGGCAGCCATTGCATTAACCCCACCGTCCTCATCCCAGCCCTGGTCTGGAGCATGGGGTGCTTTTGATCTCTCCTGGAGGCATGCATCTCCTTGCAGCCTTCCTGAAATCCTGCATGTTCCTGTGCACCACAAAACACACCCATGGCAGGGGTGTGAGGGTATTCGGGCCAGATCTCCTGTGGGATGCCCTCCCCAAGGCCTGTGCTACTTCACAGGTAACAATTCCTACCCTACTGCATCTTCCCCAGGACTATTTCCCAATGTGCTTTAAATGTAGAGACTGATACCCCCTCTCAGTCTCTGGTTAGATGTCTTTTTTCCTGGAATCCAAAGCACACTTAGAGCCTGGGCTGCCCACCCCTCCTAACCACGTCCTGAGCCACACAGCAGCCCTGCCTCTCCCTTGCCCCCTCCAAACCCAGACCACCATCAAATCAATGTGTTTGCTTTTGTGGGAGCTTATGAGCCTCATGGTCTGGTCTGCTGCGATGCTTCAGGGCTTGTTTCCCCAGAACTGCTTTGCCAGCCCCTACTTGGAAAGCAAAGCCTCTCAGGCCAGCACCATCCCAGTGACTTCTGCCACACTGGCCCAGTCTGCCCTGGTAACTTGCTGGAAAAGGCTCGATACAACGAAGTCCATCGGTTTGCTTAACAAGGCAGCGTGTGTGCTGCCCTCTGCAAGCGTGTTTACCTTGAGGCTGTAGCACTGGGGTTCATATGTTCAGGTGAAATGTTCCTGGACCAAAGTACAGCCGAGGCAGCCGGCTGCAAGCGGGAATCCAGCACACTGGGAGCAAACACGTTACGCCAGCGGGTGAGCTGGAGCTGCATTCCTCGGTGTTTTTTGCCTGGCGTGGGTGTCCCTGGGATAAAGGAGCCAATGGGGGGAGCTGCCAAGTGACCTCCTAATTAAAACAAATGTGTAGTTAGGCTCTATTGGGTTTGGTGTTAATTAACACACGGGGATAAATCCACTTATTTTAGAGCTGACTCTTCCCTGTACCTGCTGGCTGTGATTCAGTCTTGTATTCATCTCCTGTGCTAACTCCCTCCGTGTTCATGGAAGCACTGAGCGAGAGGGACCTCAGGAGGGCTCTGGGCTGGTCTCTGAGCTGTTTCCAGGGCTGGACTGGGTCAGATACATTTTGATTTGCAGACCTTCAGGGACAAAGGCTCCTCAGCCTCTGGGGCAGCCTCACCAGGAGAGACTTTGCTGTCATTCACACTGAACCTCCCAAGGTGCAGCCCATGGGCCCTCTGCATGTCCCCAGGGTCACAGGACCTGCAGCTCTGCTCTTCCAGCATTGCTCTGCCTGGTTTTTTTGCCCTTTGGAGTAGTTGGAGTGAGGCAGCCCGGTAGGCCTGGGGGTTGCCAGTGAAGATTATCATCCAAAGAAATACATATTTTTCAATAAAAGCAAACACTGAGTGCTCTCCTCCTTGCTGCGGGCTTGAGTCAGGCCTGAGATCTGCTCAGTCCCTTCCTCATGGGCAGGAGAGCACAGATGTCCTACAGCTCTGAAATGAAACCCGCCCAGGGAGGAAATGCCTTCCCAGTGCCCAGCTGGGAAGCCTGAATTTTTCTGTCCATTCTTAAAACATTTAGTATTTTTTTTTTAAATGCAACTTGTTCACTATTTCAGCCAGAGCCAGAGTGGTGAACACTGCTGGGAAGTGGGGCTTGGATCTGAACGCTTCCTTTGTGAGCTCTGGAGGGGCCGTGGAGTCTTCTCTCTCTTCAGTCTCCCTTGGCAACATCTATTTACATGGCTGCACAAGCTGCTGAAATAGTTACTTCATCTTAGCTTTTTGTTTTGTTTCACTGGAAACCAATATTTTGGCCGTGTCAAGGCTTAAATTCTTTTGTGGCATGTTTAATCCAGGTTCGATGGCTTGCTTGGGTCCCAGAGGTAGAAAACTGAGGAGAAATAAATACAGGGAAGGAATTGTTGGGATGTAAAAGAAACTGGGGGGGAACCCTGAAGTCTCAGCAATTTGGCAGAAAGCCTCTATCATTTTTTTGTGATGTGGCTCATGAGACTTTATGAATCTGTTTAAAAAGGAGGGAGATGGTTTCAGAGCCTCTGGTGGCACAGCCAGATTGTTAGGGAAGTGAAGGGTTTTGGGTTTCTGGGTTTAGCCCGTCCAGCAGGTTGGGGATGTTCCTGTCTTCTGCACTTTTCCTCCTGGCTGGTAGCAGTAGTGTAGGACAGTTTTGATGGGGTGTTGTCTCCTCCCAGTTGGTAGTGATGGGGACCTGACTGGTGGTGCTGGTCTGGTGTCCCCATTTCACCTCTGTATTTTGAACTAACAGCACCCTTATCCTTAGGGTTAGCCTAGGAGGAGGCCGCTTCTCCAGGATGGTGGCCTTGGCTTGTGCCTGAAGATCCACCTCCTGCTGTGTCTCACACCCATCCCGCTGCCTCAGGGAGGTCTCTGGGCATCAATTTTCTTCCCAGCTGTTCTGGATCCCACCTGTTTTGACCTTAAGCTCTCTGGACTAGGGGCTTCTGATGGAGATGGGAGGTTATTGTCCTGTTTGTGCCCAGGGGTGCTGTTATTTCAAGCCACCAAAGCAGTATCACTGCTGTAACCGAGCAGCCTTTGCCCAAGCCCGTATCTGCATGGGAGCCTGGAGGAGAATTTCACTTACTGCTTTATCAGCCTTATCGGCTTCTGCCTTGAGCCAAAGCAGTGATGAGTGTTTTCTTCTCATTTATCTGTGTACCTGCCTTAGCAATTGGCCAGAAGAGATGGGCAATACTGTAGATATCTAAACAAATAACTTTCTTCTGGTGTGTATGTTACACCAGGAATCAATTTTCCTGAAGCGCTTCTTAGCCCGGACAGGGCACTGCTGTTCCCCTTGCAAGGCTTGGACGTGAATCTAAGCAGGATCTGGTGGAAAGCTTTTATCTAGGTTTGATTTCCAGCAGAGATGGGCATTATCTGCACAAAATAACCTCTTTTTTTGCCCCATAACCCCCAGTGATGTTAAAGGTGGGAAGGCTGCCAAAACAGAGTCAGCCAAGGGCTGGTCTCTCCTTGCTTTTCAGGGCTGGGTGCTGGCAGCAGTATCTGGCTCTGCAAGCCAAACCTCAGCCTGGTCCTACATTGCACCCCATCCTGTGCATGGCAGCAGCAACACTGGGTAATTCAGCCTCAATAATACGTTAGGAGAGCTGATCTCACCGTGCAGATCATTTTGCTGGCTTTGTAAAGTTAATCAGTTTACATGTTGCCATTAGGTCAGGAAAGCTCCATTTACCTTAAATAATTAATCAAGATCAATTAAACATGGGGTAATTGGAAGGAACAGCAAAAGGCAGAATGACCCTCACTTCTTCCACTGCTTTACCCCTGCCCCTTAGACAGTCCCCAGTGATAGCCCAGCTTGGGCAGAGTGAGGGTTTTGCAATGATAGGTCTGTCCCAAAGGGTTGACCTAATTACTGTGTCTTGTCTTGACTTCTGTCTGGGGTCATTGTTGCTGCTATAATGGCAGATGTGGCTAACAAAACCATCCAGTGGTTCATCAAGATATTAGTGTGGTGAGCTGGCTCTGTTACACAAGCACCAATGAATGTGTCTGTACTTGTGGTTTATTTGTGCCACTTATCAAACGTATCATCAAAACTAATACTTGATACAACTCCTGAAGGAGATTTTTTCAAAGAAGAAACTCTCTGAAAATAATTCTATAATGTGTTTGATAATCATTAAGAAGCTGATGGAAGCCACAGAGGACTGACTTTCTGGCAGAGTGAGAAGAGGGAGCACTGTGGCAGGCCAGAAAGCAGTGTGAAGCATTGCCTGGAACAGGGCTTGAAGTGCCTCCTAAGGAGAACTTTACAGAAGCTGAGAGCTTTGCCCATTTAAGCTGATCTAGGAGCTTGGTGGTAACTTGCAGTAGTTTACACAGAGTGTTTCTTGGGATCTTTATTGTGTAAATCTGTTGGTTCTGCATAGTAGTGGCCAATAGAGAATCCAGCAGAAAGGAGCGTGCTATCTCTGGCCTTAGACAAGTCCTTCATAGACAGGAGCAGGAGAGACAATGCAGGAAGTTCCTAGAAGGACCAGGTTTGCTTCCCTCCCACTGAGTTACAAAACTTGTTTTCACATTCTCAGAATCACCAGTGCAAAAGGACTGTAAAGAGTTTTAAGAGGACTTTCTTTGGCTCGCCTTTTGGGAAGCTCTTTGTGTGAGCTGGCAAATGCCCGCTGCTAGCTGGCTGGGTTCCTCCTGGAGAGGGGAGGATTAGGTAAGGTGGCTGTGTTTGCAGTCCTCTTAGCTGATGTAAGAATGACTTTAGTACCATCATCTCTGTCCTTATCTTCCACAAGGGCAAGTCCCTGAGCCATGTGGGGGTAGCACAGGCTGGCAGGGCACTGTAGCATTGGCTTTTTGTCCCAAAATGGGACACTCTTATCCCAAATAAGTGAAGGCAAATAGTTTCTTGCTCAAAAGGATGTGCTGAGAGATGGGCTAGATGTGAATTACTGCTCTGAAATGATCGCTTCTGCTGCCCTTCACTCGCATGGAGTCTGTCTGCCTGCAGTCTGTCGTGAAAGCTTTGCTGCTGCTTTGTGCTCTGACACAGTATCTTTATATGGGTACATCCATAAGATAATGCACTAGAAAAAGCATTCTGCACAGTGATAACTCACTGATCTTTTTGCTTCATGTAGGAAAATTGAAGAGGTTTTGTTTGGCTGTAATTCCTAGAGATCAGCATGTTAATGAAGCAGTCAATGAACTTTGGGCTGGATGTCGCAATGTCCTGCGAGCTGTAGTACTTATCTAGATTACTTTTCAGGGGACCCATGTCCTGTCTGCTCTGCAGGGAGGTTCATAGAGCAGTCCATAAATCCTTGGTAATGCACACAGTGGATTTCATTTTAATTTATAATCTGCTGCGAGTCACAGTGCACATAACTAGTTGTTGCTGGCCAGGGTGCCGGCTGTGCCGACAACCCGTTTGTGATGCACACTAAGGATCTCCCTGGGCAAACACTGTTCCACTTCAGTCTAAATCTCCCATCCTGGTAGCAAACAGGACAGCCTCATATGCCTGAGGCCTGGAAACATTTAAGCTATGGGGATGATGTGTGGCTGGTACTGTGGGTCCCTGCACCATGCACACCGTGCACCAACACCCCTCACACACCTCCCTTCATCAGCATTGATACTGAGAGGGACCTGACCCTGTGCACAGGCTGCAAGCCTTCTGTTAGCAATGTAACCTCCAGCCACCAGATCATCAACCTACTTGGGTTGGAGGGGTTGTGTTCCTGCTCTTTAACACTTGGGAGGTTTAGTGATAGGGGAATACTTGGCACTGTAATCAGAAGTTTGAGGGTGGGGAGCTGGCAGCCATGGGAGCCTTGGATGCCTGCAAGGAGTTAACTTGCACCACTGGTTGCATGACAGCCCCCAGCTGTCTGTGCCTTCCCCTCCAGCGTTTCTCTCCATTATTTCATCAAAGCAACAGGCATGGTTTTAATTTTCCATGACTTGCTTATGAAATATGATCCTTGCTGTAATAAAGAAATGATTTGGTTTGTAATGGATACATAAGAAATCAATTTCCTATTTTTAAATTAGGTGGGATGAACAATGAAGCAAACAATAAGCAGAGTGACAGGGAGGATGGGAGAAAGCCCCAGCAAGCCCCCAGACAGGGCTGACTGTGGCTGGACATGTTATGCTGCATTTGCTAATGGCATCACTGAAGCAGTCACAGCTGTAGTGTTTCTTCCAATGTATATTCATTTCCTGCTTGAAAATGATGATGTTGGGAAGATTGCTGAAGATTCATAACTTTCCTTCTGCCTAGCAGTGACATTTAAGGTGTGACATGGCTTCCGTTCCAATTCACAGTTCAAAAAAACCCGGCACCATCATAAATGTCACAAGTGCACGTGCCCCACGGCCTTCCCACCGGGTCTGCAGCAGGGACAGCATCCAGCAAACATGTTCACCTGGTCCGGGAGGTTAGGAGCATCTCCAGCAGCTGGACCAGAAGAAGCTTCTTCCAGATTCTGCTTCCTAAGGGTGTAGCTACAAGGGAGAGAGCTGCTTGTTTGGAGATTCATAGCAGTATGATGCAGTCTGCAGGGAGCTTTCTGGCTGGCACTACTAGAAGCTGACTGGTCCCCAAGTATTTCATCCCTTTCCTTTATGTTCCTTCAGTGGCCCTAAGCAGTGCTGCCTGGGGACCCCCAGGCCAGACACCCCTTGGCAGTTCCATGGTCCTGCACTAATCGGTACAGTTGTCTTCCTGGCAGCTCTGTGTGCTGTATGCCGGGGGGAAAACAGGCATTTTTTCATTCTTTTACTGTAATAAATATCTCCAGCACCTGACAGTCCTGTGCCAGTGTCCCATGTACTCTACCAGCCCTGGCAGAGCAGTGCCTCAGTGAAGTCTGGAGGGTTTGGAGAGGGACAGGCCTCAGCCTTTCGCCTCTCGAGATGATCTGCATGCTTTTCAACCCCGGGAGGTTCACCTCCTGCATGGCACAAAGTGGGCAGAGTGCTGGCTCGGTATACATCTGAGGCCCAGCACAGGCTGTGTGCTGCAGAGGTGCCAACTTCACTCCAGGACACAGTTCCTTGAAGCTGCAGGCGTCTCCAAAGGCAGATTGCCCTTTAGACCTTGGACTGCAGACAGTTGATATAGGCTCCCCTGCCAAGCTGTGCCGAGCATTGCCAGCGTGTGTTTGTGTCGTTCGCAGATGTGCTCTTACACTGTTTTCCTAAGCACATGGTGCTGTACAGGGAGCTGGGGGATCACAGTGTCCCTGTGTGTCTGACTTGGAGGGTTTCAAAGGTGGGGAGCTGTGCAATTGTGGTACTGGGGGTACCAAGCCTATCCGAGTCTGTCCCCCTCAGCACATCACCGGATTGCAGTCTTGGTAGAGCCGTTCCAGTGCCAGCATCTCCTCCTGGCCCAGCTCCATGCTTGTGCTAAGTGGCTTTGGAGCTGCCCCAGGGGTCTGTCACGGGTTGGAATTAGAGTTGCATTTGGCTGGCTGGTCTGTCTTTCCTTCCTGGATGCTACTGCTTTTTTTAGCTTATCTCAGTTCTGCATGGGTTTGTGAGTTCCTGCTGAAGTCTCTAACAAGATTTGTATGGTGGCTTCTTTTTCCTCCAAGCAATCATAATTTGGCCAGAAATAAATGTCTGCAGAAATCTTTTTAAAGTCTCTCCTTCATGTAGGTTTCAGCAGCCTTCTTGAGAGACAAGCCATAAAAACTGATGGGACTTTTGGAAATGGTTGGTGGGACTTCTAGGACTGGGCTGAAGTCCAAACAATTTCTTGTAATCTTCTCCACAGTGATGTGTTATTGCCGGGGCAGGTACCAGATGCATTATCACTACTAATCTCCTTCAGGGGTGGAGGGGTGCCTGAGTGTAGATAGCTGTGATGAAAGAGAGCCAGATTTCTGTCTTTATAGAATAGAGACCAAGAAAACTCCATGGAATCCAAGGCCTGCTTCTACTTACAAGTGTCAGAGGGATATTGGGTTTTTATTTTGAGATGACCACCAGTCAACCCACACTTCTCAAACAGCCTCCCCCTTCCTTCCCCAGCTGCTCTCCTTGTTAAATTCATAGCTTATTTTTTCTATGGCTACCTCTAGAGCTGCAAGTGACTGTTGGTAGCATCCCAAAATGAAATGCAAAACTAGACCCAGTGTAAAAAAACAAACCTCAGCAAAGAGCCCACAGATTCTTGTCGTCTCCACCAAAGCCAGCAGGAGTTCTGCTGTCCAGCTCCCCTGTCACTGCCAAGTGGCTCTTTGTGAACTTGCTATTCAGTGTTCAGGCAATCCAGTGGCTGAGGTGGAACAAAAGTTCAGGCACACTTACATTACCTGGTTGTACTTGAGCAACCTATAGGAAGAGGAACAGAGGGGTCAAATTGCTCGATGAGAGTCAGTCCAATGCCTGGTTCAGCTGGGTCTCACCACCCTTCTGCCAGCAGGAATAACACCTGGGGCAGTTGTGCTGCTCTAAGGTTAGGTGTGTGCAACTTGTGCAAAGCAGTGCTGCTTTTGCAGCATTACTGGATGCTGCTGGTGATGTTGTTTGCCCTGTGGGCTGGAATTTCTCTCTGTGCCACTTGCAAGCAAGGCTTTGTTGGCTTCTGAGCCAGCTGAACTGGCATCATCTTGTAGCATTTAGGTTTCACTCTCTTTCCAAACCTGGTTAAATTTAAAACTGATATTCATAGCTGCTCTCAGGATCTGGAGCTCCAGAACACCATGGGAAGTTTCTCATCTGTTCAGGAAGACACAGATAAATATAGTGATGGTTTCCGGTGGGTAAAATGAGGTTTTGTTGTGCTCTTCACATTCGTAGCTGAGATGGTGTTCATATGCCCAACCTGTGGCTGTGCCAGCCTCCACCATGGTGACAGGGCCTTCCTAGGATGTCCCTGATGAGATGGGGAAGCAAAAGGGTTCACATTATTTGTTCAAAGCCCACAAAAGCAGAGCAGGGGTAAGATCTATTAACTGTGAGCCTATTTTCCATGGAGGATGAGCTTAGTTTTTTCTGGAGACCAGTCATTTGTCAGGAGCAAATTTCTGGGAAGGACTGTTCCTTGGCCATCTCAACCTGGGAAAGGGTGTTGTGATGTTTTGCAAGAAAAAGAACAAAAACTAGTAGCTTGGTTTTTAAAAAAAGAACAACAAAACCCCTCAGTTTTACAAAGGGATCTTTTTAGCTGAATAAATGTCCTTGAGGCTGAACAAAAACAGCAGAAAAACTTTGATATGCTCCTCTGGGAGAATTAAAACAGATGTTTTCTCTTTTCCAATGGCCAGTATCTGACATTTCCAAAGAAGATACAAACACTTCTGGGATGTGTGTTAGAAAAAGTCCTGCTAGAAGCTTATTGGCTTGAATGAAAGCTGAAGCCAGATAATCTCAGAATCTACATCTGGTCATGCTTATGCTGGAGAAAAGCCATGGCAAGTCCATTGGCGCTGGCGTCAGGAGGAGCAGAATTAATCCTGAGGTGACCAATGTCACTGATGGCAATGAAGGCAGCATCAACCCCTTTGTGCTGGGTAGGGAAAGCTCAGAAGTCTTCTACACAGCCTCTTACAACCAAGGAACCGTAAGGATGTGCATGCTTGCAAGAATCACTTACAGCATATTAATATATGTAGATTTCTGTACTTTGCTCATAAAATCCTTCTCTGTTAAAGTTTTGTAGCCAAAAGTTATACCCACGGTGGCTGCAGAATGCAGTAAAGGCGTACAATAGCAATTTGGGGTTTTTCTTGTTTTCCTACCTAGCTGGTTTGCATACAGATTCACAGATGTGTTCTGGAGCCCCAGTGACTGGGATTTGCCAGCACCCATTTGACAAATGCGCCCTCTGCATCGCTGAGGTTAAACCACTGCCAGAAATGTCCTCCACGATCCACAGTAATGATTACTAATCTGGAATTTAGCGTGCTCTGCTTTGCCATGCATAAAGCAGCCTTTCAGGAGTCTTCCAGCCAGGTACATCTCTAGTTCTGATAATTGTCTTTCAGTTAGGGAGCTAATTGACTATACTGCAGCAAGTATGGAATAAATCATGTTACTATGGTAGCCAAGGTTTTTTGGAAAACAGTATTTCCCAGAGCACAAATGCCATTTCTCTGAATTTTACTTCTTTCTCTGAAAATACCCCTGTCATGACAGAACTGTGAGAGCTTTGAAGTTGGGGCTCGCTTTTTTCCCCCAGTAAGACTTCTGCAGCAAGCTGGATGTTGCTTCTCAGTATTTATTTACTTGGTTTAACCTTCATCATGTTGACAGAACCCAGGTGTATGGATATCATATATACTCAAGCTAATTACTACTGGGACTGGTATCTGAGCGAGGGATTTGAAGGAACAAGACAAAACACAGTCAAAACTTGACCTTGAAACATTAGAAATGAGTCAAAAATATGGCATCAGCCTTGGAGACTTCTCAACCTCTAAAGATTGGACCAAGGTCTGGGCCTGAGTTCTGTGGGTTTATCTGTGTGAATAGGAGTACTTGGCACTGAAGCCGGACTTTTTGCCTGATTAGATAAAGAAAGATCATTTAGAGGGACTGCACTAATGTTAAGGGAGTCGAGTGTGGTTTCCCCTGCATGTAGTCCATCCATCACAGTGTTGTCTTGTTCAGTGAATCATGCCATAAACAAGGTACCAGAGACCATATCCTCAAGAGCTTTAGCACGGAAACTGTGACTTTATTATTTTTATTTATTTTTTTAAATTTTGCTTCTCTTCTCTTCAGCCACCGGTACATCCACAAGTGTTTTAACAAAGTATTTTGTTTCTTGCTTCCCAGAATACCAAGTGCGTTTCATAACACAGCTGTTGTAAATGTTATGGCTCCGTACGCTTCATGTGTTAGTCTTTCCTGCGCTTCCCTTCTCTGAAATCACATTTAATAGGCCAAGTTTTATGTTTCTCCACTAATTTGTTGAAATTTATTGCATTTGTTGCCTTCCCCTCTTTCTTTTGAAAATCAGGGGAACTTCCAAATTTCAATTTAAAAGCATTTTGTTCTAATTCATTTTGTTTTTATGGAGCATAGTATTTGTTGGAGGAAAAGAAGTTGAGATCATAATCTGGCACGGTTGACTAAGTTTCTAAATTTTAAACCGCCGCCTTCGCTCTTTTAAAACATTTTCTCTGCCAATACTAAACATTTTGATCATTCAAAATGTAAATTGTACTCCCCATAGATGCTGATGGGTTGTGGATATATTTACATACAAAGGAGCTGTTGAATGACTCACGCAAAAAGTTATTTTCTTGTTCTTAGCCTTTAACAGTACAGGAGGTTTTCCCCCCCACCACTTTTTCTGCCATTTCTGGAATGAGTTGCGTGCACATCAGGCTCCAAGCAGTGTTTGAAAAGGTGCATGTGGTTAAAATGTGTGTGGAGCAGGAGAACCACAAGTGGTTGAAGTATTTTTGCTGAAGTGCTCATGAAAGCCGAGTTGTGTTATGCTGCACGGAAAGAATACACGGAGGAGAGCCCCGAAGGCAGCGGCGGTCAAGGGATGGAAAGTCTTCCAACCTCTGGGGATGAGGAGGGGAAAGCAAGGGCTTGGTCCGACTATGAAATGCAGTGTGTTGGGCTGGGGTATGATGTTCTCAAGGCAGTTAGCACCTTATAACAGCACACACCCAACTAGCAAGATTGGCGTAAGCCAACAGTAACCCACAGTGATGGTACCGATCCCCTCATCAGGCAGTGTTGTATGGGCTGGGTGTCACTCAGTTCTCCCATGTCCATATGCCTGCTGGGCTTGGGCCTTTGGCAGAGAGCCCTCTGGCATGAGGTATGAGTCCTTTCTTTTGTAACATTCAGAATGTCAAGCCTGCTTGTGTTTGAGAAGGCGGAGCAGCCCACTGGAGCTGCCTGAAGAGCTCTGGAAAGCCCTGAGCTTCTGTACATCTCCTGGGCAGCATTTCAAAATGTGCTTGGAATGGTTTTGCCCAGCTCAGGACTGGGATCCTCTCATGAGACCCATTAGAAACTCTGAGACGGTAACTGGCTGTAACTCTGATATTCACATGGCAGGTTTTCTTAGATCTTATTCTTCCTTAAGCGTATCCAACCACCAGGTCCAATACTGTCATATCAGTTTGGAAGTGGGCTAAGCCTTTCATCAACTATTTATGAAATTACATTATAAACAACTTTATTTTATATACGTGGTAGTAGTCCTTGAGTCTGAGGACTGCATATACTAGTCTCTTTTGGCTTGCTTCCTCTGGCTTATTTACTGTCTTCCACCTTGATTTTTCTTTTAATTTGGAGCCCAATTGAGTGCATAGGCTAAAGCGGGTCCCATGGGAGACCTGCAGATGTGGCTTGTGGCCATCAAATAGGTCAGGTGCTGGTCATCTCTACAGAGAGTGTACTGCTCTGCTCCGCTTTTGTCACTGCTTTCTATTGTCTGTTCAGTGTGATCTATCTATTGACTTATGCTGTATTATTCACTTCAGAATTGATAACGCTTGTGTTAAGTCCTAAACATGGAGTCAGGAGGTAGGTAGAGGCTTTCCAGGCTATGTGACCTCTCCTAGCAAACTTTGAAGGGCATTTGTTGACCAGCCCTGGTACTGTTTGTTTAGCAAGGAAGCGAGGCCTATAAAAAGGCTTATTACACAATGTAAGTGATTTTCTTTTTGCTAAGCAAATATTTGCAATATATTTTGGGAGATCAAGCATTCAAAGTGAAAAAGCAGGATACCTGCCAGGAACATAGGAAGCCTGTGACGGACACTTTTAGTTGGGAGAATATAGGATGGTTTTAGTATCTTGGACCTACAAGGAAGCCAAGACAGGATCCTACCCCTATTATCATTGAGCTGTAAGACTTTAGGCATCTCAATAAATCCATAAAACTCTTCCCAAACTGCCTTTACTTCAACAGCTCCATTTTTTTCTTCCTGCAAAAGCAAGGTACTGTGGAACAGAGACAAATCCTGTGACTTTAGCAAATGAGCAAAGTCCTAATGTGGAGCTTTCCTAGAGGGTAGTTTATTTTATAAATGCCTGATGTAACTAACAGTGCCCAGTTATGAAGAGCACATCACTAGCTGGATGGCTGCTCCCAGCTGGTATTATAATTTCTGGATCATTCCTTTGGCTTGAATAAAGTTGCAAAAACAGTATGTGGCTTAAACTCAAGTAGCAGATCAATGCTAGTCAACATTTAACTTCCATGTGTGAGTTACTCTGTGCTGTGGTATTGACAGGAGGCCCAATTTATAGTCATGTAGTTTATACACAGTGAGAGTACTAGAAATTAGGTCTCATTTAGTATAAACATTTATTTCAATAGTTTAAAGAACAAACCATTCAAAACATCTGGAAATCACAGGAACATGAGGCATATATAATAGCAATATCTTAAATACACATTAGCAATACAAAGTCATCTTTCACTCCAATAAACGTTACAACTTCATTTTTCAAAAAAATATTCAAGCCATGAAATATGTTTAGGTAATACATATATACAGCATCTCATTTTTTTCTTCTTTCCTGTCGAGTCTGAGACTAGAGCAGCTCGTGTGGTAGAACCACTGTGCTACACCTTGGAGGCTGGATTGGTTTGGATTCTGTATGCAGAACTAGGCAAGTAATTCGCATGTGTCGTGGCTGTATGTGCGTGTAAGTGGCAGATCAGGGTTTAGAAGACTATGTGCATGTACGCTCCTGTGGCTGCTCGCTTATTCCTAAAAACTGATGTTGTTACAGATCATTAAGTCTGCAGTAACTTCTAGAATGCCCCTACCTACATTCTAACTAAACTAAGACCTATTTTTCATTATAACTCCCTGCCTAACAGTGTGCTGTTATGCTTCCAGTGGTGATTTGGTAAAATGTGTTTGTCTTGTCTTAGTATGTGTGGATTGATAAATAATGTTGGTTTTGATCAGCTACAACTGTTTTATCCTCATCTCTAAGGCAAGCATTTCCCTTTCGATTTCATAGGGAAGGTCAGCATTAACTTGAACTTCAAAGTATTGTTTGATTTCTTCTACCTCCTTTTCCCAGAACTCTTTGGAGATATCAAACAGTTCAGTCAAGCTGACATCTTCTAAACCCTTCAGGTTCAAAGCCGTGTCAGCAGGGATGTAACCTATGGCAGTTGGCTTGGCAGAGGCTTTCCCTTTGATTCTGTTGAACATCCACTCCAGCACACGGGAATTCTCTCCATAGCCAGGCCACAGGAATTTCCCTTGGCTGTCTTTCCGGAACCAGTTCACATGAAAGATCCTTGGTAGTTTTGCAGCTGGACGATGTGCCATGCTGAGCCAGTGAGCCAAGTATTTGCCAAAGTTGTAGCCAAAGAAAGGTCTCATGGCAAATGGATCATGCATAATGATTTTGCCTGTTCAAATCACAAATGGAGAATTTAAGGTAATAAATAGCAGGCTTATTCTAAAGCATTTGGGTCCCCTCAAAATTTAGTACCCATGGTTCCTTAACCACCTTTCTTTCGGAACCAAAGAGCTTTAAGAAACAACACAAGCATTGGCTTTGGTGTACAAAAAAAGTTCAAATTAATTTTTGTAATAGATGGAAATGCAATTTTTTAAACCTTGAGTCAAGCAGTCTAAACTGAGAACCTCAAAAGCTGGCTTTCATTGTTCACATATGTACCTTAAGCTCTAACAGAAGAGAAAGTTCAAGTTTATTTATCCCCGAGTGTAACAAGAACTCCATATCAAGGCTTCTGGCAACCCCATGCCTGTGCCCTGTTCCACCTAGGGGATTATTTTGCTTAATTTGGCTTTTACAGAGAATTTGGCTTTTAATTCCAGTACAAATATTTTCTATTGTGAAAATGCACAGGTTGCAAAATTAGCTGCCAAGACTGAAATGTGAAAGAGCCAGGAGGGAAAGGACAGAGCAGGCAGTCCAGAGAGGATTGCTTTTAATACAGGTAGGCAGATTAAATTTGGATTTACCTTTGTGCTCAGCAGCTGCTGTTGCTTCAGATCTCATAGCTGCTCCTATAAATACTCCATGCTGCCAGTTAAAGGCCTCATATACAAGAGGCACACCTGTAAAGGACAAAATAACTTCAGTAATTAGAGATCCAGAAACATTTTTATAACAGGTTTTGCTACCTGAGATACTGCTGTATGTGTGCCACTAAAAAAGTCAGGAAAAATTAAAATACATTATATAACCAGTTCATTTCCTGCTCTCTTATAGCAAAGAGTACGCAAAACTGGCTACTGATTACTGAACACCATCCATGTTTCATTGCTCAGTGGGGAGATACCTGGGGCCTCAGAATCTCCAGCAGATTTTACTGGAAATAGAATCTGGTTCTGTGGCCAGGATATTAGACTCGAACCTGGCATTACTCCTATGTTTTTTCCAACTTTAGGTGACCTTTAACAGATCAATTTCTCTTACTGCCTTTCCTGTAAGCTGTCTACAACTGGATCATCTCTCTAACTGGTTCCTATCTGAACTAGTTAAACTGTAGCAGAGACAAGTACAGCAATTTGCTACATCTCTGCTACCAGGGCTAGTGGGTCCTGATTGCTCTCCACCCCTGTTTTACTATCTATCACCTGCTTTGGGTTAACAGCTATCAATTTGGACATGGAAATACCCGTGGCTCTGTGTGTATGTCAAAGGCTAACACAGAGAAGTTCGACTAACATGGTTATATCTTTGCTTTCACAGCTGTGAAAGCAAAGCCTGTGTCTATGCCCAGTTGTGTTTCAACCCTCCTGTGGTCAGCATTTCAGCTATTGCATCTCTTACCAGCAGGTCTGCGGCCTCCAAATATTATCCCTTCGATAGGCACGCCTTCGGGTGATTCCCATGCAGGGTCCAGGATGGGGCACTGGCTGGCTGGAGTGCAGAATCGCGAGTTGGGATGAGCACAAGGTTCCCCTGTGGAGTAAAATTAAAAGGTCATAATGGCAGAACTAACTTGAAGTCAGTGGAGAAAGCCAACAGAGACTGTGGAGAGGGCCAGGGTACCGTTATCTGGGCTCCAATCCTTGTTCTTCCATGAGCTGAGGGTTACTCCTGGTGGTAATGGCTCATCGATGCCTTCCCAATAGACACCTCCGTCACTGGTTTCTGCCACGTTGGTAAAGATGGTGTTCTTGAATATGGTTTTAATAGCATTGGGGTTTGTTTTGACTGAGGTTCCAGGGGCCACACCAAAAAAGCCATTTTCTGGATTGATTGCTCTCAAGTTGCCTGACAATTAAAGGACAAAACAAAGTAAACCGAACTGTTTTAATTGTACCCAGAGTTTTGTAGCATGCCTTGCTGCACCTAAAAGCAGCCCATCTTGGACTGTAAATTGATCCAACTTTAGTTCTGTACCTTGCTCATCAAATTTCATCCATGCAATGTCGTCACCCACACACTCAATTTTCCATCCTGGCAGGCTTGGGTTCATCATGGCCAAGTTAGTTTTTCCACACGCGCTGGGGAATGCTGCAGCAAAATACTTCTTTTCACCTTCTGGATTGGTAATGCCCAGGATCTATTGAAAAATTAATGCAACTGTTAAAACACAATCTTTTTTTTTTCTTGCACTTTTCATTTTGAAGATTGTTTCCCAGCATGTGGTAATGATAAAATACTTGATTATGCAAACTTCTTCCTGTAGAAGTACCACCATATAATAGGGCTGATAAATAACTAAAATTGTACTTTATTAATCAAAATGTCTATTTTTCTTGACGTTAGAGTGTATGTAAGGAGTTCTTATGTTTTTAAAGAACATCAGGTATGTACAGAATTCCAGCATTTATTTTTATTTTGCTGATTAATGGTACGCAGACTGCATACAGCTGTATTTCAGCTGAGACTGAAGAAAACCAAACAATATTCTTTTGACTTATTTCGACTGGAGTGAAGTGAAAGCACTTCACATATGGGTACTTTTGTGCTTCTCAGGGTCCACAAATATTTTTTCTGAGACTGTTCTCTTATGCACTTTGAAATTCTTTTTTTCAGTAGTATTTTACGGTAATAAAATGCTTAACTGACAGCAGAAAGTAAAGGCAGGAAGGGTACAATGCAGAACTTCTCTAAACCTAATATCTGCAGATTTTTTGAGTGTATAGACCTCTTTATAACATGAAAGATAACTTTCATTAATCTTTTGCTATTAGATTTATAGGGGAAATGTGGATGCTCAGTATTGATGTTTAGGCTCTGCTCAAGTACGTGGGTCTGGCTACATGTAGCCACTGCCAGAAGTTCCCAATCTTTCTTAGTTTCTGATTTTTACAGGCACTATTTTAAAATGTTTCGTACTTAACCTTGCAAGCAGTTTCCTATTTCTCATAAGCCTGCCACGTGACAATGCATATCTAATGTTACAGGGCTATCCGTATGAGACTAATTTCATTGATAGCAAGATGTGATGTATTTATGTTGAGCTAATTTAGGGTTTAATGGCTGTTCAAACACACATGATTTAATAGCTCTTACCAGCATGTGCTCAGCTAGCCAGCCCTCCTCTTTGGCGATTCTGCTGGCAATTCTGAGAGCAAAGCACTTTTTCCCCAGTAAGGAGTTTCCTCCGTAACCGCTGCCAAATGAAATGATCTCCCTGCGATCCGGAAGATGGGCAATCAGCGTTAACTCTGGGTTGCATGGCCAGTTGTTGATTAAGGGTTCTGCAGAACAGAATGTTTTACTCATGAATGCAGCAATTTCAATGCTGGATCACACTGTTGTTTCATCAGTGTTGAGTCTCCAACAGCAACCCATACCAGATGCTTCAAAGGAAACCCCCTGGTAAGTACTTGGGATAATCATCTCCTTTCCATGAAACTCTCATTGAGCTGCGATTCCTTTAGCTGACTTCTGAACTTAGTGCTGTTACACAAACCACCCTGGTCTTTTATGGTGAGTGTCTCCCATCTGCTGAAATCATGCAGTCTGCTCTAAAAAAATGCCCTTGGGAATTTCCAGGGGTGACAGTTTCAATGTCTCTTACCTTTTAGTGGTAGAGGACATCCAACAGAGTGAAGGCATTTTACAAACTCCCCATTGCTCAGGGCTTTCAAAGCAGCCGTTCCCATCCGTGTCATGATCCTCATGCTGGCCACTACGTACGGTGAATCTGTCAACTCAATCCCAATCTTGGACAACGGAGACCCAATAGGCCCCATGCTGAAGGGGATGACATACATTGTACGTCCTGTAAAACAGGGAGTAGCAAATGAGGAACCTTTCAAATAGTATTTACTAACATGGGGCCTGTTTCTCATTCCTTTAAAAGCTGTTTGTCTTGTAGGTGTTGCTGGTGATGTTTAAAGGTCTGTAGTTTTCTGTTTGTCTACTTGTGTAGCAAGAAGTTTTATCTTAAATGCTGAAAGCAGCTGTTCAGACAAATTGCCTAGCTAGTAGTAAAGGTGGGTGGAGGCCAAGTTCTCTGTTGGTGTAAGTTGCTGAACCTGAAATTATTGCTGGGGGGAATGGTGATCCTCCCTTCTCATCTCACTTCCTACCTGCTGCTTGGGGGCTTACTTCCTGAGGAAAAAAATCACCCCTCTTTATGAAGAGAAGGCTGAAAATAAAAATCCTTGCACAGGCTTTTGGATCTAGGGTAAAGTTAAGGACAAAACCAACAAAATTGCTAATTTCACTGGTAGAAATGTAGTCCTTCAGCTAAAATCTTTAAATAAAGATTGCAGTAACTAGTGTTGTCTCTGTAAGCATAGAAGTTCAACATCAGCCATCCTTTTCTTGCCTACCTTGCATGCAACCTGGGAACCTGGTGTTGAAGGCTTTCTCAAAATCTTCTTCAGACATCCAGCGACCCAGCTGGCTAGTTCCAGTTTTAGGGATCGGAGTGGTATCTCTCTGCTCTTGAGTGATGATGACTGTTTTGCTCTCAATTCTTGCCACATCTCTTGGGTCAGTGAGAGCCAACCAGCTGCATTTCACCAAAAATCAGGAAATTAGGCTTTAATTATCAGTATAGCACTACTTAATTCTGCTGTGGATCTGGTTTAGCACAAAAGAGTACAGTGCTTTGCAAGTGACGGAGCCAGTATAACAGCCAATTTCAAAATTCTCTCATACAGATTGTTTCAAGACTTTCCAGTATGACTAACAAATTATATGGCCTAGGAATTTCTGGTTACATGTCAGTACTCCTTTGCCTGTTATCTCAGTCTCATTCTCTCTTGCTAACTTCCAGGGAAAAGTTAATCTGGTTTAATTCTCATTTTCATTAGTGTGAAGTTGTTTTGTATGGGGACCACAAAGTGATGCCTCAAGCAAAGCAGATGCCAAGCAAGCCCTCTAAGTGTTGGTATGAGTGCCTGTGGGATCACAATCCAGCTTAGTGGATTGGCATAGTCCTTTAAGTTAGAGGCATCACAGAAGACATACTGAGTCTAGCATGATCATAACAAGTGAAGGAGTTTCTTAAAGGGATTCTTTTTCCCCTCTGAAGAAATTTTGCCATCTATTTACAATAGAGAGGATTGCTTTACATTTTCACCTCTGTGCATAGAAATTTTCCACGAGTATAAAAATGTTCTAGTTGGGCTGTCATAACCATCATCACTACAGCTAAGCATATAATTAACAATGAATAATTTATCTGGTGAATCTTGCCCTTTTCTCTCCCAAATAGTCTGCAAACAGATTGCCAAATTCCTGCACTTAGTTATTCAAAAGTCTTTGCAGATTTCCTCCATGAAGATCTCTTGGTCGGCATGTAATTCCTGAGTATGTACTTGGTGTTAATATTCTCCTTTCATGTTGGGTTAGTTGGGAGAGATGATGAAATATTTGAAAAAAGTATTTTCTGAATACATTACAGTCAAAGCTCCTCAGCACGATATGAATAATGCCTGTACTGAATAATATTTGAACACCCACAGAGCTATTTGAATGCCATAAAAAAAGTATTTGATGAATAAACTAATTGACTAAAATAGTAGAATTCTTCAAAAGATGTATTTGCTAAATAATATTCAGCCATTGCTAATGATTAGTTACATAAGTCTCTTGACATTATTTCAGTTCCCTGGTGTAACTAATCAATAGAGACAAGGTACCATTGATAGTCCAACAGAATAATATGCTGTATGTTAATTTTTAGAGGATAAAAGTTTGCTTTTCCCAAGTATTTCACCTATGTAAGCTACAGTACCAAAATGTTCATGGAAAGCAAATATTGAAGGGTTACAAGCAGTTTTAAAAGCAAACAGGATAACTGCAATTCTGAATTGATACTTGACTTCTTGCCCACTACTCACCAGTTCTCATACTTGCTCAGCTTCTTGATCATCCCTTGTTCTACCATGATGTCCAGAATTTTTTTATTTTCTTCTTCCGAGCCATCGCAGATATGAATGCACTCAGGCTGGCACAGCTTGGCATTACTTTCAATAAAATCTCTCACTTCTGGAGGCAAGCTCTGCAAATCCCCCTGGACAACCTTGGGTATGACATTTACCTCAGCTTTCAACTGTGGGGGCATTATCAAACCAGTAGCAGATCTTGTTGATGGCTTCCAAATACCGATTGCACTCTAAAATCAAAGATATTGGGTGTGTTAGCAAACTATGACATTCTATCAAACGTGCAGTGCGAAGGTAGAATTTGTAACCAATTTGATTGTGTACTTCTGATTTAAAATCAATATAGAGAACTTGGTTCACTGGTAATTTCCAGCTGGAAAAGACAGAGGCCGTTCTACTTACTGTTTCTATAAGATTGAGTTGGATGTCAGGATTCTGCTGTTCCCGTTTCACTTGCTTTGGAGTACTCTTGCACTCGCTGTTTTCCAAGGAAGCGTCCTTCTTCCTTAAATATTCTTCATGGTAGTGCCCATCCCACTTGGTGAGGTGAGGGAGGCTTGTCCTTTACGTCACTGCTGGAAGTGTCTTGGGACAGTGCCACTGACACTGTCATCGTGCAGGGTTGTCAACAAAGCAGCCCTGACGAGGTAATCATTTAACAGGTTTGATTAATGAGTGCTGGAAGTGGTGATTCTTAGCCCCTGGCTTTGCTGTTTTGAAACGGTTACAAAATTTAGCAGTTTAACCAAACTTTGATCCCATTTGGCTTTGAAACCAAAAGCTTGGTAACATCTTAGTGTGTAGGAAAGGTTGAGTACAAAGAGTTTCTGGAACTGGGAATGCGGGGGTCATCCGGGCATAGTGCGGTTGGCACATTGGGTAGGCAGATGCTTGCTAGTTGGCTGTGAAGTGGAGGCTCGTCTGAGGTGTGTTTACTTGCCTTGGGAACATTGCCTGATCTGAGGATAAAGTTCAACAGTGAGTACTGACAGGCCTGAATAACCACCACATACGCCTGTCCGGAGGTCTTGTTTTTGTCCATGAGATTCTGAAAAAAACCAAGCAATGTAAAGCTATGGGTTGGGTCTCCTTCAGTGCAGGAGAGGGAGTTTTCACTTACAGGTGACTTTAGGGTCTTGCGAACTGAACTGTCATTTTCTATTCCTACAAGCTCAGAAGAGGCTGATCAGCAACTGTGTCTGTAATTAACCCCCTCCAAATGTTTTGTATCATTTTACTGGGATTCCTATAGGGGGGGTGTCACAAAATATTAACCCATCTTTGGATTAGTACTCAAAGAAAAGGCATAAAACTGCTCAGGAATGTGGCTGCACACTTTATGTGCACTGTATGCATACATACATACCCAGGCATGTGTATAACTATCTTTTGCTGCACCCTATGACACCAACAGCTACTACAACTCTTAAAATTTCGAGGGTGAGTGTGTGACCTCAGATGTTCTGAAGTCTTGCCTTTAATTTCTCCTGCCTGTCTGTCTTGCAGCTCTTTACCTTTCCCTGCTCTGTTTCAGACCATCATGCCTATAAAGGCTGATCTTCATGTCCATGCAGGATGGGTGTGTGAAGACTGGAACCTTTGGGACAAAACTGTAGAAATACTGCTGCTGCCATTTCATTTCACTCTGCTTACACCCAGCCCAGCAAAGCATCTGGGGCTTTGATGAAGCAACATTTTCATGCCAACCTGTCACTTCTTATATCAACAGGGCTTCAACTGTGCATGTAAAATATTGTCCATGGTAGTTTGCAGCACAGGAAATCTAGGAAACCCAGTGAAGTTTCAAGGAGTTGTTTACAGCAACAAAATTGATGTGAGTATCTTATGCAATGGATGTTCATAGCCCACCACCTGCTCGGGTTTGTGCTGGCAATGAGATGTCCCAGTGATGCTTTCACTGAGGCAGCCAGCAGGGATTTGTGTGCCCTGAATGGGCAGGTGTGGCAGAGCAGCACAGGTCAGTGCTGCAGTTTGTCTTCCTGCCCCATGAGTCTGAAACACCTCTGAGATGAATCTCACTCTGCAGGAACGCTTCCCCTGGGACTGTATCTTCTCTCTGTCCTGCAAAGCTTTTTATTATGTTTTGTAAATGCAAAGGGAAGAAAATAGTGAAGTAAGAGGAGCTGTCCTTGATGCACTGCAAGGCCAAACATTCCTGAAAAGGAAAACAAGAATCTGGGAGGATAAGAGGTGCTTAAGACTGCTCCAGATGGGACTCTGCTGTAAGCAAAGGTAAAATCAAACACAATTTAATAATGACAGTGGTGGTGTTTGTCTTTGGAGTCCACATTCTGTGGAGCTGATAAGAAATGTTTTGGCTAACTGTTCTCCTTTTAAAATAAATCATTAAGTACTTCATTAAAAATAGAATGGGGCATAATCTCCAGTAATATTAAGCAGACCCCCTTTTTGGTGAAGTAGAAAAAATCCTGAGTCCTTCCTGCTGTCCAGATAAGTCATTATACTTAGAAATAACAAATGAGGGTAAACCAGCAATGCTTCAGTTCTCAGAAAAGTGTGGACCAGAAAATGGTTGTATTTCAGCACAAGTAAAGTCAGAATTAAAGCTTAAAGCTGACAGTGTAAGCCAGGATTAGTCCTAGTGCCTCTTCTGTTGTGAGTGGAGGAAAAAATCCCCAAACCCTGAGCATTAGTTTCTGCCAATTAAATTATAGTCAGGCAGGTGTTGTGCAAATTTTCTCACACTGCAATCCTAACCTCCCACAATCTTGCTATGCAAACTGTGGGCTTCTCTTGAGAAGACACTAAATATGCCAAATTGGTGGCACTGTGTTATGAACATATGTCCATTAAAAATCACATTAAGGATTCCAAATGTTTTTCATTTGTGATGGCAGCAGGGCTTGAGTGCAGATGTCCACTGGGAATTCTAGACACTTAAGCATCAAATTACTTGTATTTAGGTAACACCTCCCATCAGAGGATCTCAAAGCATATCACAAACACACAGTAAGCCTCAAGCCCATATATAACACACGCATAGTATTTGGTGCAATGAGATAACTGGAGCATATGCAAATCAGGGCCAAGTTGGGTGGGTTTTTTCCAAGAATCTTTTCGTTTAGAGATTCAGCTTTTAGACACCCAACAGAAGGCATTAAAGGTTTAATCTGAAGATACTGAAATCTCATAACTCTCAGAGGCTCCCACACCCCCAAAAAAAGTGGCATCTCAACTGTGTGAGTTACTATAGGTTTGTGTGTGCTCCTGTTTGCCATGTACATGTCTGCCTTTGGGATTCAGTGAGCTCGAAGATCCCACTAGCAAGAAACATGGGAGGGATATGGGGCAATATAAGGTATTTTAAAAAAAAGTCTTGGATGTAAAGTTTATTTTCTATTTAAATGAGAAACCTTTTTTAGTAGTAGCTGTATTATAATACTCATCTAATAGCTGATACAATTTCTTTGGATTGAACTTTTTTTGGCAGTTTTTCTCTGTGCTTCTTGACACTTGAATGTGGTGCTCATCAGGTGTCGTCTTGGAAGCTGTCAAATTATTTAAATGAGTGTAAATCTGACATTTTGAGATGATAGTGTTCAACAAGTGCCTTGAACAGAGCGTTTTTAGGATGTTTGCTTTGATGGACACTATTCAATAAAGGTGTTGAGCACTTTGACTTTTACTGATTTACTGGAACTCAATGCAGTAAATGTAAAGGCTCTTGGAGGCTCAGCAGTAGTGTCATAAAGCTGAACTCATCACTACAGATCGAGGTGCAACAAAGCACTCTCAATGAGATCTGAAAGTTGTTAATGACATAAAATACTCAGAAATTCTACTCCCCTCCCTTTGCTAATTATCCTACATATTGTCACCTCCAAATAATTTGTCGCTTGAGATTTTTGTTATAAATTGTAGCTTTTTATAAAAAAAAAGATTCTTTGTGCTGTTCTACTAACGGAAGAACGTTGCTTCTTGACTGTTATTTTTGCTGTGAAGTTGTGCTCAGCTTATGCTGAGCATGCTGCGATTGCTGCTGGACTGGATGCCACTGGACTGGATGCTGCTCAAGCCCAGTTCCAAGGGCAGCAGTTACCCAAGCGTACAGCTCACGGACTGTGGCAGGGACTTCTCCCTCAACTTTCCAGAAGAAACTGTGAACCGTGTAAATCTCCTGCAGTTGCAAAAGAGTCTGTGATGGAGCCAAGTGTTTATTCCAGACCCTGCACAACCCTGTGTGATATTTCCACCTTCCTGTGCACTGTGTGAACCATGAGACTGAGCCTCTGGAACCAGGCAGAACAGGTAGCACCAAACTGGGAGCACCATGCTTTCCTTCTTACCTCCTGCTTTCCAACCCTAAATGATATAATTTGCCCAAGACAAATACTGTAAGATCTAATGTTTGTGGATCACTAAGGTGATGTAACTTTTTTGCCTGTCCTCGAAGTTAAGTGGCTTGTTCTGATGGCAAAGGAATGGGAAAGGGGCAAAACTACCTGGATTTATCATGGCTAGACTGCACTTTCATTAGCCCATCCAGCTTTTTCCATCTTGACAACAGACCTGCTGAAGTTTCTCAAACAAGTGGAAGTAAATATCAGCAGATGGGAGCATGGATTACTGCAGACTTATGGTCTCTGAAGAAAGTCCCCAAACTTTGATGCTTAATTTAGTATCAGCTCAAGTGCTCAATCCTGAGCTGCATTTTAGGGAAAATCCTGGTTGTGCTGCTGTGCATGCCAAGGCTGATGTTACACCATGGGTTTCCTGCTTGTTGGTCTGCTTTGGCAGAGAAATAATAGCAATCATAGTTATCGATGATGATGATGTTCCCTACTCTAAGTTCTGAGGAATGGTTATAGTCACTGGGGAAGGCGAGGGTGTCTCTCCTATTTTCTCTTGTAAGGAATCAAAACTGGAATCTTGGTTAGGGAGATACCTTGGCACCTCCATATGTTGCTTGTGAAGGATACTGAGGGTTTCCTTCCCTCCACCACACTGGTGATCCTTCTCAACAACACAACATGCTTAATTTGGACTCTGAGTTCACACCTGAATCTCAGGTGGGAGACACTGCTCCACATGCAGAGCAGCAAGCTGCTCCCTGTTGATGTGCTTGCTTGATTAGTAGCTCCCAGCAGCATGTTATTTGCTCTTCATCCTCTTGCACCAGCTTCTTAGGTCTGGAGGTGGGATTGATTCATGTGACCTTAACCTTGATAAATAATTGCTCTTTCTGAGCTGTTTCTGGAGCTGTGACCCTAATTTGGGGACTCTTTCCCAAAGGATCATTGTCCTCTGGTTCATAAAATCCCTATCAGGGATTACCCAAGGAATGGGCTCTGCAGCACTCCTCCCTGACCAGGGGCTGGGTATGTGTAACCCTGTTCCATGTGAGCTCTCCTCTTCTGCAGAAGATCCAGTAGGCACAGGGGGAGTTTGAGCCCACCAAGACTTGGACTTTTCCTTAACCAGAACAAGGTTGATAGGAACATGGTTATGTTTTTTGTGTGGTTACTGCATTTTTTTTTTTTGGCTGGATGCACAGCAGAACCACAGCCAGGAGTGTAGGGGACAAACTGTACTAAACAGAGTGGAAAACAGTCAGCATAAGGTTGTGTGTTTCACTTCACCTATGTAGCATCTGCTCTGCTCAGTCATAAAAGCCCAGATGGCACTGAGATTCAGCTTTGCAAATAAAAATGGTAACCCTTGCTGGAGCGAAATCTATTTACTGCAGGCGTGTGTGCGTGCAGCTGTCAGGGGCTCCCTGCTTCCTACCTGCAGCGGGGTAATGACAAATCCTGGCACACAGGTTCAAGCAGCAGGAGATGTTTCAACTGCTTGTTCAAGAGCAGCCCTACAGCTTCCTGCTGATAACCAGGGTCCTGCTAACTCTGCCCTTTTACCACCTCCTTGGGCCTTGAGAAATGACATGGCAGCACCTTTTAAGCTGGTTTGTTTTTTTTTCTAGGAGGAGATAAGCCTGTCTCCTCCTGCTCCTTCCTTTTGCATGCTGTTCGTTATTCATTTGCAGTCCTTCCCTTGCTAGGAGCACTGTGTGTTGTCACTTCAGGGTTACACAGCTCTGTCTACCTGACTGGCAATGTGGGTGTTTTCATTTATTTAAATACTTCCATGTACTTTTGTCACTCTGATCCCTTGTTCCATGCAGTCTGACCCACTGGATGCAGTTCTATAGGTCCTTCGTGAGCCAAATTCTTTAAAGAAGGATGGCTTTAATGATGAGTGTGGGTGCAGATTCAGAAGGTTTAGGTTGTATTCCTTCCTCTGTGGATTTCCTGTTTGACTTTGGGCGTGTAACTTTACATCCCCAAGGCTTTATCCTCTGCCTGGGGAGGGTTTGGGAGGTGATAATGCCAGTTTCTCTCTGCTCTTGTGCATTCCTCCTAGTTTAGTAGATAGCTCCTGGCCAGAGAACTTTAAAAACCTAATTAGAAGATCATTATCTCTTCTTATCTTTATATCCCTACCACAGATAGTCCCTGATGGGTCCTCACTAGATTATTCTAACACAAGTAGGATGTTCTTATTTGAAATAAGAAACATTTTCTGTAACTTGTTTTTTTTTCCTTTGTAGCAACACAAAAGCACCAACTTGGGCTGAACCATGTTTTCTCTTCCAAGTGAGACTTGTTCTATATTTTTCCCAGGACTATAGCTTGGATTAATATTTCAAGTATTTTGTAACACTGGAAGCAACAACAGGATAGAAAAGCTAATTGTGAGAAATGAAAGCCAGTCTACATCTAAAGGTCACGAGGCAAACGCTGCCTATGTTCTCCAACCTGGCTGCTGCAGGAAAATCAACATCACAGAAAGCCAATTATATCTGTAATAGATCCCCTGTTTACTGGAAACCCCTGAGTAAGTGTTAACAGCCCAGGTGAAACTCGATGTGCTGTACCCTTATGCCCAGCACGTTTCTAACAGGACCAAGGCAACTCAGGTGGACCCCAATGGGATTTTTTTCAATGTAAAAGCATTTTTGTTTTCTCAGTGAAAATGGTTCCTACCAGACAAGTGCCACAAGTGTGGTTATTGCTACAAAACACACTCAGTAAAGAGGTCAAGGGTTCAACAGGACCCTGGTGATCATACTTCTTTCTTACACTTTTAGGAAGACAGCATTCTGACTCTGCTGTACATGTTTCTGTTGACTGACCATCTGTAGCTGTCTCTAAATTTACTGATTCAGGGTGATTCATACGCATATGAATACTGTTTACTTAGAGAAACCTCTTATACATGAGCTTAAACTAATATCTGCAAATGAATAGCAACCAATTTGCATTCTGCAAATAAAATAAAACAAGTAACCCTCTTGTTAACATTGTATAGTTGAGGTATTTGTGTAGCAATACTTTATTATCCTGGGGTAAAGAATAAATGTGTTCTACTCGAGATCCTACTGTTTAAGACAACAAAAGAAGGGTATGAATGACAGCAAGAGACCGCAAGTTTGTAGAGGCAGCTCTGAACAAATAATAACCATTATTCACAAAACACAAGTCACTTAGCTGTTCTCATTTGTTTTCAAGGCACTTCCTCATCTTGCTGTTTAAAAAGATTACAGAGAGGAGGACTACAAGGCTGGCTTTGTTTATCCATACAGGAGCACCAAAGATGTACGCTTATGCCTGCTATACTGTATTTCTGCTACTGGTTCCCAGTGGAGAGGCATGGAGCTATCTGGTTTGAGTCGTTGCTGTAGCAGTGAGTAAGACTTGAGGATTCTCTACTGGTAAGTATTAAGGAGTACATCACCTGCTGTCAGTGAAGTCACACTTGTCTTTGAATATGCCCTTAAATGTCGTAGCCTGTTCTAGATTTTTTTTGATTTTTGAATCAAGAAGCTTGATTCATGCTCCTCAAACTTCAGCATGTGTGGCGATCTGTGATCTGAGCTGGGACAAATTTGCACAGGAAGTTGCTGCTCTCCTGGACCCACCCAACCAACTCCTTACTGCTGATTTTGCAAGATTTAATGTGCACTCTGCCTATCCACGTGGAAGCAGAATTTGAACTCCTTTGGGCTGTACATCTCACCCATTGATTTATTAGGACAATGCTTTAATACTCTTGTTCTCTGGTGATCCTATTAACTTCCAAGCAATGGTGCCTGTTGAGCTGTGCACAAGGAGCTGTTCTCAGAACTGTTTTCCTGATTAAAGATTAACAATGTGATAAAAGCAAGGAAACATGGACATCCTTGGAGTTTGTTTCTTACATCAGTTGGGTTAAACCTTTACTATCTTTTCTCACTCTGTATCTTCACTTCGTGTTTGGCAATCAAACTCTGCACAGCTCTAGCATGTTTCCTCCAGTTTAGTCAAAACAAGAGGAAAACTTTCTGCCTTTTAAACTTGTAACTCTTTGACCCTTGCACAAACAGCATCAGAAACCTTTACTAACTAACTAAGGGGAGTTGTCTTTTAAAACTTTCCTTGCTATCTCTCAGATTAAAGAGTATTCTGTAAAAACAGTGGAAATCACTGAGGTGTGGTTAACTGTGTAACCATGCTAATGTCTTTTGAAATGGAAGAAGTAATACGCTTCTCAAGTAAACATCCTTCTTCCAAACAGACCCAGGCACGCAGAGCTGCCGTTTGCCATAAGCAGCAAACGGAGCATTACTGGATGGCACAATTGTTTCTAAATATATCATGATCTTAGATGAAATGGTTAATAGATTAATTGCAATTATGGTTAATATTTTTTAGGCCGTTTCCCTGACTTGTGTCTGAGCAATCAATCATCCCTGGTACTTTCAGCTCCAATAAGCTTATGTTAAGTACTTCTCCTTTTATATATTCCACATCTGTACGCTATTATGCCCTGGGTTTTTTTTGTCATGCTATATAATTATAATCATTAACAGTATGGAGCAGGATTTTAAAAGCATAGGCGATGCTTAAAAGCATTGAGTCCTTTAATTTAGTAGAAGTTGCTTTGGTGATTCTACAAGAACCACTTGTATTTAAAGAGACAATTTGTCTTCTCAAAGTCAAGATTAGCACTGGAGAGAGAGCAAAGCAAGGCTTTCTCCATGCCAGAGGCACAGCCCACGTCTAGCTGATTGTGCACCAATGGCACAGCCTAAGCAAGCACTGTGCCTCAGAGCACTGCAGCTCTCTTCACCCTCCTCCTCGCACCAGCAAAGAGAAGGGGTAATTTATAGGCAGGCGAGACTCTAGTCAATCAATACCCCCCAGGATGACTTCCATCTGTCTTTGCTTTGCTGTGCTCCCATCTTCCCTTTGCTTTGGGGAAAAAGTAGGGAAACAAGTGGGGTTTGTATATTTGGAAGTTCCTGGGTCTGAGGTCTGACTAGCTTTTATATGGCTGTAGAGACAGGCATCAGAGAATTGTGTTCTTTTGGGTAGACAAGAAATCCAAGTCAAGCCTGAATCCTAAATGATTTCTGCTAGAATAAACTATGGCTCATATCTCAGAACCAGATGTTAGGGTGAAAAACAAAAAAGAAAGAGAAAATGGAAAATATTTTAATAATACTCTTCTCTAAGTGATTAGTATCTTTTCTGAAATTCAGACTATAATTTCTCCTGAGAATCTCTCAGGCCAGCACTGAAGCACTAAACTAATCCAATGCAACTTGGAACTGCATCTGAAAGAATATAATCTCTTTTTTTTTTAATCTCTGTCATTAGCTGGCAAGCTTTTTTTTTTTTTTTTTTAATTAAGGTTTTTGGTGGTCTCTGAAAAAGAGCTTCATCTGTGTGAAAGTGGGATGCTAAAAGAACAAGCTTACAACAGCACCAGAAAATAAAGCAAAAAGATTTCTACCAGTTAGTGACTGCAACTTCATAATCTGAGTGATATTCAAAGGAGCCATGTGAATTAGAGGATTATAAATGTCTACTCACTTTCTCTGAAACAGGTGATGGTGTGAAGGAGGTTATCTACTGCTGTCATTATTAAGAGGGGCAATATCTCACTGCAAAACAGGTGATGAAGTTACCAATTGTCCCTGGGGTAAGAGCAAAAGTAAAGGCGTCTATGTTTTCAGGCCGGTGTTAAGGCACATAGATACCACTCTGACAGGTGTGGTGTGAATAAGACATATACTTGGAAACAAAAGTGAGACATTGGAGGAAAGTGAAAATGGAAAACTTTCCAGATGCCAGGAGGAAATTGATATTAAAGCTGTCAAAATAAGTCACAACAAAGACTGGGTTTTCTCATAGACTAACAGGAGTCGTGTTCTGGAGAAGAATCGTGTTTTTGACTACAAGATGGAGTACCATAAATGAAACAATTATGGGCACTGGAGGTTAAATTGGGTCTTATTTGTTTGGCTTTTTTGCTTTGGTCTTTCACTTTTTTTCTTTTTTATTTTTTTTCCCCTCTTGTTTTCACTTCACAGCAACAGTCCTGATTTACTCTTGAGTTTTGAGGACAGGTCAAAAATGTGTAAATAAATCACACCGTTATTGTTTCTCATATTTATCTACTCTGGGCCTAATTCCAAACCCATTTAAATTGATGGCAATCCTTCTGTTGGCATCAGTTTAGGACCTGTGATAGGAAGATGGAGATACAAGGAATATGCAGTAAAGGTTGGTTACACAGTGTCTGCAGTCATCCAAAGTGCTTTTCTAAAACACAAGAAGGGAATGAAACTGAAGACTTTGAACTACCTTCAAGGTCAAATATGCTTTATGTTACCTGGTAATGGAGCTTTTCAAAAAGTCAGCTCCATCTAGCAAACATTAAGCATCTTAAATATTATTTAAAACCTCATTCAGATTTAAGACTGACAATCAGAACTAATATTTTACTCATCAAAAGCTTCAGTTGCATGGTTTATACTCTGAGGAAAGCACAGATTAGAACAAAGTTTGCTGTGTTTCCTTCGCTGCAGCCAAGGGTAGAATTTATTCTGCTGATGCAGGATTTTAGTTGTCTGTGTATTCACTTTCATATGGTGGTAGATTCTTATCAGCAATTTATCGGCAATTTTGTGGCTGAATTTTGTTTCTTTATGTAACATCACTTTAGCAGAAGAGAATGTGCCTGCATTAGACTCCTTATATTCCTTACAAAATACCCCTAACAATAATTCATATTGAGTATGCTTACCCCCCAAAATAGAATTATGACTTAAAAAATAAAAAATGTCCCCTAATCTTTTTGTGATGGATTTTTCAGGCAAACTGTTGATCTATTAGAAAGAAATGGAGACTTTAGAGGACTCTGTAGAAGCTTGATTGCAGCTAGAGATGGATGATGCAGAAGGCAGTATTGGTAACTGGAGATTGTACACACAATAGGCCATAACGGCTGTTACAGAGCTGTTAACATCTATTGTGTCAAAAAGTAATTAGAAAGCGGTGGAGTTTCTAGATTGCTGATCCAAGTGGTTCCTTTAAATTCAACAAAAGTGAACTGAAAGGCTATTCTGCGTTTGAGTTATAAATCTTTGAAAAATATCAGATTATAATGGAAATAATGACAGACCTGTAATGGTAGCCCCATGGATGGAGCTGGTATAGTGCAGATATACAAGGCAGGACAGCACTTGGATGCTGTTGACTGTTCAAGTGGAGGAAAAACTCATTAAAATGACCTAAAGGAGGATCTATTATAACAACTTTTTTTCTTGGTGCCCTTCAACTATCATAATTGCACGGTATATGTAGCAACTTGAAAAGATTCACAAATGTGTAAGAAGTATAATCTCTGGCTACAGTCCCCGCTTGTATAATTATATGAATATATTGTGTGTTCTGCATCCTGTTCTTTGGTTTTGAGAGCCCACAGATTCTGTAGATGATGAATAATGTGGTTTCTAACTAAAATATCAGCCCTAAATTGCTGGAGTACACATTCAAACTTAAATAATTGCTTTGGATTTGTGTTGATTCCAAGTAACATAGTTATGACTAATTTGAAGTTATTAAATGTTAAAAAAAAAAAGTATATTGCTTTTGGATTTAGGATTCTGTACATTTGTGGATAGGAATAGTTGTTGTCAAGGGTATTTATGGGAGTTACAGGAACTTCATATCTTTACGGATAAGGCCCAGAAAGGTCAATGACCTAAAGTTAGTCTTATCACTGAGACTCATTTTTCAAGATGTAAGTTTTCATTTGTACAATCTGTTACAGTGGCCCCACTGATGTACTTTTCACGGTAACATCCTTTGCTATTATCGGAATCACTGGCTTTTCCAGTGGTGCTGTGTCTCAGGCACCCAAAACACAGCAATAGCATTAATGTCCCCGCCAAATTCAGCGGAAAGGGGGATGTGTGGTTCCTGGGTACCCAGCAGTGTTAACTGTACGCAGAAACACACTGTGTAATATTGGTTTTGTACAAAACACCTCCTCGTCTGGTGGAACAATAGAGCTGAACAGGCCAGTGGTATTTGCTGCCATTTTGTGCTACGGATATTTCATAAATGCCAGTTTTAATGGGCTATTTACACAGGCAAGGAAAGCCACAAATTGGTGTGGGGAGGTTGTTTTAAATTCAGTGTGTGGTTTAGCAGGATCCGGACTATGCTATAGTCACTTCACAATGTTCTGTACTTTGCAATACAGTGAACTAATATTTAGAGATAAAGCTCCAAATCTGTCCTTTGCTGCAGTAGTGTATAATAGAGAATTAATAGCAAGTGGGCCTTATAAAATGTTTGACAGTTGGAAATTGCTAGTCTAGCAGGGTACACAAGATTAAATGTTAAGTCTTTGAAATTGTACAAGTTTACCTCAAAGACATTTTTACAATGCCTTTGGAGAACTCTTCAGTCTAAAACTTCTTGTTCTCATTGAATAACCAATCCCAGCCTAAAGTATAGCGTAATGATGCTTATATATTGCTCTGCTGTCTCTGCAAATGTACTTCAACCAATTTTTATAAAATACTTCAGCTCCCAGGGTAAGAGATGCTGCGGCACTATCAGCCAGCCCGCTCTTCAGCAGCACTCCAGTGACATGGCACCCAGGCTGAAGTGTTTCCGCGAGAGAAACATGGGAAGTACTTCAAATATTTTTCCAGGCGGGGAAACCAATTGATCTTAGCCCCGTCGTCTCCAGCCAAGTGGGAGCAGAAGGTTAAGAGCCTACAATTAAGGCCAAGAGATCTTCATTTAGGACTCAAGCGTGACAAAAAAATGGCAGGCTGCTTTAACAGGAGGACTGGCTGCTTAGCAGTGGGGGTTTGCTGAGCTTTGGCTTTAGAGGTTCAGCCATGTCAGGCCCCTTGCAGCTCTTAAGGAACAAACAGGTGAGGAAACAGCTCTCCCCCATGCAAGATGTGCCTATGTCGAGGTGCACAAGAAGGAAGGGGCCCCTCAGTGCAGATCCCCTTCTCCGCCTGCCTTTCCCTGAGAGGCAGCAGCAGGGCACAGGGCACTGCCTGCCCACCTGCACTGCAAGGGCTGGGCCTGCCACCTGAGGCAATGGGAGCCCATGGCTGTGGAGCAGGGGGAGCTTGGGGGGGGTGAGGGCTGACTGGGGGGCTTTGGGAGCAGGGCTGTGGGTAGGGGTAGTCATGGAGGTGGCAGGCGTGTTGTAGTATTATGCAGGAGGGGTGTGAGTGGGCAGCAAGTGTTGTTTCGAGCCCTTGTTTCAAGGGCTGGAGTGCAGGCAGGGCCTGGGCGTTGCCCTGAGAGCCTGTGATTTGGCCTTGTTTTTAATGTTGCCTTTTGAGCAGGTTCTGTCAGCAGCGCATGTGGTCTTGGGCCTGATGGAGCCTTTCACTGAAATTGAGGGTTTGGAAAAAACCAGTGATAGAGGAGACAAGTGCAATGGGGACAGCCTAACCCCAGTGATGGAGAGGAGCCATGCCGGTGACCACAGCGTGGGACTCAACATGCAGATGGAGGCAAGAGGACCTCAGGAGTGGCCTCAGTCTCCTGAGGAGGATGAAAAGCACTTGCTGACACTACAGCCGGTGTGCCTGAAGGCAGAGGAAGAGGATCTGCAGAGAGCCTGGCAGCCGGTGGTGGAAAGGGCAGTGCTGATCAGGGCAGCTGTGCCACAGCTGGTGCTGCAGCAAGGGCAGGCTGTGCAGCACAGCGTGCCGACAGGCATGGCTCTGAGCGTGCAGGAAGGGATCTTGGCGTTTTATGATTTAGGGCTGATACAGATTAACATACTGCAAGAAGGGCAAGCAGAGAGTTCAGAGAGCAAGCTGACTGAGAAACCACCAGACATGCTACTGATTGAGGCACAAGTTCCAGATGTGGTGAAGATGGTGGTACGTTAGCTGTTAGCTTGTACTATCACAATGATTCAGTTCTGAGCTCAATTTTTTTTTCCTAGGCATTCAAGTTTGTTGGGCTTCAGGCTCTCATCCTTTGTGCAGTTTTTTATAATTTCATCCCATGTTTAAAAAAAAAATTAAAATTTAGTCTTTCTGGGTGACTAACCTGTTGAAGTTCAGATGCGTTTTTAATTCAGTTTGCCAGTTTGGTGCTATTTGGTTTGACAGCAGAGATTTCTTACACAGCATCTCCTTTCTCTAGCATTAGCACCACACAGCAGTCAATTGCCAAAGCTGGATGTGTAATATGGTCTCATTCGAAATGCATTTTATTAAAAAGACATCCAACATTGGTATTTATCCCATGCTAGCTATTGTTTTTATAATAACATGGGGTATTTTTCTTTTAAAACTTGTGCAACCCTCGTTCATTTCAGGTATGTTCATATTTAAGTTTTTATCTAATGCAAAAAGTATCACAACCTTGTTAATTGTGGCGACAGGACAAGGGGCAATGGCTTCAAGTTGGAGCATAATAAGTACTGCACCAATATAAGGAAGAACTTTATCACTGTAAGGGTGACAGAGCCCTGGGACAGGCTGCCCAGGGGGGTTGTGGAGTCTCCTCCTCTGGAGATATTCAAAACCTGTCTGGACGCTGACCTGTGCAACCTGTCCTAGGGAACCTGCTTTGGCAGGAGGGGCTGGACCCAATGATCTCTTGAGGTTCCTTCCAACCCCTACGATTCTGTGATTTTGTAATTGCTGTATGACAAATAAAAAGTTTTAAGCAGTACAATTAGGCTGTAAAAGCCCTGTACTAATTTGGTAAAACACTGATAGTGTATTTCCTTGTCAGTTTCTTTTAAAGGGTAAATGTGCTGACATTAAAATGTTTCTTAAAAAAAGAGGAGAAGTTTCTATGTTCAGTGCTGTTCTCTTAAAAGCTCCGAAATTTTATATAAAATTGCTAAGAGCTTGGGCTCAACTTAAGTTATTGTTCATTTCCTGGTCAGTCTGCTGTATGTGAGATGTTGGGAGTTTTTTGTTGCCATTTAAGCCATCGCATTTAAGACTGAAGATCAAAGTGAATTAGGAGCTATCTTGTTGATAGCTCTGTTTTGTCATTAGTGACTACCTTAGATTTGGGAAGTTGTGAAACGTTTCCTTTTTTAAAATAGACTGGTGGAGATACCGATGTCATTGCATTTGAAAATCAGGTCCAGCAACTGACCCCGTCTGAAGAGGATGGAGGGAAGGAACTTTTTCGCACTCCTGGGGAAACAAAGAGCCAGAGCTCCAAAGCCAGCGATGACTTGTCACACTCAGGCAATGAAGATAAAGAGCAGGGATCTGCATCTCCATTGGAAGAAGCAGCTGTAAGAGATCCCAATAATCTGCAATTTCGGACTTGTGCTCTGCAGCAGGAAAAGGGTAAAGAGTTAATGATCTCTGTGGTTAGATTTTAACTAACATATGTTAAGGTAGCTTTTGAAGTGAGATTGAAATTTTATAGTAAATATTCACAGCGTCAGTTATTATGTTGTAACTAGGTTAAATCTGGCATTCTGTAGAAATTTGGAAGATGGAATAATACCCTTCAGCCTTGAGTGAGGAGATCCTTTTCAGGCTGATGTCATCTGTATTGTGTCCAGGAGAGGCATTTTAGGTGGCATTTAGAAATTAGTGGTCATTTGAAGACTATATGATATTTTGAAACCCCCAGGAAGATTTTGAAAGTAATACTGTGTGTAAACATCTTTGAATAAACCTAGTAATTTACTTAGTCTTTCTTAGTTTCCACATTCACCTTCAGAATGTGCTTGTTCGGGGGTTTATGGACAAGCTTAGATCAGTTCCAAGTTGCTGGCTGAGGATGGTAGGCAACTATCAGTGCCCATCAGCAAGGTGTCTCCCAGAACCTAAGTAAAAGAAAAAGGCTGATTTCAGATCTTAGGAATGTAAAAGTATGTCGTGGAAGGACTGACTTAGAAGGGAACATATAAGCAACTGTTTCCTTAGAAACTGTATGTCTGTACTGTAAAAGTTGGATGACGTCAGTAATGTTGAAGAGTGTGAACGTGTGTGTCAGAGCAGCAAGATACTAAGGTATCTTGGCTGAGGTTGTTTAAAGTACGGATATTGTACCAGTTGTGAATGCCCCTTGTTTTAGTTACTGCATTTATAGGAAGCACATTTGAGCAGCATTAACAAAGCTAACAATGTTCTTTTGTGTGGGCATGAATCCACAATGAATAAATAACAATAAAGTGGTTTTGTTTGCTGTTCTTGAAGTGAAGTGTTAGCTGCACATCTCTGTGTGGTATAAAGCATTGTATAAAATACATTTTGGTCTCAGCATGAAAATCATTACAGAGAGTGCACTTGGGAGCCGAGACAACTGTTCTGGAAAGGCTCTTCAACTATGACGTATTTGCCATTTCTCAGTTTCAGATCTTCAAACCTGAAAGTGTTGCACATTTACTCTTAACTTGTTAAGCTCAGAAGAAATTCATTACTGCTGTGCCATGAACTTGGAAATGTTATGTAATCCAGAAAACATAACCTTATTCTAAGACTTCTCTGAGGAATTGATCTTTTTTCCCTCAAGTTCAGCTAACAATTTTAAAGAGGCTTTTACATCATGATGGGTTTTGCATACACTTTACAGATTCAGGACTACCAGAAAGCTGAGAATAGCTTAACCTGCCATTTCCAAATCTTCAAACAAGCTTAGTACTAATTAGACAGTTGTCATCAAGTGCATTGCAACAGGCAGTAAGTGCCTTGATGAAGATAGTGTCTTAATGATGCTATCACGAGAGGAAGTTTCATCCTGCCTTGGAGGCAAGAGCTAGGCTAGGAGTTAGGTTTCCTGGGATTAGGTTCTGAACTGTATCACTAACATGTGACACTATTTCTGGGGCAGGTCGTTTAAGTCTTAAATAGATACAATAATTTCTGTCTGACAGCTTGATTTCTTGAATGTATTCTGAAGTCCTTTTATGTCAAAGTATGAAGTAGTTTTACCCAAAGTAGAGGAACTCTATTGAAATTGGTGAAGTCGTTATTTTGTGACTTGTGCGAGCTAAATGTGTCTCTGTTCCCACAGGAGAAGAAGCAGTTTTCAACTGTGGTGTGTGCACATTCACCTCACTCAGGGTATCAAGTCTTAATTGTCATGTGAAAACCCATTCTGATGAGAAACATCATGTGTGTCACCTCTGCCTTAAGTCTTTTCATACAGCTACTCTCCTGCATAACCATGTGAATGTACATACAGGTATCTAACATGAAAAAACTTCATTTTACCTATTATCTGCAGAATATAACTATCAGGCAAATGACTGTTTTAGAGCTGTATTCTGTGACTGTTTTGTGCTCAGAAGATTCTCTGATTTCATTTGGAGTTCCATGCTGACAAGATATGGTCTGTAGTTGTTAACTCTCTGTGCATGTATTAATTTATTTTACTACCTTTCTAAAAATAATTTGTCAACTCTATGTTGACTTCAGTTATGCCTGATTCCAACGTGCACAATACAATTTTGTCATGTTTTCATTTTTCTAGGTAACCATATGAAGCAAATTGATAAATTGCATTTATAATAAGCTTATGGTGTGCATATAAAAATTCAGAATCTCAGAAAAGGTTCTATTAAATTTAAGGCAGACAAATCATACTGTTTTGTTGTTAAATAAAATTCTAAGAAATGGTGTATTCTTGCAGGGGCCAGACCCTATAAATGCAGTGACTGTGATATGGCGTTTGTGACCAGCGGTGAGCTTTCACGACACAGGCGCTACAAGCATACTTTAGAAAAACCTTTCAAGTGCTCAGAGTGTAAATACTCTAGTGTAGAAGTAAGTAACTGTAGATCAAGATGGGCTAATGTCTAAAATGAAGCTCATGTCTTTATAGGCTTGATGACGTTTGGGTTCAAAGGATTGAATTTTTTTAATCTGGAAATAAAACAAATCAAAGACTGCCTGAGGGTTCTCTTGAAAGAATTCTCTTTGTCATGCACCTATGACTGAGTCACTGTCACAGGTTAGTTGATAGTCTGTATATCATCATTTTTTTATGTCCTGTATCCAGATCTAAAGCTGTAAGCAAGCCTGAACTTTATTCCACACACTTTATGCTATTAATGATGTTTTGGATAGCTTGCATCTTTAAAAACCTTGTCAGTTTGTTAGTATCCTGTTCTTTCCCTTGCTTTGATAAGAAAGTATTCAGCCCTCATTGTTGTTGAAGAACTCTCACTAGTATTGCTCTGAGCTTTACCTGATTAAGGGGAGCAGGAGGAGCCCCCTAGTAATACCCTGTCTATGATTTGACTCTTGTAGAGCAAAGATTGGTGGTCATCTTTATTGAAGTGAATAGTGTTGTAGAGATGAATGGATCTGGCAGGGAATTCGTTAAGTATGTTTATAAATGAGGGAGCTGAACATTAGGTAACTCCTACTTTTAGCTTGCATACCTACAATATTTACATAGAACATGTCATAAGAACAGTATAAAAAAGTAGAACTCAACTTTTGCAGTGAA
Organism: Porphyrio hochstetteri; assembly: GCA_020800305.1. Taxonomy (NCBI): domain Eukaryota; kingdom Metazoa; phylum Chordata; class Aves; order Gruiformes; family Rallidae; genus Porphyrio; species Porphyrio hochstetteri. The sequence continues at coordinate 11,331,717 of CM036921.1, read as the reverse complement.
AGTGTTTCGTTGGGGTTAGATGAATAAACACTTTGGTTAATAAGTTTGGTATTTCATTTCTTTTCTTGAGTAGTTTCAAAAAATGTTCTGTTTGGTATATCCAGGTAGCCTGAAGGTAGTAGGTATCCCCTTCAGCTGATTTAAAATTTAAATTTAAATTTAATTTTAAATTAATTTAAATTTTAAAAATTCTAGCTTTTATGTTCTTATTTTAAAATGTCTCCTTTTTTTTTTTTTTCTGTTGGCAGTAAACATAGATGTAAGATTGTCCAGGGAAAAGACTTCAGACATGCTACCTAAAAACATAACATGCTGATGGTACAGGGAAAAAGCTAGAGAGGGGGAGAGCTAATTCTGGGATTGATCCAATATTTAAGATTGCAGTGCATGTATTGTGTAAAAATGCTTCTATTTTAATTGATTAGGTCTCTAATGCAAATGTTACTACAGAAAACTGTTTTTACTTTTATATTAGGCAAGCAAAATGAAACGACATATTCGCTCACACACAGGAAAGCGTCCTTACGCCTGTGGCCTTTGCAGTTACGCTAGCAAAGATGCGTACAAACTGAAAAGGCACATGGTAACTCATTCAGGTAGGATCTGATGTGATGGTCAAGCCTACATCCTTAGGCCCTTAAGGGTCACAGGGTTAGTGTGATCTATTTTTAGACTCTAAATTAGCACTTTTTAAATTTGTGATTTGGAAAAAATATGTGCCTGCAAAATAAGTTTTCTTTAAATTTTCTGGATTTGGCTATTGGAAGTCAAGCTGTACAGTAGTTACAGTCTTGCTGGACTTCATAAGCTTTTTTTATATTGGAAAAAATGGTTTATTTTTGTGATCTTGTTTTCTGTAGATCAAATAATTGCTTTTATTTCTCAATTAGTTCATTTTATATGGAGGGTGTATCTGATGGGAGAGCTTGAAATGTCTCTTCAAAACATGGACCTATCTTACCTTGCTAGTAACTGATTTGGTTGGTAAAAGATAAAATTGTTTTGACATCAAAAGCAGCATGTTCCAATCACAGCTCTGTAACGTGTGTGCCTTCTGAGAAGGCAGTCAGCATCCATCACACACTTCAGGGTTTACCTTAGCTCCATTACGATATGTAACGTGTGTTATGATTAGTGTGTTAGTTTGAATCAGAGTGTGAGAATGTGCTGTGACTCAGTTTTCCAAATATCCCCACTTGCCACGCTTTGGTTCTTACCCCATGGCAGTTTGGTGCAATTAAACTCAATTCTTCTTTTAATGAGAGTCCACCAGAGGAGTCCAGTGGTGCACCCAGTGTGATCCAGTACTGGCAGGGACTTGGTCTGCAGATCCATGCTAGAGCTGCTTCAAAATCTGGGTGCATGCTGGGTCCTTAGCACTAGGTGTTTCTGTGCTAACTCCTGGTGTTGATGTACTTTTTGATGATACTCATACATGATAGGTGACTTTGGGGGGCAGAATGGCAAAAAAAAGAATTTACTGCTTTTCTCTTCCACCATCACCAGTGGCTGGTGTTGGATCATCTTTCTCGTAGTGATGTTACAGGTGTTTATTGAACATTTGATTATTTTGCATTTTTGCATGTGAAATAGTCAAGCTACAAGTTAATTTAAAATGATTCCTGATTAATAGTTAGAATTATATTGATGGCTTTACCTCCCATCAGTTTGACTTGCAGCTTCTGGAATCCAAAATTTTGTATTGCAATCAGCTATGTAAACTTTTTTAGCTGCTTTGTGAACTAGTAGTAACATTTTGGTTGGTCTGGAGACTGTTCTAACAAACATGGATGTTGAGATCTCTGGAAATTTTGCATTTGTATCAAATAAGTAGAGAGTTCCTAAGTGTATGTTATTTTAATTTAATGGTTTTTATATACACAGGTGAAAAACCCTATGAATGTTATGTTTGCCGGGCCAAATTCACTCAAAAGAATACCATGAAAAGCCATATGTTACAGAAGCATGGAGAAAATGTGCCAAAATACCAGTGTCCTCATTGCAGTACCATTATTGCACGAAAAAGTGACTTGGGTGAGTTTAAAGGAGAAAAATTAACATTAAATGCAGAGATATTTAGGGGTGAAACCTCTCATTTCCACTGCTTACAGTGGTAGAAAATAGGTTATATATGAGACGGTGTTATTACAGAATATTTCTTTGGAAGATGTATTTGCTATTTCGCAGGTAAGTTCCTCCTGCGAGGAGATGTGGTGACATCTTGTGGTTCATCTTTTAATATGTTTTTAAAACGTGGAGTAGCAAACATTTAATGTTTTTTGATTTTTGTCCTCAATACCCATGGCATTGTGACCTGTCCTTCAGTAAGGAGGTACCTCACAAAAATATAAAAGCATTTCGGTTCTCACATTTTGTTTCTTTCTCCTCTCCAGTTAAATGTGTGTGTATGTGTCTAGTTATATGAGAAACTAAAATAGATTAAGTATTTTCATGTAGGTGGGTCTCTTGCATATACTGATGAGCTTTTACTAATTGATCTAACATTGTGTATGGTGGCCAAGCATGTTGTCCTTGCAATTACATGTATTTCTTGCACTTCACTAACGCAAGTGAAAGTTAACTTTAAGCTTGACTTCATCTGTCCAGCAGACAATAATTTTACTATGCTTCAAGCATGCAAAACTCTTAGAATTCTAAATCCTATTACATTCATATCAAATATTATTTGGGGGCTGTATGGAGCTCATGAAACATGGAAGGTGATACAGTAAACTCCTGTGCCTCTTATCTAGTTGGGGGTCTTTTCCCAGACCATGTGCAGACAATGGAAATTTTTTCCTTTGCCAGCAGTATCAAACACTACTGATATATAGGTTGAGACTGAAAATATAAATTAAAATTATGGCTGTATTAAAAATATATATTACACTTTTTCTTTGTACAAACCGCAGTTGTTGAAATACAAACCATAACGTTTTGGAGGAGATTTGATATACTTTTTTTTAACTTCTCTTGTTTGGAACTGTACTTGCTTGAAGTACTATCTAAACATTCCATATACAAATTCATCATCTGTTCTGGGAAGGAAATGGTTTTATACAGACAAGAGATGTAATAATAAATCAGTGTATTAGAAATATAGCGTATTTGTTCTGTTTGAGGCAATATAGCTGACCAATGCCAACAAAACTATACAAATACTACGTTTTCAGAAATATGTTAAGAAGCTATATTAAAAAAATACTTAAGACATACAAAGATGCCTTCAGCATCTATTTATATTTTCAGAGATCCCATTGAAGTCCTAAGTGTTTGAAGGTAGAAGTGGAATTGTTATTTACATATGTATAATTTCTCTGTTCATGTATTTTTTCACTTTTCACTTTAATATTGTAAATACCCCTTTGGGCTGCATTGTGAAATGAATGTTTGCCTATAAACAAAAGCAGTGACTGGATCTTTTAAAATTACTTATTTTGTTAAATGAGTTCCACTGAAGCCACTAAGATTTAGGTTTATAACTGTTTAATTTCTCTGGGAAGTCACAACATCTTGCTGCAACTGTAGTTATCTTAAACTAAATTGAAAATTGCCTATTTGGCGATTTTACCCCTACTACAAAGAACACAGAAGGTTCTTTTTTGTCTTATCTTCTACAATGTGTGCATCACTCAGGGCTATGCACAGTCTAATTCTTGTTCAGAACTGTGGAAATGAAAAAAAAACCATTAAAACTAAGTGCTTTTAACAACTGCTCAGGTGTCCACTTGTGAAATCTGCATTCCTACATGGTGGTGGCAGTTAAATGCAGTTACTGTGAAGCTGTGTTTCACGAGCGCTATGCTCTTATTCAGCACAAGAAGACTCATAGAAATGAAGAGAGACTCAAATGTGATCAGTGCAGCTACACATGTAACCAGGTATTTAAAATCACTGAAAAAATATTAGTTATTCAATTGATGGTTTGGCAAGGTAGGGTTGGCTTTGGGGCTATATTTACCTTAAGAGAAAAGATCTGTGACTGCAATCTTAACTAAAATAGTGTTGTTATATTTATTTGCAAGGTAAATGGTTCACAAATACACAGAGTGAAATTGAAATGCTGGAAAGTCTGTGGCTGTTGTCTTGCTAAATCTCTTGTACTCGAGCTGCTTAGAAGTATAAGGAGCAATCCCCATTGTGATAAGAGCAAAATACAATATTTTCCCCCTTAAATATGGTTTTCAGCAGTGTCACAGCATAAATCCAGTCTGCACTAAGTTTATTTAGAAGCATACATTTGGGATAGCATTGCTTCAGCCTGGATCTGTTGGAATGTAACATTGCTCCATTCTGATTAATTCCCTGCTAACATTCTTAGGGTTAGGAGGAAAACCTCTGACCTCCTCCAAGTCAGTGGGCATCAGTCCAATGTGTCCTTCAGCATTAACCAGTGGAGGAAAATGAACGAATCTCTGCACCATCCTTGTGTGTTTCTGCACACCAGTTACGTTAAGGATATTTTCTTCATTTCAGAGACGATGCTTAACTGTCCATAAACAAACCCATACCAGTGAGAAGCCCTTCACTTGCTTGTGCTGCAGCAAAAGCTTTGAACAGAAGCAGCTTCTCACTCTTCACTTGAAGAAGCACCATGATTCTGACCTGAAGCCTACAGTTTCTGAATGCCCTGACTGTGGTAAGGGCTATTCACTCCGGGTAAGGCACTTCCCTTTAAGGAACCTCCAGGGAGTTACCTTTAGCTAAGTTTGCAGATCATATTGTCAGGAAGGACTGTGAGTAAAGAGCAGTGTACTCCCTGGTATGTTAACTCCTTAATGCCAGCACAACTCATTTGTTTGCTCTCCCAAACTTTGCTTATTATTATTATTATTAAAGGACTTGATAGTATTCTCCTTTATGTAGGAAATACCTGCTGCATCAGATTGTCGGGGTGGTACCTCTTTGTACAGTCCGGTATGGAAATTACTGATGGTTAATATACTTTTCATCTTAAAACAAATAGAAAGGCAGTGTGGAGGAATGAATTTTAAGACAAATGAAAGGACTTGGAGAGATAATTGAAGTGAAAGAGTGCTAGGACCAGTTCAGCAAGGGAAGTAAGAGGAGATTATTATTCATTTCTTCAAAACCATATGCAGTGAGAACATATCTCTGGGTTTGGGTTAACTGTGCTCCACTTCTAAAGCAAACCTTTTTTCCCCGCTTAACACATTTCCCATATAAAACTTTATTGCTTGTCCAGGAACCAGAAAATGATACATTTGATTTTATACCCACCAAATGGCAATGTTCCTTTAAAGCTAGATTTTAATACGTATTCTGGAAAATGTTCAGGAATTTTATGGTGGTTGTTAACTAAGTCAGCCTTTCACTTCGTGTTCCAAAATTTGTCTGTCAGAACCATATTTGTGTTTTGTGTGTGTGTGTTAAATTGCTTACATACATTAATATTTGATTCATATATTTATGCTTCATTATGCTGACAGAACAATATGCATAAGCATGATGAAAACTGTGGATTGGTGAGGACAAAAACTGCTACATCCAGAAAAAGCAGCAAGGGCAAAAATAAAATCCATGAGAACTCAAAGCAAGAAGGTAATCAGCGAATAAGTTAGAATTTAATCATGTAAATTAGAATCAAGAATAAAAGGCTAAGGCAGTGAATCTCCCCTGCTGTTTAATTACTGTTTCACAATGAAGCTAATTTAAGTGCTAATAATGGAAGAATACTTCTGAATAGTCTTTCCTGTGTGTCAGAAATTCTTGTCACCTGAGTTGGGTTGTTGCTCAGGTACCCATCCCAGGCCTTCTGTGCCCCTGCTCCTGCCAACATCTTCCTAAACTCCCTGCTTAGCCACGCTTTTTCTCATCCCTTTTACAAATTCCCTTTGTCTTTGTAAAGGAGAATGAAACATGTCATGACTGAGTTGAGCCATGGTGTTTTCTGAAGAGCTCAGGTTTTATGATACATACTGCTTTAATACAGACCAGATAGAAAAACATTTCCATTCCAGAACTCAGACTGCATACTAATCACCGAGATCTACCACATCTTAATAAAGAAATGTTTCATCTTTCTCTCATGCTTAGACCAGATAGTGATCAAATAACAATAAAAATGCTACAGCCTTAGAGTCCTAGAGCCATTCTTCTGATGTACTGCAGAGGCGATCTGGCCTATTTATAGAGCTACTGGTTCGACACAGCTGTGCCATCAAGGAACTCCCTTGCAATTCCTAGTGGAGCTCTTGAGCACTGAGCATTTATTCTGTAAAACTTAATATAAACCAAAAGATGGCCCGTAGTTTCTCTCATTCTTTCTCTTTCTTCTGCATTCTCATTTTCTCTCATTAGGTTAAAATTCCCAGAAAGTAAGTTCAGGTTTTTGTAGACCAAAATGGGAAACTAATTGGTCAGGTGATGTCTTGTTGGTAAGATTTCCACAACAAGAAGTGAAGTGCCTTTTCCATCTGCATTATGCAAGTACATCCCTGACACAATCGCTTTATGATTTTATCTTATTTGCAGCTCTGAAAACATACAAAGTTGTCTTTAGTTTTTCAGGCTTTTATTCTCTGAAACAAACCTTAGCCTGTCACCATGTATGCAGTGATAGACTAGCAGTTTCACCTGACAGTCTAAATTTGATGCAGAGGAGGTGTCTGCGCAGTCTTTTATGTGCATCTCTGTTGAATAAGGCAAAGCACAATACAGAGTGTTCAGTCAGGTCAGGCTGTGGGAATGAACCCTGTACCCTCACATGTCCTGCCTGCCTTTTGTTCGAGCTAACGCTGAATCTCTGCCCTGGTTGGGGGGAGAGCTGGCCAGATGTTTCTGAGGTCACCTCCAGGTGATTTTTATGGACTGAGAGACAAAAATGGAGATGGATCACAGGCCCAGGTGTCCAAAAAGTTTGTGTTGGTAAATCAGGGTGTTATCTACACTGATGTGTGACCAATGACACTGAGAGGAAGTTTGATATAGTGAAATGTTGGAACTTTACTGAAACTAATATGTATCAGGAGCTGAGTTTACATTAGCCTTAGCGTTCTGTTTTCACTGGTAAGGCTGTAATGGTATGGTTAGAAATGGTACAGCTGCAGTGTTTATGTTTTTGCAGTAATTAGATTGTGCTGTTTAATAATGTTTTGCTACATGCAAACAATGTCTTTTTGGTATCTTGCAGATATTTTCATCTGTAAGCTTGCTTTTCTAGAGCTAAGATAATGTGCCTTTGTATGTTGTTCATGCAAATGCTCAGTCCATTAATTGAACCACAAATCTTAGACATTTCTGTGCCTGTCCCCCAAAGCTGACATTTGCAAGTATATACATTTATCAGTGTCCCCTTTCTGCACAACTTGTGGGGGGTCGGTGGGATCCTGTATTGGCTTTTACAAGCTTGTGTGACTGGTACTGTCAGTGATTTGCTGTTACTAATAATTACAAAAAGAAAAATTAATGTATATGTGATGTAAATTTACAGTTAATAATATTGTTTTCCTCTGATAAGCATGCTATGGGTACTATTAAACTAGGTTTGTAATGTAACAGTCCATAAAAAATATATTCATTCTCCAAATCAACTGCAAGATAAGATACACTGCTGTTATATATTGGCAGTATTTTCTGCACAAAATTAAATTCCCTATTTGTTAAATTTATTGAAATACTTATTTGTCTTTTGGATTAGTCACCACAACTTTTAATTTTTTTCCAAAGTTGACCTGGAATTGTTCCAAGAGGTCTCCACTGTGGAAAAAGACCATTTTGCTGGTGAGATTGTTCCTGTCTTAGATGGAATAGAAACAGCATCTCCAAGAGAACAGAAAACAGCAATGTCTTGTGAAATGATTCTCAACATCATGGACAAATAGCTCACAAATAGACTCTGGTGTTCCTTGTTTTCACCAGTTGTAACTGACTGGTTCAAAGTGTAACTATTCTCAGTTAGACAGCTAGAAAAGATGCTGGGTGAAGCCCATCTGTGCTCACCTGGCTCCTTGTTGCAGTTTCTACTGTGTAACCTACATAACGTTGCTAGCACATAAAAGTTATAAGGAACCTTCACCTGCTTAATTACATACGTGGAAGAACAGAGTGAAAAAGAAATTAGCTAATTTCAGGGTAACTTCTGAAAAAGCAGATAGGTTTGTTTCACTTTGCATTTCATTTTTCTCCCAGACTTCCTCACAGAATTGCATGCTGATCTGAGGCAAATTAATTCCTCGGTAGCTCTATAGAATTGAGAGCTGCATGAACTTCAGTCTATTTGTACTTCCCTGAGGTGAGCACATGAAAGGCAAGGATTTTCTTAGCACAAGGACCATTTGCCAAATCTCCTTTCTGCAAACACATTAATTTCTAATAGAACTCACAATGCTAAAATGTGATTTTTTTGTTAAAAAAGCCCAGGATTTTGTGTCCCATACTTCTAGTAATTATTTAGTGTTATTAGCTCCATCCTCTTTTCCCCACAGTTTTCCAAAGTTATAATGCTGTCATCTTTGGAAGATGTCCTTTAGTTTTTCATCAGCATGGAAAATAGTGGCAGAAGCAGCTCCCTTGCTTTTCAGCAAGATTTGGGGTATGGTTTCATGGCAGGATCATGCTGCTGGTTCCTGTCTTATCCCCATGTCCCAGGCAAAACTTTCTTCTCTCTGTTCCAGCTCTAGCAAAAGTGTGAGGGACAATCCCTTTCTGAGGATGCAGAACTCTGTCACCTGAGGCTCACTGGACTTCCAGTGCAGGTGGACGTTCTTTACACCACAACTGCTCCTCCTTTACGTAACATTCTGGCAAGCGTTTCTGTGTAAAATTTGTGATCCTACACTTAGCACTCAGTACCCAACACACCCAGGACTTTGATTTTAATTAGGCCTTCAACAAAGCTCACTTGTATTCTCTAGGAAAGTTCATGTTTATAGTACATTTAAGAGTCAGAGAAATTTTAACTGTCAAATACTGTCTAACTATTTTAGGTTGTAAGAACTACTGGGTTTACCCAGTAATTATTAATTAATATAGTTAGAGTAATTACAGTAAGCATTGTTGACTTTTGTGATTAGTTACAATGATCACAATTCCCATTTATGCACAGTTTGCTCATTTTTTGGTGTCATTTATAATTAATACTTGGAAGCCTGTTCATAAAATTTTAAATACTTCTAAAATATTAATCTTTAATGCTGCTATTCTTACATTACATTTCTTTACAAATAAGCACAAGCATTGCTAACTGCTTTTAATAATATCAGGTCAAGTAACAAGTAAATAATTTTAATTAAAATGCCAAACCTTTATTTTAATTTCAAGATTAACATCTGTGTTTTAACTTTGTTATTAACATAATGCAGACCTCAGTATAAAATTGTCTGGGGTGGCATATTGAGCGTGCTCTTTGCTAGTTATGCTGATGTGGTTGGGGTAGTAAGATATGTGGTTGGGGTAGTAAGATCTGTGGTGCACTGTGTATTCCAGATTAACTGCGGTTTCACATCTAACTACTGGAAACTGTAACTCTTGTTACTTTGGACAGTCTGTTAAAAATGAAAGCTTGGGTGTTTTCCAGTTAGTATGCTAAATGGATGGCTTTATCCTGTCCTTGATAACACACCTACATGCCTATTCTACTAGGATGATTTTTCTAATTTGGCAATTAAACCCAAATATGGCAATTAAACCCAAAGCAATGGTCTACTTAGGAGCTTGAACTGCCATCTGATGCCCTAACTAGGTCCATGCACCTGATTAGGAGTTAAAGATGTCAGTATTAGCAAGAGATGCCTGCTATCTTGCGAGTAAATTACCCAAGTTTAGAAGACACCAACAACTCTAAAGGGCCTCATCATCGATCGGCTCAATCAAATACAGGAACAGAAATCACTGCTTTGGTAATAGAAACCTGTCAGTTTTGTAGTGTTTGTTTTTAGCAATTACTGAGAAGTCAGTGTCCTTGAATTCATCAAAATTGCTCATTGGGTTTGTCCTCCTTCCACTATAATGGTGTTATTTGGGTGTTTAGTAAAGATTCAGAATTACTGGGTTTTTCCTGTTCCATAATAATAATGTTTGTCCAGTTTTAGTAAGTTAATGGTTTGTTCTGGCTGCCTTGTCACTAACAGGAGTTAAGGATACTTCTGTCCTGATAATTGCTTAAATAATACTGTTGACTTTATTCTTGTGCTGTTTTCATTTGTGTCATAAATTCTAAGCAGCAGATGTCTCTGTTAAAATTAATTTTAGAAGTTGTATAAATTACTTGATCAATTTTCTGAGTGTATCTTGTTCATCTGAGTTGTTAATAACAAAGCTGACTCGTTTTGTGCTGACATCTGAAAATCAGACTACATAAAGTGGAAAGCAAATGCAATAATAAAAGATCTTGTTGTCTCTGAACTCACAAGATGATTATTTAAGTAGTTAGAAGCTAGAAATGTTTCCTTTTGAAAATCAAGAAGGCATGCTTTGATGTCTTCAGGAGCCATTCCTTGTGTTCTGCTTTGTAACCGCAGCAATTGTTCTTCACGGTTAAGAATTTGCATCACTGTGGCTTTCAGGGTGAAACGATAGAATACATTTTACAAAGGTAATCTAATTTACTTCTATTATTCTCATATTGTAGGTGAGTACACAGTACAAGTTCTGAACAGATGCCAATCAAATTATTTTAGTTTACTAGTTACGGAGAGGTTGTTAAATATGCAGGAATAATTCATGTCATGAAATGTAGTACTGAAGTTTTCTGCAGTATTCTCTAATGGTGTGTGTGGATAATGCAGTTTATAGGAAAAGAAGGTTCCTACATAGGAGGAAACAAGCACTTTGTGTTTCCCCTGCAAGCAGAAATAGTCTATACTTTAAATAGTTAATGTGTGAGGACAGCAAACAGATAATACACATCCCCTACCTAGTGGCTAAAAGCAGGTAATGAGTAAAAACATCATTTTGGGTACATCTGTACTAATTAGGCTCCATAATATAACCAAAGCCTTGAAGAGAGGTAACTAACATGGTGCTAACATGCGGTGTGCGATGCTGTAAAAGCACAAGTGTAATTTGGGGTGTCGTCTGAAACTCTGAAGGATTGTGCCTCCCCAAATCCTGGCACCTGCCAAGGAAATGAAAAGTGGCTTTTGTCAGCAAGAGTGGGGCCTGTAAGTGTGACCATGTGCTTGCACACGAGCGTGTAATTAAGCGTTGTGCTGCGAGTTGAGTGATAGCGGCAATTAGAGGAGGTTCCTGCAGATGGCAGTGTGCGTTCACATCTCCTGGAGCAGCGGCGGAACAAGAGATGCCAGTCAAAGGTGCTCTGATTTGAGTTGTCTTCGGTTTGACTTGGTAAAGTATCTGCTGATGAGTTTATGCGTGTTAAGGCTATATAAAACTGTTCTTTATTTTTTTCCTTAAGTCCTAGTGTCCCTACAAATTGTTGTCACTGCTGCCGGACAGAGTGTGCATACCTGGCTGTCTTCTGCTGGAGCACAGATGGGTTGGGGATGGGATGGAGATTCCTTGTCACTACTGAAATAGGTGTTTGTGCTCAGGGCTGCTGGCACAGCCTCAGCTGCACGGCTGGTCCCTCCTCATTCATGGACTGTGATGCCCCTTCAACCCTGCTTGTGTCTTTGCTGTGTCCATCTACTGCTCTGGGTAAGTTGACTGAGTTGGCTCAGTAACAGGCCAGGTAAGCATCACCAGTGTGAGGGAGGTTTTTACCACGAGGATATCTTTACTTATCAGTCTAAGCATCATTCTGGTAGGGTAGATGAGAACAGTGGGTTTCCAGCTCACTTGTGTTTTTGTGAACATTCCAAGAAATTTTCTTGAACTCTCAAATCTGAAATTCCTGCCATCCTCTCCTTCCTCTCTAAACTAATATTCTTCCTGTCTTTCAAATCTTTTGCTGCTTACTGAGCCTGGATTAGAGAAATATGTCTGCTGTCTGTTGGGCCATCCACTGGGGATCTTTGCCATAATTACTTTTTTGTTAGTTAAAATTACTTTGATTATTTAACAATCTGCAAATATAACTGACTGAAATTTAACAGACAGGAATTCAATTTTTGTTGTCATTTTGAGGAAGCCACCAAACCATGTTGTCTCCACTGTACAGATGAGGAAGATGATACGCAGAACTCAATTAATCTCTGATTAATCTCTTTGCCTTCAGGAGCAACGAAGCCCACTGATGATGCAGTATGCTGCTGCTTATTAGTAGTTTAATCTCAGTGAACTAGAAATAGAAACCTGGGGTGTTGCAGCATGTAATGATTAAGTTATATTAGCAGAAGGTGGTGAGCAAACGGGCAAGGACTTAATGACATTAAACCAGTGCTGTTAATCACTTCCAGAGACATTACGCTCAGAATATTAGAACTCAAATAACATTTAGACCTTCTTAAAGGTCAGTGCTTGAGATGACACAAAGGCACTATGGCAGCATGACTAACGGCCATGGGCATCAGGGTGGTGTAGTGTCTCATAAGGAGGAAATACAGTGAGAGCTTCATCTGGTGGTAATTGGGAAGGTTCATAAAGGACATGCAGACTCAATAGTCTTCTGACCCCTCTTAAGTAGGAAGAGTAAAACATGTAACGCTTTCTATCAACACAAGTAGAGTCCCTTTGCCATCACTAATGGATCACTGAACTATGGCTGACAGTGTGGTTTTTATATTTATATATATGGCTCTAACAGTAAATCCCACTCGCATGGTTTAATATCTATTTTTGTTTTAAAACCTGAACGTGCATTTGAAAGGAATTTACATACAGCATGCCTAGGCAAACATCAGGCCCTGTTGTGCTTTTAAACAGCCCAGCTATTGTCTGAAGTTAGTCACTGAAACACTTGGGCTCTGTGTGGCATGGGGGTGTGATCTTTACAAAATGGTGAAGAACTTTCTGACAGTTTTGGTTCAATCTATTTTCACTTTAAATTGGCACTTGACAACGAAGAATTTTCTTTCTTTGGTAGCTTTTCTTTGGTAACTTCTGGGAATTATTTTGTTTATTTTTAGCTTTGGGGGCTTTTCTCCAGATTCAGGTGGTTACTGGTTTTACCCCTGCCCCATCCATGTAGCAACATTTCTAGCTAACAGGAGGAATGGAAGGAGGAGTGACATTGCTGTTTGCTTTGATAAGGAAGAGCCTTGCTTTTATTGCTGCCTAATCAAATGGTAGGTAGCGGCTAATGGTGATTATAATTAAGCTTTTGAACTGCATTTTTTTTCTCCCCACCTCTGGAAGCAGCTGTGTGCTGAGAGAACTGAGCTATCCACTATCTTCCCTTTAAGGTAAAGGCAATTTGTTTTTGTTGTTCTGTTACAGAAACTCATGGGCTGTTTCACTGTGCAGTGGAAGCTTTGGAGCTGTTTATAGTACATATTTTCCCATCCCATTTTAAATGCTCCGTTCTTTGAACTGAGATATTTATCCCTTCATTGTTTAGCATTGCTGACTGTGAATTGAAATTGCTTAATATTAGATGGGCTGTAAGCTCCAGGCCATGCCTGCTGAAAGAGATCCTGTTATAGGGGGTTGCAGTAATAATTTCATGATAATAAATGTTGTAACAGCGTCAGTGTAAGACTACACTCCATCTCTGCATGGCTCTAAGTTTATAGTAAATCCATTCAGTTCAGTGAGTCCCTCCCAGTTAAACAGGAGCTGAGATGGGGGTCTCTTCCTTTTGGGGCTCACTTCCAAAAGTGATGCATAACCAACACATCCCACTGAAGACCGAGATACTCGCCACCTTTTGCCATTAGGCAAAGCATCTCTACTTTGCAAACAAAAAAGATATTCTTTGTTTTTTTTCTTTCCTGCTTCTCTTGAAATCCCTAAGAGAAATGCAGAAGTGTGTGAGGGTGCCTGCTGGCTTCATCCTGCCAGCAGAGCAGGGTAGGAGGGAGCTGCTGTTCATTCTGGGGCTGGCTGCTCCGCCTGGCAGATGCAGGCTAGCTGCAGGAGGTCCCAGGGACGGGCAGGCAGCCTGGCCTAACAGAGGAGTTTTCTTTTTCTCAGCAGCAGATGATTGAATGGAAACAATACGCTGCTTTCCCCATTTGATGATGAAGACTGACAGTTTGTAGGGGATGAGTCAAAGGTTACTGATGAGAAGATCCATCCAGATAATTGCTGTAATTGCACCCTGAGGATGCAGCTCCCTTCACAAAGCATTAGGCAGTGATTCTGTTTGTAAATACATACTTGACAGTGAACTTCATCCTGTGCCTTAAATCAAGAAATGTCCTTCAGGAGATGCAAATGGAGGAAGTTCTCATTTGACTGTTTCTTAATCCAACCATGTTTTTTTCCATTGCAGGTGATGGGGAGTGGTCCCGTTCTGAAACAGGAGCAGTGATTTAAACATAAAAACACCCTTTGGTATTGTGTTTGCATACACTGGTTAGCCAGCCATTAGTGAGGAAGGTAAGTAAGTGTCCAAGGTTACATTATCTTGTTTGTTAACAGACATTTACATTCGCTGGGCATCCCGTCTGTCAGTTCTTGGTGGTTACCAGAAAGTGACAGGGTAAAGAAGTGCTGGGGTAACCTGCTGCTGCTTTAAACAAAGACTTGTTCCTCTCCAATGCACTCTGGGGCTGGTTTGCATGTCAAGGCATGTTCCTTTCCTGCTCACACTCATACAAAGGCGGTGGGAGAATACCATTTTCTGGAAAACCCTGTAGTTTCTTTTCATCTGCTGTTATTTCCCTCATAAATTTTCTCTGCTCAAACTCTTAAGAAAATGGAATGGGAAAGACAAGTACCTGCCTCTAAAGTCCATGACAGTGTAGGTATTGCAATAATAAAGCTTTGCTCTCAGATTGCAATTTATTCAGTCAGGTTTCTTTTCCATTCAGCTAAATTGCTGTGAGACTTTTCCCACTCATGAGAGCTGCAGTGTGAGACATAGTGGTTTACATCATATAACTCTCAGGCAAGTATTAATTTAAACTTGCTTTACTATTCTGAAATAAGGAGGTAGTAGCATAGTCAGAAGAAAAATTGTGCCAACATAGATTAGTACATTTAGAATTAATTAGTGCAGGGTTTTTTATAGGCTTCAGTGCAGTAGAATATGCATGTAATATGTAAAATAGAAGGATTCCCTGTTTGCTTTGGTAGAAATGCCTTTGAAATAACTAATGTATAGTTCAGAATAGAATTGTACATGGATTATATTAGTTCAAGAACAGCACAACAATCTGATGTTATGGTTGCTTTGTTTATGCCTTTTGCCACTTATTCAGCAAAATGCCTTGTGGTGCTTCCTGCCCACCATGGATCTTAATATTTAATTAGAATTCATTCAGTGTCTATGATTCAAAAATACTCTTGAAAGTCCCCCCAAAGCTCTTGCTCGTGGGAAACTAACAGCTGTACACCAAAGATACCCACCACAAATAAAAGCTATTTGAAGAGACTCTTAAAATCCCAGTGTAAGAGAACTGCAAGTATGGGGAGACGGTCTTCTTGACACAACTGCTGCACAGGAGCTCTGGCAGCTATTTTTGCTGGGAGTGCTTTGGGTAGAAGACAAACATGGTCAAATTAGCCAGAATGCTGGAAGTTCAGTCAAGGATACTGCCTTAAATAGTTCACCCAGGAAAGGACAAATCTTTCTTAGGGCAGCCCCTTCAGAATTCCAATTGCAGTAATAATTTTTAATAAGTAAATATCAAATACAGTAGTTTTTCTGTGGTTTTGTTTTACAACAGATTATTGGAATGTTCTGAGGTCAAATTCAGCCCTCCTAACTATGAAAAACTCACTAATGCAAAAATATATAGCTGGGAGTAGACCTTGAGTAATACCAGTTTTGCTACACTAGGTTACATTTTTTCTGTTCATGGTGATAGGTCACATAGCTGGGAAAAAAGGATGATAACAAGATGCTAAAATTTTAAAGGAAAATGTGTTCATTATTTGGCTTCTTTTCCCATGCAATAGTCTTTACTTCTTGCCAAATACCTGCTATTTGACCTTCTCTGGGCTGTGGCAACACTGACCTGAATGAAGAGCACAGGAGATTATCTTCCAACGGAGGAAGAAAATTCAATATTTACTCAGAAATATTTGTTTTATTTGTTCTTGTTCAATTGTGAGGAAAATGGGGACGAGTGAGGCTGCAGTGCAAGTTGCAGAACAAGAAAGTGTTGAACCTGCTGTAGATGTAGGCTCTCGTTCGTTAAGTTGGTTCAGGTTTGTTCAGGAGGCTGCAGAAGTTGGCTTGAACATTTATCTGTGCTGGGGACAAGGGAGCGTTTCTGGAGGGTTGCAGCAACCTGGAAGTTTTCAAGATGCAACTAGACAGGGTGCTAGATAATCTCATCTAGGGTCCCTTTCCCAAGAAATGTCGGACCAGATGATGGTTTGAGGTTCCTTCCCTCCATGATTCTCTGATTTCATGGCTTACCTTTTGCTTTCCAAGGGCAGCCCGGGCTCCTTGGTGTGCCAAGTGAAAGCCTATCAGAGCTCAACGTTAGCTTCTGACAGCTGGTGAGAGGGGGCTGATGTGAATGAGGATGGGCAAACCCTCCTTTTGCCAGGCATGTTGGGTGTTCGTCTCTTCTGGTGCACCCACAGGTGAGATGATCACCCACCACCCCATCTCCTAGCTCAAATATCCCATGCCAGCTTTCCCCTGGTTCTCAAATCCGTGTTTCCTGCTGTGCCAGTGTTACAGCCAACATACAGGTACCCAACACTGGGAACGTTCAGCCTTTTCCTCGATAGTTCCTGTTCACTCATTCACCAAATACTTCAGCTGCCACAAAAGCTTTATGGAAGTTCCAGTCTCTCCCCAAATGCCATATGTGTGGGTGCAACCCCCCATCTGTTAATTAACATTTGCAGGCAGAGACCAGTTTCTAAGCATGTGGGTGACCCACTGGTATAAATGAGTGAATTTTTTTCAAATGCCAAAAGGCAGAACAAGTCTGTGGATGATTTGTTGTGTCCCCCTGCTGAAGGCAGCCCTCACCATGCTGTTAGGTTGGTCTCCACAAAGGGTTAATGCAGGCTGTGTGCAGCCAATCCCTTTGCTGCTCTGCTAAAGAAACATTAATTATAGAGAGCCTTAAGGACTCAGAGCAGCTCAAAAGGCTGAGTGGTATTTAAAACCAAGACAGTCAAATAACCGGTTGGATTTGATCTCTAATAAATTACTATCTTCTGGTGATAAAATTCAGCAAGAGGGTGACAGTCAGATGGGGAGGTTGGCAGCAAAAGTTTTAAAAATAAATAGTCTTAAATTGCAGGAAATTACAGCAAGCAGCTCCTTGGAGTTATTTTTCTCAGTGCATTGTGTGCTGGAGAAGGCAGGCAGGCTGCTGGCAAGCTTTTGACCTTTTGTGTGGGGAAATAAAATATGCAGGTGCAATAGTGTGAATGCAGAAGGGGGGGACAGTGACTTTCGGCTGTGGGTCTGTGTGCTGGGGGCTCCTGGGGTGCACCAGATTAGCCCAGTTAAACTTGAGATATACCCAGTGCCAGGCTATGGTTGTAAAGGATTGCACAATATCTGTTTCTAAGTATATTGTTGTCTTCCAAACCTGTAAGTCAGCTGGTGGAGGACGTGCTTTACATCACATTGCCAATAACTGACATGATTCTCATATTGCCCTATTTATATTTCAGGCTGGAGAAGCTCTTCTCCTGGCAATCGAGTTACCTCTATAGCATTGCTGCAACCGTGATCTAACTGCAGCTCCCTGTGTGAAGGGGAACCTGCCCCTGCATGGTGTGGGCTGCTGCTGCTTCCCAGCGTGCTTGTATTTGAAGAAAACCAGGACAAATTTATACCAGGACATTTTAAAGGTCCTTTTACCCCAGTATCTGAGCAGCTGGTAATCTTTTATGTGTTCTTCATCACACACAAAGAACAGCAGCAACCCAAAAAAGCCCCGACCTGTGAGACTGGGGAAGCATTATTGTCTTTTTTGTGGGTTTTGGAGCTGATGCAGTGGAAGACAGACAGTGTCTAGGGAAGTGTATGGGAGAAAAAGCCACACCAAGCTGTATGCTGACACAGCATTTTTTCTTGTGAAATCTTTGTCAAGGCAAGAAAAATATAGGGATATTTGGGGGGGGAAAGGTTAGCTATACTTCTGATGTTTCCTTGCTTTCCTTAGTTTTACGTGAGATCCTTTCTGCACAGAGGACATGTTTAGTGTCATTTTTGCTTTCTTTTGTTTGGCCTATCCTAAATTGTCAGTTGTTCCTATTTTTAAGTGAAGGCTATCATGCTTTTTTTTTCCACCAAGACAGATTTTGAAGATTAAACTATATCAAATGAAACACACTTATTGCACAGCTTGTATCACTACGTTCTGCACCTCAAAGAAACATTAGCTACTGGTCTAAATTATTTCTGCCTAAGAGGAAAAAATATTCCTACATTGTTATTACAGCTTTTTAGGGCCATGTGCTAGCTAGTTACATCATGAAACTGCTACTTCATTTATGTAATGGGCAAGAATATATTGTTAATTGGCTGTGGTTTCTAAAATTCTTTGCTTACACATATGAATAAAGTAGGATTTAAGCCTGGCCCTGTAAAAGAAAGGGCAAATAACTGTATTTTTTATTGTTAGAATTACTGTAGCAAGGCTTTCCTGCTCTTGAGCAGAATGAGCCTAAAGAATGCATTTTTAATGTGTCCTTGTTTTACAGGTTACTTAAGAAGCATTTTTGGAAGTTTTATTTATGACCTATTTTTACTCCTTAATAGTAAAAGAAGAAAGACCAAAGGGGTTTTCATGTGTTGTCTCTGTGTCTCACCACTTTAGACATTCAAGCTTCAGTCTTGGAGGTGGAAAAGACCCCAAATGACTGAGGTGTTTCTGTCTGTAGGAGAACAGACAAACTCTGCTGATGGTGAGCATGCTTTATTAACACATCTTTTATTTTGTATGCTGCTGTATGTTATTTGTAATTGTTCGTAGTTTCAGCTTCATGAAGGCTTTTAACATACTGCTCATGAAAGAAAAGAACTCCACAAATCCCACACGGGAAGTTGGTTCTTGCAGATGTATTTGAGGAGCTTTCTTTAGATGTCTTTTTTGGCCTTCTTTTCCCCATTGAGATATCTTACTGGGCCAGACTGGAAGGTTGGAGTTGGAGGAGATGACTCTTTCAGACCAACCTTCTACCAGTGGAGGACAGAGTGTACCATCTCCAACCCTCCTGGCTGTCAGGAGCAGATCAGACTGTGGTTTAGCTGACTTCACCCAAGATGAACCAGCCAGTCCCTGAGCTGGACAAGTCAAAGAGGTACAGAAGTGTGGTCAGGGGATGAAAAGGCGCTAGTGCACTGTGACAAGGTTCTGCACTGGGGTTTTGGTCTGGCTTCCTAACAATTTGAGGAGCGACGCCTCTGAGTGTCCACTTTTCCACTTCTTTTGGAGAGTCCATTATGCTCACAAACCAATCTGAGGGTGTGCTAGGTTATATTCCAAATTCCTAAAACCACTAAGTCAATATGAATGAGAAATGACCAATTTTCACTGTAAGAAAGGTGCAGTAGGTGGAAAGGTGACAGTAACCTTGGGAACGCCGACTCTGCAGTGCTGGAGAAGCCATACCCTTGATTGTCCCTCTGCAGTAGGAATGAGGAGAGTCCTGGGTGTCTCCAGAGAGAAGGGGTTGCTCCAGTCAGATATCCAGTGTTTATCAATATCCAAACACACAAGCATGAGGAGTTCCAGTCATTCCGCTCTCAGAGTTTAATGCTGTTTTTACTGTGTCAGTGTTTGTCAGTTGTTTGGGCATAAAAAATCACACGTTTCTACTGTGGGGGAAAACCCCCACACTGTCCCAAACACCTCCCTGGCTTTAAGTCGTGGAGGAACACATAAAGAACTTCAGCAGAGAAGAACAAATCCAAAGTTTTATCCACTGATAGATAACATTTAGAGCAAATTTTTAGCTTCCATGTTCTTAGCAAAATATTGTTTTAAAAAATGGAAGGACATGTTAAAAATGGAAGCTTAAGTAACCTACATAGAGAAATTTGTACTCTTGTCTAGATTTTTCAGCTAAAACTAGTTCTAACTATTATCTGCTGGTGGCACCATTACACCAGAAAAACACAATATCCAAGCCTTAAACAGAAAAATGCCCCAGATTACACCTTTCATTCTGGTTTAATGGGAAAATAAAAAGATTTGGTTTTAATTTCTTCATAGTTTGATGTCAGTAAGATGACGTAGCTTGTCTGTCCTTCTCAACAAGATCTGTTATTCAAACAGGTGAGTGCAGCAGACTTCAGACTCAGCGTGCTAGCATGGCTCCCACAGACACTTGTGGAGCTGGATGCAGATAGTGAGATTTTTCTGTGAAGTGCTGAAATCAGGTAAGAGCTAACGCCTTGCGAGTCCGACTTCCCTGCCAAGACAGGACTCTTGGATCCAGGAGCTTCAGGGTTGATGATTGTCTACACTAGTGAGCTCCAGGGGGAGGCCAGATTGGAAAAAGAGCTGCCAACTCTCTACCAAAGAAAGGTCCACAGCTGGAAAGACAGCACTAGCAGCTGGCAAGGCTTTGACTATCTCCATCCATATGTTAGTGCTGCTCAGCTTAGAGCTTCAAGAGCTGTTAGCTCCAAAAGGACCCTTGCTTCCATGCCCTTCATGCAGCAGCAGAACCCAGCTCCTGCCCTCACCAGTGAAGCCTCCTGTGAATACAGTGTTTTGATGCCACTGGGCCTTTGTGGGTGACTTAAAGAAATGAGCTTAATAAGGAACCGAATGGTGATGTAACAGGGAAGGAAACTGTCTGGCAGTGTCACCTACAGTGGGTGATCCTTGATGCAATCATACCCTGTTTTCTTCTGCATCAGAAGTATTTCTACATAGAGTTTTATTTCCTTCCCTCCCCCCTGCCTCCTCTTTTAGGAATCTTGGCCAAGTAAATAAGAAAACAGTTTGGAAATTGGTTCATCTTGATTATTTTCTGATACTTGGCTTGTCTCATTGTAAGTAGGTAGGAACAAGGCCCTTGCTCTTATATCTCCTCTCTAAATGTTGACAAGTCTGGTTTGTGGTATGACCTATGGATAAGAAGCTTCTGTAGTCATCTTCCTTTACTCAAAAATGGGAGAATCACATAATGCTTCAGCCCATTTTGAATGTCCTTACCCATGGCACATGATCGTCTGTGCGCTAGGATTAAATGAAAGAGAAACTAATGCAGTTTATAAATCTTATAAACCTCAGTAATTTTCTTTTCCCCTCAATTTCAGAAGACACAAACTCCTCCCACGCTGCTCCCTCCCTCTCACAGTTACTGTCGCTTTATATCTGGGCAGAAGTAATTTGTGCAAGATGTGTTGCTTGTAGGAGAGTACCTAAAAATATTGCAAAAGGTCATTGCACATCAGACAGAAGGCAGCGCTTGTTCCAGCCCCTTGCTCTGAGAAACACAGCTCTTTGTTAATATTAATTGTGTGTATTTTAAACAGTGCATGTTTTAAAAATACACCAGGCAAACATGCAGCAATGAACATTTGTAAGCCCTGGGACTGGATAATGGAGGTCAGTTCTTCACTGGTGATTTTAGGCATAAATATTTGCTGTTCTCGTTAACTTCAGGGCTTGTGAATTAAAGCCATGTTGTGCACGTGCTTCCAGGAAAGCAGGGTGTATCTCCACGTTCACTATATCCAAAAATTCAAGTGAAATAATAGTAACAAAGATGGATAAAGTACCAAGAAGATTTAGAGCTAATCACTTGCACAAACATTTGCTGTGATTATGCTTATAATAGTAACTATGTACACTGACCATAGGGAAAACAATCTTCTGGGAGATCAAGGCCAGATTCCCTCTGTGCTTAGAAGTTGAGCTGCTGGGAGAAGGTAGATGACAGCATCCAGCTTCTCCCTGCTGCCGTGAGAGCTGCTGGCTCAAGGATGTGTCTTGCCAGGAGGGCTCAGTGCTCATAGTGCATGTTGCTGAGGCTTTGTTTTGGTTTGTAATTGTCCTTACTGAGATAAGGCTGATCCAGGCTTGCCATCAGCTGGGCATTGCTGTCTGTAACGAGGCAGAGTGCTGCATGGCCATTTACAGACCCAGCTGGTGCTGCTGGTTATGAAACCTGGTGTGTAGATGTGTTTGCAAAGGTAGTTAGGCAGATTTTGAGGGGGAAAGGGGAAAGTGGGGTGCAGGTGACAGCATCACAAGTCTGGGAGGTGATGCTGTGTAGGTAGAGTCATTTCAGAAATTCTTTAAGTGTTAAGCTTATTCCAATAAGTATTCGTTCTCTTTTGGAAGAAAGACTGAAGCAAAGCAGATGGGGTGGTTGCCAAGAGAATGGTTTGAAAGGAAGTAATGTACACATGTTGACATTTCCTGCTTTTACATCAAGGTTTTAAAATAAATTATGAAATAACCTTGAGTGGAATAATTGTATATTAGTATGGCATGAAGACAAGCATTTCCAGCCCCTCGGAAGGGCTGTCCTGCACAGCACCTCTCTTCTGCTGGATTTGACCACCCCAGCACACCTCTGCCCAACACATGCTTTTATTTTGGTTTTGAGACAGCAAGATGCCATGACTTGAACAGAAATGGAGCAGCATCTTTTATTGCTGTGCATGCAACCATTTCCCCCCTAGAGAAAGTGAACATGAGCAAGACTTTGACACCTTCCTCTAGCTGTCCACCTGAGGTGGAAAGTCATCTCCCTGTCTGCCCAGGGCACAGGTTCCCTCTCTTCCTCCAAGCACAGTTACAACCCATCGGTCCATCCCCACTCTCCTTACCTGAGAATCAGATCTGTGAAGCAGGTTTGGAAGGGGAAGACTTTGGGAGGTTGAAGGCCAAGGAATATCTTCCTCCCTGGTGCCTCCTAGTACCCATGCATGCATCCCTGCGCTGGATATCTTCAGCTGCTCTACTCCCAAATAATACAAATAATGTTGTGCTTTTTTCCAAGAAGCATTTAAATGTATGTTTTATGCAGACATGCTGATGGACAGAAACATCTGCTGCTCCCAGCCAGCTCACACTCCTATTTGGCTTGTAATTACTTCATTGGCTGTGATCTGTGTCCTGTGTTTGCCCACTATCTGTTTCTGTCAGGTCTTCATCTTCTACAAACTGCCCATTATCTAGTGATGATAATTAAATCTCCCCTTCACCAGGCAGGTCTGAGCAGCACAAGAAGGGCCTCCTTGTCTGTGCAGCTGCCAACGAAGATGCAGCTTGTAATGATGCCTTAATTACCTGCCTGCTAGACAATGCCTGGGACCACCTATTTGTTTGGAACGAGCTATTTTAGCAGCTGTCAGATGGTAATGGCTTTCAGCTGCTGACAACCTGTGCCCTATGCAAACCAGGGGGGATATCATGGAAATGTGCATAAATATTCATGTGGGACTAACAAAACCAAAAGTGCAAGTATGGTTATGGGAGCTCTTGCGTGGATATATTGCAGCCAGCCCTGTTGTGCTGGGTTTGGTGGGATGGATGCAGGGTGGATGTTTTGAAGTTATCTTGGGCTTTTTTACATCTGTGAGGAAAAAAATAATTCGCCAAAAGTAGTGGGGTCGCAGGGCTGTGTGAGTAAGAGCAGGATTTGTGCCACTGCATAATGTAGGCAGTTCTAGACCAGCATTGTCCATCCCAGGTGATGCCCTGACACTCACTTTTGAGAGAAAGGCGTTGCTTTGAGTGCTCTGTTTGCGTCTCTCTTCTGAGCCTGCATATGAAGTATCTCACCAGGTGTCTGCTAGATGCTTAAGGAACACAAGAAGCCAGCGATTAGGTTCAGTGTTTTAGTTTTAAATTAATTAAGCAGCTTCAAGGACTGATGATTTGGTCAAGGAGTTGGTATTTTCCCACCATTCTGGTATGCTGAAGCATCAAAGCTTTGACATCCAAGCAGACGCACTGTGAGTCAGTCTCTTTAGACTGTTTTATGAATCAGTTCTGTCTATGTGTCTGCATGGGATTATTTTAAAAGTATTTTGCTTGTAATGTGCTTTTACTTTCCTCAGCAGATTCTGGATAGCTGTGCTAAGAGAGGGATGTTCAGGTTAAAGTATGCGATGGGGATGACGTCGATTTTGGAACGACAGGCTCAGAGGAGGATGCTACTGTTGCTGCTCTTGAAACTTGTCCTTGGTAGGTACCTACAAGGTTCATAAGACAGCAGTGATAGGTGGTTGCTCATGATTCTCTACCATTATTGGTGGGAGAAGTTCATACTGATTCTCCTTTCCACTGACTCTGCTACATGCTCCTAAAAGAGGGTAGGATTCAGCTTTCGGTGGGACTGTCCCCAGGAGAAATGTCTCTTGGGCATGTACAAACAAAAAGACTCTACGAAGGCATCCAGTTTATGAGCTTCATCTAAATCTGAAAATAATTATAAATTGTTGCTGGTACCTGAATTCCCACCTTATTTTTGTGGCAAAGAGGTCTTGTGAAAATGAAGTTAATTCCATGGTTCAGATAACGAAGGATGCTTTAGTTAGAAATTGTTTTCATAATAGTTATACAAAAGGATTACAATATTCTGTGGCTTAGTATGAATGAAATATTAAGATACAAGTGTTGTTCATGAACCTTCAAAGAATTTTCCACTGCCACCGTGTTTTATTAAAATGAAAGGAAGAGAAGAAAAGAAAAAAATCAACTGAGCCATGGGGGTTTTTGTTGCTTAAGGGAAACTTTAGTATAAAGTAGCAATTTCCATATCATTTGAATAGCAGTTGCAACCCATTGATGTTTAAAGTAAAATGTGCAACTACTATAATCACCAAAACAGATGCAAATGTCTTGTCTGTCTTTAAATGCAGCACTCAATTAGATTGAGAGTGGAAGGCTCGATCGGATAATTAAAAACAGAGAAGCTCTTCTTGCTTTCATAGCAATAGTTTGTTCAAAAGCAGGTTGGAGCGTGTGTGGCTAGGTGAGCAGCAGCATGAGGAACCCTGCGGCATTGCAGCCAGCCCTCTGCTCCTGGGCTACAGAAATGCTGCAGCCTTCATCCCTTTGGAGGTGGGAGAGGGACACATCTCCTGCCCCTGGGGACAGGAATGGCCTTTAAGTTCTGCTCCAGCCCAGTGGCATCCCCGTGCAAGGCTCTGAGCTTTTTTTGTAAATAAGCAATAATGAAAATAAATGACATTTAGCTTTTTAATTTGTTTTCTTCTTGAATGGAGAAAGAACATGAAATGGATGAGGCCTCCCAAACAGGCTCCTGATGGGGTAACAAAAATTATTTTAATAAGAAATAATGCAAATCTGTTGTAGTTCCTTGTGAAGGTAAATGTTGAAGGTCTCACAATGTCTGCTTAGGTTTGTACTTGGGCTAGTCTACCTGTTGGGAGGTAAAAATGGTTTGGGATTATCCCCCTTCAGAAAGTCATCTTTGGAATAAAACAATTGGCAGAGGTGTAATATAAACTATGCATGGCAGAATATTTGGTTTTGACAGTATGTTGCCCTCAGGAGCCCTGCACAGGGCCCAGACTCAGAATTACTTGTAGCTTTAATGGAACTCCTGAACTTCTGGGAAAGTTTCTGTCCAGAGCCAAATATTGTTGCTTGGATTGTTTTCTATTCCAGGATGACTCTCAGGCTCAGTGCAACGTCATCGCAGCTTCGTGCAGCTATTTGTTCTGCAGGACAAACTTTGAAACTCATGCTCGTAGCTCGAAATAGTAAAATGCTGCAAGGTTAAGTGCTGGAGTTCACTGGAAAACCTACTCACTTCAGTGGGAAAGATTTTTTTTAACATATTAAAAACAAAACAAATTTGGAAAGGTCACTTTACATATTAAGAACCTTGACTGAAGGGCAGAGCTGTGTCTGCTGGGGATGTTTAGAGCCACCGGCATTTGGGATCTGGTGTAGGTTGTATCTTCAGTGCCCTTCAAATGACCTCTATTGTACAAGCTTTATAGATACAGGAGAGGCTGATAAAAAGGAATAATTTAATTCTGATGTTTTGTTATCTTATTTGTCCAGCTGTACACCATGATGCACGGCCGATTGCACTGAGGATATTCTGACTTTGGTGAGAGCAGGACTGGCCCTGAATATTTATAAGGAGCCCTAAATAAGATCTCAGATCAAATTCTTATGGATACATGTAAGAACTTAGCTAAGTTCTTTTTATTTTGGGGGCTGGTAACTAAAGGAGATGTTCAGTGTGTTCCTTAGTGGGTGCCAAAATGCTTATTTTCAGAAGTGTCTCATGGAAAGTCAATGATTGCTATATTTAATCTGAAGTCTATGCAACTAGAGCTGAAACCAAGCCGTGTTCTTTTGGTTGGGATCAGAAAAATACGCAGCATTTTGTGAGGGATCAGGGAACTGTACGTATGTGGTTCTACAACATGGTAATGTAGATTGTTAATTAAAAAAAAAGACATCAACAAATCTGTCTGAGGTTGTTCCTTAAGTGTTACTGTAAGGGAAGTAGAAAATAAGAAAATATTGTGAACCCTTTGTGGCATTTGGTAAATAGCTTCCAGAAAAACTTACTTCCAAAGTTTGCACATTGGCCTTCTAATGTTGGCAGCTGCAGTCAGTGGGAGTTTTTGCCATTGTCTCTACTGAAACACATTCCAATTTATTATTTTTTTTTCCTCTTATATGGAAATATAAATCTTGGACCTTAGTCACAAGAACACTTAAGGAGGAAGATGCTTTGTCTTTTTATTTAAAAAGTCAACGGAACTACTGGTAAAAGCATTAAAAAGCACTCCAGGAAAAGCTTCCTTAAATCAAACAATTCTCTCCTTTTGCTTTTAGACCTTCCTGGAGAGTGCTGTGTTTATACCATTTATTATAGGTGTGAGAACTCAGTGTCAGATCAAACCATTAGCTACTCTCTGGGGAGCAAACAGCAGAACACCCGGCACGGCTCAGGGCTGCTGTGACAAAATACCATTTCTACACTGTCACATCTCGCCACAGGGAGCGAGCAATGGGGAGGAATCAGCCAGGGAGAGGAGAGAGGCAGATAATTTGGCTGGCTGCAGCAGTCCTCCTCCAGTTTTGAAGTGTTCTGTGAATTGCAGCATGTACCAGGAGGAGCGGTTCTTCCTTCAGAGTTTCAGGAGGTCGTGCATGGTCTGTTGCCCACGATAACCCAACATGAGGGGCTTTTTCTTCAGTTTAACGGATTGCTTTGCTTCTCTGCTTTGAACTACAGAGCAATTATACCCTTTGAAAATCTTTGCCAGTTCTTTGGACTTAGTGCTACCCAGTGCACTGTATTTGCTTTGGTGAAGGAGGCTTCTCCGTGTCCGAAACTGTGCTGACAAATGCCCAGTCGCTTCCCTGGAGCTGAGGTTTGCACATGTGTTTGTGTGTTCTTCTCAAAAAGTTTGCCCTGAGCAGGTAACTGTAATACCTGTGTAAGCTCTCAAGTATCCTGCAGTCCTGACAGCAACCGTGGTGGGTACCATCCTGCCTACTTCTGCTGTTTCCAGTTTCGAGAGGACTATTTTGTGCAAGTTTTTGGTTCCCACATCCTCAGCTCTTCAAAGCATGGCAGGATAATGAGTATATAGGTGCTTTGGAGGGAGCAGGCTGACCAAACGGTCCGTTGGTTCTTTCCTTGTATTACCAGTTGCTAAGAAATGTCTGGAGGAAGCTGTCAAGCACAATGTTTGTGTTGCTTTCCATACAAACAGCTGCTAGGGACACGAAGCATGGCCTCAGAGGTGTCTGCCCCCAAGGTGGGGAGCAGCAGGGAGGTGTCCCAAGTCCCAGGCAGCTACCAGCAGCAACTTTCAAGTAGACAGGGAAGCACTCGTGATGGGGTCTCCTGGGCATGGTCTCTGCTGGGATACATCCGTGGGGAGTCTCTCTTGCCTTGGAAGGATCTCTCCTGGCTGCTCTGCTTGGTTCCACTTGGACTTGGGAAGTCCCGTGTTTTGCAATCCTGGCACACAGAGTGGAAATCGGGTGTCATGAGAAGCGATGATGTTCGTGGTGCCTCAGAGCAGGGGTTTCACCCACCCAAGACTTGGATTGTTGCTATGGCCCAAATACTTGTGGGATTTTTTCACTGGCTTTATTTTTTCTGCAGTTCCTACACTGTGGGAGAGCACTGTGACACCGAGCTGCCAGCTTTCAACAGCAGCATCCCAGCAGTGCTGGTTAATCACTGGTTTATTAGCTTACGGCCTTAGGCAAACCTGAAATCATTAACAGCCCATTTGTTGGCCTAATGACTCTTTTTTTTACTAGTTGTATAATTTAATATGTGACAACTTTCATGTTTAATTATGCTCTTCAAAGCTTCTTTTGAAGGAATTTATTTTTCTGCGTGCATGTATATAGAAGGACTGGGAGCTGGCTGGCTTTGCTTGCCTGCTACTTGGTGTTAAAACCTAGAGAGTTTATTTAAGAAGATTTTAATTTAGATGTGGGCATTTCCTCCTTTGCTCGTTCTCTCAATATTTTTATCTTTGAGTGCTTGAAAGAAAATAAAAAAAACCCATGATGAATTACTGACATATTTTAAATGGCATCATTTTATGCCCCATTGTAGCTTGCTGCATTGTTTTGCACAAGATGTAAACCCTGAGTCCTGATCAACAGGGCCATTGTGCCAGCAGTTTCCAGATGAATGCGAGTCTTGATCTCGGTGTCCTGGCTGTGCTCCAGCCTGGTTCACATTTTACTCAGCAGCAAGTCCCGCTGCTGTTCTCACTAACCTCAGTGGGAACAGACAGAGACCACTGTAAAGTGCTGCTAATCCCACGTGCCATTTGCATGCAGCACTTGTAATGCACCCTGGGATCAGCTTGGATGAAAAAGGCTACGGGTGGAAGGTGGTTTTCATTGGCATCCCAAATCCAGGACCGTATCAATGAAAGAAAGTTATGACTTTGTCGATCGGGGTGATTTTTTTTGAGCTAAGCAGCTGATTGAGAAGGATAATAAAAACAAATTTGACTTTCTTTCTCTGAGCTCTAGTGTCCCCTTCATGGAGATTAACAATTTCCCGGTAGTGTTTTCAGGTCCACAGAGCAAGCAAAAGATAATCTCCTGCTTGGACATACTCACACTGTTGCGATCCACTGATAGGATCCCTGTACTGCTTTGACTTAACAGGCGCTGGGGGAGGATAATCCTGTTTATTCAGTCATCCAAAACATGGGTGATCAGAGATAATCATCGGGCCAGAGCAGTGGAGGAGGAGGGACGGGATGTGTGCTGTTCAGCTTAGTGCCGGGTGATGGCTTGATCTCATCACAGAGCATGGGAGAGCACTTGGAACCTCTTCGTAGTACAACCAACAGAGAAGCCAACATGGTGAAATAGAGTCTGATCCAGACTTTAAATTGTTCCTTTTGTGGCTGATATAATACACAGACTCAGATAAGCAGCCGAGTGGTGCATCAGGTACCTTGTACAAAATGACTTGGCTACTGGGTGGCAGTGAGTGTGTGGCAACCGGACTCTCTCCCCGTGTGCGCTCACGTTTGGAGAGTTAAGAGAAGCTAGTGTCTTGTACTTGGATCCAAATTACCTGAAGGCACCACTAGTGCCATTTTTGCTACCTACAGTGCACAGCTCTTTCACAGGTATCTGTGTGTGCCCACGGGATCACTGTGGACACGGGAGCAGATTCTGCAAATCTCCTTCCAAAAAACACAGCCTGTGAGACACTTTTCCCTGGTGATGTAGAGATGCGCCTGAAAGTTGGGGTGAGCAGAACCTCCTGAGGGAACATTAGTGAGCTCTCAAAGGATTTTCTTTTTCTATTCTTGTGATTATTAAAGCTTTCACACTTCATTTTATATCCTAATCACTTGCCTATTAATTTTTTGGCTCGGGCTTCTGTGACAGGCCTGATCTTTGCTTCCATTTCATCTCAGTCAATGTACGTATTTAGCAGTCGATACTTTGCCATCGTAGATATTTTTGTATTTGCAACATTAACTTTTACAGCTGACATGAGCCATGGATTAACTTCAAATAGCGATGCTGACTTGTAAGCCTTGTTTTACGATCTCTGAGCTGTCATAGTGCAGATGACAGGTTTATAGTTCAGGAAGCTGGTGGCAATGGCTGAGCAATTGCTCGCTAGCCTTTATAACAGATGCACTGTAGCTAGGTGCACCTCCTCACCATGGTGACACTTGCAAATATTGAGCACACACAACATGATTCATGGGACCCAGCATAATGCTTACTTTAATTAATATTTTACAAGATACTAGCTTTATTTAACTTTCCAAATGGGAGTGGATATGGGGATGTGATCCAAAGGACAGAATGTTGCTGTGTAAAATTTACTGGTGCTCGTGTTTCTGTGCTTGTTTTTTAAAATAATTTTTTTTTAAATTGCTATTTTCTTTTCATATCTCTCTGCTGACAGGTGTTCAGGGCCCTGCAAGTGGCTCCTGTGTCTTGTGTGTGTGTTGAACGACGGGCTCTAAAAAGCGGTGCTCTTCCTCCCCTACCTTCCTCCCTCCCTTCACGTCAAACCTATATCACAGGGCTGTGATCTTCCTGGATGCGTGAGGATGCCTTGTGCAGAGAGCACCGTGCTGCAGCACAGCACCGATAGGAGCTGCACAGAACTGATCCTGATTGCCGTAGGTAAGTGCTGGCATGTCCCAACCATCAGCCCCTTCAGACTCGGGTTTTACCCATTTTTCTCTGAGGAAATGGCATGTTTGGGGCTGGAACACCAGGTTCTTTACTAGAGTTGATGGGAAATAAAGGAGTGTGGTGTTTGCAGACCTTTGGGACTTTGCAGACCTCTTCTAAAGAAACAGCAAGGGTTAACCCAGATTAACAAGCCTTCTGGCACTGGCTATAAGTGGTTTTGTAAATATACGAGGATCTTGTAGGGTTTGCAAGCTGGAAACGACTGATGTCACTCAGTGGGTTGAAGCAGTTTTGCTAGGTGCTAGTACTTCTGAAATCAGCCCCCAGGGAGCAGTAAAGCGGCACAGGCTTTGGTTTCATCGAGTCACTGGAGGGACAGAGCAGCTTCCTTCTGCTCAGCATCTGTAAGGAGTGTGCCCTGCCTGGCTGCAGCTCAGCCCCAGCCTTGGGAAACTCTGGGCAGCCCACCTTGCTGGAGAGGACACTGGATGGAGGTAGCTGTCCCTGGTCTGCCTTCCACCCAGCAGGACAGTGAGGATGAAGTGCCCAGTGATGCCTGTTCATCAGCTGAGCAACGCCAAGCTTCCCTCTGCTGTGCCTACCCAAAACAGCTGCCACCAACATAGGAAACTGCTTTTATGGCACCAGAATTGGCTGGAGAAGAGCTAGCTGCAGCTGGGTAAGCGATGCTGGAGACCTTGATCTGTGGATGCTATGCTTCTAGGAGGTTCTCTCTGATGCTCCTGTGCTTGCTTCTTCCCAAATGCTACGGGAAATCCCAACAGCTGTGCCAGCAAAACTTTCCCATAGGATGTTAGCCACAAGGCTGTACTTTGGAGGTATGCTGCTGTGATGAGTTTGCTCCAGATTGCCATGGACTTTAACAGGAATTCATGCACATAAGAATCAATCCACAGACCGGGGAAAAAAGCTTCACATATCAGAGGATGTATCAACCCATCTACCACCATGTAAGGTGACATGCCAGCCTTAGAGATGATCGTATCTGGGTGCTTTCCCTTTGGCTGTGTCCTAACAATTTGAGATCTCAGTTCATTCATAGCCATGACCTCTTATAGCAGTGACACAATGACCAACGAGGAGGAGGAAGATTGTGAGTCCATGGGTTCACAGTGTGGAAACCCCTGAAGAAAAATAATTTCTCAGTGCTTAGGTTTATACATAAATTTCCCGTCTACAACGAAGATTTCCTTCTGTAACTTTTCCAGCCATAGCTGTAAACAAAGAAACATTATCAGATCTTCTAAACTCACCCAGAATCATTCTGCAAGCAAGGAAAAAACTGGCCCATCAGTTATTCCTGTTTCTCACATGACTCAGTAAGTGCCTATTAGCTCCCAACCACTTTTCATAAAATCGAGAGCAGCGAAGACACCAACAGCACTTTTATTTGTCTCTATCAAAACCTGGTGGCAGAGAAAAAAATCCTGCATTAATAAAATAATAAATTCCTCTTCTCATTAACATAAAATACTTTCACAATGCTGAAAGGATTTGGGTCTGCTCCAGTGTGGTTTTCCCTGCATGGCTGGGTTTTGCGTTTCTTTCAGCTTGCTCTTCACAATCCATTTCCAGTTGAGGTTTTTCTTTCCAAGCCTGACATGCAGCATGATGTTACAAATTCTGGCCCGTGACAGCTTGAGGACTCTGTTTATTTGTTTAGACAAAAATCTCTTTCCTTCCAAGTCTATTTTAAATGCCATGGAAAAAATTCTCCTAGTCCTGAGGTTTTGTTTATCATTGTTAGTTATTAAAAACCTATGCTCAAGGTCAGCAGTGACCCAACCATCCTTTGCAGGAAGCATCTTCCACAGTCCAGGGATGGCTCTGGGAAATCAGGGGGAGATGATGAAGAGAGGAGGAAGATTGAGGGGTAAGAACTTTCTCTAGATGATTTGAAAAGTTTCTTTTTCTTTGAAATATAGGCAACTTGGAGTAACCACGAGGCAGGAGCTGAAAGCTGAAACTCTGCAACACTCAAGTTTGCTCCAGCCCAATGCCAGGGGACCACCTCTGGAGAGTTTTCTATCTCTGTCCTCACAGCTGGGAATATGCTGGGATGTAAAATGACTGTGGTGTTAACTGCCCCGTTACAGAAAGCAGAGTGACTGACCTCATCTGCCAGAAGAAGTGTGTTAATGCTGGCCAAGGTTCAAATCAATCGAAAGGTCGAACTTGTTTAAGGCAGCAAGTGATAAGAGAGGGAATGGCTCGGGAAGCTCATTCCCAGTGGTTGGAATAGAGCCAGCCTGGCTTGCAGGGAAGTCTCCAGATAACACAAACCCTGGGGAAACAGGGACAGCTCCGAAACTGAGGGCTGAGCCTTCCTTTGCTGGAGTCAGAGGCTGGAGGGAATTCCCATCAAATTCACTAGGAGAAAACCAGACCCTGGTGAATAGGACTCCAGGTCATTCTCCTGGCAAGGCTTGGTCAGGACTCAAGTCATGGTTTCTTTAATTTGGAAGCTTTTCAGCCAGCTGGTGGAAGGGACTGTTGGAGGAAAATGTGATTTTTCTAGCTGAAAGCTTTGTGAAGGACAGACCAAGGTCATGTTTGTAACTGACTTGCAGTGTAGCAGCTCTCTGGGTTAGCACATCTCTGACGGCTTCTCCATCAGCATGGGCATGGTGGTTCAAGAGAGACATGTAAAACTTCTGGTCATTAGAAGAAACTGAATCTGCCTGTAAAAGACGACAGTTTATCCCCTTTGGGGGAGATGGGAGGGAAGGGGAAACTCGCACCTTGCTTGGCTGAGACCAGAACAGACTTTTTCCCACACTGTCACAGGCAGTGTTCAGAGTGTTTTCTCTCCTGGTGTTTTCTTCAGTGAAGGGGGAGAATGTGAGCTCTGTGGAACTCTTAACTTCTGGTTCTGTGCAGGGCTGCTCAGCACCTCCAGCAGCTCTCTGAGAAACTCCTTCCACAGTTTGTGCTGGCTGCTTTTCCAAGGATCTAATGGCTTTATTTAAAACGAAACCAACAACAACAAAAAAGGGAGCAAGGACTTCTAAAAGTATGTTCCTGGCATTTGAATTATGATAGGGGGCATCGCTGGGGAGCTAGAGAGCTAGAAAGCCCATTAGCCTTCATGGCACGTGGCCATGATTTCATAAGCTTGTAAGGGATGGATTTTTTTATATATACTTTTTTGTGTGTCAAAGAAAGCATTCTCCAAGGGCCAACTACTGAAAAAGTCCCTGGCCGTTTTGGCAGAATTCCCTGATATTACACAGCCAGGATTTTCTGTGTTCCAGCTCTGCTGTGTGACCCATGTTCTCAACACACACAGGGCCAAATGAGGAGCTTTTGACTCAGTCTGACCCTTTTTCTTGTATGGAAAAGATGTAAATAATTCTGTGGGCAGAGGAAGGAAGGAGATACTTAGGATGAGGAAAAGTTGCCCTGCCCTGGCACAAGGAGGAAGGATGGGTTGAGGACCAAGCCACAGACCAGCTGTGCCACAGGACCACCATCACTTGATAGACCCAATGGGAAGTGGAGAAGGACCGTGGCTGGACCTGGAGGGGAGGCTACAGCAGCTTGGGGCTGTGCTGGTGGGTGAACAGAGACTCGTTTGTGTTGTCACACGTTCCTCAGCTGAGTGAAAGCAAATGATAACTGAAGCCTGGCTGTGGCTGTGCTCAGTGCTGCTGAAGCACAGACACGGTGCAGGTGACAGGCATTTTGAGGTATTCTGGGCCTTTTTCTGTTGATCATGGGTGGTGGTCTCAGCAGGAGCAGTGATACCCTGCCCCAGGTTTGCCAAGCCGGTGGGCACTACGCAGCGATGGCACCCCAAAAGCGGTAAGGAATACAGGGCATCCCTTGGGAAGGCGGGAGGCATCATGGACATGGGACTTGGGCAGACAGGAGGCACAAGCTGCCTGCAGTCCTGCTGGGCCTGGGAGGTTGTCTGCACACCCCATCCCTCCAGCCTTGGGGTATTAAGGCTCCTCTGCTTCTTACCCTCAACCTCACCGTTGGCAAAACCAGCACCAGCAGCGATGCTGCAGCACAGAACATGGTGGGTTTTTTTCCTGAGCTCTGATTCGTGAAACCAGCTGTGCCTGTGCCTTTTTTCAAGTTCATTTGAATGTGTGCATTGGACTCCTAGCTCTTCAAAATCATCAGTTACCAGATGTCTCTTAAATTGTCTACCTTGCAAAATCATCAGTTACCAGATGTCTTTTAAATCGTAAACCTCCGTAGCCAGAGGTTAAAACTGTGTCAAAACAGTCACTGATAAGTATTTATATTACCCTTAAAATACACAATGATTTCCTCCAGCTCTTTCCCCTCAGAAGTTCTCTCACATAAATTTTATGGCTCTCAAAAGATTTGCCACCTGCCTATCACTATGGTTTCGGTCCCAGATTTACTGATAAATGCTTTTGTAATTAACAGTGATGGGGGCTCTGTACCTCTGCCTGACAGCCACCTCACCTCTCTAACAGTAGATTAAAGCCATACTGCAACTGGAAGAGCCATGGGGGGTACAGACTGGTCCAAATGCAGATCTTCTCCAGTGACTGAACCTGCTCATAAGCAGAATTTTGTCCTGGACCCAGTTTTGTGCTTGAGGAGCAAAGATGCTTGCAGAGTTCCCAGGGCAAAGGAGGTTTGGGGGCAGTGTGGGTCTGGGAAGGAGCTGTGCCTGTCAGAAGGATGAGCAGATCGGGCTGTGACTTTCCTCCTTAACCCCGCTCTCCAAGGTCTCATCCAGCCTCTGTGCTAGCTGCCAAAAGCTCATACTGAGCAGCTATTTTGGGATAGAGCAACACTGAGTGTTACTTTAGAGATGTTTGGAGAGAGAGTTAATAAAAATCAACTAATAAGGTTTGACATGCTGAAGATTAGAAAGAGCCATTGCAAACATCTGCCCTGACGTCGGAGCAGGGAGGCTCACCCAAGATATGCGTGTCCCAGGGCTGGGATGTCCTCTCTGGAGATGGCTGGTGGGACACGGCTGGTGCCACACAGCCAGCTCCTCTCCTTGTAAAACCACCCTGAACTGTGAGGGAAAACCTGGAAAGAAAACGCACCTAAAAAAAAGGAAGAAGAAAGCCAGCCCCAAGCTGCGCTAAGCTGGGAGCAGCCCAGCTCCTTGCGGCAGGCAGCTGGGGGTGGTAATTTCAGCAGTTGTCCAAGTGTAAATCACCCTGTCCCTGGATCAGAAGGCTCACGTGGTCCGTGCCGGGGGAGCAGGGGGTCCTGCCGATGGCTGGGCGAGCTCCACTGAAACAGCAGAGCAGCCGTGCCACTTCTTACAGGCACAACTGGGAGCTGCGTCAGGCTGTCAGCTTCTGGTTTTGTTTTGATGATGGGCTGGTGGAGGGTGGGGGGGTTTCCCCTTTTTTTTTTTGTCATAGGACCAGCCCAGAATAGAATCACGAGATGGGTGTTTATTACTTTCCAAATAATCTGTACACTGTTTTTAGTGCTGACGCTGTGTATGAAAGGCCATGTCACCGCTGCGCTCATGTTTCCGTGTGACACTGAAGCTTACTGGTTTTTTTCCCATTTCAGAACTAATAAGTGAGATGAGTTTGACAGCCTTGGTCTCAGCCTCAGCTCCTTGGTTCCCATGTCATAGACAGGCTCAGTTAGCCGAGGATTCTTGTCAAGAGAAGAGAATTACAGCTCAAGCTTGAAACGTGATAGTGTCCAGTGCAAAGTTTCACATTCTTGACCAAAGTTAGATAAAGCTGGCTGAAAGTGTGATGTTTGAAACACGCTGTCTATTTATCTTTTCCTTCTGACCAAAAATACCTAGAGTGGAAGTATGTGCCTTATTTGCATCTGAGCAGAGAACAGTTGAGCTCCTTAAACAGCATTTTAAATACTCTGGTTTGATGGGGTTTAAAAATCTGTGCAACTCTCCCTGCATGTATATAGAGTATCTCTATTAAAGAAGGGGAAAAAAATGTGTGCATATATACAGATATCTTTAAAGAAAACAGAATGATTGGTTTTCAAGGTCTAGGAAAGCTTATTTAATTGGTAATTTAAAAAAAAAATGCTAGTCTCCCACAGTAGTCATTCATAGCTCTGAGTTTCAGCCTGAGTGCAGATGGAGCTTTGATATTTATCGCAGTTTTGCAATGGGTATGTGCTGTACATCCTGCTGCTAGCACTGTGGTGGAGACGAGCTCCTCTCACCGCCCACTGCCGAGTCACAGCCGTTTGCCTGAACCCAACGCGGCTGATTTCAGCTGCAGCGTCTGCAGCCTCGTGGGCTGGATTTGGGCATATCCCAGCTGGGTAAATCAGCACCGGGTGCTTTCCCTGACTGGTGCTGTGCACTGAGATCCTCCTGCCCCCTCTAAAGCCGCAGTCCTGGGTCGCTTTCAGCTCAGCTCTTTATTCAAGCTCTGTTTTTCAAAGCTGGTTGGGTTCTGCTCCTCCCCTCCGGGCACCCAGAAAGAGGATTTGTTTTTAGACACTGTTTTTAGTTATAGTTTCCAGTAGGATGAGCTATCTCACATCGCAGCTTGGACGAGGGAGGAACAGCATGTGAAATGCAGCAGCTTCTGGGGTCAACTGAGGAGTGAGTGCCTGTGGAGCTGGGAGTCCCGGGCTCTCCGGCTGCAGCCCTGGGCTTCGTCAGGGTGATGCTGTTTCCTGAGCCTCCCCGGCTGACTGTGTCTGGGCAGAGAGTGTGACTGCTCTAAAATCTGATGTCAAATGTAGAGTCCCAATGGTTTTGGTTACTCAGCTAACTTTCTGCAAGCAGGTCTTGTTCTTTAAGATTTTTCTAGGAGGTGAATGGAAGGCTATAGGGAGCTCAAGAGGGGCTTCTTTTGGTAATGGTTTGCTAAATTTCTGGTTTAGATCTGAAGGGACCCTTAGCCTGACCTCTGGTATATAACATCAGGGATTGAATTTCATGCACTTAACCTCCCACAGTCTGTCCAAGAACTGGCTGGCCACAGTGCTTTTCTAAGACAAGAAAAGAGAAGAAAAAAAAAAAGATATTCTTAAATGCAGGCAGAAATGTTCCCTACTCCTAATAACATGCTGATAGCTGGGAGTCATGTGGACTTTCAAGAAGGCCCTTGGACAAAGTTCTTCTGGCTGAGGCTTTCCCTGCCTATCCCTGACCCCATCATCCTCCCTGAATTGCACTCTGCCTGCTGCTCTCCCAGGTAATATCATTTCTCTCCCAGACTCAAATGACAAATTATTTCATGTAACCTCTTGAGAGAGGGAGAACCGAGACAGGCATGCTGCCATGGGGCACTGACCCACCAGGATAATGGGAGGTTGGGGGGCTTGGGGTGGGGGGGTGAGGTGCAAAGGTCTGGAATGCTGCACTATGGCTCCTCTGAAGTGACACAGCCACAGATATTCTAGAGATTATCCTCCAAAAACTCAGTGGCCAAGAGCTTAATGACATAAATAGCAGCCAAGTGTCTGCTTATTATCAATCACCGATGCCAGTTGAGCTGCATTAATGAAAGTTTCTTGATAACAGCTGCCTTATCATCCGGAACCCAGACACCCAGCCTGATGTGCTCCTGCAAGGCTTGTGGAAACGCTCCATCCACAGCCAGAGAGACGATGCCTCCCTTCCCTGAATATAGCAGGTCAGGCTCTCCAGAAAGGATTTCTTTCCCTTTTGGGTGTTAAAGGACTGCCTCACCCACATGCCAGACAGGATGCTGGCTGCCATGCAAGAGTTGAGTGTCCAAGCAAATGCACCTTGCTGGCCCTGTGCAGTGGCCTGGGCTGAAGGCCACCACAGCATCACAGGGCAATGTCCCTGCCCCCGAGGGGACAGCGCAGGGGACACACTGTGCAGCCATCTGCCCAAATCACCCACCTCCTTGGAGAGAATGGGTTGAGAATGGTACCTAGCATCGTTGACAATGATTTTTTCAGATTTATTACCTGGGTTTTTTTGTTCGCTGTTTGGCTGCCTGCTCCCCTTCCATCTGCCAGCCCTGTAATCCACCTCCTCTTATCTCAGCACACTTCGCTCCACCTCTTGCTCATTTTCATTTTATTGCCTAGCTAATCTC
The DNA here is from genome assembly GCA_020800305.1 of Porphyrio hochstetteri. Taxonomy (NCBI): domain Eukaryota; kingdom Metazoa; phylum Chordata; class Aves; order Gruiformes; family Rallidae; genus Porphyrio; species Porphyrio hochstetteri. Next base: position 11,293,109 of record CM036921.1, on the reverse strand, counting down.
ATCCTCCTGCTTTTCCTGACACTGCTTCCCCCTCCCCATCTGTGGAGATTAAATCACTGCTCCTTTTATTTGGTGCCACTCAAAATTCCCTCATTTCACTCAGGCTTTGGGATGCTTCCAGGCACTTCTGCTGTCGCTGCGCACATCCGTTTTCCTGGCACAAAAAGACCCATCAGCATCTGATGGAAGCGTTAGCAAGTCCTCGTTTCAATCAGTTTTCAGAGATGTCCTGAATCTGAAATGGAGCTGAGTTCAGCCTGAGACATGCACAGTGCAGCAGAGGCAGTTGCACATGCCTGCTCACCCCAGGAACAACTTTGCAGTGTAGAAAGATCTAGCTCTAAGGCATAGGCTGGAAATGGGAAGTTTTGGAAGTGGTTTCTCATGTTGTTAGGTGATGTAGCAGTGCAGTCAGCTCATCTTCCCTATTCACAGCATCTAGTGGCGTGCCAGTAGTCATGACCCTGGAAGTTTCTCTGCTGTTGTCTCTGCTGCTCCTACCTCACACCCTGCCCCAGCATAGGCCCTTCCATGGGGTGAAGCCCTTCAGGACCAGACTGCTCCACCAGCAAACCCACACCAGCATGGGCCCCTCTCTCCACAGGCTGCAGGAGCTGCCAGGAGCTCACTCCAGTGTGGGCTTCCCACTGCATCCTTCAGGTGTCTCCACCTGCTCCAGCATAGGGCCCTCCACAGGCTGAGGGGAATCTCTGCTGTGGCACCTGGAGCACCTCCTGTCCTCCTCTCACATCATCTCACTCCTCTCTTCAGCTGCAGCTGTGCAGGCTTTTTTTCCCCCTATCCCAGAGGTGCTACCACCATCACTGATGGGCTCAGCCTTGGCCAGCAGCGGGTCCATCTTGGAGCTGGTGGGTATTGGCTTTCCTGCCACCAAAACCTTGCCATGCAAACCCAATACAAAGCCCTAAAGTCTTGATTCAAATGCTGCCCTGCCCCCTGAGTCCATGGGCAATGCTCCCCTAGGCAGGGACTGCTGCTGTTTGGCCCTAATTATTGAGTTTTAGGTATTAGTTTTTAATCCCTTTGGGTTTCTCTCTTGCTTGTCTTCTCACAGCAAATGCACTGGTGTTGCAAGTTATCTCCCCTCACTGCTTGGCTCTGCCAACATGTTTTAAATAAGTTTAAAGAGCACAAGAGCTAAAAAAAAAAAAAAACAAAAAACTCAGGCAGCTTAAGATAAAAGCCAGCAGCGTGCTTTTAAAAATAGACCGGGCAGCCCTGCGAGAGGGGCCGAGTATGTGGGTGCATGGGAGGGGAAGAGAGCGGGCTGCAGAGCTACTCCTCAGGCAAGGGGGTAAGTGGCAGTGGGAGCTGCAGGTCATTTTGTTCCCTTAGATGTTGCTCCAATAAAGCAGTGTGTCTTTGGGTGGGCTGGGCCTAAAAATGGCTGCAGCTCTTGGGTTTCACTGGGTGATAATCGTGCTGCGGCGCTTGTACAAAGTTTCCCGCGAAGCATCTGTGGAGCAGAGTGAGTGTGTGCCAGTGACATGGCATTTAGCCTTCACAGCCAGCAGTGATGCTTGGGTCTCAGCACAGGTACTTTATGAAGAAGACACTTGCAGTGACATATATGAAGATGATTAAAGGCCTAGAGCATCTCCCCTATGAGGAATGGCTGAGTGAGCTGGGGCTGTTCAGCCTTGAGAAAAGAAGCCTGAGAGGGGATCTGGTCAATGTTTATCAATATCTGAAGTGTGGGACACAGGGGGAAATGGCCAGCCTCTTCTCAGTGGGCTGTGGGGACAGGACAAGGCTTGCAGTTGGGCATGTGTTGCTCACTGGCATGAAGAATTCTCCATTTCTCAGCTAAACGAGTCTTCCCAGGCTGTCCCAGTTGCATAGCCAGGAGATTTGGGAGAGAAAAGGCAGAGGTGCTCCTTGGCCAGACCACAGTAAGCAGTTATATCCTCATGGAGAAGGCGGCAGAGCGCTGCCTTGCTCTGGGGAGTAGTGTTTCCCTCTAAGGTTGGGGCCTGTTGGGTGAATTGTTGCCTACAAAGTTAATTAGCTGTAGAAAATGAGCTAGATCACTGGGGGGTAATGAATCACAATGGATGGTTGTATCTGAGGAGTGACACGGGGAGCTCATGCATGTTTAGGGCTTATTTTAGTCAGGATGGAAAGCAGCATTATGCATTTTTCTGTTGTTCTGCTTTCAGTTCTTGATGTCGGGAGGTAAATCAACGTGCTGGAGTGTGTAAGGTCTTGCGATGCTTAATTGCACAATGTTTAGTCTCTCTCCTGAGTGGGTCTCAGAGCAGCAGCTCCTTTGGAATCCATACGTTTGTTCCCACCTTCAACAAACGTGATTTTGACAGGTTGCTGAGAAAACACAAAACTTCTCCTAAGCTAAACAAGAAAAAACCCCTTTATTTTGCCCTAATACTGTGAGCAGTGATGGTACATGGCAGCTCTGACTGGGGTGTAGCCTCCTCACCCAGGAAACTGCAGACATAGATCAAATGATCGATTCACCGCCCACACCCCGGTGAGTCAAGGGACCTGGTGCTAGCAAGTCTCATCAGGTCCTTCAAGCTCCTATGGTCCCCAGGAGAATCCCCAGGCTTTTTCTATGGGATTAGACCTAGAAAAACAGCAAGCTAAGGGCTCAGCAGGCATTGCAACTCCCGAAATACCTGGGAAGTCAGGATCGGCAAGCTACCCTTACCGGGGATTTGTTCCAAGTCCCCTTCAAGAATTGCAGTGGGACCCTGGGTGAGCCATAGCCTGACATGAGGGTGCAGATGGTTCAGAGATGCAGCAGCTCCCAACAGCAGGAGGATTTAAATTCACAGCCTTTCTTTTAAACACATCAGCAGTTCCAGGAGAGAGAGTGGGACCACTGCAGTGTTTAAGTTCTTTGTTCGATTGATGCTTCTGAAAGTGTTTGGGAAGATCTGATAAATCTTTGTATCTCTTGAAGGTGCACAGTGGTGTCAGCCCAGCCACAACTGCATGAGGCAGAGCACTGCTTCTGTTGCTGCCGAAAGAAGACTGAGGACATCTTCCTCACTCACAGGCGGAAAGAACTTCAGGGACCAATGACAAATGGTACCAACTGACATTTAATATCACTGCTAATTATATATCAAAACCTAATATAGGTTAGGACTAAATTAGTGCACTTGTCCAGATGTTTTTGCCCTGACTGCAGCACTAGGGGTTGTGTTCTGAGGTACTCATACCGGTCCTTCTCATCTCTGCTGCTGTGGTTGCTCCTGGCATGGTCAGGTGCAGACTCCCACTTATGAAGTGCAATAAAAGGCATCGCTCTGACATGAAGTGGAAAATTCTCCTTGGGGTGCCCAGCTCTTACAGCAGGGGGAACTGCTTATAGACCTGGGCCGTGCTTTGAGATGTGGTATTCATATACAATATCTTCCGTAAAAGCATCTGTTCTCGCTCTTGCCAAACTGCTCCAAAGACCCACATGATGATGTCAATTGTAAGCCACAGGCCAGCTCTTATCTTTGAATTGTTTTTCTCTAGCCATTTTAAGAAGAGCTCAGCATGTTCTCAGCAGGAGCTGATAGATGCCGAGCACTTCTGAAATCCTGCCAACTTCATTTAGGTTCCTAAACGGGAACTGAGTGCTTTTCAACATACAGCCCTAAGGGTGCATTTTATAACGCTACAGGTCTGTCCGTACCAATTCTTTCCTCTCTTCCTGACCCTGGAGTGCTCCCAGCACTGGAGATATCACCAGGATCACCAGGCTGGTCAAGCCTTGAGTGACATCTCAGTTATACGTCAGCTCCAGCAGCGCTGAACAGAATTAAACGACGGCGGGTGCCTGTCTGCACCCTGTCTGCAACAGGGGCCCAGCATCAGCACCAGCAGCACAGATGTGATTAAGATGCCTGGTAGCGGGGTTTATATCTATAGCTATGTCTGTGTGAAAACAAAAACCTAGTGTGAGCTCTGCCTGCCTTTTCCAAGTGTTCCCGGCTGTATTCCAGCCTCCATACACTGTTCACTCAGCAGTGCTCTGACTTGCAGCTTTAGGATTCAGATTTTCTCCCAAGTAGGTTCTTAGGGTGGATATAATGAATATTTTTTAGTGCTCATGAGGCAGAGGAGGAGGAAGACCGCCCTTTATCCAAGGATTTCCAACGGAGTTATTGCATGGAGGGCGTCTGTTTGGGTCCTATGAGGCTGACATCCTCTTCCAGCAGACTTGGCAGCGAGTGGAAGAGCCACATGTCAGGAAATCTGGGGGGCCCACGCACTGCGGGCAAAGGATTGAGGCATGAGCAACAGGAGTGATGCTGAAGGGCTGGCGATGAGTGGAGTGCGCAGGAATGCCTCATTTCCATAGCTGCTTCAGAAGGAGCTGCAGCCCCACTGACTTCTGCAGCGTCAGGAAAGGGCTCTTGTGCTCTTGATCTTGCTGATTTGAATGGGTGACGGTGCAGGCAGGGTGTGTGGTGATTGTGGAGCTCCCTGCACCATGCCCCACATGCCAGCTGGCTGGGGGGTTTTCCTTTGCTCCAGGGAAATCGGATGCCCCAATTACTCGGGTGGCTGATGAGGTCCTTGTGCAGTGCCAGAAACCCCCTGGACGGTCCTCAGCAGCGTGAGGCTGTCACTTTGCTGATGGTGACCCCAGGCCAGAGCACCAACAGCCGCCTTTGGCTGTGACCCGGCTGCCGCAACCCTGCTGTGCTGGGGTGGTGTTTGCAGCACTGCCTGGGCTTGGCCTTGGGGGGAATGTCCCCAGCAGGGCTGAGCACATCCATTTGTTTCCTTCTCTTTCTCCCACCTTCTCCTTCTTCCCCCCCCCTTTTTTTTTTTTTTGTTTTTGCTTTGTTTTCTGTTTTTCTCTTCTGATTTCTAAGTAGATAATTCAGGCTGTGGGATCAATTAAAAATAGAGCTGGGTAGAAGGCCTGGCTGATGTGATCACATACATTTTTAGTTGAGGTGGGAAAAGAATGCGCTCATTCAAGCCCTCATGTAGGGCAGGGAATTCCCTAGCTTTTGTCTAAATATGGCAGGCAAGAGCGGAGCACAGTCAATGCAATACTTCACCCAGTATTGTTTAAAAGGGTGCTTGGCACCAACCAGCAAGTAGGATTCTTGTAAAAACATGGCACGAGGAGTTGTTTGACAGATTCTGACATAGCAAAGGCTTTACGAGAGGCAGGGAAAAAATAAAAGAAGGAAAAGAGAGAAACTGCGGAGTACATGAAGCCAAAAGCATACTCTGCCTGGGAAGAATGCAGAATACAAGGCACCTAGCACCCAGTCATTCCCTGCAGGCGCTGTGGGTCTGATCCTCTTAGTGATAGGTGGCACCGAGTTAAATACCCACTCCTAAATCAGTGCCCATCAATCATGCAGGAGAGGTGGAGAAGAAGTAGTGAGAGCTGGGGAAGAGACTGCTACAGTTTGAACGTGCTGCCCAGTCTCTAGCAAAGACTTTCCTGTTGGGATGGACCCCTCCTCTGCCGTCCTGCTGTCACTGTGCCATGCTTCACCCTGCAGACAGTGGCCTTTCACTGGCAGACCTTTGGATGCAGCGCTGGGTGCCAAGCAGTCCTGTGCTTTGGGTAGATGCCTCCCTTGGGGTAAAGCTTATGCTGAGTCATGGCTTTGAATACCTGTTGCAAGGCTTCATGCCGGGAGGAAAACCCGTGTCCCATGGCCCCCACCACAGCTGGAGACCCCATGAGTCCCTTGGGGCACAAAGGCCTTTGCACATCTCAGCAACAGAGATCTTTGTCTCTGAAATTCTTAGTCTGGTCTGGAAATACAGCCGTTATGTGAGTGTTGGAGGGGGGGGTATTATCTGGGGTTCAGTCCACTTTTGGAGGTCTCAGATCACCTCTCACCTGACTCGGTGACTCTAATCCTGGCCCCGGGATTGGGCTCAGCCTTCCCTGGGCAAAGAGAATTCCCTCCAATGCAGCATCCTTCACCACAGCCAGAGCTTCCTCACGTCCAAGATGAGAGATGCTGTTTGACGTGGTGGTGTCTTGCAATGTAAAGTAGAACAGTAGTGCAGTAGTCTGTAATTAGCACATCACCTCAGGCAGCTTTGTTGTTCCTGAAATGCAAGGACTGAATCGTGTTCTGCCACAGTGTGTTGGCTTACAGCAAGTCCACTGGCTGCTGAAAGCTCTTCACTCAGAGCTGCAGAGGGAACCAGGTCTCAGATGACTTCCAGTGAAACCAAAGGGAACCCCATCCTATATTCTCATGAGATACCCTCAATGGCAAAGCAACAGAGTCCAAGAGTTTCTGGGTCATTTCAGCAAAGCCCAGGAGAGTGGAAAGGCACAGGGGCACTCCCCCCACCTTCTTTGAGCATCTCAGCTGATGATGTTCACTGTAGTGGAGCCGCTGCAAATACTTCTGAAAGCAAATATTTGATGTCCTCATCCACTAGGAAACAAGTGGAGGAACCAACTGCCTGCCTCACTGGCCTGGCCATCTCAACAGAGCTGAGCCAGGCCCAGGATCAATAGCAACAACGGCTGAGCTTTTGTAGTCAGCTGCTCTGCCAACAAGAGCTGCGGCTGGAGAGCAAACACCACCTGCCCAGGAGGAGCTGAGCGCAGGCTGGGAAGGGAGCGGAGGCTGGTGGGCAGGGGCTGTTTGGGCTGCACTGGTCTCCAGGGTGGGGTTGCTGGCAGATGTGGGAGGAAGATGATGTCTCCATCAGCCCGTGCTAAAGGTGGGCAGGCCCGTCTCTGTCAGATGAGACGGGTCATTGCCCGCTACACCTCTACCTGAGAGTGAAGTCTGCTATGGCGACCAGCATCACCTTGCCCTAACTGGGAAGCAGGGGAGCTGATACGTTCTTGATATGCTCTGCCTGGGCCTACACACGGCCCAAACACCCCGTGTCCAGTGTTCTGCATTTGGGTGATTGGCTTTCTTCGTGATTTTTTTGGTTTTATTTTCATTGTAGCCTTCTGAGAACAACCTTGGGATTTATCAGATGGGAACGATCTCCTCACGTTACAGACTGGCTTTCCTGGGAAACCAAACTTCTGATGTAATCATGGGAAACTCTCACCTTCCCTTTTTCATTTTCCTTTAACCAAGTTTCTATTGAAATTAGCTTGGCAGGGCAGCAACTCAGAAGCTCAGAGACAAAAAGCAAACCTTTGTTACTATTAGCTTTTTAAAAAAAATCTCATTATTTGCTTACCAATCTCATGATTTTGGGGAGTTGGCAAGAGATTTTTGAATATTTAATTACATATATCTGAATCTATAGAGAATGCAGCCACCCTCATAATACCTTTTACCAACACAGTAGTCTGCCTGTCCCCCTGCCAACAAAATAAAAAAGAAGCAAAGCCCAATAATTAATTACTGCTCTATCTTTTGTAGTTTTCTTTCAGCTGCAACACTTTCTGTTTGCTCCTACTTGTTTTTCTACCTCTTCCAAATTCTTTGCACAACTGGAAACCCAGCTCAGCAAATCCAACCCCGTATCACTATAGTCAAATGAGGAAGGACTTGGCTGCTCTTCAAAGGGAGCTTTTATCAAGTGTTTAGTGTGATGTGACAAAGCAGGGAAGTGTGCCATGGATGCGGTGCTTCCAAATCCCCCCTTCTACCTTGATTAAACTTGAGAGCAATTATCCCTGCCAGGGTGAAGAACCCTGCCAATGTGCATCTTGTTTACAGCTGTGCTGAGGTTTTAATGTGTTTTTTCTGTTTCTGGCTGGGAGAACATGCTTCCTCTTCATGCCCCATGTAAAATCTCATTTAAAATATTGAGTTTCTAAGCCTCCAGATACACAGGAACTCAGAAGCCGGGACAGCATCGCTCCTGCGTGCGAGGATACGCTCAGGTCTCGCCGACCTGGTCAGGTCTCACTGTCAGGGCAGGGGAGCATTGGATGAGGGCAGTAGAAACTAAAAAATTTATCCCAGAACTATTTTACTGTGGTGGGGACAAGACCATGATGAGTGTGTGAGTGCTCTAGATTCCAGATGAAAATTTCCCAGTGTTTCCCATTTCTTTTCGCATCTTTCCTCCTCGTTCCTAGATTCTGCTTTATTCCTAACTTTGTTACGTGGAGATCTTTGGATCAAAGTCTTATTTTTGCAAAAAAAAAACCCACTCAACCCTATGCATCACATTTTAGCAAAAAAACACTTGAGAAAACATTTTTCCTCTACCAGTTTCCCAGTTGTCTGTCTACAACAGTCACTTTAAAAATGGCTTCACCCAAGTAGGGTTACTCTGAAATAGCCCTGTTTATTTCCCCTCTCCCTTATGTTTTTTCCCCCTTCACAAGAACCAGGCAGGTTTTCAGAGGAACTTTACTAGGAAAAACACATATCAGCACCCTGAAATGTCCATGTTTGGCTTTGAATCAGCCAGGTTATATGGAGGAGGATGGTGGCAAGGGGGGGAAGCATTGTGAATTTTCCAGTTCAGTGACTTTGTAGTTTCATGTTCTCGCCTTGCAGCTCAGGCACAATACACCAGAGGACAGGAGCTGGTTTTTTCTCTCTGGTTATTCCTGCTTCTGGCCTGTTCTCCATCCAGCTGGCCCCAGCTCATCACTGTGCCCAGCCAGCCAACTGACTCTCTCCCATTTACTCTAGATAATCTTCTTGCATCTTTAATTTTTTTACACCAATGACATGCGGCACCTCTGCTGCAGGGGGAAAAAACCCCATCAAGATGATGATGCAGTGCTGAACCTTTCTTTGCCAGGGACTCGCTGGTTACCACTGAAGCCATTCATGGACTGTGATGGGTCATCAGCCTCAACCCATGGTTGAAGACCCTGCACTGTGACACACAGCACTGCGGCCACGTTCGCGCCCAGGACTGGCACGGGGTCATGTATGGTGGGTCCTGGGTGCAAAGGCACCCTCTGTGCAGTGCAGAGGGCTTTCTTGGTGGGTCTATATTGGGGCAGCACCAGCTCTTTGCTTTGCCCACCCTGGGGGGGAGAAAAACCCTTTTGGCTCAGCCTGGGCATGATTGACCTCTGAGCACTTGGAAGAGGGAAGTGTGGAATTGCAGGTCAGTACACGCTGCTGAGAATAGTGTTGGACATCGGCCAGCATGGAGCAGGGGAGGTGGCAAAGCTGCCTTTGATGCTCCTGTTGAGGGGTGGCCCTGGAGGGGTGGCCACAGGCAAAGCTCTCCAGCAAGCTGTTCCCATCCTGCTCGCTGCTGTGCTGGAATATCAGACGGTGCTGGCACCTTGGCTCTGCTGTTCCAGGCCGCAATGGGTAATTTTTAATCCCTCTATTCAGAGTGTTTCGAGGAACAGGAGGAGAAACATACGGCATATGCTCACCTCGGCTCCCAGGAGGTGCGGGGGTGTTTGTCCCAGCAGCTGCTGGGGTAATCCTTGTCCTTCTGTCTGTGTCTGATCCAAAAGGTGTGCTCAGAGGGCCTGGGCATCACTCCATGAGCAGGTGGGTTCCGCAGGATGGGGACAAAGGGACTCTGCAGCCCGAAGGGTCATGGGCAGTGGCACACAGTGCAGAGGGACTTGAGGAGGGACTCCATCCTCTCTCTCCTGGGTCTCCTTGAAGCAGAGCAGCTCTGCAGCGGTGCAGGAGGCACCTTGGAGGCACAGGTTATCCCACAACACTCATGCTGGGGCAGAGGCTTTTGGGGCACATGTGCCTCCGGGGTTTGGAAGTTGGTTGGATAAAAGACTCGCTTGACCAAAGAGGGCCTAGGGTGAGATCCAGGCTGGACACAGCTGTGTCCTCAAAGCACTTGAGATGTCTGCAGCGGTGGTAGGTAAGTGGGGTCAGGCTGCAGTGCTCAGCAACCAGTAACCTGTCTCCTGGGTCCTGTACCACCCACCAGCTTCCTCTGTCATCACATCTCCAGCACATCATGTCTTGACATGCCGTCATTGCTCGTTGTCCTGGCCCTCATCCTGCCCCTACTATAGCCATCAGGAATGGCGTTGGTGGAACTAGCATCTCCTCTTCTCCCTTTGCTTCTCCCCTCCTGCATCCCCCCCTGCCTGCCCTGATCTCGCTCTCACTGCATCGCCTGCTCTGGGCACCATCTGGTGAGTTTTGGTCTGTCTCATCTCACCAACTGTCGTTTGTCCTGGCTGTGGTGTAAACGTGCTCGCGTTTTGCATCAGAGATCCCCAAACCATTCGCTTTATGGACCAGCCGGCCTGTCGGAGAGGAGCCAAGCAGTTGGCACTCAATAAGCAACAAGCATTAATCAAAGCATTACAGTGAGGTTAGTGCCTCATTAAAGCAATGCTAACGAACCGGCTGCCTTCCAGAAGTATGAAATTTTAACTAACACTTCCTCCTTCTAATTTTATGTATAATTAAATCTTCCCAGGGAGGCAATGTTCGGTTCTCCAGGCAGCTACTGCATAAGCCAAGCCCAGCTTGGAGGAGATGCTCTGGAAGAACCCTTTGTTTCTCCTGGGAGCAGTCCTAGGCCTAACCCTGCAACTTTGTCACACTCAGTGCAAACGACCTGGTGCAGCCATGCTGTGAGGTCATGGCAGCATCCTGGAGATCACCTATTGTAAGCACCAGCACTCAGCTGTGCCTGCATCCCTCCCTCTGCCTGTGCCAGGTCAGGGTTTGCCTGCAGATTTGGGTAGTGTGGGATGAAGGGATGCTCAGGACCCCGTGCCCCAGTGCTGACCCATGCTCCCAGCCCTGGCCGCAGCCAGGACACCTAGTAAAGAGTGGCCAAAAGAGACTGGGCTGGCGTGGGTCTGGCCCTGGGGTGCAGGAGCGATTCATGGTGGCTCTTCCTCGTGTGCCAAAATTGGGGTGCAGATGTGAGGCTGGGCCAGTGGCCACCGTCAGCTTGTAGAGATACTGAAGGGAAAGGCCACATGGCTCGTGTTTGCTGCTAGCACCCTTTGCCAGCATCCCTGGGAGGGAGAGGTCCCACGGGTTGTGTGTGGGATCTGCACTGCCCTGCAGTCCATGGGTGCTCACTGCTCCAGAAGCAGCATCCAGGCTTTGCTGGATGGTGATCGCTGGGCTTGGGACTGATGTGTCTTGGCTGAGCATCTCCGATGGACAGCGGTAGGGATCTGTACTGGCACGGTTTTGCTCTGGCCCCTTCTTCCTTGAGCACCTGGAGCTGGCTCCAGGCGATGCTCCTGCCTCTCCACACAGCCCCTGGGCTGCTGCAGCTCTGCACTCAGTGCTGCAGACACCCGGCTGCCTGCCGAGCCCTGAGGCCCCATCATAAAGCAAATTAATTCTCCTCTGCACCCAGGAATAGCACAGCTCTTGAGAAGGTTTGGCAGCGGCGGTGGGGACAGCAGCTGCTCCCAGACTCGCTGCCCCTTTTCGCTTCACGTGACGGGCACGGGAGTGATGGTGCTGCCAGACACCGGGACATCTCGCGGTCATCCCGCTTGTGTGCGAGCACACGTCTTCTCAGGGCTGGTCCTCCTCCTCCTCTCCCCTCTGACAGGTTGTAATTCCCATGCTTCCTTTGAAGCGATTCCAGAGGTTTCCCTCTCAAAGGATGGTGTTTGATGGATGAACCCCCTCCCTTTTTCTTGCCTGGTGGGGAGGGTTGGAGAGAGCTGCACACGCAGTCACCCCGCTCGTGGGGCTGGCAGCATCTCAGGGAGCAAGATGACCACAGCCAGGGGCAGCTCACATCCCACTGCGACATTTCCTCTCACTTTCAGACATCACAGCACTGATTTTCTTCTTGCAAAGGCCCCAGCTCTGAGACAATCACTATCCTGGCTGCAGTGAAATTAATAGGGTGTCTGGGGGGGGCAAAGGTAAAACTAAAGTACATAAGTAAATGTTTGCAGGATCAGGACCTTATTCAGGCATAAATCAGGTAGCTCCAGCCAACAATAGAATTACCTAAGTATAAAATCCCACGTAAGCCAGTAAGATCAGCTCCAAACCTGCTATGAATTTGCTTTTTGTTTCCATGCCAAGAATACATCACTGCTAACTGCTGCAACCAGCTCTGATCCTTTTTATGAGGGGGAGTGTTGTGTTGGGGTGTTTTTTTCAAGTGCTTTTGGGCACATTTCTTTCCCTGTCACCAGCAGATATGGACAGAGCCTGCCCCCCCTTTTCTTGGGCATGCCCCAGCCTGCTTTGCCCACAATACGGTCGCTATCAGGGGATGGTTTTTCCTTTCCTTACCTTTGCTGCTGTTGCATTCAGCAAACAAAGGGGTGACAATCCAACCCCATGCTTTGTATGGGCCTGGGAACAGAGTCAACTATTTGTTGGTCTTTTCTCGTTGGTTGTTTGGGTTGGGTTTTTTTTAATTTTTAACTGGTGACCGTTTAAATGGCTACTGGTACCTGTGGTGTGGTTTATACTGGTGTTGCAGGATTCATTACCTGATGGCACTGGGCTCAGGGAAGAGCAGAGGTCCAAGGCACAGTGGTCCCAACTGTCCCTCCTGGAGAACATGGAAAGAGCCCAGAGCATTTTCCCAGTCCTTGTACGTGCCTCAGTTTCCCCACTCCTCAGCACACTGCTTCAAGGTGGTGCCCCAGGACAAGAAGTCCGGTCATGTCTGAGTCAGGAGGAGACTGGTTCTTGTAAATGAGTTTGGGTAAAATACCTGGGAGAAGGAAGGTAGGGAGAGGTGGCAGAGAAAGAAGGAAGCTGGAGGCTCTTTTAGCTCAAGGGCAAACTTCTACTGGCCTCTCCATCCGTGTGCAGCAGCAGCACAGGCAGCGATGGCAGCTCCTGGAGCCATCTCTTCCTGGCAGACACCAGAAGTGTCCCGGCTTCAATGCCCATCCCGCCTGTCTCTCCAGCTACACAGATGGTGAAAGCCTGGGCAGAGCTTCCCCTGCCCGATCACCCTGGGACAGCTGTGAGGAACAGGTATGCATCTTCCAAATGACATTTAGGCTCTGAAATGGTCTGTGTGCTGCAGAAAACCGGTGCCTGTGACCTGCTTGGCATGTGCCCACCCCATGTAGCATGGGGGTTTTACAGGTTTTGTCTTCCCAGTCTTGTGCCTTGAAGCCCAATCCAGCAGGGAGCTGTGATTGCTGGTCCCACTGTTGTGTTTTGGAGGGTGTGGGGGGGGTACACCTCTGCCATCATCCCAGCTCTGCATGACTGAGGTGGGAGTCCTTCCCGAACGCCTCGGAGGGGATGGCTGGCTGGTGAGGACAATAAATCACCCTGAGCTGACATCCTTTCTTAGCCATTATTTCACTAGACCGCAGAAGTGACGTCGTGCCGGCGGGGAGCCAGGCGTGACTCACAAGCGGCCACGCTCTGTTCGGCTCCGGAGCAGAACCCGAGCCCCCTGAGTGCTGGCACAGGGCGAGTCGCAGCAGTCACAGCATCCTCGTGCAGCTCCAGAGCCGTGCTTTCCTCCCACGTACCCCCGTGCCATGGGCTGGGGACACCCCAGTGCCACCAGAGCCACTTGTCACCCCGGGGTGCTCAGGACCAGGGGTGGGAGCTGCTCCCCAGCCTCTCCCCCTCAAAGCCGTAACCACCACGCTGTGAACCAAACCCCCCGCAGTGCCACGTCCTCGGGAGCCATATGGCATCTCAGGGGCTTTGATTGCCTTGAACAAAACCCAGAGCAGCCCCAGCGGGTTGTACTGTGAGCAGCAGTGAGCCCGGGGAGAGGGGGGAACTTGATCTGCCCTGCTTGGGGGGGCACGCTGCCAGAGCAAAGAGGCTCCATGTGTCCCACCGGTGCCCAGGGGAGTTGCTGGGGTGGGGGGATGCCAGTGCAGGAGGACAGTTTTGTGGTCAAGTGATACAGGCAGAGGGAACGGCATCTCGGCTGAGGTTTGGAACCGCCAGCAGACAGGAGGTGGGTCAGGGAGCTTGGGGATACACAGTGTTTGGTGTAATGGGGGCTGTAACACCATGATTCAATCCCATTCTCAGGACTCAGGATGGCTCTTCCAAGCCACCATGAAGCACAGAGAGCCTTGACCCGAGCTCTGCTCTTGGAGGTGGGGATGAGCAGTGCTGGAGCGCAGCAGGAAAGGAGGATTCATGTCTAACATGCTGTGTCCACCAAAACAAGGCCCAAAGCCACAGAGGGGAGAAAAAAAAAACCCACAGAACAATTTCTCCCAGATTTTACCTCACCCCTCACTGCGGGACTTTGCAAATCCTCATGTTTTCTAAGGCAAAGCAAGCAGCTCAGCTCTGTTGGATCTCAAACTGCCAGCCAGGCTCAGCCCTCAGAGCTGCCTTGGGTGGCTGTGAGCAGAATCATCCCCCCGGGATGTGCAGGCTGGGGAGGGATGTGCAGGCTGGGGAGGGATGTGTGCCCTCCTACCTGGAGCTGTGGGGAGTAACGCATAGACTTCAGGGCACGGGATGGAAAGGACAAGGACCTGGAGGAGAACATCCATGTGCATTGTTGAAATGGTTCCTGGAGGTTTGCTCTGCAATCCTCATTGTGTAAAACTGTCTGATTTCAGAACTTGCTCCAAAAGAAAGCATGGGGTGGGGGGATGATAGTTCCTGACCAACTATGGATTTATTTTATTAATTGTGCACCCATGCTGGGATGCCATGCAAAAAAACCTCTAACCCTTCCAGAAACTCATTTCAAAATGAGTAACTGCACCATTTTTTCAGGCAATGGCTACAAGGGATGTTTCAGTATTGCTGGGACTTCCCTTCTTCTCCACCTCTCATCACCAGATACAATATTCTGAAAAAACCAATGGGGCATTTGGACTCTGGCAGTGTTTGGTTCCTCCCTGTCTCCGTGAAAGCCCTCCTTCCACCTGACAGAGCTACACCAAGGTCCCTAAGCTTGACTTCCCCCTTTCCCATCCCAGCAGAAGGATGGGTGTTGGAGGATTCTGCTGGTTCTTCACTGAAGGGGTTGAGGTGATGGGGCTCTGCACAAAGCATCTCTGGCCATGGGCTCTCCCAGCAGCTTTATCTCCTTGCTGGGCTGGGAGCCCCGACCTCAGCCACTGCAGCAGATGCTCTCTCTGGAAGTGCTCTGCATGGAAATCTGTTTGAAGAGCAACAGCAGACACGTGGGGATGATTTATACATCCAAATGAGGAAAGGTGTTCATCTGTCTCAGAGGAAAAAAGAACTGTGAAACTTCAAGGGGCTTCACTTGGTTTTCCTGCCCCTGAACAGCATTGCTGTGCCACATGCTTGTGCATGGTGGCGTGGAGGAGAGACCCCCAGCATGGAGTTAATGCCAGGAAAGTCCATGTTTGGTCCTGCTGTCAGTAGGCTTCAGTGGGACCTGCACCGGTCAGCCCCCTTCAGAGCAGTTCCACAGCAAAGAAAGAGATGCCTGGAAATATTTGGTGGTCACCAGGCAAATGTTTTACTGCTGACACCTTCCAGAGGCTGTTTACAAAGTCCTGATTGGCAAAAGTGCCAAAAACTTACAACCCTCTGTGTGCCCTCCCCTCCCCAGAGGCGAGCCCAGACCAGGACTGGGATGGGAGATCATAGATGGAGGTGGATGATGGGGATGGGCATGGGGATGGAAGTGGGGATGGAGATGGAGGTGGTGATAGAGATGGAGGTAAGGATAGAGATGGAGGTGGGGATGGAGGTGGAGCTGGAGCTGAAGCCTTCTGCAGGAGCCACAGGGGTCACCCGGGGCTGAGGAGCAGAGAGGTTCATTTGTTACGCAAATGTCTGCTTGAGCCTGGCGTAGACAGTGGAAAGCTCTTGAATTATTTTAAGCAGAGGACAAAAGTTTTTTTCCCTCCCCCTTTCATCTTGGATCCTTGTAAAAACAAAACAAACCAGAAACCTCTGTGTGAACCATCTGACAGTGATCAGCTTTCCTGGCAAGAGTCAGGCGACCAGGCAGACACGGACACATGGAAATAGAACAATTAAGAAAGAAAACTGTGTTGGAAGTTCCTGGGCTTCATTTCTTCTTGATGATGCACAGGCAGAGCTACTGCCCACCTGGGGGTGAGGGGTGGGGGGGCTGTGGCTCAGCCCTGGGATGAGCAGGGGTGGCTGTTTTGGATGTGCAAAGCACTGGCAGGCCAAAAGTTCAAGGTTTCAGTGGTCTCATGCAGAAGAGCCACCCGTCTGCTGCAGAGGAGCCACCCGTGCGTGGCAGTGAGCTTCCTGCACCGGCCGGGCTCTCCTGCCCCGGGCACAGGCTGTGGCTTTGCATGAGCAGATGTGCCTTTCGCAGCTAAGAAAATCCCAGTGGCGTTTACGTGGTGTAGAGGGGACAAAGTGGAGCCTTTCATACACTGGCAGCAGGATGCTGTGCCCATGTGAAGGAGCTTTGTAGACAGATTGCACCTCTCCAGAGTGGTTTTCCCCTGAGCCAGGGGCTCCCCTGGCCTCAGCATCCCTGTGCCCAGATGCTGTGGGAAGCTGAGCTATGGTGCATGGTGAGGTGGTTAAATGGGGGGATAAATCAGCTTTTAAAAAGGGGCTTCGGCCAGGCCATTGCCCACTGGCGGCTCTTCAGTGGCTGCTGGCTGCTCCCTGGCTGGGGCAACTGCAGGACCTGCCTTTTGGGGATCCAGCACAGCAGAAGGTGCAGGAAGGATGCTCAGCTTAATTACTGTGAGCATTTTAGGGTTTATGACTGGTCATGTCTGCATTCTGCAGCCCCACAGACAAAAGTGGGTGTAGTAAAAGACCCCCCTTCTCATGGGGCTGCCTGACTCCTGGGTGGCTGCTGGCTGGCAGGGCCACTGACATGGGCACTGCGCTGGCATGGCCCAGCCACAGATGGGGGAACCTCGCTCTTTCCACATGGAGCACATCACTCCGGATCATTTCTGACGATTCCTGCGTGGGACTTCCCCATGGCCTTGTCCCCCTGTCCTGAATGCGTCGGGGCAAGAGCAGTGTGCAAAGCCAGGGCAGCTGGGGAAAACCCTTGACAAGCCAAAACACCCCCAAAACCCCCAGCCAGCCTTGCAGAGGCAAATTCAAGCTGGTGAGGCCCTGACGGCTGCCCGGCCCAGCGTGAGCTCCCATCCCGGCATGCTGCAGGCACACATGGCATCCCTGCAAGCTCGCAGCTTGCCTCATCCCCTCCTCATCTCTCCCCTCTGGCATGCAGGAGAAACATTCCACGTGACCACACATGTGTGCCAGGCATGGCAGGGGTGAGCTGCTGTGCTGGTGGCTCCCCGTGACGTGCCACATGCCCTCACCATTGTCTGCACCATGGGGCAAAGGAAAAGAAAGACTTGTTCCAGGCCCACGAGCTGACCGGAGTGAGCTGAGCTGCCACTACTCACACCACCACTATGAGAGTTAGTACTGTGAATAAAAGAATAAGCACTTTATACCACTGCAGCCCATCCTCAGAGCTGAACCGTGACCTGCTGAGACCGAAGGTGACACCAGGACACCTGCATTTCCTTACAGCTGCAGACCCAGTGCTGCAATTCTTCACTGCTTAAACGTGGGTGCTCTCACTGGCATCTCTGAAATTGTTTGAAAAAAATCTGTACGGGGCATTGCAATGTTTCTTTCCTCTGAACACTGTTTTTAATCTAGTTTTCCATTCAAAACCAAAACCAAACAAACAAAAAAATGAGGAAGATGAAGATAGCCATGAATCGAAATCGTGCCGTTAAATGCGGCACACTGACGGCTGCGCTGAGTCAAGCACCAAACTGGGGCTGTTTGGAGCACGGGCCTGGAAGCTGTGAAAAGCTAAAAGCTTTGATGACATTCTTTCAGCCACACTGCTGAGAGCCCAGGGACAGAGGCGAAGGGTTAGAGCCCAGGAGGAGGGAGCTGGGGCTGGAGCTGGAGCAGGATCTGGCCTTTCCCAGGGAAGATACTGGCATCAGCTTCCCCAGTCCTCCCCACAGCACCCAGCCTGGGGAGCTGCTGGTGCGTGCTGGCAGGGACACAGCAGCCCAGCCCGGAGCAAGGGGTGGCAAAGGCAGCAAGGGGCTGTGCCAGCATTATGCCCCTTGGTTTCCAGCGCTGGAGAGGAGCCGTTCAGGGCGCTGCGCCATCCCCCAGCTCCCCAGCCCACGGCTAGGGCTCAGCTTTTGTTCCCATGCTGGGACTTGGCCAGGTGGCATTCGGCCTGAGCCAAAGGGGACATGGCCAGGAGCAGGCAGCGCTCCCACAGCCAGCTGGGAACGGGGCCCTGCGGTGGGAGTGGGGGCACCCCAAAAGCGGAGGCAGAGTCTTGCACCGCAGCGCTGGCGGTGCCACGTCATGCCGGGTGCTGTGATGCCGAGAGCACGGTGTTCGGGGCAGGAGCAGTTCTGCACGTGTCCGGCTTGAGCTTTTAGGAACTGAGTGTCTCTCCAGGGATGTTTATGCCCAGAGATGAGGAGGGAAGACAGGGGATGGTGATGTGTGGGAAGAGCAGTGGCACAGACCCTGGCAAATGTCACACCCAGCTATTTTAAGGCTTCTATCTTGCTGCCCTCTGACAAAAATGTGCTTCGGAACAGAGCTTATCACATGCAGTTTGGCACACAGGGGGCTGATGAAGGGGTGACCGAGTCTGTCCCTGGGAGCTGGAGGTGGGCGATGTGGAGCTGGCAAGGCAGCCGTGCCACAGCAGTGGGTGCTGCCGGCACAGCTGTGGGCACGGGCTATGGGAGACACAGCCAGCCATGATCCGAGGTGGGGGTGGATAAGAACAGGGTGCCTGAGCCAAAATCCCAGTGCAGGTTGGGGGTGGGGGAGCACCAGCCTTCTCTGTGCTACTGGCTTCCAGCATCACCCAGCCCAGGGCTGGCTGAGGACTGGCCTTGGCTTGGACCTTCCCTCCCTCCAGTTTCTAACCTTCGGATGGGGCTGACCGGGGGTGGGGATTTATCAGCTGGCAGGTGCAGCCTGCTGTGCCGCCCTTCTTCAGGGCTGTGCCCCCCTTCCCCAGGGCTGTGCCCCATCCAGCAAGGGGCAAGACAAGGGGCCCAGGGTGCACTTGCCATCATGTGGGTCCCGGGCGAGGGGGTGCTGGGGTGGGCTGGATGGTGTGGACAACATCCCCCTCCCAAGGTGAAGGCAGTTCTGCAAACACTCCCACCAGCAGCACCCCACCACCACCACCACGAGCCCGGGGTTCCTGTGGGTTATCACCCTCGCCCCCTGTGCTGCTGGGGCTGGAGATTAGGGAGCTGCTTCTTATCTGCTGCTGGCTCCGCACCCAGCCCCGCACCCGTGGGGCTCCTCTTTCAGTCTTACTCACTGGAGAAATGAGTAAGCCTGTTGTAAGCCTCAGCGTGAAATGCTCTGGGACGGCAGGCTGGAGCTGCACTTGCCTGGGTTTATTTAAGCCTCTCAGCACAGACCCCTGTTGCAGACACCTGTGGGAGGTGCAAGGGATGTGTTTGGGAGCTCCATGCACAGAGCCCACCGTATCTGATGGGCATGGGGAGAGGGAACGCCACGTGTGTGTAGGCGTGTGTGTGCCAGGGGGATGGGGGAAACCCTGGCTCCTCCCTGTGCCCACAACCTGGCAGTGCCCCACTTGCACAGAGACCCCCACACACACACCTGCCTCCCAAGCCCATTACCTGTGCACAAAGCTCTTAATCCTGTCTCTGAACCTGGACCCAACTCCTCTGTATGTCCATCCATCTGTCCAAGCTGGTCCCAGCCCCTCCAGCCTCCTCCCACCCCACACCAGGATGCTCTGCACAGTGACAGGTTCTGTCAGCCTAGATGGCAGCTACAAGGAAATATCCATGTGCTCCTCAGCTCTCCTGGGCACATGGCTCCAGCAGTGCCAACGCTATAAACATTGGGACTCAATTTATTATTTCTTCTGCAGACTCTGGGGCCGGGGCTCCTCCCCCAGGGCAGCCTGGCTTCATTTACCCGACTCCACAGGATATTTTTTATTTTATTTTATTATTTTTTTCTCTATTCAACCTCGTGCAGAGCTGCTGGCAGGGCCAGAGTATTCATCCAGATTGCAGATGCCCAAAATATCTGTATCCTGGGCTGAGCAGACTGCAGCTGAAGAAGTGCTCGTGGTCAGCTGATTGAAGAGAGCATATGGGAACACAGACAGACAGACCGACAGACAGACAGACACCCACGAGTGAAGTGCATGTATAGCATCAGCAGGAAAGAGGATGGGGAACGCTGCTCAGCCCAGGGCCCCTCGGGCAGGAGCCAAGCGTGACCCTGGGCCGTGTGTGCCCATCCCAGCCACAGCTCTCCCTCTGGAATAGGATTTATTTCATTTTTTCCCCATTTTTCCCAGCCTGCTGAAATGTGAGCACGCTCCAGGACCCAGCTCAGGCTCATCCCAGCTCTGTGGGGCACAGCTCTAGGGCTGGATGCTGCCTGACCCCAGAGCAAACCCTTCCCACCCACTGTATCCATGCCAGTGGTGGCTGCAAAGCCTCAGCCAGCCCTTGGGGTGCCCTAGGGTGGGCTCAGCAATTGGGGCCTGTAAAGGGACCCAGCTGCAGCCCAGGGTGGGTGCAGCATCGGTCCTGCCTCCGTTACATCAGTTATATGGCATCGCTGCTACCTTACACTCCTCATTTCAAATCAGCTTCCAACCTGAACTTCATCCGGCAGCTTCAGCAGCCTGGCTTTATGGAAGAGGAGTTAAAATACCAGATGAAATGATTGTTCATAGGCATTCTTTCACACACAGCCACAAATGAACACAGGCAGCTCATGCTAAAAAGCGTTCACACATACATACAAGTTTCTAATCATATTTATTATGTAAGTATATTGCATAACTATTCTAATACACATAGATTTATTTGGAAAGAGGAAGCCAAATGAGTTTCCCTGCCTAAAACAGCATGAAATAAAGAGTTGGAAAAGGCTTGGATGTAGTTTTTGGAGGGGTTTTCCTCCCCCAGGGCTCATTCCAGCATGCTCGTGCCTAAAGCCCGCTCATTTTAAAGCCAGCTCAGAGACAACGAATGGGAGGATTGATTTCTTTCATTTCACTTTCATTTCATGAGGCTCGGGCTCTGCTCACTGTGCTGGTGTGTCAGCGGCTCATGTAAACACAACCAGGTGATGCTGCCAGAGTGAGCAGACGGCTGGTAGTATCTGTGTGCACATGTTGACCCCCCATACCCCCCATGTTTATCTAGAGGTAGAAATTAAACAGGACCCACGCAAGCACAGTTAGTCCGATTTTTAAAAACATCTTTGAGTGTGGAACATGCAATAGGATGCTTGGTGCTGTTTTCAAACCAAGACACGGTCCTGGCTGACTCACAAAAGGCCAGGCTCTCCAGCTCTATGTAGGGAAATGTGTTTAAAAAGCAGCTCCTGGGACTTTGGTGTTCATGGATTTGATGGGTCAGGCTCCTGAGCCCAAAGTGGGGGTTGAGCCCCTCTCTTCCTCCAGGCATTCTGATTGTTTCACCTTACGCTGCTTGAGCTCATTTCTGCCTAAAGATGGGTATGGTGGCTCTTGAAAGAAGATGAAAAACCCCATCCTTTAATGTGAGGAAGATAATACTGATGGTGTCCTGGTGCAACTCTCAGTGCCGCACGGCTCCTGGTCTGCTCTGCCACACTAGTTGGGTGGATGGGGTGTGCAATGGTGGTACAGCTCCCCCATTGCTGCCCCACACCAGGCTGGTGGCTCAAAGAGCCATCCCCCCACACAGAGTGGGATAACATGGGGTGTAATGGGGTATAATGGGGCCCCCACAGTCCTCTGGTAAATGTGCAGCCCTTGGCATGTGGCTGCAGCGAGCCCAGGGGCTGCGGCTCAGAGGTGCCCACGAGGAGAAGGAAAAAAGATATACTTAGTGTGTGTGCATATGCATTTTTATAAATAAACTCTGTGTGTTTAAACATATCCGTATATAATTATATATTCAAATTATATGTGGGTTTAAATATCCGTCCACACAAATAAATACACACACACACGCACACACACGTGTTTGGGGCTCTCTAGCTAAAGGCGTGTAGGCACAGTGCTCCTGGCAGCACTGCCCCAAGCCCTGTGCAGGCAAACACCCGTGCTGAGGTGGCACCAGCCCAGCCCTGGCTCCTGCAGCTGTGGCACCCACTTTCACCCGAAAACACTGTGGCACTTCAGAACAACAATCTCTGACTTCTCCATCTCTCACATCTCCATCTCTAGCCTTTCCACCACCAACATCTTCTCCATCTCAAACCTCTCCACCACCATCAGCCTCCCGAGCCCACAGCTAATAAATCTGAGCTTTTAATTGCCCTCCCACACAGCGTGGCCTTATCTGAGCCATCGTGGCTCTTGCTCTGCTGCGGCACACCTCTGCTTTTCCAGGTTTGTGCTGCTGTCAGCAAAAGAACAGCAGCACAAAGAACAAACCCATCGTTTTGTCCCGCTCATTTTAGGTACAAATGCCCAGGTAACAGGTTCCTGGCGGTGTGGTCCCGCACCATGTGTCCAGCGTGGCGAGGTGACTCTGCCTGGGGAGCATTTACAAACCCTCAGCTCTTACCCCATGCAAGGTCCCATTCCTTTGATTATTTATGCAAAAATTAGTGTGTGGGGGAGGCAAACCACATAAATCCCCCTGCAAACAACATTGGTAAGGGCAAAGGGGGCTGCACCCCAGAGTGCTTGAGCTGGGAGCAGCGGCTGGAGAAGCCCCCTCTCATCACTTGTTACTCAGGTCATGAGAAGAACCCCTGTTACTGCTCCCCAGGGGACATGAATTCATGTTGTCCATGCCCCCAGCCCCCTCCCAATAAATTTGGGCTGTTTTCACAGCCCTCTGGCAGTGCAGGGCCGGTGTGGGCGAGCGGTATCAGCAGCCACGGGACTATCGGGCTGCACAGAAGCTTTTCCAGGAACTATCTAGTGAAACACATGACGGTGCCCCGGCCGAAGGGCGATACGTGACAGGCATTCACCGGGCTCCCGGAGAGTCAGTTGACTTTGTTATTCAAACTATTTTAGTGATGGTTTTTAATCCCAGGCTTACGTTTTCCTTTTTTTCTTTTTTTCCCCCTCCCTCTCTTTTTCTCTCGCTGAACAAGGGAATCTCTACGCTGGCAGGATTCAGGGAGGCACAAAGGAGGGAATAACGAGTTTGAGCCAGAAAAGTTGGGGGAGGGAGGATGCTGTTAGCATTCGCTGTATACAAGGGGGTAAAACCATTTTGCTGTGAACTGTATTTTAACGGGTAAATGCCAACAGCAGCCCAGTTACTATGCAAACAAATCCTATGCTCGGCCTTACCCTCTCGGCTGTAAAGTTTTGGCGCTGGGGCTTGTTAGCTGTGGGAGCTGGACGGTGGGGGCTGGCGGCATCCCCTGGTGCCCCCAGCCCTCTCTGCCAGGGACAGCTGCCAGCCAGGGGTGCTACTGTAAAGCCCTGGACCCCAACGTGAGTCTGTGGGGCTCCCCAACTGTCCTGGCCCAATGATGCAGGGCAGCAGCGGTAAGTGCTGTGGTCCTTTTTAAGCCAAAAGGGTTTGGGCAGCAGCATCCTTGGCTGTGCCTCGACAGGGACATCCCGGGGCAAGGTGGTTGCCTGCAAAGGGCAGAAATCCCCCCACCAGCCAAGCCATGCCTGCAGAGAGGGTCCAGCACCATCTACAAAGCTCCATGGGTAGCCTGGGGCACAGGGCGGGGGTCTTGGTTGGCTCTGCAGGGTGGGCTCCTCTGCGCGATGCCCAGACCCCTGGCACTGGTATTTATGGGGTGATGCTTCCTGTGACATCAAAGGGGGCTTCATGTGCCCCAGCACACCCCAGCCAGAGCTCTCCCTCACTGCCCCACTGTGATGGTTTCCTATGAAAAAGACCTGAATTTGCCATGCAAATGCCCGGGCGTGTGGGCACAGCTGCGGGGAGGTGGCGTGCACTGGCTGAGCTGCCAGCATGGCCATGGGGATGTGCCCAGGACAAGGTCCGGTCCCTGTGGCTGCTCCCAGCCTGGAACCTGTGCCAGACGGTGCTGCTGGGGCTGTCCTGCCAAATCCAGCCCTCACCGCTCCTCCCTGCATCCCTGCGGCTGCACATGGCTGCACAAAAACACGGTGGCACCGCCACTCCCAACCCCTCACTTTGTCCCAGGACAATAAAAACCACATGGCGCTGGGGGAAGAGGATGCTCCGTCGAGCAATGTGGCAAAAAAAAAGAAGAAAAAGAACATAATTATACTTCTGAGCACTTGCAAGGTGATTGAAGCACTTGCCCTGTGCTACCCTGATGCGTCAGGAGCCACGCAGCTCCTGCCTCTGCCCTGCTCAGGGACTGTGTGTCAACTCTGGTCCCTCCAACACAGACCCGTCAGGCTGTTCCCACATTCCCAGCACAGCACCAGGGCAAGCCACTGCTTGGGCTCCTTCCTGGGGGGGCTACATGCTTCCCTCTCCCCCGCCACGGCAGCCCCACTTCCACCCAGGATGCTGGACAGCAGAGCTCATTATTATCCTGCCCGGCTGCATTTTCCCAGTTGGGTTTTGGCAGACAGGAAGGCAGCAGGTCAGGCTGTTGTTTTGATGTGGTTGTTTCCCAAAACTGAACAGGACCCAGGAATGGCATTCGACAGCGGCAGGCTGGGTGCCGGGCGAAGGAGGAGTGCGGCTGCTCAGCCCTCGCTCCCCAGCAGCTTGGCCACCTTTCAGAAAATCAGAAATCAGAGCCAGCTAAACAGAAAATCCTCACTCTTTTCACTGTAAAATGCACTTTTTTCTTTCTTTTTCTGATAACAAATTAGTCTTCAGAGGCCTCAGTCTGCCTGCTGACAGGTCCTCAGTGAAGATAAAATCCATGGTTCAGCAGTGCGGGAGCCAGGCAGGAACGCTGCCTGGGGATGGGCACCACAACATGGCTCCTGGCACCCTCACCCACCTCCAAAATCCTCCCCTCCCTCCTACAAAAGCCTCATGACAGGGAGAAAGCATTGCTGAATGATCTCTGGCCCGATAATACTTCAAAGGCAGGTTTCTGGGGCCAGGCTGTGCTCAGCTCCTACTCCTTTGGCAGCCCCACAGCCCTATCCAGAAACTAATTACTTAAAAAGGAAATAAATGTCACCCGCGGGGTTGTAAGCAAATCCCTGGGCAGGATGAAGAGCCACACCAGGCTCCACACTCACACACAATACAAGCAAGGGAGGAATGAGCCTTTCCCATTCATTGAGATGGGCTGTTCACTCTGAGGCCTACTGATAACCCCAGGCCATGCCCACAGCGTGCCTTTAAGTGCACAGGGCAGCTGAACTGCCTCTGCTTCTATCTCACAGCATCCTCTGTGCCCAGGATGTCTTTAAGCACCCTCAACACCACCAGACACCAGTGCCCAGAGTGCTGGGACTTCCTGGCACCCATTCTGCTATAACCTTTATGGAGATAAACTAAACCAGTGTTTTCCAACAGGATAATTTTATTCAGTTTAAAAAGCTGATGGTCACAGTTTGTAACGGTCAAAATCTGAGAACCAAATTTCTGAACAAGGTGGTGACAGAAAGACCAACGTGGCTGAGTGATGCAGAGGAGGCTCAGGGGTGTGAGCCCCCTGCCAGAGCCTTGCCGGGTCAGAGATCCCTGAACTGGGACAGCACTTCAGCAGACTGCTTACAGCTTATTCTAAGCAAACAATAAAAGGAAAAGCAATATCCTGAGGATTCTGGGATGAGATCTGAACTCAGTTGTCCCAGTCTCCACTGGAGCTGCCCCAGGGTGGCTGCACTTTGTACCCTCTGCTCTGACTGAGTGTGAGCAAGCACCCAGTGCTGGGTACAAGTGTTGGGGACCACACAGCTCCAGCATGATGCTCCAAGAGCTCAAAAACCCCTGAGGTTCCAAGAGCCAGAGGTGACTTGGAACATGCAGAGTGAGCAGCAGCACACAGGGGACACTGTGAGGGCCGGCTGTGCCCAGGGCTGCCACGCCAAGGCAGGACACAACCAGGGGCTCTTGCCAGGCTCTGCTGCAGCACACAACACATTGTCCCCCCACCCTGCCATGCTGCTGAAGTCCCTGACGGACTCCAGCCAAGCAAACACGGTACCATCCAGTATCAAATCATTTTAAAAGTTAAAATAGTTTATTGCTGTTCTTTGTAGAAATGCACTTAACTTACATCTCATTCTCATCCTTTATTTGGCTGTTGGATTAGAGGCATTAAGAGGTTACGTTCAAAGACATGACACCTTCATCTCTTCTGCTCCACTCAGGATATTCTCCTAAACTTCAGCCAACAGCCCCAAATCTTTTACATAAATACTGTAAATGTCTCCATAGGTTGCAGCATTGTAACAAAAGATCTACCGAAGTAGACAAAATGTTCGGTATTCTTGGTTGGTTTTCTGCATTTAAAAATATACCTAAATTTGAGATAATCTTAACAGAGTAACAATTACAATAAGAAAATAGTACAGTGCGTTGACTAAAGGAATATTCTGCTCTCCTTCAAGCCAATATTCCCTTTTGCATGTTGAAGTGATTCAGCAATTACTTAAGAACTTTTACCTACATACAATAATTTAGTAAAATGAGAATTAAACAAGGCAGATACTTACTACTATTCTTCTGTCTGCAATTCACAGCTCATGCGAATAAAATCGCAATAAATATTAAAAAATAGTTTTTCTTTTTTTTCTTTTTTTTTTTCTTTTCTGTAAGGCATCTCTGAGTATTACAAAGTTTTTGTACAACCAAAAAATAAGATTGCTTTTTTTTTTTCCACGTTCTCCGAGTACCTCTGTACCTCAAACAGTAATTAAAGAGGATTGAAGGTTTGATGAGGAAGGGATGGGGTGTAGGGCCGGAAAGACGACCGTGGGTGATGGAAGCAGACCACGATGTGTGCAAGAACCTGTGGGTTTCCTATGAAACATTTCAGTCACTTTTAGAACATCTTCAGGACAATATCTGTCCAAATTGGAGGAGGGGAAAAAGAAAAACCCTAAACAAAACTTACCAGAAGTCCATTTTCAGGGGCACAGTCAGACTGCAAGGGTTGGGGTGCACCCTGAACACTATAAATAGCTTTAGATGTTGATATGCGCCTACAGAAAGGGGATAAAGGGGCGGCGTGATCATTTCTTGTTTCATTTATTGGGGGTTTTTTGTTGCTGTTGTTGCTTTTGTTGTCCTAGTTGTATCCTCCCATCATATGAGATTGTCCCAGGTGGCAAAGGCGCGGGCAGGGCCCTTACTGCATGCGGTCAGGCTGCAGCTGTTGGGGCTGGTACTGCACGAAGGCGGTGGCGGGTGCCGCGGGGGTGCTGGCGGTGATGGGTGGCTGGACGGCGCCCGTGTAGCCGTATCCCACAAACCCGGCGGCGGGGGAGGCAGCATAGGGGTACTGATCGTAGGCAGCTGTGGTGTACTGGGAATAGGCTTGGCTGGCGGCGGTGTAGTCGATGTAGGGAGACGTGATGGACTGCACAGGGGTAGGGATCACCACGCTGGGCTGGATGATAGCTTGGGGGTAAACATAGTGAGGCGCGAGTCTGTGGAGGCAAAGGGAGAGAGTCAATGAGGGGCTAGGACTCCTCCAGCCTGCATGACCCACTCCTTCCCCCACCAAATTCATGTGTATCAGCCACAGAAACAGGTCTGCCCTCAAGTCGGGGTGCTGCTTGAGGTGGAGGGAACACAAAGCAAAATGCTCCCAGAGCCTAAGTAGTGCAAGGTGAAGCATGGACTGCAAGGACAGACACATGCCTGGTCTCTTTGTCTCGTGTCTCCCACTGTCGGTGCTGCTGGTCCCCAAAATAACCTCCCTGCAGGGCTGCGACACAGCTCCTGTCTGACTGGCTCACTGCCCACGTGCCCTGCCTGTCCCTGCCAGCATTGCTGCCTTCCACATCTTCCAGGTCCACGCTTACTCCCACGCTGCCCAAGCACTAGTGGGGGCTCCTGAGGACCCATCAACCACACAGGCCACCTCCTGGCACCAGGGACACCAGGTTGCTCCTCTGCTCATCCCACCAGGGTCAACCACTGCCCCCAGGCACGGCTGAGGCCCTTCAGCTTGCCAGCCCTTACCAGTTACTACACATTTCATCCAGTGTTTCCATAACACGGGATGTTTAGGGCAATGCTACAGGGTGTTTGTTGTAAAAAACAACACGGTAATTGTGGCTTTCCCTTCAGTAACACTCCTCCGTAGCCACCACGGGCAGCGATGCTCTGGCACCCACAGGCTTTCACATCCAGGCTCCTGTGGCCAGCCAGCCCCTGGCATTTCCTCTGCTCTTTCCATCCCTACAGTGTTCCTTCTCACCAGTGGGTTTGCCCCTGCCCGAGGTAGTCATGCCACCAAGAGGAATTCAGCAATGCCACAGTCAATTAAAGTCCATAGCCTGAAAGATCCTGGAGATGATTAATGCAGAATTGCCCACTAATTTGCTGGAAACTGCTAATGAGGAGGAAAGGAGAAAAAAAAGAAAAAGCAGCAAAATGAAAGGGCTTGCAAAGAATCAGGCCTCACTGATGAGCAAAAGTTGTGCAGATCTGAAGGTTTAGATCCCTCCTCACAAAGTGCCATGGGTCGGGCAAATACAGGCAACACACGTGCAGCTGCAGAACACAGATGGCACCTGCCTGCACAGCCCTCTGCAGCAGAGAGCTCTGTTGTGTGCAGCCTTGGCGGGTGCAGGGCTTGTTTAGGAACTAAGGGGGTGCAGACTGTCACCAGCAAATGGCACGGGATCACCAAAAGGCCAGAGCCCCAGAAGCACACGCTGTGGGAAAGGCCCCTTGCACTGGCTGCTCGCTGAGTCACATAAGGCGACAGTGCGAACCAAGCACCAGCCTCCAGTGAGCTTGTTCCACCCTGCGCCCCAACCAACTCGCTCTGGCAAACAGATAGGGAAGAAAAAAGAACCCACCACGGTAAAACTCTGCAGAGGGCTCATGCAGATTCAAATATTTTGGGGATTTTTGTGTGGATGTGTGTGACAGCACATTTCCAAACATGACCGCTTTTTAAAAGCCTCCCACAGGCTTTTCACAAGACATTGGCTTTTACGTGCCTAAAGCTGCTCTTTAAAGCTGAGCTCAGCTGTGTGGGGAAAGGACACTATGCCCACTGTCCTGTCCCCTCCCTGGGGTGGGACCCCCATTGC
The DNA here is from genome assembly GCA_020800305.1 of Porphyrio hochstetteri. Lineage (NCBI taxonomy): Eukaryota > Metazoa > Chordata > Aves > Gruiformes > Rallidae > Porphyrio > Porphyrio hochstetteri. Next base: position 11,264,168 of record CM036921.1, on the reverse strand, counting down.
TGCCCGGCACTGGGATTCTGGTGCGTCCCAGGGACTCACAGCCAGGGACTGGAAACTGCTGGCTGAGTCACTGGCTGCCCTTGTTCCACCCAAGCATCCATCCTAGGTCTCAGCCACCACCTAAAATATACTGGGGTCCACCTGGGTCACCAGCAGCAATGGAGCTGTTCCCATCTGTTTCACCACCAGCACCGGATGGGGTTTAACCTGTTCTTCAGGCAGGAGGAGGGCTTCTCACAAACAAGCGCTCATGTGAGCCGCCTTTTCTCTCGTTTTCCCACTCACATATGCACTCTGGTTTTTCTTGAGGCAATCTGCATGATGAGAGAATGATTGCTCTCCTCCCCCCACACAGCAACACTGCCTCCAGGCCCTCAGATATAACGAGGCCGCCTCCAGAGGAGTGGCAGCAGGAAGGAGGATGGATGGTGGAGACCAACACCTCAACCTTGGGCTGATCAAATGCAAGCACATCTCCAGAGGCCAGAGCCATCCCCAGTGTAGTGCAAAGAGAGAGGAGGACCCCTCTGCCTTCAGTCCACAAATGCACCATACCCTGCAACTAACAAGAACAAGACGAGGCAGCAGAAATTCACTGACTTGCTTCTGGTTCAGCTCTGATCTAAGCTGAGGCCAGCACGCCTGAACCAGAGCTACAGCTTATACACCAGCTCAGACCAAGGGCACTTAATGCCACATGCTCACATCAGGCAGCAGCTGCCTCTTCTGAGGAGCTAGGCCTAGTTCCAACCAGAGGTTCCTCACCAGGGGTTTGGGTTGCTTTGGTTTGGTTTAAGTAACACAGAGGTGCAATAGTGCTCTCATGTCCTGCCAGGGTCTGGGACCGGCTCTGCAGAGGCACCTGAAGGCACTGACCCATGCAACCCAGGGAGGTGAGACGAGCAGACCCCATGCACATCTCTGTCTACATCAGCAGCTTGGCCAGCAGCCTGCATCCCAGATGGGTGATGGATGCTTGAGGTGCCTGTTGCTTCTCCCTTCTTGTGTCCCACTACTGACCTTCCTGCTACTCCAGGGCTCAATAAAGTTAAAATTGCCCCACAAACACAACAAAAACACCCAAATGCACAATCCTCACGCTCAGGACTCAGTAAAGAGCCTCCAACAGCAGGAGCAGAGGAGAGGCTGCACTTTTCCTGCACCCAGGTGTTGATTCTTGCAGAATGACCAGGGGATGGTCTGAGAGCCTCTGGGCAATCCAGCCTGAGCATCACCCTGAGAGAGCAGCTTGGTGGGTGTCTGTGCATCCGTGTCCCTTGTCCCCTCGCCATGTTCCTTGTTGCCACCCAACTGCTCTTTGAAGCAGGCACACCCCACAGGGAGGACATGACAAGCACATTCTCTCAACCCATCCCCAAGTAACTCCGCATGTTGGCTTTGCTTTCACACACACACTGCTCTTCAACACAGCTCCCACAGCATGTGCCAGGGGGACAGCAAATCCACAACATCCTGCACTACTTTCTTGCTCAGCAAGGAAAAAATCCCAGCTCTTCATTGCTACTGTGAATAAAAAGCACCCTTAGCTAAGAAGACAGTAAGTATTCCTGCACTCCCTTTGCCCAATGCATACACAACTGCCCAGCACCCACCAGAGCTTACTGCATTAGGGAAATCACACTCAGCATCTCCAGGATCCACTTCTACGTAAAAGGGAAGATTCTTTTGGTCTGTGGGGTTTTAATAATTTAGCTAGAGCTTTCAATTGTGATGTGGTTTGGGCTTCTGAATGAGGTGGAGAGATGGCAACTCATCGATCCAAACAAGACACACAGACCAAGGTAAGGTCACTTTGATGACTTGCAGCTACAAACAAAACCAAACCAGTGCAGGACGACGATGTTCTCTCCTGGCTGCATTTGCATCCACAGACAGATTTAAACTATTTCACCCCTCCTTCCATTATTACTGAAGATGATCTTTCAGGGAAGAAAAACCAACAAAAAACTTCTTTTAGAGTTCTTTTTCTAAAAACCAGCAAACTCTAATCTGAATTTCTATAGAATGAGTCACATCTGTGTTTTAAGATGCCTTTCCCTGCCTCCCTGCAGCTCCCTCCCCCGTGATGGGCCCTGCCAGCCAGAAGAAAACTTCATCTAAAATCCACACAATGTGATTACAAAACATCAACCGAGTGACCAGCCATCGCCACCGCACACCAAAGCCACCCCGTGAACAGCAGACGCAGGGGATGCTTGGGACATTACAATTAATCACTGGCAAAGGCCACAAAACGCAACAAGAGGGATCAAACTTAAGGTTTAGAGCCGACAGCGACCGCAGGAAAGGCTGGGAGGGCTGGCACGGTGCAGGAGGGCAGCCAGCACTGCCATGCTAGCCCACGTTCCTAACTATGTGGCACGCCGCCGTGCTGCCCTGACAGCCAAAACTGGGAGGCCCAGAACAAAAGAGATGGTTACAGAGCCATTGGCAGGGGAGACGCAGGCTCAGCTTCTGCTTTTGCTGTGCGAAAGGCAAAGGGCAGAACAAAAGCAGGCTGGTTTTGCGCAGCCCTGGGCGGGGATGCTGGAAGCATCTCTGTGGAGGCTCACAGCTACCAGCACCCTGCGATGCCGGGAGGTGCGGCCTGCTCAGAGAGCAGGCTTCTTACAGCCTGACATGGCCCAGTTCTGCCCACGGCATGGGCCATACTCTGGGGACAAGCTGCAGGCAGGGCTGGCAGGCAGCAGCAGCCCTGAGGACAGCCAGGAAGAAGGGCCTAGGCTGAAGGCCGCGTGTCCCACACCCCTTCCCAACTGGCAAGGAAGGGGACAGGTAGGCCCTTTCCTTTGTCAGCAGCTCCATCTGGTAGAGCTCAGCTCATAGACACTTCATCTATTTGATCATTTTAGGTCAGGTTTACGCTCCTGAGCTCCATCAGCCATGCCAGGGGCAGGTTTTGATGCTTCTGGAGAGGTGGGAGACAGCTGTAACCCTCTGTCAAGAGGAACAGGCCATTGCAGGAACACTTGGGAAGCAAGAAGGGGCACAGGGCTTCAGCAGCCTCACAGAGCTCAGCACACAAACACCACCACCACGACTGGCCGTTTATTCCTTGAACAATAAAAGAAACAGTGCTTTGTGTCTGCCAGCGAAGGCACAAAGTCTGGCATCTGACCCCAGGAATTTGGCCTCTGTTTCCACCAGAGCTGTCCCATTAGCGGCTAAGGGCACACCCACACTGCCACGACATGTGATGGTAGCGGTGCCGGCCATCAGCCGTAGGAGCTGAGCACAGCCGCTGCTATCTGTGACAGCAGTGTGAAAACTGCCTCTGGTGAAGCACAACCTCCATCCACAGCCTGGATGACAGACTCGAAGGTGTATGCTGAAGTGGGTTCCTGAGCGTAAGAGCCTCAGACACAAGCTGCTCTGGGAAGCACACCCCAGCTACACCCAGAGCTCTACGCTTGGTTAGTTAGCCATGCCACAGCTCTGCCTCGGTGCTTGGTGCTGCACAGACACATCCTGATGTAACTCATGCCCCAAGAGCGTCATCCCTGAAGGACTCTCCCAAGCCAGTGAAGCAAGTACCAACCTTGTGGAGCTGCTTTAAGTAAACCTGTGTTTACGATGAGGGGCTGCAAGCTGGAGCATGGCCAGGCCACCCCCTGCCTCCAGCAAGGACTCTTGCTGCAGGAGGAGGCCACATGGAATCTATAAACCAAGGCTTCAGTGGATCAGGACACCCAGTGTGCCCCAACCGCTCCACCATCCTTCAGCTGTCACTAACATGGGCTGGGTTTTAACCACCGAGTTATAAACCTGAAACGTATCCTGAGATACTTCCTGAAATGTCCCCACTACAGCTCATTTAAACTTGCATCGAAGCATCAGTGGCTTCCACCTCACCAGCCAGCTCAAAGACAAGGATGAACTCTGCAGCTTCACGGTACAGGATTTATCCTCACCCTCCACACCACACAAACCAACCAACCCAATGTCTGCTCATCCTGTAATTTATTTATTTGCCGGTCCATCTTCTACTCGCATCCTCCTCTGGCCCTGCAGGAAGACCTACACAGCAGCCTGTGCAAACAGGCACACAACCAGGTTTGCTTCCCTCCTGAGACCAAATGTCACCACACTGGTGACAGTCACCACACTAGTGGCAATCCCCACGAACAGCCTCTGCCACAACAGACTGTCCCAGGCTGGAATCCCAATGAGAGAAAAAGTGGTCGTGTTACAAGGTTCAGCAGTAACTTCCTCTGGCTGCTGAGCCTCCCAAAACCATTGCTCAAGAAATACAAATATGAATTAAAGAGGATGAAAGCAATCCATGAGTTCAATTCATTTTCAGTTTGGCAGGAGAGTGAAAGTTTAAGGAACAGGAGGCACCACAGCAGCTGAGAACTTACCACAGACCAGCAATGTCCTCACTTTACTGCATGAGTACATCTCAACTTCACGATGCAGCAAACTAATGGCCCATAGCAAAGGAAAGTGGATTTCACAGAAGCAAGTAAAAAGAAATGCCATCTGCACCCTCCCCCATACCTGGTACAGAGGGGGGAATCAAATGAAATAATTAAGAAAGAGAGGTTGGAGACCAAAGATCAGAGTACGTATTCTGACATAGATCTAATCCTTTTTCTCAGCTTATCCAAGATCAACATGCTGAGCTCCACCATGGGTTAAGCCAGGCTCAACAATTTACTGCTTTATCCTCTGCATCTCGCTTCCCCCACACCCAAAGGAAAAAGAAAAAAAAAAAAAAAGAAAAAAGAAAAATGATCCCAAACAAAGGCATGTTTGGCCAGACCAAAAATAGGTTTGGAGAAGCAGGCTGAAAACCACTCAGGTAGCAGGAGATAACATCTGCCTGAAACAAGAGCCATCTGGCACCAAGGAAAAAAGCCACATGGAGGTTTATCTGCAACCAGTCAGCTATCCAGAGAAGGAAAAACCTCCTTCCCTTCCGAGCTACCAGCACAGCCAAAGCAGACATGAACGGACAAAAGCAGCAGAACATGCTTCACCCCAGCGCACTACAGGAGCCTCTCAGAGCCCTTCAGCACCAGTGTGGGAAGCCCAGGACGATGCTGAATTCATCCTGTCCACACAGGAAGAAAACCAGAGGCTCTGAGAGGTTAACCCAGGAAGCCCAGGAATTCTCCCCTGACCTACGCTTTCCACTTTTCTTCCACTGTTTGGAGAAAACCAAAGGCTGCAGAAACATCTCTGAAGTCTTCTCAAGTACCTGACAAGTTCTGACATAATGTATATTAAAGTGACTGCTTTCAACTGGTTCCACTTTTAACAGACTGACTTTATACACGATCCCTTCCTTGCCTTAGTTAAAACCATCCATGTGTTTGATTTATCAAAACCTCTTTCTTGGATGAATGAAGCACTTTGCAGCAGAATGCTTCAGCTACGGGAGAAGCAGCGAAATACCTATTTTGGATAAAAAATAACCTGTGTGGATAAAACAAGCAATTCCTAAGCCAAGAAAGAAATCCCATTTTAAGAATTTCAGCGATCTCTGCTGCCAGTTGTGCTTTCATTGATCTATAGCATCTAAGACATCTCTCTCCATGCCTTCCCACAAGCAGGATCATGGTGTGGGGGGGAGCTGTGAGCCTGCCCCTCGCACGGCTTTCCCAACCTCCACTGCTTTAGCCGAGGCACAGCCAAGAGCAGCTCAGCCATGGCACAGGAGAGACAAAACACTCCAAGCTGGCAACAGGGAAGTTGCAGGGGACAGCACGATCTTGTTTACAGGATTTAGAGACCAAGAAATAGGAGACTGGGTTTTAACTCCGAGGTCCATGACTTTTCATCTTTTGTGATCATAGAGTATATTTAGCTTTGGTATGTAGCTTGCTCCCATCTGTGGGGAACAAGTTCCTCATATAAGTCATATTTAGAAGTGACCCTGTGTCCTTGCTACCAAATTATCAGCACAACTGTCTGGTTCCCTTGCTGGTATCCCCAGCTCAGAGGCAGTGGGTCAGAGCTGCATTTATCATTTGAATTACTGGGCGCGTGTTTAGTATTACAGAGTTAGGGCCCAGCGTGCCAACAGCTGCGCAGAGGAAAGACGAGATGAAGTACACGCTGGACTGCTCGGAACATTCAGACGCGTGCATGAACCTGCCGCATTGGGACCAAGTGGCACCAGCCAGATCAGAAGAGGGGAATTTTGCATCTGCCACTCCCCAGCTCCTGCAACCAGGAGAAAGAGCTTGGGGCTGCTCTCACACTGGTGAAGATGAAGAGCAAATCCTCCAAAGGCAAAGGAATCATACAATGAAGATGGGGCAACTCAAGTTGTGCTGTAAAGACACAGAAAGAGCCAGATCTGCCCGGCTCTCTGTCACATGCAGACCTGTGCTCTGGCTGTGCTGCAATGGCATGTGGCATCCTTCCCCTTCAAAAGGTCTAGCACTGCCTTGAGCTTGGCACACCAGTTACGTAGCCAAGTGTAAGGTCACAGATCAGACCATGGTCTCCTTTTGTGTTGTTCTACAAGCCTCTACTCCTTTGCTCCACGAGTAAATCATGCCCAAAACCACAACAAATTGCATACCAAGCCCTTGGGTCTGATACCAGCATTTGCCACCCTGAAGTAGACATTCAAGAAAACTTGCAAAGCCATCTGATCTGCTCATAAATACATGTCTGCTCTTGAGGAGAGAAAGAAAAAGAGCAAAGCAGCTCTTGCTGGCTGGCAAGCAGTTGGTCTGAACAGCCGTAACTGTGCCCGAGAGCTGGCAGCTGAAGCCATTTGGAAAATGGATTTGAATGTTTCTTAGGAAATCCCCCCCCTCCAAAAAAACCCACCCCAAACCTTTCATGTTCCTGGCACAGGATAAACAACAGGTGCCGGGTGCACCATCCCCTCAGAGCTGCTGGCAACCCACAGAGCAGCCCAGAATCCTGCACCCCGGCAGCTTTTCAGCGCATGGCGCAATAGGAAGTCAGAGCGTGGGGGATGCCAGCTGACAGGGGCTGAGCAGAGCAAGGCCAGCGCGCACTGCTCTATACGCGTAACCACAGAAGAGATGAAAGTTTGTTTCCTTTTATTTTTAACCCAATAGAGAAGTTTTACGGATAAACAGCTGCAAGGGAGGGTGCGCTGACACAGAGAGGGACTTTCTTCACTTCCTAACTGCAGCAGCATCAATGCATGAAATTTCGGACTCAAAAGTAATTTAACTCTTTCTGATGCTGCCTGAGACCAGATGCAGATGCAGGCCAGAGTCAGGGCCACCAAAATAAGCAGCTACACAGGGATGGGCAGTGGTGGTGGGGGGGTCTCTGGAGCAGTGACCTCCACTGTGCAAAACACCGGAAGAGCTGGGTCCTGCTGCAAGAGACAGCTGTATGCGCCCATCAGCCCCGGCACGGGAGATCTCACACACAGATATGGCTCTTTCACTGAGGCATGGCCACAGAAATGCATCTGCCCTACGCCGCTTGCATCCAGAGCAGCAAGCATGGCTGTGAAGGGGAGAACCAGGGAATCCCCATTCCCTGCAGAATTAAACCTGTCTGGAGCACCGGGGTCCCAGTGGAGAGGACCAAGAGAGGCTCAGCAGCTTCCAAGAAGTTCCATGCAATTCTCAAGATATCTTAAAAGGGACACAGCTCCACTTGGAAAGAGAGAGGGTCTCCCCCTTCTCAAATCGAGTACATGCAGCTCCATGTGGCATCACCAGCTGCCTCCAGGCAAAGCGCAGTCTGCCAGCTCCAGGCTAAGCCCCCAGGCCTAACGCTGCTCCCTTCAACTCAGAAGCCAGATCTCCCAGTTCCCCCTGACAGGGACACATCCTTTGCAATGCGTTACGGTTACAATATCCGGTTACGACAATCTAGAGACTACTTTGCAGAACAGAATTTACTACCGACTCTGTGCTGTCTGCTGAGCGATGCCTCTCCTGCCAGGTCGGCAGGAGGAAGGAAAGAGGCTCTTCATGGTTTCTCTTTCTGTTCCGCATACCCCAGGCAATATTTATTTACAGCTGCCTTCGGGTGCCTGGGGGAAGGAGGAGGGGCAGGGGGAGCCTTCAGTTTATAAATAATCCTCACTGATGTTTGGGTAATTTTCATAGCTTCCATTCATTTCAGGTTTCCCTAAACCCTGCGTTCTGTGGGTTGGTGGCTGGAACACGACTGGCTGGCTTTCCCTTCCTCAGCTGCCCAGCAGTTAACGGGTCACTTATTCATTTCTTCCTTGCCAAGTCCAGCTCACACACCTAGTACCCTGTGTCCGGTAACAATTGTCTTTTGGGAACCACCTGCCAACGCTGGGGCACAAACCCTGTGCAGAGACAGGAACTGCAGGAGGGAGAACTGGGCAGCGTCTGACACTGCAGGCCAATCAGACGAGCTTTGGGGAAGGTCAGGATACACTTCCAACAGCACAAATGGACAGCAGCAGTTTGATGAAGCTCCCAAAGACCGACACACCCCAATAAACATCTCATCTACCATCAAATCCCACCAAGGGCCAAGTAAACTGCAGGTTCAAGGGAACGCAAGGGTGGAGCCTGGCAGTCTCTTAATTTTGTCAAGTCTACTGATGAGACAGAGTGGGAACCAGCAGCCATGCCCTGCTGCTTGACTGAGCACCTGATGCTTTCCTCAGAGGCCACAGAGCAGCCCCAGTCGTGGTGCTCAGGGAGCCAGCTCCACATTTCACCAAACCCACATTCTCAGTGATTCTGCTCCAGCAATGACTGAATGCAATAAAACTCTTGTTTACTGATGCTTGCAAATAACGATATATAATCCCCTTCCTCCAACCCTCTCCAGCCTCCTGGTTCCTGTCTCTTGGCAACTGATAAATAATTTATAGTGCTCTCTGCTGTACGTGCTAACTGCAGCTCTGCTGGTTTAATGATGAAACCAATGCCTAAGAACTGGAACAGTAACTGTCTAGATCACAAGGAACACGTAGCCAGTTGATCCCACACTCCTCTCTCTATGTGAAACTAAAAGCAAACGTTTTCCAGCGCTGCAGGACTGCGGCTGCTGGGTAGGCACAACACCCCCAGGAACAGCAGATTATCTGCAAGAGGAACGGGCGGAGGAAAGCTCCTGCCAACATGAGGAGTTTAACGAGCTTCACCCTTTGGCTCTTTGCTGTTAGCAGGCGTGGAAAAACTCCTAATGGACTGGTTTTATTGCCAACTTCTCTTGTGCTCCCCCATGCAATTTGTAAAGTCACTGGGGTTCACCTCTCGAAGGTACCGCTGACGCCTACCTTGGGGGCTGAGGAAGCGACTGAAGCTCCCAGGCAAGGGGAACTAGTAAAAAGCAGCATCATGTCTCTGTGTAAACTGCTGTGGCTCTTGCACCAAGGAGGTAACAAAAAAAAAAAAAGAGAGAGACTCTTCATCTCATGACAGATGTTCTTCAAGTCTTTCCAAGAGAGCCATAGCCACTTATGAAAGCTGGGATGTTTGAACCGTACACAGCACACGTACACTGGGTGTGCAGTATTGTGGCAACAAAGGCTGTTACATCCATAAACTCATTGGAATGAGATTACCCAGGCAGTTGGCAACTGTAGCCATGAGGGCAGAGGAGTGAGAGTTCCTGTTTTGCTGCTAACGCTTTTTATTTTAAACAATATTTTTTTAAAAAAAAAAAGTCAACCCTGATACACCCCAAAAAACCACAAGCAGAGGGTAGGGAAGGGATGAAGTGTTCCTGTCGACAAAGGCAAAAATCCCATCTATTTCTGTTAGTCACAGAAACCCCACAACACAGCAGTGCTCAAAAGCTCTTAAAAAAAACACACCTACTTTCTTAATGCTCTTAGAAAATAATAATAAAACCACCCCTATCAATATTCACTTTCTGAAACAGTGTAAAAAAAGAACTGCATCAATCATTAAACAGTTAAATGAAGGCAGTATGACAGTCACTATTGTTCTCGTGAAGCACACTTGTCTTTTGCCGAGCAGCTGCCAGATCCTATTAGATGTATAAAAAGAGGACTTTTCTAACCGAGCAGGGATGGTATAAGCTATTGAAAACAGCAGACAAAAGCCCACTTTTGCAGACTATTCAAGCCTTGTATAACATCTGTCTAAAATCAATTTTTGACCTAATGTTACTTTCATTAAGTAACAGACTTTGTTTCCAATGCCGTTTGTTTTCCAGGATGAAACTGTATCCTGAGCATTATTACGTGGGAAACGGCACAGAAGAAGCAGAAGATCTTATTTGAGGAACACGAGAACAGAATTTGCTTAATTGTTTTGACACTTTAAGTACTAGAGTAGAGAAACTATATTCTGTTTTATTAGAATTCTAGTGTGATTCCTGAAGTTGGCAAAGCAGCCAGCAACGCATTGGGTTTATTATGACTAAGATTTACTGAGGATAAAGGGGGATCTTTGGGAATTTACATTAAAGCTGACAAATGCACAAAACCTCTGAAATCCTCACCAGAAATTAAGCACTCTGAACATTAGCAACAGCTGTTGAAACTGTCCGCTCTTGACGGGTAAGGTTTTTTTCACGCCTTTTTAAATAAGGAGGAAGTTGATTCACGAATTTCATTTCAAATAGACTGTGAAGAAACATTGCTACTTACCCAAAGGGTCTCTGAATGAAGGCTGGATGTAGCTGCTGCACACCTATGGTAAAACCTAAAAAAGCATTCAGAAAGAGAACTATCAGTGAACAGCAGCTGTTGCAACACTTAACTCTTAATATTCCTCCATAATTACACCTCAGACAACACGTACGTTTCACCCGCTATCCATGTGAGCAAATTTGGATCCCTATTTAAAAGCAGGTTAATTTTAATACATGTGTGTGACATGCACAGGGACCAGATGGGAATCCAGATTAAAGAACAGTGTGAAAGTGCTGTTATTGAACAGACAATGGGGTAAGATGCCTTGTTTTACACCCTGAGCACTGTGGTTATTAAACCCAATGGCAGATGAAAAGGATCTTGCTGTTAATACCAACGTAACGAAGAGGCTAACGGGAGAAGGGATTAGCCATGGGAGAAAACAGCTTTAATTCAGTTATAAGAACTTCGGTGCACACCACCAGTGTAATAAGTAGGAGTAAGGTGATACAGAAGAGAGGTAACTGGACTACAGCATCCTCAGTCAACAACCGAAACTATGAGGGATAAGCTCCCATCATCAGATCAGATGAATCCAGCCCGAGTAACTTGCTTCCTTGTCTTACAAGTTATTCTAATAGAGGGAGATGGGATCGCCCGGGTGCCTCACCAGTTTGAATACTCCTTGGTTTTGCTCCCAAATAGGCCAGATTCACATTTGCTTTCCTGCCATCAATGATGGGGTTCGGGTCTTTGCATGCTCTTTCAGCTGCAGCTCTGTCCACCATGGTCACCTGGAATTAAAGCACAGCCTTGTTTGTAGCAACGGCGCTTCGTAAACACTCCGGCAACAGGCACTAAGCGGAGTTTATTTATTGTTCTGTTTTGAAGCGGGAGCTGAAGTGTGCTTGGTGCAGCCCCTTGCGCTGTGAGCCGGGAAGGGCTCCCGGGGACCCAGGAAAAATAGGGCTCCCCTGCCCAGCTACTCTGCTGGGCTCACGCCAGTTGTTTTCCCATGGTCTTTCCACCTCCTTCTCTCCAGGCTTTTTTAAGGGGTTGGCGGAGCTGGTCCCAACACTCCCCGCAGCAGAGGCAGCTCCGGGGAGCCGCCAGCACCCGCGCTCCGGCACACGCGGACCGAGGGCAGCGCATCGCGCCCCGCTCAAGCACGCGGAGAAGCTGCGGGGCTTTCCTCCCGGGGCACCCCCACATCCCCACCACAGCCTTTGTCCTGGCCGAGCCAGCCCCGCTCCCCCCCCGCAGCCTCCCCGGCCCCGGCAGCCACCGCGAAGCGGCAGCGACGGGACGGGCGGCAGCACGGAGCCGCTCCGCAGCGGGGCAGCGCCCCGCCACCGCCGGCGTGGGGGAGTCCAACAGCCTCCGGGCACCGCCGCCAGCCGCCTGACCCGGGCCGGGGCATGTATGTGTTTGTGAGGAATCCCGCCGCCCATCACCGCGGCGCCCGGCCCCTCGGGAAGCGGAGTGGGGTAGAGGGGGTTCGGCAGCGCAGGGAGCGGCACTTACAAAGCCGTATCCTCGGGATTTGCCGGTCTGCCGGTCGGTGATCACCACCGCCTCCTCGATGTCCCCGAAGACCTCGAAGTACTTCCTGAGGGAGGAGTCGGTGGTGTGGTAGGGCAGCCCCCCGACGAAGATCTTGGTGAAGGTGGTGTCCTTCTGCACGGTGTGCATGGTGCCGGGCGCGGCCGGCCCTAGCCGGCATCCACCCCGCGCCGCCGGCGACGAGAAGAAACAACGCCCCCACCCCCCTCCGAGCCCCCGCGGCGGCCGAAGGGAGCGGAGCGGCGGCTGGGTCCCGGGGGCCTAGAGCCGGCTCATGGCCGCGCTTTGTCCCGGGAGCGCGGGCGGCGCCGCGCCCTCCCGCCGGTGCCGGTGAGTAGCGGCCGCCCGCCGCCGCCGCCGCCTTTGTAGGGCCGCGCCCGCCCCGCCCCGCCCCGCCCCGCTGCCGCGCAGGGGCGCTCGGGGCGCGTAGTCCGGCACCGCGCCCGCCCGCGCACCCGCGGCGGCCCTACGGGTGGGAAGCCCGGCCGGGGAAGCCGTGGGGCGGGGGGGCACCGCGGCCGGTGCCCCTGAAGCGACGGGCGCTGACCCCGGCCCAGCCGCGGAGCTGATCCCGCGGCCGCCATGCCCCAGAGGGAGGGGCTCCCGCAGGCCGCAGAGCGGACAGAGCAGCCCCGCGGGCATGGGGACCCCGGCGGATCCCCGGGGAGACGGCCAGCACCCCCCGACTGCGCCCCTGTCTGAGCCTGGCCAGGACTACAAGTCCCGGCGGCTCCTGCGGAGCGGCTACAGACCCGCGGGGGAGGCGGGGGGGCGAGGGGACCGCTCCTGCGGGAGCCCGCCAGAGCAAACCGCCTCATGGAGGGGGATTTGTCATACGCACACAACCCCCTTCCTGGTTCCCCGTTGCACAATAGTCTCAGCCTCAAGGGTTTAATCCCTGGCAGGTCCGGGCACAGGCACGAAGCCACCAAGCCGCCTGCCAGCCTTTGTGGCAAGCTGGGTGGTGGGGGCACGCGTGAGGGAGCCAAGGCAAGAGGAAAGGTTGTGGCTTTGAGCACCGAACAGAGCTCCCAAAGCATCTTCCTTAAGCAGAACATCTCCTTGCCTCTGTGGGACAGGGATGCCCCGTTCCTGTTTCCATGGGTGGTCAGCAATGGGCTTCCTCGCTGCTGCTCCCCGTTTGCTCCAACTGTGGATGGCTGCTTCATCACAGGAGGCTGCAGGACACCTGGGAAAGGGGCAATTCCAGGCTAGAAGAGCTGCTGTACCACAGCCCTCTGTTCTCAAAACTCACAGGGCTGTGTGTGCTCACAAGTTAGAAAACTCATGTTCTCAAGAGAAAAAAAAAAAAAAGCTGAAAAAGCTACGTGGTTCTTCAAAATGCAGCCCTGGAGAACACTTGGATGATGGAGTGCTTGCAATGCTTTAATTCCTCCCCTCTGATGTGGGTTAGAGGCTGGGGGGATGGGAGGGGGAGCCCTAGAAAGCATGTTTCCTTCAAGGTTCCCATCACCCAGATATTTACCAGCCAGAACTCCAAGAACTACCTGGGGCTGCAGATTGATGTTGCCTCTGCAGGGTTATCAGTTTGCAGCGAATGAGAAGATTTCTTGCCACGTGATAAATGCAGAGGTAACACCTTAGCAGTAAAAAAAGAGAAAAGCCAGTGGAGTTCTAAATCACCATCTCCTTTGGCTCCGAGACAGCAGGTTCAGGCTCCACAGACATTTTTCTTTTATGGAGCGCACAGAGAAAAGCCAGTTATTTCAAGAGAAAGGAATGCCTTCATGTCTGCGCTCCGTAGTTATTCATTAATATTTTTCTTGCACTGCTTCCATCGTTCCAACCAGCCCGTGCTTCCTAAAAGACACACAAAAATAAAAGCAAAGGAAAGCCACTGAACTTTTCATTCCAAAAGTGCCAGATTTCAAGGCTCGGACATGTTTCCATTGATTCCTGTGGAAGATGGAGCTGGGCCAGCAGCACCCAACATCCCCGCAACACTAACAGCCTTCTGCAAAAGGGCCGGTCACGTGGGAGCTTTTGTGTTTTAGGCAGTGGTGTGTGTACGTGCTGTGGCTGCCCCTGGTCCATCCCAACAGCAAGCCCAGGGTACCCTGTGGGGGTCGGGATGCAGCCAGGGGCTGGGGCCTCTCCACCACTGAGTCATTCCCCTTCTGTGTCTGCATGACTTCCACCACAAACTGCGCATCAGCTGCTTCCTGGGCCGCCCGAGTTAACGACAATCCAGTTGGCATTCATGTGCTGTCCTTTTACAGGGCTTCATTCTGCTCCAAAGGATGGCAGAGATTCAAATAGTCCGAACACGCTTGCACTGCTTTGCAAGGAAAGCAATGCTCGGAGTTCTCAGAGGCTACCAGAGGTATCTCGGTCCTTGATGCTTACCCTGGCTGCGGGAAAGAAAAACATCACATACCTTTTTTCCCCCCCTTTTCAAACATGAGCCCTGTGTCTCTCAGCAGAGGAATCCCAGTTACTCTTCTTCCCTCGAGGCAGCAACAGACGTTCTCTCACAGGCAGAACAGAATAGGAAACAAATTAGTGCTGAACCTGTGCCTGGTGAACCCAACAAACCACACAGTACCCCCGGCGTGGCTGGGGCAAGCTGGCATTTGTTTTGCCACACCCTGGAAAGCCAGATGGGAAACGAAATCCCCCGTCTCATGGTAGGGCTATTCTAAGCACAGGGCCTAATGAGCTGTTACCACAAACACAGCGGGACAGCGAAGAGAAGGTGGGTAAGGGTAACTTTACGTGAGTTCAATTTTTTATGTTTTTTCCCGTCGTTCTTCGGATAAAGCAGTCATCTCCCCCAAAACACCAACAGATTAAACCCAGCCACCAGATTCAAACTGCAGGAGCTTGGCAGAGCTGGTTTGCTGATGCCCTCTCATGCTTTACTACAATGATAAGAACACCTGAGAAGTACATTTCAAGTCCCTCTGGTCAAAGAGAGCTCCTGCAGACACAGGTGTATCTCAAAGTACAAAGCTGCCTTGGGAACGCTGGGCAATGTTTAGTATAAATCTATGAGTGGGCTGCAAGCACAACAAGGAATGTGGAGCTGATCCATGCTATTGTAGGGCTGTGTTTAGTTCTTTGTATTTATGAAAAAACAAAACTACACTGCTCAAGGAATGAGGAGGCTTGGAGAAAGTTACCCGTGGCAGCAGCGTGCAACCACCCATGTTCTTAGTGGGTAGGATTTGTATTGCAAATCCAGAGCATCCCATTCTCATGCAGATTCAGATTAATTCTATGGTAATTCAGCATAGTTAGGAGAACTCACTGACTTTTTACTTACACGTTAATATGTTTCCTTGAGGCGTCTGCAAAACAGATACACAAAGGCTCCTTCTGGTGGACTTAAGCAGCATTATCCGAGAAGTAGTGGCTGCAGCTCACCAAACCAAGCATCCTGAAATCCACGGAAAAGCAGACAGGAGGTGGCACTGCAAGAGCTGCCAGGCACAGAACTACGCAGAACCACTCCCTGCATAAAGGAAGAAAAGAAAATTATGGCAGAGGGACTTTTTATCTCTGGAAGCGCAAGAACAAGACAGAGAGACCAGGAAAGAGAAGCAAATTCATTGCAAGGGAAAAGTTAGTCCTGTTCTTTGCCTGCTGCAAAGTCTTTTCTGTTGGTGTCCCTCCCTTGGCAGGGAGGGGTAGGACACATCAGTGGAGCACTGGGGTGCTCTCCTTGTACACTGGTCTGAGCATTTCCCTTCCTTCCTTCCCTGGGGTCTTTGGGGAAATTGTGCTGAGACATCCCAGGTCTGATCTGAAAGCCCCTGGAGAACCTCCCTCCTTTGCTGTGAACTGACGGGCTCTGTTTTTAGAGAGGAGCAGGGCTACTGTGGGTCTCAGACCTGGTCGCTCTCTGCCGTTGCTTAGCCAAGACTTCGGTCAGGTTTTGTCATGGACGCCCACGTGCTGGTTCTCGCAACAACAAGGAGATGAAGCATCCCTCTCAGAAGCTGCACAGTTAAATAAGTTTGCAGGAGAGCGAGGGACTTACTGTGGGAACCGTTTGGTTTGTTAGTTTTACTAATGCTCAGTCTGGATGCTGGCCACCAGCGAGGCTGTGAACAGTAGCGTAGCTGGGAGATCTCGAGGGAAGCTGCGTTCAGTGGCATTTGGTTTAGGTTATAGCAGGAAATTCTGCATCTGGGCCCTTTGTCTCAGATTTTCTGCTTTGATGCCCTGAACACACCATAAGCACTGCTCAACTTGGAGCTGCTGCTGCAGCGAGAATTAAAGGTAAAAATTCTTCCTCTTCAGGCTGCTTTTAACAAAAGATTTGAGGAGATGCTCCTAACCAGACTCCATTCTGAATAAGCTTTTGCTTCCATGGGAATCTTCCCATAGGACTATTTCCTCTTCTGAAATATTCCAGAACTGGGGATGCCCAGCACACGCTACTTCCTTTGCTGGTGACTAGCAGACAGTGGGCTCCAGCAGGCACAGAACGGGCTGTTTTAACGGTGCGAGTTACCTACAATAAAAGAACATCGTGGGTTGCTACATGGATATGGACATTGGTACCTCAGGGACTGAGAGAAGCAACAAATGGGGCACCTGGACCACAAACACATCTTGGAGAGCAAGCGGCGAAGGGAAGGATGTGAGAGTGGTGGGGATCGTCACAGCAGGGAGCTGGGCTGGGTCGCTGAGCAATGAAAACACCACCCCTGAGTCAGACAGAAACTTCTTTTCTGGCATTGTTGGCATCTACACCAAATAATTTTGCTATTATCAGTACTGTAACAGCTTCCCTGGAATAAGGGAACCCTTGCCTTGCCTGTGACTTTGGGTCTTTGGCCCAGATGTGAGTAAGCCAATGAAACATGCTGTCTTTTTCATATTGCAACTAAATTACGCAACAAATCCGTGAGAGCCACACTAGCTGATTTCAGTTTCTTCTTTACTTTGTAGGAGAAGACAGGAAAGGGATGATAAAGGTCAGAAACAGCAAGGGAATAGTATAGAGCAAACAACTCGCATCTGCTTCTGGACCAGAAGTTTCTCTCCGGATTTTCTACCACAACTCTTCCAATGACAGCAAGTAATGCTGAAAGAGGCTGTAAGACAGAGAGGTCTGTTTTCCTGCTATTAACAGCATTAGGTGATGTCAGAGCATGACCTATGTTGGCCAAAATACATCCCACTTTCTCCCATTTACCTTTGGCGATGCCATGAAGGACAACTCTTCAGGAACAGGCTCAGGTATCTCCAGATCTGGAGGGCAGGGCAGGGGAGGAAGAGGAGAAAGATAGAGACAGAACCATTACTCCTCATCTGCTAAACACAACCTCCAATAAATATATTATTCCTTTCCTGGAATTCTGCACAGGAATTCTGGCTCTTTTTAGCTCTCTCAGGCTGGAATTTAATTATTGAATAACAGGGATTTCCTCCCCAAAGAAGTTTTTTTAGAAAAAAAAAACCATTTGATTTGAGTCAAAGCTTACATCTCAGAACAGTTCAAGAAATGTTTTCACTGTTTCAATTTGATGCTGTACTTTGGGAAAATATGAATTATCACTTCATGCTTTTGTTAGTGTTTTGAAAACCATAAACTACTTTTTAAAACAAGCAAGAAATCATTTCGTGTTCTTTAAAGGAAGGAAGGAGAAAAGTTCAGGCATTTTGAAAAAGCATTAATCCTCCCTCCCCCCCAATTTTATTTTTTTATGTTAAAATTAAGTGGTATTTTCTGATTTTAAAAAAGAAAATGCCAGAAGGTTCCTGACCATCTCTGCCTGAGCTGCCAGGGTCACATCCCATGACCTTTCCATGGGAGTGCACATGACATTGGTGGCACAAATTGTCCACTGACTCCAAGGAAGGAATGCTCAGGAAACAGAACAACATTAAATGAGATGTCTCAGCTCTGGGCCAAACAGCACAGTTGTACAGGCAAGAAACACATTCCTAACAGTTCAAGAAAAGCCATTTCAGAGCTGGAACATGTCATAGCTCTGGGTCATACCTCAGGTGGGCTCCTTCTGTCCCAACTTCTCACACCCAGGTGTCTCTTACACCTGAACTTGGCCTCATTCATTGTGAGCCTTAAATGCCCATCTGGATCTTCTGCATTTGGTGGGGCCCTCCTCTGCAGGCTGCTGCATTTTAGACCTTACTGAGACAGACTTGTCTGTCTTGTCACATCCAATGAGATAATAACCCATCTACTCTGGTATGACCCTTCTGATTTCTGATACTTTTAGAGGGCATTTAATGCTCACAGTGAACATGACTGAGTGCAGAATATCATACACACACAAAACCCCCACAATCGGCATGGCACATAATTAACCTTCATCAAAAGTTTAGTTAGAAACTCTTAGAGCCTTCTAGTTACCATGTCTACTCTTTGCAAACACTGCAGCAAAGATCTGTTGCAGTGGCTCTGAGCAGGGTGTGAACACAATCGAACTGTCAAGACATCAAAACAACACATCAGCTCTGGATACAAAAGCTCTATCCATGGAGCCTGAAAAGGTATTTGAAAAGAAAACCATGGTTACCTGGACTGAAACCTGGGCAGAACGATTCCAGCTTCTCCGTGACCTCAGAAGTGGCCAAACCGTGCCACTGCTGTGCAGCCACAGAATGGCAGCTCAGGCACCAACTGCACGGTCAGGGCTCGCTCAGGTGATGCCATCTGGTCCCGCACAACACCCACATCCAATTGCCTGCAGCATCACAGCATCACCTACAAAGCAAAGCCATCAACAGTTCAACAGGCCGTCACCAGCAACACAACATCCCCTGCGCTGCTGCAGGCAGGGACATCAGCTGAACACGACAACGGAAACACAGGCCCAGCAACTGCATCATGCTGTTTGTTAGTGGATAAAGCTCACAGGGGAGAGCAGAAGAGAATAAAGAGGGCGTATCTCACATGCATTCTCAGAAAGACAGAAAAAGATTGATAGGTCAGTGGATCTGTATTTCAAGCTCGTGAATGAAGTGTGTGGATGGGCACTACACCAGGAAATCCGCGCTGCCTCTTGGAGCACTGCTTTCCTTTTGCCAGCCTGGGCGTGCCAAGGCGTGCCCTACCCCAAAGGACATTTTCAGCAGCCTACAAGAAGAAAAAACAACTTTTCTGGTCCCTTATCAGAAGGAAGATTTCACAGCAGTGTCCGTGAAGATAAGGAGGCAGAGTAAGCACAAGGTAGTAGTGAGTAGGCTCTCAGATGTCTCCATGATAGGAAGGCTACTGCTGGGGAACTTTTCCCTTGACTGAACCATGTTCAGAACAGTTCAGAGCATTCAGTCATCTTCTCTTTCGTTTCCTCACTGTTGCTGGCAGGGCCACCAAAGAAAGGTGCTCCGATGATGAACTGGATGACCTAAGCCATTGTGAAAGACAAAGGTCGGCATTACAGAACCGCATCGCACAGCCTATGGCTGAACAAAAGCTCGAGGGGAGAAGGGTTCAACGAAAAAAGGGTTTGCTAAGCTTTCCCCTTTTAACAGACATTTGCCACCTCTCTGTGCTTTTGTGAAAAGCTGCCTCAGTCCAGCAAATATTTCTGAAATGCTACATGCCTACGTTTGAAGTCTGGCAACGCTCAACAGATGTAAAAGTTGTTCTTTCCACATACATAGGGACCGCTCCATAAATGAAATATTAATGCGTAAACAGCCAGTTGCTGCCTGCAGCCCTGCTGCTCCAGCCCGCCAGTGAACATTATGTAGATAAAGGAGACGAGTCAGATGTCTGCAGAAAGCAATTACCTGGCACTAAGTGGTATCTGTCCTTTCGAGCCCACAGAAATCCCATGCCGTGCGACAGCGGGAGCGTGGCAGACAGCTGCCCTTCCAAAGGAAAGAAGATTGTATGTTAACTCTGGTTTTAGTTATCTGAGAGTACTTTGAGCTCCCACATCTCTCCTGCACTTTACAGAGCTCAATAATCGTGATCTATTCTAAACAAAATATATCCCCTTTGTTGTAGATTAGCTGTGGTGGTGTAGGCCAACAGAGAAGGGTAACTGAAACAGCTGACAACGGCTTGGAAAAGGAATTTTGAACTTACACCTTCCTGGGAGACGCCACAGCTGTGATTAAATACCTTGGGAGGCCTTGAAGAAAATCCCTTACTAGAGTTGTGCTTCCCAGTGTTCCCAGGAGCTGAACATTATCATTACCCTTATCTGGCCCAGCAAACCAAAGAACGCAGCACTCCTAACGGCTTGCAATTAAGAAATATTAATGACAGAAAGCATTTGGTATCAAGCTACAAAGCATTTGGTCTTACACCGTAACAGGAGGAGGAGAGACAGAACTGGCCCGGGCACTGCAGAGGCAGCTTCCAGCACTCGTCTGTTACCACAACAAACTCGTCGCTGGGTCTCAGCACACACACACTCCGCAGGTAACTGCAGTTATTGCCTGGGAAAGATAAACTGGGCAGTAAAGGGTAAACTCTTCCTAGTCACAGTTAAGAGCATTGCCTTAATCTTTTATCTAGGCCTGCTTTTCAGTAGCACTTGATACAGGAGCTATACGAAACACTTCCTTGAATGCATAAAGCCAGAGATTGAGTTACACACAGTTGAAGATCTATGCCGCTAGTAAGACAAAAGCTCCTATATCACCTGGCACACGCCTGCTAAATTATTGAAGTGTCTCTTCAAGCTGGATATATTCACTGGATAATTAGTCAACAGAAGGAAACAGTCTCTCTTTACACAGCTAATGTTGACGGGTATTATATCTTTCGTGTGCTGTAACAATAAGTATTTGCAGAACTGATGCAACACAAACATTTGCAATCGCTGTGGCGATGCACAAGTGCTCCCAAGGCACACAGCTCCCTCTGCAATGCTGCCTCAGCCCCATGCTGCCTCCCAAGTTCTGAACAGCCCGAATTCCCTTTACCTTGTGCAGCACGATCCCCACTCCAGAAGCAGGTGAACAGTAAAAATAAATAGAATCTTTGTTTTGCATTTGAGGAAGGAGCCTGATCAAGCTGAAACAGAGGTTGCAAGCCTGCCCCCAGCCCTGTGCCCCACTAGCCTCCGTGGCCGGCTCGAGCAGGACCTACCGGGGCTGCACAGACAGACCACTGCCACTTCTAATCCATAACCTTGTAGTTGTGGTGCTCCAGTGTGCCCCTTCCACAGCTGCATTCTCACAAGCTTGTGTCCTGCTGCAGGTTGTTCTGACCTGGCAAAGGAAGAACAGAAGGAGTTTCCACACTTAGAGCATCTGTCCCGCTGCCAAGAGCCGTAGGACGGACGCTGCAGAGCCTGTATACAAACCTAAGCTCACCTGGAAATGAGAAGAGATGCCTTCCAGCTGCTTGGGCGTGAGCCGGAGGATGTAACACACAGTTCTGCAACACGCAGTTGTGCCAACACCAACTCACAGCCAGAGGTGTGCGAAAACTGGCACTATCAACACAGATCCCGCTGGGGTTTTCTCTTTTAAACTCCAGCTGTTTTCCCAACACCCAAGGGACACACAGGTTCTTTGAGGGATCCTTGGCAGAATGATGATGGTGCTAAATCATAGCTAAAAGTAGTTAAGGCCTTATTTTCTTAGCAGGTTGTTACGCTGACTATAACACAGAGTTTAATGAGCATGGTGTATGATTTCTACAGCCAGAACCAATGTAACAGCATAATGCACCATTTATAGTATGACTTAGGATTTCTAATCACCTAGACTCTCTGCAGAGCTGGTCAGGTGCTAACACACAGTTTGCTGTATCAATACAATGATCACAATCCCAACTCAAAAAATCATATAAAAGAACACAAGTCACTCACTTGATCCCAGGAGGAAGCAGAGGAGGATGAAGGCAGCCCTGGCCTCCGATATGTCACAGGTCTTACCATCCAGCAGCAGTGTGGGTCCAAATCCTCCCCCTAGGGCTTCTAACTGCTCGATTTTATAGACAGAGCTGTGTATGTTGTTATGCTTCCCTGTTCTGGGACAGGGTCATCACCACCACCGTGCTGGCCAAGTGCCTGGGACCTTCAAGGCCGTCAAGGAAGGGAGTGCTGGGGCTGGCGCCCAACAATCTTGGGGCTCGCAGGGAAGAGGAGGAGAAATCTGTTCGGTTTGTCTACCAAACCAGGATGGGACCTTCAGGGCCTGAGAATGAGGGAAAGGGAACAAAAATAAGACCTGCTCAGTTCAGAGCGGTTGCTTGCCATATAAAATGGCGTTAGTTATGCTAACCATACTACCGGGGGCTACGTGTACCTCAGGGACAGCATAGCTACTGGGGGAAATAAGCAATTTAAAACTGTAGCTGGATTGTGTAGTTCAGGACTATTTCACCATCCAAAATAATGAGACATCGCATTGCAAAGTTTTCTGAAGAAGTGCCCTTGTTTTAGAGTAGCTTATCACTGAGCTTGCCTGCTTTAGTAATGTATTTTTGTTCACTTTTTTCTTTCTTCCTTCAAGAAATCCAGGTTAGAAAACCCTTGAGTTCCTTACCAGGTTTAAACCCCCAGTCTGCTACGACAGCAGCAGGAAAACGAGTCTTAAGTTATTAAGATGTGCCTTACATGGAGACATTAACAAGAATGCTAGCATGCAATGGTCCAGTTCATCTGCTCACTCAGCTCCTGATTCTAAAGTCTGCAACTGCCCAGTCCCCAAACATGCTACCAACCCCTTTACTACTACCCAGGGCCCCAAAGCTCCAGCAGCTGCACCGGTACATCTCTCTGAGCAACTAAAAGTGCATCTCACTGCATTCTAAAGCCGCCTTTGTTTGCATTTATGGGAAGGTATCATGTATGCTCCTGTAAAACTCAAAAGTATTTCCACCTTCACCCATTCTCTGAGTATCCTGGGATAACTTGATACTGCAGTGACTCTCACCTTGCCTCACAGCACATGCTAGCAACTCCTCATGTGCCCAAGTTCAGCGGGGCCAGGCACTGCATCCTGAGCTGCAACAGCAGCACCATCAATGCTGCCATCTCCTGCCTCCGCAGGGATTTACAGCAGCCTTCCAGCACGCTGCGAGCTCAGGAAAATCCCAACAGGAATTGGTTTTATTTTCCTGCTTGCGCCGGAGCTGGGCTGTGGTACTCACCAGTATCTCAGCTGACAGATGGTACTAAGGATTCACCGCCTGACTGCTCGTGGCTGTGCAAATGTCTGGCCTTTGGTTGTGAAAGGCTTTCACAGACACTCCCTGGCAGTCGCTGTCTTTTCAGAAATACAGCTTAGGAAGCCAGTGTTCGAGCCTGCTGGCAGGTGGGACTCACAGGAGGAAGGTGAAGATGCCTTATCTTAAAGTGTTTATAAAGCAGCCCCATGCAGGGGGGCTGAATGAGATGCTTTTTGTGCTGAAGGTTATCGTTCTGTGACAGGATGCAAACATTGACAGCAAACTTTAAAAAAAAAAAAAAAGAAAATTAATTCTATTATCTACCATCCCCATGGTTTAGCTTTGTGTACATGTCTCAGGTCTGACATTCTACTTCATTCAGGTGTTTTGCACAGGGAACAGCAAGCAAATACACTTCCAGAATGTGCCTAACACTTCTTTGGTGTGTGAACAAGCTCTTGTGGCATGTTTGATGTCTGAAAGGAGACAGCTGCGTGCTCTCTGCAAGGGAACCTCACACTAATTCCAGGGAGGAGTAAACTGCCAGTGTGTCCTCTTAACTTGGGTAATGGAAAAGGAATTGGCTCAAAGTTTGACGCCGTCCTCCCAGCTGAATATATCTAATGCGGACAGGCACATCATGGAAAATACACCCTTCTAAAATTAGTCTGAACAATTAACGTGATGACTAAATAATTGTCAAACCTTGTTGACAGATAAAAAGAAACCAATTCCAACAGGGGAATAAGGACTCAAAATATGAAATCTGAACTGTACCATCAAGCAAGACGTACAGGTCTGACCTCAGAATGACAATGTATTTTGGCCAAACTTAGTATCCGCTATAGTGGGTGCAGCTCTCCTGGACCCAGTAGAAATGTACCTGCTCGATGCCCCTTCACACTGTTAAGTATTTAAACAAAGAATCAGGTTTTTTTTAAACAAGAAACAGATGATACATTCCATTCCTCCCTGTTTACGCCAGTGCAAGTCCTACACGCAAGAGATCAGGATTTTTATATGGTGGCTTTTGCCATCAATGATCAACACACACTTAACCTCGAGCCTGCAATTGCTTGGTCGCATTTGTTTGACTAGGAAGACTGGAAAAATGCGCTAATTGATCAAAGATTACAGCACAACTATCCCAACCTTTAAAAATAAAATTCAACAAAACCAAAACAAGCATTTGAGCAAATGACCGGCTATTGATGTAACTGCTGGGAACTCTTTCCTATCTTAAATTAAACAAGTAGTCTGCTAACGTGCAATCTAAAGCCGTGTCCAGCATGAAAGTAGCTGGAGAAAAAAGCCCTACAAACCATCCTGAGGAACAAAACCCAGAAAACAGCATCTTGAAATAAGAGCAGAGTGTATTCCACAGACCTTCCTCAACTATGTCAAACATGAAATACAGACCCAACAAAACCTGGCAGTCACTGTACAGATAAGAGCCTGGAGGGTGAAGGACCAGTGGGAGGGTTTGAAGGTTACAGTATGCTTCATTTGTACTGCACACACTGTCATGGGTCTGGCTGGTGTGAGACAGCAAGGCACCCAGCTCATTCTGTTAACACGAAAGTCCTTCCCCATCCATCCTTGTTATTTCTTTGTTGCAAAACCCCAGGAATCACTCATAACGAAAAAGCAACTGGAAAAAACATTAGATTCCCAGCTCAAGCAGCTGGAGGAAAAGTACTTTACCTGCAGCAAAGGCATCTGAATTACAGCGGAAGGACAAGCAGCTGCTTTTAGAAGCAAAGCACACGCACACCACCCTGCCTGTGCTACTGTAACAGAACTTCTGGATATAGAAAAACCATTTAGTACAAATTTTATTTGAAACGTAGCATGAATCCATAAGTGTTACAACATACAGTTTTACAGAGAATTTGTACAGTATGACAGGTATTTCAACACATAGTCCTCCCCCACTTTTATTTTGTCATTATCAAACAACAGTTGAACAGGAATAATAAGCATTCACTTCTAAAAAGAAAACTTTGGCATGTATACAACTGGCTAGTTAAGAGTTGACAGTGGTAGATTCAAGTCAGTCCCACTTGTTTTGTTTCAAAGCATTTTTGATCAGGATGAAACTCACCAGCACTATTTTCTAGTTTATACAAAAACAAGTACTTTTTTATTTAGTCCAGAACCCCCTGTTAAGGGACAAAAACATATTAAGAGAGATGAAAAAGATCCAACTTTTTAACCCTAAAAGGTATCAGTTTTAAAGCAGTTTAGGCCACGAGTATTGTGCACACATGGGTTTGGTCATGAACAAAACAAACCCTCTGATGGTTTGCTCATGGTACTGAACTAGAGACCACTTGGCACGACCGACAGTTTCTCCTTTGGACTAGAATAAGCACGAGGATCGTTGCCTCAAAAGTCACATCCGTTGCTGGAGTGAGAGACAGATCTAAAGTAGTTTGTGCTGTGCCCATCTTCTGTCTTGATTTTCTGTCACTGCTGTTGGCCACTTACATACCTACCAAATTCATCCAAAACATGAGGGAAAACCACTTTGCGGGGCATTTCTTCCTGGCACACAGCAGACAGTATTTCCATTTTAAGAGATCAGAAAGCAATAAAAGAACCCCTGAATAGTAAGTAATAAGAAGCCACCTCGGAGAAGAATTACTCACAATTCTTCAAGTACTTACAAAAAATACAGTATTTATACAACTTCCCCAGAACTATTATGTCGAGCGTACTTTAATGTAGGACTAATAAAATAAATCCATAGGTACAAATGGCCGCACTTACAGGCAGGAATATCTACCCCAGACGTAGATTTTGCTGCCATTTCATTATTGCTGTGGAACAGCGGCTATGTCACAGGAATATTACCCTCCCTTTCTCTCATGTGTCGCAGAATATTTAATGTGAAAAAATGTTCTTTTGCAAGTCAGAATACATTTAACATCATTTTTACAGTCCCTGTTATGTGTTAGCGATCCAAAGTTGACTGAACCATGGCACCAAAGGGCACAAATGGCAGAAGAGCAGTGGAGCAGAGGCAGGAATGGCAGAGAAACAGCAGAGTAACAGAAGTCAGACTCATACTCACTACTTCTTATTCCTAGGCTTTAACTCTTCTGCTGCGTTTCGCAGAAAAATGTAGTTTTTCTTTTGTGGATTGTAGAATTCATGACCCTAAAAAGAAAAAAAACCCACATCAATACTTACTCTCTTCAAAGAAGAAATGTAAGCATAGCCTTCAAATGTAGAATATGAATATTCCATTCATTTGGTTTATTAAGGCTTAATCTTGAAGTATTTTAAGATCAGATATTAGACAACACTGGTGGATTAGAAACAGCTTACTGTAGCAATTAATTACAGGACTGTGCATATAAAGTAAAATTCACACACATCTCTAAGCTTTACTTTATAGTTGCAGCATAGGACCTCAATATCTTTTTTTTTAATGTTATTCTAGGTAAAGAAACAAAAACTTCAATGACCACCCAGTTTCACTTTGTATTTTCTATTGTTTAAATAAAATACTGTCACATTTTTTCCAAGTGAAGCCCGAGTTCTACAGACAAGTGCACAAAATCTCTCTGGCCCCGCAACTGCAGATGCAAATATAACTATTCTGCACACTGCCATCATTGGCATACGCATTACTGTCTCAGTACACAAGCATTCCAACCAGGGAGAGCAAACACTAATAAACCTATTGAAGTCCAACGCATAATTTGGAAATTGCCAGCTCCACTTGAGAGGAACGGTTGTAGAAAGGACAATTAGTACCTACTGGTTTTACTATTTAATATTGGTTTACAGATCTGAGAAGATACCAGGGTATGTCTCTACCATTCCAGTCTGCCCAAGCACTCAGACCAGAAGAATTCACCTGCCCAAGTGCCTAACAAAGTTTTCTGGCTTTGGGCAGCCCAGAAGACTGCATATAGCACAGTAAATTAAAATCTTCCTCTTTCTGTGGCATGCAGTCAAGTTCATCTGCACGACTTCTGCACTCACCTCAGTCAAAACCACAAGGAATGCTCTCCTCAAATGTAAAAGCACTAGTTCTAACAAGCAAGGAATACTTTTAAAGGATGGTGCCATTCCATTAACATCAGTGGCATTTCAACCTTGCTACCTGCTCCTTAAGTATCAATTCTCTGCACACGATGGTTTGTGATTCTCCTGCGTTTATATGAATTAGTGTTGAGCTCAGATGAGAAATACGAAAGTGCCACCAGCACGCTGCACTGAATGGTACTGGAAACTTAGTGTGTGGCATTCAAAGGCTGTTTTAAGGGTTTAAAAAAAAGCGGTGACTGGTTATAAAGTTCATCTGCAGAAGCAGCGTAGCTGTGCATTTCAGAGAGGTTTGTGGGAACCTGTGAGGGTGCCACATCGCCCCACGGCAGAACGGGTGGGAGCAAACCAAGGAACTTCTGAACCGCCTCATTTACAGTTTGCTCATCTACATTTGCTAGGCAGTGTGGTGGAGCACGCTCATCCAACTGGAGGTAAAACCCACTTCAGGGTTAAACCCCATCAGAAGCAACCACTGTAAGGTGTCTTGCACGCTTCTGGAACTGGACTCAGCTACCATCTATAAACAGACAGCAAAAGCCTCGTGTGAACAGGATACTCTTAGCTGTCAGCTGCAAGTATCAATACGAGCCAAATCCTTTCTTACCTTTGACCAATCGTAACTGGAAGCATAGGCAAATATATTGCCGTTGTGGTTGAAACAACAAGCAGATATGGGCTGGTCCAGCTGTTCTGATGTTTTTAGCTTTGTTCGTGCATCTTTATCCCAAAAGCTGAATCTACCATCAGATCCCACTGTTGCAAGAGTACCATGGACAGGGTGAAATGCGATCCCGTTTACCTGCAGAACCATAAAACACCACACATGGGGACACTCCCAACACAAGTATCCTAAGGGTGTGAATAAACGGGTAAGGTGTTTTTCAACTATAGTTCTTTTTCAGAGTAACAACAAAATTGGCTATGTTGTCTGGAAGAAAACCAAGTAACACCCCCGCTGAAGCACCAAGAAAAGCAGCATCTTTTCAGTAGTACCTAGAAGTTCAATGCATAATCCCATTACACCAAGACATTAATTACTACTTCACTACCAGCAACACTCTCAGGTGTCATCTCCACCAAGATGACTTAATGAAAGGTTGGTCTGGTGCTTGTTTTATATTAAGTACAAAAACTACTCTTACCTCATCACATACGACCAGGCCTGGTCTTTAAAGGTACATTGAAGCTAACTTTGGGCAAGATAGAAGGTGAAAGAGAACAAACAATTCACAGGCAGTTTTACATTAAGAGTGAATATTGCCTGCCATAAATCATCTAGTGGCATACGCTCAATACTCACAGCATAGATATCCTGAGGTGCTGAGGTGTTTGTTCCATTGGAGCGATGACACTTAAAGGTGAAATTATCTTTTGCACTGTGGATAAAAAAAACCAAACAGTCTTTTGACTTTCCTCATTGTAAACTGAGCAATAACGAAAGGATGTTTTATTAAATGCTACTCACGGATTTGGGGGGTTGATATAATGAATAGCTACTCTTCCTTCAATACTTCCAAGGGCAAATCCCGTAGGTTTGTTCACTTTGTCTTTAAAAATAGCAACACAGCGATGCTAAATGTGAGAAAGACACAGAGGACTTTAGACAGAGGCCTGAGGGTCAGATTTTAAGAATGCTGTTAGTTTTCCGTGGAGACACAAAACATCACACATATCAACACACAGTAAAGCAAACCCACAACCAAGGTCAAGAAATAGGTCAAATTCTATTGAGAATTTGGGCCACAGTATTTACATTTCTAAATGCCTACGAAGGTCAGCAATAGATCAAGGGCAAACAGGACGTGTCAGACCAAGAGAAAGTACTTTGTTTTTGAAACACTGTCTTTACCAAAAAATGGCAAGCCTGGAATTCCAGCAACCTTGTAATATATATAACAATTTACCTGGTGTTTAAGAGGAGATTCTATTCGTCTAAATTCAGAAGGTTGATTCTCTAGCTGATAAACTATCAAACCCCTTTCTGCAGTGGCCACAGCAGCCATAGGATGAACCTGGACAAAGATGTAAAATGAAGAGACACTTGCATTAATAACATGGCAGATAATTCTATTTGCCATTTCCCCAGCAACTCCTGAAGAAGTTAAAGGAATTGAGGCTATTTTCTGGAGTAACGAGGAGAGGAAGGGGAAGAAGAGAAAGGACAAAAGTTCATTTGTATACCTTTCTTCAAACAGAACAAATCAGTTCTTCCCCACCACTGAGAAATTAAACATACCAAAAATATTCTAATTATTAGCTGACCCTTCCAATGTGAATTGCAATAGTGGTAATGCAAATTCATCCAGAAGTGAGGGTAGGTCAGTCCTGTGCTGATTTGGGTTTGTGATGTTAAAAGGATACTTTTAACATCATACATACAATTGTATGATGCAAATACCTATTTTCCAGAGGCTGATCAAGAAGATCAATTTATGTTTTACTGCTAAAATCATACAGAGATCGAATACTACTCTACAATTCCATACCAGCAGCAGGTATTTAGTGCTAGCCTGCAGAAGCCTCCAAAACAGCCAGTTTCCTCAGTGTCCCACTCACACAACCAATGCCACGTTACCCCACATCATGGCTTACCACATCTGCACAGTAACATCTTTCAGGGAGCTGCAATGTCATCATAGGTGTTGGTGAACGGGTATCCCAGAACTGATGGAAACAGAGAAACAAGCAAATTTATGCTTGGAGTTGAGGATGGGCCATTTAAATTACTTTTGTAAAGATAAGGCAATTGGTAACACGTTTCATTCTTGTCTGCAGTCAGAAAAATTCAGCTCTCTGAAGTGAGGCTATTTAATTACCTGCTTTTTTATTATTAGGGCTTATGAAAATATTTTCATTTCACAAGCATGTTTTCACGCACAGATTACTAGTATCCATTTATTCAGATAAAAATCCTACCTTTAAAGTTTTATCCCAGCTCCCTGTCATCACACAGCTATAATTTGGTGCTTTAATCCAATGTATAGTCTTCACAGGAGCATCATGCTGAAGGAAAAAAAAGAAAGACAAACACACACATGCATTTACTAAGATAAGTCCACATTTCTTGTCTGTGCTTCTCATTTTTTGTGTGCATTCAAGAAAAGCAACCCATTGTTTTAGTCACAGCAGTTAGGGTAAAGGTTGGTCATGACCTTACTGTGTTGTTTAGTGAGGTAAAAATCACCCACATTAAAAAAACACAAAGGTTATTGACACAAAGCACTAAAAGAACTACAATCAAGTCACCCTGTGTGGGAAGGCAGTCACAGCAGAAATACAAATTATGAACAGCAGGACCTATTTATTGATAAAGGATATCATCCACCATGTTCAAAATCAACACTTTAATACGGTACGTTATTGCTTACAAAGGAAGATTTTAAAAGCGAGGCTGAGAATATTAATTTTATCACTTCAATTAAGATACAGGAAGCCACCATTAGAAGGACTAACTCTCTTGGTACATTATCTAACTGGCAACTCATTTTAGTCACAATAAGTACATATTGTATGAACAGACATTCACTTCTAAATTGAGAAAGTAAATTATAACCCCTGTTACTGCTGGAGCAACAAGCTGGTATTTGTGCAAGCAAATCCAATGATCTATTTTTCCCTTATAATGCAGCAGGGTGACTTACTGAGCTTTCAGCAGCAATGGGAAGAGCTCTCACAAGTAAAATAGAGGTGACAGCTGCACAGGTTATTGAAATCACTTCAATTGCAGGTCTCCCTCTTCATGTGCACTTCTTTATCTCAAAAATATAAAAAGCACCCTACAACTTCTACTTTATACAGCACTATCAACTTCAGGAGCACTAAATGTTAGCTTAACTTGCTAATGAAGGTAGCTTTTAATAGAAATAGAAAAGGGGGGGGGGAAAGGAACACCTAATAGCTTGGGGCTTGCTTACTTACCTGTGCAATCTGAATAGCTTGATTACTGTTGAGATCCCACATTTTGGCAGTTTTATCACAAGAGGCAGTAAATACTTTACTCCCATCCTAAAAAAAACCCACCACAATAATAAGGCCAAGACATTACATAGCTTTATCACACAGTATCTACTAGAAAATGGTCAAGTCTTATTCTCTTCCAGTAATGTTAATGTCATGCACAGGGATTGCAAGGTGAAGAAGAAATATACAAACTGACATTTATTTATGATTGTTAGTTGTAAAATAGAAAACCATGCTACTATCAAGCTTTAAATATGTTCTTACTTTTACACTAATTTGTACCCTTCTCATGCCCATTCTAGTGTGTTCTATGAGGCCATGCTTCACATGTATTTACAGTAACAGCAGCCTGTACAGTAATCATGGGGCTACACCTACATGTGACACTCCTGTCTGTCTGGAAACTACCTGCCAATTCATTTAGGGCTTTGGTAAAAACTGTTTATTTTTTTTTTAAATAGGAACATACATCACTCCAGCAGCCATCTAGTACTGGCCCTGTGTGCATCTGCTGAGCCTTTGGAATTGTCTGTCCATTATCTTGAACCTCCCAGCAGCGAACCTGTAACAAGAGAAGCATACACAGACTAACACATTAGCACTGAGAATTTAAAAAGACTTTTCTTCAAGACCCCAGCCTTAGTTTTTCCAACAAAAAGTATCATTATAAACACAAAGCTTTTTTTCAGAACTAGGAAAAGCTTTTTCTCTCCGATTACGTTCCTTTTATCTGTACAGCCACAGCTCAACTCCACCTCCAAAGGGCTTTATGGTCACGTAACCTCCCAGTGCTCTCCTGGTGAACCCTTAAACCTCAGCTGGAAGAAGCTGCCTGCTGCAGGCTACTGGCCAGCACACCAAACAGAACAGGTAAAAAAACGTGCTCGCATTTCTGTTCCCCTCCCTGTTTGT
This sequence comes from Porphyrio hochstetteri, assembly GCA_020800305.1. Taxonomy (NCBI): domain Eukaryota; kingdom Metazoa; phylum Chordata; class Aves; order Gruiformes; family Rallidae; genus Porphyrio; species Porphyrio hochstetteri. The sequence goes on along the minus strand of CM036921.1, from coordinate 11,232,033 downwards.
GCCAGTTGGGATCTCGCCCTTCAGTCTAAACAAACTTCAATAAGGCTGAAGGAACTTAAATCTTTTGAGACTACACTATCAAAAGGCATGCTTTGCTACTGTGTTTGTGGTGCTTTCACTGGGCAAAGCTTAACTATGTCAGCCCAACTGTAGAATAAAATAAAGCTAAAAACCAACCAAACATGAAAAAGAAAATACACTGACTGTGTATTCTGAGCTGAAGCTTAGAACACAGAGGCAAAGGTCTCACAACCGAACTTCGCAGTTGAAGCAGGTCGGTTATGCCCAACTTAGTGCCTTGGCACCACACACAGATTTTGCAGTTCTGCAAAGAGGAAGATTTTCAGGTGCCCTGGCACAAGTTTCCAGGACCGCATTTTGCAGTTTAGGCACTGCTGCTCCTACTTTATTCACCTGTAGGTCCAACTGCGAGTACTTACATCGTTTGCCCATGATCCTGCAATGAGGAAATTACCAGGCAACGTTGGTGGGCTAAATGCTAAACAAGATATGCTATCATCAGGTGGGGATGTTACTTCAATATCCTATAAAGGGAAAAAGGGGAAAAAAAATGAGTCATGCTTGAAAATGGTGCATTGAGAGCCTATTACACGTACAGTGTGATGAACAGGTACCGCTGCCACACCGAATGGCAGCAGAGTGGGTCCCACAGGGGTACAGCACGTACCTTCATCGGATTGTGGTTATCTGCAGTTGTGCTGCCGAACATGCTGGTACCTCCAGTACCAAACCCTGACGTTGACCCAAAGAGACTCATCCTTGCCCTGCCAATGAGGAAAAGTCTCCCTGAGACCCTGGAGCATCCCGAGGGCGTCTGACCGCAGCGCTTCCCCGCACCCCTTCAGCCCGCCTGGAGGCACCCGGCCATATACAAACACACGGAATTTACAGAAACCCCACCAGCCGCACTTGGCGCCGCAGGCGGACCCCTGACACCGCGGCGGGGATCCCCCTCCAGCTGCGGTGTTTAGCGCTCACCCCTGCCCTGCGCCACCAGCCGACCCGCCTCTGGGGGCCTCCCCTGGGCTCCGGCCCAGCCCGCCCACGGCGCGCCCCCTCCACCACAGGCCCCGGCCTCGCCTCTGCCCATTGCCCGCTCGGGGGGCGGCCGAGATGCCCGGCGGGCGAGGATGCGCCATTTCGCCGGGGTACCGCTTCCCTACCGGCAGAAACGGCTGGCGCGGGGAGCGGCTCGTCCGTGGGGCTGGCGGGGGGTGTTGGAGTGGGGGCCAAGGGCGAGGCCGGACGGGGCGAGGCCGCCCGAAAGCACAGCGCAGACCCCACGCCGACCCTCGCTCACCCGTGTGACAGGCCCGCTCCAGCTCACGGCCTCCGACAACACGACCCAGCAGCTAACACGGCAGCAGCGAGGGGGCAGGCCGCAGCTCTGTGCGCAGGCGCCGAGGCTGGCGGGGCGGGGACGACGCATGCGTCCTGGGCGGGCAGGGCGGAAAGGGGCCGGAACGGCGGGCAGGTTGGGGTAGGGTTTGAACTCGCGGCGCTGGATTGCTGTGAGCAACTCGGCCAGCGGGGGGTCCCGATGACGCTGCCGCTTGGGAGAGAGAACGGATTCGTTTCTCTTTCCCTGCGCGGGGCGACCGGGGCCAGCTGAGGGGCGGCGGCTGTAGGCTGGGCGGGCTGACCGACCTGGAGGAGGCTGGGCGGGCTGGAGCGCATACGGGTTTTTGTGAAGCTCGGTTCGCGCCTGTTACGGCCCTGGGCGTCGCCGGCGTTGTCCCTGCAGCGGTACCTGCACTGCTGGAGCATGGCGAAACGCCCCACGGCTGGTGAACCGAGAGCATTCCCCGCGAGATCTCACCGCTGGCTGTACAGAGCAGCCCTAGAAATTCTTTCTATGCAGTCAGTTTGGTTTCCTCACATAAAATTCATTGTACACTTCCATCACCATGGATCCTGCTCCTTTTATGCTGTTTCAGAGCCAACTAAATAAAAGAAAATGAACCAGGCATTCCGTTACAATGTGCATCGTTATCAGGGCTGTTTATTAAATTCTTAATCAGTAACATCTGCGTGCTTACTCATTCACTAAAGACAAACAGCAGTTTGGTTGCTGGGATGTTCATAGCTGCTTGAGATACACGGTAATGAAGAATTGCCTGTGACTTTTCAGTCTGAATTTACAGCGAGCACAAAACGCTACGATGCTGTACCTAAAATAATTCCCTAAAGGAGGCATGTGCAGTAAGTTACCGAGATCTCTTCCTCTCTTCAAAAATGAAAAGGTTGGTACAGCAGCATTTGTGCTGTAAGACAAGGCAAAGCAATTCCATATGCTTTTGAACTTAACGGTTTCTGCCCAGAAAGAACACCTCTCATTATCTTTGTATGTAGGTGCCATTGCACAGGGAGGTTACCATGCAGAAGTCGCAGAATGGAAGCAACTGTTCTGTAAAAGAATCCTAATTTCTCTTACAGTTTGAAAGCGGAAAACAATACGATGATGATCTAAGTACAGTGATGAAGAAACCTAACAAGATGCTGAAGCATACTCTTCAGCATTTTTTTTTTTCTAAGAGCAGTCAACAAAGTAAATCAGTATCAAGAAAAACCATTCATAGCCATCCACCGAACTGCAGTTTGTTTGGTAAATAGACTCTGGAAAGGTAATCTGATGAAAGAGAAGTTAAAACTTGAATTTCAGCCTTCAGTTTAGATGCTGCCATAATTTCCAGCTAAAAAGAAAAAAAAAAGAGGAACAAATTAGTCTGTGATGGGGTAACAGCTTGAGCCAGGGCTAGGGGATAATTTAAATAAGAATCACGCTGGTTGGTTGGGTGCACATGACAGGTCAGAACTTCTGGAAATGGTGCTGCAAATCCCTGAGCTGAGATTCGTTTTACTGTAGTGTTCCCTAGTGTGTACCTCACAGTAACACACAGCTTGGGGGTGTGAACAGGGAGGAGAAGGTACACAGGACCTTGTGTTCCCTTCTAACCATTTCACACAACACATGCCTGAATTGAGATACAGGGTTTAAATGCTACAGGTGAGATTAGAGGTCTAGTGCTGAGTACGGAACTGCTGTAAGCGTTGCCCTACTTGTAAGGGCACCGTGTATTCTGTAATATTTAGGAGAGCAGAAAAAGCCCATGGACAGCAAACGGCTATCAGGTGACTCGTGGCAGGAAAGCTCAAAACACAGCCAGTTCTGGGTGTGAGGCACTGAGGCCGCTGATTCAGAGGGACAGTGGGCAGGGGCTTCTCAATCCTGCCTTTTGTTAGGGCTGCAAAACCTTACTGGTTCTGCTCTCCTACAAGTTTGTCATCACAGAGGAACAGGATTGTAGGCTTTGCCCTGTGGGGAGTAAGAAGTAGATAGCTATAGGTTTGTACATACTTCTCTCTTCCACGCTGGCTGATAAGCAATGTAAGGTCTCTTCTGTATACTTGCTAACTTATTTTGATCTTGCTTTGTAAATGGAATCAGGGCATCTCTGCGTATATTTAATCTGAAAAGAAAGAGAAATGTTTTCTCATATATTTTAAAAATATTTATTCCAACTTATTCCTTTATATTAAGCCAAAATAATATATTAAATTAATAATGAATTTAAGTGTCAGTTGTCTTTTTGTGCATTAAGACAGAGTGCATTTCCTGTCTCTGAAACAGAGGAATGCTTCTATTCCTTTTGGGGAAACAACTAACCTCTGAAGATCAGATGGAAGGAGACCAAGCCACTTTATAGATGGAACGGTGAGATGATGGGCCTCAAAAGACATTGACTAAAATAAGAAAGATCAGCTATAACATTCAGTGACTTTCAGTTTAAATTATTTGAGATATATGTCTTTCAAGGTCACAGTCAGACTTCATTACAAAGATACTTCGGTATTTTCACTATCAGAATGGTAGAGGAGAAAACAGTGAACCAGAAATTTACCCTGTCCCCTTCCCAGAAACCATTCCTTTGCTAAGACTTGCCCCCTTCAGCCTATATGACAGATTCTTTAGGCTGGGCTAGTCTGAATAGTTTGGGATTTTTTACAGCCAATATGAGTCTGATTGCAAAAACAAACAAACAAACAAACAGAAATTTTTTAAAAATAAAAATTAAGCCAAGGGAAACAATGCCAATCCAATCTGGAAATTTCTGTTGTTATCTGCTGGAAAGTACCACTTCGTATATAGTCCAAACTAAGGTTCATCTGGTCCAGTATCGTGGCTGCAGGCAGTATCTTAGGGACGAGGATAAAAACAAATAAGAATTTAATGACACTTGTCAGAGCACCCGCTGCCCCCAACAGGTTGTGACCCCAGCTTTTGGGTCAGAAGTGCTGGTGTAATACTTGATTTTTGTCAGGTTGCTTTTGGAGTCCATGAGAACATGTCACCTGCAGCACCCTACAGCAGAGTATCCTAGTTCAGATACCTGCTGTATAAAGGAATACCTGCAGTGTTTGTAATGCACTGGACATACTCTAGTTTCATTTGATACACCTGTTGCTCTGCAATTGAACAAAATAAACTTTCAAAGGGATCCGACAGTTTCACTTAACCCCAGAAAATGGTGTTTTGTCAGTTCACACACCTGTAGGAGACCTGAAAGCATGAGAGCTTACCTGAAAACTCGGGAGTTCTGTCTCCCAGGATGTTCTTGAGGCAGATGTTAGGATGTGTATTTGAACCGTGACACCAGAGATGCCTGAGAGTTCTTCTGCAATGTTCCACACCAACACACGTAACCCGTACGTGAATTCTCACCCCAAAACAAAATGTTACCAACATAACATGACTTTGTGGACAGTTACCCATCTCACAAGTTATGTCCTCCTCTTCCCCAGAGCCCTCCAGCCTTCATTTCTCTTTGAAGGCAGAAACAAAGGAAACTGGACACCACTTTTCTGCTCAGACTTCCTGAAAACTGCCTGTGTGGCAGGGAAAAATTGGAATACAGTGAAACGAAACACCTGTCATTATTATCTGGTTTCTTTTTGTTGCAGGAAGAAGCCATTCCTGTAGATACACAAGGCCTAAAAACTGTGTCTTTGTGTTGAAATGAAATGATGAAAGGCAGCAACCACTCCAACAAAGGCTGTAACATTTCATACATTCGAGGCTGGGCTAAAAAACAACGTATTTGAAGTGCAAAAATTATACTCACCGCAGATCCGTATTTGTAGATGCACATTATTTCTACACCTAGGTTGCAGAATACCAAATGTCAAGTGTCTGTTTACCTGCACACTGGGCATGTTGAAGACAACTGCATTAAGGATTCAATTTTATCACCTGTTAGTTACAGCTTTGTGATTAGTGAGGTTCTTTACAATTTGCAATTACTTTTAGAATAATGTCAGAATAACCACAATCTGAGCATAATATGTCACCTTTATACAGCTATATGCTTCACGCTGTCACCGTCATTTCAGAACCAAGGATAATCAGCTCATTTGTACCTTGTCCAACATCTCTCACAAAAAGTGTCTTTTTTTTTATCCTATGTAACTCTTATATCTGAAAACCACTGCTTTGGGCAGCTGCTTCTCATTTTGCATTGATCTCCCTAATTTTGGGTGGCATCAGTGTAGATACTTAAGAGATTTTCTGCATTTTGTGTATGTGCATTCAGAGTCTGAATTCAAAGGTGTACACACTCATATATACACAGAATCCCTTGTGAAATGAGGGAAATTTGTCATTTCTAGCCTTCACTACTGTAAACTATAGATACAAGTCCTGAATTATTAACGTAAGTACATATGAAGTAGTCAAATCCCAGTAAAAGAGTCTGCTCAAACATACTGTTTTCTTCTTGTCTGGCTGGCTTAAGGATCATGATGTAGTTTAAAATTTTGCTTTATACCAAACTGAGCAACGTTTACCAAAGTTCCTCTTATTTCCTTTTGTTTTACAAAAGGGATAGTATAGCCCACAGCTGGAATTCTTGACAGAGCAGCATTTCCAGCAGTATTTAACTCTGTAAAGATATAGCTGGGACCACCTAAGACTTCTAGAAGGGGACTTCTAGAAGGGGTCAAGTGCCTAACTCCTATTAAAATCAGTGGACTAATGTAATGGATCATAAATTCCATTCTCCTTATGCTGACTTTTTTGCCCACAGGTACTTTCAAAATCTAGCTCTATTCTGAGCTATGGATTCTATTTTTAAAAAATGAGGTTTAGGTACAAAGTAAGATTCTTATTATTATCTCAAAGAACAACAAATCAACACAGGAGGTAAGGGTATAGTCAGTGGGGATTTGAAGCCTGTACTGATTTTCAGTTAAATTCCTTCCTTACTCCTAGATATATTCTGCATAAATCAGGAACCTTCTGACTGTGTTGGATCTCTCTGCTCTGAGTAGCTTCCCTTAAAAGCGAGAAAAGACATTCTAAATAAATTTGGCTTTCCTTTTACGTCATGGAACCTCTACAGATTTACCGTGTGGATCTGCATCCATAAGGGTGAAAATAGGAAATTTAAAAGTATCCCACAGCTTTCTGACCAAAAGTCGAGTATTAAGGTCTGGCACACCTCTTCCCTAAGGAAATAAAATACAAGCAGAGAGTTTTAAATTAATTAAAATGACATTTGGCTACACATGTGTTTACAGTTGTCATTTAAAGCAAACAAACAAACAACAGGCAGGCAGAAATACTTCTCCAGCAGCTGTTTTGCAGGGAAAGTTGTATGCTCCTATTTTAGTGCTGAGGGGAGGGAAGGAGGAGCAGGCTGGGGAGTGGCACAGCAGACATCCTGGGTTGCAGGCACTGTAGGCGATTCATACATTTATGTCTTCAAGAACTTAACTAACTTGCAAGGTCTGGAAGTTGATGTATAGATGTGCCCTCAGATCTGTATAAGCTCATGTACAATGAGCCACTTTTTTTTTTTTTTTTCACAAAAATAATCATGGCAGTAGCGAAACAATACAAAACAAGTTCTTGCTATGACTGACTGTAATGCAGCATAGTCTCCCTTAGGGATGGGACATGCTTTTTCCTCATTGAGGGCCAAATTTCTCCCAGAATAAATAGGTATGCATATTCCTGTTACACATTCCTATTAATTCTCCAGGCTCTGTAGCTCTTTCAGTACAATCCAAAACCAACCAATTCTGTTTCACTTGGGTTTGCTAAACCGAGGATCCTGAAGGACAAAGAGTTACTTAACAGTGAAGCCTTTCTGAGGCCAAGGCAGCTACTTTGCTGCTGCACATGATGTTGTTAAGCTACCAAGCTCTTGAAGGAAATAAGTGTTTAGAATGTGTATTTTTTGCTTCTACCAGGATAATAAACTGAAATATATATATATCATTAGACATGCTTCATGTTAATTTTATTATGTTCTTCTGACCATGTTTGAGCACCACTACAATGCTCAAGTATTTAAATTCTTACATCTAGCTAGATGAAATGACGTGTAAGATGCATACCGTAATCATAATACACGGGGACAGTTTATTGCAGAAATCATCATCCAGGAGTCTCTGAAAAGTCGCATCTTTTTCTACAATTAACATGAATTTGGCATGTGAAATTAAATCTCTTCTGTTAAGGCTAACTGCATGTAAAACGATCCATCATACCAATCAATTAAAACTAAATACTCTAAAATACCTGTTCTGGAGCCAAAAGCAGTGTTCATGACTCAATTTCAGAGCCAACAAGCAAAGAAAAAATTACCGGAACATTGTTTAGCTTGGAATATTCTTTGGTTTTACTTTATTTTTTCAGTCTACAGTGAGAGTTCTTACTCAAAGGATACTTTTAATTCCTTGAACATTAGATGGCACAGTGACTGCCTAAAACAACAAAGATTATATTAATAATTTTAAATAGTGAAAATTATATATTTTAAAATAACCACATTAGGATTGAAGGACACAAGTACATCCTGAAACAACCATTCATCTTCTGTATACAAGATTGGTCATGACATTTTCACCTCTTTTTAAGTGTATTCAACCATTCATATCCTGCTCTATTGTATGGTTGTGCAGGAGTCCTCCTCTTATAACAAGGTGCTTTTCAAATGCGTTTGTGCTACTATCACAGAAGACTGTTCATCACATGGGCACTACGGAGATAACAATGTCCTGATTAATTTTTTTACCTGTCTTAGCCAGAGAAAGTCAGTTGATGTGAAGATTGCAAATTTAATACAGGCTAAAAACATTTAAGTATTCTTTTTGGAAGACCATTAAATAACTTATTAACCTATAACTTGATTTTCTAACTAACTTGGAGCAACAACTTGAAGACATAGAAATGTTTACTCTATGTCTCTTATTAGATTTGGCTCAATCTGACAAGCATGTAGATGAGAAAACTTGGCAAAAGTTTGAAGTGTGCAGTCTGCTTTTACTTCTGACTGTGAAATCACAGAGACATGGTGGGACAGCCTGGATGACTGGCACACTGTCATGGATGGCTATGTGCTTTTCAGGAAAGACAGGCTAGGGAGGCGAGGTGGAGGAGTTGCTCTTTATGTTAGAGAGCAGCTAGAATGTATTGAGGTCCACCTGGGGAAAGATGAACCATCAGTCGAGTGCTTGTGGGTAAGAATCAAGGGTCACGCTAGTATGAATGAGACTGTTGTGGGTGTGTGCTATAGGCCCCCTGATCAAGAAGAGCGGGCTGATAGTGCTTTCTATAAGCAGCTAGAAGTAGCCTCGAGATCCCAGGCAATGGTCCTTATGGGGGACTTCAATTACCCAGATATTTGCTGGGCAAGCAATATGGCCGGTCGTACCCAGTCCAGACAATTTCTGCAGTATGTTGAAGACAATTTCCTGCTACAGATGGTGCAGGGACCTACAAGAGGAGGGCAGGTGCTGGACCTTGTTCTTACTAACAAGGACGGGCTCATTAGGGAGGTGAAGGTCGGGGGCAGCTTAGGACAAAGCGACCATGAAATGATCCAGTTCAAGAACCTGAGTGGAAGAAGCAAGCCAAAAAGCAGGATAGCTACCCTGAATTTTGGAAGAGCTAGCTTTGATCTCCTCCGCAACGTATTGGGAGCTATCCCGTGGGCTATGCTGTTAGAAGGCAAGGGAACCTGTGAGAGCTGGCTAGCATTTAAACAGCACTTCTTCCAAGCACAGGATAGGTGCATCCCTTTGAGTAAGAAATCGGGAAAGAGAGGCAGAAGACCTGCATGGATGAGCAGGGAGCTAATAAGTAAACTCAAAGGGAAGCAGAAGGTTTATGAACTGTGGAAACAGGGTCTGAGCACCTGGGAAGAATATAGGGATGTTGTCAGGACCTGTAGGGACAAGACTAGGAAGGCTAAAGCCCACATGGAAATGAAGCTAGCAAGGGACATAAAGGATAATAAAGAGAGTTTTTTTCAGATATGTGAATAGTAAGAGGATGACCAGGGATAATGTAGGTCCCTTGCTGAACAAGGCGGGTGTCCTGGTATCGGGTGATGATGAGAAGGTGGAGATACTGAATGCCTTCTTTGCCTCGGTCTTCAGTCCAAAGGCCCCTCGGGACCCACAGATCCTGGATGAAAATAGGAGTGTTTGGGGAATGAAGAGCTTCCCTCTAGTTGAGGTAGGGGTGGTCCCGGAGCGGCTCAAAGGGATTAATGCAAACAAAGTCATGGGCCCGGACAGGATACATCCACGTGTGCTGAGGGAGCTGGCAGAAGTGATTGCAGAGCCGCTCGCTATCATCTTCGACAGCTCTTGGAGAACAGGAGAAGTGCCCAAGGATTGGAGGATAGCCAATATCACTCCAGTCTTTAAAAAGGGCAAGAAGGAGGATCCTAGCAACTATAGGCCAGTCAGCCTCACTTCTGTCCCTGGAAAGGTTATGGAACAGCTTGTTCTGGATGCCATCACCAAGCAACTGGAAGAGAAGGTCATGAGGAGTAGTCAGCATGGATTCACCAAGGGGAGATTGTGCTTGACCAATCTCATAGCCTTCTATGATCTCATCACTGGCTGGGTGGATGGAGGGAGAGCAGTAGATGTCATCTACCTTGACTTCAGCAAGGCTTTCGATACTGTCTCCCATGACACCCTGATAGAAAAGCTGAGAGAGCATGGGATAGATGAGTGGACAGTGAGGTGGGTTGAGAACTGGCTGTCGGACTGGGCTCAGAGGGTCGTGATCAGTGGAGCAGAATCTGAATGGAGGCTTGTGACTAGAGGTGTTCCCCAGGGCTCAGTGTTGGGTCCAGTCCTGTTTAATATCTTCATTGACGACCTTGATGAGGGAATAGCATCCACCATCAGCAAGTACGCTGATGATACAAAGCTGGGAGGGGTGGCTGACACGCAGGACACTGCACTGCCATCCAGAGAGACCTGGACAGGCTGGAGAGCTGGGCAGGGAGAAACCTAATGAAATTCAACAAATGCAAGTTTAAAGTCTTGCACCTGGGGAGGAATAACCATCTGTATCAGTACAGGCTGGGGGATGACCTGCTGGAGAAGAGCTCTGTGAAGAAGGACCTGGGGGTCCTGGTTGATGACAGGTTGGCTATGAGCCAGCAGTGTGCTAAGAGGGCCAATGGGATCCTGGGATGCATCAGGAAGAGTGTGGCCAGCAGGTCTAAGGAGGTGATCCTCCCCCTCTACTCTGCCCTGGTCAGGCCCCACCTGGAGTATTGTGTCCAGTTCTGGGCTCCCTGGGATAAAAAAGACAGGGATCTCCTTGAGAGAGTCCAGAGAAGGGCTATGAAGATGATTAAGGGACTGGAACATCTCCCGTATGAGGAAAGGCTGAGTGAGCTGGGACTGTTCAGTCTAGGGAAAAGAAGACTAAGGGGGGACCTAATTAATGTTTATAAATAGAGTAAGTATGGGATGCAGGGGGAATTGGCCAGCCCCTTTCCAGTAGTCTGTGGAGATAGGACAAGGGGCAATGGCTGCAAATTGGAGCACAGGAAGTTCCGCACCAACATGCGGAAGAACTTTTACACAGTGAGGGTGACAGAGCCCTGGGACAGGCTGCCCAGGGAGGTGGTGGAGTCTCCTTCTCTGAAGATATTTAAGACTCGTCTGGATGCCTATCTGTGCAATATGAGCTAGGGAGCTGCTTTGGCAGGGGGTTGGACCCGATGATCTCTCGAGGTCCCTTCCAACCCCTACGATTCTGTGATTCTGTGATTCGGTGCCAGGGTGGAAAAACTCAACAAAAAGAAAATACGAAGAGCTTCAGAAGAGCATTAAAATCAGGGGTCATTACACTCTGCTTAAAAACAAAGTATAGTAGGCCACTAAGGTTCTCTTTCTATTTTGAAGTTGCCAACTTAGGTTTACAAGGAACACAGGAAATTGTGACAACATTCAGCAAGCAAACATATACAGTGACCTGAGCTATAAGAAGTGTAGAATGTCAGGCAAAAGTAGATGCTATGAATTACTGTTACTGCTTTATAATACATACTGTTGCACCGCAGGTACAATTCACTATTGTACCATCTTCCTCAGTGTAACTTAAATTACCAGCAACAAAACCTTTAGTTGTAGACAGCTGAAAAAAATATTAAGTTGTATACTGTAAATTGGAAGTTACATGCTGTTACATTACTATATTGCACAGCCAAACAAGAAACTTCTGAAAAGAATTTTGACTGGTAACAAGTAGTTAGTGACTGACATTGACCTTTTAAACACTAAGCAGTGTTTGCTGTCATCATGGATATAAAGGCATATTTACAGTAAATTATGTTAACTGCATTTATAGATACAAAGGAATTCTTGTATGGCATGAGATACAAGTAAATCTGAAAAGCTGTTACATCTCTGACTTACTTTAAATTGTCATTTAACCCCCGAGGTACCTAATCATTTGAGTACAAATTGCTACACAGGTGTCTCACACTCTGCAGTTTAAGCACTGCTTTCCCTAGGGAATAGCAGGGATTTTAGCTGGCAGTTTGTCCCAAACTTTTTGGAGCAACCAAACTCCATGAGTTTTCTCTGCAGAAAGAAACCTTTCAAGGTCTATGATACACTATAATTATGTTTCATTTGCACAAATTGATTTTTTTAAGTACATATTACTATTATTTATATTTCTACTTTCAGTTCAATCTGTATGGTTTGGAAATAATGACAAAAACATTTGTAACAAGCCACTTACTATATGTAGGCTTCTCCGAGGTATCTTAAGCATGCAAGAAATGTCACTGACTATGTTGTCCACAACACTTTGGCTACCAAACAGAAGTGTATCTGAATAATATATATCTCTATCAAGACAAAATATTGTATTTGTGATTATAATACTGAATGACTGTAGGCTTGGGAGAACTTTATAGAGAGCATGAATAATCAGATCAACCTAAAGCATTTTACATACAATCCATTATCTACAGGTTTGCATCCCACAGACTGTTTTTCACAATAACATTCTTAAAATACAACTGGATGTGAAATTACAGAAATACAGTATGTTACCTTTTAGTTGCGTAAGTATTGCTCTGCACCATCTTATAGATGATAGATAGTATTTTGAGCATCAGAGCTGAAAAGATACATTTTAAAATATTTTATCTGTTTTCAGAAATGCATATATAATAATGTCTTCATATTGACCCATATTTGTGTCTCATAAAAAAACCCCTTTGAAACATGCATTTTAATGTGCTGTAAAAATACAGAGAAACTGAACTAGTTAGTAGGAGCCATGATTTCTAGCATAATTAGAAAAAAAGATGATGGAGTTATAAGAAGGAATGTATGCCCTGCTGTCCAGGTCAGGAAATTAAATGATTGAGTTAAAAAAAGAAATTAGTGTATTGTCCATATTCCAAGATTCCTTTACTAAAGAGCTTTTTGAAGAAAGGTGATGTTTTTACATGACCATCCTTCAGCTAACATTCATTCAAGGAGAGTAGGAACTGTAAGATTTTGTAAGAATACCGCTGTAAGATTTTTGTAAGAGAAGGGCTTAATAGCTGAAGGGCTCGTCATAATATCAGGATATATTAGCCATAAACTTATGAATCACCGTGTGCTTTTTTTTTTAACTTTTGAACCAAAAGACAAGAAAAAAACCACAAATTCTGCTTTTGGACTCTTAACTTACCAAATTTTTGTGCTGATCTAGGGCAGTCACTTCTAATTTGCTGTGTAGTACAGTGTGGTACCATCTGTAGCCCTACAGAATCCTTAAATCTGGATACATTGCAAACAAATAGAATAAAACTTTAAATGTACTGAGTAAGTGTAAGTTGTTCTTTGCAAGGTAACTCAAACTCAGACCCCTTTCCTATCATCAAATATGTTTGTGCTATTTTTGGACTCAATACAGAAACCATCAACTTGGGTGCAGTTGGAGTGGCTGAAGGAGAAAGGCAGGCACTAGTCATCTGCCAAAATGACCTGTTCAAAACACTATTGAACTACCCCCTGTCTGATCATTGGCTTCAAAATATGAAAGAATTTCTCAGGAAGATGCTCCAAGACTGAATTTAAGCCTAAAATAGGTAAATTTCCGGAGAAAAGTAGAGACAAGAAAAGTATTTCATACATACTGTCCCTCTTACTCTCTTAACAGTTGTTTAATCTGAATGAGCTCTAGCATTCTGTGCTTTACCATTTCATGTCGAAAGGTGCACAGTTCACCAAAAGAATCTATTATTTCCTTAATGACACCATTATTTTCCTTAACATTATTTTAGTGCCTTACGATATGACAGTCCTGTCTGTAAAACATTCTTTTTTCATTTCAGAGTCAAAATGGCTGTAATTTTTACCTAAAACCACACAGTATTTCTAACTCTTTGTCAGAGGTTTTGCTCCATGCATCCTTTGGGTGGCAGAACACACCGCTGTGCACGTGTGTGAAGTGACAGCAGGAACAGACCATGGAATAGGATCTGCCTAGACAGCTTTAAAGTAACTTTCTGGCCTTTGTGCCACAACGTTTAAAAGATATTTGTGCTTTCCACCTGAAAGCTCCATCTGGAGGAAAATGGTAAGCAGCACCGGGATGGATTGTTCTCTCGGGTTCGGTAAGGAGGGCTCCTTTCGGAAAACAGTATCGAGGATCTGATGATCCTTTATGTTGCCTTTGGCTCCCACAGGCATTTCATCTGACGTTAGATGGGACATGCAGCAGTTCTACCTAGGGTTGTGTTTACCCCACCAGAGGAGTTTTCTATAAAATCTTTTCTTTTTTTTTCCTTTATTCTTTTACTTTTTTTTTTTTCCTGGAAAGATACAGCTGGCCAATGGAAACTGACTGTACTGCTTTAGGCCTGGCATTCTCACTGATTGACATCATTCTCCAGTAAATACCTCTCTGGGCATCTACACATGTTTACAAGGAACATTTCAAACATGAAATCATTCTCTTGTTCTACTAGTTCCTGCCCAGCAGATTCCAGCTGTGTAGCTTAGGTATGAAAAGACTGCCTAAAAATAGAAAAAAAGATGTCCCACTGACTATATTTTCTTCCATTCATACTATATTTTGGCACTCTGGGGTTTTTAATTTGGCTATTTTCGTTTTAGTCTTCTTAAAGAAGACCGTTAAAGCAAGATATAGGTCACTATTCAATGGAAATGAGAACCTGAGATTACATTTCTCCTCCATAAATAATAGTTCAGCTTTTTTTAATGTGATTGATGTGCCTTATTTTTAACATACTGTGATGTGAACTTGTTTTAATTTGAACATTTCCTCCCTCTAAGTGTTCTGATGGCAAATAACATCTTGCAATTGTTTTTCTAGCCTTGAATTCCATTTCCCCAAAGATAGCCAAAATTGCAAAACTTTGTTACAGTATTTTAATTTTACAGACATGTGAGTGAAACATTTTTGTCAAACTATCAAGAAACAAACCATTACATTCCCTGGAACATGAGAGCCTTTCAGTTAACTGATTACCTTCAGGCCCCTCACATTTTTTGATTGACAGAAATTTATTTTTCTTATTAAATGAGTATTCCAGCACAATGTTATGCATGGAAGGTTTGCGATGCTTTCTCAAACCCAAATGTTAGTAGTTTGTCCATTTACAAGCACCTCTACAATCTCATCGATCTAAATAGCCTTTAGCCCGCTGATGCCCAAAGCTATTACAAGGCAAGAAAGAATTTGTGCCTTCCTTTATCCCTTTGCTTCTGTCTCATGGAAAGCAGTTAATCTCTCAGTTTCAGGTATTTTCAGTTCAAAGCAGCTCTTTGGAAAAATACTGTTGCACAAGCAAATCCTATGAATCACAAAGCGTGTTATAAAGGAGGACAGGTTGCTTTTTCTCTGATCCCCTCTAGATAAGCTGGCCTGAGATCTGAAATTTAAATAACATTATTAGAAACTTGGTTTGCTTTACTTGGCTGATAACAAACTTAGAACACAATACGGAGGCAAGAAATATAACAGGAAGAAGTGAGATGCATCTTCTCTGAAGAACACAAAGATAGGTTTATAATTTTAAGAAATAAGATACCGTGGGGAAAAGCAGAGAAAAAGAAAAGAGGGAGCACAGAAAAGGCACTGGAGGATGAAATCGCTAATAATTGTTTCCAGCCTAAAACAGATTTATTTTTACTCTAACACAGCTTATCATTTCTTGTTTCTACTGCTTCCCAGAAACAATTGTTTATAGGATTTCCCTTTCCTTTCTAACCCCATGTACAGTAGTTTTACATTCCTCTTTATGCTATGGTCTGCTGTTACTTAATACATTATGCCTGTTCTTAGTGGTTACTAAGCATTACTTTTTATTTGTCCATTACTTTTTAAGCAGAAAAAATATTTATTGATTCTAATACATATAGAACTAAGTAAGATTAACTTTTCTGGTAGTTACAGAATCAAATGTGTATTCATGGCATTTGTATTAATATAAGGAAGGACTTTAAAATATATGTTACTTACTGTATGTTCCTCCAATCTGATCTCTTAGCCACTGTGAGAACAGGTGCTTGTTTTTGAGCCAAGCTTTTAAGTACATCTTGAATAACATTTTCTATTGCTTCAAGAACTTCAGAACTGAAAGAAAGACATTAATGATACATTTCATATGACAAAATCTAGTTCTACTTTGGGTTTTGATCATCTACCCCCACTCCTACAAAAATCACATAATTTAAAATTGCTTCAAGGACATACTTGTTTCAAAAATGAGAAGGAACTCTTTTGTTTTTTAATTTTGCTTTGCTCAGTTTCCCTAAAATCTTTGACTTTCCATTCCAGATACATGACTGAGGACACAATCAAAAGTACATTTCTATTCAATCCTGAAACCATCAAATTTTTCTCCAGCTGAACTTTTAGACCAACTGGCGGTTTTGTGATTAATGTTTTACTATAAATGATGTAATATTGGCTTTGGCTATGATTTGGGTTTAGTTGTTTTTAAATGCTGTAAATTTAAAAAATGTTCAAGAGTACAAATACTTCCTCTTGTACCATTGCATGTGAAACTTTTGATCTGCTGCCCTGAGCAAACTGTTAAAGGTTTTAACTATATGAAGGCTTAGTCTCAACAGATGCGCTGTGAAAATAATAGAATCTGTATCTTTCACCTAAAAAGGCCAAGTAGCCTTTCAGCATATCCCTTACAGCAAAACTGTATGCTGGTTTGTTATGACAGATGCTTTTTATTTTCATAAGCATACTGGCTCCAACATTTCAGCTGTCTTTAAAATTACAAGTGTACTATATGCCACCATAATTTAGGTAAGAATTAAAAGAATAGATGAAATTCACTTTAGCTCAAGGTTTTATCAGCAAAGTCCAATTTTGTCATTAAATAATATACTAAGATGAGTTGACACCAGTGCACACCACACAAAATTAATTATCCCACTGGTATAAAATCAGCAAGAATTCTTTTAAAACCTAGTTATAGGTCTCCTAAAACAATAGAGAAGTGTCATTAAAGCTCTCTTCTATCAGCTGAATATGCTGCTTCTGATTTCTAACTCAGCTTCCACTTATTCTTCATTCTGCTGAAACTAGATTACAATTTCTTAAAACAATTTCTACAAAGTATTGACCCTTTATTTTAACATGCTATTATAGTATCAACATTTTAAAAGCCCCACTACTATCATTAACATTTTTTGTCCAATGATATTAAAAAA
Source organism: Porphyrio hochstetteri (assembly GCA_020800305.1). Taxonomy (NCBI): domain Eukaryota; kingdom Metazoa; phylum Chordata; class Aves; order Gruiformes; family Rallidae; genus Porphyrio; species Porphyrio hochstetteri. The sequence continues at coordinate 11,214,990 of CM036921.1, read as the reverse complement.
ATGTTCAACAAACATAATGGGGTTTTTTTTTCTGGTTTTCAGATGAATAAACTTTGACATGCAGAGATTAATGGCTTTACAAAGGCAAAACAGTGAAGCATTTGCAGTGCTGGTAATACAAGGAGGCTTGGTCGTGCAGCCATTATATAAATTCATTTCTACTGTGTAATAGTTTCACAACCAAGTCCAGGATTCCCTATCTTTCATACTCATACTCTCTTCCTCCTAATTAAAATCCCACATCTTGTTGCCATATGCAAAATAGAAACTCTGTTAATCACAGAGGAAATGGTTGGCTGGTGAGCTGCATGTATAATGAAGCAACTAGGAAGAGGAAAATAGGTAAGAAAAGCTGACTATGGTGCAGACCTCCAACATAACAAAAATTAGAGTGTTGAAGGCAATAAAAATATGTATGGGCAGATGGACGAAAGAACAAATAGGTAGCATAGCATTTATGCTATTAATGTTGAAGATAATTTCTTGTGCTGTACAGAAGGAAGTGTCTACTCATGCTGCAACCTGTGAGAAATGATCAGGCAAACCTATGAGATACACAGTGCCTACCCAGTCTCTGCTCAGATTTCCCTTCCAACTAAACAAGAGTGAATTTTAAGTAGGCATACTTGGCCAATAATGTATGTTTTCTTATTAAAATTCTGTTAATCTCTGTAAGAAGAGGCAGAATATCAGCTGGGGGTACACAGACACTTGATGTCCTCCTATTTTGCAGCCCTTACAACATCTGTTGACCAACAAAGTGGGAAATTGGGATTGGCACAGAAACCTGAACTATCAAATTCTGCAGTAAACTTTCAAGCACATCTGGAGTATTAACCCAACACACTCCAATCCTCAGAACTGTACATCACTAAAGCCATGAGGTTCCCATACCCTGCCACAAAGACCAGGAATCAAGTCATCACCATCATTATTATTACTATCATCATCATCCTTTTCCTTTTAAAATACTTTTAAGATGCTCCCTGTCTGTTTTAGCCTCTGAGGCTGATATACTGTATGGAAAGTCTTCAAAGAAATTATGATTTTTTTTTTGTTAGTGAAATTCAGTGTATTTGTTTTGTCATGATTTTCTGTATTTCTGTCTGTACCTACAGATTTTTTGAAGAGGTCTGAGGCAATGGAGACGCTTTTTGCAGTGTGAGAGCCCCTTCTCCCCCGTGTTTTTGTAGAGGAGAATGTTTTAGTACGGGAGTATGCTTTTTGCTTTTGCACAAGCCCGTGAGGTGCAATGGTGCACTGCATACTCAAGTATTAACACGGAAGGGGAGCATAGGTGCTACTTTCCACATCTTTTACCTAGGGACACGGCTCTTCTGACCAGATAGACTCGGCTCCCTGAAGCTGGCCTTGTCCCCAGCTGGTGTTTCAGTGGAACATACACTGTGGTCCTCCATGAAGGTTCCCGCAGACCAATCCAGCTTCTCTGGAAGGGATGCAGCCATGTTGAATGGAGATTAGCAAATGCTGTTCTGCATGCTGGACTTAAGTCCCACAGCCTGAGGTCAAACCATAGGCCCAGAGAGAAAAAAAACACAGAGAATTTTTGTAGAAACCAAAGTCAAGATTTTCCCGCCCTTCGTGACTGACTGACCAAGGGTCTTTCCCACCTTTTCAGCGGACAGGCGCTGGCCCCACCCTTCCTGACTGATGGCTTTTCCCGCCCTTCCTGGCTTTTCCCGCTCTTCCTAACTAACCAATGGCTTTTCCTGCTCTTGCTAACTGACAGGAGACGGCCCTGCCCACCCTGACAGGAACCTTCTCCCGCCCTTCCTGACTGACCAATGGCTTTGCCTGCTCTTGCTAACTGACAGGAGATGGCCCCTCCCACCCTGACAGGAATCTTTTCCCGCCTTTCCTCACCGACCCCGTCCTCTGCTGGGAACCCCACCTTACAACTCTGTGAGCACATATTTAAGAACAAACTTCATAGCACCCAGATCTGAGGGTCACTGAAAAAAAGCCTCATTGATATTTCTTAAAAGCCTCATCAATATTTCTCTCATCCTTCTGAATGACCAGGAATTATTTTTTCCCTTAGTATCAGATGTCTTTTCCTGACTGTTCTCTGCAGCTGCAAGAAAGCTGAAAAAGCTAAAACCTCCTGTGCAGCTGCATGTGTTGACAAATGGGCTTCCTTCCCCAAAACAATGGAAATTCCTTAGACATTAAAGATTAACATTATTTTTGTCATTGAAATTCAGCATTCTGAAGTTTTGCAGTAGACTTGGTATATATTTTCAAATCATTCTCAATACACCATTAAAAACTCACTTCTGGAAGAGCTGGTGAAGGCCAGAAGAGTGCACCAGTGCACAGCCAGTTCCTCTTCATTGCCCAAACAGCCCCCCTGCACTCCCAGAGCAGAACTCCGTGCTTGATGTCCTCAGAGGGTTTTGAGTACACAGATCAAGGCTCCTTCACTGTTGAAAAAAAGTAAATCCTAGGAATTTAAACAGCTCTTACCTTGGCAGTTATGATATGCCAAAGTGTATTTTCAGCTCCTAACTACCTCATTGTAATTGAATGCCTGATAGTGGTCGGTCTGAGAGTGCCAGCAGTTACTTAGGAGATAAATGTCTTGAGGCTTGTCCTTTCTAGAGAAAATTTTGTAAATCCCACTCTTGATAACATCATATTTACACATGGCAGTCAGTAATATTGGACACTGTGCTCTATCTAGCTCACTGCCAATAGCATTTCAAACATTGCAATACTTAGACATGTTAGCAAGTTAGATGACATAGTGTTTAAAGTGTTGGATGCAGCTGGTTTCTCCTGCTGTTCCATTAGCTACTACCCCTGAATCTTTCTTTCTCAGTACTCATAAGATTTAAAAGCCCAAATCCAGCTTGGGTAGGTAATTAAAAAATTCATGCATTGATTTATTCAAGGAAAACCTCAGGCTATGATGAGATGAACACAAGATGCTTCAATTAACAAAGGCAAGCAAAAGAAAAGGGAATTAATAAACTGAAAATTTCAGATCTTTCATCTTAAGTCTTTGGCCTTCGGGTACCTTGAGATCACTCTGGAAATATTTATGTAAAATCTCTGTGGCTCTTTCCAGCAATTCAACATCAAAATCAACAGATTTTTGTTTGATATAGAACTGAGAAAATTGTATGCCCCTAGCAACAGAGTGCAAACAAAACTATACACATCAACTTGTGAGAAGCTAATTTAATGACTTGTCTCTTCTTCAGCGCAGCAAACAGCAACTATAAAAAAGCTTATACCAGAGTTAACAAAGCTTTAAAATAAGCAAGAATGACAAAAATTTCTGTGCTTCAACCTTAATATTGTACATTTATATGTAAATCTATAGAGAGATATATGAACACATAAATCGGTATCCATAATATGACCGGTATATGACCTACAGTCAATAAATAACTAACAGGTTCATTTTTCTAAAGTCTCTCTCCTCCTCCCTCCTCTTCCCTCCTTCCTTTTAAGTTCTACTTGAGTTTAAAAAAAAATCTACTTCAGTAGCGAATACTGACTTCATTTTTATATACATTGGGAGGAAAATTATTACAAAACCAAATAATGAATTACATGTTGGGATGGAAAGAAAAATGTGGGAAAAGCAAGGTGACAGATGCAGCTAGAGCTCAGTGCTTGTCTTAGGCTTCTACAAAGACATGCAGTAGAGGGCACCACAGATGCCCGAGAAAAGAAGATTGCCTCTTGGAAGCTTCTCTTAAATGTAACACCATGATGTCACTAATCCTGGTTAAAACTGGTCTGATAGGTAATGAAACAGCTTCGGGTTTGTTTGCTTTAAGAGATACCGTGTTACCAAACAGCTCTCTTAAGACTGCCTCTTATCATAGACACATGTTCTTGTCAGGATAGTTCTAGAGGAAGCTGTGCTATGAGAGTCTGTATGAGCTGAGGCTAATTTCAAAGTTTGACTGTACGTGCTCGATCTGTCTCCATCAAAGACTGCTGCTACCGCTACATGCTACACAATACAAGAGCTATGCAGGACAAAAAATGTACATTTATTTTAGTGCCAAGATGTTAAAATGCTTGTTGCTGATTTCTCATATGTAACTGCCTCAATAGAATCATTTCTATATAAATGCATATGTATCATTTCTCTCCATTGCAAACCTTATCCAAAGATTTTTCCCCTTTTGCTATGTAGCTAGCCTCTCACATTAAGTTTTAATTATTTCTGTGGCAAGCATTTCTCACCAAATGGTCTGACCTTAATTCTTTTAATAGATGGGCAGGCGTATCAGCGGACCTGATACACTTTATTTACAGTTAATGTCAAATACCACCTCAAATCCAGTCTTTCACTCAAGCCTGGAAAAGAAAGGGAGATGCCTGTAAAAGGTAGTGATTCAGTGCAAGCAGAAGCATGTGGGCCAGCTGGGAGTGCTGAGGAGATGGAGGCTTAAAAGCTTTGATGAGAGCAGGGGGGGAGGAAACCCCACCAGCTATCTAAGAGCTTCTTGGGAAGATGGCTACCTTAGTCCAGCATGCTTGCATTTCTTTCTGGCTTCCTTGGTTGTGATCTGAACAATCCTTGGAAGGACAGACATTTTGTGAGCCAACGGATTTTACTGGGAATAAGCGAGAAGGAAACAGGAGCCAGATCTATCACCTGCCAGTTACATGAAAAGTTACTGATCTTCTTCCAATGAGCAAAACCCAGAGAAACAGGAGATGAAAAGTCATTCACTGATGACAGCTGATAACTTCAAATGGGATATCTCCTTCCAACTCACTTGCTTGGTTAATAAAAACAGTAAACCAACCAAAACTAATACATGTTTTCAGTTACGCAGCTCTGGAGTGAGAAACACCTGTAAAATATTTATTCTGCAGTGAGCCAAATCACCACCATAAGAGGAAGTGGCTCTTTGTTACCATCCCTTCTTTTTGTATTTTATCTTTCAGCCAGAAATAAACTCAAACAGCCCTTTCTTAAAAGGAAAAGTAACTTTCACCTAACCTCTGCCACACTGATTTTCAGATCCAACATTTTCTAATGCTTTTACGGGCAGTAATGTATTTTGGGTGGCAGAGCAAGACAGGTATTTCAGACAAAGAAACACAAAGTAAATTAAAGAATACCTTTCCCCAGTTTAGCCATGTGCACTCTAGTTCACTGACAATAATTAAGCTGCAAACAAGCAGCGTTGTGTGACTGAACATCCGAAGACACAATTTTTACATGCTGAGAAGTTTGAGCTTGCCCAGTACTACCACTTCTCATTCCTAAACATAAATAAAACAAAGAGATTGTCGTGCTTTTGAAGAATCTACAGGTCTGTCACATACAAATAATAAATATAATTGTCTATATTATGGACAAAATGTTAAACTCTTTCTCTGCCATCTTCTATACGAAAATCCCATGACAGCTGAAGAGTAAGAGAGATCAGGCAAATACATGGCACCACTCTCTGCACCAAATGCCCATCTATTCCAAAAGAGATAAACACCTATCCCTGACCTTCTACCCCATTTTTCATTGCTAGGAATGGGCATCAAATTAAAATCTCAGCTGAAATGCTTCTATAGCAGCTGAATAAACAAGGCAAGGACACTATGGGTGAGTTACAGACAGTTCCTGCCACTCTCTGGCAGCTCCCAGAAATCAGCTGCTCGTATTGCCTGTATGGTAAAAACCTGAGCGAACCCACTCAGCACCAGTGGTAAGTGCTCAGGTTAGGAGGACTTACATGTCATACCACAAACGTGGTAATAATATCTAATAAGTTGATTTGTAAACATCTATATACTTATAAAAATCCAAATCTGGTTTTAACTGAACATTGAATAAACATGTTATTAGGAAAAATACTGATTAAAAAAATGTGTTAAAGGGAAAATATGTTGAAACAAACAAATGGAAGATATTTGTGCTACAACATAACTGGAAAGCATGAATGTCTTCTTTTCCACGGTCACGTGATAGCTTGAACATAGCAGCCGTTGAAACAGCTGCACCATTTCTTCTGGCTTTCAAAAGGTAAAATCTCTTGTTTATTTTTTGCTTTCCTTTTGTTGGCAAAATCCTAGAAAGCATGAAAACTCAAGTGTGATTTTGCTCCTTAAATCCAAAAATGCCAGCTGCTGTACATTAAAAATGCTTGAGCCAAAATCTGTTCTTTCATTTAAATGAATGTTATACCAGTGCTGTCATGGCCCCAGATTTATGCCAACAGGTAAAACTCAGGATGGACTTTAGACCTTTGTTATTAACTATTTAATAATGCCTGGGGAAGGTGAAGTAAGAGGGTGATGCAGGAGTCTGTTCTAAGCACTGTGTGCCATATAAATAAGGAAAAGGGTGGGACATTTGATAAACACACTTCTACATCATTTTTGAAAGCCTAGATTAAAATCAACTTTATGTCATCCTTTACAATACATTTGGTGATTTTAATTAAGCTACTAATGTTAGTTGCTCCACACTGCAAAAATGCCAGGGGCACTGTGATGTCATTTTGTATAAAGGGCAACCTTTGCTTTGGAGGGTCCTAAGGCTCAGTAAAGAGTGTATCGAATAAAATACAGCATAGATGTCTTATCTTGGTTTTGCTCAGGGTTTGGTTTTTTTTTACCAGAGGAGAAGAAAAATTAATGTGACTCAAACATAAACATGAATCCAGCCGAAAACATGTCTTACCAAGCTGTTGTATAAGCAGCTCTGAGCACAGTGAGACTGTTAACCGGCCTTCAGAGAAGACTTCTCTGCGCTGCATTTCCAGGACACATTTTTACAGACATTTTTAGTCCACTCAAACATTTTTCAAAGTATTTCTATGTATTTCTAAACCACTCTTTGTACTCAGAGCAAGCTCAAATATGTCAACTGGATGTCACTACTGTAAACCGTCTTCTGTATTTGGGCACAGAGGAAGGGATCACATTTTGCTTGGTTTTGCCTTGTTTCACTGCTGTTGGGGATGAAGGCTACCAACTGTCTTGAGTCTAGCTTGATGGATCTTCTTCCTGACAGCTTTCCATGTGCTGGTTTAGGTCTGGGCTCTAGAAGGTACTGGACCCAAAGAATCACAAGGAAATGTATGCAGCTCATAGCTACATGAAGGTGTTAATTAAATGCCTGGTTAATAAAACTATGGAGCCTAGGCACATAAATACAAACTTCAGCTCTTCCTGGCTGATCTCATGTATTGATCCCAAAGGGAGTTCAGCACTGAATTGGGCCTTAAAGAATTGAATAGAACAAGTTTATACTATTCTCCAAAGATAAAATCTTCTGGCACAAACGGGAGTTCTGAGCTGGGGACTAAGGGTTTTTCTACACTGGAAAATTGACTGGAATTCCTCTTGCAGAACAAACTATTCTGCAATGACTGAGTCAGACTCATGACTTTCCCAGGCTACAATATCCACACAGGGAGCTGTTGTGGGTTGGTTCCTCAGCAGTAGCTGTTGTGGTCCCTTTTCCCAGACAGGTAAATGCACAGTGTCTATGCATGTCCACCATAGGGAAAAGCTTGGGGGTTTTATAGAACAAGACTTTTTGTCTGATATATAACGTGGAAGAATGGCAAAGTAGGAAGGGAACTTTCAATCAGATTGTGATGCAATTGATTAAGTATATTTAATTTACTAATATAAGATATATTATTATAATTTACTATGATTACTTACATGCTAAGAACATCTCTACATCTGCAAGGCTGTGTCTATTACAGGATGTTCATCAGCTTAACTAAATCATTTTAAAACCCCCATATCTAATTCATTCAGTGCAAAAATATTAACAAAATTACTTGCTCTAGTCTCTGATCGATGGATCTCGTATCTCAGTCAGCAGCCTTCCAATAACATCATGCACGTTGTTACAAAGAAATACACAAGAGTCAAGCTTCTTCCCTGTCAGTACATTCATCTTAATAAACAATAAATAAACAATAACTAGCCCCTTGCTGCCAGCAGCACCTTGGGGTTAAGAATTCCTGTTAAACCTTAGGCACAGGTGGGTGACAGGTGGGTCTACCACTTGTTACCAGACAGCGAGCACCTTTCCAAAATCTGATATAGTGTTAATTTATCCTTTCAATGTTTTTCTGCATGTTCTCTACTCTGTAATGTTAAAGGGTCTCTCATGCATTGTGCTGGAACGCTTCCATGTTTGGATCCACTCGCGAGGAATTCTGAGTGCCAGGAATGCAAGATTCAAACCCTAACATGTCAAGAAATAAAAAATAACTGGTGTGGAAATACCATTGCTCAAGATGCTATCATCCATCCATGAGTTCTAAGAAAACAATCTTTTAAAGCTTTCTCTATAAATTAAGCTGAAGGCTTTCTTTTATTAAAGCTTGGTACCTCATCAGCAGGAAAACGAACATGCTCAGCCACCAATGCAGATTCTCATTTGGTGTGGAGAGCTGGATGAGATCATATCCTCAGCAAAATTACAGAATGCTAAGAAGCAAATCAGGAGAGCCAATTCCTAACTCTCATTTTAACGACAGGGTGCCTCATATTAGTGATGTAATGTAAGCAAATAATAGGTGTTGCTGAACAGCTGCTCTTACACTGTATTGGCTCTTCTCTCCTAAAGATTCAAGCAGGAGAAAACCGTTCCTTTATGGTTTAAGTAAATTGATTTTCTAGTATATCAGCTGTATTATGATGGACAAGACATCAAAATCTTAATTTTTACTTAATTTTTAAAAATTATTCCATTGAAATTAGTTAATTTCTTAGAATGGGCTTATGCTATAGAGACTGAAAGTTTGCTGAGGTGTAGATTTACTTGCAGAAAAATGGATTCACTGAACAAATGATATCGTGACATGTAAAGAGAGTAGTAATAAGAATACTGCTTCCTCTTGGATGCTCTGAAAGTATTCTTTACTTTCTGTAGTTTTTCAAGGACTCACTTATAAATATTTACAATCTAAAAGAAATTTTCACAAGTGTGAAAAAGGCAGAACACTTTATCTTAAAGCCATTTTTTTAAACAAAGGGGAAAAAATTTGTCACAGGAAAATAAATACTCAGATTTACACAAACATATTAGCAATAAAACGGTCATTTGAATATTTAATAGGAGGAAGACAATTACACCCCATCGATTGTCTGGAAGGACACAAATCTCTCTGGATTTGTGCATGTACCAGGATTTCTGACGTGCTATGGCAGTGTAAGCACTTCTAGCCCCGCAGTTGGAAGTCATTCCACTGGTTCTAAGAAGTGCTGTGCGGATCGTGTGTTTTCTGGGAATCATGGCTTTACCCGCAGGACCTGATGGGAATCTGATTGTCCTTGTCCTGGCAGAATGAACAGTCACAAGAACAACTGTGTATAATTTCCCTGTGGAGAAAAATGTTGTGGCAAGAGGATTCCCAGGGGGTCCTGGGAAAAAAAAGAGATGAGGTTTCATTCTGGTGCAGCATTACAAGACTATTACCTAAACCCTTTCATGTCACTTCTACACTGGAGCAAACCAAGAACGGCTGGTAGGAAGAAAATGATAAATAGACATTGGAAAGCCAACCTAGACACCTCTCAGGTGGAACTGGAAGAAACAGGACAAAGAAGTGCCAAAATAGGAGAATTCAGTTAAGTAAAGAGGTGGAATTACGGAAGAAAACATTGTGATTGTTTCCTATTGGCATGTATTTTGAAAAACTAAGGCAGAGCCTTCAACCTCAGAGACTGGAGGTCTGAAAGGTGACTGGCTGGAAGGTTTTCGTAACACTGTGCCCACCTTTTGGTTTCAGAAGTGTGCATCTCTCGGGAGCTTATTTCCCAGCTACACTGTACTTACTCTCCTTGTGCGGAGAGAAAAACAACACAATGCAAACCAGAGAGGTCACTGTACATATACCAGGTAGATTTAGTCACTGAAAAATGTAGAATTCAACAAAAATAAAACTCATTTACATGATGCAAAAGCCAATATTTATAGAGATTCAAACTGATTTCTGATCCTAGTGGAAAACTTCTCATTTCATAAATTAAATAGTGCTTGCTTTACAAGGTAAGTTTTTCAGGCGTATCTAATCAACATCCTCATTCATATTAATTTTATACTATTATGGGGTAACAACAGAGTCCTGACTTTTTTTTCCTGTTACAGATCACTCAGTCTTCTGATGGAGAGTTAAACTGTAAGTAAACTTTTACTCTGGAATGCTATGTTTCAGTGCTTTGTATGACACACTTGTAGTAATCATATTAAATGATATTCTGAGTCAGCCATGCCAAAACACTGCAATAAAAATACTTCCTGCTAAGTGTTTGAGAAATAATTATCAATAACTGTTTTCAACGTTTCACAAGTATAAAATCCCAACATGGACTTGCTGTTTGAGGAACGCTTCCGTGCAGCACAAATGCACATTTTTATCATAATTTTAAAAAGAAATGTTGTCCCTTTTGCCAACTGGCTCCTGAGGTAAGAGCCTTGCTTATAAATGCTGTGAGGCAGATTGGAACTAACAATATATAAAGTTCATCTTTGTGCTCTCTTCATTCTCACATCATTACCAGTAAGATCAGCAATAGGGTATTTGCATTGATTTACAGCAGCCATTTACAATCCCTGGATTGCAGGCATTATTCATCCATGGAAACTCCTGTCCTACTCTCCTTTTTTCCCCAAGTGTAATACTGACTATCATCTTTTTTTCTACTTGTGCCCCTATCTACGTGGTAAGAGAGATGAAGCTTCTGTCACTGGAGCATCCTGCACAGAAGTCAACTTCTCTAAAACCAAGTCTAATGGAAAAATACGGCTTTGCTGATACTTGGGGAAGGTAACCTGAAAATGCAACGAGAAAAAGGCTGAAGTTCTTAAATCCTTTCATACCCTGATTTGCATAGGCATGACATGCTCCCAGACATCTCTGTGTACCAGCACGATTTGGCACGGAGAAGGGTGGTCAGCAGTGGAGCAACACAGGGACTCCATAGTGAAGTTGAGTGCATTCAAATAGAATTGTATTCTGTGTATGGTTATATTGTGCTCAGTTTTGGCTCCCCCAATTCAAGAGTAGTGTGGAGAATCTAAAGGAGGTTTAGCAGAGGGGTGCTGAGATGCTCAGGGCCAAAAGCACATGGCCTGAATGGAGAGACTGAGGGTGCTGGGCTTGCTTATGCTGGTGACAAAGAGGCCAAGGACTGATCTCTGCTTGAATAGTCCTTAGGAGACAACAGCAAAGTCCTGCTTGGTAGGTAGTGTCATATGACAGAACACAGAGACAGGGCCATAAATCACAGCGTGGGAGGTTCCGTTGAAAATTAGGAAAAACTGTTACTCATTTTTCAGGCATCCTTTGAAAAACAAAACCAAACCCCCCTCAATGACTACAAAAACAACACTCCAGTATGACAACAATTCAAAAACCTAATCAAAAATATCCATCCTCTGGTTTCTAACACTTTCAGCCATCTCCTACCTTCATTATTACACATACTACACATACTTTGTCACACACTTATGTAACATGTATGAAGCGTACATTAACTGCATGCCACACTTTTGTTTGCATGCAATTAGCAGCTGACAGAACACCAGTTGCTTGGTGAGGAATGAGTTCTTTTTGTACAAGTGAAACCCAGAAGTGCTTAATTTGCAGTGTAATATTGACTATCATCTCCTTGAATCAAAAATTAGTTTTTTGTAATGACTTCATTGAATTGTTTGGGCACCATTGCATCACTTTGTCCAAGAAAAAAGTTGGAAAGAAAAGAAAAACTATTAAAAGGAAACTGCAAAGATCCATTGGCCCAAACAATGTGAGCATGCTAATTAACTAGCAACAGTTACTTGAATAATCAAGGCAGGTTGTTTCTTGTATTTATTACAGGCACCTCCAGGTATTTATTACATCATCTGTGATATTAATCTAGTCATTTGTTCAGAGCACAACATTGGAACTTGTGTGCTAGAGTAAAGGGGCTAATTTTGACCATTTAAACTGCAGATATTTTATTTAAGGTACTTTATGACACCAAGAAGTTTTCACTTCTCCCTTAGGATTTTAAATCTACTAGCACTATTCCACCAGTTTATCCTAGTTTTCATGCTTCCTAAACCCAGTTCCAACCATCCAGCTTTTCAGTACCCAGTGAGAAGACTGGTCTCCTTTCCTTTGCATCTTTTCAGTTCCCACAGGCCAGAAGGTAATATTTTCAACACAGACTATTCAAGAAGTGCAAAACGTTTACAGCATGTGGGACAGAGGTATCACTATGTTTAAAACCTGAGGCATGGACTCGCCTACAGGCTTTCTGACCATATGACTGCTGTCTCTACAGAAAACCTGCAATAGTAAAGATACCAACTGCAGCTATATAAATATTGCCTCATGCTTTATCAGATCAACTGGTGTTTGCAACTTTTTTTTCCTAAAGTCATCCCTGAGAGTTCACACCCATTATACGGAATTCATTGTTTGAATCTCATTTAGTAGTGTCTGTCTCCTTCAACATACTGCTGAAAGGACTCAAGAATTGCCACATGAAAACTTCTTTTGTATGAACTTTTTAGTGCAGCTGGCAACAAAATATAAGTAACATCTACCATGCTTCCCTGGATTGGTCTAAGAGATGGACAAGTAGGAGGACAGCAAACACCACAACGCTTTGTAGTCCAGTTTGACAACTATTCTTGCCTTCCATTCCTAATAAAAAGCATAACATGCATTATACTTGTAAATCCAAAGTTCACTTAGTCTGAAATTCTGCTTCTGAAAGCAAGCAATACTGAACATCAGGAGAAAAGTATATAAGAAAAGCTTCTATCTATGCTTTCCCGGCACACTCTGCCCATGTCCTTCTGTTTATGAATCCAGGACTTCTGGAAACAGAGGTGGTTTCTTTGTATTCATTGCATTTTTCTTCTAAGGATTTGCACGTGCACATTTTTAACATACAGACTGTCCTGCGACAGGGAGTTCCGCAGATTAACTACTCACTCATCTCCCTGAACCTGCCATCTGCTATTTAGCTAGGATGGCCCTTACTATGCTGAACAAGGCAATGAACGTTCAGCCTGTGTCCACCTTTCTCAGGCCACTCAATTGGATTTGTTTGGGGTTTTTTTGTTGTTTCAACATTTCCTTACACTGCTTCCCCTCACTCCTATTGGCACTGGCTGGGGCAAGAAAAATAATAAAAACCAGAGGTGCAGAGGAAAATGGGAAAAAGCAAAGGCAGAACCAGTCAGGAGCCTGAACCAAAGAGAGGGGAAAACAGCACTGAATGTTTGCAGGATGATAGCTGGGACAGAGAGCAAGAGCAGGGAAATAGGCTGAGAACAAACATGCAGGAAGGGGAACCCTAAACAACAGAAATAGGTGATGATTCCAGGCAAGACCCTCTCTCTTGTTTTGGATGATACAGGTATAGACATTCAGAAAGAATCTTGGCCATCTGAACTTGGCTGGAAGCTACACACTCCCTCTATTCCCTCCTCCCCCCATACATGTCAGCTCTGCAATCAAATGAAAAAATTATGTTTCAAATTCCTTAACATTTGGGCGCACAAAGGCATGTTTTACCTCCCTTGTACTCCCTGCAATCCCACTGATGTTTCAGCCCATGGGAATCTAAGATCATAGTTTGGCTCCAAGGAAACTCAATGTACAGAAGTACATTAGGGAGATATACCATCTTTTCTCACCACTGGAGGGAACTTTTTTGCCCTAGCTTGAAAAAGAACTTGGGTGTGATTAAGATAAAATAGATTATGGAGAATTTGATATATGTGTAAATGCCTCCAGATATTTAATCAATGGGGAAGCAGTGGAACAGGTTTGGGCAGCCTACAGGTTGATGACCTGTTCTGATAACACCGGGCTGGACTATAGAAGTCATTCAATATCCATCCTTGCTGCAGTTTCTCATGGCCAGCTACCTACATGGAGCACAGATTCCTGATTTTATTAGACTTTAACTTGCCACTCTCACACAGGCTATTGCATAGGATGTAAGAAAGTGATCTGAAAAGAACATAAAGGTTTACCTATTAAAAAAAAAACCAAACAAATAAACGGGGAGAGGGGGTGGGGGACCAAGCCCACACCATTTTATATCCAGATTGGGACGGAGAGGAGGAGACCATAGTAAATATTGGCTAGGAGTCCTACTATATGCATAGACACGAAATCTTGGCTGCCCACTGTATGAGCTAAAATGTTGGATAGTAACAGTGCTCTAGAAAAGATTGAACCCTGGGGCTTACTGCTAGGCAATGATGGATTTAATTAGCAGGGTGTGTCTAGAGGGAACGACAGAGATTCTTCTCAGGACATGCCTACACTTGAAACTGTGTGGGGTTTTTGCATCTCTCTTAAATGATTTGAAAAAACTATTGTAGGATCAAGGCACTCGTACCTGCTCACAATACCATCCTGCGTGTGAGACACCCTGCTTTCTGTCACTGCAGCTCTGTGCAGTAACTCGCTCTTGTTAGTATGAGTTATTATTACATGAGCTTGGGTACATTTCTTATCTTGTTCAAACTCCTGTAGTGTTTTGTACTATTTCCTACATGTTGACTAGTGAACCATTTCACACCATTTTGGTTACAAACAGAAGAAAACCTGGCAGATCAGTGTGCACCTCAGAAAAAAACAACAAAGAAACCCCAACCAGTGAAATTGCTGAAGTGCCACAGTGTTGCCACTGATCAGCCGACTACATTAAACAGCACACTACCATTTACGCAACCAAAGATTTTGTTAGTCAATAAACCCATGTAATCTTAACGGAAAGAATTAATCTTACATAACTGGAGTTTTGTTTCAGGAAATGAACTTATACGGAGATTCTGTCTCTCAATTTAAAAGATTTAGTGCAAAAAAATGTTTTTTTGCATTCCACTTCGCAGTTTTATTTCTTCTTTAATTTCCAGGAGTCCATACTAGGAAATAATTTAAGAATAATGCCAGGAGGAATGGGATGTGTGTACCAGGCTTGGGCGCAGACAAGAAATGGGGTCTCGAGCTGCGCTACTACTTGTGAGTCTTAAAGACCTCCGAAAATTTCTGAACTCTTCCATGTTAGTTGTTCTGTCGGCAAAATGGAAACCGAGCGCTGGGTTATCTCAGGGAGCGGCTGTTAGCGCTGGTATCCATAGAAGGCGCAGCTGGGGACTGCGCTACTAGTATTACGAATGTAACAAAATCAAAGAAAGCAGGATAAGATTTCATGGATGGGAAACGCTGCCTTAACAAGAGCCTTTTTCAGACGTCCTTCTCTCGTGACAAAAGATGAGGAAATTACTGGTAAACGCATTAAATTGTATTACAGGAGGGAAGAAAGCTGCCATCTATACGTGCTGCCGAGAAGAGAAAATAAGCACTGAGCTGTACTAGGTACAAAAATGTTTGTGTAATGAGAGTGATCCTGAATCAAGCTTGTGTCCCAGGGAGGGAATTTCGTTTGCAAAAGAACTGCAGGGAATTGTTCTGCAAAGAGCATCTAAGCCTGCGGCCCCCCTGCCTTTCCCAGGAGCTCTGGCCACTTAGCTTACCCTTTCTGGCTGTGAAGGCTGAAAAGAGTTCACAGAGGAGCAGCAGGATCAGACTTCCCCTCTCACCTTTTGTTGCAGGAAAAGAAAAGGGTTTGGGCGAGTCCTCTAAAAGCACTTCAGACTGAATCAGAGCACAAACCAACCCGTGTTACCCACCAATTTATGCTCACAAAACCCCCTCGCCTGCGTAACTCCTGAAGTTCAAAACCTTTAATGCTGCTCTTTACAACCCAACACAGCCAAGCACCTTGAAGGCCTTGCACAAACGATACCGAAGCCCTCATTCGCTATGACTTCAATATTCCCTAGGTCCGATTTTAGCTCCCACTGAAAAGTGACGTAGGGAACCCCCCCCCCGGCCGCACAGCCACGCACACACGCACCTATTCCATCCCACCCAGCGCTACCAGCTCCAAGTCACCGCGATTAACGCCTTTCACGTAAACACGCTTTTTTTCTTACTTGAAATGTTAATGCCTGCTTAGCGCAAGGTGAAAGTCTATCCAACGATAGAATCCCTTAAGAGTGTTAATTAAGCAGGACAATAATAATCCACCGGTGATTTATAGCGAGGTGGATTACCAGACCGTAGCGGTTGGTCTGATAGGCATTTATTGCCTACTTAACCATTTAAGTATAACAAAAAAAATCATTGTGGTACAAAAGGTGATGAATGTTGCTGCTACAGCAGTCCGTTAAGATGATTCATTAGCATTACAAAGAGGGCTGCAGCCTGCGTGCCACTTGGAGCCTGTAAAAGTCTGGGAAAGTGAGAGGCATTACCATAGGAAACGCTGCGTGCTGGAGGTGCGCCGATAGCATCTCAAGCCCCTCTCTGCAGATAACATCGCTTCTTCCAGTTTGCACTACAAGGTCTAGGGATGCTTTGTACTCCTCGGCTCTCCTGCTAGAGAATGTGGCTTCCTGGCAGCGGCGAGGCGATGAAAGGCCCCGATGCTCTGGCACACGGGAGGCCCCCCCCCGCCCCCGAGCCCGAGCCCCGCACCTCGGGGCTCACCTCCCGCTGAACTGGGGTGCCCGGATTGCGGGGGGCTGCTCCCCTGCCGGATGACGTGGGGCCGGGAGTTACGGTCACAACAGCCACAAACGACTTTATTAAACGCACGTCAAATTAAAGGTGGTGTAATCAAACGACAGCTGATTCCTGCTGGGCAACAGTGATACTCCGATACACGGAGTAGTAGAAGGGTTAAACCAGCGTGTAAACGTATCCAAAATACAAAAACTTCAATACTGTCCTAACAAATTATTCCCTGAAAAGTGGAACTAACGAAGCCTGATCCCTTATAGGTTTATGTTACACGTCGTAACACCTCCCTCTTGGAATAACCCCAGCTGTCCTGTCCTCCACCGCATCTCACGGCAATGCCTCCAGCCCCCTCGCCCCCCGCCCCCTCATCAGGAACATGCGCTCTCTGACTGTCTGGGGAGTACCCTAGCATGCCTTGGCATCTCTCCCCCAGCCATTCCTTGACCTTTTTTTTCTTTTTACCCTTAATTATGATTATTTGGCAGCTGAACAAAACAGCACTTTCACCAAGGAGCATCAGAGCAACGTGCAAACCAGTGGAATGGCCCCGTGTTGTCAAATACAATGAATAAATGTCAAATCCTCCCTTCTTCCTCAATGGGAACATTAATAAGGTTTCCTTCCTCTACTTAGGTGCTAATTCTTGCAAAACTGGTAAGGACCTCGTATCTCGAAACGTCTGTGTAACCTGTGACAAATGTGTCAGCACCTTGGAAACTGGGTCAGACAAATAAGAAGATTGTGCAAGTAGTTTCCCTTGGGAACCAGACAAAAAGGCACGATAGCATCTCCACTGACCAGAAGTCAGTACAATCTTGTTTATATATTCCATCTAAAGTAAAGCATCACCCAGCGCTTCCTAAATTACAGGAAGAGTGCACAGCCCTGTTCAGACTACCTGTGTCCGCTCAAAACAAGCTAGACCAGGTTCCAAGAACAAGAAACTTGCACCAGAGCTGGTAAATTCTGCTTCTCAGGAGGCAATGAGCCTATTTTATTTCTCAGAGGGTGAATTAGCACAGCTATCCCAAATCCTGGTCTGGAGATGACAGATAGCTTTGGTGGCTCTGCATGGCTTTTATTTCCACTTCCAGACACTTCAGTTGTTCAGAAATGAATGTTGAAAGTGAAGCCTTAGAGATACTGGATCTGGGAAAGGCACTGGAGCTGAGGGACATGTGACATCACACAATGTTGTTTAGTGTCATTTCACTGCTTATGAAAGTGTAAAAGCCAGATTTATATACCCGATGCAAAACATATTTCCATTTTGTTCTTCTAGGGGAGGAAGGCATTGTCTGCATACATAACCTGCAGCAACACTCCATCACAAGACATGCTAAACTGGAAGGGCTTCACCTACAGTAAGGGGACAACTGTTTTCAAGCAAGGTCATTAACCCAGTAATCAGCTTTCTAATAACCAGCTGCAGAAATGGTAAACGTCTTTAAAATTAACTACACTGGTTAATGAATCGTGAGTGCTCTCACCTCTACATATGCCTCTAGAATCCCTGGGACACTTGCAAGTCTCAGCTCTTAGTCAGTAATGCCCAAGGGAAGGGCATCAGTGTCCCAGGTGTATGACAAACAGCAGGGAGGCAGGGAAAGACAGACCACAGTGGGAGGCTGGTGGGAGCACAGGCTAAACCAGAAAGAGAAGCAGAACACATGTGCCCAGTGGAGCTGGGTGACATTCAGGGTGGGCTCGGGAACAAGGATGAAGACATTGAAAAATCCATGTTTGCAAAGCAAAGGAAAAGAGTTAAGATGTCAACTTGATATATTCTTACTTTTTCCCCCCCACATACTGAATTTAACCATTTTACTCTATCTATTCCTTACAAAGTTCCTACAAATGTATACATGCAGGTCTTACCATCCCAGACCACACTTCACTTGTCATCTCTTCCTAAACCTACAGAAACACAGAAAGTCAATGCCTTGCGTCTGTGGAGCAGAGAAGTAGGTCACAGCTCAGAAAAGCTGCTGGGAATTTTTGGACAAAGTGCTTTTTCCCATCAGAAAATGCCTGCTTGTCAAAAATAAAAGTAATATATTGATTTCCACGGAAATACAGTTAGGCATGTTCGGATATTTCCACAAGAAGAATCTGTTGTGAAGGAGAATAGTAGCAACGTGAATGTTCGTTTATTCACTCCCAAAGTGAGAAAAATACCCAAATGTATGGTAGCACCCTAACCCATGCAACAGGACAAGGGTTTATTCTCTACACAGCTACTTTAGTCTGTTAAAATAAATAAATAATGAAAAACCCTAGGCCAAAATGAGATGGAGTGACCAAACAGCCTGGTGACTGAGTTGCACCTAGGAAGCACAAGGACTCCAAGCAAGCTCTTCTCCAACCCACTTCAGAGCCCCAGTTGGAGTCTGACAAAAGTAATGCTGAAAACATTATGTCAAATGTCTGCTCCAAAGCCCATAAAGCACTACTTGGACATGGCCCAAGTAAATACCCTAGCCACTGGATGTTGGCTATTCTGGGATGTCTCATTCTTTCTATTCATGTTTTGTTTTTTAAAATCATTCTGTGACAAATCTAAAACAAATGTCAAAACTGTTAATTTTTTTTATACACTAGATTTTTAATTTTTTTTTCTCTGGACAACTCCAGTTCTCAGTTTACCACCCTTAACTCTTCAATTCATTTTTTCTCTTACAACTTCATCCAAGTTGCTGGCCTTTAGAAGAGCGAAAGTCATTTGGCTCTTGCATAGGAAAACTTAATTTGATGTGTCCACTCTGTATTGTCCTATATCCCTGATTTTTCAAGGGCACTTAGCAAGCGTTTCAGGTCCTAAGTTTACAGGGATCAAAAAAGGTAACCAAGACAGAGTGCTTGGATCTGATGAAGAATTGGCTGCTGCCAAAGTCTGCAAATCAGAAAGTTTTAAAGATCACTCCTTTATACCCATATACCTGTGTCCTACTCTTGTTAGTACAGGTTGTAAAAAAGATTAGTGTAGCTTGTAAAAAGCTTTTATTTGCACTGGGATAAATAACTACTAACATTATTGAAATCTAAGAGAATCTCAAGACTGTTTGAAAGACAGTAAGAAAAGTATTTCGGCTCAGGAGACTCGTGTATAACCAGATTCACCACTTTCAAGAGAAAGCGGGTTTCTATCAGTCGAAGTTTTTGTAGAGTTCCTGTTGTTACTTTTTTCTCATCTTTATCCTAATGCAATTGTACAAAAACTAGAAAAAAAATATATCTTCTGAGACAGCATTGCTCTTCATGATTAAGTGTTACTGCATCTCGAAGACCCCAAAACATGAGAGTTCCTAGTCAAAACTTTAAATTTGGTTTACATGCCATTGAGCACATTCATTCATTCTGATCAATTCCCATAAACTTCTGTAGGTAGGTTCAGAAGACAAGTACAGCCTGTCCACCTGGACTTCTCAACCAGAAAGTTCCTGAGGTAGCAATTATTAGCCAGACACAGTGAAACCTTCTTTTTTTCAGAACTTTCCAGTAAGAACTATCCTCAAATGTGGATTTTTGAGTAAAGATGTGACAAAATGAATACTGTACTTCCATCCTATCTTGCTGCAGATTTGCCATATTTAATCCTGAAGGATAGAGCTACAGCATTCTGCACCATGATGACTTTGTAAGAAAAATAAAATTGCATTCACGGTGTGTGCATACGGATCCTGGCTGTGCTGCCACCAAAACCAGCCCTTTTCACAAAGGGCCAGGCCAAGCCTCAGCTGCTCTTCCTCAGACCCATCCTTTAACAGAAGCATCTTCTCTAACCCCAGCGCAACAACACAGCTCCCAGAAGAGAGCTGAATTAGGCTCTGCATTTTATTAGCTCCCCCGATGTCCAAGCTGCTCTTCCATACATACCAAATATAGTAAAGAGTAAATGCTCAGCTTTTTGTTCTTGCCTCAAGGCTTAGAAACAATTTGCAAATCCTCTCAATTCATTTGACATCCCCATTCCTTCCATTAGACTTGCTAACATTATCTTTCACAAAGAAACTTTTGTTTCTGCTGGAAATCTCTTAAAGATTCCTTTGACATTTCTCTTTCTCTTAGTATCCTGGCACAGGGTGCTCGACCTTCATCCTGCACTCACTCAAATCCTTCCAAGACACACTGAAACCTTCCATCTCGCTCTCCCAGGAGAGAGGAGTGCAGTCACTGTCCATACCTAAGGACAGAAGCCCAAAGATGTGAACTGCTGAGCCCTTCCCAGGGATGGGCAGTGTCCTCAGACCCCATCACATCATGGAGACTCGAAGGTGTTTTGAGCCTTGTCAGAGTTACTTTTCTCCATGATTTAGCCTTTCCTCAGAGTATGTGGTTCCTATCTCAGTGGGTGCTCTTCTCTCTTCTCCTTCCAGCATCTCTTCCTATCTGTCTCCAAACGAAGGAGCAGCCCAGGCTTTAAGTTAGAAATAACCCTACTCCATCAGATTCTAGGGTGCAAACTCCAGCTCCTTTCATAAGGAACTGGCACTTCTATTTGCAAATGTAATCAGTGTCATTCTGAAATAATCCAGATTACAGACCTGCTGCCTGAACCAGCATCACTTGCCAGTTATATGCAATGAAGATACTTTGTAAATAGGTTTTTATTTAAAGTGAAGGTCTTCTGTGCCACTCTGCTGATGGATTCAGGACACAGAATTAGACACAGATATAACTGGGTAGCGATCTCCACAGCCCTCACCTGCATGAAGGCACATTGCCTATGCTACACATATCCATATGGAGCATCCTACACTTCTCCTACAGTTATCCATCTGAAGAGGAGGAATTTGGTCCTTAGTGATTTCAGTTTGTCACCGTATCTCCAAGTTCTCTAGCAACTAAACAGCTGAAACCTCCTCCCTGCTCAGAGCTTTCCCCTGCCCACGATGAGCACGTTATTCACAAAGATGTTTTACCCCCAAAACAAATGCAAGGATCTTACAGGAATGTAAAAATGTTAATTGCTCGGACTTCACACGTTTATTTTCATAGGAGTTTCTGTTATAACTGAGCTTAAAAAAAAAAAGCAGCTTTTCTATGGAACTCATAAGAATCTATTTTATAGCCCTCCATTTAAGTAAACAAACAAACAAAACAGAACTGCTCCCTTCTGCTCTTTTCCCGACAATCCAAATATTTAGAACTCTTTATAGGATGCTAATTGTGGAAATTCATGCTTTTAAATTATTCTTTTTTGGGTGCCTTGAACAACAAAAACAACAGATTCTCTCTTGTGGTCAGACCACCAAAGCGGAGCAAAGCGCAGTCACTCTGGGAGTTTCTGCCCCATGTTCTGCTCTGCTTGTCCCTTTGAAAGGGGTCTCAATGAAGAGCCTTGTTGAGACCTCCGCTGGTGCCACTGTTTAGAGAGGGGGTCATTAGGAACAGTTTAGCCAGAACAAAAGGGGGTTTGTTTCTATTGTCCCGCTCAGAGTTTGACGATGTCTTTACTGAAAAATTATCTTAATCGCCTAACAGTATATATTTGCCTATAGGGCTCAGACAACTGCGGAAAAGGCTTGGGATGAATGCTGAAAAGATGCACTTCACAAAGCAAACTCAGTGCTGGCTGCGTGCTATTTAGGAAGCAAAAAATTCCCGGCTGAAAACTTAGAAGTCCCAGTCTCCCAGAGATAAAGTCTTACAGTGTTGCACTTGCAACCAAAGTATCCTCCACAAAAAGAGCAGCAGTAATACCAACCGCTCCCCACAGCCACGGGAGAGGCCCCGGCGAGATGCTCGGCTGGTGTAAATCAGCATACCTCCCCCTGCCAATTTACACCACAGAGCAACCGGGCCCTTCTTATTTGAAAATCCCCTAGCATAAACTTCTGATGAGGGATTTTCAGCTGCTAAAGCTCTGGGAGATTGCTTCATGCCGCCACTTGCAACGTGCAAACCTCCTCCCTCAGTCGGACCAGGCGCTGGAACGTTCCTCAAACCATGGAGAATCGGGGCCAAACCGTGCTACTCTGTGCAACTTGGGAAGGGATTTTTGTGGCCAGAGCTTTAGGGAACTGAATGAATCTCCAGCTTCCATCCTGCCACAGACCAGATCAGAAACACTGTGCTAAACCATCACAGATATAAAGTGATTTTAGAGGCAGAACCAGAGACAAAACCCCCGGGTTTTATCCGCAGAGCTCGCAATTGGCAGCTCAGAACTTCCAACCGAGTGGTTCTTCAAAAGAAACTGTTAAAATAATCGTTCCTATGGAAATGAAATATAAATAAAGGTAGAAGCTGACACCACATTAAGATAATGTTGGACCAAATTCTGTTTCCTGCTTATTTAAATGCACCAGATAAGCCTCGACGGGAGAGAAACCGTGGGGTGCAGCTGTTACATATAATCCTGCTTCCTACAGACCTGTAAAACCCAGTCTCCAAAGATCTGTCTGCTCCAGCAACAGAAAGTTTTATGATTCAGGGGCATGGTACATATGGTTTAGCATACACACCCCAATTTTCCATGCAACCTCCCCTGTTAGGATTACTAATACTTGTGGCATGAGTAGTTTGTACAGCAGCTGTGCAGGGGTTATGCAAGCGTTTATGTACACATCGGAATAAAGGCACAAAATAATGGTTCTTTTGAGGTATTACTCTGCACCTGCCTGGAGAGAAAAAGTAAAGCCATCCAAATTTGTCCCATTGCATTTTACAGGTCAGAACTGGTAATTATCGTTCACTTTGAAAAACACAAATAGGTTTTTATATGCTTTTTGTACACAGCTGAGTGTAAAACCACCACAACTCTCGCTCATGCCAATACACAACTGTATACAAACATCTATATTATAAATATAACACAGGCCTGTAAGCAAGCTGTGTACAGATGATACATACATGATATGATAAATACAATACTATCAATGTTTAAATGATATGAACTCATTTACATTGTTCTCTGGAGTAAATATATAATAATAATTATAAAGAGAATCCCCATGGAGATCCAGTTGTGTAAAGTGAAGTACTTTGAAGTGCTGGACTGGGAAGGGCTGAACTTTGTCCACCTTACGCAGTTGGTGTATGTGAGACTCAGCACCACAATCCCATTTCATAAACCCAAACACACTTTCTATTTTAGTTATCACTAGCATCTCCTGAAGAAACATTGCCCTCTCCTACCCCCAACCACAGTTTCCATTTCCGATGCTCATCTGGTCAGTAGCCATGAGAATCGATACTTAATTTTTACAACACAATTGGTACAGTCCAACCCAGATCTGCTCAAACTCCTGGATTAGAGCTAATATAAAGGCTTACCCATAATGCGCTTACTTTTGTGGTGGTGAACATGTTCTCAGCAATAATGCTGGAGAGATGAATAGAAACTTTTGATAAAACTGATCCCATATAGCGCAATTAAATATGCAAGATATGCAAGCTAATTATGCATTCGTACACAAATAATAATGCTATTATTTTTGTTATATAAGTGTTTTGCCCGCACGGGGCCCAGAGGAACCATTCAAAATCCCCCAAACACATGCTATCTTAGGGGGAATGTCCAGAAGAAGAAAAAAACTTGTCT
Source organism: Porphyrio hochstetteri (assembly GCA_020800305.1). Lineage (NCBI taxonomy): Eukaryota > Metazoa > Chordata > Aves > Gruiformes > Rallidae > Porphyrio > Porphyrio hochstetteri. Next base: position 11,190,879 of record CM036921.1, on the reverse strand, counting down.
GTAATTTAGGACTTGCCCTTTGTTCAAGGCAAATGAGAGATGATGCAAAGCAGAATGGGAGAGAACCATGGCTGAAGTTAAAAAGAAGACATCAAAATAGGAAGGCAAGGAGCTTGAAACTGATTCAGCAGAAGAGAGGAAAACATGCTTTGTGTCTGATCTTTAGGGAGTTTCTGAGCAGCCACACACTTTGTACTGCCCATTTGGGAACACTGAATGGAAACGGCCAAGTCCTGCTGCTGGCATACGCCTGGTACACCGTGATGACAGCGGCACAGACAAATCCATCAGGCACAAACCTGCATATTTTTAAATGTGGTTTTAAAAAGTCAGACCCTTTATCTCCTAAACACACACTGTAACTCTGTCTGCACAAACAACACCAGCGGCAGCAGGTGGTACACAAATCAGATAAGAGCCAACACGCAACCTCCGAGAGATCAAAAAGTTACTCAGTTGGTAACGCGCCTTGTGCAGAGCCTCAGGAACACCGGGAGTTTGTTTTTGTAGAAATTATTTGAAGCAGCAAGTGCCAACAAACAGGAATTGCTTCATCGCAACAACTTCGTTTTCCTTCTCAAGGAGAGAAAGACAGACAGACAAGAGAGGCAGAGAAGAGCAAGAGGAAAAACTGGTTTCTTAATTGATCCAGGAAGGAGCAGGAAAGAGACAATGACACAGGGGTGCCAGTATTTCAGAAACCTGCATGGAACTGACAGGGTTTGCGCAGCAGGCAAGGAAGGAGGGATGAGAAAGACAGAAAGATGTCCATGAGAAAGGCGATCCAGTTCATACCTTCCTTGTTTGAAAGGTATTTGAAATTCAAGCTGGGATCCGAGAACTGAACCACTGCAGTTTGAGCTGCATCATCCTTTATTGCACGCAGTAGGATAAAAGCTGCTCTTTGTTGCACCCCAAAGCCAAGAGCTGAGCACCTCCCATTCAAAACATTACTCCATGAAAGATTCCCTTCCTCATCCCATGCTCCCAGAGTGATTCTGGTATGCTGTTTTAAGGGTACGTGCAAGCAGTACCCCCGCTGCAAAGTGCAACATTCATTTTTAACGCTGTGCCTACTGCAACAGGATCACAGAAAATATTGCTGCGAGAGGTAAAACCCTCCCTAATGCTCCTAGGAAAGCCCAGGATCCAGCGCAGCCCTGCTTTGTGAAGTACATTTTGCACTGAATCAAGAGGTATCTGAGCTCACCCAAACCCAGACCACTTAAACAGGCAAAACAATAAGGAAATAGGTTCAAGCACCACTTTTTCAAGAACTGTGTCAAATCAAGAGGTTTCAAGGTTTACTTCTTTGCTGTTTCTTCAATGACACACACAGTGCTCCAGCAGTCATTACCTGAGGTGTTAACTGGTCAGGATCCAAACCTCCCAAACTACCCTTCCCTTTCTCTCCTGGAGGGATGCTGTTCCAGGGCACAAGGCTGACCTGGAGTTTGGTCACTTTTTAAAGGTGAGCTACACCAGTTCAGGTGCAAGCAATTCGGGCAGCAGGGACACCTGCTCCATCCTCACAGATGTGTTTAACCTCACTTGCCATGCCAAAGACAAGTCTCCTTGCTTTGCTGCTGCTCTGTGAGAAGTCCAGCACTCAAAACTCTGGAAAAACAAACTGCCCACAATGAACAAAAAAGAAAGGGAAACCAGGTTATCTGCAGCTGAAAGGGAGAGTGGAGGGACACTGAATCATGCCTGCCCTTCCACCAGCAGTTTAAGCCAATCTAAGGCAGCCCAGCCCTCGCCTTGCCCCCAGCTGCGCATTCCTGTGGCCTCCCTAGTTCCAGCATGACATGGATGCAGTCAGAGCAAGGAGCTGATCCAGCAGAAAATTAATTCAGCAAAACCAAATACATAAATGGTTAAAACCAGATTACTTTTTATAAACAGAATCAGCTTCCTGGCCTGGGTGTGGATGCAAGTGTTAGTACCAATGCTGGAGATGTGTGGGCTCGTGCAGCTGAAGGTCCAGGATGGGGTAGGATAAGAGCAAAAGCCCATCTTTCTCAGGAAAAAGATCAGTCTAATTTGGTCTAGAAACCACACCCTCAGCAAGAGAGAAATTTAGGCAAATACCTGCCTGGTTAAGAGCAGGTTAGTGCTGCTCCTCAGGAAGTACAGAAGATGCTAGAGAGTTTGATCTTAATCAGGCATCCAGCATGCAACTGCTTAGGTACTGGTGTTTTCAGGAGTTGGAAGGCAGTGGCAGGGGTGGCATTTGAGCACCCCACTAAAACTGGTGACCTTAGTGAGTGCTCTCATGTTACCTAAGGCAGATATGGCCACCACCTCTCTCTCCCCACTCTCCTCTCAGAGCCTGAGCCATACCTAAACACATGCCTGGACTGAGCAAGGAGTTTAATGCTGGTTCCACCACTATTTCAATAGCTCTGTGAATCATTTTGACGTCATGCCTCAGTTTCCCTGTTATTAAGAAGTGCGCATGCATGCATACGAGTACACCAAATCACTCACCATGTCTCCCATGCAGCTTTTATGACTAGTTACCCGCCTTTCACGCAAGGATTTTAAACATAAAGCGCTAAGAGAAGTGCTGAATATTAATTTCCACAACAGATGCAGGACCTGGTGCTGGATATTACTGGGTATCACTCATCTGACAACATCAGATGGACAATCTGTCAAAAAAACAATGCTGACCTCCTTTCTCCCCACCCCTCTTCTTCCTCCTTTGCCTAAGGAACGAATCTTAATGTCAGCATAAACTTGGTGTGTGTATATATAGTTTCTGAAAGTACCTCGGGCTGGACTCAGTGACCCAGATAAACACTTCCACCCTACCTTCTCCTTGCTTTCCATGTAAGATTTGGGAAGCAGGGTTTGTTATCTGAGATTATTATTTACTGTTGCAGTACACATTTCCCTGGACTAATCAGGATGGGGGCTCCATTACTGTGGATGCTACACCAACTGAGTTTAAATAAATAAATTCACTGCTTTAAAAAGTTGACAGTCCATCTCAGGTCAGTGTTCCCCAAAGGTGCAGGAGGGGAAGGTGATGGGGCAGGGCAATGTCATGACACGAACCACTTGCGTGTGCAGGTTGATGGTCCCACTCCAGGTTGGTTTTATGACTCTTGTATGATAACTCCCCCCCTCCGATTTCTAATGCTTCTTCGCAAACTCTTTCTCGCTGCCAGTTGGAAAAAGTGAGCTGGGGCTCTGTGCACGCAGCTGGACACGGCCACACACGTGAACATATAATCATGACATTTTCAGTAAGTCGGTGCTGTCGGTTTTGTCCTGGACAGCCTCTCCCCATCTGCACTTCTCTGGAAAAAAAGGGTGGAAGGGAAGAGAAAAGCATGCCTGTGGTTGCATGTTTGTGCAGACAGACGATACACTTGCGTCTATAAACTCTCTGGGAGTTTGGGGCCCTTCCTGAGACGCAAACCACCCTCCCTCCTGGGGTGTCTTCTCCTTAATTAAGTTAATTTAAGCACTCGGGACCGGCTCACCCTCTTCGCCAAGCCAGCAGCCTCCACAAACATCCTGAAAAGCAACCTGATCAGATGTTCCTCCTCCAGGCAGTTACAGGGATTTTCTCTCCCAGGCGGTTTGGAGCGGGCGAGCGAGAGCGCCTGGGTTTTCCAGCCTGCTCCTCCCACCAGACACAACCTCCCGCTGCCTCCCCGCTGAGCGCTGCACACACGGCTCCGCCGCGGCGTGCGGGACGCGGGCACAGCGCTCCGCTCCCGCCGCCGGGGTAAGCGCCTCGGGTCGCCGCCGCCGCTCCGTCCACGGGCCGGGGCCGCTCCGCAGCCCCCGCCGGCGGGCCATGAGCGGGCTGCGGCACCTCCGCGGGGGCTGCCGGCCGCCGCAGTGAGCGCGGGGGGCCGCGCAGTCCCTCCGCGCCGCGCATGCTGGTGGGGCGCGTCCCGCGGCGGGGCAGCCCCGCGCCCCCCGCGCCGCCCCTCCGCAGCCGCCGCCGCCGCCGCGCCGCGATGCCGGCGGCGGGACGCGGGCAGCCCGCCTCCTGGCTCCTGGTGCTGGGCGCCGCCGCCCCCGCCCTCTGGCTGCGCTGCGTCCTCGCCGACTTCACGGTGGACAACGAGGTGCACTCCAGCTTCATCCACCGGCGGCTGCGCGGCCCCGAGCGCCGCGAGATGCAGCGGGAGATCCTCTCCATCCTCGGCCTGCCGCACCGCCCGCGGCCCCACCTCCACGGCAAGCACAACTCGGCCCCCATGTTCATGCTGGACCTCTACAATGCCATGTCCGTGGAGGAGGGGGCGGCGGGGGCCGCCGCGGAGGATGGCGAGGGCTTCTCCTACCCCTACAAGCCCATCTTCAGCACGCAGGGGCCGCCCCTGGCCAGCCTGCAGGACAGCAACTTCCTCACCGAGGCTGACATGGTCATGAGCTTCGTCAACTTGGGTGAGTGCGGATGAGCGGGCGGGGAGCGGGAGCGGGTATCCCGGCCGTCAGCGGGGGGGGCCGGGGCTGGCGGCGCAGGTGGCCCCGGTTGGACCCCCGGGGAGCCGGGTCTGCGCCGGGAGGGTGGCAGCGCACCTGGGCGAGCGAGGGCGGGGAGCAGCCCTGGGGGAGGTGGCCGCTTGGCAAGGGAACGCGGCATCAAGGCGGAGAGGGCTCCGACCCTCCGTCGCGGGACTGGGACCGCTCCAACCGCAGCCTGACGCGCTGGACTAGCGCCGCCCGCTCCCTTCGATAGGCACCCGCTGCTCCTCCCGAGTTTGGGATTTGCAGGTAGGAGTTGGACAGGACGATCAGCGGCTCTGTTCCGCATCCCACATCCCCAAGGAAGAGTCCTGCCCGGGCAGGACCGCGGGTCCCGGTGCCGGGCTGGCGCCCGTGCGGGGTGCAGAGCCATCGGGGCTGCTTAGAAGGATGGTTCCCTGCGGCATCCCCTCCGCCGAAGGGACCGAGCTGCTCGCACATGTTTCCCTAATGGCTCGAGAGGGATTCCGCAGTAAATCCTCATTTACTCCTGCAGCTTTTTCTGTTGACCCCGGTTTATGCGGCTAACTCGCCTCTTTTCACAAGCACATGTGGATGGGTTTATGCAAATGATACGAAAGTTGGCATGCTTTGTATGCGGCTCGCTAGGCCCCTCTAATTGGATGCCATGGGCCCAATCTGATTTCTATTTGCTTGCTGTAGATTGCACACCCGTGTGGAGTGACTTGGCCGGATCTGAGCAGAACACTGTTGGGATGAGCGTTCTATTTTAAATATATAATTATAGACCCCGGTTCACTCTACCCCGTTTTTAGACCTCGGCATGTGCAGCTCTGAAACCACCGCACGTACAGCTCTGGTGCCTGCAAATCCGAGACAGAATCCAAACATCCAAAACAAGATCGACTCAGACCTTGTCCCAAACAAAGGGACACGCAAAGAGCGAGAGGAGCCCACCTCTGGCACGTAACCCAGTAGGCATTACAGACAGCCCTGTCACCAGTAAATCCATTAACACCCTTATGGATGTCCCTGCTCCGGACACTTCCGCTGTCTGGAACTTCAGAGGCAACAAAGATTAAATCGCCACCTAAATCGCCACCTCTCTAATCCTGGCGCTTTAACTAACTGAAGAAGATCAGTAGCTGTAAAGGCTCCGTGACATGCGTTAATAATTGTTAGACGCGGTAGCCATCCCGGCGCGGTCCCTGCATGACAGGGAGACACTGGACGCTGTGGGAGATCGCTGCTTTGCATGAGCTGCATCTCCTTATTAACCACCATAAGCTCCACTGTAGGGAGCTCTGAATTAGGTCTGGCCTGGGGGCTGCGCTCCTGGAGCGCACTGGCACTTCCCAGTCAGAATTACAGTGTTTGTCTAATCGCTGCTGGTACTTAAGCTGATCAGCAGTGATACAGTTAAAATCAAATATTTGAGTGGCCAGGGGTACCCATGGCGGTCAAATATTTGACTTTAGAGATAAGAGTGATCTTGCTAACACTGTTGTCCGCGATTCGTGCGTCTTACACATACAACCGGTGTGAGAGTCCCCAGTAGAAGACAAAGGGTGTAGAAATAATGACAGTGAAACTCACACCCCTGTTTCCATTTCGGTAGGGAGGAGAGAACCTGCGTGAGACGTGTGAGTACCTAGTGGAAGGGGGTTTAGTTCTAGGGAAACGCTCGGATATAGTTATTTACCACGTATCCTCCATCCGTGTAACCTCAGCCCTCCCACCCTGTGCTTTCTATGTAAGGAGAAGTCACCTCTGCAGCCCATGGACATTTTACACAAAAGGAATCAATGCTCGGGTTCCCCCCTGCCGCTGAATACAAACGAGTGGAATCGATCTATAAACTGCACGATAAATATTGCGGTTTGGATGCGCCCGCTTGGAAGCGAGAGCTCCTTACAGAGCAGGCTGCACCCCTGCAAACTGTACCCGGCAGTAATCCACCTCCTGGCGCGATGATGGTTGGGGATAGATTCATTCGCTTTGACCTGATGGGTTTTGCAGTTGGCTTAGAAAGCTGAAAACCTTGTGATTCTGTGATTCTGTAAAGCCTTCGCTCTGCTAAACCCTTACCTGCCGCTTCACGGGGCGGCTGTCAGTGTGGGCAGGCAGAGCGCGGGGAAACCTGATGGCTGTAAGGAGGACAGGTGGAATTGTTACCAACAAGGCACCTTTCCGAGGTTTATCTGCACTGTTTTGTTCCCTTGTCAACCACTGTGCATGCCAGGACAAGTTTAAAAAGGACACAGATCTATAGTGGCTTTCTTCATCACTGTGCACACCTTTCATCCCATTATAGACGTTGGTCTTTCATCTTCATAGGACAAAGACAGGCTTGTTTATGGACGTTTTAATGAATTAGACCAGCCGCTTGCTCCCATATATAGCCAAACACAACACCTGCTTTCAAACATACAGTTTTCTATGACGTTCAGGGAAAATTAGAAGATCTATTGTAGAACTGATGGGTTTTTTTTGGACACCTACTACAATGATCCCTTTTAAAGCAGGGCTGAATTGCCAAATGCAGGCCGTAGTAAACTGCGCCCTAGTTTTGTAAGAGATACTTTGTGAGCATTGCATTTCACAGGTAGGCTTTTATTACTATGCCCGAGCCATCACAATGAGGAAGTGTCACAGCATAATAAAGCTTCATCTTAGAGTGGAGGAAGTAAAAGTGAGCAAAGAGAGAATACTTTTAAATTTCAGTAAGTTAAGCATGTTACTCCAGGCTTCCAAATGCTAATCCACAAAGACACTTTTTTTTTTTTTGCTTTATCCACATTCTTCATCTATCTACCCATACAACTTGAGAGGAAAAAAACAACTTTCGAATAAAAAAAAATTACATTCCAAGATTTATCAGGCTGGTAGAAACCCAGGAGTTGGACTTGATGATCCTTATGGGTCCCTTCCAACTCAGGATATTCTGTGATTCAAGGATTCTATGAAACCCACAAACAAGCCCCTTTTCCCTTCTCTTCCCCCCTGCACATTGATTCCTATGGAGATGATGCATATATTTATTCCAGAGAATTTATGCTGGGTATTGGTAGGGAGGAACCAGAAAACAGGTGCTCTGTTTCGGGGTTTATTTTGCAGGGAGGTTTGTGCTAGGCATGTAATGTTACTCTAAAGTCTTGACAATTAATTATATTTGGATTTATAGGCAGTTAATTCACAGGCTGCATTTTGTCTGAGCTTACACCTGTGCTAGGACGGGTGGGGAATGGATTTGTGTCAAGAATGAAGCTACATGTAAATTAAAAAGAGAAATTAGCCACAGTGGTCTGACTAAGTTAGTTAATTACCGGCTAATTTTACAAAATTTATTACTGTCATTTCAGTATTTGGAATTTCGCTTCAGATCCAAGATCAGTTTACAAACTGATCTGTTTGAGGAGCTGAAAAAATGCAAAGCCTTTCTTGCAGAAGTTTCGTTTCAAGGTTATAAACAGCAACTGGGGAGTAAACATCCTCTGGGTGACTAGGACCCTCTCTTCTAAAAATAATTGCCTTGTCCTTACGTGGGTAATCCTGCCTTGGTAAACAGACTTGCTCAGAAGAGTTCCTAAAATGTTGGCACAAGTGATATGCAATTTGCTAATTTATCCCGCAGTTGATTAGAAAATGAACAACATTGTTTAATCCTGGCAAAAAATAAAGGGGGTTGTGTGTGGAATTAGTCATTCTTGGAAGGAGCACGTCAAAGTGGCTTTTGTTAATGTAAATCAAGAAGCTGAAGAGCCCCCAAGTTTCCTTTTATTTCATACCATCTGGCTGTCCTTTTTGTTGACAAGTGTTTGGCATGGAGAACCATCCCTTTGCCCTTTAATAACAGGCTTTAACACTGTAGGGTATTAGAAAAAGATTCTATAACAGTTAAAAAATTTCCTTCGGGGAATACTTTATAAAGCAAGCACGGGCTGCAGGCATTCGCAGCTGTAACCTGGCTTGTGTTAAAGTTTGGAAGGGGCTGCCTTGCATTCCAGCTCACGACAGGCCTTCGCTGGTGTACAGCCAAAGGTTAATATAGATGTCACACAGTTTTTCTTTGGAGAGCCTCAGATATAAGAGTACGCGTACAGCTGTGTTTTTAGTAACCCTTTCATAATCACTTCTTTTAAACCTCATTTTCCTGCTTGTATAAATCAAAGATTTTTTTTTTTTTCCAAGGATATTTGACCTGGATTTGAACTTAGTTGATCTTCACATATTTCCCACTTGAAACAAAGCAGATTAAATGTTAGCTCTGGGTGCCTGGCCACGATCACATGGTTCATCCATACATTACACCAGTCCCCTGGCTTGGCTTTCCCTTTTCTTTTTTTCCCCTTATTTTTCCTCCTCACTTAGCACAGTTACAGACTCTCAGGCCCAAGCAGGTACATCCCATAATTGCCGGGGACGGTGTGGATACGTGGGGTACAGTGGACCAAGGCAGAAAGCTTGCAGCAAGCTGACGGTATGAAGTGCACCGCCTGTGCAGCAAGTGACTGGTGGGTGTCCTGCAAGCGTACGGACCCATTCTAGAGAGAAATTAGCTTGTTTCCTAATTTTCAGGTGCAAAGAGACAGAGCAGAGCAGGAACAATGGGCAGAGCAGAGAACGGAGCAGCTGAGGGCAGACGTCCTCGTGCAAGGAGGAAGGATGTAGAAACCATCCTGATGGGGCTTATCCCCACGGGGTCTTTTCCCTGTTCCCAAGCGGGCTGTCCTGGCAGGGGGTGAGGGAGCAAAGCCCCGGTTGGGAGCCATGGTTTAAATCCCAACACACAACGGCTTGCAAAGAGTTTTGAAGGAGATGAGCCTTGACGGCCAGATCCTGCGCTGCCTGTAGCGGGAGCTGGTCCTGCTCCCACCCCAGCTTGCCTTGCCACCGGTTTGGCTTGTATGCGTGCGCACACGTCCCCTGTTGCTCCTCTTGCACGAGCCTGTGCTACAGTTTTGCCTCTAAATAAGCTTAAACCACTTTTCTTTTTTTTTTTTTTTTGGCGGTGGAGGGGAGGAGAGATGCGTGAGAGAGGGTTACAGAAGTGGCTGGAAACATTAATTAAAATCTAGATTATAAGTATTAAAGCCTACTCGGGGCTGTTGACAGGCTCCTTTTAAATGGGACACTGCAATGTTTTAGTTTAATACATTCTGGCAGTGTCACCGGGGTTAAGGCTAATACTGGGATGTGTGGATCCTGTCATGTTATTGTCAGGAGGAATGCAGGGATTAGGGTTAAAAGTGGCGGTGGGCGAGCACTGCAGCTGTGTACACTTATTATAAAAGATTTAAGTCCCACTGGTAAAATCAATATATTAAATTGCAAGAGCCTCTGTTTTTAATTAGTTTAAATCAAATATACCGTTCATGCCATTATGGCTTCTATCCTCAGACCGAGTGAGGAAATGCTAATATTTACATGGAAATTGTTAATTTGTGGTCAAAATGATAACACATTTAGCTTTACGCATCGCAATTGTTCTAACTTGATAAATGCCAGCGAGGAGTTGCCATGATGGATGAAGTCATCTGAGGGATGAGACTACCCGTTGATCCACAGTGCTAAGAGACTGTGATACACCCAGTTAACTACATATATTTTATATTGAGGTAAATAAAATCTGCTGTGTGCCTACACTACGTGTTTCTGCTCTGAAGGGAAGGAACTTCTAAAAGAAACATGGGCGCTGTTGGAGTTGGCTTCGGGATGAGGATGCAGCCATTGGAAGCGAACAGGACCGCTCGCCAGGACTCATCACTTGGATGAAGCTCTGTGCCCGGTGTGTTTGGAAAACAGAAACCTGAGAGAAGAATCCCTGTCTGGGTCTTCACTGGTGCAAATGGTCAGATTTCTACTGAAGCTGGTCTCATTTGTACCACTGTACATCCAAAGTAATTCCCATAAACTCCCTCTTGACGTAGACTAGCACAAGTGAGAGCAGAGCCAGTCCAAAGAAATGCTCCCGCGTTTAAGTAATGAGCAGGCAGTAGTTCCTGCTAGAGCTTCAAACAGCTTTCTCTCCTAATCTTGAAATTGTTTTTGAGGGAGGCTTCCTTTGCTGAAAATAATCAAAACATGAGCTAGCTCCTATTAGTCACTGCTTATCATTATTAGCCCAGTCTGTGTTGTTGAACCACAGCTGAATTCCCATCTTTGCAACAAATGTAATTTAACAAATAATGTTTGACAAAAAATGCAAAACTGATATTTCTTAACACAAGACATATTTCATATGGAGAAACGTCAGTAATGAAAGATTCCTGGTATCAAAATATCTGAATCACAGTACAAATAAACAGCGTGCTGCAAAGGCTGCGGGGCCAAATTCTGCGCTGGACTAATTCCACTGAATTTGGTGGAGTTGTGCCAGGAGATAAACTCGCCATCTAGATACCTTTTTTTTTTTTGGTGTACATGTGAAAACCAAAAGTGTTTTAAGGATTTTGTTGGTAAACATCTTTGTTGAGGAAAAGGGTGCAGGTGCCGAAGTGTGAACTGATGCTAATTCAGGTACGACTTTCGGCAAACCCTGTTTTGCTGATGGAAGCACCGGAGCTTGCCGAGACCCCCGATGCCTGGGTATGCAGTACATGTTGTGCAGCTCCATTCTTTGCACATGAATTCACCTGCTTACAGCAGGTAATGTAAGAGGATCTGCCTGCCAGCTCGTATACACAAGCCCCACCATTCTGTGAAGCATTTGCATACGTCTTGGAGTCAGGGTGAATCCTTTAGTGATCCAGATCGAGTGGATTGAATTAATGGTAAACTTCAAGACTACAAGTCTTAGTGTAATTGCTTTATTGTGGAACCAAGATGCTTACAATCCGGTTCCTGTGCAAACATGTTGAATGTGTGTTAATGTGTTTCAAAACCAGACCCTCAACGCAAAATTCTGCTTTTCATTAATTGACATTAGTAGCATGGTACAGCATTTCAAAGCACTGGCCAAATATAAACTGTGTTTCTAATTTCCTTACTTTCCTGTGTATGGAATGCCAATGTTAATTTGTTCCCATGGAAGAGTGAGAGCTGCCAACCACAGTTTTATATAAATGGCTTTACAGCGCAGGGCTGCCAGCATTAAACGATACTTAGGAATTTTCATGACATTTTGTATTTAATGCTTATGTGCAGATGTGTGGGAGAAAGGGAGAGAGATATATGGGATGTTGAGCAGCACGGCCACTGATGATCAAAACAAATCTTGGAAGAAATTTATCCTTTGGGTAGCTGTCAGTGTTTCTTCTAAGTTCAAATTTTTAATTATTGGATATTCCATTGCATATCACTTCAGCCCAGGAAAAACCCTGCTTCGCAGGGAGTTTTGTTGCTAGCTATCCAAACAGTTCCGTGGTGTCTCTCCCCACCTTCCACCTCCCACAATTTTAGTTATTTATTAATAGATAATAGCAGAAGGAGTTTTGTTTATGTTACCATTCTGATCATTATGAAACGGGCTGTAAGAATGTGATATTACTCAGCGTGAGAAAATGCAAAAGTAGGAAAAGCCGCCACAACTAAGGAATAGGAGGATTAACTGTTTCCATCAAAACTGCCAACAGATATTTTTTTCTTTAAAAGAATAGGAGCAGCCAGCTAAAATACTTTGCTTTCTTAAAGAAATTCAGGCGTAATCGTAGTTTCCTTAGTTCTGTGCCCTGTCTTTGTACGTGAAACAAGTGCAAGGCTCACTTCGACCAGATTCATTTTAACCCGACGCTGGTGAAACCAAGGTCTGTTGATGTATTTCTCCTTTTATTCCGGGAGGATTTTCAAAACCCAAATTGTTCATGTTTCAGTAGATTCCTGTGAAGGAGTGCTAGCTAGGGTTTCTCTCCCAGTTTCCCCTTTTATTGGAGCAGGTGCAGTGCCTGCCATCCGCGCCAGCCCCGCGCTGTACCAACAAACAAAGTGGTGTTTTGGTTCACTGGATTTCAAAGTCTCCTGAGAGTAAAGAAATGAAAGAGAAAGAATTTAGAAAGTGCCTCATGAAGGAAAGGCACTTCAAGTAATGTGCTTTGTCACTCAAGTCTTCCCGTAAATTACCTTAAACTATTTCTAAACTGTTTGGAAAGTTTTATCCGTAGGGGATTGAGTTTCGGTTGCATCTCGGAGGTCCCACGCTATTCTTCATCATCTTCATCTTAACCGCGGTAGCGTCCGAGTTAAGGCTCTTTTGTTGTCAGGTTGAATTAAATTTTACAGGAGTTAAAAAAAAGAATAGTTTTCCCCCACTTTAAAGTAGAAGAATTGTGAATTTTCAGTTTTTCACTGTTTCTGATTCCGCCTCATTTAAAAGATACTGTGAGTAGCCATCCGAGTTTAAACAAGATTATGGTGTAATTAGACAGACAAACTTGTAATTACTGAAGGACTAAACCACCACCACCGACCCTTTCAGGTTCATTTTGACAGTGTTTATGCAGTGTATCTGGAAAGGCTTACGATTAAAGTGCCTGAAGGGTGGGGATGAGATGTTTCAGCGTGCAGTCAGTGCTGTTGGGTCCACCTGGCCTGGGAAACTATGCAGGCTTTGTAGCAGAGAAAAGCCTTTAACTTAGATCTTCATGGCAAGCTTTTAAAAGCTACCTTCCTTTTAAAAACAACGGAGAAACTGCCAAAAACCACGCAAAAAAACCCCATACAAAGCTAGAAAAAGGAGGAGAGGGAAGGGGCAGCTTCCTTCAAATAACCATTAAACCAGCCAGTACTGCCTCCGGCTCTTTGTGATGAGGGAACGCCATTGCGCCGATGGGGCTGATGACCTCACAGCTGTTTTAGCTGTTGTGGCACAACTGCCTTTCAAACAAGGAAAAAAAAGTTTCCTCTCTTTAGGCTGCAGCCTCCCACAGCGCGATGCTGGTGGGAGTTACAGCACCGTATGAATGCACCGATGTCACCGGCCGAGAGCCTCAGCTGGAGCATCCTGGCACGAGGCCACACCGGCAGTGAAGTCACCACAGCTGACACCATCTGAGGAGCTGGCACAGTGCCTGCACCAAGTTTTAGGGGGGCCGTAAATCAGGTAGAACTTTGAATCTGTTTTCAGAGCTGCTGGGCTGAGTCCTGCCTTGAGCCACCTCATGGCGTTGGCATCGGTGGGGCTGCTTCGGTCCTCTGCCTGTACCCATTGTTCTTCCTGCAGTGCAGCAGCAGTAAAACTTTTTAAAGAGACCAGAAGAACCCTGGGAGACCTACTAAAGGAAAATGCTCATAAAGTCATACAGCATCGGTAGTTGGGAGCTGTAATTCCAGTGGGGAGAGCTGGCTCTTGCCGAGGAAGGAGCAGGGCTGGATGCGTTTGGCTGCCCGCGTACTTGAACCTGCATCCTTTGGCACCCCAGGAGAAAGCCAGGTCATGTTTATCAGTTAAGTGGAAGATTAAAAATTACCATAATTGAGAAATCCCAGGTCTTAAAATTTAGTAATGTTCAAATACTTTTGTGTCAGTGTTTGAACAACAATTTACATCAGCCAAGTTATCCACAGTGCCACAAACGATGGCCATTTGCTAACAGGGCTCTACGAGCTGCTCCTCCCACGGGTCTCAGGGCTGAAACTTAATTGCTTCTATCACTAAAAATATTCTGAACATTTTAATCTTGCTACTTTTATTTGTTTATGACTGTGCAGTAATTACAATCCCACAGGGACTTTTTAGATGTTAATAAAGAGTACTGCACATCACTTTGCCTGAAGCTTGTGTGGCTCTATAAACATCATGCTGAGTTTAAGTTCCCCTTTCTGACCATATCCTTAAAAAAATCCAGCGTTTGTTAAGTGAAAGGAGGGACTTTTTTTTTTCCCTCTTTCTTTTCAACAAAAAGAAATAGGAGAGGGGAAAAAAAAAGGAAGAAGAAGGAACTTTACCCTGGCAATCTGCTGGCTACATAAAGCAGTAAATGTTCAGCTGAATGTTCAGGGAAAAACCAGAACTGCTGGAGATCGGTTGTTTCCTTTTGGAGGAAACAATAAATGTGCCCACTTGTATTTTAACAACATTACTACCGGGCCCCCTAATTACACAAATATACTTGTGCTCAACTGCAGAGGGGAAGAGCTGAAAAAGGGTCATTCAGCTCCAAGAGAGGCCTTTGAGTAACCACTCTGCTAAATCCTGGCCCAAGAGAGAAGATGAAGATGTTTCAGCCAGAGGCGATGAATCCTTTGTCTCTGGGGACAGGTGACAAGGAGCACCTGAGTACACAGGGTGTAAAACTGCTGCTCAGTGTGAATGCAACTTCCTCCTCTGAGCCCAGAGGTCCCTGCACAGCTGGGTGTGATCAAGTCATAATATATTAGGCTTTTATATATATATATGGATATCCACAGGTATCCTTGACGTTACGCTGTGTTAAAACCTGACACAGGGAATGCAGAAATACATGGAAAAACCCAGAACAACAAGGAGCCATGTTCAAGCAGACCCTGAATACTTTTTTGGAGAACAGTAGCTGTCAGTGTCCTTAATCCACAACTGTGAGAGCTGTCTCACTGTAAGCCCTATGGAGTGGGCGGAAAAGCCCAGCGTGTCCAACACCCTGAACATCTCCTGCCCACATTGCCAGTTGTAGCCCCAACAACTGAGAGCAGTGACTGGTGGGTGAGCGACCGAGCTGGGGAGGAGAGATCTGTTCTCCTTGGGATGCTCTCATAAATGCCACGCTCTCATCTCTCTGCTATTTTTAAGAGCTCGCACGCGATGGGACAAGCACCATGTTCCCTTCATTCATCCCGAGCCGACGCCAGGGTGTGTTACAGCAGCTGAGATTTCCCCCCTGAATGGCTGTTGCAAAATTGTGCGTGAAGACACATAAAACCCAAAACAAACCCAAAAATGCCGTCGTTAGGGGCTGACTCAGGAGCTCTGGATAGCCCAGCCCCAGCGAGAGGCTGGGTGTCAGGAACCCAGCCCGGCGATCCGCGTGCTGAGCAGGGTGCTGCCCCTGGCTCCAAGGGGCTTGACTGGTACCAGAAAAATTAATTAATTCCTCCTGTATAATAGGGATCGTGGGTGGGAATTAAACTGAAAACAAATCTCCTCACTTTCGGATGCTGCTACGCCTGGGACGCGAGCCGCCAGCATTTAAAGTGTGACAGAGACACATGCCCTCTCTGGATACATGCATGTCTATGTGTGTGTGTGTATGTATATATCATATGTGTGTGTGCGTGTGTGTCTTCCCGAGGACACTTCTGAATTAATAATCTAAACTTGCTGTCACTCTTAGACTGGCATTTTACACCTACTGACAGAAATACATGTGGACATCATCAATTTACAGATCTTTCACATTCACAGCTCTCAGGCCCATATCCCAAATTATTAGAAGAATAAACAGTCCTCTGCCAGCATCTCCATAAAAATAAACGTGCAGCACGGCAGACTTCCCTAGAAAGCAGAACGATCATATGCATGAGCTACAAGTCCCACCACAGGCAGACAGGAGCTCCGGCTCCCATTCCCTGCTCTCAAATCCCAGGAGCTCTGCTCAGTGCCCCCCACCCTGAGCTCAGCTCTCCTGGAAGCACAGAGGAAAGACGATGCTCCTGAAGCCAAATGTGAAATAGGCCACAAAGTCCCACCTCTTGAGGAAGGGCAGTAAGCAATAATTGAGGTCTCTAATCATTATTTTCCAAAATATTTCTTCCCATCCCTCTGAACACCATATTTCTATCTAATATTCCTGGTTTATAAACTGTTGGTATCACCACACTACACACATAGAACATGTGCAGGAGGTACCACCGCAAGGATGCTCGAGGTGATACTGCTCTGGCAGGGGGTTGGACTAGCTGATCTCCAGAGCTCCCTTCCAACCCCGATCCTTCTGTGATTCTGTGCAGGGCTCTGCTCATCCAGGGATTTCCCTTCTAGGGCAGACGGACCTTTTCCCCCAGGACTTTGTTGCCCCTGAATCTGCCAGGACTTGCCAGGCCGAGAATGAGGCAGATGTTTAGTATTGCACAGACAAGCTCGAAAGGTCCAGCCGGCTGCGGTCTCAGAGCGCAGCTCGGAGCGTTACACACATTGTATATACATTCCAAGCCGAGTTTTTGCTGATTGCAATCAATCTTATCCGCCGGCCTCATGTCTGATACTGCCTGGTTATTTTGTAATGTCCCACAAACAACTTTCTCAGCAAAACCAGAACCTGGAACTCCAGCAAAGAACCTCAGCAAACCACATGGTCCCAAACCTGGGGAACTGGTTCCTGAATGGTTTCCCTTTTTCACAGGGAAGCACAGAAGAGGCTCCGTTCCCGGTGCCTGCGACTCACACTGGGTCCCTCCCAGAGAGCCGGCGCCGCTGCAGACCCACACTCTGGGAAATTTGGGGTGGGGGATGCTGGCGCTGGTGCTGCGATCCAATATTAAAGGAGAATTGA